>JAUPFV010000005.1:59095785-61495785 GCA_036936605.1 Limnanthes douglasii subsp. nivea | reverse complement strand
AATATTTTTTAACTGATGTGCTAGAGGGTTTAGGAACTTTGATGTATGAATCTTTAATATTTCAGAATAAGTTCCTACTTTGGCCTTCAAATTTTGAATAATATGCTAAGTGTAAGTTTCATATACACTTGTTATTCTTTTATTTGTCTTGACTTATTTTGAACTTAAAGCCTTAGAGTTTATCAACAAGTAGTATCAAACTTAGGACGTAAATTTCCTGGCCCGTTGGAACCTTAATGATTTAAGATCTTCGGTAAACCTCAACTTATAAAAAAGAAAATACATTTTCGGTAGTTTTAGATTAAGACTTATTAAACCACGAGAGTCCTTAGTGCATTAAATACTCGGACAATCCTCAGTCCGTATGTTTCAGGTTAACTTTAGCTTCTAGTGGGTATGGTCCATCCCAAATCAACATGAGTTTTTCGGTAGCATTGTCCTTTGTTTGAAGTAACACGTGTCTGAGAGATTTTTCTCCAACTTTGAAGCTTTCGAAACAGAGTTTGTAGTTATATTTATTTCTCATGAGGATTTTATAGTGCTTTGTTTCTAAGTGATCTTTCAATTGAATTTTCATCTATCACACCCAGTTTGGATCTCATAGCTTTGGTACTCTTTCCTTCATCATATATTAATATTCTAAGCATATGCATGACTGTATCTGCTGGCACCACTTCATGCATGCTATAAGCTAAGGCGAAAGTTATCTCGATTGTTGTAGTTTGTGGTATGGTCTTGTATGACCATATACCATAATGCAAAAGTGATGTCACTTTTTGGTTGTACCTTCTAGAATTCTATTGATATCTTCCATGACTATTATATTTGTAAGTTTCACCAACCCATTTGTTTGTGGATGGAAGACAAAGGAATGTTTTTGTAATATTACCTCGTGTTCGGCAGAAAAGAGCCAACATATTTTTCTACAATTTTAAATCATTATATGTTATAATGGCCTTTGGTACTCAATATCTGCAACAAATATTGATCTTCAAGAATTTGATAACTTTATTTTCCTTGATCTTTGTCAAAGGTTAAAGGCTCTACTTTCACCCACTTTTGAAAAATATCCAAAATTACCATGAGGTAATGTCTTCATCATGAAGTATTTGGTTAGGGAGTCGACGATGTTAAGGCCTCACTTATCAAAAGAAATCGCTTATCATATTATCTCTATATTAATAATTGAAGCTTGAATTAAACTAGCGAAACACTGTTAGATGTAGCAATATTGGAGAAAGTCTTTTGCGTATGCCAAAATGGTGGGCCAGTAATATCGTGATATGAGAATTATGGTGTGCAATACCTTGTAGCTGAAATGAGCATTGACTTATCCATCGTGAAGTTCTTTTACAAAAAAAACATAGTATTTTGGCCGATATAATAAATAAAAGGTATGGTAAGACCTTGTTAGTATACATTTTGGTGACTCATACATATCTAGCTGATTTGATTTTGACTATTTTTACTTTAGCTTTATCTTCCAGTAATTTCCCTTAAAGGCTATGCTTTGATAAATAATCTATTTTTATCATTATCTTCAATTAACATTACTTTAGATGCTAATTTGTTTTGCAATAGTTTGTTTTAGAGGTGATTGAAGACTTCTCTTAAAGGATATTCCCTTGTACAAGCCAATTATGTTAGAGCATCCATCGTTGTGTTTTCTACCTTAGGCATTTTCTAAAATATAACTTACAGATAAAGTTATTTGGCGGTGAAAATCCTTTAGGTATTGAATCAAGTTTTCTTTTTTGGCCAAAGACTTACTTTTTACGAGTTAATAAATGTTAAAAGCTTCACATTTCGAGCCTCACATATGTTAGTAATTGTTAGGCATGCGATTACAATTTTATATTCTGCTTCATTATTGGGGAAACAAAGAAAATTTTGAAGGCTTGGTTCAAATTTTACTCGAAGAGAATGTTAGTTGCACTCATACGTTGTAACATAAATGGTTGTTTCTTTTATATGTCTGCACCGACTATGTTGGTTTAGGATGGTCCACCCGAAGGGAAAAATCTTTCAGTTTTGAACTTTATTTGGGGAACCTACCAATGTTTGAGCCTTAATTGTTGTACGTGGCTTGAACCTGATATTGGACTCTTCTAACTCCACTGACATATGGTCCCTCTACCATATATGTATGAATTCTATAATTTATTTTTTAAAAGGAATGAGGTTATGATCATTATGTTATCTGCCTAACATTAAAGTCTCATCTTCCTAGTTGATACTACTAAAGCTATGACAAGTTTTTCTAACTGTAAGTACTATGTATCAATATCTGGCAAGAACTTACTAACATAATATATAGCTCAAGATATATTTCTATTTTCTCTAACTAAAACTACGTTTACCGCGTTCCAAATATAGATATCAAAACTCACCCGACTTCAACTATATTATCACATTTGGGAATGTTAAAAACTCTTTGGTCTCGTTGAAAGCTTCAACACAGACGTGAGTCTAATTGAATCGGCCATCCTCGTTGAGTATCTAGAAGATGGGTTAGAATTTGTCCAAAAAGAGGAAGATGAATATATTTAAAACATATTAAATTCACACCATGATTTGTACTTTCTTAATGCTTGTATAATTGCTGAATAACATCCAAGTTTGACAATAATATGTGATCAACTTATATCATTTTTGCGCTAACATGATACCCTGTATTTTTTTACTAATTTAAAGTTAAAACTATATTTATCAATATTCAGCTTTATATTGACCCTTAGGAGGTTGGAAAAAGTTTTAGCAAGGTTTTCCAAGTAATTTGCAGCATTACATGTGACCAACATGTTATCAATATAGGCTTGTAGGTTGCACCCAAGTTCGTCTGGAAGGTCTTGTTAACTAGTCTTTCGTATATATCCCTGAAATTTTGGAGCCCGAAGGGAATAAACATATAAAAATGCAATCCCCTCTTTGTAATGAAGATAGTGAAATCCTAATATGCTTCATGCATCAATATTTTATTGTAACCCAAATACGCATCCATAAATGATAACATTCGATTGTCAGAAGTTGCATCCGCCAGCTAATCAACACGTAAAAGGGTAAATCAATTATTTGGACATTTTTTATTCAAATATTTGAATTCAACACATATATTTCATTTATTTCTTTTCCTTGACCAATACTATAATGCTTGTCAACATTGAGTAAAAATATTTTTGGATATAGCTTACTTTACTGAGCATATCTACCTCAGTTACTACCAATTCAACCTTCTAATGAGAAAATAATCTACTTTTCTATTTGATATACTAAAATCGGTTATATATAGATAACTTGTGACATATTATTTTGACACAGACTACTGTCAAGTCCTGAGCAGTCCCTGCCAATACATCTAAGTTTCTTGACAAAACTGTAGTAATATGAATATGTGGTTTAAGACTTTGTTTTCCTCTAATTTAATGAATTCACTTCTTCCCCGGGTCCAGCTAGATAATGAGTCTCTCTCGGTTCATATGTATCATTAAGGATGACTAAGACCCCTATAGTTATTATTTCTTAAATGATAAAGAATCATACTAACACTCATTTTCCATTATTTTGTTGCTTCATATTACACAAATTCAACTATTGACTGTTTAGTGAAAATAGTAGTGTACCATTAAAATTATTGCATGTATTTGATCCGACCATGGTCTACCGAAGATAGACTTATACAATGAAGGATCATCTACCACCATAAAAAACCATTAACCTGATTCATATGCTCTTAATGCCCTAACACCATATTTAACTTTATCTTACTCAATATCGGGGTGTATGTCTTGGTGAATCCATTCAACACTATGTTATGCAATATAGATACCCACACACCAAGCATATTATCATATGTATTCTTAAAAATCCATTGGTTGCACTTCTAGTGTATACCATAATCCTTATAAACTAAACCATTATTATCTCAGCTAAAATTATTATAGCCTCCTCATGGGGTGTTATGACCCTCCGAAGGTTATCATCATCAAAATTAATTATTATTTAAGGTTATTTATATAAATGTACCAATGTTTAACCTTAATGATGTATTTATATTCTTATATATACATCTTCCTAAAAGATTTAGTAGTACCTAACAATGTCTCACCTTATGATAGCGTAAAAATGATTTGTTCATTCGAGTCTGTATCCAAATATTCAACAAATTGTTTCCAAGATAGCCATAGTTTCTAGGGCTTTTAGTGGTTTGGAAATTGTCAAAACTTGTCATTATTATTTCATTACTGGCTGTTGAGGTTCAGCCACAACTTGTATGGTCTCTATCATTTCATCCTTCCTCAAACACTTTATCAAGTATCCTTCACCAATCAGATTATGAACCTCATTCTTCCTCATATAATTGTGTAACTTGTATAACTTGTTATTTTCTTGTATTTCCATAGAATTTTGTATCTTCTTAAACCTTATAAACTTAACTACATCTTCAGATCTTTCATAAATGACCCTCAGGTCTTGTTGAGCTCGGTGTAGGTTCCTCTTCCATAAATCAATGGATTTCAGTTATTGTTACTATGGTAGTAACGCATGGGCTTAACCTATTAAGATAAAATATGAACAAACGATTTCAAAATGATAACTTTATTAATCAGGGAAAAAAGATACAATTTATATGTTCGTAACCTTATTTATACATTTCAAAAAACGTTTTCTCTCTCTTAATAAGTATGTAACTGTCCATTTGAACGTGGAGTAGTAGAGTTGAATGTAAAGTAGTGGAGTAAATTCCATAATGCATGAATATGTTCATTAAGCTATATGCCAATTTATGGTGGTCAAAATATAACAGATGGGGAACGATGGTTACGACTTGCCTCAGTATATAGATTATGCCCCCGGTAACTTCTTGGCTTGATCTCCTTATTGTAAACCTTTGTTACTCATTCCGCTCAGTCTTGGTATTCTTTACCGAGCTCAAAAATAAGTCAACCGACGGGTTTGGTTCTTAGCCCGGTCGGGGTGTTTCCTTAACTCGAGCTTCCACTTTAAACAAAGAATCTTTGCCGCAAAAAATGAAGCCATAGAGACCTAGCTTTAAAAGTCATAAAAAATTACTATAAGTCAAGTCATAGGTCCAAAAGAATATATATCCCAATAATAAGTTCATATATGTTGGGTACTTAAAATGACTATAAATCAATCCATAAGTCCAGAAAACTCTTCATAGAAAAATATAATATCATTAAAACCAAAATAGTATAAACCCTAAAAATAATTATAAGTCAAACCATATATCTAGTAGACCAGAGGTTGCCAATAGGAGACTATAAAGACATGTCATACAAATATCTCAACTAACTACAAGTCAAAACATAGGTCCATGAGACCAAAGACTAATAAAATGCACTCATGTAACCGTACGACATAAACACGCCACAAACGACTCTAATTCAAGTACTCATTTAAAACACACATATGAGTCAATAATTTGAAATAATAAAATAGGTTGTACATGCTACAACACACATTTAATAAAAAATTAAAACATCAACACAACACAATTGTAACGAAGTTTTAAAATTACAAGCCACGAGCCACAAATGGTTTTCTGAATTCAAATTAAAAAGTAAAACATCAAATATTTTATTATTCTCCGTCAACGACATCTTGGCCTCCAAAATGTGAGATAATCATCTTGGGTTTAATTTTTCTCAAGATTCCAAGATTTATTTTTTCTCGCTAGCTCCTTATCCACTCGTTCCGGACGACTTCGTTGTTTGTTATCGAAAAATCAAATCATATTGATTGTCTTATTTTCTCTCTTCTTGGATTTGTGGGAGTGATTCCCAGTTTATTTACATAAAAAGTTAATGCACTATTTGTGCAGATATCCCATTATAGTTATGTGTTAATACTTCATTTATCAAATCCACTTGCTTTGAAGGTCTCTCGACATGAAACTCATTTATGAAATCGGTATTAACATTCTTTTTAATTTTTTATCCGTGACTCGTATCAATTTTATATTTGTCCAGTTCAATGAACCACCTTGTAAATATCCAAAATATGTTCATTTTTAAAAAAAATCAATGGAATTGAGGTGTGTACCATATTGCGTTTACAGTAATGACACATTTTTTACAACGTCATGAATAAACCAAAGGCTATTTTTCAAGTTGAGGTAATTGTTTCCGTATCTGTTATTCTTTTGCTCATGTAAAATAATGGTTGATCGACCTCATTTACCTCTCATATAAGTACAACACCAACTACGAAATCGAAAACTGAAAAGTATAAGGATAAAGACTCTTCCTCCATTTGCTTTGAGAAAATCGCGATAGATGAAGTATTTCTTGAGCTCATTGAAAGTTGCGGAACATCTTTTGTTCGCATAATTTATTTTGTCTTTTACAAATATTAGAGAAGACACGCCCCTTTGAGGATGGATAGATTTGTAATATGAACTAACCCAAGCTGCTAGAGGTTCGACGTGTAATTTACTCAAACCTCAACACTAGAGATGACTCAAGTAAGAACTAATATATGTAACCGGAACTTAGTTTATAAATGGTTTGGAAACACGCTTAATTAGCAAGTTTTGTCATATTAATAACAATCAACATGTGAAATAATAATTATATATTATGTATTTAATGTAATTTTTATAATTGTAACCTAACTATAAATAAGAACTTCGACCTATGAGCTCAAGAATCATGATCGCACTCTTATCAGTCATCACTATTTACATCTCACCTTCCTTTTTATATTCTTTTTAAAAATCCACTTGTAATTAGCCTAAAAACATAGTTAGCTTATTCTTAAAACACATCACCGACGCCTTCTTCATGAGCCAAAAGGTTCCCATAATATTTAAAAAAATAAAAAAAATCATAACTCTTTTTTAACCATGATAAAAAAGTAAAATCAAGCTTTTTACCATGTCACACTCGAATACAGGGCCTCGCAATCGTGTTGGTGATGCTGATCAAGATCTCATTACCAATGATAAATTAGATCTTATCGATTCAATAAAGTAATAAGTCAATAACATACATCAAGCCTATACATGTGAGTATCAAGCCATCAAGAAATTTGGTGTATCTATAAAAGAACTAGCGTGGCTTGGATATATCACAATAATTAGAATGCAACAAGGATCACACTCCAAAATCCATAATCATGATACTCAAAATAACTCTAATAAAGATAATGACACTTTCTCTAATTCTGTAAGAGGTTATCATCCAACATTCAACCACTCGCCACATCGCGAACACAAAGAACATTGCTCGTAGGATAATGATCTCGAAGACATACACTATCGGGCCAATCTGTCATGATTACAAGCACTAGATTATCCCTCAAGTTTGTTTAACCCTAACTTCCATCTTAGAACACCCTTTATTGGCCCGTAGTGGTTTGACCAAAATTAACAACAAACCTTTTTACAAATAATATGATCCTGATCACACCGATAAAAAATATTCTAAGGGAGGGGAACAAAAATCAAAATATATTATAGCGGTGTCACCGTTAGTACCATAAATATTAGTAGGCGATGTACCTTGAAAATTCAATCAATACAAAATGGATAATATGATAGAAAGACAACCCTAAGCAATATATCAAAGAATTCCTAAATAATATGTTTGGGTTTGGTGGAAATAGTAGGTTCTTATACTGAGATTTCTTTGTGATATTATGAGGTAACCTCTAACCTAGTTTGAATTTTTACTTTTGGGCTCAATTTTCACAGTAGGATCTCTTCAAACCGTGTTAAGAGATCAATTATGTTGGACTAAAGTAATTTACATAGAAAGTAAGTAAAAGCTTATGCGATTACACTTAACAGGTTTGTCAGCGTAAGAACAACCTAGAAATATGCCATGATATAGAGGTGTGTGTTCCATACCCTTATCCAGTAAAGTTACGGGTTGAGGCTCTAAACTTCGAACAAGTGCAGTACAAGAAAATATTACGGGCTGAAAATAAAATAGTCTATGTAATTGCTTATGTAGGATACTATGAATCTGAATTATGGGTCATCGCCTAAGGGAACCATATCATATGCCAGCCACCATGGGTCGAGCCTTCTAAATCAGTCTACATAGATATAACTATTGATGAGTCACTTGAAATGTGAAATCCAATATGAACTTACCTCACTAAAGGAAAGTTCTCCAAGGAAAAAATCAAGGTTAAAACTATCAAAATATGATTTACGCGCTATACATTACTTGAAAACTTTATTTATCGTCTCAAGTTCTCAAGATCCTTTCTTTGATGTTTGGACTCGAATTAGTCAGCTTTTATACTCGAATAGCTCCACTAAGGAGAAAAATGTTCCTTACGGGTATAAAACACTACATAAGAAACTTTTATTATCACGTTACCATTGGTCCAAAATACATGTTGATGCCAAGGAATTTGTGTAATATTGCAATACATACTAGCAGTTTTAAAACTCAATTTGTGCCCTAATATTCATGTCAAGGTGACTAACTAAACTATTATAGTTGCATGATGATCCACCCTCAGGGTTCTACAAAAAATTCGATTGAATTCTTCTAAAAAATACCATGGTCATATTGAACCGTACAGAGAAACACAATAGAGGAAAATCCATTTACCCTCATCTATGAGACGAAGGTCGTGGTACCAATACAAACAATTTATCATTCATTTCATATAATAAACTAAATTAATAGATGAGAACAACTGTATTACCAAGTTGTACATTAACGAGGATAAGCAAATCAAAACAGAATAGAAAATTACTGAATAATAATGTACAACATGTACAATTCTAAAGTACAATACATATTGTTAGTTTAAAGTGAATCTTATACTAATAGATTGATTCATACAAAAGGATATCATCTCCCCCACAATTGGAATGTGGAACATTTGAAACTATATGTTTTCTAAGATTATATGCTCTAAAAAATAATTTTGCATATACCTAATTGATTATACAACTTTGTAATTTTTATAAGTTGCAAAATTTGGCTATCTTACCGTATATTTTATATTGTTGGTGACGCGATAAGTTTTTAAAATAAATTTTAATGTAATTTATTATGTGTGCTCCTATATTTATGCATTGGAATGTTAAATAGACACCGTGTTCCGACCCATAACCTCAAATTATGCTAAGTGACCAGTGTTTCGTAACAACATAATTGGCCCCCATTAGTCATGATATATATTGTACACAGTGAATCTCATGCCCAAACATAAAATATGTATATCAGATATCATGTTGGAATAACGAATATGGATATGGTTTTTTGTCCAAAGCATCAGACATGCGTAACATCTTCCATGCCCGAACACCAAATCTGCATAGTGGCTCTTATAACCGAGCATCCAATATGATAATTGCCTCAAGCGTCAGAGCACTAAACTTATGCAAAATAATTTACGAGACACAACACCATGTATATGGCCCTCGACCAGGTTTCTGAGTCGAGCATCGGTATCTCTATTTGAGACTGATCATCCTGAAAAAGGGTTAACAAACTTGTCGTTGTGTTAAAAACATAAAAACAATCTAAGTGGTGCATCGCTTTGTATGTTTAACAAACTTACCGCATTGTCAGATATACGGACTAATTCGACAGACAAGGTTAGCCCAATCCTATCAAATGATGTCCAAGAAAAAAATAATACTTGTTTCAATTTAAATAAGTAGAAAAGAGATTTGTTTATACCAAAAGATCATAAATCGTGTATCCATATACATCCATCACACATAACTTACTCCGTTAAAAAATATAGTTGATATAGGCTATATTTTTACCATGTCTATGATAAGATCGACATATAATATGCTTGAGCTCTAGTATTATAAAAAACTTATGCAAGCACCTCTATATGTACCGTGACTAAGCCTTGGTTTATAAGGGGCTCAAAAACGAAGCTGGGCAGCAAAATACTGTAACAACCAACTAACATGTGATATTAAGGTCATTTACTTATATAATAAATGTAATTTAGTGTAGCATTTACGTATGTAACATAATTTATAAATAGAAATTCACAAGAGGCACTTATGATGCTTGCATGATTGCGTACCTAGAAAATATTATTAATTCAAAAACATATTTGTCAAAGCTGTTCATATTCTTCATTTAACTGCATCTCTCAAATATTATTATATATACACAAACCTTACAACTTTTACACATTAACTAGCCTAAAATATAAGTAATTCTTGTTCAAAATCTACTATGTTAGCCCAAAAAAATGTAACTATTTTATTAATTTCGTCGATGAGAACTGAGATGTGACCAAAATATGTTTTGTTTTTCAAAATCTGAATCCATTTTTTTTTTTCAGAATATGATTAAAAAATAATATTTACTATTCAACATATCAGGATCATCGACTTCTCATAGTCCTATTTCGCCGTCACATGATAAATAATTCCCTCATTGCCAAACTTGAGAAGGACCATACACTAAAGTAAAATTTGAAACATTTGAAACTATATATTTTTTAAGATTATATGCTTTAAAATATAATTTTGGATATACCTAATTTACATTACAACTTCGTAATATTGATAAGTTGTAAGCTTTGGCTATCTTACCAAATATTTCATATTGTTGTTGGTGCAAATAGTTTTTAAAACAAATTTTGATGTCGTTTATTATGTGTGCTCCTATATTTATACATTTAAATGTTAATTGACCCGTGTTTTATAACAACATAATGGATCTCCCCTCATCGAGTCTTGATATGAAATGTACATAGTGGATCTCGTGCACGAGCACAAAGAAAATGTAGCGGATATCATGTTAGAACACCGAATATGCATAAGATTTTCAAGCCAAAACACCGAACATACATAGAATTTCTCATGCCCAAATACCAAATATACATAGTGGCCCTTATAACCGAGCAGCCAATATGCTAATTGACACAAGCGTCAGAGCACCAAACTTTTTCAAAATGAACTATGAGACAGAGCACCATGTGTATAGCCCTCGACCAGGTTTCCGAGTCGAGCATCAGTATCTTCATTTGAGACTGATCATCCTGGAAATGTTTAATAAACTTGTTGTTGTGTAAAAACATAAAAATAATTTAAGCACTGCATCACTTCATATATTTGACAAACTTATCGTATTGTCACATATACGCACGAATTCGAAAGAGAAGGCTAGCCCGAGCCTATCAAAAGATGTCTGAGTTAAAATACTTGTTTCAGTTTAAATGAGTAGCAAACAAACGTGTTTGTACCAAAAGAGTATAAATCGTGTATCTATATACATCAATCACGCATAACTTACTACGTGACAAAATATAGTTGATATATAGTAGATTTTTACTATGCCAAACCCGGGAGTATGTTAAGCTCGACATGTAATATGCTCGAGCCCTAGTATTATAAAAGAGCTCATGCAAGAACCTTTATATGTAGCATGACTAAGCCTGGGTTTATAAGGATCTCGGGAACAAGCTTGGGCAACAAGTTACTCTATCAGTCAATTAACTTGTGACATTATGGTCACTTACTTATGTAATAAATGTAATTTATTAGAGAACTTGCGTATGTAATATAATCTATAAATAGAAATCCCCAAGAATAACTTATGATGTTTGCATGATTGCATACTTAGAAAATATTACAACTCTACACATGAACTAGCATAAAGTAATCCCTTTTCAAAATCTACTATGTTTGCCAAAAAAAACTAATCATGTTATTAGTGTTGTCGATGGGAACCAAGAGATAACCAATTTTGTTTTTTAAATTCAAATTGAATTTTTTTATGAATGCGATCCAAAAACGAATACGGGCTATTCAACATATCAGGATCATCGGCTTCTCAAAGTCCCATCAACGCCGCACAACTTTTTCCAAACATCGGTATCGTCGTACAAAAACTTATTTCATCTGCTGCAATGCAAACTCTACCAACCGTTTGTGTCACACAAAACCTTATTACTACCGTTGAAATGTAAAATCTTATTCTCGCCACCACAAGTTGATGAAACACAACATCATACTGCTGCAATGGCTCATATTTCATTATTTGATCTACTACACATTGCGACCGTCTGTAGAGTATAATTTATTGATGCACTTAAACATAAAGTTAACATTATACATCAAACTAATATGATAGATTTTTTGCCACCAAATGATTTATTATCACAATGATAATCGATATATGTAGGATCCATTGTGAGAATCAAAGATCACATAGGATCGTGTTTAAAAATCACCCATCATAATGTTAAAGACCATTTAATAAAAAAATAATGGTGCTTCATCCGTTTCAATCAGAGATTATTGGCTAATAGCTGATCGTTCACCATGTTGTGAACGCAAAAAGAATCACTCACGAGAAAAGTTTATCAAAGATAAACATGCACGAGTACAATTTGTAAATGTTATAATGGTAATCATGAAAACTATTATCTTATACATTATCGGGTTCACTAATAAACTCGATCTCGTGTACACCTGAGTAAAACTATGCTTCATCAAAAGCAAGACCTGACATTAGACTTGGAAAGTACATATTGAACGATCCCGTGATGTCACCAAACCCTTATCTCTATCGTTGATCACTTTCCCTCCAATATACGTGGCATGAGATAACCAAATAACTCAGACAAAAAAACACAATTTGAGGTACTACCTAGTATTATCACCGCTAGCACCAGAGCTAATAGCTGCTAGTTTTCGAGACAATTCAATCAATTTAATATGGAAAAGTAAGATATGATCGGAGATCGATAATCATATCGAGTAGTTCTTAAACATAATGCTCGGGTTCGACGATGTTGAGTGTTCTCCATGACTTTCCGGGGTAGTATTCTTATATGGTTTCATTATATATCTTCAGGCTCGATTCACACTTTCAAAGCATACCAAAATACTTTTCGAGATCAACATATTAAAAGGAATATAATTTATAAAGATGGGATGCCCAAGCCTGAGACTCAGTATGGTTTCGAAATACATAAAATATAGGGTATGAAGGAGTTCTGAAACCCAAACAACTTTTATAAATATCACAATGATAATGGTTATCATACACGAGATTGTTAAGCTTTGAAAGATAAAATTTATTACCTTATTGATAAGGTAAATTTTCAATAATTTTTCAAATATAAAGCCGCTAATTTCGTTAAGCTTATTCAGTTATAGGCACCCCAAGTTGCTCCATATACAAAAACACCCTCAACAGGTCCAACCATGGTTTTCATCGAAGTAGACCTTGGATTCTTAGATTTTGATCCAAACAAACATATTATCAGTGTTATTGTTGAAAGAGATATCCTCACAATTATCATGAAGTCTTCCCAAAATATTTATATATCAAATATTGGTGTTCAACATATAATCACACAATAGTGTACCTTTATCGACCCTTTCCTCTAATTATATTCTATAATAATGACTTAAGATGGGTAGTATAGCCACACAAATATATTGTTTTCAACATCGTCGAGATCATATGATTTAAAATTAGGCGCATTATGCTTGACACAAGCAACTCTGAAAATATTTTAAACAAGAAAATGCATGACTAAATCAAAGTCATAACACCTCTTTTACCCTAACACAAGTCTTTATAGGTTTCAACAAAGCCGAGACTCTAGTACTCGGTGAACTAACACTTAAAGTCACCATTGAAAGAATGATTACAAAAAAAATCTAATTTTTTCTCGTGATAATAGACGGACTATCGTCCTATAAACATATTCTCAGCCGACCGTGGCTTAATCAAATGTGTGATGTCATATCACATATACACAAATGCATACATTATATTGTCAATGAAAAAACAACGTGATTAAAAATATTAATACATCACTATAGAATGTTACACCACTTCCCTCGCTTTGAAATAATATCAATTAATTATGAGACATATCTCCTTGAAAATTTTAGAAAACATGATGGGGCCCCTTGGGTCTGAGGAAGTAGTTAAAGAAGTCATACTTTTCTTCATACGTACAATCCACATAGGACATAACCTACGAGGCGTTTTAAGAACTCAAATATTTGAATTCTTATCCAAAAATATAGATTCCTTTACTTGGTTTACGTAGGACGTCACAAAAGTTCCGACTTTGATAGTCGGTCATGAGTTATCAAATATCTTTTGACCAATCGAGAAAACGAGTAAACTATTCTCTTACGAGAAACTCGATGCAATCATTGATAAGGTGGAGATTTTAAGATAAATTGGTCATATAAGGGAAACGTAATACCATGTCTAAAACTCGAATAACATCATTTAAAAAAATATTAACGAAAATGGAGGATGTGTGTGAACTTCACCGATATCAACCAAACATGCCCGAATGATCCATTTTTTGTCCCAAAAATTGACCACCTGATGGACGTCACCTCGATAAACAAGATGTTTTCTTTCATGGATGATTACTCAGGCTACAATAAAATCATTTTACATTTTAATAATGATAACCATACAAACTTCATGACCTAAGAGGTCTCCGTTGCTATAAGGTAATATTAATTAGTCTAAAAAATACAAGTGCAACGTACCAACGACTAGTAAATTAAATAATTATCGAACCATGTGAGATGGAAAATTCAGATATATGACACGCTAGTCACCAGCCAAGAAGATTTAAACCACATTGCCGACCTTAAAAAAACCTTCGATAACCTTCGAGCAGTCAATCTAAAACTCAATCCAGATTAATGTAAATTCAAATTCCGCTTTAAGAAATTCTTAGAATATTTGGTCATCAAAAAATGGATAAAGGAGAACCCAATTCAACTAGAAAATATAGCGGAAATGAAGCAATAATTTCCAATCAAGGAAGTGTAAATCATCATTGGCAGCATGACTGCCCTCCACCGGTTCATTTTCTGAATCTATATTAAGTACGCCCTATTTTTCAAAGTACTTAAGGGATTTTGGCAGTTCAATTTGACATTTGAATGCGAAAACCATTCGAAAACATCAAAGATAATTTGGCTTCCCCCAAGGTCCTCACATGCCCGAACATAGGTGGCACTTTATATTTTTATGTGGAAACTTTTGAGTATCCAATAAAGGAATTTTTGTCAAATAAGAAGCAAAAATATGTCAGCCTATCTATTACATCAGTAAATCACTTCTCATGTCAAGACCATATATTTAAAATTGAAGAAAGTCGCCATAGCTTTAACATTGAAAGCCAAAAAAGGAGACCATATTTCCAAGACCACGCCATCGAGGTTCAAACATCTTTTCTCTTTAAAAATTTTCTTCCAAAAGCCCGATATTTTAGAAAGACTAGTACGATGATCTATTACGTTGGAAGATTTTAACATCAAGTATGAGTTGCAAATAATTATAAACGCTCATGATTTAGCGTATTTTCTCACCAAATTACAAGCCAAATGGCATGTCTTATCAGGATCGAGTACCGAACCATTATAGATAACCCAGACGGACACAGGCTCAAACAGCCAAGACGATAAAGGTTGTATACATATCACTCCCCTCGTTCAAGATATGTGACTTTCTACAAAAAAAAATATATTTCAAAATAAGTGTAATTTGATAATTGTAATGCCACTCTATTAAGAATTTTACAATCTTATCCTTTGTGTTTTAGTTATTTTATTTATATTGTAGTTCTAATGAAGGTAGGTTAGGTAAATGTATAATTACTTTTTACAAAATCAAAGTTAATTATTGTATTTATTAACATCTGCGCAACAACCTTAAAGTACACTTATTTTAAACCAGATATAGTATTCCTCTTACAAGAGAATCTTTCGATCAATTTATCAGATCTGGATTTTCTACCTCAAACACTGAGGCCGATTATGAAGCAACAATTTTCGGGAACCAACTAACCTAAATCTGTAAGCCACAAGATGTAAACATTTTATTTGACTCTCAAATGGTGATAACTTATACTTTAGGGCTAACCGACGCAAAAAAAAAGATGCTCTCGTCCTTTATTTGAGCGTTCTTACAGATCGAAAATAGAATAAGCGACACACTAGCTCCCAGTAGAAAAAATCGAGTCAGAACCGTAGGTCATTACTCAAAAAATCACCAGGTATTTATAAGCCGATAAAGGTTGATCCCTCAATGAAACATCCATAACAATAATCATTGACGAGAAAAAAGATTGACGAACCCCAATCCAAACTTACTTTATGCAATAGCTACCAATGTCAGACTAAGCCAAAATAAGAAATATTAAAATATGATATGTCACTACACTTTACTTGACAATCTTTTATACCGCTCATCCTCTTACGACCACTTTTATAATGTTTAGGTTCAAATGGATCCACTTTCATACTCAAAGAGATCCATGCAGGAACCAGAAATTCCCATTGTCGGTATAAAACCTTCCATAAAGGAACCATAACACACTTCTGAATATCAATTACTTATTACTAAAACAGTCTTCCAATGTCTCTAACTTAACAAGATACACAATCCCCATCGATGCAGGGATATAATACTCCGAGTGAAAATTTATAAGTGTCTGTTTATCGCTTTCCTTGCAAGGCTTGTGAACCACTTTCGGTTGCAAAATCTAATTTATATTCGTTTGGATATTCATCTAATGATGTTGTATCCTTATAGACAACAATCGTTCGTGTCTTTCAAGCCCCATCCTAATATTTTAGAAGTTACCCCCCTCCAATATTTCTAGGCTAAGATTCCCATGCTTTGGTCACTATTTATGATAAACTTTTAGACTTAGAGGATACTGAGTCATCTAACGCTGTCCATTTTCATAACATTTCCATAACAAAGAATAAGAAGACAAAAAGGTTTTATTGCATTAGAATTATGGAATAAATTGTGATTTTAAAAAAATATAAGTAAAAAATTATACTACAATACAATATTGTATGTTGCAGAGATATATTATGCAATTTAATCGTCCAAGTGCTTACTCAAATAAACAGTTGGATTATATGGTTCACACTATTGGCCAAATAACCCAAAATTTCGATTATGCGCGAGCGTTTTATGTTCAACACCCTTAGGATGGCCGTCTTTTAACTTTGACGATGTGTTCCATTCAATAGAAAATACACTATGCATGCGAATCCATTAAAATTTCACAACAAATATTTCATTTACAACAAAGGCTTGACTCACTCCCGATTTGTTCTTACGGGCTCGGGAAAATTCTAACATGATGGTATGATCCTCTCACTTTTTATAAATTTTATTTTGACTAATAATACTTTTTCTATTTTTAATTTGAACTACTAGAGGCACTACACATGGATGAAAAATTTAAAAATATTCTTAAAAGCGTACAAAAGACTTCAAAAGTCTCATACATGTTTTTATATTATTTTCCCTTTAATAAAATTAAGATTTCTCATAGATTTTAGCCGATGAAAAGGTTCTCACAAAGCGAATGCAATGTAGTAACAAATTAAGCTATCTGGAATCATTACAATTTGAGTAGAGATATTAGACTCAACACAGAAGTAGAGAAACACACAATGAACATCCAATAAACACGGCTCGTCATGTAATTTACATGAACCCTAACATTATAAAAGTCTTTGATAAGCATTAATATTTTTACCATGACTTAAACTTAATTTATAAAGGGTTGAAGAATGTACTTAAGTAACATGTTTTTTCATATTATTGTTTGCCAACATTTGAAATAATGATCATTTTTTGTGTAATAAATATAAATGTTATAGTTGTAACCATAGTTGTCACGTGGCGGTTCGTGGCGGCCGTGGCGAGGTGATATTGCCTCAGGGTGGGGCGTGGCGAGGCACTTAGTGTGGTGTTCGCCATGGCGGCCGTGACGGCTGTGGCGCTCGCCGTGGCGAGGCGCTAAGCCTGGTATTTTTTTGAACTAAAAAAATAAAAACCTAAAACTAGTTTTGTAAAGATGAAGATGTTTTGGAAGGAGTTGATGTTGGAGCTGTTAAGGTTGATGAAGTAAACTACAATCTTCGGTCTAAAAATCTATCGTCTTCAACGACTCGCATAAGAGATCAGAGGCTTGTTGATAAAGACTCAGAAGAGGAAGATACTCTATTATGGGATATAAATAGAGAACATAGCGGAGACGAGATGTATGAAGATATTGTCTCAAACGATGATTTATTTTAGTCTATGTTTGTCATTTGACTCAGATATTTTAAGAATTATGTGATTGGATGTTTTATAATTGGATCTTTTAGTCTATGTGTTTGTCGTTTGACTCAGATGTTCGAAGAATTATGTAATTGGATGTTTAAGTTGTTTTTTTAGTTTAAATGTCTAAATAGTATTATTTAAATTACAGTTATGTGCTATAAAAATATTAATCAGGTAATGGATCGCCGCATGTCATGTGGCCATCGCCTCGCCGCTCGCCGCTCGCCTCGTTCTTGTGGCTTTTAAGCCCTCTTCGCCACAGACCGCCGCACGTCACTGATAACTATGGCTGTAACCTAACCCTACATAGAACTCTGGCCTAAGAGTTCGGGATTGCACTATGATCAGTTATCACTATTGGCATATTTTCTTATTCTTTGTGAAAGTACATGATGCGATACAAGCATAAAATCCCTTATACCTCATACAACCTATAATAATATAAAAATAAAATACATGTCATAAACAAATGTAAAGCATCAAGAACCAAACCTTTATATGTGATCGCAATCCTTCTCGTATTTTTAAACTACCTAAAAACCTTACAATACTTTGCAACTATTTTAGGAATTTAACCACAATTTTATAACTCTCTCTTTTGTTTCTATGCATATATACTAGAATGATGTATTTTTTAAAGGCTCCATACTACATCATAAACATGATATTTGACCAAAGTTATATCATTTTTAAGTCTACACATTTTGACATAAAATTATACTAAGTATCTCCTACTACGAGGCACAAACTTCCATAGACAACCTTTTTGTAAATGAAGTAAAATAAATAAAAAATGTGCAAGGGAAATCGACACCTATCCTAAAAATCTCAAAGTACATACCTCACCATACATAGGAAAATACTAATACTTGTTATCACTAGGAAACTTAATAATAACAACATGAAAAATATTAAATGTAACCCTAAAGAATGTTATCTCAACCTCACTCGTGGTTTTTCTACTCGTTCCTCTAAGATCTAAATCGACATATGAACAATCAATATTATGGTCTACATTTGAAGTAATAGTCCCCATCCTCTAATATTACCACATCCATTACCAACTCGTCACTTATACCGACATTAACCTCATAATTTGTGGCAATACTATGTTGTTTTTTGACATTGTCATCACCAATAATAACAACGCCATTTAGGTTGAAAATTTTTGGGGATCTTTACCGTTAGCCATTAATTGGTTATTCTAGAGAGCAATAAAGTTCTCATATAGTTTTTTTTTATCTATTAACATATTCATTTTTTAAGTTCTCAAATGGTCATCAATCTCTCAACATTTATATTTTTAAGTCCTCATATGGTTTTAAGATTTTAACTGGTTTAGTTTAAAATTTTCAATTGCTGATAATACTGTCTAGCTAAAATATCATATTTCTCACTTAATTTTCATAGTTCTCAACTGATCATAGTAGTGTTCATTTAAGAACCTTAAAACTCTCACTTAGTTTCAAGTTCTCAAATTGTTTGGTTCAAAGTTCTCAACTGGTCATAACAATGTCTAGTTAAGAATTTTAAAGTTCTCAACTAGTTAATTTTTTAGTTTCTAACTAGCTATAGTAATGTCCAATTGAAAAACTCAAAGTTTTTATATTATTTTAAGTTCTCAACTAAGTTTTTTAAGTTCTCAAATGAGTATTTAAGTCATTTAGCTAAGAAATTCAAAGTTATTACATAGTTTTATAGTTTTTAACTTAACATAATAGTGTCTAGTTTTCAGATTTTGACTTAGTTTTCTAACTTCCAACTTATTAATCAAAGATTTTAGCTGGTTCATTTTTAAGTTTTCGACTAAATATTATGTCCAATCGAAAATTTTAAAGTTATTATTTGGTTTTCTAGTCTTCAACTAATTTTAAGCTTAACTGATTTTAGTGATTCTCAACTAGTTATTCTTTTGTGTCTAGTTTAACATTTTTGGATCATCATATAATACATGCAATTGATAGATTTTAAATACCTAAGTAATTGTTGGTTTGTCAATGATACAATTGAATTTAATGTTATTTAAAATAATAAAAAACATTGAACAGTTTGAACAACAATAATAAAATTATCATGTGATTTTTTTATTATACATTAAAATAAATTTCAAAATGTGTTTCTCTTATTTTTTTTAAAATAATCTATTTTATATTTTTAAAATAAAGTATATAACGATATTAAATACTGTGTTATTAAAAGTTTTTAGACCGCTTTCAAAATTATATGTTTAAACGTTGAAAGAATTTAGAATAACTTAATGATATCAAAATTTAATTAAAATATTTTTAAAATATAAATTTGTATGTTCAAAATTTTAAATTCCTATTGTTCTCTTTTGGTTGAATTATATTTTTTAAATTTTAAAAATATGTCTCCAATTTTAATTAGCATGACAACTAAATTGTAATTTTTTAGTTCAAACAAGTAATATAGCTCACAAAATAATAACAAAAATAATTATAAAAGGAGTCGTATTCCTGAAAAAGTTAATAAAAAACAAAAAGAATCATAAAAGAATAAAATTAGAAATTATATTTTAGAAAAAAATTATTTTTTTATATATTCTGTACCTGAAAAAGTTAATAAAAAACAAAAAGAAAACAATTTTAAAAAGAAATCAAACATAACGGGGCATATTTTAAAATTTAGAATCATAAAAGAATAAAATTAGAAAAATATCAATGATTTTTGTACTAATAATATTTTTTTATCATATAATATATATCTCCACAAATATAATATAAATTTTTTAACAGAAAAATAATAATTAAACAACCTCCTTTCTAGTTTAAAACAAAAAAGAAGAAGTAAACTATTAAATTTATTAACATAAAACAGCTAAAATTCCCTAGTTTTCCTAAAAAAGAGAAGAAAAGTAATAAATAATAATGAATTTATGGACTATATATATCCTTTTCGGTGCGGTTTTAGCATGGTCCCGATATTTATCTAGAAGTCATATCGGTGTGTATTGCGTGAGAGAATCTCTTTACGCGTCTTTCTTCCTATCTTTCCTTCAACAAATTCTAAAAGGATCCGAACCCGAATCCGAAACCCACACCCGATTCTTTTTTTTCTTTTTTATTCTCTTTCTTTCCTCCCTAAAACCTAGGGTTTCTTTCCAGCTAAGTTTTCAAACAGGAAATCCTTCGCCTATAAATAAATCTCTAAATTCCTCCGTTGACGACCTTCACTGTTCAAGCATGGCTTGATATTCTTCAATCTCGTTTGGTATGTTACACTTCATTCGCTTTCACTTCACTTAACCGACCAACCCCTTTGTATTCTATTGTTGTTTTTGTCATTAGTGTTTGATTTTGTTGTAGTAGCTACAGAAGAGCTCTTTTGTTAGTACAGATTGTTGATCATTTTATTTGTTAGTATGCATGTTTGCTCTAAAACTGATGCTATGGATGTATGCCATCTCTTGCTTTACCTCCGTTTCAGTTTATTCAACTTTTTTTTTCCGGAGTTTTGAAGATTCTATGGTGTAGGAAACCTGAGTTTTGGTTTAGGAAGTTTATTATGGAACATGCTATCGTGGTTGCGAATTTCATAAACGGTATTTGATACTTCCGGGTGAGAGTTCGTTTATGTGAAGAAGTAAAATTATTGGTCTTGGTAAATTGGGTCTTGTAGCTTGCAATATACCTGGTAAAATAGATGAATTCGGGCTTATGTGTCAGAATTGATTCTTAGGAAAAGGCTACACATATTCGACTATCAATTGATTTGTCAGCTTGATGAATGAGAGAAGCAGTTTGTCTGTTTCTAGTGTATTTATTTTCGATGTAGTTCATGCATATTGTTCATAAGAGGTTGAGTTCTCAATGATATAGTTCAAGGAAATAAAGTGGTTGCACATCGGAACAAGTACTAGCAATGAAATAAGATACCGAATGACTCGATCTTATTAACTGACAATGGTTTTTGCAGTTGGTTTAAAACTGAAAGGCTGGATGATAACTAATTGGAATATTGAATCTTTATGTGTAAATGTTTAATGCTTGGTCGATACATCCGGTGTTTTTCATGTTAATTGATGTATTCATTATCTAGAATCAACAAGTTCATGATCTGGATGAGTTGCTATCGATAATTTGACCGGATTGATTCTTCATTTTAAAACCCTGCTTATAGTAGCGAGTCTCACTGAAGTTGATTAGAGTATTGGTGTCTTAAGTTTTTCCTCATATGATTATTCTCATTCCTCTCTGCTGAAATAAGTTGTGATAGTTGGAGATCTCCTAGTTAATTTACATTGCAGTGTTTCTGCATCTAAGTTTTAGTATGCACGGGAACATGGGACATTGGTTTTGACTGTATATGTATGAAGGTTGTTGTTAAGGAATTGTAAGGAGTGATTTGGTATTTTATAGCGAGTTCGTACAGAACAGTTCATTTTGTATAGGTTTGTGCTGTCTGTTACAAGTTAACCAATTCTCTGTCTGTTTTTTAGTTCAAGGTGTTGACTCAAACCTGCGATTGCCAAATCCTCTTCTTGGTCAATTTGAAGGGATGTACAACGAACCAACTGCCGAATTTGTAGCTGACCAGGGATATTATTATCCTACTCCTGCTAGCTACAGTTATTACTGTACAGGTAATTTGTGTCTCCCATGCAAAGTTAATCTGGATATATGGCATAACATTGATATTTTTATTCTTGACTAATTGGTCAGGTCTAGAATCACCTGGCAAATGGGAGGATCATCGCATGATATTTAGTGTAGATGGCCAAGAAGTTCAGTACACGGTATGTTGTGATTCTCGCCTTCTCTCCCTCCTCCCTCTCCTCTCTCTCTCTCTCTCTCCCCCTCTCCTCTCTCTCTCTCTCTCTCTCTCTCTCTCTCTCTCTCTCTCTCTCTCTCTGTATATATATATGCATTTAACCGTGTTTACGCCTATAGTTATCAGTAATATACTAGTGTTGACTTTCTTATTATGCTGCTTCAGGGTGGGCAGATTGAAAATTCTCCTTATTCGTATTATACACCAAGCTATTCTACACAGTCTCTGTACAACCCATACAATCCTTACATACCTGGTGCAACAGGCATTGATGGGCAATTTGTTGGAGCACAACAATACTACACAACTCAACCTTATCAAAATCCTGTACCTTCAACAGCTTATATGCCCTATTTTGTTCAACCGGATATAGGTTCTCTCAGTTTATCAGACTCTGTGTTAGAAAGTAGTGCGTCAGCTGCTAATAGATCGGAAGGAAGAGGAGGGTCTAAGCATAATCTGACTTCAGCATCTTTTCCTAGAAATCCTTCAAAACCTACTACCACAATTTCTAGTACCAAAGTCACAGGAGGGCCAAACACTAATATTGGACAAAGCAAACAACCTGCAATGCATGGAGGTGTTTCTTCTTCTGGTCTTGCTGCTTATGCATCAGCCCGAGTTTTTCAGGTACCTTCGTTGTGGGAGGCTTACAACAACCCCCTTAAAGTCTCTCATCTTTTTGTTAGAGAGTATGCTAAGCAGAATTCAGTGTGCATTTGTTAACACTTTCTTGTAATTTCTGTTGTTCAGTACTGCTCTTTCGCATATTGAATTTCTATCTGCTTTTACAGGGTACAACTGCTTCTGCTTCTATTCATCCGACTGACAACATCTCTACTGGTAAACGCCATATAAAAGCCCCTCTACCAGGTATTAATGGCATTTCTGATTTTGGATCATCTGACAGTAGGCAGACTGCTGGTAATAAGCTTCGTCCTAAGTTCAATGGAGGTAAAGGAGTAAATGGTGCAAATGTAAGTCAAGATGCACTGGGTTTACAAAATAGAGTACCCAGAACTGACAGATCAAAAAATCAACTTGTTCTCAAACCTTATACAACAAAAGCCGGAGATATTGATGCCCAAGGCAACATTGTTATTAATATCGATCAGTACAACAAAGATAATCTCCCAACTAACTATCCAAATGCCAAGTTTTTTGTTATAAAATCATATAGTGAGGATGACGTTCACAAGAGCATCAAATATAATGTCTGGTCATCTACTCTACATGGGAACAGAAAACTGCAGAGTGTGTACCAAGATGCACAAAAAGTAGCTTCAGAGAAATCTGACCGGTGCCCCATCTTCTTGTTCTTTTCTGTAAGTTGAAATCAAGTGGTTGGTTTTTGTTCCTGATGATTTTGGAAAAAAGATTATGATTTGTGTAAGTATTGAGCTATGCTTATACGGTCTGTTTCCATGCCAGGTTAATGCAAGTGGTCAATTTTGTGGTGTTGCCGAGATGGTTGGTTCTGTTGATTTTCACAAAGATATGGACTTTTGGCAGCAAGATAAGTGGAGTGGGTGTTTTCCTGTTAAGTGGCACATCGTTAAAGATGTTTCAAATAACTACTTTAGGCACATCATTTTGGAGACCAATGAGAACAAGCCAGTGACTAATAGCAGGGATACTCAAGAGGTATGCTTTGTTCTCAGCTTTGTACTTCTGTGGAGATTGCTCCAAATTTGAAACTTCTTGCTTTTTTAAATGATTAATTTTGGTCAACTTGTTTGTTATAGCTCTTTCGATTTTGTTTATATATTATGTGTTTTTGAGAGAACAAAAAATATTTGTCTGCTTTTATAGCATAATTAACAATAAATCTTTATGCAGCTTCTTTGTTTTGATAACGATGAGTATGTTTTGTCACCTTAAGCTATTGGGATAAGTAATATGTATGTCTCGTGAGTAATACCTGCCTCTATTACAACATGGTTTATTTGGCATGTTCCTTCGTGGTAACTATAAATAAAGTCTTTTTGCTTATGCACTTATTTTATAAACAAGAAGAATAAATGGACTTCTCAATTTATATGAAAAAGGAATGGTTAGACCATTGTCGCCGCTGTCGCCACTTGGTGGCTGTTTCAGCCGCAGGCTTGTATTAGTCCTATGAATTTTGATCATTTAAACCGAATAATTTTTTTTTGGTTTGCCATGGGATAATTGTTTAAATGCCCATCTCAATTTTTTTATGCTTACCTTGGATTGCTATGTAAAATTCATATTTTTCATGATATTACTTATCTACGCAATTTGCAGATAATGCAATCGCAAGGTCAGGAGATGCTGAAAATATTTAAAGAGCACACTTCACAGACCTCTGTATTTGACGACTTCATGTATTATGAAAATCGTCAGAAAATGATGCAAGAAGAGAAAGCTAGAACACTTTTTAATGGTTTTCGAAGCCCTTTTTTGGTACCTGAACTGGATTCTTCCAGAAACTTTATAGTTGACAATAGTGATAGAATTTCGAAGCACTACGGTCATAACAGCTCAAGACATACAGTGTCATTATCAGCAGAGCCTGTGCATGTAAATTATGTTGTTAAAAGTAATACTAATGAGATTGGGGACCAGAAAAAGAGTGCATCATCAGCTAATTTGAAGGTGGCCGAGTCTAAACCGGTGGCTGAATCAACTGATGTTGTTACGGTGGGATCCGTGCCTATCAAAGTTAACGGGTTTGGTGAATCTGCTAATGTTTTGACCGTGGGTACCATTCCGCTTGATTCCAGTTCACTACAGAAGAGAGTTGGCTAATTAGCTATCACCCGAGAATCAATTATAGGTTTTGTGTTTCAACTGCGAGAGCGTTATTTTGTTCAAAGGAAACCACATTTGGTAGTTTTGGCTTGGGAATGATTGTTTAGTTTTCTGTCTTACAGTTTTATCAATATAAAATTTTCAAAGAGTCTATATGCTCGTCTCTGGTCGCTGCTTGTACCGTGAACCATGAACCATGGACTCTATCATTAAGCATTTTTTTTTTCTTTTATGCTTTAAGTTCCTCAAAGCATTCTGAAACTGTTGAACTTATGTTGAACGAAGTACGTCCAAACAAATTTATAACTATCGGCGATAAATAGAAGCCTTACCAGTACCAGTTTGTTATTTTGGTGAAAGGTAGTCCGTACTGATTCCTTTTCCTTCAACTCTCGTAAACGTGTGATTGTTTGTTGGCAGTCAATCCAATTTTTATTTATACTGATAAGTTTATTTAGGTGGTTAAATTTCTAGGAACCTTTGCTTTTACATTAACAACTTCAAATTTTAAACATAGTGTGGGGAAGCTCTTTAATTTTTAAACTTTTTCATAGTTACCTTCCTCCCCTCAACCAATTTCTCTTATACATCTGATCATAATTTATACGCTTTCATCAAACTAATAGGTCAAGCAAAGTCCGAGTACATAGAATTAATATGAATTCTATGTAAAAACGCGAATAAAATCAAATCGAAGATTTACTTATGCGAAACCGAGACGGTCCATAAACAATACATTAATACAACACTTGATATGAAGTGGTCGAAGTCAAATCCAACATCAATACAACATTTGATATGAAGTGGTCGAGGTCAAATCGAGATTTATCGATATCCTAACAAGATAACTAACAAGCCATCCGGTAATATTTGATATAAAGTGGTCGAGATCAAATCGAGATTTATCAATATCCTAATAAGATAACTAACAAGCCCTCCGGTAATATCAACGCTAGCAACCGTGCTGAGGTGCAATCAATGGATATCGGCGTCGGAAGAACACCCGTAAAAGAACAAGACATAGTTACTAATGTATGGCGAACTTGACCATTCATTGCCATTAATGAAAATGTTATAAAAAATATCAACTTCATCTAAAAGGCTGTTGACACGGCTAAACGGACAATGACCAAAGGGTCATTATTATATTTTTGGTCCACAAACAAAATTAAAAGCTTAACGGAAAAGGACCAAAAGGTTATTATTATATTTTCGATCCACAAACAAAATTAAGAGAACTATGTAATTAGTGAGAAAATAAAACTACGTAAAAAACCAAATTTCCTTCTCTAGTTAATAAAATTACTATATACCATAACATTTGTTATATTTCCCCTTAACCAAATGGACATGGACATGCAGTTAACATACTAGTTTTTAATTTTGGAACATACATAACATATATTATCTACCATTATCCATTCTATTTTAATTATAGAATTCTGGCTCGAATACAGATAGTTTATCAAAACTCTTCAATGCAGTTTCATTCCTCTACACTAAGGGCTAAAATCCCTCTCAATATTGTATGTCTTCACCAATGTTATGTTATTGTTGACACTTAAAAGGCAAACCAACATATAAACTACAACGGCTTATTCCGTGGATCTCTAATGAGGCCATCAACCCACATTTCAGTGTGGCTAAGAACCCACAATTTCATAATCTCATATGTCATTATAAACCTTTAGAGTAATTCTGGCTCCTATTTTAATTTGACGAAATAGCTCTAATTTCATAATCACGGTATCTATCTTGGTTATATGTCTAAAAAAATAATGAAAAGCCAAGAGTATTTCCATATTATATAGTGTTATTTGTTTTCCGACTGAATAACACGATTAATTTTTCATGTTTACCACTTGTATCAACAGTGTCCCTTTCTGCATAAAAATATATATTTATATCGATTTAGCCATTTATTTTTAATATATATATATATAATATAAATTTTATTTATATGTATGATTCATTTATGAATATATATGATTTATTTATGAACATATATAAATTTGATATAAAATTTATTTTTAATATATATATATATATATATATATATAGATTTGATACATATTATATATAAAAAATATATTAATCTTGAGAAAAAAATACTATGTTAATGAACTAAATCTTGAGTTATAATAAATATATTATGCTAGTTTTTAAAAAATATATCATGTTGGTTCAAGTTATTTTAACTCAAAACCTTTGTTGAATTGATTTTTTTATTAAGAAAAAAATATTATATTAGTGAAAAAATATTATATTAGTAAAAAAATATTATTATATAATTAAAACAGAACAATATACTAACATAAATATATAAATATATGAAATGAATGAAAGAATAATTGTTTATTTACAAAAAATGTTTGTTTTATTTTATCAAATTTTATTTTATTTTCTCTAACTATTCTTTTATCGCTATTAAATTAGTATAGAGTCCTATTCGATCAAGATGAACAACTTTATTTCTCTTTATCTTGTTTCTTAATTAACTAAATAAAACTATAAAAAACTAAGTATTGAGATGAAGGTTCTGCTAAGATCTTAAGGAGAATGGAAGATCGTCGTTGAAACAAAAATACAACAAAGTAAAGGATGAAGCAAATGAAGAATTAACACAATCTCAATAGAATACCTAAGAAAATTAAGAAATAAAATTTTAAAAGTCATGTTTTGGATATATCAGGGAGTCCAATCGTATGAAGTAATTTGAGAAAAAAAATGTTTGTGCCACTTTAGCAAAGTGTACATGCGATTTTTTTGAGAATTCATATAAAAAAGATGAAAATGTAAAAAGAATTTGATTACAAACTCTTAGAGGTGAGTTTGAAACTTTTCACAAATTAGAGTCAAAATTTATTTATGATTATTCATGAGGTTTATCCATAATTAACATATTAAAAAGAAACGGTGAAACTTTGAATGTTATTCGTGTTATTGAGAAATTTTTTCATTTTTTCGATTCAAGATTTGACTATATTGTGCTAGATATTCAATAATCGAATGATTTAAGTACCATGACCATTGATGAATTAACAAGCACATTAAAAGCTCACAAAGAAAGATTAAATAAGAAAAAAAAGGAAGTAACATTAGATCAAACACTACACTCAAGATTATCTCTAAATTAAAAGATTTTTTTAAAAAAAATAAAAAGAAGAAAGATCATGGTCGTTATGCAAGAGGATGACACGAAACAAACACATATCAGAATTTTAGAGGTTCACAAAAAGAACGTGGAGGTGAAAATAAAAAAAATAAAAATGGTCGAATACTTATGAAAGAGGTTATTATGCAATTGGATGGAAAGAAACAAACCAAAATAAAAATTTAGAGGTTTACAAAGAGGATGTGGACACAGAAATCAAAGAGAAAGAGTTCCTGAGGCTTAAACATGTGATTGGTCTTTTGATTATGATGGTTTCTTTCATATATTTCCTTAAATTCAAAACTTTCAGTAAAGTCCATCGACTATGACAATTACTTCCATATAGTCTTTTGACTTCAATTTCTTTTGGTGAAGGTCCATCGACTATGACAATTTTGATAAATTTAGTCCATGAAACCTGAAGAATCAATGACTAAATTGATTAAAATTTTCATATTCAAGAGACGCTTAATGTACAATTTATCATAATCAAGGGATGCTCATCGGACAATTTAAAGTCAAATGATCATATGGAATAGATCGTCATAGTCGACAAACCTTCATTGGACGTTTTGAAATCAGACTATACAAAAGAAATTGTCATAGTCAAAGGAGCAATCACACATTTAAGCCCAAGTCTTGAGTATTTTGAGTGTTATAATTGTCAGAAACCTGGCCCTCCGGCAAAGGAATGTTGATACAAGAAATAAGGAAAAGACAAAGCTAATATGATGTAAAATAATAAAAAAACTTTATATCTTATGACTCATGGTAGAGAGATTGATGATTTTTGGTAAATAAAAAAATAATGCTAGAAAACACATGACAAGTATTACAAAACCATTTTCAAAATTATTTGAACTTAATTATGGAGACGTAAAAGTAGGAGATGGAAAAGCTTAGAAAATTAGCAGTGTTGGCAAATTAGAGTTCAAAACAACGCAAGATAGAATTGAAAAAATGTCTCATTTTTATTTCGTTCATGATCTTAAAAATAATTTGCTTAGTGTTGGACATCTATTGAAGAAGAGGTATGATATACATATTCGTGACATGACATGTTACTTATCAGAGAATAATTGGGTTGTCACTAAATTCGAAGTAACACCACATGATTTTTTCTCACTCACTTTTAGCATCAAAATTTATCTTGCTTGATTGGTGCTCATAAAGAAAATAAAAATTTATGTCATTGTCGATATGAACATTTGAACTATATAAATTTGGAAATGCTTTCAAGAAAAATGATGGTCATATGTTTACCAAAAACTAATAATCTCGATGATGTATGTGAAGCTTTTCAGTTTGGAAAAAAACACAAGGTTTTATTTCCTTCTCAGTCATTATGGAAAACAAAAAGACCACTACAACTTATTCACTCAGATATTTGTGGTCCAAAGACAATTTCATCTTTTGGGTAATCATTGTTTTATCTCTTTATTGATGAGTACTTTTGAAATGTTTGAATGTATTGTGTTAGAGAAAAAACAAATGAATTTTATAAATTCAAAGATTTTAAAGCAAAAAGTGGAGAAATTTATTGAACTAAAGATAAACATCTTATGAACATATCGTGAAGGTGAATATTTTAAAAAATAATTTGAGAAATATTACATATACAGTGACATTCATAATGAGATGAAAGTCTGCTATACACCTCAACAAAATGGTGTATCTGAAAGAAAGAACATAAAACTATGAAGATGGCTAGATATCTTCTTATTAACAGACCACTAACGAGAAACTTAAGACATTTCACACCGCATGAAATATGGTATGATAAAAAGCATAATGTTTGTCATCAAAAGAATAGATGGGAGTGTTGCATACTCTCATATTCTAGATGCAATGAGAAGCAAGTTGTATGAAAGATAAGAGAAATGTTTTTTATTGGATATAATGAATTAAGTAAAGCATATAAGCTATAAAATCTGGTGACAAAAAATATTGTGATAAGTCACAATATTCATTTTGATGATTTGTTTTCAAGAGATCAAAGTAGAGAAATGTTTTTTTGTCCATTTCTCCATTTAAAATTGAAGAAAAAGAAGAGCCAATCTTTGAGAATGCTGAAAATAATATTACAACAAGAAGTACTCATGCTTCCCCAAAATTTCCATCAAGTTCTTTATCTAGTCCAATCAGAAAAATGAGAAGTACTCATGAACTATATGATATAATAGATGAAATTATACAACATGATGTTGAATTTATTTATCTATATGTGGGAGAAGATCCACTTTATATTGATCATGCATATAAAGAATAAGTATGAATAAATCTGTGAAATAAAAATATTTTCTCAACTAAAAATAATGATATATAGGATCTTACAAATTTACCACATCACGAGAGTTCAGTTAGAGTCAAATGGGTGTACAAGAAAAAGAAAAATCCAAATGAGCCCATCAGTAAGTATAAGGCAATGCTAGTTGCAAAACGATACAAGCACAAAGAAGGAGAATATTTTATAGAGGTATTTGCTCCCGTTTCAAGACTTGAAATAGTTCGGTTACTTATATTTGTTGTTACTAAAACATAATTGGAAGATGTTCTAAATGGGTGTAAAATCTATATCATTTGATGGTGTTCTAAAAAAGAAGTCTATGTTGATCAACCACTTGGGTTTATTAAGAAATTGATAAAATATAAAATTTACAAGCTAAAAAAGCTATGTATGGATTGAAACAATCATTCCGAGCCTGGTACAGCCGCAACAATTCTCATTTTCAAAAGTATGGATTTTAAAAATATCCATACGAGCATACTCTCTACATAAAATGTGATTCTCAATGAAGATTTATGTTGGCCAGTCTTTATGTTGATGATCTTGATTTCACACAAAATTATGTGAGAATATTGGAAGAATTTAAGCAATCAATGATGACAGAATTTGAAATGATATTTTTTAAAGAACTTCATCATTTTCTTGGCATTGAAATTCATCGATCCGAGAAAAGAATTTTTATTTCACAAAATAGATATGCAAAAGAAGTTTAAAAAGTTCAAGATAAAAAAATCTAATATAGTCACTACTCCATGCACCACAAGTTTGAAGTTATCTAAATAAGATGAAAAGAAACTTGTCAATTCAACTATGTTCATAAGTTTGGATGAAAATTCGATGTATTTGACTTCGACAAAACCTGACATTGTGTATGTTGTTAGTTCGATAAGTAAATTCATGGGAAACCTTTATTATAATCACTAAAATACTGTTAAAATAATATTGCGATATGTGAATGGAACCATTGAATATGATTTTTTTATAAAGCTAATACATAAGTTGATCGTATTGGTTATACGTATAATGATTTAATAGGAAGAATTGATCATATCATAAGACCTTAAGGATATGTGCTTCACCTTGATAGTAGTGCAGTTTTATAAAGCTAAACCAATAATAAGTTATGGCATTTTCAACTACATAAGTAAAATATATTGCTGCATCAATATCAATTGATTTGGTTGCGTGGAATTTTAGAGAGTCTTAAGAAGAATAAGAACAAGTCAGAAACTTTATTTTGTGACAATAGTTATAGTAATTTAGTCATGAACAATCCAATTCTTCATGAAAGAACACAACACATCCGCATTCGATATCACTTCTTGAGAGAACTTATGAATAGTGATGATGTTTAAGTTGAATGCCGCAAGACAAAAATCAGATGACTAATATCGTTACAAAACCACAAAGTACACAAATTTTCATTAAAGAATGTGGAAAATTTGGAAATTATGAACAAGTTTAATTTAAAAAAGACATTGTTGGAACAAATTTAAATCAAACTTAAAAGATATCAAATAATTCATGTGGTAACTTAATTAATTTAAAGATGATTCATTTAATAAAATACTATGTTAATGAATGCTCAATTAAAAAACTATTATGTTAGTCAATTAGGAAATATAATATTAATGAATTACTTTTTTATTATAAAATAATATTATATCAATTAAAAATATTGTTTTATGATTGAAATAAAATAATATACTAATGCAAATATAAAAAATGTATCAAATAACCATATAAGATTTGCGAGTGTTATTCTTTTCTTTTTAATTTTCTGCATATATATTTTTATATCTACCATACTTAGTATAGTTAGAGATTCAAACAATAACCCATCATTGATTCCAAAAAAAAGTTTAACAGAGGTAATATATATTTGACTCGAAATTTTTAGAAAAAAAATGAAATATTTGTGTCAAACTTTGAATGTGTATTTATTTTCCTTATTTTATGAATTACTTAATTTATATATATATATATATACACGTTGGTGCTCTTATAGTTATAGTTATGTAATAAAAGTTGTTACATTATTGGTGATGAGTCCGAATTCAGCATACACCCCGAACACGGGCAAATCGGTCTAGTCTCTCCGGAAACCGGACAGGTCACATGGACATGGATCGAACAGGTCACTTGGACCGGACATATTACTTTGAACACTATGAACATAGGGCTGTTCGAACTATGACAAAAGTACTAAAACACCTAAACACTTCTTGACTAAGCTACTTGCTCTCCTACTTAGAGCTCATGGGTCTTTGAACATGACCCGGGTCCATTAAACATGACCCGAAAGCCCATAAGGGCCCAAACATCACACTATAAATATCCAACCACCTGCATTAACTATGGTCAATGAAAATTAACTGCTACCAAGCTGCTTAATTATCTCTCTACTCTCTAAACACATTAAACACCCGCACACCACCACTTAAACACCCACATACCACCGTAAAGTACCAACTGAAATTACCAGCCTACCCTCAGGCGATTATTGTCCTCACCAATGGTGTCCTGCCACCAGATAAGTCACTAGCCAGAACGCTGAAACACAAGGCTCGTGGTTTTATCATGTTAAGAGAAGTGTTATACAAGAAGTCTTACAGTAAACCTCTCCTACGCTGTTTGGGGGATGAAGAATCACAAATGGTCCTCTCCGAATTACACGATGGCGAGGGGTCAGCCCATTGTGGGTTTAGAGCTTTGACAAGAAGAGTTTTACTCTCCGGATATTATTGGCCATCAATCATGAAAGATGCTTAGGAGTTGGTAAGAAGGTGTAACCCATGCCAGAGGTACAGCAATGAAATTCATGTACCAGCCATTCCTTTAGAGTCAATTTATGAGCCTATTCCTTTTTCTCGATGGGGATTGGATTTAGTAGGGCCTCTCCCCGTGGCGTCCGGAGGGCGTAAAACTATAATTGTGGCCATAGACTACTTCTCGAAGTGGATAGAAGCAGCCCCTCTGGCAGGGACAACATCAAAAGCTGTCATAAAATTCATTCTATCCAACATATGTTGTAGATTCGGTGTCCCACAGAAAATAACAACAGACAACGGGCCACAGTTCGACAATAGAGAAATGGAGAGCTTCTGTGCCTCAAGGGGTATACAGCATTGTTTTTCCTCACATTTCCACCCACAAGCGAATGGGCAAGTTGAAGTGGCTAATAGAACTATACTCTCCGGGTTAAAAAAGAATTTGGAAGGGGCTGCTGGGAAGTAGCCTAGTTATTTACAAGAAGTCTTGTGGGCCTACCGGACAACACCTGGGGCTGCAACACAAGAATCACCCTTCACCTTGGTCTATGGGATGGATGCAGTAGCCCCCATAGAGAAGACACTCCCTTCCTTTCGTATTCATAACTTCTCCGAACACACTAATGAGGTGGCAATCAGAAATCAACTTGATTTGATAGAAGAAAAACGGGTTAAGGCTCACCTCAGAGTTGCACACTATCAAGGCTTGATGAGGAGCAGGTTTGCTTCCAGAGTCAAACGAAGAGATTTCCAACCTGGGGACAAAGTACTAAGGAAGGTCTTCTTACACACTAAAGAAAAGCTCTTCGGAAAGCTGGCCCCAACTTGGGAAGGTCCGTATATGGTGGTTGAAAGAATTAAACCTGGAACTTATTGGTTGGAAGACAAAGATGGCAGAGTTTTAACTCATCCTTGGAATATTGAGCATCTCCGGATGTGTTTGGAATAACACTTGTGTAAATATTTACTTGTTTAAACATCCATGTAAATATTTGGGGGCATACTCTCCCCTCCCCGGTGGCACGGAGAGGTTTCAATGAAATTCAATGCCTTCTTGAAAATTTTTCTAAGTGTTGTTTAAAGTTCTGTTCCTTATCATACTATCCGGACTGAAATATCTAGAGGCTATTTAAAACTCTAGCCGGAGAATTTAAACACTCTCACAATACAATATCTAAAAGCTACTTAAACTCTGGCTATCAAAATTAAAATGAACAATGAAAGAAGATGATGGTTGCACAAAACAGAGATATTCATTAAATGAAACAACTTAAAACTTGCCTTGGCCTTCCAAGGACTTTTAAACAAGTCAGAGTAGAACACAAAAACCTGTCCGGTCAAATTCCGGACACTATTACAAAAAGAGTGCCTTGGCCTTCCAAGGACTTTAGTTTGAATGAAAAATAAACAAAGAAGATTGTGGGTTAAGTTTGAGCCTTTGAAGATGGCTCGCCTTCATCTGTCTTCTTGCTCTCTAAGTCGCTTTTCTCTTCGACTACCTTTTTGCCTTTGGGATCGTCCTTCCCTTCGTCTGGGCTCTCTCCAGTGTGTTCTTCATCAACTGAGGAGCCACTAGAGTAGCCAAACCTGTCACCTTCAGCCATCGTGTGGTATGGAACCTTCAGCCCCTAGGTTCCTGCCCGAAATTTTTCATGAAATAAAAGAACCATGTCAGACCTCACCTTCTCAAGCAATAGCTCTTCGCTTTTAATCATCTGGTTAGCATAGGAATTGATCTTGGCATTGATCGTAGCCTCTTGATCCCTTAACAAAGCGGTTTTCTCCTCGACAGCATTGGATGCTTCATTTTCAAGAGCAATCTTGTCTGTAGTAAGGTTGGTGATGATCTTGTCCTTTGCCTTAGTCTCTTCTTTTGAGGCAGTAAGATCTTTCTCCACACCAGACAGCTTCTCCTGGAGGTCTTTAATTGTCTCCTCTAGAGTGGCAACCTTTGTGGTGCTTTCCTCTTGACTCTTTTTTAGCCCCTCGTTTGCCTCCTTTAGCATGTCAGCATTGGCAGTAGCAGTGCGAAGGTCTCCGGACAACTTTTCTTTCTCAGAATTGAGGTCTTTAATGATGTCTGCCTGACTCCGGACTTGTCTTTCCAGTGTGAGTACTGGCTGCACATTGCTAAGCAAGGAATGGGCTATAGTGTCCTTTTCACTAGAAACAATGAAAGTCTTACCATTGAAGTTGACCGTATTGGAGCTGCTCGGAGGGATGTAAGGCCCTGCGAAGTCGTCTCTGGGGAGGTTGAGGAAATATTCGCCAAGCCCACCTAGACTAGTGACGTCCACCTCATCAAGGTTGAGATCTCCCTCCTCAACTTCATCAGTATGAAACTCTCTTGGGATCTCTTCAGCTTGTGTTGGGTCAGAGGGGTCAGCCTGGACAGGGGGCTCCGGATCCCGGAGAGCAAGCTCATCTCCCCTTGCAGTCTTCTTCTTCTTGGCTGCCCGGTCTGCCCCACCACTCTCCTGCTTGCGATTCCTCTTGGAAGCCCTTGGAGATTTTGGGAGTTCTGCTTCCTGTCTTATAGTCTCTTGCTCCACTACCTGCAAGAGAGCAGCATCGATTTGGCTCTGAGCCGGTCCCTCCGGGGCGGTTGGGGCATCCTTCTCAGCATCACTTGCCACCCTTTTGCCTCTCTTCTTGCCCTTCATTTTGCTTGGGGCTTTAGCCCGGCCAGGCAGGAAGAGTGTCCCATCTGGTTCGTAGGACCTCTTAAGCACAGTGTCTGCAGAAGGTTGAGTGGTGAGCTCCTCCCAAGTCAGGTCTCTTTGACCTATGGTGTTCCACAGATAAGACCTTGCCAGATTTCCACTAGTAAAAGCATTGTGAAATCTATTCCCCCAGTTCTCTGCGGCCCAAACATTGATTTTGCCACAGGTGACTTGTCCGGCCTTCAAGTAGTCCCCGAACTCCTTGGGCAGCTCTGTTAAAACAAAAGAGAGATCAGTTAATTTAAACCAACTTAAAAAAAGGGGAGGAATGGTCAAAGAGTTGAAGTGTGAAACTTACGATCACTCCTCCACCTGCTCCTGAGGAGGCTTGGGTTCTCTTCGACCTTCATCTTTTTGCCGTTTTCCCAAGAGCCACTGACAAATAAAAATTGGCTCTTCCATTTGCTTTCGGACTCCAACATATCATCAACAGCTTTAAGGTCATTCCCCATATTGAAGTGGTAGAAGGGGAATTGGTGATGTTTGCAAAGGTTGGCCACTGCTGCGAACTCTTCCATATGGAGAGGGATCCCGGACAACCTAGATGCCATGATACATGACATCAGAGTATACCAGCCGTTGGGGCTCAGCTGGCTCGGGCAGAGCTTGACCAGGTGGAAGTATCTAACGATCTCCGGGTCCAAGGGGAACCCGAGTCCCCAATTAAATAGCTCTGTAAAAAAGACTATTTCGTTCCGCTTACAATCCATAGGGGTCTCCGGATCTATGGGAATCCTTATCTTTACGTTTTCTGGGATCCCCCATTTTATGCGCATTCGACCCAGTTCAGTAGTATGGATGAATGCATACTTGGTCTTCTGTAAAGCCAAGAGGTATTTGAGCTCAACTCTGTGAAAACACGGCCTCACCTTCTCTTCAAGGCACTCCGGCAGGTCCGGATGCTTCAAGTACAGTTTTTTCCTTGCCTTTTTTGGCAGCAGCATTATCAGTCTGACCGGAGGACTCAGACTCGAAAGGGACTTCTTCAGCAGAGTCCTCCATTCTCTCTTCCATGATTGTTGGGGGAATATCTGTGGTAGTGGTCCGAGGAGGATTAAAGCTTGGCTCAGCCTGGCTTCCGGACTGCTGGCCCTCTGTGTTTCTTTGACTTCCCATCTCAGGCTGGGGCTCGGAGGCAGAAGTCTCTCTTGGAGGTACCGGACTGCTGGCCTCCGGACCAGATGACCATTCCCGGGGAGCTCTGATGGGCGCTCCAGACCCAGAACTACTGTTTTTTGCCCCCGATTTGGAGGGAGTATTCTTGTAGGCTAGCCCTTTGACTAGCCGGCTTGTCCTTTTAACCACCAGCTTCTCCGGAGAGTGCTCTGTGTCAGACCCCATTGCAATAAAAGGCGAAGGTTTCCTAACACTGGTAACTGTAACTCCTGGCTCAACAGCAGGTATCGACTCCTGAACTGAGGAACCAGAGACTATAGGCGAGAGGGTGGATTGAAATAACTTTTTGGGCTTAGTACCTTTAGAGGAGGATGAGCCTCGATTTGACTCTGTAACGGAGGCGACTGGTTTATCAGCGGGTGATGAAGGTAGCCCTGCTGCTATTCGTCTCTCCTTCTCAAGTTTTTGTGCTCTTTCCAACTCTGAAAGATTGAGCCACCCACCTTTGATCAGTGCTGTCCTTGCTGTAAACATAAACTACTAAGAAAACCTTTGCTTTAGAGAGAGAAAGCTCTAAGTAAATTTGCAGAGTAAATGTGAAAGAGATAGTAAAACAGTATAAAATGAGTTTGAATTTATAGTAAATCTGAAAAAAGGAGTTGATTCCTAGGAGAATTCGAAAAGTTTGGCAATGATTAAAAGACGGTGCTGATGCCACTACTTGTAATTAAAGAGGTTGCTTTTCGAAGAAGGTGGTGCGAAATTCAAGGTGAAAAAACAGCTGGAGTGACCAATCAGAGAGCGACACGTGTCCCACGAACTCTGGCAAACACCGTTTTGAATTCGTGAAGCTTTATCTGTCCGGGTAAACCCATAAGACCTGTCCGGATTGAAAACTACTTCTGACGTCGGACTGTTTTTCAGCTCTTTGACAAGAATACTTGCTAAAACACCTAAAAAAGGGGCTCCTGATGAGTCCGAATTCAGCATGCACCCCGAACACGGGCAAATCGGTCTAGTCTCTCCGGAAACCGGACAGGTCACATGGACATGGATCGAACAGGTCACTTGGACCGGACAAATTACTTTGAACACTATGAACATAGGGCTGTTCGAACTATGACAAAAGTACTAAAACACCTAAACACTTCTTGACTAAGCTACTTGCTCTCCTACTTAGAGCTCATGGGTATTTGAACATGACCCGAGTCCATTAAACATGACCCGAAAGCCCATAATGGCCCAAACATCACACTATAAATACCCAACCACCTGCATTAACTACGGGCAATGAAAATTAATTGCTACCAAGCTGCTTAATTATCTCTCTACTCTCTAAACACATTAAACACCCGCACACCACCACTTAAACACCCACATACCACCGTAAAATACCAACTGAAATTACGAGCCTACCCTCAGGCGATTATTGTCCTCACCAATTGGTAATACCTAATTTAAATAATTCATTTTCAAGATTATTCTTTCATCTCATAATTTAGTTATGTAAGTGAATAGCCGATTCAAAACTAAGAAAAACCCATACTATTAGTAGCTCAATTTTGACTCAAAACATAGCTCACCAACACGAGTTTAGAGTTAGGACAAGCCACCATCCTTCACTCTCACCTTTTCATGAGCTGCCTTACATACTACAACACTACTTTCTTAATGTTTTTTCAAATCACCAATATCATCTTCTTTCATAGTAATCCATGATACATCTTTAACTCTATAATACCTTCTTAAATTTTGTGGAGAGAACCGAATATCCAGTTTGTCTTCTAAAAATACATATCAAGAAGGAGATAAAAGATTTCATGAAACTATCCATCGTCTGGTCATACAGAAGGATGAAACAAGTCTCAAGTTTATGTCGAAAAATATGGTCATAAATGAAGTGAATATCGATTTTGATGTGTTTGATGCATGCATGGAAGACGAGATTGTATGCAAGAAAATCAACATCTAAATTATCAAATTAGACAATAGGCGCGCGATGAAGAGGAATTTACAATTCATTGAGAATTGGCTGCAAGCATACAAGCTCAACAGATGGGTTGATTATAACCTGATATTCTGATTCAACTCTTAGATACACAATCACTCACCGTTTCTTTAAATACCAAAAAATCAAAGAGTAACAAAGATACACCCCAATAACCCATAACAGATTTCCGGTAATCATAAAAGCTAGCTCAATCCACGTTAGAGAACCCCATGAGACATAGTTGAGAAAATGTTTGACATATAGACCAATGCCACACGTTCCAAATAAGTAACATGACACCCTATTTTCAAATCTTAGGTATGTATTAGTAGGTTCATGTAGAAAGTAAAACAATTTATTAACGACAAACACAATATATGGCATTGGGTGTAATAGATATTGAAGTGACCATAACTAGTCATGTATGGTGTATGATCATGAATGAACGTGCCACCATAAGGAAACAGTAGTTGTCCTACTGGTATTGGAGTATGCCATTGATTAGAGTTAGCCATCCTAACAGAGGCAAGTAAATCTTCAATGTAATTTTTCTAGCGTAACATTAAGCCCAATTTCATTCTTAACAACCTTCATTCTAAGAAGCAGATGAAGGCTACCCATGTCTTTTAGCAAAAAAATAGAATATAGTTGTTTGATAAAATTCTATAGAGCTTTACTTGTTTCAAGTTATAAAAATATCATTGACATAGACTAAGATAATCAATGTTACATGTAGAGAGATGTAAAAGAACATAAAGGCGTATGATTTTGAATTCTGATACCCCGAGCAAATAAGAACTATTCTGATACCCCGAGCAAATAAGAACTTATATTAGTATAGAATATCATGCGATAGGAGCCTGTAACTATAGATAGCCTTGTTAAGTTTATGAACATGCTGTGGTTTCAAAGGATTCACAAACCCCCGCGGCTGAGCCATATTAACGGTATCTCTTAAGAGCTCAACAAAGAAGGAATTATTGATGTCTAACTAGTGAATGGCTGATTTTTTAGACACATTAATACTAAGGATAAGTGTAGTGGTTTAGGCAAAGTCATGGAAGTGGTGGTTCAGTACAAATTAATTTAGGCTTATATATGTTAACTTTGGCCCTAGTATGCACAAGGTTTCTATAAGTAACTAGTGAAAAATTTCTTGTTGGATCTAAGAATGATGCATTAGAGATGATATGAACTTTATTTATGGTTTGCATGAGTTAAACATGATCAATATGTAGTTTAAGAGATGTAGATGTGGTTTCTTAGCTAGGAAGTTTGGTAGTTTGTGTAGGGAATAAATTAGTCGGCACTATGTTAGGGATTTCTGATGAATTTAGATTAATAGAATACTGTACACTAGGCAGCTTACTTGATATACACTATGTATTAAAGTGAGATAAAGATTAAAATTGACATGGTACTGAACTATTTGATAATTTTTTCGTAGGACATGAAATATGGTAATCAATTTCATGGTAATCAATATGAGATAACTGACTTGGAAGTGTTGCAGGATATGACCCAGTTGAGTATTCATTTCCAACGAAACTAGATGAAGTAAAATTATATTATATTGATTTAAAATTAGTAGCTTTATAACTATAGAAAGTAGAGATCAATTAGGATGAAAGATAATAATAGAGGACTCAGGTTGTCTAATGTTCACGTAATGTGTTTGACAGGAAAATTCGTATTCATTAAAGATAACATGTCTAGAGATATAAACCTTCTTACCAATATTTAATAATTTATAACCTTTATATGTAGAATAATATCTTATGAAAACATATTTTAAGAATGAAACTGAAATTTATGTTTTTTTGTCTTAAAGAAGGATAACAACCACACCCAAAGACTCTTAAGAATGAATAATTTGAATTTTTAAGATAAAATGTTTCATAAGGTGAATGATCTTTCAGTATAGAAGTAAGAAGTATATTAATTAGATAGGTAACAGTGGAGAAACCATCATACCAATAGGTTGGGACTGAGCTAACATAGTCAGACCAGTCTTAACTATATTCTACAATTTTGAGAAGATATGTGAGGACATGAAGTCCTAATTTGAATACTAGACTGATTGGCGTGTGAAAAATTGAACTCACCTCCACAATAAGTTTGTAAAGTTTTAATTTTCCTTTCAAAATGTGTTTCTACCAGTTTTTGAAACTAAATAAAAATGTTAAGTGTATCACTTTTCTATTTTAAAAGATATATCCATTTGAATCTGCTAAAATTATCTAAAAATAAAATGTAATACTTCAATTTTTTTTTTTGGTTTGAAAAAGAGTTTCCCCCAAAGTTTAGTATGGATTAGATCCAAAATATTAGTAACACAAGATGTGAAATTAGAAAATGGTAAGCTATGAAACTTGCCAAGGTGATACAAATGAAAAAAATTGAGTTCCTATTTTTGAATTAGAATTAACGAAAACACTACAATCACTTAGAAATCTTAGATAAAACTTGGTGAGAGGGATGGCCTAATCTTATGTGTCAACTCTCCATGTGAGAAAAAAAACTTTGTGACCAAAAGACCTTAGATTGTGAGTAGCATGATGCGTAACTCCTAAATCAGCATACCATGTACCACCATTGTTTAATCACGAGTAACTAGAAATGTATTATGATATGACTCTCATATTTGTTGTTCAACATGTACATGCTATATTGCTATTTGATCACCTCTGAAGTAGCAAGTTGGTGTAACATGCCCAAACTTGCCACAAATCTGGAAGGTAGGCTTACTTGGTGAGTATCTGTCTCCTCTGCCTCTCATGTAGTTATAATCATATATCGCTCTATAGTTATTAGGATATCAACCTCTATAGCCCATGTCATGACCGCTACGAAAGTAACATTTTGGTTTTGATTGTGTTGTGACTTATTTTCACTCTTAGTAGGATTAAAACTATCGGAGGCAATATTTAGGCTGGTAACAGAACCTTATAGGTTAGATGACTACTCTAGTGTACTCTCGAAAGTTAGGGAAGAGACCTGAAATCGACCAATCTTAGGATGTATTTTTCAACTAGACTCATAACTATAGGAGTAAAGTTTGAGTCTAGTTTTGCAAGAGTCTGTGAAACCAAATCATCCACATTTATTGAACATCCAATAAAATTCAAAATTTGAAAGATATATTTCATTTTATCTAGATACTCCTCTATATTAGAACGTTCTTTCTTTGTTCTCTAGAATTCATCTTTGAAAAAAGTCACTTTATCTCTAGTTTGTAAGCCTGAGAGTTTAGTTAAGACAATTCACAACTCCTTGGAAGACTCTACTTCCCTTAGTTAGCCAATAATATAGGAAGTTATATACCACCTATATAACCATCCTAAGAGTAATTAGTCTATTGAGAACCAACCATCATGCACACAAGATACCAACTTAGTGAAAAATGACTTTAGGTGGAAAAAGAGTCCAACCTGATATGTAGCCATATAGCCTGTTACCCTTGACAAAATGGTTAATATCATCGGTTTTTCATAATAGGACATTAGTCCCATCGAGCTTGATATTGTTGTTGTTGCTCAATCGATTGATATGCATTTTATTATTGGCACTTGACCCAGTCAGTAGTCCATCGACTATTTTGTTTTCTTTCATTTAGACCATCAACTTTAAAATTTATCTACTGGATTCCTCAACTTGACAATATTTATAAATATAGTTTATAACGCGTGATCTCTTATGGAATACAACCATGTGCCATCAAAATTAATTTGGAAAATATGATACAAATAGTCATTCAATGGGTTCCGATACTCTGTTCCTAGAGAGAAAACAAAATATAAATCATAATGATTTTTTTTTGTTCAGATGTAAACATTGTATTGGCAACGCTATTCCGAACGTACATGATTATTAATCACTGGGGATCAACTTGCTGTTTCAACACTGAGATCTTGTTTTCTGCTTTATCTTATCATTTTTTTTATAAGACTTTTGAAATACAAATATTGCCAGATTAGCGTTTCCTTTTACCAAACATAAATAATAAAAAGGTTTTAGACTGATGTATAATATTCTACAAGTTGAGTAAGTAAGGAAGGAAACTCCAAAAGTAATATAACTTCTGAGTAAGACAGTGCAACAAATTTGGGTTCGAGTGGCTTCTTATTAACAAATGTTCCATTTGTACATCCTAAATCCATCACATGATGTGTTTCTTCGGTTGATGAGCCTGATAAGTCGCTGGTAATATAAATCCTTGTTCAAGATGGTTCTTCATTTATAGTTTTACTCAGGCGAAAACAATTGTTGACATTCGAACTCAGCACGAACGGGAGGAAAGAGAGGTAATTATTTGTATTCATAGTTAATCCATTCAATGGAGGCAGTTTTTAATATATTAGGTCCCACGATTTAAATCTCTCGAGTCTCTTAGTTTTTATTTTATTTTATTTTATTTATTTATTTAGTATAGAAAATCTATCTTTTAATACTTCATTAGTTTCATAATATGTGTTCTTTAAGGTTTGTTCATCAATATTAAGAAAAGTAATAATTACTTTGAAAGAATATTTTTTTTTGACTGGTGGAGTTAATAACTTGTGGAGAAGGTTAACTATTTTATTAGTTGAAAGTCGAATATATATAATCATTGTTGTATTGGAAAATGAGAATGATATTTATTATGAAACAAAAAGTTTCTTGTAAAACGACAAATATTATGAAGAAAAGAGTATCATATAAGTTGCTACTTAACCCTAACTTGAGAGAATTTGTGAGATGCTCAATGTTGAGATAAAGTCTTGAGTTATAAGGAAAGAAGGCACACTATTATATTCGTTAAAATGTAAGTACTATATTGTTATAGTCTTGTTAATTGTTAAATGCGAGATTTTTAATAGTAACTCGGTCTTTGACTATCGAATTTAGTAATATATAGCATGTGGACTTTCAAAAGTCGGTGGTAGTCCTTGGACTATCCAGTTTGATAAAATTAGTCCCTGTAAACTTATATCACCTATGGTCCATCCCTTTTAGATCGAAATTTAAATATAGTCAAAATTAAAGCAAAACAAAATTGGTGATACAAGTTTCTGTTGAGTATGGTATCACGTGACACCTTTACGTTAACCAACAAATGTGAAGAACTAACTTGATCTAAACTGGAAAATCCAACGACTTCTATAAGACATTTGAAAGCCCATAACTATTTGTCACTAAATTCGTTAGTCCATGAACGATCAAAACCTTATATGTTATATTGATTGTTATAGTTTTGATAATTGTTAAAGGTTTTGTTTGATTCTAGGTAGGGAAACATAATTTAATGGTGATTATTTTCATTATTGTTTATTTTTACATAACTCTCTGGTATTATCAGTTTGGGACATGATTTAATTCTTTAATAACTGAAAAATGAATTTTATAGACTTTAACCAATCAAACTATCCTAGAATTGAAACACACCAGGAATGTCTCGTCTATGGACTCGAATACATAAATTCTAACCCTTTGTTTGACCAGCAAACTGTGATTATAGTTTAGAAGTTAATATATCTCCCTCCGTTTCATAATATGGGTCGTTTAAGGTTTTTTCATCAATATTAAGGAGAGTAATAATGACTTTGAAAGAATAAAATAAAATAAATTTGATTGGTGGGGTTAATAACTTGTGAAGAATGTTAAATATTTTATTGGTTGAAAGTAGAATATATGCAATTAATGATGCATTGGAAAATGAGAACGACATTTATTGTGAAACAAAAAATTTCTTCAAGAACAACACTTATTATGAAATAGAGGGAGTAATTACTTTGGATTAGATCTTTGATGAATCTGAATTCTTGGATGTGTATAGTAAAACTAAAGATTGATGGTAGCTGAATAATAAAACTTATATACAAACATATGTTTACAAGGAACCAAAATCAAATTGAACAAAAACAATATCATCATGAGTTATACTTTGTTTTTCTAGGAATAAAGTATTTTTTTCTGAACAGAGTATCTTAAATCTAAGATATTTTTTTATAAGAATAAAAAAGTATTAATTTTTTTTAAAAGAAAGTAAAAAATTTAAAAAATAAAATATAATTAAAGTCGAAGATCTATTTATGAAACGTCGCCTAAATTGATTTTGATGAGACGATGCTGTATCTCAGAAGAGACCACGTATAAAAGACTAAATTTATAAATTTCGTCAAATCCAAAAACTCAATTGATTTTTTCTTAAATCGAATGACTAAACACAAAAAAACTAAATAGTCAAACAACTCCAATTTAAGCTTTGTATTAATAACTTAAATAATTCTTCGTATAAATTATTCTTCCGTTATGTAATTTAGTTTTATAAGAGCATCCCAAATATGCAGTGTATTTCACGCTACTTTGTTTTCCAATGAAAAACTATGCATATTTAATTATTATTATTCAAAGGATTTAGTATTATTTTTAGACTCAAAAGCAATAATATTATTTACATACTACCCATATTTTCATATATTTATGAGAAATATCTATTTCACTCAACTATTTATCATTTGATACCTTAAATACCATTAATTAATTATATAAAATATTTTTCAATTTTTTAATTCAAATTTTTTTGACTCGTTCTTTCTCTCTTTATTTTATGATAGTTTTACAATATCTACAGCATTCTCAATTCCTTATGTTTTTTGGTATGATTTTGATTACATTTTTATTTGATTTTGACGTTTTATTTTGGAATTCTGTTTTGGTAACTCAATTTTTGATTGTGTTTTTTATTTTGAAATAGGTAACTCGTGATTTTTGGTATTCATCTGGTATTACTTCGAATTTGTAGTTGAACTATCGTATTGCAGTAAGGTTTTGATCGTTTTTAGTGTATTTTTGTGTTTTTGGAAACTTGGTTCGAGAAAGTGTTTACAACTTAAACAAAGAAGATGAAGTTTGGAAGATGTCAAACCTGTTTACTCTTTGTGAAGGTAGATGCAAAACCTGTGTAATGATAGATGCAAAACGTTTGTATTCTTTGTACTGATAGAAACCAATGTAAAATATAACTTTTTTAAAAAACAACCAACATATCATGAATGGTACTAGTTTTGTTCGTCTTAAAAAACCAATGATATTTTCGGATTTTTTTTCGAGTTACAATTTCAAAGATACGAACTTTTAAATTTTTAATTTTAGAGCGTAAACGAAAAAAACAATTTTTACGAAGAAGATGCGAAACTTTTTATTTTTCTACATGCGAAACCTTTCTAACTTTGTACTGGTAAATGCGAAATCAAGCAACTATGATAGATGCTAAACCATGCCAACTGTCACACATGTAATTTTTTGCTATGGATGTTTCCCCGTGTGCGGCCTAAAGCCCAACCTTTACTATATTAATAAAGGAGTAATACCTCCAAGTATTACAATAATTTTTACAATCTCAGTGCTAAAGCCTAACTCTCTCTAGAACTGATCTAAAATCTATTTATAGGCAAAGAAAGCCAACTACTTTCTTGAAAACCAAAATGACCATGTGGCAGAATCTTGGCCCAACGTTTCGGTGGATAAAATCTTGTGCGTTCGATCTGAAATTTTACCAAGTAACCTCTTTATGGTTATATAAGAGGTTCTTAAACGATGGCCTGAGCAAAATGTTGATTTGCCTGGAGTTCCTGAAATCCAGGCGCATGCGGTCGACCAAACTGGACCGCGTGGCCCTGTTCTGGCGTGCCAGTAGTGCCACGATCAGTTGGCCAAGCATAACTCCCGATTTTCCATGTCACGTTCCTGTACTCCTGGGCCACTTCCCATAACTTTCTCAACCGCATCTAGCGGTTAACATGCTTTTAACAGTTGAGGACGGTTGCCCATGATTTCCACTAACCTCCAAGGTTAATCATGTGCTAACTACTTCACCAGACGTGCAAATGCTCTCAAACTTCGTGGGGAGGTTCTTTATAACTGAATATGACAGTTACCCAATTATGGCACATGAGATATTGGGTTTGGCCCAACCATTTTGTGTTTTGGCCTATTCTTGCCCAATCTGGCCCAGTCTGGCCAGCCAACTTACGTGCCAGCATGAGCCGCCGCGCGTGACCACCAGGCCACGTAGTGCCATATTCAAATTTCTTCGTGCCATCTTTTGTTCATACCTCCTCTAAGTTGTTTCCAGCTGCATGCTTAATCGCCAGTCCTATCACACTTCAAACAAACCACTTGAACTTGAACCAAAGTTCCCTCATTTGATCTTTTGCCATAATTGTGCCATGTCGTGCTCCTTGTCTTAGCCACATTTCCTTTTTCCTTTTCCATCCCTCTTGTCCATCAAGAGTCATTGGATTGTATGAAGAGCCCATTAAAGTTCTCGGGTGCACCAAATAAGGTTGCTAGTCTGAGGCCACATTGTGGTGCCAATGCGGCCCATCGAGCGACTAACGTGTGCCAACTTGTACGGGTCTTACAAACCACCCCCACCGGGTGAGTTCGATGTCCTCATCGAAGTGTCATTGGCATTATTCACGAGTCCCTCTTCAAACTCCCACAAATTATCCTGTTTCCACGTTGTGTCTCTTGGGTCTTCTCCTTTCCATTGGACCAATTTTTTTTATTTTCTGGTTCAATTTCCTTTCATCTTGTATGCGAGTCTCTAAGATCTTCTCTTCCTCTATTGTTAAGTGTATGAGATCTTCCTTGTCTCTAATAAAACGATAGGTTGTTGGAAACCTTCCTTGATCCTCTCGTTTCGCCACTCCTACTAGTGTTCTTGGATGATCTCCTATAAGTAATTCTGCGGGAATTAAACATGTTGATGAAGAACCATGAATATTGTAGCAACCTTGAGTTGCACCGAGAAACTCAACCCATTTCTTTGGCTTGTGGTAGTATCATGCCTTTGAAAGACTTCTAATAGCGCAATGATGCATTTGGTATGTTCGTTCGTCTGCGGATGGTTTGTTGTGGACGTCATCAATTTTGATCCACCTATCCCTCCAGAGATAATTTCCATTGAGGCTGAGATCCATTGTCTCTCACGAATGAGCAACAAGTTTGGTAAGTATGCTTGCTTTTTTTTTCGTCTTATCTACTTGGCAATCTAGACAAGTCTTGACATAGTTCGCTACATCTTGTTCAATCTTTGGCCAATGATACGACCAAGATAAGAGAGTCATTGTCCGCTCCACGCATGGGTGACCAGCCCATTGAGTGTCTTGTGTCTCCCTTGATATTCGGTTCTTGCCGCTGGTTAGCCCCAGCATGCCACCATAGGCATACAACAAGTTGTTCGTTGCTGGCTTGCCAGATGTGTCTCTGCACTTTAAACAAGGCTTGACATGATCCATCATGTCATTTCTAAGTTTTTATGAGTAAAATGATCTAAATAGAAGAGTTACCATTCCTTTTATGTCCAGTTTTGCATGTTGTGTAGCATGCATTTTATTTGATAAGTCCTTCCGAATAATATCGCTGGTTAGTCCTAGCATGCCATCTGTGACATACAACAAGTTGCATGTTGCTAATTTTGACTTGTTGGATGTAAGCTTGCATTTGCTCCGACAATCCCAAACTTTTTTCTGTCTTTAACAAGTTGGTAAGAGGGCTTCCAACCGTGGAATAGCCTATGTTGAACTGGCGATTGTAATTTGCCAAACCTAAGTAACCTCTTAGGTTCGCCATTTTGTTGGGAGGTATCAAGTCTAAAATATCCTCATCTTTATGTTCATCCCTCCATATCCGACCTATATTACTAGTTACCTCCTTTAACGTCCCCTTACCCCCATTTACTCGAAGCTCTCCATCTTGTTTCTGCTGAAGTAGACTCAGCCATAAGGTGCCTTGGAAGGGTTGATTGATCCCTCATCTTGTAATTCATCCTGTTGATTTTGTATCTCTTTCAATTATACCGCAGTCATTTTGTACGTCGTCTTCGTTGGTGTCCTATCCTTAGGTTCTAACTCGATCCTTTGGTTGATCTTGATTCGAGGATGAAGTTCTTTTGGTAACTCCGATGGTATTACGTCATTGACCCCTAGAAGTAATTCTTCTATTCTGGTCGAGACTTCTACCTCTCATCCCTCTTTGATCTTCACCAATGCTGCAACATGAGTTGTGGCATACTATCTATACAAATCTTCCTTGACCTTCAAGGTTTGGGATACTTGTGATGTGATCTCATTTCTCTTTCTATTTGGCCGCTCCAATTTTACGAAACATGGACAAGTTTCATCAGTGATGAACATTCCATTTAAATATGGTACCAACATTACCTTGGCTTTCATGAGGAAGTCCACTCCGAGTATCAAATCAAAATTTTCGAGCGGCACCACCATTACCTTGCACTGTCCTTGCCATTTGCCAAAATTCAAGTTTGTGATGGTCATTCCACATACTTGTAGTGCGTTTTAATTCGTGGCTTTGACTTTACTTGTGCTTCCGGTTAGTTATAGGACAAGTTTGTTAACTTCTTTTGCGGCCAAAAAATTATGCATTGCTCGTGAGTCAAACATTGTTTTGACTGTCTTCCCATTTACCTTCGCCATGGTTTTCATTAGCATGCTATGTTGTCTTTGATCATCTTGGGTTATAACGTTAAGTAATTGTAGAGGATTGACATATCCATCACTATCCTTACTGTTTTCGGCCAACACAGCCAGTTTTGCACGCCTTGGTCAATTGCGGGCACGATGGGCACCGTCGCAAATGAAACATCCCTTGCATGATTGTGCGGCATCTTCCGTACCATTGTTGTCACCACCATGTTTGGACTTGATCCTGGGCTTTCTAGTACTGTCTTTGTTGTCAACTTGGTTACTTATGTCTGGTTTGCTCTTCTTCACAATGGTTTTTGAAGAAGGTTGTTGTCTAAAATCCATTAGACGCTCGATTGCAGCCATGCCACTAGGCAAATATGAAACTCCTTGCCTGCATAACTCCGCTTGTGCCCAATTTTACAATTATGACAAAAATTTGAACAACTTGTCCACCTCATACATATCTTTAATGTCCAAATTAAAGAGCTGAACTCAGGCACGTAGCTACGAATGGTACCAATATGTTGTAGCAACTCCAAGTTCTCCCTTGCAACCCAGGCCATGTTGCAGGGTAGGAATTGATCATTCAATTCCTATTTGAGTGTAAACCACGTGCTTATCTTGTCTCTATAAGCATTGACATCATCTTCTAGTCTAGATCTCCATTATAACTTTGTATCAAAAGTTGGGTACATGCTAGAAATCTTCACTTGCTCCACATGCGTGATTTTGGCATCTTGGAAGTAATTTTCAAGATCCCGTAAGAAATTCTCAAGTTCCTTTGATTTTCTTGAACAGTCAAAGGGCTTAGGTTCATGTAATTTTACCTTTGAAGATCCTTCTCTTGGAGAAGTATTTGATATAGCTCGTCTAAGTAATTTTACTTCTTGAGTCAACTTTTCAATTCGTTTATTGAAGCAAATTGAGAGGTTGTTAGCGTTTCGAATTTTCTTCCTGATGCTTTCATCTATATCTTTCCTCATGTCGGAATAGATATTGACACCGTTCTGAATTTTCTTTGACAATTCAGAAATATGAGCGAACACACTAACTCCATCTTCACTTGGTTCTCCGATTAGGTACTCCTAAGGAGATATTCTTTCCTTCGCGTCGGATATGGTCATCTTTCTACTTTGTTCTAATACCAATTTGGTATCCTTTCAATCTGATTAAACTCTACCTTCCAAATTGTAGATGCTTTAAAACCCGTTCTATACCCAGTTTCTTGGTATCGTTTAAAGTTCTGATACCAGTTGTCACACGAGTAATTTTTCGCTATGGATTTTTCCCCGTGTGCGGCCTAAAGCGTCTACTTTAGTCAGCCTACTACCCTAAGTCAAAGTTATTTTGACATTAACACACAAACTCAAACCTAATTTTGAAGCGTTTTCAAAATTCCCCATAATGCACAAGACAATAAACCAAGATTAAAGCACACACGCAAGTTTATGAGACACTTGATGAGTCAATTATCAAAAGTGTATATTTGGGATCTTGGGTCAGATGTGACTAGAGAGAGAAAGTGAAGAGAGAGAAGGTAGGATTCGTTCAAAGTAATATTCAATGCCCTTTTTAGGCAAGTGGGTCACCCTTTTATACTAAAATAAGGAGGACCCATTTAATCTCTTAGTGGGCCGTTCATCACATATCAATGAGGCCCCTCTACTATTTTATTGTTGTACATTGGTCCTTGGAGGACTTCAAATACCCGATTAATCCTGTCAACTACTATTTATTGCGTTTTTACCCCTATCACTTGGATCGGCGAATTCCGCCCTCATCAGTAGCCCCCCAGTCTTCGGGAACTTTTAGGAGCGGAGACTTGCGAAAGAGCTATCGCCGATCGTCCGACCTCACTCCTAATCCAGGCCCTGTTATTTTTGATTCCCCGATGCTCGGGGCCACCTCCTCGGACGCCTTCCCGCGCCTTTCCGTTCTGCTGGGCTTTTAATTTCAGGCCTTTCATGGCGGCCCATTATTTTCTCACCGACCGTAGTAGTGGCGGCCCAAATCGATGCTGCGCTCGTGACAAATTGCTTACGTCATCCCTTGTCAGTCGGGGGTCGGTACGTGTCATTAGCCAAGGGGTCACTTCTCTGTCAGACTAGGCTCCTAGGGGGACTCTTCGCCTTCCCGCTGCGTTTTCGTCGATTGGTATCCCCCGATCTTTCAACCCTTCCTATAAATACCCCAAGATCCTTTAGTATCTCTCAGGAGCATTTTAGAGAGAGAAAACGCTGTCCGACCATTCTTAGAGAGAGAAAGAGCTTGCCCGACCCTTCTTTGCCCTGGTTCTTGTTGTATGAAACCCGGACGCTCACAGAAAAAACCAACCAAGAAAAAGAGACCTGAGTGGAGTTTTGAAGAGTGGTCTAGTATCGGTGATAGAGCAGAGGAGTACCGACGCGCTGGTCTGATCTGGGGGTCCAACTCCAAACCTTTTGTTCCCGCTCCGCTTCCTCACGACCCCGTTCTTGCCACCCCGATTCCCGCAGAGTCTTTCCTGGTGTCCGACCTTCATCTTTCTCCTATTCCCGAGGGTAGCCTATCCCCAGAACCCATTATCCTTTCTTCTAGTGACAGTTCCCATTGTTCCGTAGTCGGGCCAAACAATCCGACCCTACCGTCCGTCGACTTACCCGCTCCCCGTTGTGCCCGTAAGTCTACCTTATTGATAATGGGGGAAGACGATCTATCAAAGCGTTCAGCAGGAGGTAATAGTCCCGAAATGGTTCAGCTTACACCCTCGATTAGAGGGATTCGGACCGGTATTAACACTGCGGTCACTTTTTTAGGTCTGCCCAAAATGCGGCTAACACTCGAGCAGGCGGAGGAGGCCCATAGGAACATGGCTCGCGATGCTGCCGAAGCTTCTTCTTCCCGGGTCCGGCCATCTGAAACTGATGCCGCTACTGCCCGCAGCTCTAGTCAGATTCCGACCCAAGAAGCCAGAGAGTCGGAAATTGACGTTGCTCCTGCGGGAGTTTGTATTGCCGCAGCTGGCCACGCGGCTAATAACCAGGATGACCCCTTGCCCGAGGCGGTTAAGGCTGCTATTTCGACCAAGTACTTCAGCTGGCTTCTGACCAGGGACGTGGTTTCTCTCTTCGAAGGGAAGTACCTCTACTTCCCCGAGTCCGATCATGGTGAAATGCTGACCCACTGGGGGATCCCTGAGTGTGTCACCGTTCGATTCCCGACCCTGGGGGAGACACCTGTTCACGTCAGACCCAGAGAGATTGTGGTGTTCACCGAATTATTCAACTGGGGTTTGCGCTTCCCCTTGGACCCTGAGATTGCGCTCTATTTCCGCACTCTTCAGATCTGTCCATCGCAGCTGACACCCAACGCGTGGTATACGCTGATGTCCTGCATCATGGCTTCCCGCCTTTCCGATCGAGTTATGCCGATGGAGGAGTACATCGCCATGTCGGGTCTGTCCAAATCCCCGAAGTCACCATTCTTCTATTCCTCTCTGGGCAATAAGTGGAAAATTGTCAATGATTTTTTAGAGGGGGACAAGGGGTGGAAACAACGGTTTGTATTCTTGAGCGGGTGCTGGGAGAACGGGCTTCCATACACCAAGGAGAACCCGAGGCAACTGCTGCGGACCTGGGTCCATGATGGTACTACCTTTTCCTATGCACATATTTTTTTTTTTTTTACCTTATGTACCGACCCCTTTGTGTAGTGTCAAAGGACTGGCTGCAGGGGGTGAAGAAGGACCATTCGAAAGCCGCGGAGGACACTTTCGAGGTGCTGAAAAACTACGCCCGCAGGAATTGGGGTCGGGGCATGCACCGTACCTTCATGGACAAGAACCTGTTCATGAGCAACCTCTGGCGGTGCTCATCCGAGGCGCTGACCATTGAACAGCTGCGGGAACCTCCAAGCCTCGACGAGGTGTTTGCCCGAACCGGTCGTCCCGGGTACATACTGTACTTGCCCAAACGCAATAAGGCGCCCAGCAAGCGCCCAAAGTCCGAGGAGGGCGGGGGAGGACCGGAGGTCGGAACCGAGGCAGAAAGCGATCCGATCAGGGCAGCAGCGCCGGTGGCAGAACGATCGGAGGCGAGTCAGAACCCGGCCATAGTGCAGAAGAGGAAGAACCGTGCAGAGACGGGAGGATCTAAGCTAAAGAAAGCCAAAGCTGTGGTAGAGGATCTGGCAGTAATTAGCGCGGATGTGGTCGCTGCAGAGCCTAACTTCACAGATCAGGTTGGCGACGGTCCTGCTACAGAGGACGTTATCTTAATCCCGGATGACACCGAGCCCCCCGAGGCTGCAAAACCCGATGCTGCATCGTCCAGTGGCCCCAAACTCCCGGTGCTAACGATGCTTGGCAGCCCGCACTCTTTTCCTTTACGGAAAACTAATGGACTGGCGCTGTCGCTATACAACTTGCTGGTGCCGGCTGCCTTGAAAGAACGTCGGGCGAAGGAGCTTGGCAAGAAGTTATCCTTAGCGGAGACAAAGATTGCCAATCTTGCCGCACAGGTGAAGACTGCTGAAGAGGCCCAGGTGTTAGCAGAAGGTCGGGCCGTCGAAGCCGAAAAAATGGCTACCGAAGCGAAAGCGGCCGCGGAGACAGCAAAACAGGCAATGGAGACAGCGCAGAAGACCGCGGAGGACGCGTTGGGTGTGTCGGAGACTGCGAGGAAAGCCGCGGAAGACCGCGCCTCAGCTTTGGCGTTGGAGGTTCAAAAGTTGAAATCGTCAAACGTTGCCTACATCAACCGATGTAGGCAATGGTCGGACAAGGAAACTGCCGATGCCAAAGCCGCATATGTTCTGTCACTCCATAATCGTTACCCGGACCTTCGCCTGGGATCGCTGTGGCTCGATGTACCGGAAAAAGACAGGCCTGACGGAGTTGAATGTGAGGAGTCCGACGATGCGGACGATGAAGAGAATGATGATGCAGACGAAGATGGGGAGCAGTGATTCCGTTCCCCTTTTTTTGTTTTGTAAAGATATTTCGTTAACCTTCGGGGGCCGTAGGGCCCTCTGTATTTTCTGTTGTATTAAAACTCTTTTTGTTTTGTTTTTGGGGGCCACGGGGCCCCCTTTGATTATATGACGCTTTGATTTGCTGAATATATTGTTTCACAGATCGTAGATTTTTATATTTGGCAGGTTGATTTGTTACCGAAAGTCGTGCCCGAGGATCGGTAAAACCGAAAAACCCTTTGAAGGCTCTGTAGATCGATTTACTATCGAAGGGTTATCGAGAAGGTCTGGAAAACCCAAAATGTATATCGGTAAAACCGAAAAACCCCTTTAGGGTTCTGTAGATCGATTTATTATCGAAAATTTTCCCAAAAGGTCTGGAAAACCCAAAATGTAGATCGGTAAAACCGAAAAACCCCTTTAGGGTTCTGTAGATCGATATATTATCGAAAATTTTCCCAAAAGGTCTGGAAAACCCAAAATGTAGATCGGTAAAACCGAAAAACCCCTTTAGGGTTCTGTAGATCGATTTATTATCGAAATTTTTCCCAAAAGGTCTGGAAAACCCAAAATGTAGATCGGTAAAACCGAAAAACGCCTTTAGGGTTCTGTAATAAACTTATATTAATAGAAATGGACGACGTCCAGCTCGTCAGCTGTCCGAAGTCGCAATGATTTAGTATTAAGAAGGCAAAAGATTTTCTGATTATCAAAAACGCGGGTCGGGTTTTGGCTGATGCCTCGTTAAAACCTCATCGTGCCACCGAGGTAGGAAAGAGTGCATCCCCGACCATTACAAACTTGAATCAAACGGGACATAATGCGAAATACATCGTAAATTACAAACTATTCGAAATATAACTTCAAGTGCTCAATATTCCACGGTAGCCTTAGGAGGTGTCCGAGCCGGTTCTGTAGGCGGTACGTCCCGCTCCTGATTTTCTCGACTATTTCATAGGGTCCCTCCCAATTTGGCGCTAACTTTCCGAGGCTCTTGTCCTTTGTGTGGAGGAAAACGCGTCGTAAAACCTTATCACCGACCTTGAACTCCCGACGTCGGACTTTGGCTGCGTATCGGCTTCTCATTAACGTCTGGTAATGTAAAGAGTTTAGATGAGCGACGGCGCTTCTCTTCTATGAGGTCAAGTTCTAGCCGTCGGCTTTCGTCATTTGTCTCCTCCTGATAAGTTCCGACCCTGAAAGAGGGAAAAATAGACTCCGCGGGGGTGACCGCGTCCATGCCATATACTAAAGCGTACGGCGATTCTTGGGTAGCCGTGCGGGGTGTGGTTCGGTAAGCCCATAACACTTCTTGCAAATAGTCGGGCCATTTTCCGGCCTTTCCCTCGAGATTCTTTCTGAGGCCATCCAGAATGGTTCGATTAGTCACTTCGACCTGGCCATTTGCTTGTGGATGAAACGGAGCAGAGAAACATTGTCGAATATTATGAGTGGCGCAGAATGCCCTCATTTCCGCACTATCAAATTGTGGCCCGTTGTCCATAGTTAGCCGCTGGGGCACCCCGAATCTGCAGCAAATGTTCGCCCAGATGAATTTGACAATATCCTTGGTCTTTGTGGCGGATAGGGGCTCAGCCTCAACCCATTTGGAGAAGTAATCTACCGCGACGACAATCGTCTGTCTTCCTCCCGAAGCCATCGGTAATGGCCCAACGAGGTCGATTCCCCATCGGTCAAAGGGTAGTCCTTCGGATATAGATTCTAAGGGAGATGCGGGTATGTTGATCGCGTTCCCAAACCTTTGACATGTATCACAAGTTTTCACCATAAGTCTTGCGTCTGCCGTTATCGTCGGCCAATAGAATCCTGCGAGAAAAATTCTCCTAATCAGCGCCTTATACCCGCAGTGCGCCGCGCCCTCCCCATCATGTAGTTCGGACAAAATTACTTGGGATTCGTTAAAACCTAAACATCGAAGTAGAGGTCGGCTAAAGGATTTTTTGTACAGCACATCCCCTAAAAGGACGTATCCCCGCGCCTTGTTGCGCAATTTTCGCGCTGAGGCGGCGTCATCGAGAAGCCGACCTTCGGCCAGGAAAGCGATAATACCCTGTCGCCAGTCCGAACTGGAAACCGAAGAGATCTGGCACGCGATTTCAGGTCGGTTACTCAACTCATGCCGTTTAACGATGGACGGGCTTTCTTGCTCTATTACCCATGGGTAACTGGCAGAGCAGGAAATCGTTGCCAAAGAGTCCGCTGCTGTGTTTTCAGTTCGTGGGACATGTTCGTATGTGATTTTGTCGAAAGAAGCGGCCAGAATTCTTAATGCCGCTAGGTACTGTACCAGGTGTTCTTTCCGAGCCTCCGCACTCCCTGAGGCTTGGTTGATTAAAAGTTGGGAGTCGCTTACGAGGCGTACTTGTCTTGCCCCGCACACCAGTGTCAATCGTAAACCTGCCAAAGCTGCTTCGTATTCTGCTTCATTGTTTGACGTGTGAAAACCAAAGCGGATGGCCTGGAGCATGCTCAAACCCGAGGGGGTTATGATTTGAATTCCCGCCCCACAACCACTGATGTTTGCTCCCCCATCCGTGCGGACGGTCCATTCGCCCTCTGCTGGCTCTTGCGAAGGCGCTTCCTGTTCGGGCCGTTCAGAGTGAAATTCGACCAAAAAATCGGCCAAGGCCTGGCCCTTGATTGCTGTCCGGGGTTCAAATTCAATGTCAAAATCCCCCAACTCTACCGACCACTTGGATATTCTCCCGGACATGTCTGGTCGCTGAAAAACGTATTTTAGTGGAAATGATGTGCGGACGACAATAGGGTGTGCTTGGAAATATGGACGCATTTTCCGCGCCGCCGTCACCAGAGCCAGTGCCATTTTTTCCAGTTTTAAGTACCGAGTTTCGGCGTCCAGCATGCTTTTGCTCACATAGTATACCGCTGTCGGAGCCGGCCCTGATTCGCTAATTAGCGCTGCGCTGACCGCATAATCCGTGACCGCAATGTAGAGGAAAAGGGTTTCGCCCGCAGTAGGCTTGGTTAGGCGGTTCGGGGACGATAGGTACTCCTTGATCCCTAAAAACGCCACGTCACACTCCTTGGTCCAGACGAAATTTTTCACCTGTCGAAGGACCTGAAAAAACGGAGCGCATTTATCAGATGATCGAGAAATGAAACGATTTAGTGCGGCCAATCTCCCGGTCAGGATCTGAACTTCTTTCACACTCCGAGGAGGGGTCATGTCGGCTAGAGCTCGGAGCTGGACAGGGTCGGCTTCGATGCCTTTCTCGCTGACGAAGAATCCCAAGAACTTTCCTGATCGGACCCCAAAAGAACATTTCTCTGGGTTCAGCTTAAGATTTACCCTTCGCAAATTATCAAAGGTTTCTCTGAGGTCGGTAAGGTGGGCCCCATCGGTCCTACTTTTGACCAACATATCATCAATGTAAACCTCCATGTTTCTCCCGATCTGACTTTCGAAAGTCCTGTTGACCAGCCTTTGGTACGTCGCGCCCGCATTCTTCAGTCCGAAGGGCATTACTTTGTAGCAGTATAGCCCTCGACCCGTTATGAACGTGGTGTTTTCCTGGTCCGCGGGGTGCAACTTAATTTGATTGTAACCGGCGTAGGCGTCGATAAAAGACAGTAACTTGTTACCCGATGTCGAGTCCACCAGCTGATCAATCCTCGGCATTGGGAAAGGGTCCTTTGGGCACGCCCGATTGAGATCGGTAAAATCTACACACATCCTCCATTTCCCGCTTTTCTTTTTGACAAGAACGGGGTTAGAGATCCACAAGGGGTACCGTGCTTCCTCTATATGCCCGACACTGGTCATTCTTTCAACTTCCCGTAGAATTACTTCTGCCTTTTCGGGAGAGAAGGCCCGACGTTTTTGAACGATCGGTCTGACATTCCTGTTTATGGTTAACTTGTGAATCGCGAAGGACTCCGGTACTCCTGTAACGTCCCCGGAGCACCATGCAAACAAATCGAGGTTCTCCCGGAGTAAGACCAGTAGCTGCTCCCTTAGGGTCGGTAAAAGGTTTATCCCGACCCGTAGGCATTTACCGGTGGCAAAATAAAAAAACTCGCACTCTTCGTCTGTCGTTAGAAGGCTTGGGGCCTCCCGAGGGTCGTCTACCGGCTGCGAACCCGGGGAGCTCCCCCTTAATTTCTATGCTTGAGCCTGAAGCATCTCTTGATCTTTTTTGGGTGCTAACGCAGCTCGGTAACATTCCCGCGCCGCTTTCTGGCTGCTCCGTACTACTCCAATGTTGTTCCCGACCACATACTTTACACACTGATGGATTGTAGAAGTCACCGCATGCATGCGCGATATCCAAGATCGTCCCAAAATGGCGTTGTGCGAGGCCGGCGCGTCCACTACTACAAACAGAACTGTGACCTCCTTTTTAAATGGGCCGCGGCCTAACTGTACCACGCCCTCGAACTCTCCCACAACGTCGGCTGCCGACCCCGTGAACCCGACTATGGTGCGGTCAGATCGTTCAAGCACTGGTCGTGTTCGGAACTTGGCAAAGGTCGAAGCGAAGATGATATTGGCCGAACTCCCGGTATCTACCAAGATGCGCTGTACCTCCTCTCCCGCGATCGCTGCCCCAATCACAATGGCATCCTCGTGAGGCCCGGCTAAGTCTCTCATGTCGTCGTCATCGAAATGTAAAATTGGCGAGGGGGCGTTACAGGTTTGGAAGCAAGTTCTGGCTTCCAGCTGGGTGGTCAAGTTGACGATATGTCTCTTCATGGAGGAATGTGTTATTCCCGCCATTGAGTCCCCCCCAAAGATGGTCAAAGATTCAAAAAGTTCAAGCAGGCCCTGCACTTTACCGACGCGTTCTCCTACCTCTTCCTCAACAACTCCGATAATGTTGTGGTCGGCCCCTGGATTGTCGTAGCGCGGGATCGGGGAAGAGATACTTCTGGTTTTGAAGCAAGTTTGGGTTCCCAACTGAGTGGGTTGGCCGACACTTCGCCCTTTCCGAGATGTGCGCGCGGCTTCCGTCGTAGATCCTCCCCCGATGATTATCGACGACTCAAACCTTTTACAGAGGCTACGCACGCTTCCGATACTTTCTTCCGCCTCTTCCTCTATGATCCCGATGATATTACGATTGGCTTCGGGATCGAGGTATTCAATCGAAACATCGAAATGGTCGGTAACTTCTGAAATTGCCATGGTCGTCTCCGGCTTCGGAACGATGACCACTTCTTTCGAGGTCGCGGCATGCTGGGTCTTCTTGACATACTCCAACAGGTTCCCATGCTCGATGAGCATCTGTATTTCCTTTTTCAAGGCTATGCAGTCCTTCGTGTCATGGCCGACGTCCTCATGGTAACGACAATAGCGGTTATTCCTTTGCTCCCGAGGCGTCGGGATAGGGAAAGGTCTTCGGTACATCCCGCTCTTCTTGGTTTTCTCGTAGATCGATGACACGCACTCCGTGAGGTCCGCGAAGTAGGCCGGTCGTATCCATTTGTTGGACATGGGTCGAGAAGCTGTCTGCCCTGCTTGTTTTGGCCTTGGACCAGAAGGGGTTGGAGATTTAGTCACCAACGGCGTGCTCGGGGGTATCGTGCTAACCGGTTGGGCAGACCTAGCATGGTCCGGTCGGGAACTCTGTTTTATCACGACCGAGGCTTGGGCACTCTGCTGGATCTGTGCTGCCAACTCAAAAGCTTCTGTTTCCTCGATCAATATCTGCTTTTCTATTTGTGCCAACAATGCGGAAAAAGTGAATGCTTGCTTCTTCGTGACTGCTTGCTTCATTGGCCCCGGGAGCAGACCCAATCTAAACGCCGTTAGAGCCACATTCTCTTCACAGTGGTCCAGATCCGTTTTTGCGTCAATGAACCGCCTGGTATAGTCTTTAAGGCTCTCCCCTAGCTTCTGTCGACAATTCATAATAGTATATCCGTTGGCACGGAAACTCTTACTTCCCACGAAGTGCTGCCTAAATATTGTCCAGAAAGTCCCGAAATTCCGGATGCAACCCTGCGGCAAACGGTTGTACCATTTAGAAGCCCTGTCTTTGAAAGTCATAGAGAAGGCCCTACACAAGAGCTTGTCATCGTTATCGAAGCTCAGCATGAAGTTCTTGAAAGCTTCCAAATGGTTGTCCGGATCCTTTTTCCCGTCGTATTTTTCCAGCTTGGAAATGTCGAACCGCCTCGGGAGTGGTCCCGCTAATATCTCATCGGACAACGGGGAGGCCCTCCAATTGACTCCGAGCTCGAAAGCTCCTCCCCCAAGACCTTCGGTTCTAATTCCATAGAGCCCTTCGGCTCCCGGGCTGATGAATTGGCTACTGGTTCGGTATCCATGGTTCTGGCTGTTCGATGGTTGCCAAGGGATTGGTGGCAATATTTCCCGCTCTCCGCGGCTGGCGGTGTGCGTTTCTTCTTTTTCAAAAGATGCCGGGGTCGGCTTGTCCGTGCCCCCCTTTTTATATCGCGAGGGATCTGTCCTGGACCCGCGAATGCGCCGGGATCGACTCTTTTGCGTTCGTTGGACTCTCTCCCGGCGCAGGTATTCCTTGCCCGACGAATCGTCTGAGGGGTAGTCCGATGTCATAGCCCGACGGTTTTCAGGGTTTCGACGAGTTTTGACGGCCTCTTCATCGTCGGGGGGAGAGTCTCGGTAGTACCTGACAGGTCGGGCCTCTATTCGTGGATTGTTGCCGCGGCCGGCTGCTCCCCGATCCTCCAAGATGGGCTCTTTGCCCTTTCCTTCCCGAGCTCTTTTCTCGCCCAATGCCCGTTCTCGTTCCTCCTCTAACCGAGCAATGTCTTCAAGGAGCTGCTTTCGGGTCATAATCAAAGTCGACCGCTTATCCCGTCCGCCGTTCCATTCCCGACCGGGGACTCCCGTGCCCTCCGAACCAGAAACGGCTCGGACGACTTCTCTACCAGCCCTCTCTATCGCCGCTTCGCTATTCATCCCGAAAAATATGATTTTCAAAGAACAAAAGATTCCTTTTCGGTATCACTGTTTCCCACAGACGGCGCCAATGATGAGTCAATTATCAAAAGTGTATATTTGGGATCTTGGGTCAGATGTGACTAGAGAGAGAAAGTGAAGAGAGAGAAGGTAGGATTCGTTCAAAGTAATATTCAATGCCCTTTTTAGGCAAGTGGGTCACCCTTTTATACTAAAATAAGGAGGACCCATTTAATCTCTTAGTGGGCCGTTCATCACATATCAATGAGGCCCCTCTACTATTTTATTGTTGTACATTGGTCCTTGGAGGACTTCAAATACCCGATTAATCCTGTCAACTACTATTTATTGCGTTTTTACCCCTATCACTTGGATCGGCGAATTCCGCCCTCATCAACACTGACCCCAACCTTTACTATATTAATAAAGGAGTAATACCTCCAAATATTACAATAATGTTTACAATCTCAGTGCCAAAGTCTAAATCTCTTTAGAACTGATCTACAATCTATTTATAAGAAAAGAAAGCCAACTACTTCCTTGAAAACCCAAATGGCCATGTGGTAGAATCTTGGCCCAATGTTTTGGCGGATCAAATCTTGTGCGTTCGATCTGAAATTTCACCAATTAACCTCTTTATGGTTATGTAAGAGGTGCTTAAACGATGGCCCGAGCAAAGTGTTGATCTGTATGGAGTTCCTGAAATTCAGGCGCATGCGGCCGACCAAATTAGGCCGCGTGGCCCTGTTCTGGCGTGCCAACAGTGCCACGATTAGTTGGCCAAACATAACTCTCGATTTTTCCATGTCATGTTCCTGAACTCCTGGGCCACTTCCCATAACTTTCTCAACCGCATCTAGCGGTGAACGTGTTTTTGGTAGTTGAGGACGGTTTCCCATGATTTCCACTAACCTTCAAGGTTAATCATGTGCTAACTACTTCACCAGACGTGCAAATGCTCTCACACTTCGTGAGAAGGTTCTTTATAAATGAATATGACAGTTACCAAATTATGGCACGGGAGAAATTGGGTTTGGCCCAACCATTTTGCGTTTTGGCCTGTTTTGGCCCAATCTGGCCTAGTCTAACCGACCAGCTTACGTGCCAGCAGGCCCGTCGCGCGTGACTACCGAGCCACGTACGGTCACATTCAAATTTTTCCGTGCCATCTTTTTTCCATACCTCTTATAAGTTGTTTCCAGCTGCATGCTCAATCACCAGTCCTATCACACTTCAAACGAACCACTTGCACTTGAACCAAAGTTCCCTTATTTGATCTTTTCCCGTAATTGTGTTATGTCGCCCACCAACTCCAGCTGACGTGATCCTTGTCTTAGCCACATTTCCTTTTTATGTTTCCATCCCTATTGTCCATCAAGAGTCATTGGATTGTATGAAGAGCCCACCGAAACTCTCGGGTGCACCAGCTAGTCTGTGGCCATATTGTGGTGCCAATGCGGTCCATCCAGCGACTAGCGCGTACCAACTTGTAGGGGTCTTACACCAATTATAATAGATGTGAAACTATATAATAAAAAACCAGTATAAAATATAACATTTTAAAAAATATCAAAACATATCATGGGTACTAAAAGAACAAAACCATAATATTTTTGGATTTTTCTTTTCGAATTACTATTTAAAAAATATAGATTTTTAAAATTTAAATTAAAAATAAAATAAAAGAAAGAGAATGTATATGGTTATTTGCTGATTTAATATATAATGGGTTTTTATGTATAAAATATGTTAATTTTGTTAGATCATTATAATAAGTTTGTTGGATAGTATTCAGTAACGATTGTTTTAATATATATATATATATATATATATATATATATATATATATATATATATATATATATATATATATATATATATATATATATATATATAACCGGTTATAAAATATTTATAAAATATTTTATTTTTCTCACAGTATTTCAGTTAGAATATAACTAGCGAATTATTTTAAAAATTTAATTATTTTAAAATCATAAAATATAAAAATCATTTCTAATATACCAAAATTATAAATAGCACCAGCAACTAAGTGAAACACATAGGATAAGATTAATAATTCCGTGTTGAATCAAAGATACATCTCACCAAGACCAGTTTAGGGTTAGAACAAGCCACAACCTTTTACTCTTACGTCTCCATGAGCTGGCTACATACTACACTAGTACTCTTTTAATCCATTTTCAAATCATCAAGCTCATCTTCTTCGTTAAATATTGATTACACCCTTCACTCTATTATCCCTTTTAAATTTTGAAAATAGAATTGGGATCCTCCTTCGACGGTAGAATTAGGTATATGATGCATGTTATGGTTAGGCATAAATAAAACCACATAAGAACACAAAATAGTTGTATGTGTTGATAACGTGGGACATAAAATAAAATGCCACCATTCTGTTGCTCCTTACTGGAAGCAAATTTTTGAAAAGTGAAACCATAATCCTTGATGGCATCGACTAATTGATGCACTTTCCGCATGTTTACAGTAAAATATTAAATTATTTTCAAAATTTCTTCTAACATAGTGTTTTTACGTATTTTAAGTTCTTAGATGCTCTTTCCACATGTATATAGTTTTAGTTTTTTATTGTTGCAGATTCAGCGAAGTCCAAAAAGAAGTGAAGAATGCGAAGCAGCTGCTGCTAGTCCGGTGAAAGAATCCAAACAGATATTCTTCAGATATTCTTCGTACGGTCTTATGTAGGGTTGTTATCGAGTCATGTTCGGTTTGGATTTTAGCTGCTAGCCCGGTAAAAGAATCCAAACATAAATTATTCAAAGGTTTTACGTAGGGTTGTTATCGAGTTCTGTTCGGTCCGAATTTTGACGGAATCGTACATCTAAGCTTATTGGTTTGGGGTTCTAGTTTTTGGAACCGTACCTCTAAATTTTCGATACGGTTCTGGTCCAATTTCGATTTGATTCGGTTCAATCATTTTAGGTTCGGTTAGGTTCGATCATAAATCTAATCATAATTTAATTTTCAACTTTGTTTTACATAAATAAATGATATAAAAATTAAAGTTTAAAAATTATTTTTTTGTGTTTAAAAATATTAAATAAATTAAAAGAGGTTCATACAAAGATTTGGGGCATACCCCGAGAATATATCAACAATCGACTAAGTTAGGTCTTAAGCGAATAAAAGAAATAACAGTAAAACGATCCAATCTTAGAAAAAGGAGAGGAAGCGTCCAATACAAGTAGACTAAAGTGTTTTTGGTGACAAGCTTGCCCAAAATAACGAGCCATAAAATGAAAGATTGGCGAGGAATATTGGATTTATTCCAAACTAACCCGGCCAACCCTACTTTAGGGTTGGGCGTCCGAATGGCGTGGTACGTGCCCTTGATAAAGAAGGAGGTGCATCCTTGTTTCGCCTTCCAGAAGGGAATATCGTTGAAGAGGGTGTTTGGTGGAGGGAGTGAGAGAATGAGAGTTTGGATTTCCAACAGATTGGCGCGATTGCGAGCATTCACCGATCTAGTATTGGATGGCCAGTTCCAGCTCCCATTGAGGATGATTTCCGAGACTTTGAGATTTTTTCCAAATCTAGAGTCTTTGATGATACTTTCGCCATAATGCCAAACAAGCGAAGAGGGGATAAGCCAATGGTGATACCCGAATGAGGTACTCAAGCCGTTTCCAATTGCTACCCTGCACATTTGACAAGTCAAAGGACGGAAACAAAGAATTTTCCTCCAGATCCAAAAGGGTGAAGTTCCTAGAGGTTCCAAAAATTATTATTTTTAATATTTTCCATCTTAATCCAATGACTCCAAATGGAATAAAAATTATTACGAATGAACGACCAAAAATGTTTTAGGACAACCGCCTAATTCCAAATTTTTATGTTTTCACCTAATAATTATTGACAATATAATATATATAAATAAAAATTAATCCGATCGAACAATAAATATTTTATCGGTTCGACTTCGTATGAGTTTTATAGGTTTATCAATTTTATTTGTTTAGATTTAATAGATTTATTTTATTATTCGGTTAAATTCGGCTTTATCGGTTTATCAATTTTATAGTTTCAATTTTTTTATCGCATCGCATGAAACCACAAATTAAAATCCGATCCAGTTCTCAATCCTGGTCCAGTTACCGATACTTATGAACCATCTACGGCCTAACCTTATTCAATAGCTAAGAGATACTTGAGAAAGACACTATCCCACACAAAATGACTCAAGAAATATAAATAATACTAAGATTTACAAAACCAATCTCATATTATAATATGATTACTGGAGCAGTAGTAGACAGTTCTTATTATTGGGAAGAAAAAAAAACAATTAGAAAGACCATGTTTATGGAATTCAACTTTTTACTTTTTCTAAGCTATTACAAAATAAAAAGAACACAAAAAAAAAAACAGGAAACAAACTAATGAATTTGCGTATACCACCTATATTATTGAGAACCTATGTAACCTCTATATATACGCATTTTCTAAATAAAAAAAAAACAAACAAACAAACAAACAGAATAACAAGTTTTCATTTATTGGATAAACGTTGCTTGCTTAGTCCTATGCAACGTTTTTTGAAATTACGAATTTATTCTACTGCGGAAATTTCCCCATGACTTGTCGATACAACGACGATGTTGCGTTGCTATTGTCGACAATCGGCAAACAAGGATGATCATCCTTTTGTTCCTGTTTCGGTCTCACAAACTTCATTTCGTTCTCTTTCATCAGTTGCCCCGGATGGAAAGATTGAACCGGTCCATAAGGTTTCCAGTTACTATTAAAATCCAAACCGGCCAAAGAAAGATTAGGAGATGGATAAGGCAACGGCATTGGAAAATCTGGCACCACAACTTGATGGCCAGCTCCGCTGTTTGAGTTCAGCGCAAACGGGTTGAATGTAGGCATGTGAGGATATTTCATTTTGTATGCAAACTTGACATCGTTATTGAAGTTTCCAAGGAAACCGGTACGAAGATAATCGGTGTTGAACTCAGGTTTTGCGTCGAAGCGATGATGATGTGTGATGTCCTCTACTTGTGTTTCGGGTTTTAAAGCGTGATTGTTTCTAGGTAATGTTAGAGCTGATTGACCGTTAGCGCCTGAGTTTGTGGTGTTGAGATGCGTACCGTTTCTTGCGCTTGGCACTTCGTGGTTGTGTTTTCCTTCGTATGTTGTGATTACGAATTTTAAGTTGTTAGAAGCTCTTTCGACATGTTTCCTCACTGAACAACCAGGACTTGTGCATTTATAGTAGCTCCTTGGAAAACATTAGGGTTAACCGTTTAGTTTCAATAACAGAAAACCTAAAACCAACAGTTGGAATGGTGATGTAGTAAAACAAAGCCATACCTAGGATTTGGATTTCCTTTGACAACCTTTTGTCCGTACTTACGCCAGCGGTACCCGTCATCTAGTATATCGATCTCGCTCTCTATCTGTACTATCACTCTTGGTTCACGGACTGCCCTTGATGTAAAATTCGTTCCGTTTAGACAGGTTTCCGTTTTCCTGTATTAAAAAATTAAGATCCAAATATTTAAAATCCGAAAGGAATTGAAGCAGGAGAAGAGTTAGACAGTGCTGCGATCTACACATGAAAGACATGCGATTTACGTATTTTTTTTATTTGCGACACACAAAACCAGGGTTAAATGAAAATACGATATCAAAACAAAATGAAATGCGAAATGTGAAACCGTGTTAAGAGCTTCGAAAAGCAAAAAGAGTAAGTAATGATCAGAAGGACAGGTACCTTCTCTTAGAGTCGAGTTCGTCATCATCAGCTCCATCGTCAAGTGATATACTTTGAGTTGCGACATCATCTTCATCATCATGACTAGCAAGACTAGATGAAACCTCAGGAGCTGCAATAGATTCAAAGCCGGCCGCTGACTTCAAATGGCTGTTTGTGGAAGGATCAGAGAAAACTTCGGTTAATCCAGACGCGGAAGATACTTTCTTAAGACCACAATTAGAGCCAACATCTTTAAGCTCTGTCTGACTACTTCTTGATACAATGTCACCTTCAATCTTCACCTCAGGTTGACCTCTGTCAGCATCATCATCTGATGGAAACGTTTGTCTGCGGCTGGGCTGAGGGTTTGGGTGATTATGTACCCCGTTGTATATGATTTCTGTTATATGACCATCGTGAGACCGTTCTACTTTCTTTTTCACTATGCAGCTTGGATGCGTACATTTGTAGTAACTCCTTGGATATTCGCTACCTTTAACGTGCTTCTGTCCGTATTTCTTCCAGTTGTATCCATCTTCTGAAGTCTTTGATGCTCCTTCCGCAGCTACGTTGTTCGTCTCCTTTCGCTCGCCTTGATCCATATTGACTTCTGCTTTCTGTATACAGTTTTGTTGACTCTGCGTGGCATAGCTAAGGGTTCCTCCCAGACGTGAAGAATATTGATGCAGGTTTATTTTTTCTGTAACTTTGACGTCTGTAATTGAATCCACTACACCATTCGTTAAAGGACCTTCTTTTGATAGCTCTTCAGAAAACTCAAAATCTAGTGGCGACTCATCGGAGGTTAGACCTTGATACGTCGAACCACCATCTCTCTGAGAAACTTCAAATGGAGAGGATACCTGCCAAAACCAAACAAAACAAATCAATATATAAATATTTTTTCCCACATGAAACAAATTAGGAAGTTAAAGAAAGTACCTGATTTTCCATAACAGAAAAACCTGGATCATCCTCCACTACCCAATTTGAGTTAAAATCGTAAGAAGAATCCATCATTTCCATTATGGAACTCCCATCAGACGCCGGAAATGTTCCCGTTGTCGGAGACAACTGCAAATTTATTTTCGATTCTCAAACTTATCAAATCACTTATTTATTATAAATCTCCAAACATTTTTATTCTCGAACCAACAAAAAACAATAAGTCACTTAACCGAATCCAGATTTCAAGTTAAAATAAAAATCAGATCGATCCCTAATACACATTCCACATCATCCGCGACAATCAGTCTATATTGAAATAAGACCTGAGAATTATCCATCATGATTGGAGAATCAAGCAACGCCCTAGGACTGATACCAGGAGAAGAAATTGTTAACTGCCGTGGATTCAACACATCGGTGTCGATATTGCTGAAATCAAATTTGGATCTTCTCCCGGCGATGTTTATCGTAGTACCCGTGCATGCAGGTTTGTCTTTTGGATCTTTGATTGGATCGTTGGTGATGATTTGGGCAGTGTCCATGGGATGTTAAATCAATAATTAATAATAAATAAAAAAAACTCTCATCATTGATTTTGGTAAAGAAGATGAAGTAGAGTAAACATATTTCAAACTTAAACTTATGATTTATATATATATAAAATTTTAAAAATTATTTATTTACAAAATAATTACATGTAACAGATCTAATCAATTACAGTAATTTCTGAGCGGGTTGTTTAAGCAGATAAGATTATTATTAATACTTTTTTATTGTTTATTATTTTTTATATATGAATAAATATTTAAAGTTGGTAATCAATTAAAATTAATTAATTTTTTTTGTTAAGACAATGAAAGTGAAAGATAGTTAGTTTGCCAAGTGGCGTTCTGGTGTTCTTGCGATTTATCATGTGTTTTTATTTATTAATTCCACGTGTTTTTGTTTTTATATTTCTTTAAAATATGTATTTTGAGGTCCACATGTTTAAAACTATAAATATAATTACGAGAAGGATTAGCTACTTTAGTGCATCAATCATTACTTGGTCATAATTTGTACAGTTAGATTACCTATATTCTAGAACAGTGTATGAAGTATAATCATTTTCGTAGTTTTAGTTTCATGGTGAGTAATGGTGATGGAGTTGATGGCCCAGATTTTTACACGTTTTTTTAAAATATAAATACTTTAAAATGACATCCTTTAAAATATGTTTTGATTTTGTGTTTTTATATTTTAGATATAGTTTTAAAAAAACTAATAAAATATTAAACGACAGTTAAAGTGGATGCTGATCAGTCAGATATGAGATTTTGTCTTAAGATTGTTTCATCCGCAAACATTTTCACATTGCAGGCAAAGTACGTCCACGATTGAGAGAAAATTAGGGGAGTGATTGCTTCCTTATTGAGTTTCCAGACACCTGAGAGGCGTTTCTTGATGAGGGGACTGGTGACAGTTTTTCTGTCACTAATGCTGGCTCTATAGCAGAGTTTCCTGATATATTGACAAGAGTATCTCGAAATGTTACATGTACCAACTGTGGCGCACGTGAGACAGATTAAGCATCTTTAAATTTGGACATTTTTATAAGGATGGAATGTTCTGGTGTCCATATTTCAAAGGTCGTTAACACTTGACGTGAAAGTATGGACAAAGTTTGAGTGATTACAATACGTGTCACTAGCAGAAGAGCTATGGGACAATGTCCGTAATAACGATAAAAAACAGTTTACCGCCATATCGTCTCTTCGGGAGCAAATGTGAATTCTATTCATGGCCAAGCGTCGTGTACATCAGTCTTACCCTTGTGGCTAAAGTGATGCAAATGGAAGAGAAGGAAAACTTTGATCACAAATTCGATGGTTTTTCAAGTTAATCTTCGGCAAAACCTTCGAATCACTCAAACACACACATCCATTAAGAGCGAAGTTTAACTCCGATAGCTGCTCTCTGCTTCACCTTGTTTGTTTAAAAGCTGAGATTGGCATGGTGGAGTTGCTCCTTCAGTACAGTGCGAAAGTAAATGTAAGTGATTCAAAAGGCCTCACTCCTCTTCATCATCGTTTTATTAGTAGGAGATACCCAATTGCAATGCTGCTACTTGTGAGGGGAGCCGACCCAATTGTTAGTTGTTTTCATATTAAATGTTATTTTTCTATTAGATACAATTTTCTAGTGAAAAATAAACAGTAAAAACATTTGATTACATATTTACAACATTTTATCAAAAAAAACATATGGGTATTATATTATTTTATAATTAAATCATTAGTTATATAATATAATAAATAAGATAAATATAATTTCTTATTTTATTAACTTGTTTGTTTAGTAATAAATTATTTTATACCAAAATTTTAAATTAAGACTCTGTTAGAGCAATATTTTCAATAAAATCACTTTAATGAAAAATAATATATTTTTTAATTGACAATAAATAGTTATAAGTTTTATTCTTATTTTTTCAAATTTTTTATCACCGTTGATTTCTATTTAATACGTTTGTTTTTTTGGTTTAAAATAATTTTACTAAGTATTTTTTAGAATAAATTATATGATTTTTATTTTTATATAAATATTATTTAAATTATTTTTGTTATATATTCTAAATGTTTTATGTTTTAATTTTAAATTTGGTATACATTATTTTATCGAATATTAAGATTATTATTATATTAAATTATAATTATATATATATATATATATATATATATATATATATCTTATATTACATCTATTATATTTTTGGATTCGATAGAGGATTCGTAGCTGAAGAGTTTAAGAATAGCTCTAGGATAATTTTGTGTTACGAGAATCTTTTAGTATCAAAATAGAGTTAAGTTCTTTGTTTAGGAGCCTTTTAGAGAGAGAAAGTAATAGCCAAACTAAATAGAGAGAGAAAGTAATATTATATTCATCATGAAATCTATAAAGCGTGTCTGGTCCTTTTATAGTACAATTACGGGTCCACACGCTTTAATTCCCGTTTATGACATCTTTGGTCCCTATATCTTTTCACCTTCTCATAATGGCTATCTCTATTATAGTCTATACAATTCTCCCCTAATACAATTTCTTCTTTACAATTCTCTCCTAATAAACTTCTTCTTTACAATTATCTCCTAATAAACTTCTTCTTTGTAATTTTACCACACGTCTTTTATTCTCCCTTATCAGTAGCCCCCAGTCCTAGTAAAAATATTTTTACTAGGACTGTAAAGATATCTTCAAATTTCGTCTTACGACTTCAATTCTCTTCGAAAACGCACTTCCTCGAATAGCTTTCCTCTTCGAATAATACTTCATAAAAAATTGTTCTTCGAAAATTATCTCCTCGAGAAATACCTCTAATAAATTTCTCTTTGAAGAAGAACAAGTCTCCTCCTCGAAAATATAGCCTCCCACGTTATTACCAGTAGCCCCCAATCCTTGCGATGACTTAGCATACCAAAAATATAGCCTCCTCGAAAATATAGCCTCATGGAAAGGATTTAGATGCTTCGAACATATCAATACAAAATAGTATGCCGTTATTGTGACGTCAGAAATCGTGACTCCTTGTCACCAAATCTTTCTGGAAATCTCAATCATCTTCCTAATGTTTTTTATCATTGGATTGTCCTTTCACCTTCACCCTCGTTTTTCAAACCAGCAAAAGCATACCTATGATACCCATAATGCCCCTAGGCAAACAAGAGAAAAAGTCTCCATGCCTTATCAACTCGAAAAGCCCATCTCGCTGTATAAATACTGACCTTCTTCCATATCATTCTACACTTTTTCAATCTAAAATTTTCTAGAGAGAGAAAGCTGGCTTATAAGCCTCGTCGGATTCCAGAGTGGTTGTTGATAAGTAAAAAATTTCAAGAAAGAGTTGCTGCTGGTGAATACATCGAGCCTCAACCCCAACCTCCTCTTACTACGCTCTATTGACAATAAACAATTATAAGTTTTATTCATATTTTTTCAAATTTTTTATAACCGTTAATTTCTATTTAATACGTTTGTTTATTTGGTTCAAAATAATTTTACCAAGTATTTTTTAGAATAAATTGGATGATATTTATTTTTTATATAAATATTAGTTAAATTATTTTTGTTATATATTTTAAATGTTTTATGTTTTAATTTTAAATTTGGTATACATTATTTTATCGAATATTAAGATTATTATTATATTAAATTATATTTATCTATAGTTAACTATATATATATATATATTATATCACATCTATTATATTTTTGGATTCCATAGAGGAGGATTCATAGGTAAAAAATAATAATTAAATATTTTCAAAATATTAAATTAAATTAGAAATTATAAAAGTAGTTTTAGAATTTAAGTTTGAACCAAATTATAATTTTACAATTAAATTTTAAATACAAGATTATTAGTTGTTACTTTTTTACTAGAGATAATTTTATTGAAGGATAATGAATCATCATATACATTGACAATATGTAATAAGATAAATGAGTAAATATGAATAAGAAAGATTTTGGTTAATAAATGAAACTCCATTATAAAAGTAATTGTCTAGGAGTTCATTATTCAGACAAAGGCACGATATATAAGATAGAATATCAGCCATTATATATTATATTTTTATTTCCTTTTATCTGGATACCATGTCAAATTTAGATTGTTTACGAAGAATTGAATTTAGATACTGAAATTGGAGTTTAAAATGAACAATTAGTCATGATTATGGTGTTTGATCATAACAACATAACTTTGAGATGTGATTGCAAAAACTTAAGTTCAAATCTAATTACGAATTCTATATAAAGAGAAAGAATGTGAAATATTTATTCGATCCATTTACATACGGATTTTTGCAACCGTTGGTGATGGGAATCTCATATCATGCAAGAGAAATCTTCATATAAGAACATAAGATACGATGAATGAAGAGCAATGAGATAGTGAATCAGGAACTAAAAGAAATAACAAGAAGAATCAGGAACCAAAGAAAATAACAAGAATAAAACAAAAAAGATGCGATGTTTACATCTTCTTATAAGTATTCTATATCGCATATTGGAAATAGTTCATAATCCTATGTGATATGAATCTAACTAGCGGCATAAGAGCTTTCTCTTTTGAGAATCAATCTTAGGTTTTGTTTTTAAATTAAAGCCAGACACAACTTGGACTTTTATTTACATCTTTCTATTTTGAGATTTCAGATTGAAATCCAAACATAGATTATTAGCTGGAGATACTCTCAAAGAGCATCTCGTCTAGTATTAAGAGCATACCCCATTGTGAAAATAACTAGGATCATCCATGTTGGTAGCATCAACGGTTTGGTGATATATTGACAAAAGTATCTGGAAATGTTAAATGTGTCGACTATGGCGCGCGTGAGCCAGATTGGACATCTTTAAATTTGGGCATTCTAATATGTATCGAATGTTCTTGTGTCCATCTGTTTTGATTTTATTTCAGTCCCTCGATAATAAATATGTAAACTCGGGCTAGGAGGGGTTATTGCAATCTGCAAATAGTAGTATTAAGGATGACATGTCTTTTGGTGCTCCGAAGCTTGCTAGAAGCAAGATGTTTGTTGTAAAAAAAACCAGTCCAAACGATCCTATTTCAGGTAAAGGAGTTGTTCATCAATATAAAGTTTGAGTGATTCCAATATGTGGAGAAAATGTTCATTCGCAAGATAAATCATCAAGATCTTCTTTCAGTAGCACAAGAGCTATGGGACAATGCTCGTAATAACAATAACGATAACGTCAATAAGAAAGCAGTTTACCGCCATATCGTCTACTCCAAAGCAAATGTGAATTTTATCCGTGGATTACTCTGTTAATGTTTTTCATGTATCAAAAGCAATATTTTCAATAAAATCATTTTAATGAAAAATAATATATTTTTAATTGACAATATATAGTTACAAGTTTTATTTATATTTTTAATTGACAATATATAGTTACAAGTTTTATTTATATTTTTTCAAAAAATTTATAACCGTGGATTTCTATTTAATATGTCTGTTTATTTGGACAAAATAATTTTAGAAGTATTTTTTTATTATAATAAATTGGATGATATTTATTTTTTATATAAATATTATTCAAACTATTTTTGTTATATATTTTAAATGTTTTATGTTTTAGTTTTAAATTTTGTATACATTATTTTATCGAATATTTAAAATATTATTATATTAAATTATGATTATATATACCTTAAATAAAATCTATTATATTTTTAAATTCTGTAACTGATTGATAGGTATAAAATATAATCAAATATTTTAAAATATTAAATTTAATTATAAATTTTTAAAGTAGTTTTAAATTTAAGTTTGAACTGAAATTATAATTTTACAATTAAATTTTAGATACAAAATACAAAATACTAGTTTTTAGCTTTTTATTTTTTAATAGAGATAATATTATTGAAATCTATTTATGATGATGGATCATCACATGCATTGACGATTGTCGATAAATGATCAAATTAAAAAGAAGGAATTTGGTTAATAAATAAAAATCAATTATAAAGGTAATTGTCTAGGGTTTATTATTCAGAAAAATGCGTGATATATAAGATACAATGTCCGCCGTTATACATTTTATTTTTATTTATTTTACCCGGCTACCATGTCAATTTTTTTATTTATGAAAGATTGAATCAAAATATTGAAATAGGAGTTTAAAATGAGCAATTAGTCATATTATGGTGTTTGATCATAACACCATAACTTTGAGATGTGATTGCAAAAAATTAACTTAAAAATCTAATTGCGAATTCTATATAAAGAGAAATAATATGAAATATTTATTCGAGCCATTTACATACGAATTTCTGTAATCGTTGGTGATTGGAAGTTCATATAATGCAAAAGAGATCTTCATATAAGAACATAAAATACGATGAATGAAGAGCAATAAGACAATGAATGAGGAACGAAAGGAAATAACAAGAATAAAACAAAAGAGATGTGATATCTACATCTTCTTAGAAGTATTCTATATCGCATATAAGGAAGAGTTCATACTCCTATGCGATATGAATCTAACAAGTGGTATAAGAGCTTTTACTTTTGAGACTTTGTATGGTACTAGAACCAGGATTCGAATATTTCTAGAATTATCAATGAGAACATATGTACATCAATTCATTATGTTCTTATGAGTCGTACAACAACTCATTGTTTTGTTGAGTGTAATTGGTAATGTCATTTTTGGCTGACTTTATTGGTGGAAATTAATTTAACAAAAAAATTGAGCCAGTTGTCTGACGTTGTAATGTAACTAGAAGATAGTGAATTCAGCCACGCCTTTGCTTTTTCATTCAAAGAGAATGGAAATAGTTTTAATCGTATCACATCAGTTAAAATGTTGTTGTTTTTTGCATGTATCATATAATTCTAGGAATAAAAAAGATGAGTGTTAAGGAATTGATCTGAGTCTCTAGCGAACATATGATTATTCTCAATCATTAAGATTAGTGATGGCTTTAGGTCTCATAATATGTGAATTAAACCCATTTAGTGAAGGATTTTTACAGTATCTTATTCTTCTCGTTCTAATTTTTTCATGTATTACTTCTTCAACTACCATTGTTACTGTATAAATTTGTAAAAAATAAAAAATAAATCAGTATTAAAAAATATTAATACAATTGATAAAAATATATAATAAAATCTTCGATAATGATGCCAAAATTTCATTAAAAATACCAATATGAAATAACTCTTCAATACCCATCCGCAATGTTAGAGGCTTGACCCACTAGGAAGTCACCATTACACGTAAGGTTTGGATCAACACAAATAAATAATCCTAGACAACCAAGATTTGATAGCATATTAGAGGACATGCTTATGCTAGAGGACATAAGCCTAACATTTCTCAAAAGATATTTTGAGAGAAGAGTGTTGCTTATGTCTTTTATACACTACAAACTAATAGTACCCAACCGATGTAAGGTTACCCTTCAATACTCACCCTCAATTCCAGAGGCTAGACTTACTAGGAAATACCTCTTACACACAAGGTTTGGTTCAAATAAGAACAACAATTATGGAAAATGATGCTTTGATACCATGTTAGAGGACATAAGCCTAGCACTTCTCAAAAGACACTTTGAGAGAAAAATGTTGCTTATTCATTCTATACATTATAATTTAAAAGTACCCATCAATATGGGATAACCATTCAATACTCACCTTCAATGCCAGAGGCTGGACTCACTATATAGTCCCACATACACGGAACGCTAGGGTCAAACAGCAAACAACAAAAATCATGAACAACCAAGATCTAATACCATGTTAGATGGCATAAGCCTAACACTTTTTAAAATATTCTTTGAGAGAATAAGGTTTCTTATTACTTTTATAAACTACAAATTAAGAGTACCCAACTGATGTGAGATAACTCTTCAATACTTATCATTTACGATAGATGCATGACCCTTTAAGTACCTCACAAATACGTGATCTTTTGTTCACAAAAAACATGTAAGTCCGAGATAGGCCATAAGATTATATGTTTATTTCAATGTTAAAAACATGACAGATTGTGCCTAACTTTGAGGTAGGCCCTCATAATTAGGTAATTTTTAAAAACAATATAACACATAATTTTGAGAGCTTAACTTATATATAATGTTTTTACTCGCACATAAAAACATAATTCCGAGGTAGGCCCTCAAAATTAAGTGTTTTTGTATCTCAAAATTTAGTTTGTATATTTTCTTATTGAAATATACTAATCATGTATGTTGATAATACAATTATATGTGGATTGCAATATTTATGTCAAATGTATGTTGTTGTTTGATTAGCCTTGTGGATTACAATATCTATGTTCAATGTATGTCGTCGTTTGATTAGCCTTGTCGATATCTATATCTAACACATGTTATTATTTTATTATTCTTATTAGATTACATTATCCTTAACTTATGTATAAATAAAAGCTTTATTCATTGTGAGAAACAACCCCAAACACTAAAAAAATATGGTTGTAAAATGCTACCCAAATTCATATCTGAAGAAAACCACCAAAGAATTAGGACTAAAATATAACAAAGATTTTTGGGATGATTTAGTTTGCAAGTTTTACTACGTCATAGGTATGGACCGTTACATTACACCCAAAGCCTCGTGTAGTCGGCAAGACTTAAACAAAATGTGAAAATATTTAATGACTTGAGAACAAACAAGATTTACGATATTGGCAGCGAACAATGCCATATTGCGTTTGAGTTGTACAAGATTCTTGTCACTGAATACTTTACCAAAGATTGGATGAATAACGTGAACGACTACACTACAACCAAGAAAAAATAAGTTATGTACGAGACATTCCTTACGACCGAATATGACAAAGAAAAAAAGGGTATAAAAATAAAATTAACTAGGTAAATAAGTAATGTTTTTTGTGTTGTTATTTTTATGAAGATTTTGTGTTGTTTTTAATTTCAACTTTTCAATTTTATATATACTTTAAATTTCAGGTGCAAATTTTACATATATTTCCAATTTCAATTTTTTACATTATCTTCGCGATCATTTCAGATTTTCAATATTACCATTGCAACCTTTTATTTTATTTTCAAGTTAGATAAAGTATTGACCAAGTCAATAGTATTATGGAAGCAAGTGACAAAAAAATAGAAAACAAGCGATACAATCAATATATAACTTGAAGTAAATTCCAGATAAGTATATGTTACAAAAATTTAGTAAAACGATAACAATAAAGCTACTTAACCATTTTAATATGTAGTTACATCCGTAACTTCTGGATTTGGTTGAGTTGGAGGATTTGGAGGTTTGATTTTAAAAAGTATGGAAATCCTCGCGAAGCAACCAACACTTAGCCTTTATAGAAATATACTTCAGATATGATAGACGAATTATCGATAATGGTATGTTTGGAGATATGGTATTAATATACTACGATGATATAAAATTATAATTTACTTCATTTATATTCTATTGAAAATTTTATTTACGTTGATTAAGTAATTTCCATGCATGTGAGCGATACAAATCACTTTTATTTCGGTAAGATATGGTGGAACACCTTTTATTGGTAAAAAACATATTCATGATCGAGGAAGATATTATATATATATGATGCATTTAAATGCAGACGCAATCACAAAACAAATATCGGGAATCATCATCTAATTTTCTTGAAGGATAATTAGGACTATACAATTTAACCTATGTATATCACTATCAATACTTTCATGACTACCGTAAACTAGTTCGTAAAACATTAAATCCGAACAGATTTATTTATTTAGTACAAACCGCACATGCGGCTATCTGTGTTCGTCATAAAACATTATGTGTGCAACAAATCTGAAACCAAAATGACCATTTAAACCCACGTTCTTGCAATCAAATATGAATGGACAAAAATATTCAGGAAAATGTTGGAAAACTAATGATGTATCACTAAATATTTTAACATTAAGAAGCTTAGAATTCTTTAGAATCTTCGGAGATTTATTTTTAGCAATCGATATTGATAAGGTCGGAAATATTCGAAGGGCATATTGGTCTACAAACCAATATTCATTTTTGGTTATTTGATTTTATTACTTAAATGTAATAATTTTAACGATTGTTTTTATTTTTATTTTTGGGCCTAATGGGTTTTAAATGTTGGGCTAGAGCTATGGATTTTGTTTGTCCCAATTAAACTCATTTAACATAATTTAGCATAGAAAAATACTGTGAGAAAGTATTTAATGTGGATGGTTCATTTAGGACAATATCATGACTCTTTTCTGTAAATAATAATTGAAGCACCTCAATTATATCTTTACTCTCCACTTAAAATTAATTATTTCTTCTTACTTTATAAAATAACCCTTCAAATAATATTTATCTTCACCAGTTATAATTTTTGTTTGACTAGCTAATGATCTAACAATGCTTTCAATTGTAGCTAAGAAAAAAAGACTTAAACACAACGAGGTTTTTGCACTATTGGTTTGCTTGATTATATGTTTGAAAAATGCTTTCCCCTCTTAGTTGAATTACTTTAGCCCATTTGCTAACCATTATTTTTTTCCTTTAAAACAGTTGGAATTTCTTATATCAAATTTACTGTGTTATGTTGCATGTAAACCAATCTCGCATGCACAAGAAAAACTATGCGTCGTTTAAATAACACCAGATACGAAACGTCTAATAATCTTGGATATCCAAACATCGAAGTTATATTTAGAGATTAACTTACTTTTTTTAATGATGTTTTTATCATCCTGTATTGAATCTCCAATAAAATATTAGGTTTTCTTAAAATTAATTCAAATGTAAGGTGGCTCGTCATGAAGATATATTTCAGAGAGGATATGTATATTCCACCCTAATATGAGTTAAATTAACTTATCATTCAAATGTGAGATAAATGTATTAAAGTATCAAATGTTAGGATTACAGATTTATTGCCTTGTTTCCAAAATGTTCGAAGTTGTTAGTGTCAACATAAGAGCGTAATCGAGCGCTTTGGGGCATGTTTTTATATTCTTATTTCATACGTGTTATGTTTGAGTTCAACTTGTTTATGATATCCAAATAAACCATGTATCCCATTTTTTTGAAATCTTTGAAGTATAATTTTCTCCACAAATTGTATTTTTGTATTTGCTAGGATATTTTTACTTATGTGGAATCTACAAGACACATGTTGCTTTCAAAAATATTTTACCAATTTCTTTCATTAATGTTAATTCTTTATCCGCCCCTAATAAATCGGGTAAAATACATAGGTTTCTTTCATAAAAAACTACAGGTGATCAAATAAAAAACTAAAATAAAAAAAAATATGTTAATTTTTTAATTTTTTTCTAAAATAGTAGCTCAACCCATAATACCCATAACTCTTTTATTTCAAGACTATTTACTCCGTCTAACCACTTCTACTTCTGCACCTCCTACTTCTATCACTTATGCCAACGTTTTAATTAATTTTCGGCACTTGCCTACTATATGTTACCACGCAAGGTTATTGTTAGAGATATTAGGCGTAAAGCCATTATCTCATATGTTTAATCTATAAATAAAAGCTTTATACTTTATGTAATTTGTAAGATTTCTAAATAAACAGTAGCTCTAGCTGCTTATTAGCGGTTTCTTCTTCTCTCTTTTGTCTCTATTTGTTTATTAACATGGTATGAGAGCATGTTTGATCTTTGGATTATTGATTTTTTCGTCAGGTATTGTGCTTCAATTTGATTTCTTTAATGTTATTTTGGATATACTTTTACACTGAAATTTGGACTTCGCTTTGGGGTTAAGAGCTCTTTGAAGTTGTATTTTTTGGATCTATTATATTGTGCTTTAATTTGATAAATGTTTGTACAATAATCAGTTCATGCAATCATTAGAAGAGATGCAGTTTGTGGTTTTCCGATCTGTTATGTGCAGTCAGAATCAAACGGTCCGATCAATATGAAAACAGTGTCGGTTTTTGCTGAATTTTGGACAACATACTCAGAACATCTATGGATTCAATATGACAGGTTAGATTGATATTTGATGCTACAGCTTAAGAGAAATCACTGTTGGAACAATGTAGTGCTTTTTATTGGTAAAAGAGGTTTAATTTTACACAGAAATTAATATTTGGATTTGATTTTGATTTGGGTTTGGGTTTCGATCTGTTTTAATCATGCTAAAACTGCTTTGTCAAATCAGTATGTTGTTTGGTCTATGCATGTTAGTAATAGGTTGAAACTGAATGTTGATGGTTCTTCTCTTCTTAATCGTGAGTCTAGTTATGGTTTTATCATTAGGAATAGCTTAGGATCTACTATAATAGCTAAGGGTGACTTAATAGGTAAATGTTCTGCTATAATGGATGAGGTTATTGCTCTTGTAAATGGCCTCATGTATTGTAATGATAGTGATATGAACTGTGTTGATGTTGAAACGGATTGATTAGAGTTATTTATTATGATTGAAACTGGTAGATATCCTTGGTATTTAGATAAGATGTTGCAATATTGTAGAACACTTATTCAACCACAAATGACATTGAAACATATATATAGAGAGCAAAATTCTGCTGCTGATTGGGTAGCTAAATATGCATTAAAAATTCATTCTAGATTTATAGTAGATTCATCACATACTTTGAATGAATTAAATGCAATAACTCTGTTGGAATCGTTAAACTTATGTCATTTTAGGTTTTTTGACTAACTAGTTGGCAAGTTGAAGGACTTGACCACAAATGTGTTTTGATTTTGTAGAACATGTGCAAGGTTGATGGAGTAGATAGTAAAGGACAGCAAGGTGATAAAGTCTAAGAAGCTTGAACAACAAAGGAATGATAAGAAAAGAGAAGGTAGGCAGCAAGGGGAGAGAGGCTTGAAGGAAGGCAGCAAGGGGATAGAGGCTTGAAGGAAGGCAGCAAGATTGCTAGGATTAGATTGATTTTATTTGTATAAGTTAACTACACAATGTAGTTTACTTGTCTTAAGAAATGTTTAGTCAATCCAGATTGGGTTTGAACAAGATGTAAAGTTTCAGATTGGGTTCAATAAAATTTTATTTCTTGGGAAATATATATATATATATATCTTATATCACATCTATTATATTTTTGGATTGGATTCATATGTATAAAATATTATTAAATATTTTAAAAATATTAAATTAAATTAGAAATTATAAAAGTAGTTTTAGAATTTAAGTTCGAACCAAATTATAATTTTACAATTAAATTTTAAATACAAGATTATTAGTTGTTACTTTTTTACTAGAGATAATTTTATTGATGGATAATGGATCATCATATACATCGACAATATGTAATAAGATAAATAGGTAAATATGAATAAGAAAGATTTTGGTTAATAAATGAAACTCCATTATAAAAGTAATTGTCTAGGAGTTCATTATTCAGACAAAGGCAGGATATATAAGATAGAATGCCAGCCATTATATATTATATTTTTATTTTCTTTTATTTGGATACCATGTCAAATTTAGATTGTTTCTGAAGGATTGAATTAGATATTAAAATTGGAGTTTAAAATGAACAATTAGTCATGATTATGGTGTTTGATCATAACAACATAACTTTGAGATGTGATTGCAAAAACTTAAGTAAAAAATCTAATTACGAATTCTATATAAAGAGAAAGAATGTGAAATATTTATTCGATCCATTTACATATGGATTTTTGCAACCGTTGGTGATGGGAAGCTCATATCATGCAAGAGAAATCTTCATATAAGAACATAAGATACGATGAATGAAGAGCAATGAGAAAGTGAAACAGGAACTAAAAGAAATAACAAGAAGAATCGGGAACCAAAGGAAATAACAAGAATAAAACAAAAGAGATACGATGTCTACATCTTCTTATAAGTATTCTATATCGCATATTGGAAATAGTTCATACTCTATGCGATATGAATCTAACAAGCGGCATAAGAGCTTTCCCTTTTGAGAATCAATCTTAGGTTTTGTTTTTAAATTAAAGTCAGACACAGCTTGGGCTTTTATTTACATCTTTCTATTTTGGAGATTGAAATCCAAACATAGATTATTAGCTGGAGATACTCTCAAAGAGCATCACGTCCAGTATTAAGAGCATACCCCCTTGTGAAAATAACTATGATCATCCATGTTGGTAGCAGCAACGGTTTGGTGATATATGGACAAAAGTATCTGGAAATGTTAAATGTGTTGACTATGGCGCGCTTGAGCGAGATTGGACATCTTTATATTTGGGCATTCTTATATATATATATCTAATGTTCTTGTGTCCATCTGTCTTGACTTTATTTCAGTCACTGGATAATGAATATGTAAACTCGGTCTAGGAGGGGTTATTGCAATCTGCAAATAGTAGTACTAAGGATGACATGTCTTTTGGTGCTCCGAAGCCTGCTAGAAGTAAGATGTTTGTTGTAAAAAAAACCCAGTCCAAACGATCCTATTTCAGTAAAGGAGTTGTTCATCAATGCAAAGTTTGCGTGATTCCAGTATGCGTAGAAAATGTTCGTTCGCAAGATAAATCATCAAGATCTTCTTTCAGTAGCACAAGAGCTATGGGACAATGTCCGTAATAACAATAACAATAACGTCAATAAGAAAGCAGTTTACCGTCATATCGTCTACTCCAAAGCAAATGTGAATTATATCCGTGGATTACTCTGTTAATGTTTTTCATGTATCAAAAGCGATGTTTTCAATAAAATCATTTTAATGAAAAATAATATATTTTTAATTTACAATATATAGTTATAAGTTTTATTTATATTTTTTCAAAAAATTTATAACTGTGGAATTCTATTTCATATGTCTATTTATTTGGACAAAATAATTTTACTAAGTATTTTTTATAATAAATTGGATGATATTTATTTTATATATAAATATTATTCAAACTATTTTTGTTATATATTTTAAATTTTTTATGTTTTAGTTTTAAATTTTGTATACATTATTTTATCGAATATTTAAAATATTATTATATTAAATTATGATTATATATACGTGAAATCAAATCTATTATATTTTTAGATTCTGTAAATGATTGATAGGTATAAAATATAATCAAATATTTTAAAATGTTAAATTTAATTATAAATATTTAAAGTAGTTTTAAATTTAAGTTTAAACTAAATTATAATTTTAAAATTAAATTTTAGATACAAAATACTAACTACTAGTTTTTAGCTTTTTATTTTTTATTAGAGATAATATTATTGAAATCTATTTAGGATGATAGATCATCACATGCATCGACAATTGTCGATAAATGATCAAATTAAAAAGAAGGAATTTGGTTAATAAATAAAAACCAATTATAAAGGTAATTGATTAAAGATTAGATTTGATTTTTCGATTTGGATTTGATATCCCTTGATTGTTTAATTTTTTTCGATTAGAGATTGTGGATCCTATTGCGGATATGCTAGGAAAAGATGATTTTCTACAACCTACTAGTACCAAACTGAAAAAGAAGACTTTTATTATGTCTGCATTTGCATATCATTTAGGTATGTCCTTATCTTCCGCTTCAATTATTGATTCATCATTTTGAATGTTAATTTCATGTGTATCTCATCATATGTCACCTCCTATATCTAACTTTGTTTCGTTGTCTCATGTTTCACCCATATCTGTTTCTCTACTAGTGTTATAACACTTTCAGTAAAGGGTAGCTCAATTTATACTCCTCATACATCGTTATGTGATGTTTAATATGTTCTCACCCTTGCTTTGAATCTTGTTTCGGTTAGCTTATTTTCTAATATGAGATTTTTCTTAGGATTATTTCACCAGCAAACATTTTCACATTGCATGCAGATAACGTCCAGGATTGAGAAAATTAGGGGAGTGATTGCTTCCTTATTGAGTTTGCAGACACCTGAGAGACGTTTCTCGATGAGGGGAGTGGTAACAGTTTCTCTGTCAGTGACACTGGCTCTATAACAGAGTCTCCTTATATATTGACAAGAGTATCTGGAAATGTTAAATGTGCCGACTGTGGCGCGCCTGAGACAGATTAAGCATCCTTAAATTTGGGCATTTTTATATGTATCGAATGTTCTGGCTTCCATCATAATCTTGGTGTCCATATTTCAAAGGTCGTTAGCACTTGACGTGAAAGTATGGGAAGTACGTGTCAGTAGCAGAAGAGCTATGGGACAATGTCTGTAATAACGATAAAAAAGCAGTTTATCGCCATATCGTCTCCTCGGGAGAAAATGTGAATTCTATTCATAGCCAAGTGTCGTGTACGCCAGCCTTACCCTTGTGGCTAAAGTGATGCAAATGGAAGAGAATGAAAACTTTGATCACAAATTCGATGGTTTTTGAAGTTATGCTTTGCCAAAACCTTCGAATCACTCAAACACGCGTCCATTAAGAGCGAAGTTTAACTCGTAGAGGAAATTTCGGATAGCTGCTCTGCTTCACCTTGCTTGTTTAAAAGTTGAGATTGACATGGTGGAGTTGCTCCTTCAGTATGGTGCGAAAGTAAATGCAAGTGATTCAAAAGGCCGGACTCCTCTTCATCATCGTTTTATTAGCAAGAGATACCCAATTGTAATGCTGCTACTTGTGAGGGGAGCCGACCTAATTGCTAGTTGTTTTAATATTAAATGTTATTTTTATATTAGATACAATTTTCTAGTGAAAAATAAAGAGTAAAAACATTTGATTACATATTTACAACATTTTATCAAAAAGAACATCTGGGTATTATATTATTTTATAATTAAATCATTAATTATATAATAAAATAAATAAGATAAATACAAGTTCTTATTTTATTAACTCTGTATGTTTAGTAAGAAATTAGTTTGTACCAAAATTTTAAGTTACGACTATGTTAAAGCAATATTTTCAATAAAATCATTTTAATGAAAAATAATATATTTTTTAATTGACAATAAACCGTTATAAGTTTTATTCATATTTTTTCAAATTTTTTATAACAGTTGATTTCTATTTAATACGTTTGTTTATTTGGTTCAAAATAATTTTACCAAGTATTTTTTAGAATAAATTAGATGGTATTTATTTTGTATATCAATATCAGTTAAATTATTTTTGTTATATATTTTAAATGTTTTATGTTTTAATTTTAAATTTGGTATACATTATTTTATCGAATATTAAGATTATTATTATATTAGATTATAATTTTCTATAGTAATATATATATATATATATATATATGTATGTATAATAGAGATACTATAATAGAGATACTATAGAAAATTTAGCTAAGGCAATAGGTTTTCCTTTAAAATCTTGGCTATCTTATAGAAATAGGGCTAGCTTCAATTGCTGTGAAGTTTGGACTGTTTTGGATGTGTCTGGTATCCTTCCTAAAAAAATATGGGTTAGTTTTGGGGATATGGAAGGGTATTGGCAAGATGTAAATTACAGAGATAAGCCTGATTATTGTAAAAAATGTAGACATCTAGGTCATAAGGATATTGGTTGTAAGTCAGATGATTTAGAATTCAAGATGTCTCAGAATTTAAAAAAAGTTGAAGGTAATTCTTTGGTTAGGAAGAGTGATAATATTTGGATACCTAAAACTAAAAACAACAAAGAGATAATAATATGAAACCTAATATAAATGATTTAGTGAATATTAAAAAAAGTCATAAAGGCAGTGGAAGTACACAAATAGTTGATAGTAATAATGCAGATTGTATGGTTGAAATAATGCCTAATAATCAAGTTGTGCAAATAGGAAATGTTAATAGTAATAAGGATGTTATCTTGCATGATAGTGTTGCTGTTTTGAATGATGATATTAGTAAAAAAGATATCAATGTGTCTGTAGATAAACATTCTGATTGTAATACTAAAGAGCTTGCTAGACATTTTGATAATAACTATGCTGTTAAAGATAGTAATGTGCTTGTTGTTTCTGATGTGGCTTTGAATGATTGTAATGTACATGATAATATGGTTCTCAACTATGTTGTTAATGATAATAATATATATGTTGTTGCTGAAGGTGATACTTTGTCATTGATTGATGGTAATGCACATAATTTTAATGCACATGATGGTATTGTTAGAAAGGGGGACATTGTAGATGTACATGATTTGCATATTGAAACAAACGGTGCTGTTAATAACATTGCATTGTCATGTTTGCATGTTTCTTCTGAAGTGGATTCTTTGTCTTTGAATAATTGTAATGTAAATGTTGATATTGTTAGGAGAGATGATGATTTAACTGTAGTTAGACATGCTGATTTAAATGATGCTTTGCCTTTGAATGCAAATGATGATATGGTTAGGAAAGTTGATGATTTATCTGCTGTTAAACATTCTGAGTTATATGCTAAAGAGTCTGTTAAAGATAATGATATGCATGTTGATTATACTTAAAGATAATAATATGCATGTTGTTGCTGAAGTTGATACTTTGACATTGATTGATGCACATGATAATACTGTCAGAGAGGGTGACATTGTAGATACTAACTGTGCTGTTAATAACAACTCATTGTCATGTAAGAATGTTGATTCTGAAGTTGATTCTTTGTCATGTAAAATTGTTGGTAAAAATGATGACTTATCTGCAGTTAAAAATAATAACATATCAATGATAGTTGCTGATACTCTGCCATTGAATGTTTGTATTTCAAGTTAAGATGTAATTTCTGATAATCTTTTTAAGATAGTAAAAGAACCATCTATTAAGAATATAGCAAATGTTACTTTAGAACATCAAAGTAAAACTTTAAAATTTTCTAATCATATGGATGATTCTGTAGTAATAACTAATGAAGATATCATTAATGAAATTGAGAATATAAAATTGAATAATCCTTTTAAACCTTTGTCTGATCATGAATTAGAAGAAATAGAAGATGTTGTAGAAGATAACATAATTAAAGATAGGTCTAGTCTAAGTGAGTCTAATTCACCTAAACAAAGAAACATGTTAAAAGAAACCTCTAATGTTAGCTTAAGAAGATCTGCTAGGAATAGAATGGTAACTAGACCAAGGAGCTTCAAAAGGTCTTTAGGATCTTCTTATAGAAGTTTTAAATGACAGTATTGTTGAATTGGAACATAAGGGGTGTTGGAAATTCTAAAACATTAAGAAGATTAAGACATTTGATCAAAAAATTTGCTGTTGACATTATTGCTCTTCAGGAGCCTTTAATATCAGTAGATAAAATTGATTCTGTTTGTGTTAAACTTGGTTTTGATTCTTATTTTGCAAACTTAAATAATAAAATTTGGTTATTTTGGAGAAATGGATATGAAGTTAATGTGTTAGATAATTCTGATCAACTTTTAAATTCTTTGGTGAGTCATTCTGCTTCTAATTCTGTAGTTACAGTTACTATAGTATATGCTAAGTGTAATAGGGCTCATAGGTTAGTGTTGTGGGATCAGTTAAGGATTATTTCTGTCACTAATCTTCCCTGGCTTGTAGCTGGGGATTTTAACACAATCTCAAACATAAATGAACAATTGGCCTGTAGTATTCTTTGTTCTAGAGGTATAGATGAGTTCAATATGATGATACTAGACTGTAAGTTAGAAGACCCTGGGTATATTGGATCAGATTTTACTTGGACCAATAAGCATAAGTGGAAAAGATTAGATAGGGTTTTACATAATGATAAATGGAGATAGACTTTTAATGTAACTAAGGTAAATCATTCATACTCAGATCACTCACCATTGTTAGTTACAGTTTTAAATAACTCCTTTTATAAAAATCCATCATTCAGATTTCAGAATATGTGGACTAAACATGAGGATTTCTTTAAAACTGTTGAGGAAAACTGGTCTAAGAAGATTAGGGATTCTTCAAGTATTTTTGTTTTTTGGTCAAAACTTAAGAGACTTAAGAAGCATTTGATGTGTTGGAATAAGGAGAAATTTGGGAACATTTTTGACTATATAAGTAAAACAGAAGAAGAAATTAAAGTATCTGATTTAAGATTAGAAGATGATGATAGTATTGATAATAGAGCTAAGTTAGATAGTTTGAATGATACTTATTCTATGCTGCTTAAGAGAGAAGAAATTTACTGGAAATAAAAAAGTTATTCTAATTGGGTTATAAATGGTGATAGTAACTCTAAAATGTTTCATAGTTATGTTAAAAAAAGAAGATAAAAAAATATTATAAAGGGAATTCAGGAAAACAACACTTGGATTGATAATGATAGTTTGATTGGTTCTTCTGCAGTTAATTATTTCTCTAGTTTGTTAAATAAGACTCCAATAGAGAATGATATAGTTTCAGTTACAAACATGATTCCTAGATTAATTTCTGATATAGATAATGATAATATATTACAGTTGCCTTCTTTAGATGAATTATATGTTGTAATCAAAAGTTTAAATGTTGACAGTGCTTCTGGAGTTGATGGGTTCAACTCCAGGTTTTATCTTGATTGCTGGAATATAATTAAAGATGATCTGTTAAAAGCTGTGATAGATTTTTTTTCTGATGTTATGTTGCCAAAAAGATTTTTTGCTACTTTGATTTGCCTAATCCCTAAAACAAAATCCCCTAAAACCTGGTTACAGTTTAGGCCTATTAGTTTGTGTTGTGTTCTTAACATTATCATCTCTAAACTAATAAATTTTAGGATAGCTAAGATTCTGCCTATTATAATTTCTAAAGAACAAGGTGCTTATATAGAACTTAGGACTATCCAAGAGAATATATTAATTACTCAGGAACTAGTTAAGGAACTGAACAGAAAAACTAGAGGTCATAATGTAATCATTAATTTGGATATGTCGAAAGCTTTTGATAACTTAGATTTTAAGTTTATCTATGATGTCATGTTGTCTTTTGGTTTTAATGATAAAGTCATTCTTTTAATTTAGAAGTGTATTGAGAATGTTAGGTATTCAATTATAGTTAATGGTTGTGCTTATGGCTTTTTCAAATCTGTTAATGGTCTTAGGCAGGGTGACCCTTTGTCTCCCTGTCTATTTATTATAGCAGAAGAGTTTTTGATAAGGGGTATTAATAATCTGATTAATCAGAATAGTTTTATGTCATATAATATGAAAAGTCTAGTTAAAGTCAATTGCCTGGCTTATGCAGATGATATAATTCTGTTTGTAAATGGTTCACAGAGAAGTATTAGGTTATTAACTGATTTTTTAGATAAATATCAATTACTCTCTGGACAACAAATTAACAGACAAAAGACTACGTTTATTCCATCTTCTAGAATGAATAGATCAAGTATATCTGCCTTAGAAAACATTCTAGGATTTAGGCATGCAAATTTACCTTTTACTTATTTAGGAATTCCAATTCACTCTAATAATTATTCTGTTCATTTTGAGAAACTGATTGATAAGATAAGGAATAAAATTACTGATTGGAATTCCAAACATTTATCATTTGGAGGGAAACTAACATTGATAAATTCAGTATTAATGTCATATCCAATATATTATTTACAATCAATTAATTTACCTATGAAAACAATATCTAGGATTGAGAAGTTATTAAACAAATTTTTGTGGGGATATAGTGATACTAATAAGCATATGATTTGGTCTAGTTGGGAGAAACTGTGTAAACCATATAATGAGAATGGTTTAAATTTCAGGAACATAAGAGATATACAAACTGCATATTCATTCAAATTGTGGCTGAATTTTAGAGAAAATAGGACTCTATGGTCTAGTTTGATGCACTCAAAATATTGTTCTAATATCCATCCATTACAGTCTATTCTTAGAGGTTCTGATTCAAAAATATGGAAAAGGATGTTTGAAGTTAAGGTTAGAGCTGAGTCCCATATAGGTTGGAATGTAGGTGAGGGTAATATAGATTTTTGGTTAGACCACTGGTTTGGTTCTAGACCTTTAATAACCTTAACAGCATTAAATTCTAGACATTATACACTTACAAGGATAAATGAGTATTGGTCTGATAATGAATGGAATATTGATAAAATCTTAAGCATGTTGCCTTCTAAATATGTGTCTGAAATCAGTAGAGTTAAGTTTAATGCACTTTCTTTTGATTCTATTGTTTGGAAACTTTCTGTTGATGGTAATTTTAACTTAAAAACAGCAGTGAATGATATTAGAATAAAGGGTGTAACATCTCAAATAAAAGGTAAAATCTGGAATTGTGTTACACCTAAAAAGTGTTCTTTTGTCCTTTGGAGAATCATGAATAATCTGTTAAGTGTTGATAGTAAGTTACAACAACTGGGTTTTAGCTTAGCGTCTAAGTGTCATAGCTGTCTGAATTCAGAATCTCTGAACCATGTATTTGTATCTTGTGAAACTGCTTGGCTTACTTGGTCATACTTCTCTGCTATGTTTAGGATAAGTATTGGTAGATATATGACTGTAAATAACATTATTAATCTTTGGTTTATGTCTACAAATAAAAGAACGCAGATTAGAACAATTTTGCCTTCCTTGATTGTGTATTCTATATGGCATAGTAGAAATAATAGTAAACATAATGATAAAGTTCTATCATCTAAAAGATTAATTAACCACATATTATTCATGTTAACAGCATTAGACTATGGTAGACATATAACTAGGAAGCATTGGTCTAAAGACCTTCATATAGCTAAAGAATTACACTGTTTTAATCATGCTAAAACTGCTTTGTCAAATCAGTATGTTGTTTGGTCTATGCCTGTTAGTAATAGGTTGAAACTGAATGTTGATGGTTCTTCTCTTCTTAATGGTGAGTCTAGTTATGGTTTCATCATTAGGAATAGCTTAGGATCTACTATAATAGCTAACGGTGACTTAATAGGTAAATGTTCTGCTATAATGGTTGAGGTTATTGCTCTTGTAAATGGCCTCATGTATTGTAATGATAGTGATATGAACTGTGTTGATGTTGAAACGGATTGTCTAGAGTTATTTATTATGATTGAAACTGGTAGATATCCTTGGTATTTAGATAAGATGTTGCAATATTGTAGAACACTTATTAAACCATAAATGACATTGAAACATATATATAGAGAGCAAAATTCTGCTGCTGATTGGGTAGCTAAGTATGCATTAAAAATTCATTCTAGATTTATAGTAGATTCATCACATACTTTGAATGAATTAAATGCAATAACTCTGTTGGAATCGTTAAACTTAGGTCATTTTAGGTTTTTTGACTAACTAGTTGGCAAGTTGAAGGACTTGACCACAAATGTGTTTTGATTTTGTAGAACATGTGCAAGGTTGATGGAGTAGATAGTAAAGGACAGCAAGGTGATAAAGTCTAAGAAGCTTGAACAACAAAGGAATGATAAGAAAAGAGAAGGTAGGCAGCAAGGGGAGAGAGGCTTCAAGGAAGGCAGCAAGGGGAGAGAGGCTTGAAGGAAGGCAGCAAGATTGCTAGGATTAGATTGATTTTATTTGTATAAGTTAACTACACAATGTAGTTTACTTGTCTTAAGAAATGTTTAGTCAATCCAGATTGGGTTTGAACAAGATGTAAAGTTTCAGATTGGGTTCAATAAAATTTCATTTCTTGGGAAATATATATATATATATATATATATATATATATATATATATCTTATATCACATCTATTATATTTTTGGATTCGATAGAGGATTCATAGGTATAAAATATTATAAAATATTTTAAAAATATTAAATTAAATTAGAAATTATAAAAGTAGTTTTAGAATTTAAGTTCGAACCAAATTATAATTTTACAATTAAATTTTAAATACAAGATTATTAGTTGTTACTTTTTTACTAGAGATAATTTTATTGATGGATAATGGATCATCATATACATCGACAATATGTAATAAGATAAATAGGTAAATATGAATAAGAAAGATTTTGGTTAATAAATGAAACTCCATTATAAAATTAATTGTCTAGGAGTTCATTATTCAGACAAAGGCACGATATATAAGATAGAATGCCAGCCATTATATATTATATTTTTATTTCCTTTTATTTGGATACCATGTCAAATTTAGATTGTTTCTGAAGGATTGAATTAGATATTGAAATTGGAGTTTAAAATGAACAATTAGTCATGATTATGGTGTTTGATCATAACAACATAACTTTGAGATGTGATTGCAAAAACTTAAGTCAAAAATCTAATTACGAATTCTATATAAAGAGAAAGAATGTGAAATATTTATCCGAGCCATTTACATATGGATTTTTGCAACCGTTGGTGATGGGAAGCTCATATCATGCAAGAGAAACCTTCATATAAGAACATAAGATACGATGAATGAAGAGCAATGAGAAAGTGAAACAGGAACTAAAAGAAATAACAAGAAGAATCGGGAACCAAAGGAAATAACAAGAATAAAACAAAAGAGATGCGATGTCTACATCTTCTTATAAGTATTCTATATCGCATATTAGAAATAGTTCATAATCTATGCGATATGAATCTAACAAGCGGCATAAGAGCTTTCCCTTTTGAGAATCAATCTTAGGTTTTGTTTTTAAATTAAAGTCAGACACAGCTTGGGCTTTTATTTACATCTTTCTATTTTGGAGATTGAAATCCAAACATAGATTATTAGCTGGAGATACTCTCAAAGAGCATCACGTCCAGTATTAAGAGCATACCCCCTTGTGAAAATAACTATGATCATCCATGTTGGTAGCAGCAACGGTTTGGTGATATATGGACAAAAGTATCTGGAAATGTTAAATGTGTTGACTATGGCGTGCGTGAGCCAGATTGGACATCTTTAAATTTGGGCATTCTTATATATATCCAATGTTCTTGTGTCCATCTGTCTTGACTTTATTTCAGTCACTGGATAATGAATATGTAAACTCGGTCTAGGAGGGGTTATTGCAATCTGCAAATAGTAGTACTAAGGATGACATGTCTTTTGGTGCTCCGAAGCCTGCTAGAAGTAAGATGTTTGTTGTAAAAAAAACCCAGTCCAAACGATCCTATTTCAGTAAAGGAGTTGTTCATCAATGCAAAGTTTGAGTGATTCCAGTATGCGTAGAAAATGTTCGTTCGCAAGATAAATCATCAAGATCTTCTTTCAGTAGCACAAGAGCTATGGGACAATGTCCGTAATAACAATAACAATAACGTCAATAAGAAAGCAGTTTACCGTCATATCGTCTACTCCAAAGCAAATGTGAATTATATCCGTGGATTACTCTGTTAATGTTTTTCATGTATCAAAAGCAATGTTTTCAATAAAATCATTTTAATGAAAAATAATATATTTTTAATTTACAATATATAGTTATAAGTTTTATTTATATTTTTTCAAAAAATTTATAACTGTGGAATTCTATTTCATATGTCTATTTATTTGGACAAAATAATTTTACTAAGTATTTTTTATAATTAATTGGATGATATTTATTTTTTATATAAATATTATTCAACCTATTTTTGTTATATATTTTAAATTTTTTATGTTTTAGTTTTAAATTTTGTATACATTATTTTATCGAATATTTAAAATATTATTATATTAAATTATGATTATATATACGTGAAATCAAATCTATTATATTTTTAGATTCTGTAAATGATTGATAGGTATAAAATATAATCAAATATTTTAAAATGTTAAATTTAATTATAAATCTTTAAAGTAGTTTTAAATTTAAGTTTGAACTAAATTATAATTTTAAAATTAAATTTTAGATACAAAATACTAACTACTAGTTTTTAGCTTTTTATTTTTTATTAGAGATAATATTATTGAAATCTATTTAGGATGATGGATCATCACATACATCGACAATTGTCGATAAATGATCAAATTAAAAAGAAGGAATTTGGTTAATAAATAAAAATCAATTATAAAGGTAATTGATTAAAGATTAGATTTGATTTTTCGATTTGGATTTGATATCCCTTGATTGTTTAATTTTTTTCGATTAGAGATTGTGGATCCTATTGCGGATATGCTAGGAAAAGATGATTTTCTACAACCTACTAGTACCAAACTGAATAAGAAGACCTTTATTATGTCTGCATTTGCATATCATTTAGGTATGTCCTTATCTTCCGCTTCAATTATTGATTCATCATTTTGAATGTTAATTTCATGTGTATCTCATCATATGTCACCTCCTATATCTAACTTTGTTTCGTTGTCTCATGTTTCACCCATATCTGTTTCTCTACCAGTGTTATGACAATTTCAGTAAAGGGTAGCTCAATTTATACTCCTCATACATCGTTATGTGATGTTTAATATGTTCTCACCCTTGCTTTGAATCTTGTTTCGGTTAGCTTATTTTCTAATATGAGATTTTTCTTAGGATTATTTCACCAGCAAATATTTTCACATTGCAGGCAGATAACGTCCAGGATTGAGAAAATTAGGGGAGTGATTGCTTCCTTATTGAGTTTGCAGACACCTGAGAGGCGTTTCTTGATGAGGGGAGTGGTAACAGTTTCTCTGTCAGTGACACTGGCTCTATAGCAGAGTCCCCTTATATATTGACAAGAGTATCTGGAAATGTTAAATGTGCCGACTGTGGCGCGCCTGAGACAGATTAAGCATCCTTAAATTTGGGCATTTTTATATGTATCGAATGTTCTGGCTTCCATCATAATCTTGGTGTCCATATTTCAAAGGTCGTTAACACTTGACGTGAAAGTATGGGAAGTACGTGTCAGTAGCAGAAGAGCTATAGGACAATGTCTGTAATAACGATAAAAAAGCAGTTTATCGCCATATCGTCTCCTCGGGAGAAAATGTGAATTCTATTCATAGCCAAGCGTCGTGTACGTCAGCCTTACCTTTGTGGCTAAAGTGATGCAAATAGAAGAGAATGAAAACTTTGATCACAAATTCGATGGTTTTTGAAGTTATTCTTTGCCAAAACCTTCGAATCACTCAAACACGTGTCCATTAAGAGCGAAGTTTAACTCGTAGAGGAAATTTCGGATAGCTGCCCTCTGCTTCACCTTGCTTGTTTAAAAGTTGAGATTGAAATGGTGGAGTTGCTCCTTCAGTATGGTGCGAAAGTAAATGCAAGTGATTCAAAAGGTCGGACTCCTCTTCATCATCGTTTTATTAGCAGGAGATATCCAATTGCAATGCTGCTACTTGTGAGGGGAGCCGACCTAATTGCTAGCTGTTTTCATATTAAATGTTATTTTTCTATTAGATACAATTTTCTAGTGAAAAATAAAGAGTAAAAACATTTGATTACATATTTACAACATTTTATCAAAAAGAACATCTCTGAATTATATTATTTTATAATTAAATCATTAGTTATATAATAAAATAAATAAGATAAATACATGTTCTTATTTTATTAACTCTGTTTGTTTAGTAAGAAATTATTTTGTATTTACAACTCTGTTAAAGCAATACTTTCAATAAAATCATTTGAATGAAAAATAATATATTTTTTAATTGACAATAAACAGTTAAAAGTTTTATTCATATTTAAAAAACATTATAACCGTTGATTTCTATTTAATACGTTTGTTTATTTGGTTTAAAATAATTTTACCAAGTATTTTTTAGAATAAATTGTATGATATTTATTTTTAGTATAAATATTAGTTAAATTATTTTTTTATATATTTTAAATGTTTTATGTTTTAATTTTAAATTTGGTATACATTATTTTATCGAATATTAAGATTATTATCTATAATAATATATATATATATATCTTATATCACATGTATTATATTTTTGGATTCAATAGAGGATTTATAGGTATAAAATATAATTAAATATTTTCAAAATATTTAATTAATTTAGAAATTATAAAAGTAGTTTTAGAATTTAAGTTTGAACCAAATTATAATTTTACAATTAAATTTTAAATATTACTTTTTTACTAGAGATAATTTTATTGAAGGATAATGGATCATCATATACATCGACAATATGTAATAAGATAAATAGGTAAATATGAATAAGAAAGATTTTGGTTAATAAATGAAACTCCATTATAAAAGTAATTGTCTAGGAGTTGATTATTCAGACAAAGGCACGATATATAAGATAAAATGTCAGCCATTATATATTATATTTTTATTTCCTTTTATCTGGATTCCATGTCAAATTTAGATTGTTTACGAAGGATAGAATTTAGATATTAAAATTGGAGTTTAAAATGAAAAATTAGTCATGATTATGGTGTTTGATCATAACAACATAACTTTGAGATATGATTGCAAAAACTTAAGTTAAAAATCTAATTACGAATTCTATATAAAGAGTGTTAACATGCACATGTTCTACGTAGCATCTCAGTTGTTGTCTTTGTTAAAAACAAAGAGAGAAGTAGCCGCAGGAAGCGGCTAGGGTTTTGTGTTTATTAGAAAATGTTCCCTTTTGTTTTATTGATGCATTAGAGATGTAATTCAAGAATTGACCAATAGTAAGGCTCTCAATATATAGAGAACTTTGAGGCCTATACAAGGAAACTTAATACACTGAATATTCTAACACTTCCCCTCAAGTTGTGTAGTGGGATCACCAATACCCAACTTGGATAAAACTTATTCGAATTTTCTTGCAGCAACCGGTTTTGTCAGGATGTCTGCCAGTTGGTCTTCGGATCTAACAAACGGAAGTTCGACTGTCCCATCTTCAATTTTTTCTTTTATGAAGTGCCTATCTATTTCAACGTGATTTGTTCTATTGTGTTGTACCGGGTTCTCTGAAATCTTAATCGCAGCTTTATTATCGCACATTAACTGAGTTGGACACTTCAGAGGGGATCCGATTTCTTTCATTATCTTCTTTAACCAAAGTATCTCGGTAATCCCCTTAATGATTCCTCTAAATTCTGATTCAACACTTGACAGTGATACTACTTTATGTTTCTTAATCCTTCAAGTCACTAAGTTACCTCCAAGAAGAGTAAAGTAGCCAGCAGTTGACCGCTTGTCATTAGGATTCCCTCCCCAATCAGCATCTGTGAATACATCAAGGTGTCTATTTTTCTTAAAAATTATGCCTCTTCCTGGTGTGGCTTTGAGATATCGAATAATCCTCATTACTGCCTCCATATGGTGTTCCTGAGGGTGATGCATGAACTGGATAACTACTCCCACCGCGTATGCAATGTCGGGTCGAGTGTGAGCCAGGTAAATCAATTTTCCCACCAACCTTTGGTACCTTTCTTTATTCGCTGGTCTAGCCCCTTCAATTATCTTTAGTTTGTGATTCACAACCATAGGAGTGTCATTTGGTTTGCAATCCACCATGCCAACTTCAGTTAATAAATCCAATATATATTTCCGCTGGGAGATATAAATCCCTCCTCTTGACCTAAGAACCTCGATTCCTAGGAAATACTTCAATCCCCCAAGGTCTTTCATTTCGAACTCCTTGAAGAGTTTTTTACTAAGAGAGCTAATTTCTTCTTCGTCATTCCCCGTTATAATCATATCGTTGACATATATTATAAGACAAGTGACTAATTCTCCTATTTTTTTGTAAAACAAGGTATGATCCCCATTACTCTGTTTGTAGCTATACTGCTTCATTGCCATTGTAAATCTCCCAAACCAAGAACAAGGAGACTTTTGGAGCCCATATAATGCCTTTTTTCAGTTTGCATACCTTATTTTCTTGAAAACCATCAGAGAACCTTGGTAGGGGTTCCATATATACCTCCTCTTCCAAGTCTCCATGTAAGAAAGCATTCTTTACATCAAATTGATGAAGAGGCCAATATTTATTCGTAGCTATTGAAAGTAAAACTCTGATAGTGTCAATCTTTGCAACCAGAGAGAACGTTTCAGAGTAGTCTATACCATATGTTTGTGTATATCCTTTGGCAACCAATCTTGCCTTGTGTCGCTCAATGGTGCCATCATATTTATATTTTATATTAAACACCCATCTACACCCGACTGCTTTCTTCCCTTGTGGTAACACACAATTCTCCCATGTACCATTCCTTTTTAGAGTTTTCATTTTGGTATTCATTGCCTCATGCCATTCAATCATCTTCTTAGCTTCTTGAGCTGTTTTAGGGATTTATTCAGAGAGAATAGTAGCTGAAAACGCCTTTGCAATCTTCGTCATTCCTTTCATGTCCGTTTTTACCGGATATGTAGAAGCACGAGGAACGTGTTCCGGTGAATACCGGTCATGAGGAATCCCTATATTTTTTCTTGGGGGAAGAACCGGAGTTTTAGTTTCAACAAATGAACTTCTTGAAATGTCATGGTCAATAGCATTTTGTGAATTATGACATTGTAAATTGTTTACCTCTTGATGGAAATTTTCTTTGGCTACTTCGCTGGTAGTATCCATGGCATTTATTTTTTGTTGGACATTGTCCTTGGGAGAATCATTGGTGGTAAGAACTGCCTCGTCAGTCTCCTTTATGTTGGAAGAGGCGTGTTCGGTGGCGCCATCTACCGAATCTGTCGGCACATCCTTAAAGTAACTTTCATATATCAACCAGTCGAGTGATTCACTTACTTTCTCCCCTTGAGCACGAGATTGGTGGTCAAAAAAATAATCGGATTCTAAGAAGTCACAGTCCATGGTGACATGGATTCGACGAGTAACCGGATTGATACACCGATATACCATTTGATGAACACCGTATCCAACGAATACACACTTTTCAGCACAAGGATTAAGTTTGTTTCGACTAGTTTTAGGGATATGAACAGACACCGAACAACCAAAGACATGAGGTGGTAAGGTCATAGCAAATGGAATTGTAACTTGGGTGGCAAGCACTTGTAATGGAGTTTTATTTCCTAGACATCGGGTTGGCAGACGATTTGCAAGATACGTAGCTGTAGCAAGAGCTTCTGGCCAAAGAGAATGAGGAATTCTAGATTCAATCATAATAGCACGAGTTTTTTCAAGTAAAGTATGATTTTTTTGTTCTGAAGTACCGTTTTGTTGAGGTGTGTTTGAACAAGTGGTTTGATGGTTAAGACCATTTGTTTTGAAAAAATTATGCATTGTTTGGTTGACAAACTCTGTTCCATTATCAGAACGGAGAATTTGTATTTTTTTTACAAATTGAGTCAAAACCATTTTGTAAAAACAAACAAATATTTTTGGTACTTCTGATTTATGTTTCATGAAGTATATCCAAGTCATTCTTGAGAAATCATCCACAAATAAAACAAAGTATCTGATTTGATTGTTAGTGAAATTTGGTGCTGGACCCCAAACGTCAGAATGGATTAGCGAAAAAACATAATCAACTCTAGTATTACTTTGATTAAATGAGACCCTACGATTTTTTGCAAGAATGCAGGTTTCACATTTCTCATGAATGGAATTATTCAAAAAAAATACTAGGAAGCAAACTCTTAAGATAGCTAAAAGAAGGATGACCAAGTTGTCGGTGCCATAACCAAAGTTGCCTTTCGGTTGTTCCTTGAGCAAGCATAGCATGTCCCTTATGAACTACCTCATCAACATAATAGAGACCTCCTTATTCAGTACCACGCCTAATGATCTCATTCGTACGAATGTCCTGTAAAATGCAAAAAAATAGATACATAAGAACTACACAGTTGAGTTGTTTTGTCACTTGACTAACATATAATAACTTTAAGGATAGTGAAGGAATGTAGAGGTAGTTTTTAATTTCTATTTTTTCCGAAAAAATAATTGAACCTCCCCCTTTGACTTCACAAATTTCTCCACTAGCAGTCTCAATATGGGATTTCTTTGGAGATGACATGTCACCAAAGTATTTAGGATCATAAGACATGGTGTTCGTAGCCCTGCAATCAAAGATCCAATTCATTGATTTCTCAAACCCTTTACCTCCAAGTTTTTCATAGGAGTTCCTCGCCATTCCTCCAAAACCAGTACCACTTCATTGCTCATTTTTAGTCGGATCTTCACCGCCACTTGTAGACGAAGCCCGTTTGACATTAGATCTGAAACACTGGTTGTTTTTCTCATTATGACCGTCCTCCCACCATTCTGGATAGCCAATCAGCTGGAAACATGTCTCTTTAGTGTGTTTCTTCATCCCACAATGAGTGCAATACAACTTGGATTTATCTTCTTTCTCTTTGGATCAGAATTTAAACCTCTGTGCAGAATCTTTAGTAGCCAAACCCATTCCAATTTCAATCGAGTCACTATCAGAAGAACTTGATTTTAGTATATTAAGCCTACCAACTTCCCTTCGTATTGTAGCATATGCTGTTTCCACGGAAGGAAGAGGATCCTTTTTCAAGATATCTCTCTTGACTGGTTCCAGCTTGTCATTAACCGCCATTAGCAATTGATAGAGTCTTTGTTCTTGAGTCTTCTTATTGTAGATCTAAATGCCTTCTGGGTTTTTCATAGGGTTCAGATCTGGCCTATCTATAGACATCTAGATGTTCTGCAGTTTGATCCATAAGTCTTCTAGTGTATCGGACCCTTGCCTTAAGGAATTAGCCCTCTTATGAAGGTCAAACACCTGTAACGAATATGTACCAGAACTGTATATGGTGGCTAACCCATCCCAGAGAGCTTTTGCAGTGAGATTTTGCAAGACATTATTCACCAAGCTGGATTCTGGATAATCCATGTGAAAACACATTGATCATCTTGTTCCCACCTTGTATATGTTTTGTCAGTTTTGGATGGAGGTGTCGGCTCCCCTATAATGTGAGAACCTCTCCCTCTTCCCCCAATTGCTTTCTTCATCAGTTTTGCCAGATGCAATGTCTACATCTTCTTATAAGTATTTTATATCACATATTGGAAATAGTTCATAATCCTATGCGATATGAATCTAACAAGCGACATAAGAGCTTTCCCTTTTGAGAATCAATCTTAGGTTTTGTTTTTAATTTAAAGTCAGACACAGCTTGGGCTTTTATTTACATCTTTCTATTTTGGAGATTGAAATCCAAACATAGATTATTTGCTGGAGATACTCTCAAAGAGCATCACGTCTAGTATTAAGAGCATACCCCCTTTTGAAAATAACTATGATCATCCATGTTGGTAGCAGCAACGGTTTGGTGATATATTGACAAGAGTATCTGGAAATGTTAAATGTGTCGACTATGGCGCGCGTGAGCCAGATTGGACATCTTTAAATTTGGGTATTCTTATATATATCGAATGTTCTTGTGTCCATCTCTCTTGACTTTATTTCAGTCCCTGGATAATGAATATGTAAACTCGGTCTAGGAGGGGGTATTGCAATCTGCAAATAGTAGTACTAAGAATGACATGTCTTTTGGTGCTCCAAAGCCTGCTAGAAGCAAGATGTTTGTTGTAAAAAAAACCACTCCAAACGATCCTATTTCAGTAAAGGAGTTGTTCATCAATGCAAAGTTTGAGTGATTCTAGTATGTGGATAAAATGTTCGTTCGCAAGATAAATCATCAAGATCTTCTTTCAGTAGCACAAGAGCTATGGGACAATGTCCGTAATAACAATAACGATATCGTCAATAAGAAAGCAGTTTACCGTCATATCGTCTACTGCAAATCAAATGTGAATTATATCCGTAAATTACTCTGTTAATGTTTTTCATGTATCAAAAGCAATATTTTCAATAAAATCATTTTAATGAAAAATAATATATTTTTAATTGATAATATATAGTTATAAGTTTTATTTATATTTTTTCAAAAAATTTATAACCGTGGATTTCTATTTAATATATCTGTTTATTTGGACAAAATAATTTTACTAAGTATTTTTTATAATAAATTGGATGATATTTACTTTTTATATAAATATTATTCAAACTATTTTTGTTATATATTTTAAATGTTTTATGTTTTAGTTTTAAATTTTGTATACTAAAATGTTAAATTTAATTATAAATCTTTAAAGTAGTTTTAAATTTAAGTTTGAACTGAAATTATAATTTTACAATTAAATTTTGGATACAAAATACTAACTACTAGTTTTTAGCTTTTTATTTTTTATTAGAGATAATATTATTGAAATCTATTTAGGATGATGGATCATCACATGCATCGACGATTGTCGATAACTGATCAAATTAAAAAGAAGGAATTTGGTTAAAAAATAAAAATCAAATATAAAGGTAATTGTCTAGGGTTTATTATTCAGAAAAATGCGTGATATATAAGATAGAATGCCCGTATTTATACATTTTATTTTTATTGATTTTTACCGGCTACCATGTCAATTTTTTTTATGAAAGATTGAATCAAAATATTGAAATAGGAGTTTAAAATGAGCAATTAGTCTTATTATGGTGTTTGATCATAACACCATAACTTTGAGATGTGATTGCAAAAAATTAAGTTAAAAATCTAATTGCGGATTCTATATAAAGAGAAATAATATGAAATATTTATTCGAGCCATTTACATACAGATTTCTATAATCGTTGGTGACTGGAAGCTCATATAATGCAAAAGAGATCTTTATATAAGAACATAAAATACGATGAATGAAGAGCAATGAGAAAATGAATCATGAACGAAAGGAAATAACAAGAATAAAACAAAATAGATATGATATCTACATCTTCTTAGAAGTATTCTATATCGCATATAAGGAAGAGTTCATACTCCTATCCGATATGAATCTAACAAGTGGTATAAGAGCTTTTACTTTTGAGACTTTGTATGGTACTAGAACCAGGCTTCGAATATTTATAGAACTATCAATGAGAACATATGTACATCAATTCATTATGTTCTCATGAGTCGTACAACAACTTATTGTTTTGTTGAGTGTAATTGGTAATGTCATTTTTGGCTGACTTTATTGGTGGAAATTAGTTTAACAAAAAAATTGAGCCAATTGTCCGACGTTGTAATGTAGCTAGAAGATAGTGAATTCAGCCACGCCTTTGCTTTTTCATTCAAAGAGAATGGAAATAGTTTTAATCGTATCACATCAGTTAAAATGTTGTTGTTTTTTGCATGTATCATATAATTCTAGGAATAAAAAAGATGAGTGTTAAGGAATTGCTCTGAGTCTCTAGCGAACATATGATTATTCTCAATCATTAAGATTAGTGATGGCTTTAGGTCTCATAATATGTGAATTAAACCCATTTAGTGAAGGATTTTTACAGTATCTTATTCTTCTCGTTCTATTTTTTTCATGTATTACTTCTTCAACTACCATTGTTACTGTATAAATTTGTAAAAAATAAAAATAAATCAGTATTAAAAAATATTAATACAATTGATAAAAATATATAATAAAATCTCCGACAATGATGCCAAAATTTCATTAAAAATACCAATATGAAATAACTCTTCAATACCCATCCGCAATGTTAGAGGCTTGACCCACTAGGAAGTCACCATTACACGTAAGGTTTGGATCAACACAAATAAATAATCCTAGACAACCAAGATTTGATAGTATATTAGAGGACATGCCTATGCTAGAGGACATAAGCCTAATATTTCTCAAAAGATATTTTGAGAGAAGAGTATTGCTTATGTCTTTTATACACTACAAACTAATAGTACCCAACCGATGTAAGGTTACCCTTCAATACTCACCCTCAATTCCAGAGGCTAGACTTACTAGGCAATACCTCTTACACACTTAAGGTTTGGTTCAAATAAGAACAACAATTATGGAAAATGATGCTTTGATACCATGTTAGAGGACATAAGCCTAGCACTTCTCAAAAGACACTTTGAGAAAAAAATATTGCTTATTCATTCTATACATTATAATTTAAAAGTACCCATCAATATGGGATAACCATTCAATACTCACCTTCAATGCCAGAGGCTGGACTCACTATATAGTCCCACATACACGCAACGCTAGGGTCAAACATCAAACAACAAAAATCATGAACAACTAAGATCTAATACCATGTTAGATGGCATAAGCCTAACACTTTTTAAAATATGCTTTGAGAGAATAAGGTTTCTTATTACTTTTATAAACTACAAATTAAGAGTTCCCAACCGATGTGAGATAACTCTTCAATACTTATCATTTACGATAGATGCATGACCCTTTAAGTACCTCACAAATACGTGATCTTTTGTTCACAAAAAACATGTAAGTCCGAGATAGGCCATAAGATTATATGTTTATTTCAATGTTAAAAACATGACAGATTGTGCCTAACTTTGAGGTAGGCCCTCATAATTAGGTACTTTTTAAAAACAATATAACACATAATTTTGAGAGCTTAACTTATATATAATTCTTTTACTCGCACATAAAAACATAATTCCGAGACAGGCCCTCAAAATTAAGTGTTTTGTATCTTAAAATTTAGTTTGTATATTTTCTTATTGAAATATACTAATCACGTATGTTGATAATACAATTATATGTGGATTGCAATATTTATGTCCAATGTATGTTGTTGTTTGATTACCCTTGTGGATTACAATATCTATGTCCAATGTATGTCGTTGTTTGATTAGCCTTGTCGATATCTATATCTGATACATGTTATTATTTTATTAGTCTTATTAGATTACATTATCCTTAACTTATGTATAAATAAAAGCTTCATTCATTATGAGAAACAACCCCAAACACTAAAAAAATATGGTTGTAGAATGCTACCCAAATTCATATCTGAAGAAAACCACCAAAGAATTAGGACTAAAATATAACAAAGATTTTTGGGATGATTTAGTTTGCAAGTTTTACTACCTCATAGGTATGGACCGTTACATTCCACCCAAAGCCTCATGTGGTCGGCATGACTTAAAAAAATGTGAAAATATTTAATGACCTGAGAACAAACAAGATTTACGATATTGGCAACGAACAATGCCATGTTGTGTTTGAGTTGTACAAGATTCTTATCACTAAATACTTTACCAAAGATTGGATGAATAACGTGAACGACTACACTACGACCAAGAAAAACGAAGTTATGTATGAGACATTCCTTACGACCGAATATGACAAAGAAAAAAAAGGGTATAAAAATAAAATTAACTAGGTAAATAAGTAATATTTTTCGTCTTGTTATTTTTATGAAGATTTTGTGTTGTTTTTAATTTCAACTTTTCAATTTTATATATACTTTAAATTTCAGGTGCAAATTTTACATATATTTCCAATTTCATTTTGTACATTATCTTCGCGATCATTTCAGATTTTCAATATTACCATTGTAACCTTTTATTTTATTTTCAAGTTAGATAAAGTATTGACCAAGTCAATAGTTTTATAGAAGCAAGTGACAAAAAAAGAAAGAAAACGAGCGATACAATGAATATATAACTTGAAGTAAATTCCAGATACGTATATGCTACAAAAATTTAGTAAAACGATAACAATAAAGCTACATAACCATTTTAATATGTAGTTACGTCCGTAACTTTTGGATTTGGTTAAGTTGGAGGATTAGGAGATTTGATTTTAAAAAGTATGGAAATCCTCGCGAAGCAACCAACACTTAGCCTTTATAGAAATATACTTCAGATATGATAGACGAATTATCGATAATAGTATGTTTGGAGATATGGTATTAATATACTACGATGATATAAAATTATAATTTACTTCATTTATATTCTATTGAAAATTTTACTTACGTTGATAAAGTAATTTCCATGCATGTGAGCGATACAAATCACTTTTATTTCGGTAAGAGATGGTGGAACACCTTTTAATGGTAAAAAATATATTCATGATAGAGGAAGATATTATATATATATGATGCATTTAAATGCAGACGCAATCACAAAACAAATATCGGGAATCATCATCTAATTTTCTTGAAGGATAATTAGGACTACACAATCTAACCTATGTATATCAGTATCAATACTTTCATGACTACCGTAAACTAGTTCGTAAAATATAAAATCCGATCAGATTTATTTATATAGTACAGACCTCACATGCGGCTATCTGTGTTCGTCATAAAACATTATGTGTGCAACAAATCTGAAACCAAAATGACCATTTAAACCCACGTTCTTGCAATCAAATATGAATGGACAAAAATATTCAGGAAAATGTTGGAAAACTAATGATGTATCACTAAATATTTTAACATTAAGAAGCTTGGAAATCTTTAGAATCTTCGGAGATTTATTTTTAGCAATCGATATTGATAAGGTCGGAAATATTCGAAGGGCATATTGGACCACAAACCAACATTCATTTTTATTATTTGATTTTATTACTTAAATGTAATAATTTTAACGATTGTTTTTATTTTTATTTTTGGGCCTAATGGGTTTTAAATGTTGGGCTAGAGCTATGGATTTTGTTTGGCCCAATTAAACCCATTTAACATAATTTAGCCTAGAAAAATACTCTGAGAAAGTATTTAATGTGGATGGTTCATTTAGGACAATATGAGGCCTCTTTTCTCTAAATAATAATTGAAGCACCTCAATTATATCTTTACTCTCCGCTTAAAATTAATTATTTCTTCTTACTTTATAAAATAACCCTTCAAATAATATTTATCTTCACCAGTTATAATTTTTGTTTGACTAGCTAATGATCTAACAATGCTTTCAATTGTAGCTAAGAAAATAAGACTTAAACACAACGAGGTTTTCACACTATCGGTTTGCTTGATTATATGTTTTAAAAATGCTTTCCTCTCTTGGTTGAATTACTTTAGCTCGTTTGCTAACCATTATTTTTTTCCTTTAAAATAGTTGGAATTTCTTATATCAAATTTACGGTGTTATGTTGCATGTAAACCAATCTCGCATGCACAAGCAAAACTATGCGTCGTTTAAATAACAAGCTTGCATTCTGTTGCGGCATACCTTATTACCCTAATCCTTTCATATGTATAAAAAAATAAAGAGAAAATTCAGACAGGAAACGTCTAATAATCTTGGATATCCAAACATCGAAGTTATATTTAGAGATTAACTTACTTTTTTCGAATGATGTTTTTATGATCCTGTATTGATTCTCTAGTAAAATATTAGGTTTTCTTAAAATTAATTCAAATGTAAGGTGGCTCGTCATGAAGATACATTTCAGAGAAGATATGCATATTCCACCCTAATATGATTTAAATTAACTTATCATTCAAATGTGAGATAAAGGTATTAGAGTATCAAATGTTAGGATTACAGATTTATTGCATTGTTTCCAAAATGTTCGAAGTTGTTAGTGTCAACATAAGAGCGTAATCGAGCGCTTTGGGCATGCTTTTATATTCTTATTTCATATGTGTTATGTTTGAGTTCAACTTGTTTATGATATCCAAATAAATCATGTATCCCATTTTTTTTGAAATATTTGAAGTATAATTTTCTCCACAAATTGTTTTTTTGTATTTGTTAGGATATTTTTACTTATGTGGAATCTACAAGATACATGTTGCTTTCAAAAATATTTTACCAATTTCTTTCATTAATGTTAATTCTTTATCCGCCCCTAATAAATCGGGTAAAATTCATAGGTTTCTTTCATAAAAAACTACAGGTGATCAAATAGAAAACTAAAACATAAAAATATGTTAATTTTTTTTTAAAATAGTATCTCAACCCATAATACCCATAACTCTTCTATTTCACGACTATTTACTTCGTCTAACCACTTTTACTTCTGTACCTCCTACTCCTATCACTTCTCTCAACTCTTTAATTAATGTTCGGCACTTGCCTACTATATTTTACCACCTCTGCTATTAGTACCACGCAGGGTTATTGTTAAAGATATTAGGCGTAAAGCCATTATCTCATATGTTTTATCTATAAATAAAAATCTTTATACTCTATGTAATTTGTAAGATTTCTAAATAAACAGAAGCTCTAGCCGCTTATTAGCAGTTTCTTCTTCTCTCTTTTGTCTCTATTTGTTTATTAACATGGTATTAGAGCATGTTTGATCTTTGGATTATTGATTTTTTCGTCAGGTACTGTGCTTCAATTTGATTTCCTTAATGCTATTTTGGATATAATTTTACACTGAAATTTGGACTTCGCTTTGGGGTTAAGAGCTGTTTGAAGTTGTATTTTTTGGATCTATTACATTGTGCTTTAATTTGATAAATGTTTGTACAATAATCAGTTCATGCAATCATTAGAAGAGATGCAGTTTTTGGTCTTTAGATCTGGTTATGTGCAGCCACAATCAAACGGTCCGATCAATAGGAAAACAGTGTCGGTTTTTGCTGAATTTGGGACAGCATACTCAGAACATCTATGGATTCAATATGACAGGTTAGATTGTGATTTGATGCTATAGTTTAAGAGAAATCACTGCATGAACAATGTAGTGCTTTTTATTGGTAAAAGAGGTTTAATGTCACACAAAAATTAATATTTGGATTTGATTTTGATTTGAGTTTGGGTTTCGATTTGTATTTAGATTTAATTTTGATTCGGATTCTATTTGAGTTTGAATTTGAGTTTAGAATTTTATTTGACTTGTTTCCGATTTGGATTTGATTGAGTATTCAAATTGACTTTGGTCTTTTATTTGGATTTCAATTGTAATTTCGAGTGAGATCTGAATTTAGACTTTTTTTATGATTTTGGATTTGGAGTTTGATTAAATATTTGATTTGATTTTTCGATTTAGATTTGATATCCCTTGATTGTTTGATTTTTTTTATTAGAGATTGTGGATCCTATTGCGGATATGATAGGAAAATATTATTTTCTACAACCTACTAGTACCAAACTGAATAAGAAGACCTTTATTATGTCTACATCTGCATATCATTTATGTATGTCCGTATCTTTCGCTTCAAGTATTGATTCATCATTTTGAATGTTAGATTCATGTGTATCTTATCATATGTCACCTCATATGTCTAACTTTGTTTCGTTGTCTCATGTTTCACCCATATCTGTTTTCTCTACTAGTGCTATAACAATTTCAGTAAAGGGTAGCTCAATTTATACTCTTCATACATCGTTATCTGATGTTTAATATGTTCTCACCCTTGCTTTGAATCTGGTTATTGGGTCTTGTTTTCTGAGTCTGTTTGTGCTATACAAAATTAACATACTCAAAGACTGATTGGGACATGTCGTAAAATAAGGGAAGTCTATGTTTTAGAAAAAAATCAAAGTAACTGACGTTGATGTTTATGGTGTTGATAGTGGAAAAACATACCTGACTGATATTGCTACATCTGGTGTTGATTTGTATCCGTTGCGTTTGAATCCTTCGTCTTCTGAGTTTTATTTTTGGCATTATCGTCTAGGACATGTATTTGCATCATGTTTGAAATATTTAGTATCTATAGGTGCTTTAGATCAATTAGACACTTGTAATATCTCGGATTGTAGTGGTTGTAAACTGGAAAACTTTTATGCGTTACCGTTTAATCAAATTGTCACTTCTTTTATTGCTCTGTCAGATATTATTCATTCTAATGTCTAGGGCCCATCTCATATCTTCACAAATAGTGGTTCGTCATATTAGATATCGTTTATTAATGATTATACTCGATACACACAGATTTATCTTATGAAACGATAATCAGATTTCCTTGGAATTTATTAAGAATTTAGAGCACTCGTTAAGACCCAACATTTTGTTATGATAAATGCTTTAAGGGTGACTTAAAGGATGAATCCCTCAGCAAAATGGTGTTACAGAAAGAAAAAATCATCGATTTGTTAAGACTGCTCGTTCTTTTCTTTTATCAGATGAAGTTCGTACTATTTTTTGGGAGAATAAATTTTGACTGTTGCATATGTGATTAATCGAATCCCCACTGCTCATAATGCAGGGATCTCTCCTTTTTAGAATTTATACAAACAACTTCCAGATTATTCTTCCTTACGAGTGTTTGGATGTACATGTTTTGTCATTCTTATTTATGTTGAATGCAACAAATAGGGTTCTAAAACATCTATATGTGTTTTTATATGTCATGACGTAACACATAAAGGTTATCGTTGTTATGATTCCAACATTTAGAAGCTATATGTATCTCGTCATGTCACATTTTTTAAGCATATCCTGTTTTATTTGATTACAACAAAATCAGATGATGTAACAAAGATAGACCTTCAGACTATTGATCATTCTGAAACTGATAGCGATACATTTTTTTGAAATTGATATACCAGTTCATGAGACATCTACAACAATATACTACCTTTGCTTTATCAATGTCTGAGCCAGCTTTATCAATGTTTGAGCCATCTTTTTCCTCTGGTAGATCAACAGATCCTCCACCTCTTAGGAGACTCACTCGTACAAGTAAGTCTACCAAACTACCAGACTTTGCGTATTCTTCTTACTCAGCTTCTTTTTCTTCTTTCATATCAAATATACATGATTTATATGAACCTCAGTCGTTTAAAGAAATTGTTTGTGATCCTCGTTGACAAAATTTTATAGTCGAAGAGCTTACTACTCTTTATCAGACTATGTATATACATAAGATGTAGTTGAAACTCAACCCGGTAAGCATATAATCAGTTCTCGTTGGGTTTTTAAAATTAAAACAAGATCTGATGGGTCCTTTGAAAGATATAAGGCTCGTCTTGTAGAAAAAGGGTATTTACAGAAGTATGGTATAGATTATGAGGAGACCTTTGCCCTAGTGGAAAGAATGATGAGAGTTCGTACTCTTATTGCAGTTTCATTCGTTTACCAGTGGAAGATCTTCCAAATGGATGTAAAAAATGTGTTTCTGAATGGTGATCTTCATGAGGAGGTTTACATGATTCATCCCCCAGGTATTTCTTACCAACTAGGCGAAGTTTGTCGACTTAAGAAAGCTTTATATGACCTCAAACAAGCTCCTCGTTCTTGGTTTGAGAAATTTTCTACTTTTATTAATTCACTTGGTTTTCTTGCTTCTAATGATGACTCGGCTTTATTAATCAGATGTATGAGTGTATGAATAATTATTTTATCTCTATATGTAGATGATATTAAAATTACATGTGATGATATGGATGGCATTGAGGCACTAAAACATGATTTGTCTCAACGGTTTGCGATGAAGAACTTGAGATTATTACGTTATTTTTTAGGTATTAAGGTGGCTCACTCTCGTTATATCCTCTCTTAGAATAAATATATGATTTATTCGAGCGAGCGTGACTATCTGATAACATGACGATAGATACCCCTCTTGAAACCAATGCTCAGTATTTTCCGACTGATGGTGTTCCTTTGTCAAACAAGATTCTATATCGTACCTCTCATAGAGAGCTTGATCTATCTTACATTTACTCGACCAAATATAGGTTATGTTGTTAATGTGGTTAGTCATTTTTTTATTGCATATTACTTCTGTCCATTGGGGAGGTATTCTTCGAATATTGAGATATCTTCGTGGCACTTAGTTCTAGAGTATTTTGTTTCTTTCAACCTCTTCACTGGAACCGCGAGCCTATAGTGATGTTGATTGAGATGGTGCTCCTCATAACCGTAAGTCTACTATTGTTTTCTATATTTTCTTTGGAGATTCATTAATCTCAAGGAAAAACAAAAAACACAATGTTATCTATAGATCGTCTACTGAAGCTGAGTACCGTGCTATGACATTGACCACATGTGAGATTGTTCGGTTACGATGTCTGCTTGCAGATATAAGAGTTAACATTATTAGACCCACTTCCTTACATTGTGATAACAAAAGCTACATGCATATAGCAAATAATTTTATTTTCATGAGAGGATGGACCACATTGAAATAGATTGTCACTTCATTCGGCATCATATTCATATTAACACTATCTTATTTTTATATGTTCCACCAGCTTTGTAAGTTGCTGGTATTTTCACAAAGGTTCAGTCAACAACGCGGTCCAAACCTATTAACTCATATATTTTATTTATAAATAAATTTTTTAAACTCTATGTAATTTGTACGCTTTCTAAATAAATAGAAATTCTAATAGCTTAATCTTCTCTCTTTTTTATCTCTTTGTTTATTAAAAGTTATAATTTTTTATAAATTAAATAATTCCAAAACTTTAAATTTTTTATAAGTTTCCATGCCCTCTTGTGCTTGTGGTACAAAAGAAAAATACAAAATAGTAATGAGGAGCAATTAACATGGTACGGTAAGAAGACACTTATGTTTCAGAACCATTTAATATATATTATCCCTTCCATCCCAGTTTATTAGTCGTTTTAGAAAATTGTTGAAATTCCATATCATTTCGTTTCCGAATATCAAGATGGTATTAAATATTGTTTTAACCAATAGATTAATTTTGTTCTCTACTTTAAAAAAAACATAAAACATATTTATTAGAACTGACCAATTAAATACCCTGTAAAAAGAAAAGAAAATCATATTACTTTTATTAATATTTGTGGTATTACTTAAATGTCCAATATTGTGAAACCGGGGGAGTATATAATACTCCTATACAAGCTGTTCTGGACTGGAGTGGATGCTCTAAGATACTTTAGCCAGTATCTAGATTAAGATATTATAATGTCTTCTAAATTTTAATTAAATATATAATATACCTTCAAAATGAGACTTTTGGGTACCAGATATTCAAAAGTACCAGATATTCTATCCAAATCATCGGCAACTGAAGTAGATGTTTAGACATATTTTAGCATAATTGGAACGATTAGTCGGACGGAATAAAAGGCGTAGTCTGTCTGGTTGGATCGAATTCGTTTGGATCAGAACAGCTTTTTACAGTCGAACGTTTGGTTGATTGGTCGAAATAGATATTGACATGCACAGTTCGAAATAGAAAAAAAATCAACAATTTTCATTCCCTTGGTTTTAAAAAAAAAGCTTTGATTTTATCCCGTTAAAATTTTGAAAACCAGCAAAATATTTTCGGTCTGAAATTGTTTATTATCTACAAAATCAAACACCATTCCCTACACCAACCTAAAGAAACCCAACTCCATCTATCTTAAATTAATGATCTTATTACAGATGTTTTTATCCCAGGTTTTTCCAAACATTTAAACCTATCTCATACAACACGGGTCCGAATATCAGTTACAAGCAATAGTACAAAACACTCTTGTTTTACCACAAATATGAATAACACCACAGACTTACATTTTTACTAATCGAAATCCAAGCAAGCTTTGATATAAATGATTTCAAAAGGCAATACACAAACAACATACCTGCCAGCAACGTATTACCTTTTCTAGGTACTAAACTGATAACTCCCCTTTAGAAACAAGAATACCGTCAGTATCAGCGTAAACCCATTCCCCATCAGAGATTCTAGTCCCAGCAACGTTTACAGGAACATGTTTCTCTCCGATTCCTTTCTTGTTGGCTTTCATCGGATGCGCTGCTAAAGCTCTCACGCCTATATCGCAACCATTGATCTCGTCCACATCTCTAATGCATCCGTTCACCACAATTCCAGCCCATCCATTGTTTTGCGCTTGCACGACAGGATTGCCTCCCAGTATTGCGCATCTCAAACTTGCGCCACCGTCCACAACAAGAACTCTGCCGTTACCTTTCTCTTCAAGAAACTCACGAACTAAGACGTTGTCTTCAAACACTTTTAGGGTTACTACTGGTCCTGAGAAAACTTGGCGTCGCCCGTATATCTGAAAGATTGGCTGAAGTGCGCGAAGCTCACCTCCAACAATTAGCTGAGGGTTTGCGTCACAAACTTCGGCTGTAGTAACCAAAGCCATCTATTTCGCTTCCTATTGATATCAGAAACAATCAGTTCAACCAGACAAAAAGTTCAGCTATAAAATAAATCATCAGAACCGAAAACTACAAACAACAGAACCAGACTTCCTAACAGAACAACTTCTGGATTCTGAGTATCTAAACCTTTGAAAAATTGGAGTGCATCGACGTTTCGGGATTTTTAGAAGTCGGGTAATCTATAACTTAGCCCTTTCTTTCCTAAAAGAACTTATAAAACAATATATGGTTTCAGTTTCTCCTTGAAATCCACCAATCTTGAAGAACTTAGGCAACATGAATCTGCATATAGCTTATATATATATGGGCATAAAGATAGGCAAGTGCAGCGGAGACTATTTTCCGAAAAGTTAGCTATAGCTTCGTAATCTACCACATTTGCCCATTTGGATATTCATCAGACTCTAACGAATGTAAGACAAGTACACTTACTACAAAGAGCATGGAAAAACAACATTATGAGTTGCCAAACATAAGTGTCTATACAACATCATTTATTGGGCATTTCATAATGTCAAACTATAAAGAAAAATCTTAAACTTTGAGCACAAACAATGACCAATAAGAACCAGCAGAACCAACCTAAATAAAAACAATATTCCTTACGGACAGAGAAAGGCGAGACCGTAGAGTTAAAAGCAGCATCCACAAGTGATATTATGTTATCTCAGGCCAAATTGGCAACAAATATTGATCCTTTTTAGTATCAAACTTAAAATTCACCTCACTAGCATACAAATATTGGTCCTTTTTGGATACTACACGCCACTCGAGCAATCACTACGAATTTCAAGTATAGAAGACACAGATCAACCAAAATTGACGATCAATCAAGGTAATCTGAACGCTATAATCGAACATAAAATGTAAATCGGAGAAAAAAACACGATCTTTATAGAATGATGCAAAGAAACGATCTTAAAAATCGATAAGGGTTTGATTAGATTTGTCGGCAACTAAACAGATTATGAACGTCCGAAACAGAGAAATCGATAATAGGAAGAAGCAAGCGTAATTAGATAAGAGAAATTTAAATCACGAAGTCGGTGAAGACGATTGGGTTTACCTTTGATGGAGCTTTGAAAGGCACCGAGTTTTCAATAAATGTTGGGAGAGAGTGAGAGAGAGAAAATGTGGTTAAATAATTGATGGAGGCATTGAAGGAGGAAGGGTGGACACAGACAGGGAATCTCAGGTGGCTGCTATCTCAAGCGTAGAGGTGGCAATAACTTTTGTCTTACTCCACGAATCCAATTTGGATTTTTGTCTCAATATTAAAATTCAAAGTTGAATTTCGATTTTTAAACAAAATCTGATTCTGTATGTCGGAAAAAATTCATAAAATCAAATTTAATTATAAAAATTAACTATTTAGTTTTTTTATAAAAAAATATTATTGTAATTTGATAATAGGTATTAGTAAAGATATCAGGGCCGTCAAAAAAATCCGATATACGACCGAAATATTCGATATCGAATACGAATAAAACGGATAATATCCGTATTCGAAAGATAACAGATAATATTCGTATATTAATTCGTATCCGTAAATAGTGGATATGGATATAGTCATATCCGTATTCGAAATATCCGATATCCGAAATTTTATATATATATATATATATATATATATATATATATAAGCATGTTTTTAGCTATCCCACGTTGTAAAAAAGAAAACAAATTACTAACAAAGTTTGCTATAAATATGGAGAGTTGTTTTTAAAAAAATGTATCTTATCCCATGTTCAAAGTTGGAAAAAGAGTTGGAAAAAGAGTTGCTACCAAGATGTTTATAAAGCACATGGTTGCTTTTTTGAACACGTATACTATGACTCTTATCCCACATTTAAAATATGGAAAAGAATTGCTACCGAACTATCTATAAAAGACATGGTGGCTTTTCAAAATAAGTATATTTTTCTTAATCTTATCTTAAATCTAAAATGAGAATATGAATTTCTACTAAGATGGTTATAAAAGTATCCCAACCAATGTAAATTCAGATATTCAGATTTGGATATTATCCGTATCCGGATAATATCCGTCAGATACGGATTTAGATATTATTTTTAAAAAAAAATCGGATTCGAATTCGGATTCGGATAGTGATTTCGGATTTCGGGTTCAGATTCAGATATAGACAAATCCGTATCCGAAATATCCGTTTGACAGCCCTAACGAATACAAATAATTTTGTGATCGCTAACTTAACCGAAGAAGAGATCTGAGTTTGTTGGATATTTGTTCAAGAATACATAAAAAGTAAAATAATAGAAATAGGTTAGGTTTATATAATTGAAATTGGACCTTTATATATATATTTGTTAGGAATATGGGTACCGTATATTCCGTCTAACATATATATATATATGTCGTGTTATAATAAATATCTACCATATATTGAGAGAAGGGATGGTATATCTCTAACCATTAAAATATGTTGTTAATTGTATCTTTGATTTAGTCTAAATCAATACTATTTATAAACTGATTTGTTCAGATTAAACTAATTACATCATTATCAGTAGTCTCCATAGTCTTGATGAGAGGAACGAAAGAAGACTAGCTCAATATTGTCCGAAGCGATCTTATTGTTGGTTGGAGTCTTTTTTGAATTTTGCCCCACACTCGCGATGCATATCCGTTGCTTTTGTTTTTTTCGAAGCATTATATTTCTTTTTAGAGAATCGCTTGAGTCTTGCTTGATCTTTGAATCTTACCATTGTTTTAGAGGCTTCGACTTGTCGTTAATGATGCTTTGAAGTCTTATTACCTCGTAGAACACTTATTTTTGCTTCATCTTTTTTTTATTTTTGCTTCGATATTTTCTTATTTTTTGTTTTAGTCTTCCTCATTTGTTTAAGCGTAGCACATGTGCATATATGCTCAAGTAGCTCTCCCCTAGCTTATACTGAAGGATAAATAAAGGAATACATATTTGAAAATATTTTTTTTTTGTTTTCATTTTATAGTTATGCATTGTTAGAGATATTTGGCACGAATACTATACGTGTTATTATGCATAACCTTCATATATCTTCTTTAAGACTAGATCAAATGCTTTTCAACTCAAATAAATTCAGCTGAAGCGATTTATCGATATTTTGGTGAATTTAGATTGCAATATGAGTATTTTTAACACTATATGGGTCATAACCACTTTATTTTATTTCCAAGTAATTATATTCTTGGGGTTTGTATATTTTAATTAACCCTCGTATTCTTTCTCGAAATATTAGGCTAAAGGTTAACTTATTATTTATCATATTTACCAAATCAATTTGGTTCAGCAATTTGGTTCAGTTTGACTAAAGATAATTACGTTGAAAGTATTCAATCTTTTATCTTTTTATTTGGTTTCTAATAGTTATACACATAAGAGTAAATAATTTATTTTAAATGCTTCCTTGTGCAAGTGGTTTGTACGATATGACATGTGTTGATAGCGTGTTTACCATGGTGCACATACAGATATTTGATTTTCCTTGATCATTTCTTTTCTTGTTTATATGTCCGTTGTATTTGTTTTGATAAGATCTAGGTCATTAACTTGATAGACGATCTATGGTTAAGATTTTACTTTATTTGCTCTGTGTCAAATATTTTTTTTTTCATTTTCTTTATCGCGTTCTTTCTTGTTAATTTGTTTTAAGTGAATAACTAACTCATCTTTTTCTCCATGTTTTCTCATAAAAAGTGATATTTTTTTAATTGATACTCATACTCTTCACTTATTTATTTCTGTGATATTGAATATATCATTGTTGATGTCTTCATATCTTCGAATTTAGTGGTGAATGGTTTGAACGAAGAATAAAATCTTGACTTTGTGGTGCGTTCTTATACGCTACTTTCAGAGACAAGAGCTTTTTAAAAATTTGACGATTGGTTCATTCCTCTTGATGTTCGTCTCCTATTTCCCAAACAAGGTAATACTTTAGTCGATGTTCGTCATGATGAGTTTGTTTTATTTCATACTCTTGACCATGGGCTTCATTTTCCGTTGAATAGTGAGATTATTGAGTTTTTTTCGGCTGAGCCAAATTTTTCCAAGCCAATTAACTCCTCATTTTTGGCTTTTGCTTATGCCGACTAATATTTCGTCAAAGAGGAATTTTAGACGTTTTTTCGTTAAATAATTTTATCCATTATCAAATTATCGGGCCAAGAAGATAATGTATTCTTCTAAATATTTATGTTTTTGTTTGCTCATATAATTTATGGCCTTCCTAGAATTACAAAATATTGGAATAATAGTTTTGTTTATGTCTGTGGCGACTGGGAAACTAAAGTTGAGAACAAGCATGACTGTATCAATCCTTTTTGGAATTCCAATTGTCAGTACAACTTTATTATAATCGTTATTATTTTTTCTTTATTCCTCTCCCCTTGCTAATTATGTTTATTGTATTTCAACTACTTTCATCTATTTCCCTTTGGATTAACAACTAGTTAAGTCTATATGTGACAGGATGATGGAAGAGGTAAGTCGGTTTTCATTTCCGTGTAATTCTATAATAGTGCCTGAAAACTTTGTAAATGCCGGATTATGGAGTAACAAATTAGTTCAAGGAAATTTTGTTGTTGGTTATATTTCTAAAGAAGAAGAAAAATAGTAAACCTACTAGTAGCTGATGAGTTCGAATTATCCAGACACATCCCAATATATTATCAGGACAAGAGAAATTCAGACAATAACATGTCACTGAATTATCCGAACACGACAAAAGTAAAAATACTTAAACATCTTTTGACTAAGCTATATGCTAATCAGCTTGAAAGATTAATGTGTCCTTAAACTTGACCCAGTTTCATAACTTGACCCGTAAGCCCATGTGTCCTTAATTAAAGGTATAAATACCCCAACCACTTTCAATAACGAGGGTAATAAACATCTAATACAACCAGGCTGCTCAATTCTCTCACTACTTTATACATTAAACACTCAATACTCAAAATACTTCACAAAACACTTTACAAAATTACCCCCAGCCCAAAATAAACCAAACCAAATTGGCGACCATAGTGGGAGAGCAAGGGTGCCTGAATCTTGCATTCAAAACCAATAGAAAATACCAGTTTGGATGGATCCGAACGAGCAAAGAAATCCACCACCTGTGGTGGAGGTAGTTGGGGAAACAAGGAATACGCCATCGAAGAGCGAGACAAGTTGAGAAACAAACAGAAAATGGTATAAAAGAGAAGTCAATGGCGCCACCCATTCATCATACTGACAATCCTAGGAAGAATGATCCATCAGCAAAGACTCATCTGAGTTAAAAAAACCCATGTTAGTTCTAAGAAGACCCACCGGTTTAAGCCGGTTGAAAGTTTAGATTCTGAGTCCTCCAGCAGCTCTTCGAACGAGGCTGAGCTTGAGGAGTCTTTGTCATCAAGCAGTGATGAAGGGAGGTCTAGGAAGAAACAAGAACGAGTTAAAAAATATTTAAGAAAAAAAGATAGACATGGGAGACTTAAAAGGCATTTGGGCAAAGGGTCATCTCACAACCACAACCACATGCATGTAGATCAGTTGTTGATCGATCCATTTGCTTTTCAGACCAAACTAGGTATTTCCGCAACGCCAAATGAAGACACAGTCTTCAGTGGTAATAGGAATTGGAGACAATCACCTTTGTCTGCCAAAATACTGTCTCGAAACCTACCCAAAAGGTTTGATAGCTCCAAAATGGAGAAATATGATCGAAGTAAGGATCCGGACAACCATCTCGAGCAGTTTAAGAACTTCATGATGAATTTTGATGATGATGACAAACTTCTGTGTAGAGCCTTCTCCCAATATTTTATGGGAAGTGCTCTTAAGTGGTACAACAGCTTACCCCAGCGGTGTATCAGAAACTTTGATACATTATGGGTTGTCTTCCGAAGGAATTTTATGGGAAGTAAGGAGGTGAAGGGCAATGGAGATAATATTATCCAGTGTACCTAAGAGCCAAATGAGTCTTTAAAGGACTACAAAGAATTGGTTAGCAGATTGCTTCGAACAGGTGGCAATTGATTCCTTGAGACAAGGGTTGAACCCTGGGAATTTGGCTGATTCCGTAACCAGGAACTCTTCGGCCATCTCCGCTTTGGGTAAAACTTTCTTAGCGTACAAGTAAATGCTCCTATTAATGTGCCAAGTGCATAACATATGAGTGGCATCCGAAAATATATCCTCCATCGCGTTCATTAAAATCATCTCTATATCGATGATGATAATATTAGGTAATGCGCACATGTTATTCATCATCAGTCTCCTTAGAACGCTCAATCCGCACGTGTAGTTCTCTTGCTTCTCGGAGCTCATAAAAACAAAAGTGTACAAAATGTCTTCTTCGTCGAAGTTTAGCCAACTATTTCTAGCAATGGCATCGTATGCCTTGTAGTCTTATACGTGTTATTCATTATAAGAACTTGAGGAAAAGTGCGCAATAAATAGATGCTTGTTGGATGGGCAAAAAACAATTCAAGGATATCGTTTGTTGTTTTGTTTGTTCGCTCCCAAGCGTAGTACTCGTGTTCTTTTAACTAACCAAACAAATATTGTATTGGGTTTTTCCCGCTTTATCGACCAAATGATGTTTTTAATGCATATTGTAGACCGTATGCATACTAGAAACATTTTCCGGATATCTCAACTTCAAACCACGAAATATATCTTTTGGCCGAGAACCGATTAATGTGAGTTTACGAACATACTCTTCCTCGTCCGCTTTTAGCCTTACGGCTCGTGAATGACCATTCAAGCGTAAAAACAGTTGGTGGTTGTGTTTCCCATTTTTCACTACCAATTTCAATAACTGGGTGGTTCTAAGACCGGCTTTCCTCTTAACATGAACGGGCACCCACATTGTTTCGATGAACACTCTCGGCGCTTCTTCACAAACCTCGGTTTGGGTCTCGGTTTGTAGACACCGTGTCTCTCGCACTTAAAATATAGCCTTGGAGTTTTGCTGTTTTTACTACCATGATCATCTTTGTCCACCAAAATAATGAATCTTATACTTTTGCTTTCCTTATCAACCCACCTTATCAACCTATGCTATCAATTTGGATTTTGTGTAAACGCTTTCCGTAGTAAATATTTTAATGTAATCGACCATGGTACTTGTTCTGGTTCCTACACAATGCATGATAACAAAATACTACAATATCGTAATTAAATCAAGGGAATTGCTAAAAAAAGGCCAAAACTACTCCGTGAAGTCGCTTGTTACTATTTTTCAATATTTACAAATTTGCCACTAGGCAAAAATCCAAAAAACCTTTGAAAGTCAAATTAATTACAACCAACACCATTGAGCACTTCTAACTACTCCATGATGTTGCAAACACAATTTCAAACATCCACCATAATCGTCTTCTCAAAGCTACCTAAAACCTCCAAAATCAACAACCCATTTACCCATTTTTTTAAAAACCTCCAAACCTTCAAAACATGGCCGGAGGAGAATCGGAGCCACTTCCCATCCGGAGCACTATGGACGCTGAGGAGTTACATTACTTAATCCCCTCTTATTTTTACGAAAATCAGATGTTTTGGAAAAACCCGTTTTTTGTGTTCGTCGCCACGCATTGGTGTGGTTGGTGGGTCGTACGCCATGAGTATGGCCCACGTTATCATCCCCACGCCATCCGTTGGCGTGGCCACCCTGTCTTTCGCAACACATGTGGCGTAATGAAGATGTCCGGCACCACACTCATGGAGAAATCCCGTTAACTAATCCGGAATGCCGGTTCAATTGGTTTAACTACTTCTTATGTATTGTAGGATGTTACACAATGTGAAATTTCACTTGTTTCAAACTACGCTCATCATTTCACCACTCACAACGAGTATAACTTAGACTCGATGACCGAGTGGGTAAAAACCACAGGAAAGTCGTTAGGTTTTTCGATTAACATAGCGTCTAAGGAGATGGGGAGAAGAGGGAGAACACCGAGAATAGATTAACTAGACGATTGTAATGAATGTAAACTTTGGATATTTTTTGTTTGGATGTTTATCTTAAAAACAATAACACTTAAACTTCTTAATATGTCGATTGCATTAAAACATTACACTCTAATCAAAAGCATTACATAATTAGAAATACATAAGAAAATAACTTAAATAAAATGATAGATAAGCTAACCCCGAGTTAGCATTGCACACTTAGTTTTATGGAGTCAGATAGTTCATTCCATACTCAAAGCGTTTCTTGAATGAATATTCCTCTTCGTCACTACTTCCTTCGGGAGTTGAGTAGGTTTCAACGACGCTGGCTATTGCGTCGGCTATTTCTTACTCCGTTCGCTGTATCGCATGTGACACCATCTCCTGCATAATTGTACTTTGCAATCCCATGTTGAATACATTTCGGAATTTACTTCAGACTTCCCAAGGAAGTGACTCGATATGTATAGTCACTGTTATAAGATAAGCTAACCTATCGGCGACTTCTTTGCGTCTGCGTGGTCGGGGCATTAAACATCCTGGACACGATGCCTCCCTACCGTGGTTGAAGAACATTCTGCACAAAACCGCATCGACGAAACCAGGAATCTTCTCTTGCATCGTACCTCTGACGAAGTCAAATGCGCTTAGGAGGCTTGCATCTTTGTGCACGTTCCAGCCTGAATCACCCATTGTTATAACTTAAATGTTTAGTTTCATATTTAGATTCTATTATTTATAGACTCGAAGTCAGGGGTTCAATTCTAAAATAATTAGCGGGAAAGGGTGTTTTTGTTCCCGCGTAAATCTTTTTAAGGCGGTAAACCTTCACTCCATTTGTTTTTCCCGCTGGGGTACCTACTCTAATTTGTTCTAGCAAGATACAAAAATACGTTTTTAAAATATCAAACAAAAAAGAAAAAGTATCATACATGAACCGAAACATCAAAATACAGAAAATAGTATCGTACATCAACCATCAACGAGAGCACCAAAATATAGAAAACAGTATCATACAATCCGAAACCCAAAATGATACGTTTGATACATAATATAAATAAAACGATCTCACAGCAAGGTGAGATTAACAACATTACATAGTGAAAATATAATTTCTTAGTGGAAACCGTATATTCTGTTCTCTGGAATATGTCCGAAGTTTGCAATGTCATCTTCTATCTCAGCAACCTTACTTTCGAGATATTCCAACATATATCCAGTAACGAAATCTTTCCTAAACAGGTTCCAATCAACAAGTGCTACTTGTTGAACTTTGTAAGGCAAGTTGGACAAAAGTTGAAGTGGTTCAGCTTTCGCATGATTGTACCTGCTTTTGACTTCTTCACGACTGCGTGGCGGTGGATTTGGAAACTCCAAGCGTCCATAATCATAAAACATCCTACAAAGCACTCGATCGAAAAAAGCATTGGTCGTATCATCGGACATTGTTAGCTTAACAAACTTCACGGCCTGAAGCAACCGATGGTCTTCGTTCACACAAAAGTCCATACCTAACTCCATAACCTGTAAATAGAAACGCAAATGTGAAGGCGTACTTGAAAATACTAAAACTCACTTGGAAATCTGTTTTTGTAACAAAAATAGCATAAACACATATAATAGACACCAACAAACAATATTAAACCGGTCACGGGCCATTCCGGTGACCGGAGAAACCAGCGCCATCATTGTGGCGTAGGTATAAAGGTGTACGCCACAACTGAGGCGTACAACCTTATACCCACGCCACAGTGATGGCGTGGGGTAGGGTCCCTACGCCACACGATGGCGTAGGATTGGTTTCCTACGCTAGAGCGATGGCGTAGGATCCTAAGTTTACGCCTACAACAGGCGTACACCCGGGATCTCACGCCATCGCTTTGGCGTGGGAAACCAATCCTACGCCATCGTGTGGCGTAGGGACCCTGTTCTTCGCCCCCGTGTGGTGAAGAACAGTTTTGCCATGGCAGAAGCTTGAAGCTTCTGCCAGATCCTACCTAGATCCCTAAAACCCTTAAAACTACACCACTACCCTAACTAAACCTAACTAAACTATCTAACAACAACGAAATCAACTTACAGTAGATTGTTTCGATTCCGATTGGGCGGATTTCCTCGCCGGTGGGTGGTGGTGCGTTCCGGGGACGAAGTTGGCTTCGGTGGGTGGTGGGTTTGTTCGGTTACTGAGGGTTTGGGCTCGGTTTTGAGGTGAAGAGAGAGAAGAGAGGTGAAGAGAGAGAAGAGAGGTGAAGAGAGAGAATATATAAGTTTGAGTTTTGTTACTAAGGGTGTGGGTAGTTTATGTTAGATTGAAGGGATAAAGTTAGATTTATTTTATGTTAGATTTAAGTTCGGGTTAGTTTAGGTTAGATTTAGGATTATTTTTAGTTATAATTTTTGTTATAATTTTTTTAAGTTTTTAAAGAAAAGGTAGAGCAAAGTTAGAGAATTTGAGTTTTTTTTTTGAAATTATGATAACTTCGCGGAGTAATTTTGACTATTTATAACATTTCGTAAGGGTGAAATCGTCAAACAAAATAACTACACGGAGTAGTTTTTAAAAAAAATTATAAACGACTTCGCAGAGTAATTTTGACTTTTTTTTAACAATTCCTTTAAATCAATTCATCAACAAAATAATTCATTCTATAAAAAACAAGTTTTTTACATAAAATAACAACAATGCAATCCATTTAATTATTAACAAGTTTCGTACATGTATTTAAACATTGAAAACGCACTAAATTGCATTGAATTGGTAAAATTCGGCATGAAATCTTACATGGAATCCATTTGCAAAATCTCGCGCATAAGCACGTGGAATTGACAAATGGGGTCTTGAAATATTTTTGCCAAATAATTATTCATTTATAAATTCGTCAATATTTGGGTTCACTCATTAAACATATATATATATAAATGGCTATGATCTTTTATTTATGCAATTATCTTTGTAAAAATAGTTTTCATCTATTGATAAAGTTTATATTTATTTTATTCGTATAGTTATATTGTCATCATCTTTCAACAATAATCAGATACATCACTAAAATTTGGCGTTCCATGTATTTTTAACAAAAACAAATTTCAAACTGATTTCCAAATCCAAACTTAAATCATGTCGGGACATGATCATTTGTACCGAAACTCAAACTCTTATCATCAAAATTGAACGTGGCCCAAAGTTCTGAATTCAAAACCTGACATGATCAGCCGAAACTAATTTCGTTTCTTTAACTTATATTTCATATTTCCGTTAGTCCCTTGTAATCCACATCTAACAAATATTTTATACAATCTTACCAAATCAAAATTATGACGCTTTAAAAAACAAAATGCAATAAAGGTAAAATTAGTCTCCAGCATACCATACAACCTATCTAATCTTTTAACGTAAAAAAGTTAGAGAAAAAAAATCAGAATGGAGTTCCAACTACCAAACTGACCATATCGACGTTATGGTGAATGCTTTTCTCTTTTTTTTTTTTCTTTTTTTTTTTGTCTTACTCTATATCTTAATCATTTGGAAGATGGTCGTGCAAACTATAAACCGTATTACAAATGGTCTTCGAGGCGGATAAAAATTAACTTATAGTCAGAAATTTTTATTTATCAATCTTCAAATAACCCAAAGTGAATTCACTTTCTTTGTCAAATTAATTATATATGGTTTCTAAAATAAATATTCTTACATAATTAATTCATTTTCCAAACACGATTTTGTTCGCATTGCAATCACTCGTAGAAAAAAGAAATATAATAATCACCCTTTGTATAATAATAGCAATAATATTATTTATAAAAATAATAACAGACGAACAAAAGCACACGCGAAATAGATTCGCATTTCTATTAGTGTCCACGCAAACAAATAAAATCACCCAAAAATATTTCAATAAATAAAATTAAGAAGAAGCGAAGTTGATAAAAACATTATCTGCAGGCATAGAATGCTGAAATTGATGCAGGAGTAATTCAGGCGACATCATTCCCTCCAAACTTTTTCCGGGGCTTGTCGTCACGACGTTCCCTTCCGGACCGATGTGTGTCACATGTTTTACATCGGTTGGAAATCCGATTTCGATGTCGTTTTCTGTGTTATCCATATCTTCTCTGTAAGCTGAAATAGAGATGATAATCAAATATCTGATGATTCCCGACCAAGTTATATAAATTAAAAATAACTACTAAGTACCAAAAAGTTGAGCAAAGGTCTTCAAAGTCTTGAAGAGCCTTTGAAACCCACTTGAAATTTCAGGTTTAGAAAATGTTGGAAACTTCAAATCATTCTTCATACTTTCTTCTTGCCCTCCCTGGATCCCTAAGCAAATAAATCATAATATTGACGACGGACGAAACTAAAAACATATGAAATAGACATGAATCTATAGAGCTAAAGAAAGATAGATGACTTGGTGGTGACGGTAGCTTCATTGTTCTTGTATTATGATGATGTAAAGAGGAGACTGCGACACTCGAATCGGAGATACAACCAGCGGTGAAAGGAAGAATGACAATCCTTTCCATTCTGTCTCTCATTTCTTCATGAACCAGTATTTGCTGCGAACCCAAGAGATGAAGGAGGATAGACATAGGTATAGGGAAAAGTGTGTTAGGTTTGTTATAATGAGTGAAAGAGTAATACCTTAGGTATCAAGTTACAATCATTTTTACATCTATGTTTTTTTCTATATTCAATAAGTCAATATCATATATCGATCATGTGACACTGTTTGGTAGGGAGATATCCAACTTACATTTGGACCTATGCTTTGATAGTGATTGCTTTTGGGATTATTTATTATTTGGATTTTTACACGCTCTATCTTAAGCTTTTCGGTAGACTATTCGTTTTTCATTGATATTCCCATTTTAAGCGTATCAAATTAAATCATAAATTTGTCATTCTGTTCTATTCAGGATAAATGTATCAACTATTTAAAAGATTTGTTGAGTCAGGAATTAATGGTTAGATATTTTAATAGATATATTAGTATAATCAGATTAGTCTACCAATATAATCATTATATATAATCGAATAAGTTGGAGAGTGGAATTACACGTCTATAATATTATACCGTGACTAGCAAACATGATAAAAAAAAAAAACTCATTGCGACAAAGGGTTGCTATTTCTAATTCGTAATGATAATGATGTTGCTATTTGAATTTGAATTTCAATATCGTAGTGGGGTTTCTAACCATTTAAAAATTACTCAATGTCTAATTTTGGACATGTATGCAAACGGTTAATACTTACATTTTTTCGGAGGGAACCCGCAGCCGTTATTCAGAGTGCAATGAGTGCGTATAGAGTAAACCTTCAGTTTGACGCGATAACCTGCAAATCAACGATAAATGTAAACCATACAAAGTGACAGGCTCAGCCGAAAAAACGTATGTAGAAGGATACCATTTGGAGCGATACTTACATTTGTACTTATGCTTGCTTTTGATCGTGATTGGTTCTCACATTATCTATTATTCGATATTTTAATTACCTATTTTAAAATGCATCATAGTTTGAATTTAGTGAAAAATTATTATAGCAATAAATTAATAACCTATTAATTCAAAGTGATATTATGTTTAACTTTTATATTTCTCAGGTAAAAAAATAAAATAGAAAACAAGTTACAAAACATATTTTATGGATATACATTCACAAGTTAATGTAAATTGTCAAGTTTATCTTTTAATAATTAAACAAGTTAGTTCATAGTATTATAAATGTACCAATATATTCCTTTTGAATACAAATTTATTGAAATTATCAAAAAAAATTGAAATCTTCGAATAATTATTAATTTATAATTTTGTGGGATCGAATTTAAAAAAATTCTTATTTATTTATTTTATCGATTGAGGTCCAATTTTGTACTAGTTTCTGGTTGGAAGTGGACAAAATAATTAAATTTATCGATGTTTTTAATTTATAAAATATTAATTTATAGAGGTTTATCATATTTATTTATTTTTGAGATAATTGACATTGCGATTTAAAACCTACCAAATTAGGTTATGAATTTGTCATATATGTTGATGTACACGAAATATCGTTTGAAAAATTTGAAACGGGGCTTAACGTAAGATGTTTTGAGGAGGTGGGCAAATTTTGCATATAATTGACGATTCAAAATATTATATGTTATAGGTGGACTTATTATCCAAAAATAAATAGTCTGATATCTGGTTTTATTTTGGGTTGGGGTAGTTTGGTAAAGTGTTTTGGTAATTTTGGGGTATTTTGTATTTAGTGTGAGGAGTAGTGAGATAATTAAGCAGTCTGCTTGTATTAAATGTTGATCACCCTCATTAATGAGAGTGTTTGGGGTATTTATACTTTTAATTAATAACTCATCGGTTTACCGGGTCAAGTTGACAAAACCGGGTCGAGTTTAAGGATCCATTAGTTTTTAAGTAGATTAGAAAATAGCTTAGTCAAAAGGTGTTCACATTTGTCCTGTTCGGATTTTATAGTGGTGAGATATTATCCGAATTACCCATGTCCGGATTAGCTGGTGGGTTGTGTCTGTAATATCTGAACTCATCAGTAGCCCCTTTTTCTAAGCCTTGCAAAATATCTTTGGAAGGGTTAAAAAATTTACCAAGTCAAAGTCACCATCAATTTCATCATATCTGCTTATGTTGTCACCAACCCAGTTCGAATTTTGTTAGGACTGTTTTTTCTTCCCAGAATTCTAAGAGTTTCTTCTTTGATCGTGGGACACGTGTCAGTATTTGGTTCGACCCACTAAGTCTAGAAAGTTACCTAGGCTTTGATTTTTCACACGTTTGGGCAGCCCTTACTCATTGTAAAAAAAACCCTTTCAACTTCTCTTTGGTAACTATTGCTTTTTACTGTTATATATATATATATATACCTTTTTACTATTCCATTGTCTTCCACACTCAAAGCTCTTCTAGAGAGAAATTCATCTTTACCTTCAAATTGTTCTTGAGAGATTTTATGTTCACAGCCAGAAACGCTTTAGTTAAAGGTGGCTGGTTGAATTTGTCAGAGTTAGAGAGAGCAAAGAAGGTAGAAAGAGAGAATTGTATCGCCGCCGGCCTCCCAGTTGCTCCAGGTGAGAAAACTAGTCAGCGAACTCAGGACGTCGATCAAGGGTCATCCTCTTCCAAAAACCCTAGACCCAAACAACTTTCATTCAAACCAAACCTTTCACCCTTCCCTTCTAGTTCTTCTATTCAAGAGTCTCAACCTCCTGTGTCTAAGGAAAAATTCATTTCAAGTATCAGAAAACCCTCTCCATTTATAGCTATGGGCTATGACACAGAAAAGTCTCTGGAGAACATAACCCCATTGTCGAATGACTCGCCAAACCAAAACCCAGTCCACTCCATCGCTATCAAAACCCTCCGGATCGGAGGTAGCTAAAGCAACTCCACGGGCCAAGCCCTCCGTATCACAATCTCTACCGGATACTAGACCTTAAGAGAGAACAAGTTCTCAACCACCCGAACAGCCTTCAACGCAAGAAACTGAACTACCTTATTCTAAGGCAACTGACAAACCTTCAACAGTGATGGAAGATATTATGGAAGACAACATCGAGGAGGCCCCCTTTGAGACCGAGGCATCAGGTCAAACGGGAGATGATGCTTCTGATAAGAAAGGTAAGAGTAAGGTTAAAGTCTGCATGACTCATCCGGACTCGCTTCCAGAGTGCTTAGAGGGTAAGGTAGGCCCTTGTTTCAAACACGTCAGCGTCAAATACTTGTTAGCCTTGCAGAACATCAACTACATCTACACTCATCCTGGTGAGTTGGGCCGAATCCGAACCAAATGGGGGAATTCCGGAGTCTGTAAAGGTAAGGATACCTATCACTCCGGAGACCCCTATAGATTGTAAACTGAATGAGGTGGTAGTGTACACTGAAGTCCTAAACTAGGGACTTCGGTTCCCTCTAGACCCATAAATTGTTAAGTACTTTCATTTGGTCAAGCTCTGCCCCAGCCAGTTAAGCCTCAATGTCTGGTACACACTTTTTGCTTGTATTATGGCATCCAGATTGTCAAATATCCCTCTTCTGATGGAGCAGTTTGCTGTTGTAGCAAGCTTGTGAAAAAACCATCAGATTTCATTCTACCATCACAACATGGGGAATGACTTTAAGGCTGTGGATGACTTTCTGGAGTCCGACAAGAATTGGAAGACACAGTTCCTATTTGTTAGTGGAGCGTGGGAAAATGACAGAAAGATTAAGGCCAATACCAACCCTAGCGTGCTGACTAGTAGGTGGAAAAGCACAAGTAACTTTCTCCTTCTCGTACAAATTTTTCTTCTTAAACTATAAGCTTTCTTATTCTGACTAGTTTACTTCTCCTCTTTAGTTCTTCCGAAGGATTTCACTAGCCATTTGAAGTAAGGGCAAAAGACCTGTGCAAAGCTCAACGCATGGGCTTCGGAACACTGGTGGAACGCCTTCCACAATTTCTTTACATTGGGAAAATTTGTGAGGTCTCACCTGTGGAACACCATAGGTCGGAGAGACCTTTGATGGGAAGAGCTACTCACCCCTCCTCTTGATGTGATTATCAGAAGAACAGAAGCCAAAGATGCTAAGCTGTTCTTACCTTATAGGGCTAAGGCTCCTAGCAAGATGAAGAACAAAAGAAAAAGGCTGCAACGGAGTTGGTTCAAACAGCTACAGAGGGGACTGGTTCAGGGAATCGGGGGGGGGGGGTATTGATGCAGCTCTTCTCAAAGCAGTGGAGGTTGAAACCGTGAGGGAAGCTGAAGGGTCAAAGAACCTACCAAAGCCCCCTAAAAAGGATAGAAAGCGCAGTGATGAGAAAGGTGCTAAGAAGAAGAAGGTCACCCTGGGGGAAGAAATAATTCTTCGTCCTTCAGAAATCCAACCCCTGCTGACCCTACTTTGCAAGAGGAGATCCCTACAGACCTTCAGTCCGGAGAGATTGCTGGTGGAGGGAACGATGAAGTAGACATCAGTTCCCTTCAAGACATTGGTTTGTACTTTAAAAATTTTGAGAATGATGATTTTCCAGGTCCTTATCGTCCTTCCAATTCCTCCAACATGGTGACCAATAATGAAATGTCATTCTCCGTATCCGAAGAGCAAGATATTTTAAGTCACGCCCTCCTTAGTTATATCCGACTAGTACTTGATCTAGAAAAACATGTGAAAATTCAAACCAACTTCATCAACTCCCTTACTTCTGACAAACAATTTATGTCAAGCAGTCTCTTAAATGCTCAGCAGAGTATAGAGGAACTGACGAAGGTGAATGAGGCATTGAAGAAGAAGGAGGAGGATTTAGAAACTAAGCTAGCCACATCGGAGATAGCAAAAACTGAGCTCCAAACTAAGTAATCTGACTTAGAAACTTCTGCTTCACAAAACCTCACAACATTGAAGGAGGAGTTGAAGACTAAGGATGTTGTCATTCAGATGCTGACCAGCAAAAAGACTAAGTTAAAAGTAACTATTTCAAAGATGACCAAGGAGAAGGAGGTCCTGAAGAATCGGCAAGAGCAGGCTATCAAGACAGGTATTGAGGAGTATGCCAATGGAGTAATAGACTCCTTAGAAAAACGAGAAGACGGGGTTAAGTCTAACATGATGCTGTTGTTCCATGAGACCTTCCCTAAGAGGACCCTTGGTTCCTTATGGAAATACATGGATTACGAAAACATCCCATTTCATACATTGGCAGGGACAAGCACAATTATTCTAGTGGATTTTGGTGAGGTCTATTTTGGGCTGAGGGTAATTTTATAAGGTGTTTTGGGTATTAAATGTTTAGGTGTTAAGTAGTGAGAGATTTGAGCAGCCTGGTTGTATTAAATGTTCATTACCCTCATTAATGAAAGTGGTTGGGGTATTTATACCCTTAATTAGGGACCCATGGGCTTTCAGGTCAAGTTCTGAAACCACGTTGAGTTTAATGACCCATTTACTTATTAAGCTTATTAGCACATAGCTTAGTCAAAATGTGTTTAGGTGTTTCTTTACTTTTGTCATGTCCGGATAGTTCATTGGTACGTTTATGTCCGAATTACCCCTGTCCGGATATCTCAGTAGGTAGTGACTGAATAATCTGAACTCATCAGTAACCCCTTTTTTAGGCCTTGTTAAATATCTTTGGCATGACTAAAAAAATTTCTTAAGCAGTGATGATTTTGTCCGAACTGCTTGTGTATCTAACTCGAAGTCTGTCCGAACTGACTTTTTCCCATAATTCTAAGAGTCTTCTTTTTTATCGTGAAACACGTGTCACAATCTAATTCGACCTACCAGCCGTTTTTTTAAATGCGTTTAATTTTCCCCACGTCTGCACTGTCTCTAATCATTACAAACCTCTTCAACTACTCCTAGGTATTAGTCACCTTTTTCTACTAATATATAAATCATTTTTTCACTGTTTCATTATCTTCATCACTCAAAAACCTTCTAGAAAGCTTTCCACCCTCACTTTCAAACTTTTTCTTGGATAGTTTTATGTTCGCGGCTAGAAACGTTCTTGTAAAAGGCGGTTGGTTGAACTTGTTAGAGTTAGAGAAAGCAAGAAGAGTCGAAAGGGAGAATCGTATCGCTATTGGTCTCCCAATCTCCCCAAGCGAAAAGTCTGGTGAACCACCCTTGGAAACTGACCAAGGGTCATCCTCCACCAGAAACCAAAAACCTAAACAACTGTTCAAACCAAGCCTCTCACCAATTCCATCAGGTTCTTCTGTTCAAGAGTCCCAACCCTCCACTGCCAAGGAAAAATCAGTATCGAGTGTTAGAAAACTCTCCCCTTTCTTAGCCATGGGCTAGGATATTGAAAAGTCTACAGAAAAATCAACTCCACGTCGGATGACTCGTTTGGTGAAAGCCCAGACAACTGCCTCAATGTCAAAACCCTCCAGATCGGAGGCTTCTAAGGCAACATCCAAAGATAAGCCTTCCAGATCGGAGGTGTCTAAAAATCCCCACAGGATAAGCCCTCTGGATCAGATGCATCCAAGGTAGCCCTACAAGGAAAGTCCTATGGAGCTCAGGCTCAACTGGACCCCAGGACATTGGAAACAACAGACGCTCATTCATCCGAAGAGCCTTTGGTGCCAGAAGTTGTTCCCCTCTCATCCACAACAATTGATAGACCTTCCACATTGATGGAAGAAGTGATGGAAGACAGTATCGAAATGCCCCCCTTCGAAACTAAAGCCTCAGGATAAACTGGGGATGTTGCCCCTGATAGGAAGGGCAAAGGCAAGGTTAAAGTTGGTGTGGCTCATCCGAATCTCCCGGAGTGCTTGGAGGGCAAGGTAGGGCCTTGCTTCAAAAACGTTAATGTTAAATTTTTGTTGGCCTTGCAGAATATAAACTATATCTACACTCATACCGCTGAGTTGGGTCGAATCTGGACAAAGTGGGGGATCCCAAAATCAGTGAAGGTGAGGATACCAGTCACACCAGAGACTTCGATGGACTGTAAACTCAATGAGGTGGTTATCTTTACAGAGGTTCTGAACTGGGGACTTTGGTTCCCACTAAACCCGGAAATTGTCAGGTACTTCTACCTGGTGAAGCTTTGTCCAAGCCAACTGAGCCTGAACGCCTGGTACTCTCTTTTCGCCTGCATAATGGCATCGAGGTTATCTAAAATCCCTCTCCCTATGGAGAAATCTGCCGATGTGTCAAGTCTATGCAAAAATCACGACATCACATTCTACCATCACAACAAGGGGAATAACTTCAAGGTGGTTGATGATTTATTTGAGTCTGAGAAGAACTGGAGGACACAGTTCTTGTTCATCAGTGGGTCATGGGAGAATTGCAACAAGATCAAAGTCAATACCAACCCAAGCATGCTGACTAGCAGATGGAAGAGTATAGGTGAGTCTTTTGTCATTGTATCTCATGTTTTCTTTTTTACCTACAAGTATTTTTCTCATGACTTAGCTGTTACTTCTTTTTTTTTAGTGCTTCCAAAGGAGTTTTCCGGACACCTGGAGGAGGGGCAAACAACTTGTGCCAAGCTGAATGCATGGGCTGCAGAGCGTTGTGGGAATGCTTTCCACAACTGCTTGACTTCTCGCAACCTGGTGAGGGCCCATCTGTGGAATACCATAGGTCGGAGGGATCTTACATAGGAATAACTAACCACACCCCCTCCTCCTGGTGTAATTCTAAAACGGACAGAAGAAAGGGATGGTAAACTGGTCTTGCCCTCTAGAGCCAAGGCTCCCAGCAAGATGAAAGGGAAGAAAAAGAAGGTTGCAACAGAGGCAGTTTCAACTGTCACAGAGGGGACCGGTTCAGGGAACCATGGGGGAATCAACGCTACCTTGCTCAAGGTAGTAGAAGCTGAGACGGTCAGGGAGGCAGGAAAGTCACAAGACCCACCAAGGCCTTCCAAAAAAGACCGAAAAATGAGAGCAAGCAGTGATGAAAAGGCTGCTAAGAAGAAAAAGGTAACCTTAGGGGAAGATGTAATTCTTTACCCTTCAGAGCTTTTACCTCCACCAGCCCCTATTGAACCCATTCTGCTAGAGAAAGCTTCAACAGGCCCCTAGTCCGGAGAGGGTACCGGAGGAAGGATTGATGGAGTGGACATCAGTGCCCTTCAAGACATTGATCTTTATTTCAATGACACTGACAATAACGACTTTGTTGGTCCCTTCTGTCCTTCAAGATCTTCGAACATGGTAACCTATAATGGTAAGTCCTTCTCTGTCTCCAGAGAACAAGACATTGTGGCCCACTCTCTTCTTCGTCACATCCAACTAGTGCTTGACCTAGAGAGACAAGTGAAGAGTCAAACTGAACTCATCAATACTCTCACTACTGATAAAGAGTCTCTGTCATCGAATCTTCTTAATGCTAATCAGAGCATAGAAGAACTGAGAAAAGAGATCAAAGTATTGAAAGGAAAAGGAAGATCTGTCAACCAAGCTTGCCACTTCGGAAACGGCTAGTACTAAGGTTCAAGCTAAGTTCTCTGGTTTGGAAAATGATCTCACAGCAATAAGGGGAGACTTGAAGGTTAAAGAAGGCACATTCAAACCTTGTCCGGAGAGAAAACTTCCCTAGAAGGTATTGTGTCGAAGGTGATCAAGGAGAAAGAAGACTTGATGAAGGAGCAGGAAAAAACTATCCAGGAAAGCATTGATAAATACACCAATGAGGTGATAGAATCCTTGGAGACAAGGTACACTGAGGTCAAGTCTGACATGGTGCTGTTTTTTCATGAAACATTTTCGAAGAGGACCCTTGGTCTCTTATGGAAATTCGTGAACTATGATGAGATCCCCTTTCACACTATGGACACTGGTGACAAGTATAATTATAGCAATGTAGTAGATTTCACCACTGATGAAGAATAACAAACCGGTGTGAGTTCGAGTGTTGAACTCAAAAGTCCCAAGAAAGGAGATGATAAAGGACAATCCGAAGGGAGCAAGCCCTGAGGTTTTAAGCGTTTTTGTTTTCTTATTTTTCCGAACTACTAAAGTCCTTGGATGTCCAAGGTATTTTTGTAATGCTATTTGGTTCGAGTCCAGATACATCTTTTCAAAACATCTAAATTTCTTGGATGGCCAAGGCATATTTTTTATTTTGGTAACGTTATCTGGTTTACGCCCGGACATGCTTATTTATCAAATTTTTCTTTGTTTCATACTTTCTTTCAATTTTCCCGGCTAATGTTTAAACAACCCCAATTATTTCAAAAATATTTAAAGTGAGAGTGTTTAATATCTCCGATGACATGTATTTATTGGTCATCATTCAACCAGATTAATCCATTATGTCAAAGATCCATAGATTTAAATCAAAGAATTGTACTTGAAAAGAATTGTAGTCAAACCATATCGGATGTTTTTAAAAGGCATCATATTTTATTAAAAAAACCGGAAACCTCATTAAAACCTCCCCGCGCCACCAGGGTAGGAAAAAGTATGCCCCGTAATATTTATATTGACTTTTAATAAGTAAATATTTACACAACTTTTATTCTAGATATAACCTGAGGTGTTCAATATTCCATGGGTGCTTCAAAATTCTTCCATCTTTGTCTTGAAGCCTATATGTCCTATGCTTAAGCTTTTCGGAGTCCTCATAAGGGCCTTCCCATTTCGGAGCTAACTTGTCGAACTGCTTCTCCTTAGTATGCAAGAAAACCTTTCTCAAAACTTTATCTCCTGGTTGAAAATCTCTTCTCTTGATCTTGGAAGCAAATTTTCTTCTCATCAAGCCTTGGTAGTGGACTGTTCTAAGATGAGCTTTAACCCTTCTTTCTTCTATTAAGTCCAACTGATTCTTAATTGCCATCTCATTGGCTTGTTTGGAATAGTTATGGACCCTGTATGATGGTAGGGTTGCTTCTATCGGGGTAATTGCATTCATCCCATACATCAAGGTAAAAGGAAATTCTTGTGTAGCAGACCTAGGAGTAGTTCGATATGCCCACAATACTTCTTGTAGATAACTTGGCCACTTTCCTGTAGTCCCTTCTAAATTCTTTTTTAATCCGGACAAAATAGTCATATTTGCCACTTCAACCTGACCATTTGCTTGTGGGTGGAAAGGAGAAGAGAAGCAATGTTGAATTCTCCTGGAGGCACATAAATCCTCCATATCCATGTTATCAAATTGTGGCCCATTAGCAGTGGTAATCTTCTGAGGAACCCCAAATCTTGCAACATATATTAGATAGGATAAACTTTATGACAGCTTTTGAAGTGGTTCCTGCCAGAGGAGTTGTTTATATCCATTTTGAAAAGTAGTCAATAGCTACAACGATAGTCCTGCACCCTCTGGACGTCATTGGTAGAGGCATAACTAAATCCAATCCCCAACGAGCAAAAGGTACTGGCTCTTAAATATACTCTATAAGCACTGTTGGGACATGAATTATGTTACCATACCTTTGACAAGGATCACACTTTTTCACCAATTATTTAGCATCTGCCATTATAAATAGCCAATAGTATCCAGTCAACAAAACCCTCCGGGTTAGATCCCTATAACCACAGTGTGCTGACCCTTCTCCGTCGTGTAGTTCGGATAAAACGGTTTGGGATTCTTCAACCCCCAAACATCCCATGAGAGGTCGGCGGAAGGATTTTTTATACAAAACTTCTCTTATGATAAAAAAAACCACGAGCCTTGTGCTTAATTTTTCTTGCCATAGCTTTACCCAAAGGCAAAACCCCATAAGAGATGTATTGAAGGAGGGGAAATCTCCAATCTTTGGACTTAACTACTTGTACACTTAAGATCTCCTCTTCTTCCTTGTTCTGATTTGATTGTATGGATGAGAATTCTTGTATATGAATCCAAGGGTAGAACTCAGAGTATGCTATGGTTGTCAAGGAATCTGCCAGCGTAGTTTATGATCTAGGAATGTTCTCATAGCAAACATTCTTAAAATTGGTTGCCACCTCTTTAAGGATAAATAAGTATTTGATCAATTGTTCCTTCTTGGCCTCAGACTGACCTTGAACATGGTGGATAAGGAGCTGAGAATCACTTATCAGCCTAACTCTTTTAGCCCCACATAGGTGAGCTAACTTAAGACCAGCTATAACTGCTTCGTATTCAGACTCGCTGTTAGAGGCCCTAAACGCAAAGCATATAGCCGAATATAGTTTATCACCGTACGGAGAGGTTAAACAAATTCCAGCCCCACAACCCATTGTGCTTGATCCACCATCAGTTCGGACTATCCATTATTTTTTAGTTTTCCTCTCTGAAACTTGTTTAGAACTTCTATCCGAATGAAATTCCACTAAGAAATCAGCAACAGATTGAGCCTTGATAGCAGTTCGTGGGGCAAAATCAATGTCATAATCACCCAACTCTACTGACCACTTGGTCATTCTGCTTGATATGTCTGCTTTCTGAAGAACGTTCTTTAATGGAAAAGATGTTCAGAAAATAATATAATGAGACTGAAAATATGGCTTCATTTTCCTTAAAACATTCACTAAGGCTAGTGCCAGCGTTTCTAGTTTCATGTACCTCTTCTCAGCATCTATCAGGCTCTTGCTGATGTAGTACACCGGACGAGGATAATTGTCCATCTCTCTAACCAATACTGCACTTATAGCATATTCTGACACAGCCAAGTATATATAAAGTGTTTCTCCTTCCACGGGCTTAAAAATGGTTTTGGTGAAGACAAGGGCTTCTTTATTTCATCAAAAGCTTGACTGCATTGCGGAGACCAGTTGAAATATTTAGTACCTTTCAAGGTTTGGAAAAACGGAGCACACTTGTCCGAAGACTTTGAAATAAAACGATTTAAGGCAGCCAATCTTCCTGTTAACCTCTGGACTTCTTTAATATTTCGAGGGGGTCCATCTTTAATAGGTCAGTTGAAATATTTAGTACCAGTTGAAATCTTTAGTACCTTTCAAGGTTTGGAAAAACGGAGCACACTTGTCCGAAGACCTTGAAATAAAACGATTTAAGGCAGCCAATCTTCCTGTTAACCTCTGGACTTCTTTAATATTTTGAGGGGGGTCCATCTTTAACAGGGCATCAAGGTGATCTGGATCAGGCTGTATCCCTTTCTCAATTATTACATACCCCAAAAAATTTCTGAACTGCACCCCAAAGACACTTTTCTGGATTCAGTTTTTAGTCTACCTTAGTTAAATTGGCAAAAGTTTCTTGAAGATCAATTATGTACAAATATTTTTCTAAGTTTTTAACCATCATATCATCGATGTATACTTCCATATTCCAGCCAATCTGATCAGCAAATTTTTTGTTCACCAACCTCTAATAAGTAGCCCCAGCATTCTTCAACCCAAAAGGCATCACTCTGTAACAATTGAGACCCATATCTGTAACAAAAGTACAGTGATGGTCCTTCGGATCCACCTGTATCTGGTTATACCCAGAGAAGGCATCCATGAAGGACAATATCTTGTTTTCAGATATCGAGTCCACCAATTAGTCTATCCGGGGGACTGGATAAAGATCTTTTGGGCAAGCTCTGTTGAGGTCAGTAAAATCGATACACATACGCCATTTTCCATTATTTTTCTTAACTAAACACTGGATTGGCAGTCCATAAGGAATACTGGGACTCTTTTTATGTGCCCCATCTTGGTAAGTCGATCGACTTCTTGGACTATTACATCAGCTTTCTCCTTAGAAAAATCTCTCATTTTGTGCACAACAGGTGCAACATCACTCCGGATGGACATCTTGTGTAATATAACACTTGCAGGTACTCCGGTCACATCAGCATTGCACCAAGCAAAAACATGCTGGTGATCTGCCAAAATGGATAACAATCTCACTTTCAATTCTGACGCCATCTTGGAGCCAATCTTAACACTTCTACCTTCTGCCAAAGAGTGGGTTTCAACTTCCTCAACCAGTATTAAAACACCAGGGGCCTCTCTGGGTTCATCAATTTCACCCTCCCCCTCAGAAAGCCCCAATAACTGCTAATCTTCATTAACCCGGACTGCTCCCAAAGTTTTAGGAGCAAGTGCGGTTGCATAACATGCTATCTTTTGGCTACTCCGGACAACTCCCACTTGCCCTTGAACTGCATACTTCAAACATTGATGGACTGTTGAGGCCACAACATGCATCCTAAAGAGCCAAGACCTCCCAAACATCGCATTGTAGCATGTGGGGCAGTCTACCACAACGAATAACATCCTGAACAGCTTTTTGAAAGGCCCCTTGCCCAACAACACTTCTTCTTTAAATTCCTCGATTACATTGGCAGAGCCCCCTGTAAGCCCACAATAGTTATGTTTGACGATTGAATCACGGCAGGATTTTTCATCTACTTGTAAGAACTTAAAAAGAGAATATTGGCTGAGCTGCCAGTGTCAATCAAAATTCGTCTGATATCGTTTCCCCCAATAGATGCTCATATCACCACAGCATCCTCATGAGCCCAGCAATGTCCCTTAAATAATCTTCATCAAAGACTATAAATGGAAAAGGAGTTTGGGACTGGTAAGAAGACATGCCCCCTTCCAACTGAGTAGCTAGATTATGAACATGCATCTTTCTTGATGAAGGAGTGGGCGCCGTCATGGTGTCCCCTCCAAAAATGGTAAGTGGCTCAAAGAAACTAACGAGTCCGGACACCGTTTTGACATGTTCTGTTCTGACCCCCACCTTATTCTGATTTGGGTCAGGTTCCAAATACTATGAATCCACATCGAATCTTTCATTGATCACCATTGCCCCCTCCGGAGCCGATGTTCCTGCGTTGTTCGTAGGGCCAGTTCGAGGAGCATTTTCAGGCCTGTTCCTACTTCTTCTTTTGACATAAGAACCCAGGTTTACCTCTTTCAATGAGATTTTTTACTTCCTGCTTTAAAGCGATCCAATCTTGGGTATTATGGCCAATATTATGATGATACTGACAAAAACAAGTATTGCGACTATCTCTTGGGGATTGCAATGCTGTTGGTTTCCGAAAATGGACCTCATCTTTAGTGTTGTCATAAATGGTTGCCACACTCTCTTTTAATTAGGCAAACCACTCCGGTTGAATCCAAATACCTCTTTTATTTCTTCACTGTTGACTCTGAGCTGGATTTAGGTTAGACTGTGTCTGCTTAGCCCTATTGGGCCCTTGTCCGGTCTCTTTAGCTTTGATCCGGACTAGTTTTGGTTTTGAGCTGCTAGGGCAGACCTCACCTACTGGTGTACCCTAGTTTTCTTAGTCTCATCCATGTTGATCTGCTTTCCCACCTGGTTTAACAAACCACCCCGGGTCATGGTATTTTCTTCATTGTCACTGAATCAGCTAGATTCCTAGGGTTTCACCCTTCTCTAAACGAAGCTATTGCCACTTTTTCAAAGCAATCAGCTAACCCGTTCTTGGTATTTACGAACCGACTTATATAGTTTTTTAACGACTCATTTGGTTCTTGGGCACAATGGATGATAGTATCTCCATTTCCCTTCACCTCTTTATTTCCCACAAACTGCCTTCGAATGGCAACCCAAAAGGTATCAAAGTTTGTGATACAACCCTGAGGAAAACTGTTGTACCATTTCAGAGCACTTCCTGTAACAGATTGGGAGAAGGCCCTACATATAAGTTTATCATCGTCATCAAAATTCATCATAAAGTTCTTGAACTGCTCCATATGATTGTCCGGATCTTTACTCCTATCATACTTCTTCATTTTAGTACTGTCAAACCTCTTAGGGAGGTTTCCGGATAGGATCTTGGTAGAGAATGGTGATTGTCTCCAATTCCTACTACAACTAAAGACTGTGTCTTCATTAGGTGTTGCAAAAATACCTGGTTCATCATGGAAAGCAAAAGGATCAATCAACAGTTGATCCACATGCCTGTGATTATGGCTGTGAGATGACACTTTGCCCAAATGTCTTTTAAGTCTCCTATGCCTATCTCTCTTCCTTGAATATTTTTTAACTAGCTTCTGTTTCTTTCTGGAACTCCCTTCATCATTACTTAATGATATAGACACTTCAAGCCCAGCCTCGTTTGAAGAGCTACTGGAGGACTCAGAATCTGAGCTTTCCACCAGCTTGGACCGATGAGACTTCTTAGAACTGACATGGTCTTTTTGGTACTTAAATGAGTCTTTGCTGATGGATCATTCTCCTTAGGATTGTCAGTATCGTGGATGGCTGACGCCTTTGACTTCTCCTTGAAACCTATTTCTGCTTTTTTAATGGCCCTTGAAGCCTCAATCTCAGCTCTCAACTTATCTTGTTCCTCGGTGGTGTATTCATTGTTTTCCCCAACCACCTCCACCATAAGTGATGCAATCGTTTGCTCATTTGGATATATCCGAACAGGGTTTTTTGCTGGTTTTGAATGCAAGATTCAGGTACCTTCTTCTCCCACTGTGGTCGCCAATTTGGTGAGGTTTATTTTGGGCTGAGGGTAATTTTGTAAAGTGTTTTGGGCATTAAATGTTTTGGTGTTAAGTAGTGAGAGATTTGAGCAGTCTGGTTGTATTAAATGTTCATTACCCTTATTAATGAAAGTGGTTAGGGTATTTATACCCTTAATTAGGGACCTATGGGCTTCGGGTCAAGTTATTAAATCGTGTCGAGTTTAAGGAATCATTTACTTATTAAGCTGATTAGCGCATAGCTTAGTCAAAAGGTGTTTAGGTGTTTCTTTACCCTTGTCTGGATATCTCAGTAGGCTGTGACTGAATAACCCGAACTCATCAGATTTGATTTCACAACTGATGATGAAGAAGGAACATGTGAGAGTTTGAGTGCCGAACTCAAAAGCCCTATAAAGGTGATGGTGGTGGTGAAGGAACGTCCAAAGGGAACAAACCCTAAGGTTTTACCGTGTATTATTTTTTTATCTTTGTGAACAATCAAAGTCCTTGGATGGCGAAGGCACATTTTATATTACTATTCGGTTGAAGTCTGAATAAGTCTTTTGAACATCTAAAGTCCTTGGATGGCCAATGCATGTTTTGTATTACTGTTTTGTTAAAGTTCGAACAAGTTTAATTTTTTCAAACTTTCTTTTTGCTTAATACATTTCCTTAAACTTTTACATGGCTAATGTTTAAGTAGCCCCTAGCATTTCAGAATTATTAAAGTGAGAGTGTTTAATATCTCTGATGACATTCATTTAATAGTTATCACCAACCATCAAGTTTATCTGATCCACTAAAGTCCCAAGGTATTGAAAAAGTGATTTATACTTGATGGAATTGTAGTAAAATCACTCCGCATTTTTTAAGAAGGCATTATATATTATACAAGACCGGACACCTCATTAAAACCTTCGCGCGCCACCAGGGTAGGAAAGAGTATGCCCCATAATATTTACATTGGTATTTAACAAGTAAATATTTACACAAAACTTTACTCTAAATATAAACTGAGATGTTCAATATTTCATGGGTGCTTCAAAACTCTCCCTTCTTTGTCTTGAAGTCTATAATTCCCAGGTTTGAGCTTTTCACAGACCTCATAGGTGTCTTCCTAGTTTGAAGCCAACTTACCGAATTGCTTCTCCTTGGTATGTAAGAAAACGTTTCTTAATACCTTATCTTTTGGTTGAAAATCTCTTCTATTGACCTTGGAGGCAAATCTGCTCCTCATCAAACCTTGGTAGTGAGTTGTTCTCAAGTGTGCTATAACCCTTATTTCTTCTATTAAGTCTAGTTGATTCCTAGTTGCTATCTCATTAACTTGTTTGGAATAGTTGTAGACTCTATACAATGGTAAGGTAGCTTCTATAGGGATAATTTCATCCATCCTATATACCATAAAAAAGAAGATTCTTGTGTAACAACTCGAGGAGTAGTTCGGTAGGCCCACATCACTTCTTGTAAATAACTTGGCCATTTCCCTGCAACACCTTCTAAATTCTTCTTTAATCCAGACTAAATGGTTATGTTGGCAACTTCAACCTGACCATTTTCTTGTGGATGGAAAGGAGAAGAAAAACAATGTTGAATACCTCTCGAAGCACAAAAATTATCCATATCTTTGTTATCAAACTGTGGCCCATTGTCTGTAGTAATTTTAGGAACCCCAAATCTGCAGCATATATTGGATAAGATAAACTTAATGACAGCCTTTGATGTGGTCCCTTCTAAGGGAGCTGCCTCTATCCATTTTGAGAACTAATCAATAGCAACTATAATAGTTCTGCACTCCCCGGATGCCAAAGGTAAAGGTCCTACTAAATTCATTCCCCATCTGGCAAAAGGTATTAGCTCAGAAATAGAATCCATAGGTACTGCTGGCACATGAATTTCATTGCCATACTTTTGACATGGATCACATTTTTTTACCATTTCTTTAGCATCTGCCATTATGGATGGACAATAGTATCCAGCTAATAAGACTCTTCGTGTTAGCGCCCTGTACCCACAATGTGTTGATCCTTCCCCATCGTGTAGTTCAGACAAAACAACTTGAGATTCTTCAACCCCCAAACAACGTAAGAGAGGTCTACTAAAAGACTTTTTTTTTATAGAGAACTCCCATTATCATCAAAAAACCACGTGCCTTGTGTTTTATCTTCCTTTCCATAGCTTTTTCCGAAGGCAAAACCCCATCAAAAATATATTGAAGAAGGGTATATCACCAGTCTTTAGGCTGAATCACATATATGCTCATACTTTCCCCATCCTCTTTGTTTTGACCTGGCTGTATGGATGGGCATTCTTGTATGTGAATCCAAGGGTAGGAATCAAAATATGCTATAGTTGTTAAAGAGTCTGCCAGTGTATTCTCTGATCTGGGAATATGCTCATAACAAACACTTTTGAAGTCTGCTGCCACTTTTTTCAAGATGAGTAAATACTTAATCATTTGCTTCTTCTTGGCCTTAGACTGACCTTGAGCATGATGGATGAGCAGTTGACAGGTCACTCATCAATCGAACTCTCTTAGCCCCACACAGGAAAGCCAATTAAGACCAGCTATAGTTGCTTTATATTCGGACTCATTGTTAGAGGCCCTGAACCCAAAGCATATAACTTGGTACATCTTATCACCATACGGAGAGGTTAGGAAAAATCCAGCTCCATAACCCATTGTGCTTAAACCACCATCAGTTTGGATCACTCACTTTTTCTTGGTTTTATCTTGTGGAGTTTGTTTGGAGTTCCTATCTGTATAGAACTCTACCAGGAAATCAGCCACTGGTTGAGCTTTAATAGCTATTCGGGCGGCAAAATCAATGTCGTAATCACGCAATTCTGCTGACCACTTGGTCATCCTATTTGATATATCTGCCTTCTGAAGAACATTCTTTAGTGGGAAATATGTCAGGACAATAATGGAATGGAATTGAAAATAAGGCCTCATCTTTCTTGCTGCAATCACTAAGGCTAGTGCCAACTTTTCAAGCTTTAAGTACCTTTTCTTAGCATCTATTAAACTTTTGCTGATATAGTATACCGGGCGAGGATAATTGTCCATTTCTCTTACCAGAACTATACTTGTAGCACATTCTGACACAGCCAAGTATATATAGAGCGTTTCTCCTTGAATGGATTTGAAAAGAGTCTTTGGTGAAAATAATTGTTTCTTTATCTCATCAAAAGCTTGGTTACATTGTGGAGACCAATTAAAGTCTTTAACATTCTTCAAGATTTGGAAAAATAGAGCACATATGTCCGAAGACCTTAAAACAAACCGGTTTAAGGCAACCAACCTCCCAGTGAGCCTTTGGACTTCTTTAACATTCCGAGGAGGATCCATTTTCAATATGGCATTAAGCTGATCTGGATCAGGCTGGATACCTTTCTCACTTATCACATAACCCAGAAAATTTCCAGACCGGACCCTAAACACACATTTTTCTGGATTTAACTTCAAATTCACACCTGCTAAATTAGTAAATGTTTCTTAAAGATCAGTTATGTGCAAATCCTCCTCCAAGCTTTTAACCATCATGTAATCTATGTATACTTCCATATTTTTGCCAGTCTGATCAGCGAATACTTTGTTCACCAACCTTTGATAAGTAGCCCCACCATTCTTTAACCCAAAGGGCATCACCTTGTAGCAATGGAGACCTCTGTCTGTTATAAAGGTAGTGTGATCTTGATCCTTCGGATCCACCTGTATCTGGTTGTACCCAGAGAAAGCATCCATGAAGAGTCCACCAACTGATCTATCCGAGGGACTGGATAGAGATCTTTTGGGCAAGCTCTGTTAAGGTCAGTGAAATCAATGCACATACGTCATTCTCGTTCTTTTTCTTGACTAACACCGGATTGGCAGTCCATAAAGGATAATGGGATTCCTTTGTGTGTCCCATCTTGGTAAGCCGATCAACCTCTTGGACTATCACATCTGCTTTTTCCTTAGAAAAAACTCTTTTTTTCTGTACTACAGGTGCAACATCACTTCGGATGGACAACTTGTGTGAGATAATGCTTGCGGGTACTCTTGTTACATCACTATTGCACCAAGCGAAGACATGCTGATTGTTTAGCAAAAAGGACAACAATTTCTTTTTCAACTCTGGTGTCATCTTGGAACCAATCTTGATATTTCTACCATCTGCAAGGGAGTAGGTTTCAACTTCTTCAACTGGTATTATAGCACTAGGAGCCTCTCTGGGGTCATCAATCTTATTCCCCCGCAGAACGATCCAGTAACTGCTAATTTTCATTAATCTGAACTGCCCCCAAAGTCTTAGAAGCAAGAGCAGTTGCATAGCACTTCCTGGCTATCTTCTGACTACTTTGGAAAACATCTACTTGTCCTTGAATTGCATACTTTAAACATTAATAGACTGTTGAGGCCACAACATGCATTCTAGAAAGCCAAGACTTCTCAAAAATCGCATTGTATGATGTGGGGCATTCTACCACAACGAATAGTACCCTCACTATCTTTTTAAAAGGCCCCTTGCCTAACATCACCTGTTTTTCAAACTCCCTAATTACATCCGGATAGCTACCTGTGAAGCCCACAATAGTTTTATTTGAGTGTTGAATAGCATCCGCATTCCTCATTTGTTTATAGGAGCTTAAGAAGAGGATGTTTTCCGAACTGCCCGTATCTATCAAAATCTGGCGTATATCTTCACCATCTTTTTAAAAGGCCTCTTGCCTAACAGCATCTCTTCTTCAAACTCCCCAATTACATCCGCAGAGTAACCTGTGAAGCCCACAATAGTTCTGTTTGAGTGTTGAATAACAGCCGAATTCCTCATCTATTTATAGGAGCTTAAGAAGAGGATGTTTGCTGAATTACCAATATCTATATAAAAAAATCGGCGTATATTTTTGCCCCCAATAGATGAACCTATAACCACTACATCCTCATGAGGACCAGCAATATTCCTCAATTCATCATCATCAAAAACTATAAACGGGAAAGGAGTTTGGCACTGATGGGAAGACATCCCCCCCTGCAATTGAGTGACCAAACTGTGTACATGCCTCTTTCTTGATGAAAGGGTGGGTGCTGTCACAATATCTCCTCCAAAGATGGTCAGTGATTCAAAGAAACTAATCAGTCCGGACACCATCCTGGTTTGTTCTGTTATGACCCCCACCTTATTCCGAGTTGGATCAGGATCTAGGTACTCATAATCAATATCGAATCTTTCAAGAATAACCATTACCCCTTTTTGAGCATATGTTCCAGCATTGTTTCTAGGGCCCGTCCAAGGGGCATTGTCAGGGCTCTTTCCACTTCTTCTTTTGACATAAGCTCCCAATTTGTCTCTTTCAATAAGGTTTTGCACTTCATGTTTCAATGTTATGCAGTCTTGAGTGTTATGGCCTATATCATTGTGATATTGGAAAAAAACAAGTATTTCGGCTTTCTCTGGGAGACTACAAGGCTGCCAATTTTCAAAAATGGACTTCGTCCTTAGTCTTATCATAGATTGTGGCCATATTCTCCCATAACTCTACAAACCACTCCGGTTGAACGCAAGGACCTCTTTTACCTCTTGACTGTTGGATGTGAGCCTGAATCTGGTTGGACTGAGTTTGTTTAGTCCAGTTGGATCCTTGTCCGGTCTTCTTAGCCTTATATCCGGACTGGTTAGCAGCCGGAGGAGCTATTGTGGTGGACCTTACTTGGAGGTGCATCCTGGTCTTCTTTGTTTCTTCCACATTAATATATATTTTCCTACTTGATTCAACAGGCCACCCCAGGTCATAGCTTTTTTCCTGGTTACAGAATCAGCCAGGTTCCCAGGATTCAACCCCTGTCTCAGAGAAGCAATTGCCACCTGTTCAAAGCAATCTGCTAATCCGTTCTTTGTATTCAAAAATTTACTTATGTAGTCCTTTAAACACTCATTTGGTTCTTGGTCAAAATGGATAATGGTATCTTTATTGCCCTTCACCTCTTTACTTCCAACAAATTGCCTTCGGAAGGCAACCCATAACGTATCAAAGTTTTTAATACACCCTTGAGGTAAGCTATTATACCACTTAAGAGCACTTCCCGTGAAATTTTAGGAGAAGGTACTGTACAAGAGTTTGTCATCATCATCAAAATTCATCATGAAGTTCTTGAATTGCTCCAAATGGTTGTCCGGATCTCAATTTCCATCATACTTTTCCATTTTAGAGCTTTAAAACCTTCTGGGTAGGTTTCTGGACAGTATTTTGGCTGACAAAGGTGACTGCCTCTAGTTCTTATTACGACTAAAGATTGTATCTTCAAAAGCAAAAGGATCTATCAACAACTGATCAGCATGCTTGTGGGATGACCCTCTGCCTAGATATCCTTTTAAGCCTACCATGCGTATCCCTCTTTCTTGAATACTTTTTATTAACTTAATCTTTTTTCTAGATCTTCCTTCATCACTGCTTGATGACAAAGATTCCTCAAGCTCAGCCTCATTCGTAGAGCTACTGGAGGACTCTGAATTTGAACTTTCAATGGCCTTAGATCGATGTGTCTTCTTAGAGCTGAGATGAGTCTTTTTGAACTAAGATGAGTCTTTATTGATGGATCATTCTCCCAGGATTGCCAGTTTGATGAAGAGATGACGCCCCTGATTTCTCCCTGATCCCATTTTTGCTTGTTTTATGTCCCTTAGTGCTTCTATATCTGCTCTCAACTTATCTCGCTCCTCAATGGTGTATTCAATATTCTCCCTGACCGTTTCCACCACATGGGGTGGAGTACCTTGGTCGTTCTGATGCATCTGAACTGATTCTTTATACAGGTTTTGAATGTAAAATTCAAACACCTTCGTGCTCCCACTATGGTTGCCAATTTGGTTTGGTTTATTTTGGGCTGGAGGTAGTTTGGTAAAGTGTTTTGTTAAGTTTAGGGTATTTTGTATTTAGTGTGAGGAGTAGTGAGATAATTAAGCAGCCTGCTTATATTAAATGTTGATCACCCTCATTAACGAGAGTAGCTAGGGTATTTATACTTTTAATTAATAACCTATGGACTTACCGGGTCAAGTTCAGAAACCGGGTCGAGTTTAAGGACCCATTAGTTTTTTAGTGGATTAGCAAATAGCTTAGTCAAAAGGTATTCACATTTGTCGTGTTCAGATTTTATAGTGGTGTGATATTGTCTGAATTACCCCTGTCCGGATTAGCTGGTGGGTTGTGTTTGTAACATCCGAACTCATCAATATCAATTAGGGATAAAACTTTTAATTACTTAAAAAAACGTATGAAAAAACAAGATTAAAGTTGAAGTCTTACAAAATTTCAAATTGAAATAGTTTGCTAGTTCTCAGAAAATTTAACCAGATAAAATCGGATTCTCATAAGAAATAAAGAATGATTTTTTTTTTGTGTTTTTAATAAATAAATAAACGAATCATATAGACCAACGACCAAAGTGGAAAACAGTTTAAAACTGTGCTAAAATGAGATGATTTTGAAGAATGAAATAAACCATTTTTATTTAAAAAATTCAAATCTGAATATTGCATCTAAACTTTTTCAGGAGGCGGTGTCTTTGGACCCGTCAGTTGGCGTTAACTTTTGAATTCTGTTTCATATCGAAAATCACAATAATACTAAAAAAATATGGATTATGCATTTTGTTTGATGTTATATTATGATAACGATTTGTCAACTACTCCATCTAATTATACTAAAATATATAAAAATTATTACCGATATGGTTGTTATCAAGTTTAAAATTTTCTTTTATAATAAATCAGACTTATTATACTATTTCGAGATATATTTATAGCAAACCAACCAAAATCTAATCTAAAATATTATAAGACTGATTTTTTGAAATATATTTATTTAATATATTTTATAAATGGATATGTTATATATATATCTATCTATATGGAAAGATGGTCCACTAGAAATATTCTTGTTATTGCTTCGACTCATATTCCCCAAAAAGTGGATCCCGCTCTAATATCCTCGAATAAATTAAATACATGCATTAAGATATGAAGGCTTCTTATTCTGTAACAAGGAAAGCGCTTTTTCACTTGGAAAATAAAATGTTCCATACTAATGAATTCGAGTCTGTATGTTGTTTGGCCTATAGTGAGCCAAGAAATCTTGAATGAAGATGTAGGCGGAGGTTTCCGAGGAATACAAATAGCCTCTGGCTTTTTTCACTGGAATACCATTTAGTTGACTTGTACCTGTTTGAACAACGTCAGTTAATCCTGGTTTTTTTTAAGAATTTAGGCGATTTTTATAAGATTCCTCTTCTGAATCAAATTTATAAGATTCCTCTTTATAAGATTCTTCTTCTGAATCAAATTTATAATATTCCTCTTCTGAATCAATATAAGATTCCTCTTCTGAATCAAATTTATACGATTCATATTTATACGATTCCTCTTCTGAATCAAATTCAATGGGATCCAAAGAGACTATGTCTTCATCCATAGGATTCCAAGTACCCAGATCAATCGAAAGTTCGATTCTATCAGAACTACTTATTTTCAAATAATATCCACATTGTTCACAAATATTCATTATTTTAAGGAAGTCCAATAATAAAATTAATCAAGTTAATTAAACAATGTAATTAACTAAATTGAGCCTATACGTGAAAAAGGGATCATGGACGCAAGTATGATAACCGGGTTCAATTTGAAAACTATGAAGAAGATAGCTTAGATCTCAATACTTAATCCTGAACTAATAACTTATGGTGTAAATTGATTTGTCAATTAGTAGGTCGTAGTCCCCAATCATGAGATAGTAATATATGTTGGGCTTTACAAATTTTGGCTTCAAATTGTAAAGCCTATAAATAAAAGGCTTAGATTTTGGCATTTCTTTAGCCAAAACCAAAACAATGAATCAATTGTTATCTCTATAATTGGAAGAATTTAGTCTTTATTTCTCTATTTTTATTTCAAGTTCTTCATTTGTTATTGAAGATCAAAGTTAGAAATATATTTCTAAATGCTGGTGAATGGAAAACTCAAAGCAAATAAGTAAGTGTTCTTCGTTTTCTATTCATTTATTCAATTGGAAAATCAGCAAAGAGGTTTATGTTTTTCCGCGTTTTGATGAGCGATTTATCAATTGTCATCATATCTAATAAACTTATTTGTGATTGATAGAATAATAAAAAAAGCGTGTCTATCATGCATATTTCTTACTATAAAGAATCCATGACACTGGGTTTATGTGTTTGATTAAGCTGGTTATGGCATAACTTAGGAGTTGTTTGAAAAGTATGACATGATGATTCGTTCTTAAATTAAAAGCATGATATGGGGATTATATGTGTGTTTTTATCATTTTAAATAAAAAATTTGTTTGTAAATAGTTGAGATTATTTGATTGACATATGGTTCAGTTTGATGTCTGAATTTTTATGAAAATTAGCATCAACCCAACTAGTTTGATGAATTAATTCTAACTATTGGGGCAACGGATCATCGATGGCTTATCCCTTAATGCTAACGATGATCAAAAGTTGTCCAACTATGTTCACCTTGGTCAACGAACTGTTTCCTCTGTGGGTGAACACTGCAATCTAATGGACTGCCTAGATTGGTGATGTTGGTTGGGCATCACATAAGACCTGCAACAAAAACTGCTTCATATTGCAGCAGGTTGTTGTAGGCTGAGCATCACATAGGACTTGCAGGAGCACATGTTACACGCTCGGGACTGCTTATCGGGTGCTGCATTACTTGTTATAGGGTGGGAACTGCCTAGTGGGAAAAGCATGTCCTTCTGGGTAGGTTGCTTATTAATTTATTTTTAAAAGTCTGAAGAAAAAAAATTAATTAATTTAAATTGAGGAATTTATTTTCATAATGTTATGTGTTTTGGCATGGCATATGTTGTATGTTTTGGTTTGGTTTATTTTGGGCTAGGGTAGTTTTTTAAAGTGTTTTATGAAGTTTCAAAGTAGTAAGTGTTTGGTGTAGAATGTAGAATGTAGTGAGATAATTGAGCATCTTGGTTGTATTAAATGTTCAATACCCTCATTAATGAGAGTAGTTGGGGAATTTATACCCTTAATTAAGGACTCATAGGCTTACGGGTAAAGTTATGAAACCGGGTCAAGTTTAAGGACCCATTAATCTTTTAAGTAGATTAGCACATAGCTTAGTCAAAAGGTTTTTACTTTTGTCATGTCCGGATTATTTGGTGGTATGTTATTGTCCGAATTACCCCTGTCCGGATTATGCAGTAGGCTGTGTCTGAATATTCTGAACTCATCAGTAGCCCATTTTTTAAGCCTTGCCAACTATCTTTGGTATGGCTAAAAAGTTCACTAAGACAATCTCAACTTTACCCGACCTTCCCATGCATTTCGTATTATGCAGTTTGCTTTTAACATCAACCCAGTTCGAAACTTGTCAAGAGTGGTTTATATTTCTAGAATTCTAAGAGTTTTCTTCTTGGGTCGTGGGACACATGTCGATGTCTGGTTCGACCTACCAGTCGTTTTTTTCCTAGACCGGCGCGTCCACTAAGTCTAGAAAGTTACCTAGGCCTTTAATTCTCCACACATTTGTGCAACCTTTAATCATTGCAAAACTCTCTTCAACGTCTCCTACGTAACAGTTACTTTTTATTGTTATATAAATTCTCTTTCACTATTTCATTGTCTTCATCACTTACCGCTTTTCTAGAGAGATTTTCATTTTCACCTTCAATTTGTTCTTGTAAGGTTTTATGTTCAAGGCCAGAATCGCACTTGTTAAAGACGGGTCGTTAAACTTATTAGAGTTAGAAAGGGCGAAAAAAGTAGAAAGAGAGAATCGCATTGTTGTCGGCCTCTCAGTTTTTCCAAGTGAGAAATCTAGTGAACCGATTGAAGAAGTTGATCAAGAATCATCATTTTCCAAAAAACCCAGGCCTAGATAGTTATTCAAACCCAACCTTTCACCTCTTCCCTCAGGTTCTTTAGTTCAAGAGTCTTAACCTTCTGTTGTTAATGAAAAAGTTGTTTCAAGTATCAAAAAACCTTCCCCCTTCATAGCCATGGGTTCTGACACTGAGAAGTCTCCGAAGAAGATAACCCCTCTTCGGACGACTCGTCTAGCTAAAACTCAATCTACTACTTCACTGCCAAAGCCCTCCAGATCGGAGGCATCTAAAGCAACCTCAAGGGACAAGCCCTCCGGGATCGGAGGGATCTAAAGTAGCCTTAAGAGGCAAGCCCTCCGGATCCTAACCTCAACCGAACACCAAGCATTCAGATGCAATAGGTACTCAACCATCCGAACAGCCTTCGGTACCAAAAACTGACCCCCGTCCATCCAGGGTAACTGATAAACCTTCCACAGTGATGGAAGAAGTAATGGAAGATAGTATTGAGGAGGCTCCCTTTGAAACTGAGGCATCAGATCAAACGGGGGATGCTTCTTCTGACAAGAAGGGAAAAAGCAAGTTCAAGGTATGTTTGACGCATCCGGAGCTTCCGAAGTGCCTAGAGGGAAAGGTAGACCCTTGCTTCAAAAATGTTAGTGTCAAATACTTGTTGGCTCTACAAAATATAAACTACATCTACTCCCACACTGCTGATTTGGGCCGAATCCGGAATAAATGGGGGATTCCGGAGTGAGTGAAGGTAAGGATACATATCACTCCGGAGACTCCTATGGACTGCAAGCTCAACGAGGTGGTGATTTTCACCGAAGTGCTAAACTGGGGACTTCAGTTTCCATTGGACCCAGAAATCGCCAGGTACTTCCACCTAGTTGAACTCTGCCCAAGCCAGCTAAGCCCAAATGCTTGCTATTCTCTCCTTGCTTGCATAATTGCATCAAGGTTTTCAAAAATCTCGCTCCCAATGGAGCAGTTTGTTGCTGTGGCAAGCTTATGCAACAATCATCAGATTCCATTCTACCATCACAATATGGGGAACAGCTTCAAAGTGGTAGATGACTTGTTGGAGTCTGAAAAGAACTGGAGGACACAGTTCTGTTTGTCAGTGGGACATGGGAGAACGAAAGGAAGATCAAGGCCAATACCAACCCTAGCATGCTGACTAGCAGGTGGAAAAGTACTGATGAGTTTCTCTCTTATCTTTGTTTCTCATGCTTTTACTTTTTAAATCATAAGTGTTCCCCTTCTGATTAATTTGTCACTTCCTTTTCGGTGTTACCGAAAGAGTTCACCGGACACCTAGAGGAGGGGAAAAAAACATGTGCAAGGCTTAATGCATGGGTTGCGGAGCATTGGGAGAATGTCTTCCACAACTGTTTTACCTCGGGCAATCTTGTGAGGTCCCATCTATGGAAAACCACAGGCCAGAGAGACCTCTCATGGGAAGAGCTGACTAGATTGCCACCTCATGATGTAATTCTCAAACGGATGGAGGCCAAGGATGGAACATTGTTCTTACCTTACAGAGCAAAGGCTCCTAGCAAGATGAAGAACAAGAAGAAGAAGGCTACAGCAGAGTCAGCTCAAGCAGCCACAGAGAGGACTGGTTCGGCGAACCAAGGGGGAATCGACGCTGCTCTGCTCAAAGTGGTAGAGGCTGAAACAGTAAGGGAGCCAGGAGAGTCGCAGAACCCACCAAAACCTCACAAGAAAGACCAGAAAAGAAGGGCTAGTAGTGACGAGAAGGCTGCTAAAAAGAAGAAAGTCACCTTAGGAAAAGAAAAAAAATCGCCATTTGGAGACTCTACCTCCACCAGCCCATGTTGATCCCACTCTACAAGAGAAGATCCCAACAGGTCTGCAGTCCGGAGAGGTTGTTGGGGGAGGGACTGAAGAAGTTGACATTAGTGCTCTTCAAGACATTGATTTATACTTCAATGATTCTGAGAAGGATGATTTCACAGGTCTCTATCGCCCATCCAGGTCTGCTAATATGGTGACCTTCAACGGTAAGTCGTTCTCCGTCTCCGTAGAGCAAGATGTTCTTATCCATTCCCTCATTGGCCACATTCAACCAGTACTCGACTTGGAAAGACAGGTGAAAAGTCAGACCACCCTCATTAATTCCCTCACTATTAACAAGGATTCTCTATCAACCAGCCACCTCAATGCCAATCAGAGTATAGAGAAGCTGAAAAAGGAGATAGAGGCATTGAAGAAGGACAAAGAGGATTCACTAACCAAGTTGGCCACTTCGGAGACTGCCAGAATTGAGCTCCAAACAAAGTACTCCGGCTTGGAAAAGGACCTCTCAACATTAAAGGAGGACCTGAAGACCAAAGATGGTGTAATCCAAACCTTATCTGATGAGAAAACTGCATTAGAAGGTATTGTATCGAAGATGGCCAAGAAGAAAGAGGATTTGGTGAAGCAGCAGGAGCAAGCTATCTAGGCATGTAATGATAAATATACCAACTAAGTGATAGATTCCATAAAGAAAAGATACGTTGAAGTCAAGTCAGACATGGTTTTGCTCTTCCATAAAACTTTTCCGAAGAGGACCCTTGGTCCCTTATGGAAATATGTGGAGTGTGAAGACATCCCATTTCACATTATGGCCGATGACGACAAGCACAACTATGCCAGTGGAATAGATTCCACTACTAACGATGAAGAGGGAACTGGTGAGAGTTCGAGTGCCGATCTCAAAAGTCCCAAGAAAGGTGGTGGTGAAGGAAAATCTGAAGGGAACAAGCCCTAAGGTTTAATCATATCTTTGTTTTCTTCTTTTATTTTTGTGAACAGTTAAAGTCCTTGGATGGCCAAAGCACATTTTGTAATGTTATTCGGTTAGAGTCTGAATACCTTTAAAATACTTAAAGTCCTTAGATGGCCAAGGCATGTTTTGTTTTTCCTGTTCGGTTAAAGTTTGAATAGGTTTATTAATCAAATCTTACTTTATTTAACACTTTCTTTCCTTTAAATTTCAATGGCTAATGTTTAAATAGACCCCAGTATTTCATAAGCATTATGGTGAGAGTGTTTAATATCTCCGATGATATGTATTTTATGGTCATCATTCAACCAGGTTTATTCGATCTACTAAAGATCCAAAGTGTTGAACTAGTTATTTCTACTTGAATTGAATTGTAGTAAAACCACACCGGATGTTTTAGAAAGGCCTCACATCTTATTGAATGAAAAAATCGAATGTTCGAAACCTTTTCCTTTTTTGTCCTGAAGCCTATATGTCCCAGGTTTAAGTTTTTCGGAGTCCTCATAGGGGCCTTCCCAGTTCGGAGCCAGCTTACCGAACTTCTTCTCCTTGGTGTGTAAGAAAACATTTCTCAACACTTTATCTCCCAGTTGAAAATCTCTTCCCTTGACCTTGGAAGTAAACCTGCTCCTCATCAAGCCTTGGTAATGGGTTGTTCTCAAGTGAGCTTTAACCCTTCTTTCTTCTATTAAGTCCAACTGATTCCTAATTGTTATCTCATTAGCTTGTTCGGAATAGTTATTGACCCGGTATGATGGTAGGGTAGCTTCTATGGGGGTAATGGCATACATCCCATACACCAAAGCAAAAGGAGATTCTTGTGTAGCAGCCCGATGAGTAGTTCGGTATGCCCACAACACTTCTTACAGATAGCTTGGCCACTTCCCTGCAGCTCCTTCTAGATTCTTTTTTAATCCGGACAAAATGGTCATGTTAGCAACATCAACCTGGCCGTTTTCTTGTGGATGGAAAGGAGAAGAAAAGCAATGCTGAATGCCTCTGGAAGCATAAAAATTCTTCATATCCTTGTCATCAAACTGTGGCCCATTGTCTGTGGTAATCTTTTGAGGAATCCCAAATCTACAACATATATTGGATAGGATAAATTTAATGACAAGCTTCGAAGTGGTTCCGGCCAAAGGAGCTTCCACTATCCATTTCGAGAAGTAATCAATAGAAACTATAATAGTTTTGCACCCTCCGAACACAATTGGCAGAGACCCAACTAAATCCAATCCCCAGCGAGCAAAATGTATTGGCTCAGAAATAGACTCCATAGGTACTGTTGGCACATGAATTTCGTTGCCATACCTTTGAAATGGATCACACTTCTTTACCATTTCTTTAGCATCTGCCATTATGGATGGCCAATACTACCCAGCCAACAATACCCTCCAGGTTAGTGCCCTGTAGCCACAATGTGCTGATCCTTATCCATCGTGTTGTTCGGATAAAACGACTTGAGATTCTTCAACCCCCAAACAACGCAGGAGAGGTCTACTGAACGATTTTTTATAAAGAACTTCCCTTATGATCAAAAAACCACGAGTCCTGTGTTTAAATTTTCTTGACATTGCTTTATCCGGAGGCAAAGCCCCACTAGAAATGTATTGAAAAAGGGAAAATCTCCAATCTTTAGGTTGAACTACTTGTATACTCAAGCTTTCCTCCTTTTCTTTGTTCTGATTTGATTGTATAGATGGGAATTATTGTATATGAATCCAAGGGTAGGACTCAGAATATGTTATGGTTACCAAAGAATTTGTCAGTGTATTTTCTGACCTAGGAATATGCTCATAACAAACAATTCTGAAGTTGGCTGCCACCTTTTTTCTGGCTGAGTAAGTATATTATCAAATGTTCCTTCTTGGCCTCAGACTGACCTTAAACATGATGGATGAGAATCTGGGAGTCACTCATCAACCTAACCCTTTTAGCCCCACATAGGAAGCTAATTTAAGGCCAACTATAATCGTTTCATATTCAGACTCATTGTTAGAGGCCATGAATCCAAATTATATAGCCTGGTACATTCTATCACCATACGGAGATGTTAGGAAAATTCCAGCTCCATATCCCATTGTACTTGATCCACCATCAGTTTGGACTACCCACTCTTTCTTGGTTTTTTTGTCTGAAGTTTGTTTAGAGCTTCTATCCGAATGAAACTCTACCAGGAAATCACCAACTGATTGAGCTTTAATAGCAGTTTGTGGGGCAAAATCAATGTCATAATCACCCAACTCTACTAACCAATTGGTCATCGTTCTTGATATGTCTGCCTTCTGAAGAGTATTTTTCAATGGGAAAGACGCCCGGACAATGATGGAATGAGACTGAAAGTACGGCCTCATTCTTTTTGCTACAATTACTAAGGCTAGTGCCAACTTTTCAAGCTTTAAGTACCTTTTCTCAGCATCTATCAAACTTTTGTTGATGTAGTACACCGGACGAGGGTAGTTGTCCACTTCCTTCACCAATACTGCGCTTATAGCACATTCTGACACAGCTAAGTATATGTAGAGTGTTTCTCCTTGAATGGGTTTAAAAAGAGTCTTTGGTGAAGATAAGTGTTTCTTTATTTCAGCAAAATCTTGGCTGCATTGTGGAGCCTAATTAAAATCTTTAGCATTCTTCAAGGTTTGGAAAAACGGAGCACACTTGTCTGAAGACCTCGAAATAACACGATTCAAGTAGAGTCTCTGTACTTCCTTAATATTCCAAGGAGGGTCCATTTCTAGTAGAGTATTAAGTTGCTCCGGATCGGGTTGTATCCCTTTCTCACTTATCACGTACCCCAAGAATTTTCCGGATCGAACGTCAAAGATACACTTTTATGGATTCAGTTTCAAATTCATTGTTGCCAAATAAGCAAAAATCTCTTGGAGGTCAAGTATGTGCAAATCCTCCTCCAGGATTTTAACCATCATGTCATCTATGTATACCTTCATATTTCTGCCAATCTGGCTAGCGAATGTTTTGTTCACCAACCTCTGACAAGTAGCCCCAGCATTTTTCAACCCAAAAGGCATCACCTTGTAACAATGGAGACCTCTGTCTGTTATAAAGGTAGTATGATCTTGGTCTTTTAGATCCACCTGTATCTGGTTGTACCCAGAGAACGCATATATGAAAGATAGAAACTTGTTTCCAGATGTTGAGTCTACCAAATGATCTATCCGGGGGGCTGGATAAAGATCTTTTGAGCAAGCCCTGTTGAGGTCAGTAAAATCAATACACATACGCCATTTCCCATTATTTTTCTTGACCAACACCGGATTGGAAGTCCATAAAGGATATTGGGATTCCTTTATGTGCCCCGTCTTGGTAAGTCGATCAACTTCTTAGACTATTACATCAGCTTTCTCCTTAGAGAAAGCTCTCATTTTCTGCACAACAGGTGCAACATCACTCTGGATCGACATCTTGTGTGAGATAACACTTGCAGGTACTACAGTTACATCACCATTGCACCAAGCAAAGACATGCTGATTGTTTGATAAAAAGGACAACAATTTCTTTTTCAACTATGGCGCCATCTTGGAGCCAACCTTGATACTTCTGCCCTCTGCCAGGGAATGGGTTTCAATTTCTTCAACTAGTATTATAACACTAGGGGCCTCCCTAGGGTCATCAATCTCACCCTCTCCCTCAAAAGGCCTCAGTAACTGCTAATCTTCATTAATCCAAACTGCTCCCAAAGTTTTAGGAGCAAGTGTAGTTGCATAGCACTCTCTTGATATCTTCTGACTACTTCGAACAACTCCCACTTGCCCTTGAACTGCATACTTTAAACACTGGTGGATTGTTGAGGCTGCAGCATGCATTCTAGAGAGCCAGGACCTCCCAAATATTGAATTCTAGCATGTGGGGCAATCTACCACAACGAATAACACCCTGACCAGCTTTATAAAAGGCCCCTTGCCCAACATCACATTTTCCTCAAACTCCCCGATTACATCCGCAGAGCTCCCTGTGAAGCCCAATATGGTTATTTTTTATCGTTGAGTAACGTCTGGATTCTTCATCTGCTTGTAGGAGCTCAAGAAGAGGATGTTTGCTGAACTGTCTGTGTCTATCAAAATTCATCGGATATCATTGCCCCTAATGGATGCTCCTATCACCACAACATCCTCATGAGGCCCAGCAATATTTCTTAAATCATCCTCATCAAAAACTATAAATGGAAAAAGGGTTTGGCACTAATAAGAAGACATGCCCCCTTCCAACTGAGTAGCCAGACTATGAACATACCTCTTTCTTGATGAAGAAGTGGGAGCTGTCATGGTATCTCCTCCAAAGATGGTGAGTGACTCGAAGAAATTGATCAGTCCGGAAACCGTCTTGGTCTGTTCAGTTATGACCCCCATTTTATTCTGAGTTGGATCGAGATCCAAATACTCAGAATCAACATCAAATCTTTCAAGGATCACCATTGCCCCGTCTTGAGTAGATGTTCCCACATTGTTTGTAGTACTTGTCCGGGGAGCATTGTCAGGCCTGTTTCCACTTATTCTTTTGACATAAGCTCCTAGTTTTCCCCTTTTAATAAGATTTTGCACTTCTTATTTCAAGGCTATGCAGTCTTGAGTATTATGGCCTATATCATTGTCATATTGGAAAAATCAAGTATCTCGACTCTCTCTAGGGGATTACAGTGCTGCTGGTTTCCGGAAATGAACTTCCTCCTTGGTCTTGTCATATATTATGGCTACATTCTCTTTCAATTTTGCAAACCACTCTGGTTGAACCCAAGGACCTCTTTTACTCCTTGATTGGTGGCTCTGAGATTGATTCTGGTTGGACTGAGTCTATTTAGCCCTGTTGGACCCTTGTCCGGTCTGCTTGGCCTTATATCCGGACTGGTTTTGAGTTGTAGTGGTGGACCTCACCTGACGGTGCACTCTGGTTTTCTTGGTTTCATCTATATTAAGTTGTTTTCCCACCTGATTTAATAAGCCACCCCATGTCATGGCTTTCTTCCTGGTCATCGAATCGGCCAGATTCCGAGGGTTCAACCCTTGTCTCAAGGAAGTAATTGCCACCTGTTCAAAGCAATCTGCTAACCCGTTTTTTGTTATTCACGAACCGAATTATGTAGTCCGTTAAGGAATCATTTGGCTCTTGAGCACAATGGATAATAGTATCTTCATTTCCCTTCACCTCCTTACTTCCCACAAATTTCCTTCGGAAGGCAACCCATAATGTATCAAAGTTTTTTATACACCCCTAGGGTAAGCTGTTGTACCACTTAAGAGAACTTCCCGTAAAAGATTGGAAGAAGGCTCTACACAGAAGTTTGTCATCATCATTGAAATTCATCATGAAGTTCTTGAACTGCTCCAGATGGTTGTCCGGATCCTTACTTCCACATACTTCTCTATTTTGGAGCTGTCAAACCTTTTGGGTAGGTTTCCGGACAGTATTTTGGCAGGCAAAGGTGATTGTCTCCAATTCCTATTACGATTGAATACTGCGTCTTCATTAGGCATTGCAAAAACACCTGGCGCAGTCTGAAAAGCAAGAGGATCGATCAACAACTGATCAGCATTCCTGTGGTTGTGGGTGTGAGATGATCATTTTCCCAGATTCCTTTTAAGCCTCCCATGCCTATCTCTCTTTCTTGAATATTTTTTAACTACTTTAGGTTTCTTTCTGGACCTTCCCTCATCACTGCTTGATGAGAAAGACTCCTTAAGCTCAGTCTCGTTCGAAGAGCTGCTGGAGGACTCAGAATCTAAACTTTCAACCGACTTAGACCGGTGAGTCTTCTTAGAACTAACATGGGTCTTTTTATAACTCAAATGAGTCTTTGCTAATGGATCATTCTCCCTAGGGTTGTCATATGATGAATAGCTGACGTCCCTGACTTCTCATTTTATACCCATTTCTGCTTGTTTTATGGCCCTTAACGCCTCTATTTTTTCTCTCAACTTATCTCGCTCTTCGATTGTGTATTCCTTGTTTTCCCTAACTACCTCCACCATAGGTGGTGGAGTTTCCTGCTCGTTTGGATCCATCTGAACTGTTCTTTCCTACTGATTCTAAATGTAAGATTCAGGCACCCTCGTACCCTAACTGTGGTCGCCAATTTGGTTTGGTTTATTTTAGGCTGGGGGTAGTTTTGTAAAGTGTTTTATGAAGTTTCAAAGTATTAAGTGTTTGGTGTAGAATGTAGTGAGATAATTGAGAAACTTGGTTGTATTAAATGTTTATTACCCTCATTAATGAGAGTAGTTGGGGTATTTATACCCTTAATTAAGGACCCATGGGCTTATGGGTCAAGTTATGAAATCGGGTCAAGTTTAAGGACCCATTAATCTTTTAAGTAGATTAGCACATAGCTTAGTCAAAAGGAGTTTTACTTTTGTCTTGTCCGGATTATTTAGTGGCATGTTATTGTCCGAATTACACCTGTCTAGATTATGCAGTGGGATATGTGTGAATATTCCGAACTCATCATGTTTAATTTTGAAATAAATTATAATATGCTTTAATATTAAATTCCTAATTCCTGACTAAGGTTTCAAAGACCGGTAGGTGAACTAAGAAATTAATTTAATCGGTCTTCCGGAAGGTTGAATTGATCTCCTTAGGGCTCTTGGGCTTCAAAATGTTTCAGAATTAATTTAAATTCAGATATTATCGACCCTCCAGAAGGTTGACCTTGGGTTTAAAGTAATCATGAACTAGATATATTTACAGAAATAGTCTGTGGTGGATTTAATCTTAAGTAGATAAAATCGATCCTCCAAAAGGTTTCATATATACTTATGAAAATTAAGTTCATCCATATAATTTTTAAAATTTTAAATAGATAAAAATGGTCATCGAAAAGGTTTCACCGGTACTTATAACAAACAAATTAGGATTATTATAATTTAAGTAAGTGAAATCAGCCCTCATGAAGGTTTCACTGGTATTTAGGAAATTTAAATAATGACATGGTATGTTTCTCAAACTCATAAAATACATGTTAGTATGATTTGTCCTCGTGTATCTATTAACAAGATATTTTATTTTTAACATGTATATACCATGTTTATGCATGTTTTAAGTTATATGTCATGAATCTAAATGTGCTTTGTGTGCTATTTATTTGTTTCCAGTGCACATGGGTTATAATGTTCTAGAGAATCGTCCACGCATGCTAGATTACTCTTATTTTACCGTATGGAAAGAGAGCACACTTCTGTATTTATTTATGCATGATTATGGCTATGTTATGACCCATTCAAGACCCTCTACCCTTAGTCCAAAAATACATTAGAGGAAACTAAGGAATATGAGATATGGGAGAAGTCAAATAATTTATACATGGGTCTTATGTTATAAGATATCGCAGTAGCACTTCGTGGGTTTATCCCGAAGGATGTTACCACAACAACGGTATTTCTCACAGAGCTCGTGAAAGACTTTGCCAATAACAAAAAGGTAGAGTTGCTTTGTCTTATAAACGAGCTCTTTACCAAAAGATAAAATGGTATATGGACAATATGTGAGCATATTATGTGGTGGGATTCACATTTCAGGAATTGTCGGAGCGGTTTAATTGTTTCCAGTCTACGTATAATTGTATGCGGGGAAATGAAATATCAATGATTTTATTTCCCACGCTGCACAAGAGAAGAGGAGACTAAAATTGGCCATTCTTGAGGCGAATGTGCTAGCATCTTAAAAAAGAATGTCTTGTTGAGGCATGTGTTTACAAAACTCAAGAAAAGAGACTAGACCCAAAAACAGTAAGTTCTTCTTCATAGGTTATTGCGAACACTCTAAGAGGTTTAAGTTTTATGATTCTCTCACTGGTACTATGTTTAAAATAGAAAAAACAAAACTTCTCGAGGACGTTAAATTTAGAGGGCAGAATAAGGAAAATATGTTCATTTTGAAGAAGAATTTATAGAGATTTGTAAAGGTTTTAATGGGAGACTCAAGTATCACAAGATTGGTCTTTAACACCAATCATTTTGGTCATGTTAGAACAAGGTAAATTGATTTGTCAATTAACTGGATTGTGTCTCTGATCATGAGATAGTAAAACAAGTTGGATTTTACAATTTTGGGTCTCAAATTTTAAAGTCTATAAATAAAAGACTTAGGTTTTGGCATTTTTTAAACCAAAACCAAAATAGTGAATCAACCACCATATATGTTATTGAAAGACTTTACTATTTATTTCTATTTTTCTCTTTCAAGTTCTTCACGTGTTCTTAGAGATCTTAAAACACACAGATAAGTGTTCTTTATTTCTTTTCGTTTATTCAACAGGAAAATGAATAAATGGGATTTTGTCTCTTTTACAGTTTTCAAAAAAAATAACTGGATAAAATCTGATCTCCCAATAAACCGAGAATGATCTTTTTGTGTGTATTTTCTAACCAAAAAAGATATATATAGACCAACCAAGCTATAAAAGTAATTATAAATAATTTGTGAAAAAAATAAATAGTTTTTATTTTAAAAATTCAAAATTAAATGTTGTATCCGAACTTTCTTGGAGGCGAGGTCCCCAAACACGATTAGGGGACTTTTAGATTTCATTCTACAAACAAATATATATATTCTATATTTTTCCAATCCCAACTTTGTTTGTAGTTATATTATAATTAATATTTGTCAATTAATCAATCTAATTACACTAAAAATACAATAATTGATATTTAAATTAATCAATCTAATTACACTAAAAATACAATAATTGATATTTAAATTTAAATTTGTTTTATATAATAAATTATATTTATTATACTATTTTTAGGTATATTTACTCTAAACCAACCTCAATCTGACTGATCATATACATAGATTTAATAATTGGAGATTGGAGCTATGTTATCATGAATATAAATTAAATTTGAGACATTTTGACTCAAATGAAAATGATTTGGAGATTGTAAATGAGTATGTCTCGATATATATATATATATATTTATTGGAAAGAAAAAAATAATGTACATCTAACGATAAGTTTGGTGCGTGTTAGATTTCTCTCTTTTTCATATGCTTTATTTTTATACACCCCTTAAATGACATTCGTCAAAAGAACAAGTTTATATGTATATTCGTGTTTCCAATTATAGAGCAAATTAAAGTTTAGGTTATTGACTCGCTTTCTAGCTTTCCATGTTGGTAAAAAATATCACTATTTTAAAGCCAAAGAAGAAAAACAGTAAGGTAGACTGTTTACTTCATTTAGACTCTCAATTGAAGCAGTGGATTTAAAGCAATATCAACTTTTTATGTTGGAAACTCTAAGCTATTGGTATTGGACCCCTGTTCTGTTCATTTGTTTTTGAAGAAACGCATCATTGGAGTTTGGAGTAGAAATTTCCAAGTCCATTTCATCAATCCAACCGAACTCGTGACACAATTGGTCTGATTGATTTGGTTGTTTCGCTTAGCTTATCTATGTTTGAGAGAAGTTGTTACTTTACATATAATTTGCTTAAAATAGCATGTATTTTGAGAGGCCATCTAACATGGGAAGGAAGGTGGGTTTAGTTTAGTGAAACATCTTTTTTAAACAGCCGATTATACTCCGGTGTGATTGATTTTCAAAAGACAAAATCAAGTGCAATTATTGATAGAGCTTAGTTATGAGTTTTTCTACTAGTTGGTAAAAAAAATTAAAATCAAACTATACAAATTTGAAATTAAAATTAGTGGTTTCACTTTTCCTGGTATGATCCGATTCTATTTTAATTTTTTAGTGAACCGTTTTTGCTCTAGTGTTATTCGTTACCGTCGTATGCAGATATCATCTCAAATGGATTTTAAAATTGATCGGATCAAATTCGTTCTCGTGACAGAACCCACCACAAACATCTTTGAAAAGTTGGTAATTTATCAGTATCTTCCACGATCCCTCAAACAGCGAGGACGTTAAAATATTTCTTTCCAACTAGAAAAGTAACATCTTGTTGTGTGGAGTAAATTCAACCTTTCTATACACTTCTTTATTGTGTGGCTAACAATTCATGGAAAACTCATTGCAAGAGATAACATTTCTAGACACTTTTTTTTCTCTCTTGAACCCGCTAAAATAAAAATCACAAGTTTTTTCTTCTTTTGTTTCTCTTACTCGCTTCTTCATATTTTCTTTCCATAATATGTTAGGGTTTATTAAATTTTGCGTAAAATTTTACTGTTTTGGTTTGATTTAAAACCAAAAGAGAGAAGTGAAATCGAATCCGAGTTTAAACCTAATACATTTATTGATTTCTTTTCATAATTAGGTAGAAAATCAGATTTAAGAAGATTTTGTGGTGATTTATAGAGTTCTAGATAGTCATATTTGGTTTCACTACAAAAAATGATTTTAAAGTATAACATAATCGAAATGTGAAACCTTAAATATTGAAAATACAAAAAACGACGTGGAATTACAATATGAGAAACCATGGTTAATTTGGACGAAAAAGTACATAAGTACGAAATGTGAAACCATGGATAATAATATAAAAGTGAAATCATTATTAAATTTTAAAAATTAATTTACTTCAGTGCGAAATACAAAATTAGGGTTAACTGGGATTGAAAAAAAATAAAAAAATATCATTCACAGATCTAGTTTCATTTGTCTTAAAAAAACAAAATTAATGGTGTTTTCCATATATATTTTTTTTGAACTACTATGGAAGATACGACATTTAAAAAAATTAATATCATAAATAAAAAGAAAATAAAAAGAAGGTACACATTAATTTGTATTTTCTCGGTAGTATTTTTTTAATTAAATTTTAGAATGAATAGTATATGGTAACTAGTCCTTATTATTATCATCATAAAAAAAGAACAGTAAATAATTCATATAACCCTAATCAAAGTGAAACAAAACTCAAAATTCAATAAAAAGTGTTTATTTCAAAAAAAAAATACATCTAAAATCACGTCATTCTCTAAGAATCTTTTATACACAACAACACATCCTCCTTCCGGTAATAAATTTGAATTTAAAATCAATGTGGTGTTTTTTCAATTTTACTTTCATTAATAAAACCAACAACAATAGTTTTATAACTATTGTCTATCTCAAATACTTCACCGAACATTTTTTTGTGCATAAACATAAAAAACCGAATTTGGAGTTCATATCTATCAAGCTAGTAGCTACATAGACACAAGTATCAAAACTCATTACTTTATTCACAAATTTAAAATCAAACAAATACAATAGTTTGTCTTCTCTAACTTGATCTGAATACTTGAAGTAAACATTTAGTTGAGTCTCACGACTGCACAAGCGAAGTTATCGGTTATGTGTAATGCCATTAATCGTATTTTGGTACTTGGTTGGTAAAAAAAACATAGTCTGTGTTATTTATTTTAGTGTAATTGGATCGACTAGTCGACCAATTTAATCATGATATATTATCAAACAAGTCGTAGAGTGCGGAGTGCACGCTTGTTAGATTATATCACGATTAGCGGGATCAAGGGGCGGAGCCCCTGGCTGGGGCTGTTCAAAGTATATATCTCTGATTTTATCCAATTGAAATTTTTGGAGAACCCCAAAAATATTTCAATAAGAAATTGTTTACAAGACTTCAGAGATTATCCGGAAACGAAACACTATTTTCTACAGTCTGTTAATACCTCTGACTTCAAAGTGTCGTTTTGTATCTAGGCGACACATGAGTTTTTCATCCTCGCAGCAGGTTTTTGTGGATCATTATCCAGGACGTGCATACTTGAAAGTTTCTTTTTAAGGTCAGTTTGTGTAGTTCGTATTAGCTCTACGAACAAATAACCATGGATAATATCAATCATTCCAGGATCATTAGTACATTTTGTTGTTTTGTATTTGGAGCATTTGTATTTGCTTTTGGCTTTCAAGTTCTCCCTCTCTATCTTTTCCTTAACATGTCCAAATTTAGCCTCTGATGTTGAATGTCATGAAGGTATACCAGGCGGAGGTCTAGGGGGTGGCGATGATCTCATAGGTTGTGTAAATTACGATATCTCTAACATAGTTAACCACACATCATCAGGCGACTCAAAAGTATCTTATGGTCCTAATTTTAAATTGAACTGGGTATTTATATTAATAAGACTTCCTCATCAACCCTTTTGTTAGACATACTAGAATGAGGGAAGTCATAATGTTTAATGTCATTTGGTTCTATTAAAAGTTGGTTCATGTTATATAGGTTTTTATTTTCTGTGGCTTCGACCACTTTCTCTTTAATATTAAATAAATTTTCATCTTCATCGTTATATTCATCTTGTCAAATATCGGCCCATTTTCACTTTTAGCATCAAAATTAATATTGTTAACTAGTGCAATATGAGCACAAAACTCATTAACTAGTGGAGGTGGTTTTGGAGGAACTTTTCTATATGTCATTTATGTAATCTTACGATCGTCAATCACAAAACTGCATCGATTCTTTGTACCATCATTAGTATAATTTATGTTATATTTACATGGATGTCCTGGCATAACATTTATAAATTGTTACTTTGTTATGCTTTATCAACCTTAACAGTATGTAAGGGTTTGGAAAAACTTCAATCTCCAATGTCAGTTTCTGAACAGCCTCCTTAGAAATCAAATTCTCATAACTATGTGAGTCGATAACGAACTTGCAAATCCTCCCCCCCCCCCCCCCCTACCCCTAGATGATGCATGCAGGTTCAAAGATGTTGTTCTCTATTCTAAATTTCAAAGTTGAAAAATCAGGTTCGGAAAGATTATTCGTGTATCTACACAGCATCAATTCAAGATCTAATACTAACTGATGTAGTGGAATATAAAAAAAAACAAGTTATAATTACAAACCCTAATCCAATAGTAAAGAGATAGATGTTACGTAATCCAAAGAAAACAAAACTGCAAATTCAATCGAAAGTGGTTATTTAAAAAAATCTTAATATTAGGGTATGATATGCTTTATATTGGGAACATTCGAAACCCTAATCAAATATTCTTAAAATAAAATAAAACAAAGGTATTAAAAAGACAATCCTATCAAATATGGATGCAATCAAATTTGCTTCACTCACTAAAATATTTTCCTAAAATAAAATAAAATAAACATTTAAATATTATTTTGGATTCTAAACATTTGAATTTAAATAGTAGGCATTCTCCGCTATATTATCCTTCCCGGATTCAAAAAAAATTGTCCTCAAATTCACATTATTAACAGATGCAACAAAGGGCATCGGATGGTACCTAGATTTAAAGTAACAGCTGTGTGATCTGAATTTCGATGAGACCCGTAATGGGCAACGGATAAAGGGAATGAATAATCGCAATCATCGTTAAATAAGACGCGATTAATTCTAGAAGCAATGAGATTTATGGCGTACTTGTTGGACCAAATAATTGGAATCTCGACGATCTAAGATCACTCAACTCACAATGATAGCAACAATCATTAAAGTCATCAATAGAAATCTGATTGGACGAGCTATACATTTCGTAAGAGCAAAACAAACTTCACATTATTTTTGTAAAAAATAAAAAACTATTTTTTTTCTCCCCATAATAAACCAACCTACTATTATAACCAAAAATCTAGATTTCAGTTATGAATTCGTCCTTCAAAATCAAAACCCAAGTTTTGGGTTTAAAAAAACACAAAGATTCAGAAGACAAAAGTATGGTTTTGGATATCAATTTCAAATGATAAAGTTTTATATTTAGGTTTAGAATCAAAGCCAGGACCAAATATTTTATTTTAATACCCCAAACTTGAATTTCGACTCAAAAAATAAATTTAAATAAAATTGAATTTCGACTAAAAAAATAAATTTAAATAAAATTGAATTTCAATTCAAAAAACAAATTTAAAAAAATGGAATTTGGATTCGATTTTACCATTCTAATCAAAACTCAAGTTTTTGGTGTTTCAAAATTGAAACACACGAAACGATTTCACGATTTAATCTTGAAATTGGTTTTGTGATTTATTTCTCGATCTAGAATAGAGAGAATATAAAAATTAGTCTAAAAATGTTTAAAACTATTTATATAATATTTATAATATTATAAACAAAAAATATTAAGTTGGTGTTGGATTCAAAGTAGTCTAAAGCAAATGTTGGATTCAAAGTTGTTGTTAAAGATTACAAATTTACTTATTATACTCATGAGTATGAAACCAAGGATACTGATATCTTGGTAGCATTCCGAGTAACTCATCTACCAGGAGTTTCACCTGAGGAAGCAAGGGCTGCAGTAGCTGCTGAATCTTCTACTGGTACATGGACAACTGTCTGGACTCATGGGCTTACCAGTCTTGATCGTTATAAAGGAAGATTCTACCACATCAAGCCCGTTTATAGAGAAGAAAATCAATATATTACTTATGCAGCTTATCCTTTAGACCTTTTTGAAAAGGTTTTGTTACTAACATGTATACTTCAATGTGGATAATGTATTTGGGTTCAAATCATTGTGAGTTCTACGTTTAGAGGATCTGCGAATCCCTCCTGCTTATTCTAAAACTTTTCAGGGACCCCTTATGAAATTCAAGTTGAAAGAGATAAATTGGACAAGTATGGTCGTCCTATATTAGGATGCACTATTAAACCTAAATTGGGATTATCCACTAAGAACTGCGGTAGAGCAGTTTATGAATCGTTACGTGATGGACTTGATTTTACCAAAGATGATGAGAATGTGAACTCTCAACCATTTATGCGTTGGAGAGACCATTATTTATTTTGTGCCAAAGTAATATATAAAGCACACGCCGAAATGGGTGAAATCAAAGGGCATTATTTGAATGCTATTGCGGCTACATGCGAAGAAATAATAAAAAAATGTTGTATTTTCTCGAGAATTAGGAGTTCATGTCGTAAAAAAATTGTGTCTAGAAGTTATTAAAATGAATTATATTATAAATTTACTCTGCGTGTTTTTGCTTACATGGACATTAATTTAATAATGTAATAAATTATTTCTAAAAAATAGTTGTCATTGTAAACAAAATATTAAATTTTTTATATATTATTTATTAAATAAATAGGTTTCATAATTCTTTACCAAGTGACCGGTCTCTTCCTAATCTGGTCGGGATTCACGTACAAAAGGAAGAGATTTATATTAATTCTCAAATGTGGTTTGTCTAGTTTTGTGTTTTATATTAGGAGATTATTTAGGGTTGAATAAAAATCACATAACTTTTCCCGTAAATGAAAACCTTAACACATCAAACAAAAGGGGATCCAGACGTTCGTCAATAGTCTACTTTTATTTCTTCTTCTTCTTTTTGTTTTTGTTATTAGGGTTATGCTCACTATGAGCTAAACAATTTTGTTATATGGCTATTGAACCTCTGTAGATACAATTTTGAATGTAGTTTATATTTTTATTTATTTAGTTTTTATTTTATCTTTAGTATTGATGTTAATCATAATGCTTTCAATTTCCTACGAGATTAATTGATTGATCATAGATTTAGGTTGAGATCGAGAGGTAATATCTACTTCTGAACTATATTAATACCATTGGGTTGATTGAGTAGTTTACTATGGTCATGACCCAGTGCAGCCTCATCTAATATCTAAAACTTTATGACCTAATTATATGAGGTATGAGACTATAGATATAAACAGCCATACAAGAAGGTTAGTTGTGTGAGATCGAAAGATGATCACAACACTTTGAAACAGAAACTTGATTCAAAGAATAATTGTGAAAGTTAGGCTAATTTGAATATATACAAAATACATTATAAATTATTAATTATAATTATTATTATTATTATTATTTTATTTTTATTTTTTAGTATAAATCAAATCATGGATCTTTTAGATCAACATTTGAAATTTACTTTTTTGTTTCTAATTAGTATATTTTTATATTAGATTATAGATTTTAAAATAGATATATTTCATTGGTTCGATATTCGAGTCTTAAATACTCATAAAACTAAATCAGAAATCGTACACTTGTGATTTTTCGTATCAAGTTTTTGGGACCGTTGTAGGGGGACATATAAACTTTATTTTTAAATCTATTGGTTTGATATATTTTTATGCTAATTAATTTTTATTTATTTGTTAATATTTATTTGATTTTATTTGAGTATATTTGATTTTATTTTTATATCTCTTGTTTTGATATATTTTTATACTTATTAATTTTTTAAAAATTTTATTTTAGGAAAACATACTTTGGTATGAATGCACCGGATAATAGAACAATACTACAAGCAAAGTTAGATATGCTTGAACAAAACTTGGCCCATATGAGGTTAGTTTCGCTTGAACAAAAATTGGCCCATATGAGGATGAATGCTGCCAACCGTCAATGAGTGTGAAGCATTTATACAATAAACCAGTTCGCCTCAACAAATGATTATAGGTATAGCTTCCAACAAGGCTTTAAACCCTACTATAATTATGATTATCACGTTGGACGTTGGCAAAACCAAAACTTTTCATAGGAGAATACCAATTATATTTTGGAGCATGATGATATGAATAGGTTATTGAAAAAGTCAAACCTAGAGGAATCTGTGAATAAATTAATCGAATCTTCGAGAAAAAATGAATCAAATGTAAAAAAAACTGGAGAATTTGATTCAAAATCAAGACGTTCGTTTAAAAAACTTAGAAGATAAAATGGATAAATTCATCAATATTACTGAAATAATGTTTGAACAATCCGAGAATTATCCATTTAAGCTTCAACATTATGCACAAATTCAATATACATCAATCCAACATCTTGAAGTTCAAGATGACCGAAGCCAAGCTTTATTGTTGGACAAATATAACTCTGACCAAGATACCGAATATATATTACCCTTACATGTGTTATCCAAATAGAACAACCTCAAGTAGAGAAGAAGGTTGAAGATGAACAAAATATGGTTATCATAATATCTTACTCTGACCCAGATATTAAATATAATGATTCTAGCACAAAAAATTGATTTTCAAATTGTTTTTGCTTTCAACGATCCACCTCCCAAAACAATTGTTTAAACAATATTATATTCAACCAACACAATGCCAACTGCAAACAAAGTCACTTGTTCCAGAGCTACAATAGTTATCATGGCAACGTGGATGCGTGACTATTTCCAAAGATAGTTATCAACCACCTTGAAAAAAAAAGTTGTCGAAAGGTCAAGCTACTGACTTAAAACAAATACTGATTTGGAGGCAACCCAATGTAAGTTTTATTTATTTTTTATTTTCTTTTATGTCAGTATTTTTAATTTATATTTTTTTTAGGTATTTTTTTTGTGGGTGTGTTGACAATCTGCTTTAGATATGTTTTTAGTGTTTATATTACTTGTTCTTTTGTTTTCTTTTCTTCCAATTATCTTTTCGCGGAACCAACTAGCTTATATACTTCAACTCAAATCCTACAATTTCAACCTTATATATATTAATCAGGTACCATTGTTTCTTAATCTATTAAAAAGAATTATATTGTAAATTTACTCTTAGTGTTTTTGCTTACATGGAAATTAATTTACTAATATAATAAAAAAAATTAAATATAGTTGTCATTATAAAATAAAATTAAAAAAATTGTATATTGTGTATTTAATAAATAGATTGCATAATTTTTTACTCTGTGACCCGGTGTCTTCCTAATATGGCCGAGATTCGCGTACAAAGGGAAGATACTTATGTTAATTCTAAAATGTGACTTGTCTAGTTTTGTATTTTAATTAGTATGAGTCAGTAAATATTTAGGGGTGCTTCATCACCTAGTGCTCCTAACCAACTGGGAAGGATGTCATTGATCTACAACTCGTTTAATAGATTAATTAGAAAACTTAACTAGACATTTGCACAAGTCACATGTGTGTGTATATATATCATTCATTTTCTAAGTCTATATGTCCTATGGGTGCTTTATTACCTAATGACTTAAGTTAACTCGTTTGGGATTCATTGACTATCACATAGAAAAATGAATAATATTTATAATAAATGAAAACAAAATATACAATTGACAAATGTTTAAAATAAAATTGAAATTATTTTGGTTTATTTAATGAAATGTTTTAAAAAATATTCAAGTAAATAATATATAATTAAAGTTTAATTTTTTCGAGACATGTTGAAGATTCTTTATATTTATTCAAATTTCTATCTATAACATGTGATTAGTAATTTTCATTTGATTCATTAGCTTGTTTTGAGATTAAGACATTTGTTCTTAATTTATATCATATAATAATATCATTTGATCGTACTTTTAATTTTGATATTTTATTTTTGTTCGGGCTAGAAGTTAATAAGTGTGAGGTAATTTGATCAAAATATATTTATCTATGATTTTATATTACTTTTATACTACTTTAATTGTTATATTTAATTAATTATGAATAAAAAATACTTGCATTTGGTTATTTTTTATTTATTAGTGAAATAGGAGCAAAAATGAGCAAATCCGAATAAAAAGGAGTTAAGATTGCAAATAGAAACTATAATTAAAGAAGAAGATAAAAGGCAAGGTCTTGAAGATAGTTAAAAAAAGAATAAAAGAAAGAGAGAAAAAATATAAGAAATTAATCGAATTTCTATCTCAATATTTTAATTTCTTTAGAATAAATTTTAATATCTTTATTATTTCATTTAAAAATAATAATATAATTCTTTTATTTTATTTTAGAAAAATAAAAAAATTGTCTTCTATAATAAATTATAATAGTATATTATATAATATATAAAAAAAATTAACTCTTTTATTTTATGAGGAAAGTACCCCTAAATACCCACTCAACTATCAAATACCAAAATGGTACCCGCTTTTGGACTAGTTTCATAAAATACCTAGAGTCATATTTTGGACAATTATACCCTTTAGGGTATAAAAGGGGTTGTTTGGTTGAAACCCACTTTTTTGCACCTTCTAATCTGACTTTTAGGTTCGAATTCCCCCCACTTTCACATTTCTAAATCTGAAGAGAGAGAGAGACACGTTAAACGAGAGAGAACCCAAAAGACATTTTCGAACCCAAACCAGAACCTTTCAACCAGCGACAAGTTACCGGCGTGTAGTTCCGAACAATCACTTGAACCGGAGACCATCGTTCAGCACCTAACCAGCGACAAGTAACTGGCGTGCAGTTCCATTCAATCACTCGAACCGGAGACCACTGTTCAACACCTACTCCGTCGAGCCTCCTACTGTGTCGAACACAGTCGAGCAGGTATTCCTCCAACACTGTCTGTCTTCCTGAAAACAGCGTCGATGTATAAACGTGTATTGTCAATTAACTTAGGAAAATGAACCAACACTTACCACTCAGAGGAATCTACAAGCAGGGCCTGTTGCTGCTACAGTCACAGAACGTGAAATGAAAGTGACTGTTGAAAAAGAACTTGTCTCTCAAGCTGAAGCTGAAGCTGAAGAAGAGGACATGGACGCTATTTTGGAGACGTAAGTCTTCACTTTTGTTCGTTTTAATGCTTCATTCAGATTTTAGGTTACTTTAGTTTTCTTCTGTAAGAAATTTTCACCTTACAGCATCCTTATGCAGCTATGTAACGGGTATTGGTGAAGCTGAGGCCTTTTCTGAAAGGTTGAAGCGAGAGATTCAAGCGCTTGAAGCAGCAAATGTACATGCCATTTTGGAAAGTGAACCTTTTATAGAAGAAGTGTGTCTTACAGTACTTTACTTTATTTCTGACATTTGTGCTTCAGTTAAACTGTTGCCTTGTTGGTCTATTTCCTGCTTGTATCTACGCTTTTACTCCCTGGTTGGTATATTGTGGAAGTAACCTCAATCTTATGTTGCCTATTTAATCTGCATATGTGGTCATGCAGGTGTTGCAGGGACTGGAGGCAGCAACAAATTGCGTTGATGATATGGATGAATGGTTAGGCATCTTCAATGTGAAACTTAGATATATGAGACAAGACATTGCATCGGTAGGAATTTCACTTCTCAAATTGCAGTTATACATGATATTCTATGCGGGCATTGCTTTCTCTTGTAAAATGTGTCAGTTAATTAGGAAAACACGTTTAGTTATTACATTAGAAGCAATTGAGAGAAAAATACATTTCGCACACAGTAGTGGTTATTTGTTAACTGTTGTGATTGTATCGTATAGACGGTTAAGTGTGTTGCCTTGTAATATGCTATATAGCCTAGTTTTGCTTCTACATCTAGTCAATTAACTTAGGTTCCTTCGAACTTTTATCTAATGCTAACAATTTTCAGTCCTGATATCCAACACTGTCTGTCTTCGAGTCAGTACGTGTATTTCTTAGTGTTCATCCACCGGTCGATGTTAGTTGATAGTTTTGTTGATAGTTCCGCCCGACGCCGTCGAGAAGCAGTTGTTAGAACCTTCCCTGGATGAAACCTAAACGTGTACCGACGTCTATCAGACCTATAGAGTTGCTGGTGTAAGTGATGTTAGTTTACGTATGGGGGTTAGCGATCTAGCAATGTAGTTTGGCCGTATCTAGCAGAGTAGTATAGCACGTCTAGCAGAGTCTAGCACGTCTAGCACTGTTGCACTGCAGTGAGTTTACATGTCATATTGCACGTCTAGCAGAGTAGTATATGAATTTGGTCACGTCTAGCACTGTTGCACTGCAGTGAGTTATACGATGTTGTGGAGTTAGTTGGACAATTGCTGTCTCGAAGAGTTAACGTATATACTGGCTACTTAGTTTTATTGTTTTAGTTACCATGGGATTACTAAGTAGCTTGAGATGTGAATGTTAACAGGGAAACATGACAAAAATAGGAGTATTCTACAGGTCCGGGTTGGTAAGCATAATCAACGCACTCAGACGGGAAACATGACAAAAACAGGAGTATTCTAATGCGTTGATAAAGGTAAATCTAGTCTGTTAAAATGTTGGCTTCTGTTCCATCAGGTGGTGGTGTTGCAGTTGTTGCTGCGCCTGCTGCTGCTGGTAGTGCTGTTGCTCCTGCTGCTGAAAAGAAGAAGGCAGAGAAAGTAGAAGAGAAAAACCATCAACATTTTAATAATCTATTATGATCATTCATATCCATAATTTTTATATATATTATTTGGCTATTTTATGTAAAAACTCATTAGATACTGTCTCTTCTGATAATTTGAGTATATGGGTTGCTTCTGTAAAAAAAATAGTATCAAATAGCAATGTAGCATTGAATTGCGTTCGATGTTATTTTCGAGTTAGTTGAACTTGGTATAAAATTGAATGCTAATAATATATTGAAAGTGTTTGTGGCCATATCTAGCAATCCCATAGTAACGTATCTAGCAATGTGTTATTAGAGTTTCTTCTAAGCTCTTGGTTTGCCCATCTAGCAATGTGGCGTACTGTATCTAGCAATGACAGTAGTAGTAAATAGCAATGACATAGCATCGTAATGGCAGTTAGGATTCACAATCGTAATTTAAAGATAACTAATCTATCAAAGCAAAGTGAACCTTAACGACTGAAATAAATCAACCGCAATCGCAACCAGAAAACCACGTATCTAGCAATGTCTATATTTAATATCTATCAGACTTATAGTCAAGTATCTATCAATGTCCATATGTCGTATCTAGCAACTAAAAAGTTCGGTATCGAGCAATGTCTATATTTCATATATATATCAGACTTCTAGTCAAGTATCTAGCCATGCCTATATTTCGTATCTATCATATTATTAATCACGTAGCTAGCAATGTCTATATGTCGTATCTATCAGACTTATACTCACGTATCTAGCAATGTATATATGTCGTGTCTAGCAAATATATAGTGTTGCATCTAGCAATGTCTATATTTCATATCTTTCAGACTAATATTGCACATATCTAGCAATGTTACTATCAGATGTTCTGTATCTATCAGACTATAATTCACATATCTAGCAATGTCAATATATTGCATCTATCAGATTTATACTCAAGTATCTATTAATGCAGATGTTCCGTATCTATCAAACTATAATTCACATATCTAGCAATGTCAATATATTGCATCTATCAGATTTATACTCAAGTATCTATTAATGCAGATGTTCTGTATCTATCAGACTATAATTCACATATCTAGCAATGTCTTGCAAATAGATAACGAGTATCTAGCGTTGTAATCTCAGCGTATCTATCAATTTAGACATTATAAACGATAAGAATCATCCAATCAAATAGACATGGTACATATCAATGTTAACAATATACAAAAATATAAGTCGAAAAATAAGGAGTACTTATCTATGAAAATCAAAATGTTACTAAAAAATCGGGAACACAAGTTCAGAACGGAGCATCACATGACGTCCTATTTCTAGACTAGCAATGTCAATATATATTAGTATGCTCCTGTTAGGGTATTAGAGAGTAGCAATGTCTTCCTTTATATCTAGAAATGTCTATAATATTATATATGTTTTGAGTTGATGTTGCATCTGTCTAGCAATGTGTCTCTTCATATCTAGCAAGGTGTTCCTTCATATCTAGCAACGTGTTCTTCATATTTATCAGAGTTAATAAAATCAACATCCTCCAAAGATAAACAGCAGTAATGAAGTAAATGCATCATCTGCTCCATGACGATGCTCACCTGCGAGACATTTTGAGTTGAAATCCGCAATAAGAACAAAAGAACAAAGATTGACAAAAGAAATCCACATGGCCAGAACAATAGAATTAGACTCTCTTAAGGTTTGATGGTTTGGATAAGGTTTGATGGTTTGATTTCAATTTTTTTTCCAAAACACTGCTATTAATTTGATTTTGGTCTGACACACCTTTATTGACTCCATCTGTTCTGTTTGTCTCAGCCTACACATAAGAAACTGTTAGCTAATCATCAATGTGCATAGAGTAGGTTAGAATTCTAACAAACTTGAAGCAAAATATTATAACCCATTTTTCTTGGATTGGATATACAAGAAACAACCTGTAAACATTAAATTCAACATAGACTTATTCTAAGAGACATAGATTTATTAAAAGAGAGACGTAGACTTAATACTTGGGTTTAAACTCACTTACTTGAGCTAAACCAATAATGAACTCCATACAGAAACCTTACTGTCACTATAGATATAGCCTTACTGTCATCATGAAAATAACAAATATATATCTTCAACATTTATACTAAATACTAACTGAGCATAGTTGTTTTTTTTTCATAGATTCAAACATTAGTACAATGGTGAGTTTATCAAAAATAGAATTGGACATAAATTGAGATTCACAGAATCGAGAAATCAGTAATTTCGGTCCCAAATACAAACCTGAACCTCCCTGCGAATCTCATAGAAATCGTGGAATCTCTTGCCAGGAAGATGAAGAAACTCTCAATACTCCTCGTCATTTAAGGAGCCGTCCGGCCGACGATTGGTCTGTAACTGAAGTACAAGCGGTCGACGCGTGCAGTCATTGCCGCGAGGAAGGAAATCACGGCCGACAAGCGCCTCTAACACGCTAGACTTTTCACTACTCTGGCTACCAACCACCGCCACCTGTGGTAACTCAATCGTGGACTGAATCCCTCCTAGCTTTGCGAATATATCTTGCAGCTTGTTAACCATTGGAATCACGGACGATCCCAACGGTACCGTAGCTCCGTCTGCCGGAGAGACCGATGATGGAACTGTTTGATTTGGGATTGCCATTACTGGGTTGATTAGAAATCAAGGAAAGAAAAAAGACAAATAAAAATAACTGGGGTTTTTAAGAATTATATTGAAGGTTTAGAAGAAGGAAGGATGAAAATTTTAATCATATAAGCAGGGAGGGTTAAGAGAGAGGGGAGGCTAGTTCAAAATTCAAAATTCAAAATTGTTGATGGCTGAAAATACTCATTAATTCTTAAAATAAGGCTTATATACTAGGTTAAGGTAGTTATGGTATTAAAAAAAATAAGGTATTAGAAGTGGATATGTTTAATGAGATGGGTATTAAGTGAGCATTAACCCATTTTTGGATACTAGATAGTAATAGGTTTGGCCAAAAGGTACTTAGTATGTCATTTCCCTTATTTTATTTAATAAATATTATAAGCATGATGTCTTTATTTTTAAGAGATCAGAGTCGAATAAAAAGGTCATAACTCATCATATAAATAAAAACCCTAACACATCAAACAAAATGGGATCCAGACGGCCGTCAACACTCTACTTTTCTTTCTTTTTTTTGTTTTTGTTATAAGGGTGATGCTCAATATGAGCTAAACCTTTTTGTTCTAGGGTTATTAAACCTCTCTAGATATAATTTTTAATGTAATATTTTTTTATTAATTTTTTTATGTTTTATATTTAGTATTGATGTTAATCCTAATGCTTTCAATTTCCTACGGGATTAATTTATTAATTAGATTTAGGTTGAGACAGAGAGGTAATATCTACTTGTGAACTATATCAATACCACTGGATTGAAATAGTAATTTACTACAGTCATGACCCAGTGAAGTCTGAACTAGGTTATTAGAATTTATTACCTAATTGTATGAGGTAGGGGACTAAAGATATAAACCAGTCATACAAGAAGGTTAGTTATATGAGATCGAGAGATGATCACAACATTTTGGCTTTAAGGAATAATCACAAAAGCTAGGTTAAATTGATTATATAAAAATACATTATAAATTGTTGATACATGTTTAGTAACTTTAGAATATTTTTTTTATTAATTTTAATTTTAATTTTAATTTATTAAATTTTAGGATAAATCACCCAAATCATGAATCTTCTAGATCAAAATTTAAACTTTACTTTTTTCTAATTAGTATATTTTTATATTAGACTATAGATTTGAAAATAGATTTATTTCATTGGGTTCGATATTCGAGTCTCAAAATACTCATAAAACTACAACGGAAATCGTACACTTGCGATTGTTTGTATCAAGATTCCAATAACTCTCATTTGGATTTCACTTCCAAACCTACTAGAGTTTATGTTTGATGAAAGAATAATAAGGTTTGTGGCTAAAGCAATAGGAAACCCTCTTACGGTATAGGTTCCCCCATGAAATAAGGTTAAACACAGTTGGTGCACGGTTTGGTTAGAATTAGACATATCTCAAGACCTTTTCACCAAAGTGTGGATAGGTTTTGGTGAAATGGTGAATATTAGCAAGAAATAGTATATGAGAATTTACCATATTGCTATTCTAAATGCTATCATTTGGGTCATCAACAAAAGACTGTAGAAAGCTCAAGAACAACAAAGAACACCTCAAAAATTCGGATAAAGCACAAGATCATGAAACCTTTCTAACTTAAGAAAATGATAGGTTACCTAAGATAAAGTCTATCATTGTGAAAAGAGATAGATCATTAAATCAATCAACAAACCTTGAACAAAGTAACATAGAAGCAGAAGAATTGGTATTGGACCTCAAGAATCAGACACGAAAAGAAATTGAAGAATATACAAATAATCATAATAATAATAACAGCAAATCAATTCAATCATAAACAATAGATTTGGGGAACTATTTCCTTAAAGGAAGCAATGACATTAACCAGATTATGGAATTAGAAAATTTTAAATCTCTACAAACAGGGGAAACAAATATATGGTTTATAAACAAAGAGAAATCAATGGTATTAGACAATGAATATGAATACTCTTATCCTCCAACAGTGGGAAGTCTTCCTCCTTCTCCTATATTGAAAAAATCTGAAGTAATGGAATATTTCAAAAGAATGTTAAACAAGAAATAGATACAATCAAAGGTAAACATTATCAAAGGCCATGTCATATCTAAATATCTTTTCCATAAATGGTATAAAAGACATTTAAAAGAAGCATTTAAATGATAATAAATATTATAAGTTGGAATATAATGGGAATTTGCAATAAATCTTCATTTATGAGGCTCAAAACTAAAAAAACTAAAAGATAGAATTTATAACCCTCTAGTAGCCTTGGATTCTCTTGATAAGCTCCCCTCAATCGCCAAGAGGATTGGGTTTTACGAATTTACGGCCAATTCACCTAAAGGTCAAACATACTGGTGTTGAGAAATAATTTTGGGCCACAGTTATAATACAAAATTTCTTAGAGCTCTCGGGCTAGATTAATTGAGTAACTTAAATGACATATCTAAATGTGTTAGAGAATGGATTGTATTTGGAGATTCATGACGTAATTTATTTCTTAAGTCCTACCAATACTGCTTGTATTGATGGTTTTAATGCTAAATTTTATCATCACTGTTGGTCTTTAATCAAAGATGACTTATGTAAAACCATATGGGCATTCTTCAAGGAAGAAGTTGCCTCTAATGGTGTGTTTGCCTTTGTCATCTACCTCATTCCCAAGGTGGATTATCATAAGCATTGGAAAGGGTACATGCATGTTAGTTTTTGTACTTTCTTCAATAAGATAATTACGAAGATTATAAACAACAGGCTTCTACTAATTCTGTCTAAACCTATATCTCTTGAGTAACGAGGTTTCTTTCTTTATCATTATGAATGTGGAATTATATGGGTATTTCAAGTCATCAAATGGGACTAGACGAGGGGATCATTTATCCTATAGTCTGTTTATATAAGCTGAAAAAATTATAATCAAGGGCTTGAAGATTTATATATAGAAAATCAAGATTTAAGACACAAATAAAAAAACAACCTAGACATACTTTGTTTGGCTTATGCTGATGACTTTATAATCTTCACCAATGGCTCTTTACCAAATCTCAAGATGCTCAGCACTTTTCTTATTCATTACCATGAACCTTATGCTTAATTTATAAATAAAGACAAAACAAAGCTAATTACTGGTTCTAAGATAACTTCAGGTAAAATAAAAGTTCTAGAAAATGCTACTGGATTTTCTCGTGGTTTTCTACCATTTAAATACTTGGGAATTCTTATTCACACAAAAAACAATAAAATCCTATATGAAGAATCTTCTCTCATTTGGAGGAAGTCTTACCCTAATTTAATCAATCTTTCTCACTATTCATGTCTATCATTGTCAAAGCCTCATGATCCCTAAAGGAATAATTAACAAAATTATAGAAATTTGTAATAAATTCTTGCGGCGTTCTAATAGTCTTAAAGATGTTATTAATTTGTTTAAATGGTCACACCTATGCAATCCTTTTGAGGAATGTGGGCTTAGTGTTAGGAAAATTAATGACATTCAATTATCGTACTCTTGTAAGCTTTGGTTCAAATTCAGAGAGCAACACTCTCTTCATGCCAGATTTATGAAATTTATTTATTATCCTAATATTAACCCAATTATAGCTAATAATAACAAAAATAGTTCTAAAACATGGCAAAGGTTGTTTAGCATCAGATATTTTTGCTGAAAAATATATGTTTTGGACTATTGGTCAAGGGGACTTAGATTTTTTTTCTTGAGATATGGTGTCACTCAATACCTTTAATCGCTATTTCAAACAACGAGAAAAATCCTTGGTACATTAAGTAGAAAGTGAAACAATTTTGGGAAATTGATAATTGGAACCTTGAAATGCTTAAGGACAAGGTCCCACCATCTTACATCAATAAAAGTGAGAAATTCTATGTCAAAAATGATATCGAGGATAGTCTTGAATGGTCACTTACTGATGTTGGGTCCTATAGCACAAATGAAACTTGGAATCTAATTATGCGTAAAGGGGATAAATGTAATCTTTTTAAGAAAATATGGAATTTTTGTACACATAGAAAATGCTCTTTCATTTTATAGAGGATCATTAACAGCTACGATAAGGGCTTGTTTTTTGTCTACAAACAAAAATATTCATCTAAGAACAATAATTCCTAATATAGTTTGTTGGGTTTTATGGAACTCTAGAAATAAAAGTAAACATGAAGGTCATGTTCCTACTGCCAACTCAAATCTGTGTTACATTAAACACATTCTATCTCATTCGGACCATGATAAACTGCTTAAAAGGATACATTGGGCTTGTGATATAAATTCAACTTTAGAATTAGGCTTCGTTCATCATTTAGATAATCACAGGATATGTATTTATCTCAAATGGATACCTTTGATAAAGAATAGACTCAAGCTAAATGTTGATGGGACCTGTAATAGCTCAGGTAAAGGTGGGGGTGGATTACTAAGAAATAAAAAAGAAGATCTAGTCATTGTATTTGGTAAAACCAATAGTAAATAAACCCTTTAACTGCATAATTAAAGAATTTTTTAGATAGCCTAATTCTACGTAAAGCTAGAAACATCAAGGAGGTCGATATTGAAACTGATTCTAAGATTTTAGTAGAAATGTTATTAAAAAAATAAAGCCCTTTGGTATCTATCAGCTATCCTAAGTTGTTCTAGAAAACTATTTTCTTCTAAAATGACAATAAAACACATTTATAGATAGCAGAACAAGCGTTGTTGACTAGATTGCTAAACAAACCCCGATAGCTAAAGAGGAACTTGAATTTAATGGAAATTAAACTCTAATTTTCCTTAGATCAATTATTATGTTAGAAAGCCTAAAAATGGGTTATATAAGAAATGAGAATTACTAACATCTGGCTAGCAGAGAACACTTGGCTACTAAAACTAATTTCAGCTTATGATTCACATTGAAAGAACTACAAGTCATAGATTCTCAAACAGGACCAAAGAAAAAATCAACTAAGAGAAGAGGATCATTACTTGTTTCTCAGTGAAAAGCAATGAAATTGGTATAATCATATCTTATGTCTCTAGAATCATACCTGATTCCATGAATTGCTTCAAAATAAAGCCCGAGTTTTTCTTCATTTCATCTCATTATTACAGTAATAGTAAAGTGATGAATAACAAAAAATAATCAAGCTGGAAGCAATAGTTGAAAGAAGAATGGTATCGGTCTCTCGTTACTGCAAAAAGAATGTGATAGCTATTCGTCATTATATTCATCAAGCTTTGAAAGAAATTCATCGTCTTCTTTCCAAAAAGATTTTAAAGAGAAAAGTCTAGCAACTGAAATCCAGGTGAGATCTGACTCTCTAGCTACCTCCAGACTTATTTTACATCCCCTCTCATATTCGAATCCAAGGATCGAAACAAAGAGGTATATAAGTTTTAGATTGTGTGGCTAAGTAGGAAACAGTCACCTGAATCATCGGCAACCTGGTGGAAGAAAGCTTTTGGTAACGGTTAGGTTTAGATCGATACAAAGAAAAAAATAAATTGAATTTTTTTGTTATGATAATTAATATCTGAATTTGAAATCCAAATATTCATACAATAAAATATTTGGGTTCAGTTTCAACGAAAATATACATGTATCTTTCCCAAACAATTGAATACCAGAATAGAGCATCCCATCTTTTTAGATCCAAAATCCTCCGCTCATCGCCGTCATGACTAACATACCACCTTTGTTCATTGTCGTCCGCCATTCATTTCCTTTTGCATCTTCTTTCTTCTTTATCTTCCACGGGTTTTTGGATCTCCTATAAGTGTCTGGGGATTTCAAAGGATCTCATCAACCCAGTTTATCCGACCTTCTTTGGAAAGTGTTGCCTCGAGAAGTTTCATATCAATGTTTTCATCGAATCAGTCCACGTCTTTCTGTTCTCGTCGTCCAGTGGATTCAATCGTGACTCTCGATTTGGCATGTCAGTTCATGGGAGCGTCTCATTGAATTTTCATCGTTCTCTGCCTCGTCCCTTTTGTCGTCTCGAGACTGTTCTATACCTCAAATCGTCCCTCTCCTTGTCCCCTTCGAGAGAGTCGACGTCGTTCTATCCTCATCATCCCCTGACTTCCATCATGGTTCTCGTAATGTCTCTGCTGGTGGTCGTAACCATATATCTTGTAGTCGTATTAGAAGGTATGAGTTTTCTGCTAATAAGATCGATGCGGTTGATGAATATGTCACCGTCATGTATGATTGGTTTGCCACCATAGATGGCAACGTTGGTATTCCTAGAACTGTGGCAATCGTTTTCATTCTGTCGATGGACACAACCATTTTCCCTTCTTTGAACCGGCTCGCTCTGTTACCTAGTTTACAGAGCTTTCTTTGTATCGTGATCAGGGTTTTTTCTAACTTTCTCGTGATGGGTTGGCTCACCAAGTTTATTGGGTCTTATATCATTTTCTATTTTATTAAAGGAATTTAACGGTGCCCTCTAACATGTTTTATTATATCAAAAGAATTTTAATAGGGCCCTCTAGCATCTATTAAAATATTTTAATAGGACTTTTTAACATTTTTTATTCAATTGAAAATATTTTAATAAAACCTTATAGATTTATCATTTTTTTAAATATTTTAATTGCTTTAAAATTTCGTATTTATGGAGTCATCTTTATTAATTTACTAACCCTTTTGTTTATGTTTTATGTAAAAAGGAAAAACAATCGCCTATATTTAAGTCGGTGGGAAATGTCGAGGAAAATGCTATCATTTTTTGGGCTCGAAGAATTAAAAGATATTATAATCCTCGATTACAAGGTTGTAAACTCATGACATCAATATGGCTTCTATTGAAAAGGTCAAGGAGGTTGACAATAGAGAGGAGATGGATTCACCTCCCAAGAGACCCCGCTCATCCGGAGACGTGCCTCATGGTATTTTTGGATTTGTCCTCCGACAGGACCATCACCTAACTCGCTTCATTGTTTGGCTTCCCTCAAGGAGGCCAAGGAGATTGACCGTGTTGAGGAGGTGGACTCGCCTCCCAAGAGGCTCCGTTACTCCGTAGACTCAGCCTATAGTATTTTGGGTTTTTCCTGCGACATGACCATCACCTGACCCGCTGTAAGTTTTATTATGATTATTGCTTCTTGGAATGTGAGTGGTCTTAACGACCCCGTTTAACAAAAAGACGTATCTAATTTAATTATTAGTAATAGTATTTCACTGTTAATATAAGTGGAAACTAAAGTCCAAAATGATAAAGTTGACTCTGTAATCAGAACCATGGCCCCTTTTTGGCATTATATCACTAATCACTTATCACTCTGACCACCCTCTTGGAAGAATTTGGATCGTTTGGAACCCTAGTGTCATAACTGTCACTAGATTGTCCCAATCCTTATAATTCATCCATTGTAAGGCAAAATGCCATAATCGCCCTTCCTTTTTTGTTTCACTTCTATCTATGTTTTCAATGATGTCTCTGACCATACCCCCCCCCCCCCCCGCCTCCGAAATGATGTATAGTCCCTAGCTTCTTAAAACTTGGGTTCCCTCTGGGTTGCCCTTGGGGACTTTCACGTCATCCGAAAGTCGGACAAGCGTTTGGGAACCTACAAGACTTGGTCCTCTGCTTTTTATGACTATAATTATTGTTGCTACCATTGTGAACTCAGTGATCTTCGTTCCACTGGTTTTTCATTCACCTAGATTAACAAGCAACCTTCTCACCATATCCTCTCCAAAACTGATCGGGTCTTAGCCAACCCTGATTACGATGATCATTTTCTGATGCTTTTTTGCCCATTTTGGTTTCCTCCGCTCCTCTGATCATACCACTGTCTCCCTTAATCTGGGTTATCCCTGTCCGAAAAGGAAAAAAATCCTTTTAAATTCTTTAACATGTGGCAATATCATCCTCTTTTTAAAACTATTATATCCAACAGTTGGAATCTCTCTTCCACTGCTTCTGGAATGAATCGTGTCTCCCTTAACTCAAAAGACTCCAACATGAGCTTTTGTATCTCAACCGTAAGAAGTTTAGTAACATCAGATCGAGGGTTATCAAAGCCCAAGACTCTCTTTTCTGAGCCCAATCTAGCCTCGTCCAAGACCTCCTTAATCCTGACCTTATTTCCAAGGAGATTGAGGCTTGCAAGTCTTATATTTTCCTCAGTCGCGCTGAAGAATCCTTCTTGAAGCAAAAATCCAGGAAACATTGGATCAAGCTTGGAGGCAAGAACACCAAATTCTTCCACAGTAATATTAAAACTCAGTTTTTTCATAATAAGATAATCTCCATCAAAGATGACCTTGGGGTGACGGCTTTTACCCCTGCCCGGGTTTCCAAGGTCATTGTAAACTATTTTAATGACCTGCTTGGAACAAAACACCCCTTAAGATACCATGGCCTCATAAGACTTTCTCCTCTTTTTCTCACCTCTAAGGTCTCGGACTTTGATAAAGTCTTAATTACTTTTGAGGTCACTTGCAAGGAAATCAAGTCTGCCTTATTTAGTATTGACAGTGTTAAATCTGTAAGCCCAAATGGTTTTAACTCCAGCTTTTTTAAGGTCACCTAGAATATTGTGGGTTCTGATGTTTCTAATGGGGTCTTTGAGTTATTCAACTCAAGAAACCTAGACCCCACATGGAATTTCATTTCCATTGCTCTCATCCTTAAAAAAGACACCCCATCTATCACAACTGATTTTAGACCCATCGCTATCTGCAATGTTGTTTACAAAATCATCTCCAAAAATTTTGCCAATAGAATTAAATGCTTTTTCTCTTACCTGATTGACTCTTCAAATCCGCTTTGGTTGATGGTAGGAATATCTCTGGTAATATCCTTCTGTCCCAAGAGTTATTAAGGGGATACAACTCTAATAGCGGATGTAAAAAAATTGCGGTTAAGATCGATCTTATGAAAACCTTTGATAACGTCTGTTGGTACCTCATCCCTGACAAGATGATCAACTGGATCATCAAATGCATTTCTTACCCCTCTTAAAGCATCATCATTAATGGAGACCCTTATGACAACTTTCAGGGTAGAAAAGGTCTTAGACAATGAGACCCATTCTCCCCCTTCCTCTTTGTCCTTGTCATACAACTCCTCTCCAGTATTCTTAAGGAGAAAAGTAATTACCCAAATTTTTAGTTGCATTGGAAATGTCATAAGCTTCAAATAACCAATTTTTTCTTTGCTGATGATCTCATGATCTTATGTCATGGTGATGCCACTTCCCTCAGGCTAATCAATGATGGCCTTGATGACTTTTACTGCCTCTCTGGTCTTAAGGTTAACAGCTCGAAAAGTCAAATTTTCTTCTCTGGTATGGATAGTAATCTTCACTCTGAGCTCTTATCCATCTTAAAATTTAGTGAAGGTTCTCTCCCTGTCAAATACCTTGGTGTCCCCCTTCTCAAAGGTCGTCTCTCCCATTCGGAGTGTCGCCCTCTCCTTCATAAAATTACTTCTAAAATTGTTCTTGGAATTCTAAACACCTCTCTTATGCCGGTAGACTTCTGGTTATTAAGTTTGTCTTATTTGCTGGTCAAGTTTACTGGTCTTCTATCTTTATTATTCCTTCTACGATTTTTAAACAGCTTACCTAGTATCTCTGTCGTTTTCTTTGGTCTGACCTTGCTATGAAAATCTACAGTACAAAAGTTGCATGGACCAATATAACCACTCCCACTAAAGAGGGCGGCCTTGGGATTTCAGACCTTAAAACCTGGAATCAGGCGGTCGTCCGTAAGCACCTCTGGTCTATTATTAGTAATAACAAGCATTCTATCTGGAGCGATCGGATTAAACTATAAAAAATTAAAAAAAAATTATGGGACCTTAATCTTGGTTTTTTCCCGTCTTGGGCTTGGAGGAAAATTCTTCGCCTCCGTCCTATGTTAGCAATTTGTATAGAGTTGTTATTGGTAATGGTCAGAATACCTCTTTTTGGTATGACCTTTGGCTTCTATCTACCTCCCTGGCTAACTACTATGGCCCTAACATCATTTGTGATTCTAGAATTGGGAAGAATCTTAAAGTGGCCAACATCATCCTTGATAGTCAATGGAATTGGCCCTCTAACCTGAGATCGGCTTCCGCTAGGAATCACTTAAATCTCCAAGAGATCAACAATCTCATTATTACTCTTCCTTCGCCTAACATCACTTCAATCGATATTCCTTTCTGGACTGCTAAGAGCGGTACCCCCAACTTCACTATCAAGAACACGTACAACGCCATTTGTATGCCCGCTCCTATTGTTATATGGACCGGGTTAGTTTGGAATAAATTTAATATTCCTCGTCACTCTTTCATCACTTCGCTGGTCATCCTGAACAAGCTTTCTACTCTGAACAAATTGCTGAATTGGGGTATTAACACCCATCCAGGTTGTGTCTTATGTAATTCTGAACCGAAAACTATCTTTCATATATTATATGACTGTAGCTTTTCTAAGAGCCTTTAGATCTTTGCAAGCTCTAAGCTTGGTTATTCTATTATCGTTCCTTGCTGACAATCTTGGATAGAAGAGACGTCAAATTGGTCTCATACTCGAAACCGTCATATTTGGCGTAATTGCTTCGTTGCGGTTATATACCACGTCTGGCTCGATAGTCTTTGGTTCCCCTCCTACCATTGCCTCTCTGGTGTCAAACCAAATCTTCTCTGAACTCCGGTTTAGATATCACGACACCAAGATTAGATGGCCTATGTAATCCTTTTACTAGCTTTGTGTCTATCTTTGTATTTTGCAGCTAATGCGTCTTTGCTCTTGGATTGATGGGGATGCTTCACGTCACGTCATCCTCGTCAGTTGTTTCTCGTTTTTTGTTCATCTATTAGATGTTTCATCCATCTATCTTATTCTCCTCATCTAGTTTTCTCCCACTTTCATTATGTTAGTTGACTTTGGAATAAGTCATTGTATTTCCTTGAGGTATGGCCTAAGTACTCGTATGAACCTTTATTTTACTTTGATTACCATAAAAAACCAATTGAATACCTAATCCAATAATATTTCATTTTAAAAAAATTAGAATAGCCAATAACTATGAATCCCTATTTTTAAATATTAAACAATAATAAAATTTGATAGCAGATAATAGACCATACCCAACCTTTATATATAATAATAGTAATAATAATAATAATATAAAGATTTTATTATGCTATTAAAATTTGATAAATGGAAAATGAATAATTAAATTTAAATATAGAAAAGAAGGTGACAAAAGTGGAAATGAAGATGGTTAAAGATGATATTTAAGCTTCTAACTATATTACAGAAAATGGTTAGGAGATGGTCTTTAAACTTCACACTATATTAGGGTAATTTAGAAGCATCTTTGATACAATTCAGTTAAATATATACTGGATTTAGTCATTATATGGCTCCATGCGATTTAGAGACCTGATGATTATATTAACAGTGGTTGATGTATTAAGGGCCTAGGGGTTTATTGGTTAATTTTTTTTAAAGATAATAAATAGATTTTTAAAAAATGGTGGATTAATGTTTATTTTTAAGTAAAAATATTGGATAAAATTTTAAGCTAAATTTTTTGTTAAACTATAAAATTTTAATCTAAATATCTTAAATAATTCCTATCGTTAAGTTAAAGAAGTGAATAAATTAAATATCTTAGTTTAACTAATGGCTTCTGAGGAAGGTAAATAATTTTTTAATGCCTAATTTCTAGTTCTAAAATATTCGTTAATTTTTTTTTAAAGATAATAAATAGTTTTACAAAAAAAGGTATTTTTAAGTAAAAATCTTGGATAAAACTTTAAGCTAAAGTTTTTAACTAATGCCTATTTTTAAGGTGTTTGTTAAACAATAAAATTTTAATCTAAATATCTTAACTAATTTGTTAAGCTAAATAATTGGATAAAACTTCAAGTTAAATTTTTAGCCTTAAAATATTGGTTAATTTTTATAAGGATAACAAATAGTTTTAAAAAAAAGTTAGACTAATACCTATTTTTAAGTAAAAAGGTTGATAAAACTTTAAGCTAATTTTTTTAACTATCTATTTTTAAGGAGTTTGTTAAACTATAAAATTTTAATGTAAATATCTTAACTAATTCAAACTATTAAGCTAAAGAAGTGGATAAAACTTTAAATTAAATATCTTATGTCTATGTAAGGAAGATGTATTTATAAATTACAATCCAAAATATTAGAAGTTGATTTTGTAGGTCTTTTTGATTATTTTATATTTTTAGTGAAATTATTTGTTCCGATTTTATTATGGTTTAATCTTTCTCTCAAAATTCAATTTTTATCTATTTGATTTCATCACTTCCATCCATATTATACATATGGTAATAAATTCTATTGTAGATGGATTGATAAAAAATTATACTAAAACATAGATTAGGATTAATTTTCTATATCGTCCATATTTACGTACGAGGCTTATATTCGAACTTGAAACATACATCGACGCTATAATTGACAAGGACGAGTTCTCCAATATTGAAGATTTGAGAAATTTAGCTAAGATACTAGTCTGAAAGACATCAAAGTTTCTGAGATTGATCGAATTGACACTAATTCTTCCGGTTGCTACAACATCAGTAGAAAAAGTATTTTCTATAATGAAGCTTGTAAAGACGGACTTGTGGAATAAGATGGACGACATCTGGATGAATGATCTTTTAGTTGTATACAAAGAGAGAAATGTTTTTTTAAAAAATTGATAGTGAAACAATTTTACGACAATTTCAAGATATAAGGAGTCGTCGTTGTCAATTGTCACCTATCAATCACAAAAACTTTGAATGAATTTTAGCCCCCTAATTTCAAATCTTGGTTCCGCCACTGATTATATATATATATATATATATATATATATATATATATATATATATATATATATATATTAAATAGAATGATTTATAAGAAAAGATTTGACCTCATTCGTATTAACCCAGTATTAGACCGTGTGAATAGCATGTGGGCAAAGAATCAAACACCTGATCTCACGAGTGTTTACACATCCCCTAAGGTCAGACATCTGTTCCAGAGCTGTAAAAGGATGTTGTTGTCACAAGACCTTCAAACCAGCCAGTTGATATAGAGGAACGCGAATACGGTTTTACAAAAACATTTTTATGCATCCAGTGCTTCAGACTACTTTATGAGCTAACCCAAAGAAGCATTTGCACTCGCCTGCACTAAGCTCCATTAACAGTCGATTCAACTGGAAGCCCTCATATGGTGATCAAAAGTTTGATTGTATTAATGATGAAAATATGAAATAGGAAGTCTGAATGTACACTTCTTCACTCTCGATGAACTGTAAAGAATTGCGAATATATCCACTGGATATTAAACTGCTATAAATGCATCAAGGTTTCCACACAAACAGTGGCTTCAGAATAGCCAACAACCATTCAACAGAATTCCTTCATCCTCCATTTAGTCTGACCACCGGTACTATAAGTATGAATAGTCGAACAAAGAGAACCATCGAGAACACCTACGGTGACATCTATATGATTTGTCCAACATCCGGAATAAAGACTTCCTTACAACTTGCCACAGCCAGCCCAAAAGACTAAAAAACTAGAACAGCTACACCATTCTTGTACTCACTACGATCAAGGCCAATGCATATCTCAAATCAACAAAATCCCAAGCTCTTTCAAATAAAAACAAGGGATACGGAAATGACTAAGGCATTTGGCACATTGAACACATCTCCACCTACCTCTTTTCAACGAGAAAAGGTTGATCATAGCATCACTCCTTTCAGGAACAACAACAATTAAAAGCTTGTAATCATCGGTGAAGGCATCATACCCAAATCTATACCTAAACTTCACGTTCTTTGGGATACTTAAGGGCAAGTATTCTTGTACTCATTCGTACACGGATTCCATAAGTTGAAACCAGTAGCTAAAATGTATTATATCACTAATTTACCATGTAATTCTTGTTTATACTGATTGGTTTTCTTACTAATTAGTACATAGTCAATGGCAAGGCTGCTTTTCATCTTCCCATCAAATATGAAATTTCCCCTACTCTTTGAATTAGCTTCTCAAAGTATTCTTATATCTAATTGTAGCAAGGGGGGACCTGTCAGAGAGGACAAAACTGTAGACCTGATTCTTAAGCTAAATCCATGATTGACCAGAAAGTTTCTCAACCCCTCTTTCTCGCATCAAATTCCTGACTTTTGCTGCCTCTTCCCATCTATGTCCAGCGGCGCAGATGTTGGATAATAGAAGATAAGATCCCGAATCACATGGTTCGAGTTGAACCAGTTTTTCGGAAACCCACTTCCCCATCTCTATATCCTTATGAAGGCGGCAGGAAGATAGAAACGACCTCCAAACGGCACTAATTTGAGAGATACCATATTCATTAATGAACTCCTTCGCCTCTTTCAAGAATCCGGCTCGTCCATATATATCAACCATACAAGTGAAATGCTCAATTCCAGGTTCTATGCCATAAACTGCTTTCATCAACCAGAAATAGTAGCGACCCTCTTTGAGTAACCCGCCGTGGCTGCATGCTGTTAAAACCGCTAAAAAACATATCTCATTAGGTGTTATCCCCTCATTGATCATCTGTTCGAAAAGCTGAACAGATTCCTTCTCATGTCCATGTAAAGCACAGCCAGATATCATCGAAGTCCACAAAACAACATTCAAGTCTTTAGTTTGTTGGAAAATCATCCGAGCTTCGTAAATGCTACCGCATTTAGCATACATGTCAATAAGTGAGGACACCAAATAAGCATCTAGTTTATGCCCACTTTTCTGAATATAAGCATGAATCTGCCTTCCATGTTCAAGAACTCCAGTATTAGCACAGGCAATAATGACGCTTGTAAGGGTATATCTATCAACCTCAAGTTGTTCATGGATCACTGAACGAAACGTATTTAGAGCAGCACCATAGTCAGCATTCCGCACATACCCAGAAATCATAGAACTTCTTGAAATAGTTTCAGCTACTGATTGATTGCCAGAAGTTTTGGAATTTTCTGGTTTTCTGGAATTCAACAGCATCTTCTCAAAGATTATTGATGCATTTCCCATATTTCCACATTTGCAGTACATATCTAGCAGTGAGTTACGTAAGAATCCATCTATATGAATTCCATGTCTAAGAATGCTAGCATGAATCTGTTTCCCTAGACTTAAAATCGACATGGATGAAACCAAAACCAAAGCAATGGAGAAAGTAATCTCATTGAACATAGGTCCATCATCAACCATCTGATAAAGCAACTCCATTGCTGCTGTTTCAGATCCTTTTGTTATAAGTCCATTAATCACCGTGTTCCAGCTTGCAGCATCTTTACATGGAGAGTTCCTAAACAACTTGAGCGACTTTTCCACTTCTCCATTTTGCAGATAGGCAGCAATCATCGAATTCCAGGACACAGAATCCTTTTCTCCCATCAGATCAAACAATCTTTTCGCATAACAAGAAACCCCGCATTTGGCGTAAAAGTCGAGAACCGAATTCTCCAGCACAACATCTACGTTAATCTCATTTTTTATAATCCACCCATGAACTCCCTTTCCTAATCTAGTATCACCCAAGCTAGAACAACTCTTCAAAACACTGGACAAAGTAAATTGATTCGGACAAACATCATTGGTTTGCATTTCTCTAAAAAGATCCAACGCCAACATCGAAAACCCATTACGGGAGTAACTCGAAAGAAGGATAGTCCAGATACGTACGTCTCTATCGGAAATTTCATCGAACACCTTGCGTGCATGGTCAAATTCTCGACCTTTAGCATATGCAGTCAAAAGGTAGCTTCCAACCCACGAATTCGATACAGACCCATCCTTTATCACCTTAGCGTGAAAGTTCACCCCTGGAATATCAATTCTCGAACCGTTAATCCACGAAGCGCTGCTCCTGTATGAGCAGTAGTGACTTACAAAACTAGGGTTATGGAAGGTTAAACCTGAGATTAAGGCAAAAGAAGCGCGGTGATTATTTAAAAACACAACCTTAACGAGAAACAATGCCATTTCATTTTATTTACGCTAATTATCGACTTTGTAAAGCTATAGCGATGAAATACATAAAAGTTCAACATTTACGGCTTAAATTACTCACATGTTTAATTGGGCCGGGTCTATTTAAAGAGCCTATTAGTATAATACGGATTTGAATTAAAAAGTGGTTATCATTAGGTGGTACTATTTGGTTTGTGAAATAAGTTTATAATGTGTTTTTTAAAATATTGTTTTGGGTAAAGCTAAATAGAGATTCAATTTTGTTATGATGAGACTTATTTTAGCTATAATGAGATCTAAAAATGATCGGTTTATCCTTGATATAAAAGCTTCATTTCAGCCTAACTCTCCTCTTTTATCTTTTTTATACACAAAAAACTCTCAAAATCGGTCCAAACAAAACTCAACATTTCTCAAATCTGAACTCACAAACACGTCAAGGTATGAATCTTATACTTATTTATGTAATTTTTATACATTTTAGTTAGGTATTTGTAGTGATATCTAGAGGTCTAGGTTTTTTAGAAAAATCGAATTTTCATCTAAATGTTGTTATTTTTTTGAAAAAAATAATTGTAGATATGTGTTAGTCTAGTGATTATCGACGTTTTGGTACTAGTTTTGTTGAATTTGGTTGGATTTTTTTGGATTTGGGTTCGATTTGAATCTTAGGGTTTGGAATTGCTGTTTGTGCAAGATCGCGTGCGGCTTGCTCGCGATCTTACACAAACAACAATGGTGAAATTGTGAACTGTCTGTTCGCAATTTCACCAAAATTGAGCATGCTCTGTGCGCAAATTTGTCTGTTTTGCCACCTTCTCCTATTTTATTCCCCAAAATTACTTGCATATTCACTATGATTTTATTTATTGTATTTCAGCATGCCTCGCACACAGCATACACATGTTCATAATTCAGGATCAGACAATGATAACGAGCATGAAGAGGTTGTTTCACGTTCACGGTCACGGTCTATCAGGCGTAGGCCTAGTGCTGTCACTCCAGCACCTACTGTATCCCATACGATTGGGACGCTGGATCGGCTTTTTTGGAAGGTCAGTTTGTATGTGCCTGCTATTTACCCAGACTACACACTACACAAGGCATACAGCGTTTTTAGAGGAGAGGTAAGTAATGATTGGTTTAAAGTACGGCGTCTTTTATATTATGTATAACTTATTGATGTTTTATGTAGGCTCTTCGGCCGTCGCGGTGCTACGTGATGTACGGTACCCATCATACATGGGATCTTACTGGGCAGGGCAGGGTGAGACGTCAGGTTATGATGTCTTGCTTTGGTCCTCTCACCGATGTATTGGAGCATTTGAGTACCAACGGACACCTGGTAGATTCGTTTCTTGAAAGGTGGCATTCGGAGACCAACAGCTTTCACTTCTCTTTTGGTGAGTTGACGGTGGCGTTAGACGACATCCACGCTTTTACTGGTCTGCCGGTCACAGGTGATAATTTTGTGATTCAGTCATTTTATAGTAATGGACAGCGTTTGGCATGGTATTCTGGGTCATTAGGTATACCCGAGGATGCACTTAGGACGAAGTTAGGGAGTAACAGGGGGGGGGGGGGTAGTGCTAGATCTATTCGTTTACAGTTTTTATGTGAGCAGTACATACAACCCCATTTTATGGATGATACCATGTCTGATGGTACCGTAGAGTGTGTCACTAGGGGTTATCTGCTCCACATGTTGGGTTGTTGTATTCTGACGAACAAGTTAGATTACTTGCAGTTTGTAGAGCAGTATATGACATCCGTTAGATACAACTGGGGCCAGCATATACTAGCTCAGCTGTATCACCAGCTATGGAAGTCGTCCATACACTCCACTTTAGGGATTGCAGGTTTTATTGCCATGTTGAAGACGTGGATATACGATCACTTGCCCCCCTTCTTGACTACGGTCAACACTCTCTACGAGCCTTCTATGCCTACTATTTTCCGATACGTACCTCCACCTTGTCGTGCGGATGATGAGACTCGTATCAACATCCGGCAGCTACTGGCTTCATTGAGGGAGCACCATGTGAGTTACAATGATTTTTTACATTTTTTTATTAGTCGTTATTTTATTATTACTTAAAGTTGTTCAATCATTATTAACTTATGGTGTAGGTTTCGTTCATGCCTTACGGCAAGATACGCGAGCATTTCCTTTTCAGCGATGTGGCTTGGATTGACCACACGCTGAAGACGTTTGACATAGTTGAGGTGTATTATCCACTTCGGGTCGCTCGGCAGATTGGGCACATTCAAGATATACCACCGGTGTTGCGGCCTGTTTTACCAGCAGATAGGAGGAAGCATGTCAACACGCGCTTTTTATGGGATGAGGCTACATGGAACGCGTGGCGGTCACACATTGTTGATCGGAGAATTCGTGGTGACACATATGTTATAGGCGGTCCTAGTACGACCTCTTTGTACGACGTATGGATCTGTGACCACCTATGGTACACCGTGTTTGATCCTAGTCTGGTTGATCCATCTGGTGCACATGTTGCAGAGACCCCGAGTGCGATATCATATCAAGCGTGACTGTATGACATATGTGATCGTGTGATTGATGGATATTCGAGAGCGGACGAGATGACTTTGGAGGAGATGCGTCATGAGATGCATGAGTGTTCGCTTTTGGCGCACTAGTACCGCTTGAGTGATTGACTGGATTTGTATTATATGACTACTATGACGATTGTTTGTTACTTGCTTTTGTTTTACTTTGGTTGTTGCTTTCGTTGATATTTTTTTTATTTGGAGGATTATTATATGTTTTTAAGTTTTTATGTTGTTATGTATCTTATGTTATTATAACACAACTAAACTCGTAACTTAAAGAATAATAAAATTTCACTTAAATAACCTGCGTACATAGTAGGGTAGTTGAACGCAAACAACTTAAGACACTACTTTAAAAATAATATGAAAAATGTCAAAATTGTAACTATTTTAAACTACTTTCAAGTTGTTTTTTTACCTTTTTTAAGAATTGTTTTTTCACACAAATTTCAAATCATTCGAGTAAAATGACTAATGTATAATATTGATAAAAAAATTGAGTTTTGGACTCGGGAAAGTTACAAAATAAGTACTTTACGACTAGTTTCAATTTTGTGTTATTGTTTAATTATGTGTTATGGTATTTTGTTACATTTGAATGATATAAATTTCAAACATTTGTTCAAACTCTACCTTTAAAAACAGCATCAAAGTGCACAAACTACAACATAAACTCAAACATAAGCTGAAACACAAACTCAAACATTTTTAGAAACACAAACTCCAACACAAACTCAAACATAAACTGAATCAGAAACTCAAACATAAACTGAATCGGAAACTCAAACATAAACTAAAACACATGCTAAAACATAGTCTAAAACATGAACTTTAACATAAGCATCCACTTGTACAAATCGGAGTTTATCAATCAGGCCAGTTCCATTTCATCAACTTCCTTTCTTCTTTGGCATCCTGGTAGTCACGCATTTCCTCTAGTTGGATGTCAATAATGTCATAACGGACTGAATCTAGCTAGTCCTCTGTTATAGAATATGTGACTTGACAGTTGAACCGATTACACGCAACACGACGTTCCAATTCGGTGAGGCCGAAAATTGGATGTTGACAGAATGTGACTAGGACTGACCACCTAGCTTTCACCTCATCAACACGACTTGAAATTCTAGGCGGCTGTACACCATCCCTTCCATTTAGGAAGTACATCTGGCACATCAATGCCTCGAAGTACCTTTTACTCCCCCCTGTAACATGTTCGTGTTACCAACTTCAACTGATGCCCTCATCAGATATTGATCTTCGAACTCAGTCCATGGACACATTTTTGCAATTTATATATTTGCTATAATTTGTATTGCTTCAATATCTGATGCCCCCGTATTTTTATACCACTTTTATGCTTCAGATTACTTAATTCAAGTAGACCTATCAATAAACGACACTTTTAAGATAAGGATAACGTAATCCAAGTTGACGAATGATTTTGCGACACCTAATACTTACAAAAGTACGCAAATGTTGCAGTACAATAATAAGGGTCTCATTATAGCAGAACTTCCATTATTAGGTGTCTCAATATAACGAGACCCCTAAAGAATTTCCCGCCAAAAAATCCCGCCTTTAAAAATTTCCCGCCCAAACAACCACGAGCCTATAAATAGACGATAAGAACTCATCAAAGATAAACAGTTTAACGAATGGAGTTTACCCCTCATGAAAACTACCATTTACTTGAGGCGGTGAAACTTGCCCGCCGAGTTGGGGGATGATACTAGCGATGCATTTTTCGAGCGAGTCTTGTGTAAGATGTACTACAACTACGGCTGTTTAGGAACGGGAGGTTTCATTGTGCGCAACCGTGAACAAATCAAGCAGAGGTACCTTTTTTGCAAACCAATGGATCGTTTGTTGTGTCTACCATTTAAAATTAAGCAAGAAGCAACCGTCGTCTGGAACATTACGATGGGATATGGTAGCGTATCTTCAGAATAGGATTACGAAAAGGGAAGAGGGGATTGACTCTGACGACAACTTGGGATATCACTTCGACGATTGAGCATTATGATTCTTTTTAATTGTTTGCATCTTGTAGTTTACTTATTATTTGTTTGTTTAAGTTAATGTTTGAACTTATTGTTTGTTTGTTTAAGTTAATGTTTGAAGTTGATGTTATTTTCTTAGCGGTTGTTATTTTAAGTTGTTATTTTCTTATTAGTTATTGTTTGAAGTTGTGATTTTCGTATTAGTGGCTGTTTCAAGTTGTGATTTTCTTATTAGTTGTTGTTTCAACACAAAATCATGGTAAATGGGTACCAAATAAGACATTTGGAAGGAACTTTGTTTTTGGACTTCAACACAACTTCAAATAACATCAATGGAAGGCTTAGTCGTATCTAAGTTTTTATTCCACATCATCCACTCCCCCTTGTAATAATCTTGTCCTTTAAAAGTGCTATCATATCCCTCGTGATGGAGTCTATCAAGCTCAGGTTCCAAACGGAAGTTGCTTCTTGCTTAATTAACGATGGCAAGAAACACAAACACTGTATTGGCTTGCAAAAAAATGTATTTGCGTTTGATATGCTCACGAGTACGCACAACGAGACCTCTTGTACCTAAACGACCTTAGTTTGTATACATCGTGCATAGGACACACTCGAAAAACTGATCGCTGGTATATTCCCCCAATATTTGGCGGACAATCTTCACTGCTTGAAGCATATGGTAGTCTTCGTCCGCCGTAAACTCTATATGTAAACGTTAACGAGTTTTATATTTTTGGGAACGCTATATGTTTGGCAAGTGTCTTATTTTTCTTGATTTTATGTCCAATTTTATAGGGGGCGAGTCAATTTTGGTGGGCGTTTAATATTTGGATAAGGTCTCATTATAACGATATGCATACCCTTTCGAATGCAGTGTTGTCCTAACCTATAATGGGACCCTGCTTCTAAACCACGTGAGTTTTAATAATGATCATGGATATGTGTGTATTTTTGTACATATTATGTGTCGCAATATTAGTCGCCTATTCAGATTACGTTATCCTTACTTTACTTGTGTCATTCAATTAGAATGACAATTTTATAATATTGTTAAAAACAAAATTTTGTTTTGGACTCAAGAACTAATAACAATGTGAAAAATATCAAAATTGTCACTACTTTAAGTTACTTTCAAGTTGTTTTTCGACCTATTTTAATAATAAAAAAATTACACAAATTTTAAATCATTCGAGTAAAATGACTAATGTATAATATTGGTAAAAAAATTAAGTTTTGGACTCGGGAAAGTTATAAAATAAGAAAATTACAAAATTTCCAGTAGTCTTTGCGAACATGGAATGCTGTAAATTGTCAAATTTGCGAACACCAGACGTTGTAATTGGGCAGAATCGCGAAATTCCCATGCGCATGTTTGAGCAATTGTAGCGTTGGTCGGGGCACAATTTTGCCCCAACCCAACTTTCTGTGTTCGCGAATTCGCCATTGTGTTTATTAAGTGAATTTTATTCCACCATTTTTTGCTGAAATTAAAAAATTTATGTGGAAATGGTTATTTAAGATGGTTATTTATTTTACAATAATGTCGGAAATTGAATTTTCTAAATAAATAAAACGTGGAAGTATCGATTACAAACCGAGGTGAAAGTAAAATAAAGTATTCGTAAGTGCGAAAGTTAAAAACAACTAATGCATAAACAAATCATGAGTCTTCGGCCAAATCTCATAAACGTGGTGGCTCTTCGCGTGCGGTCGATGCTTGGCAGGGCTTGATTTGGTTATGTTTGTTGAATCGTTTGTCGATCGGTATTGCCCAACCGGTGACAGCTTCTTCCGTGCGAAACGGAAACCAAATAGGATAGATTTCCGGAAGTGGTCCATTCAACACAACCTACACAAATAAAACTAAGATAAATATTTGGTCACAAAATAATATATAATATTAAAGGATTCATTGATATACTTACTTTCACGAAATGGTTACCGTGTACAAAACCTATACCAACTTCCATGTTATGACACAATCGAGTAGGCACACCGCGTAGAGGTAAATACGTGTATGATTGGTGGAGTGATAGGTTGTATACGATACATTGGTATCTCGTGGCTATCACTAAGCCTAAGTCGGGTAACGTCATCCAATGCCGATTAATGTTCCCATACGATTAAAAAATGTTCAACCTTTTCACTAGGTTATCTACATATTGTGAACCATCAAACACTCTCTCTCATAGATCGCGTTGATTTTACAATTCGTCGATCAAATCCCGTCTAACTTGGTCCCATGAATCGGATTTACCGTATACCGTCAAAGCAACGGCCCGAAATCCGCAATTACCGTCGGGAGACACGTCTTCGACGCTAGAAATGTAGTCATGCAAATAGTTAGGAAACAAACTCTCGTATCTGCTAAAATCTTTGCCCTTCGATGATGTTTTCGATAGAGCCACTCTCTCTTTCTTGGGTTGAGCCTTGATTTTTTTCTTTATCTTTTGCCTTGTCTTTTGGTGCTAAAAATGTTTTATTAAATACCAAGGAGATCGTGCTACCTATCGTACCGGGAGTGCTAGCGTCTAGACTACCATTGTATTCCCACTCGGATGGGTCCCATTTAGTTGATTTGTCCCGGCCGGCTTTTTTCCTACCTTTAGTGACAACCGGCTCCTTAAGTTCCAAAACATGACTTCTAGCGGGATCTAGGATTTGCATCATCCTATTTATGACGTGATCTTGGACGTGTTGCTCGTAACCGCGGATGGTGCTATCTATTAAGGAGAGTTTTCTCGTGAGCTCGTCTTTGGTACCAACCTCATCATTAGGTTTGATCTTTAACGTACTCCAATAAACATCACACTCATCTTTTCTAACCTCCCTTCCTTCTTTATAAATCAAAGCTAATTCGCATGCACATGGTAAATTATGAGTTGTCATAATAACACACCCATGCATTCCTGGAGTGAACCATATTTTCAAGGTTGTTGTGAGATTTGTCTCTATTATTTCTATAAACGTACATGAAAGTTCACATTTGACATCCTTGTAGATAGTTTTGTTAGGCCCCCTAGTTGAGTTTCTTGGACGATACCTACTACGCTCAAATGATTCAAAAATGTTGGAGCGTTGAGCGGTAAGCAATGCATGAACATTTTTCTAAAATTGCTCAAACGTGCATAGACTACTACCAATTTCCCGCTTGAGGCTCGAGTGAGCACTCTCCGCCCTATAACGTGAGATAAAATAAATTAGATTTCTAACACTTAATATTAAAAACTATTATGTGGAGATGGAAATATAACTCACCGATTCCTAGTTTGGTTGCCCAAATATTTAAATTTGTTCGTGTGAATATTGAGAAATTTGTGTCCATAATCGTCAATCCATTGCTTCATAATATACTCGACAAACATTGGACAAAATGCGTATGTGTGGTTCAATTCGGCAAGGTTTTTGTTATAATCTTCGAGCGTGGCCGAATAGGCAACCCTTTGGTAATATTCGACGAATTCACCGGCCATGTCCGAATTCGGTAAAACTTTCTTAGTGTAAGAGTTGATGTTCCTACTAATATGCCAATTGCATAGCATATGATTTGCGTCCGGAAATATATCATCGATAGCATTCAATAAATCCAACTCCTTATCGGTGACGATAATATTATGTAATGCGCACTTGTTGTTCGTCAACACCTTCTTTAGAACGCTCAATCCCCAAGTGTAGTTTTCTTGTTTCTCGGAGCTCAAAAAAACAAAAGCAACACAAAATGTCTTCTTCGTCGAAGTTTGGCCAACTATTTCTAGTAAAGGCATCTTATACCTTGTAGTCTTATACGTGCTATCCATTATAGAAACTTGAGGAAAAGTGTACATGAAATCGATGCTTTTAGGATGTGCAAAAAACAACTCGAGGATCTCGTCTGTTGCTTCACAAATTCGCTCCCAAACATAGTACTCGTGTTATTTTAACTTAGAAAACAAGTATTGCATTTGGGTCTTGCCCGCTTTATCAAACCGCAGTATATCTCTCTTGGTCGAGAACCGACTTTCGCTTGACTACGAACGAAAAATTGTTCTTCGAATTTTAGTCTAGCGGCTCGTGAGTGACCATCCAAGTGCAAAAATGGTTCGTAAATGTGTTTCCCATTTAGTACTATCAATTTCCAATAATCGGGTAGCTCTAAGACCGGACTCCCTCTTAAATAGAACGGACACCCGCATTTTTTTGATGAACATTCTTAGCGCTTCTTAACATATCTTGGTTTGTGGTTAGGTTTGTAAACCTCGTGCCTCTCGCACCTAAAATATATCCTAGAAGTTTTCGTACTTTTGCTACCGTCGTCGTTTTTACTACGTAGCACAATGAATCCTAGTTTTATGCTTTCGGACTCGACCCAATCGATCAAAATCGGGTTTGGTGTACAAGGTGTCCGTACTAAACACTTTCGTGTAATCGGCCATCGAACATGGCGGTTGATCCGGTCCCTACAAATGGTCTGTTTCAATTATATAAAAACATACTTAATTATAACCGATCATCTAATTTGCATCCGTAAAAAAATAGCATAACAGGTCTAAATCGCGAACACCAAGTGTGAGTATTTGGCAAAATCGTGCACTGGTGGTTCGCATATATGCCTAATGGACGAAAGGACAACGCACATATTTGGCCAAATCGCGAACTGGTCGTTCGTCCATTAGGCATATCCACGAACAGCCACTGCGCGATTTGGCCTATTTTGGACGTTCCCATCTGCTCACCCTGGATTCACAGTTCGTCCTATTTGTAGCGCTACCAGCGCTATATTCGCACTGAAACTAAAAAAACACGAAAATTACCTCATCTTGGGTTTCCAGACGGTCCCTCAACATCTCCTCTTCCTCCGACGCAAAATCATCAATATTACAGCTGAAATCTTCATTCAAATCACTCAAATCCATAATTTTTTGTGTTTTTAGGATTTTAGAGAGAGAAAGCTTAAGGGAGAAGTAAAATAAAATTTATTTTTTGTTAACAACCTGGTCTTATAAATGAAGGATAAAATGGACATTTCACATTAAAGAAAAAAATTGTGATTTTGGGGTCTCATAATAGCCAAACGGGGTCCCAATATAGCGTAGCCCTATTGTTTTATGTATTGAGAAACGTTATTTTTACAGGTGTATAGTGAAAATTCACTGAATAAAAATACAAATACAACGACGAACGTAATTAAAAATAGTGAAAACGTTGTTTTTTTTAATCAAAATGAATTTTTTATTAAATTTGAGCGAGAATCGAGAGTTTTAGTACATTTGAAGGGCTTAAATGAAATTACACCACTTTGAAATAAAAAATAGGCGCCATTATTTTAGTCTGACTCTCCAAGTTGAATTCAAAGCGTCAAAATTTTTTGAGCTTCGACCTTCAATTTCTAAACTTCCATGGAACCGAGACTGAATCAATTGAAGCACTAGTCCATCATCAGCTCCATCTTTAACTCATTCAATGGCCAGAATTTGATATTTGAAAAACTTCCCAACTCATAAGTTAATCAGAGATTAGATTTATATATCCAAGACCTAAGCTTTCAAGGAGAACAATAACTTGAAGAGGATTAGGAACTTAAAATTGAGTTAAGTTAATTATGTCTTTACATCTCACGGTCTATATCAAGAGCCAATCGGCTTCTTGATTTTGGATTCTAAAGATTAATTTTATAGATATATTAGAGCATACAAGATTTCTGCATATTTTAAGAAGAGGCTCGAGGTACCACGAAACAATACCGAAGCTTAATAAGTTAATAAGAACTTGGAAATCATATTCTAAATCTACATTTGACCAGTTATTGTTCTTGCAGATAAGATTCCCCTTCATAAGAGCTCTCGACTCAACCATTAATGAAGAAAGCTTCCTAAAAGTGTTACCAGAGCAAAGGATTATGTTACCGCTGTTGTCTCTAAAGATAATACCTCTGCTTGCTTCCTCGGTGGAAGAGCAAGCAGCATCAACATTCATTTTAATTTGGTTTTGCTTTGGAGCCAACCATTTGAGATAAGAGATTATGCTTTTACTACTTTTGGTTGACAGACAGCCCAAAGGGTAACCAGCAATTAACACGTTAGACCATAGCTATCTATTTAAAAAAATTGAGATATTCAAACCAACAATTATCCTTTTAATATAGTGTATTACAGTGATAGGAGAATCGTAATTGCCCTTGAATTTAGCTTTGTTGCGGTTTCTCCATATAATTCAGCAAATAACAGGGGGAATAAGATGAATGATATGAGTATTCTTATCAGAGAACCAAAACTAGTTCCTGATAATATGAGTTAGACTCATATGCCTACCATAATTAACATTAAAAAGATCACCAAAATAGCTCCAAATTTGTCACGAAAAGTTACAGCTTATGAAAAGATTATTTATGTATTCCTTGTTATTGTAGAACTAGAATTTGGAAATTAAGCTTAAATGTCTTTTCTGCAATATCGAATCAGTATGAATGAAGTATTTAAGGACTTTCCAAAGAAGAAATGAAAATTTTATGGGAATAAAATTAGACCAAATCTTCTTGAATAGGCTTAGATATATTACAGTGTTGTCTAATTAAATCCCAAGTTTGTTTCATGTTAAAGTTAAGGTCAGGAGAAGCTTTCCAAATCATAGTATCTTTTTGGGAAGGGTTGATACAAAACTTGTTGATCTGATTGATACGAGAGGTAGGCATGAGCTCTCAAATAGATTGTTGTCCTATTGATTACCATTCCAAAATGTGTTCACCTTTGCTTCAATGAACCAAGTGTTGTTGTACTTGTTAATATGAGCCTGATTATGCCAATCTTCAAGCCAAAAACCCATCTTCCCATTTCCTAGAATCCACATAATCTTTGACTCAGCTAACTCTTTAATACCTGCAAACCTTTTCCATGTTAATGATCCAGAATTATACTTTCCTTTAAGAGGATGCTTGTTATAAGAATAAGTATTATGCATAAATTGAGACCAAAGGCTCTCATTTTTCCTGAAATTGAACCAAAGCTTTTGAGAAACGGTGTTCTGAATATCAGAGAGTCTTCTGATATTCAGACCTCCTTCATCAAAAGGCTTGCAGAGAGATCTCCAAGTGGCTCAATGAATGTTTCTCTCAAAGAGGGAAGATCTTCATAGAATTTTGTTAAAAGTCTTCTCTAGTCTGTTGATTATGCAATTGAGCAAAACACTATTCTGCATCCGGTAGCAGGGTATAGGCCTCAGGACAAATGATACGAGCATAAGCCTTCCTCCATAACATAAATGCTTGCATTCTCAGGTAGACATCTTCTCTTAAACTTTATGCAGAATAGCATTGTAATTGTTGGATTTGTTGTTATTGCTTAAGGTCACACCCAGGTAGTTGGTAGGCAGGTTATCAATAGAAAAACAATGATGATTTTCTAAGTTAGAAATTCTGCTTTGTGAAGCCTGGGGAGACAATTATCTTCGTTTTTCCTTGTTAATAGATTGCCATGAAACCTGTTGATACTTGTCCAGAAAACTATTGAGTTTATTCATAGAACAATGAAGACTATTAGTAAAGATCATAATATCATTCGCAAACGCCAAACAGTGGATAAGATATTTTGATCCAAAGTAAATAGTATCTTCTTATTGTCATTAAACAGATGATGTAAGCCCATGATTAGAACTTTCTCTCCTAGAATGAAGAGGCTTGGGGACAAAGGATCCCCCTGTCTCAAACCTCTAGGATTGAAGTAACCATAGAATCCACCATTAGTAAACAAAGAGATGTGAACATTCATAGTTAGAGTTATAATTAGCTTAATGAAACCAATAGAGAATCCAAAAGACAAAAGAACTTTTGAAAGCAAGGAGAGAGACATCATGTCAAAATCTTTTGACATGTCTAGTTGAATCATCAAGTTACCAGTTTTAGGCTTCTTGTTGAGATAAAAAAAAATTAACTCTTTTGCAGTTAAAATGTTCTCATGAACAGATATGTTCTTCAGAAAAGCACCCTGGTTTTGCGAGATAATCTTACGAAGAATAATACATAGCATAGAATTAATAAGTTCAGAAAGAATTATATTTAGAATAGAGAAAAGACCATATAGACATGTAGTTTCTCCAGGAAGAAGGATTAGAGATTTTGGGGATCAAATAGAGACTCGTAGCAAAGACACTAGTGGGAATAGGGTAGCGCTAAAGAAAAACATTAAGAGAAATACAAAGATCCTCTTTAATAATTAACCAACAAGTCTTGTAAAAAGTAATATCAAATATGTCGATCACATCAGCATATACAAGCAATAGTGGACCAGACTTCCTCCTCATTGGTAGATTTCATTAAAGTTTCATTATCTTTAGTAGTTACAAGGTTTGGGATAATATTAAAGATACTTTCATTTAAACAATTCTTCTCATCATCTTGATTGTTGTAAAGATTAAAGGTTAGAATGGTTTTAAAATAATTCTCAGCAGATTTGTAGATGCCATCAGAATCTGTAATCTATTGAGTATTCTCTTTGATGCTCTTTATCATGTTCTTTCTTCTTCTTCTTTTAGAAACAAAAGCATGGTAAAGCTTAGAATTCCTGTCACCGTCTTTTAACCAACTGCTATAATTTTTTTGCTTATAGAATTCAGCTTCAATCATGAGGGCCTTAATATGTAAACTATTAGTTTTGTCAAGTTCAGGTTTAGACTCATGACTCTTGTCAGTTTGATGCTTGATTTTATTAATCTTGACAGTCTCTTACGTATCTTTAACCTTAAAGAAAATATTATCAAAGTGAGTAACATTTCACTCCTTCAGACAGAGCTTAAGTCTCTTCAACTTGTATCAGAATACTTGGCTAGGCTGACTCTTCAATTTGATGTTCCAACTCTGCTTAAAAATATATAAGAAGTTTTCCTCATTGGTCCACGAGTTTAAAATTTGAAGATTTTCTTTATATTAATTGTATTCTTAGATGTATTTGATAGAGCAGTAATAAAAAGAAGGGCATGGTCAGAACAAGTTTTGACCATGTGTAAAACCTATGTATTGATGAAGTTGTTGGACCAATTATTGTTAAACATTGCACGGGCTAACCTTTTCCACTTCATATTTGTGTTCCATGTAAATTTGTTGCCAACATACCCAGCATCTTCAAGCTGACAATCATTAATATAATCGTTGAAGTCGTCGATGCTGTTCTGGCACAAAGTAGCGCAACCTATTTGCTCATCATTGGAAGTAATAATATTATAGTCTCCCACGAAAATGCATGCCTTGTTAGTAGTAGCAATGCTTATCAAGTGGTTCCATAAATCCATCATTTGCAATCTGTTACACTTAGCATAAATAATAGTCAGATTAAAGGTGTTAACAAGACCAGGGTAAGTAACCTCAAGATGAATGAATTGGCCATGGTTGATAAGGGTATTAACACTGATATCCTCATTCCTGAACACCCATATCATGTTAGATATGTTGGAATTCGATCTAGTAAAATTAAGCCTTAAAGCAATCTCCTCCAATTTGTCATTGTTTATCATAGGATTTTGGATGGCTAACATCTTGACCTTTTCTTTATCAATCATAGTTTTCAACCTTCCCATAGTTGAATTATTGTAGATCCCTCTTACATTTCAGTTAATCAGATTTATCATTATCTGAAAGAGATTTGGATTTTTTGTTTCTCCCTAAGTATTTAAGAGATTTGACAATAAGTTTACTAGGTTTTTTCCATTTCTTTGCTGTTTTGAATTTTTTATGGAGAATTTCATTGAATTTAGGTTCAGTAGATGTTGAAGGAGCCTTCATGATAGGAGTTTTCGGGGTGCTACCAATGTTATCGGGATCAGGAGAGTTTCCATCGTTTCATATAATTTCATATCCCAGAGAGCTATTGTGAACAAAGCCTTGCTCAAGAGTCTGAAGAGCCTCAATAATTTGTGTGTCATCAGGATTAGTAGTAGATTGTATCAATGTAGTCATAAGGCTTTCCTGTTTTGAAGGTTTTTTAGGACTTTCTTTCTTCTGATTGTCATTCAAAATCCTGTTTTCTTCCACCTCTTGAATTTCTTGGGAAGTATTGATAGTCATCGATTTTAATTTAGGTTTGTAGACTTTGCCGACTTGAGTAGTATTTTGTATATTCTTGGCTTGATTTGCATGGGTGTCAACATTTTCATACTATGTATTCTTGTTATCTTTTATTTTCTGAAATTTCTTGCATTCACAGTAAGCATGACCTAAATGATAACAAAAATTACAGTAGGAAGAAATATTTTTGTAGCTTAGGGAAAGCCAACAACCTTTATTATTTCCAAAACCAATTCGGACTCTATGATGGAGTCTTTTGGAAACATCAAGCTCAACAAGGGCATAGCAAGCGTTTCTCGACCCTCTGTTTTTTTCTGGAACAATGATTTCGTACGGATCTCCAATAGCAGAAGCAATGTCACTCATAATTTGCTTGTTATAAAGATACTCATGAACTTTTTCGATCCTAATCCAAATTAAAGAAATAACACTTTCTCTCTTAGAGTTGAAATCAAGAGTCCATCAAAGCAACCTCATCATCGAGTGACCAACTCTCCACACACTTCTTGACCAGAGTTTGCAAACGTCTTCCTTAAGATCAAACTCAAAAATAATATGATAAGAGTCTTTGATTTCCTTATTAAAAACACCCTTGAATTTGAATGAATCTAAAAAATCTTTAAGAATCAGCATTTTCGGAAGACCAACGGAGAATTTGCCAACCAGCGTGATTTTAGAGTTATGAATGAGCCAGTCTTGGGATTCTTGAGAGTATTAAAATGATATATGGTTTTCTTTTTCTTCAATTCTTTCAGGTTTTGGAACCGGGTAGTTATGATGAATACTCGGGTTAACGATGTTAGCGTAAGATTTCATCTTTCTTTCGACATTTGCAGGTTTTTGTCCTCTGTTTTTTTTATGGGAGAACAGGATACTCATCCCCATCAAAAATTCTATTTTCACGGGTTATCATTGATAGACAGTAATGACGCACAGAGAAAGCAAAAAAATTAGCAGATGGGACATTTTCTTCTTGAAAGGAGATTAAAAACTAAAAGTTTTAAGACTTAATTGTTTTTTAAATATAAAAAATATCTAAAATACAGTAAAAACATTTTTTAGTAATCTAATTCTTTAAATAATAAGTGTGACTAAAAAAATCACACTTATGAACTATTAAAAACAAAACCAAAACTATTAAATAAATATTAATTCTGAAGAAAAAAAATCAAATAAAAAATGAAAGTATTATTATATTTAATAATTTTGATCCTTTTCATAATCATTTATTTAAATATGGATCATCTTCATCACTAAAATAAATCCATAATTTATTTTTGGTTTACCTTTACATATCTAATGTTATAACCAAATAAGAATTCTTCAAATTATTTTAATATCAGATATTTTAAAAAAAAACTAGTTTATACTTAGTTACTAATTTACCAATCCCAATTTCATATGTATTTATATAAATATAATTTTTTGCTTTGAGTTTTTTTATATCGATTTTTTTAATGTTATAATATTATTTCATTTTATTTTAACATAAAAAAAATTAACTTTTGAATTTTCGTTTAATCATTATTGATATTTTTTCTCTTTATTTTAAAATCTTGAAACCAACTGTCCAAACATATTTTCCCTTAACAATCAATAGCCTGAAACCAATTCTCCAAATAATGGAGATAGATATCGGCTTGAGACAGAACCTATAGTTGTAACGATGAACTTCCAAATGGGATAATCGTTATATAAAAAAAAATTTGTTTTTTAAGTTCATGGAGAAAGCTGAATTTATGTGTGAAATATAACAAAAATGGTCTGGTATGTGTGTGTTTACAGTGCACAAGCAATATTTGGGCTAACCATGTTTGACGTGGAAGGTAATCTTTATTGTCAGTATTGTGTTTATATTTGTTCTATTAGAGAATAGCTCAAGACGAATAAAAAAATCACATTTTCTCTATATTTGTTCTTTATACTGTGGAGCAAAAATGTTCTTCGCATAAAAAACAAGAAAACTAACTTAAAAGAATACACATAGTCTATCTAAATTTTATGAGTGATTGTTTTATTTATTTTTAAGCCGAACTAATCCATTGTGATTGTCATCCGTATTATATGGAATACGAGTAGAAGAAATCATCTTATGTGACATGACTAATTATTGTAGTAAATAGAAAATCTATCATATCTGGATTATTATCCCACACTCATCCGGATCATGGTATATAGACATGTATGTCCGAATTTAAACAGTGTTTTAATCAAGAAAATTCATCTCGTTTGTTACAAACTTCTAAAAAGTTTGAAGTATTTTGCTAGAGTACTATCAAGTGTTGATCAATAATATTAATTTTTTAATATTAATTTTTTTAACACGACTAATTAACAATATCAATTTTTTTAATATTGCTAATTAACAGTATTAAAAAGATACGGCTAATTATCGGTATTAATTTTTTAATAATATTAATTTAATTTTTTAACAATTTAAATTTCTTTTTCAAAACGTATTATTTAGACCATTTGTTTGATTGACTCGTAAATATAAACACAACGGTGACTTCGGTTTTATTCTTGGAATTATAATTCAAAAGATACGAACTTTTAAGAAAAGGTAATAAAGCTTGTTTTTTTGTTAGAAGCTACTGTACAATATTGCAAAGAGGGGTACTATAGTATTTTGTTAATTGTTTGATACCAAATATGGATAACCATCTTATTTGGTATCAAAAGCTCATTTTGAACTAATATTGGGGCTTATATACGAAAGTCAATGATTCATACATTCTACTAATTTTTTTTATCTTACTCTTGTTTTTAGTATTCACCAAAATTTCTCAAAAACACTCATTTCAAAAAAAAATAACAAATTCAACCACACAATTAAATTCATGAATAAGTTAATTTTTTTATAAAAAAAATTACTTTGTGGGTTTATTGTATTTTTAGTTTTAAAAAAAATTGTTTTGTTTTTTTTAAAACTAAAAATACAATAAACCCACAAAGTAATTTTTTTTATTTTAATTTTCTTAAGTTGCGTATATATATTTTGTTAATTGTTAACTATTGGTATTAAATTGATCTTGTATTTGGTGAATTTATGCTGCATTTAGACATAGTTTTAGAGTGTTTTCGGTTTTTTTTCCATAGGACTCGATAGTCTTCACAAAGCTTGTGCGAAGATTGTCTATATCCTCGTATTTCATGTATAAAAATTATTTGATAATTGGCACATTGTTGTGCAAAAAAGTATATACACGTTGAATTTTTGTTTGGTCATATTTTTATTGTTGTGTCCTATGATGCACCATTTCACTATAGGCGCATTCATAAATGTCAAGTTGTACGTGAGTTATATGATGAGCATCGTACTCCTTCTGCCACTAATCATCATTTTTGAGTTAGAGAATGGTCGAGCAGTGTCGCTTTTGTCAGTCATTCAGCATCGAACCATATATGGTGTTTGTCAACGCCATACCTTACGCACTTAGTTTATACAAGGAGTACGAGGAACATGAGTTATATAACATCTTCAATAGGGATATGAGTTTATCAAAATTATTTGTTTTAATTAGTTTGTTGAATAATTTGTTTTGATTGAAAAATGTTAGCTAATTTTGATTATTTGTATTAGTTGGTTTGATTAATTCATTTTGTCTAATTTGATTTTGGTCAGTTGTGTTAGTTGGTCTAATTGTGATGAATTGGGTTATATATTGGTTTCCTTAGGTTATGCTATGTTCAGTGTAATCGAGTTTTCATTAGTTTAATAGGTTATGTTATACGTAACATAATTTTGATTTGTTTGATTAGTTGTGTTTTATGTAATCGTGTTTTGTTTGATTTGATTGGTTTTGTTATTATAATTGAGTGTTGATCATTTTGATTGGGTTGCTTATACATAATAGAGTTTTGATTTGTTTGGTTTAATTTAATTTGTGTTTACTGATATATTTTAATATGTTTACATGATCGACAAAATTTATAATGTTTTGTTTTATACGAGACATTAATAAAATGGGATGTGGATAGTTAGCTCCGGTTATAGAGAGCTTATCATAACATGTTTTGGTCTGTTTATCAATTTTTTGCGATGTTAATCGACTATCGTTCCTTTCAATGAGGCATTCATCAAGCAATGATACATGAAAACAAATACCTTACATTTTTTATTTGGTGAAATAACGGTGACATTGGATAACGTCCATGTGGTTATGATGTCGGGTGTTATTTTAGACCATATATTTTTTGTGGACAATGGTGGAGAGGTTCAATTATTTATCCAGCATACTCGGTATTGTTGTTAAACAATTGTGGTTGGATCTTCAGTCACTAAACATAAGACGCATCCTTGTTGTCTCTAATGGCTATAAAAAATATGTTCAAATATGAGATATTAAAATAGTTAGACTCTCATAGTAGCTCGAGTCACTTTTACAACTCGAGCTTATCTCTTTTATTTATTTTGTTATTTTATATTGGTGAAAAATATTGGTAATGTTATTTTTTATAGATTATCAACATTTCTTAGAGCATCCAAGATATTTGGGGAGGTATAATTGGGTTGCGAAGATATTTTCCTAGTTATACTATTCGCTTTGAGAGAGTTTTCTTTTTAACGCAAAGAGATTTTGTGGTTTTATTGAGATGTTAGATGATTGACTCACAATCGTTTTTATATATTAGTGGTTCTAGTATACCTTTTGTATTCAATCAGTTTTTTGGAATTATGTCGATATTCATCCAGTAGTGTTCAGGTGCAAGCACGTAGTTGGCATTTGCTCTAACTCACTATGAAAATATTTCGAGAGTATGATGTAAGTTTAGTTTAAAATTTTAGATTATTTTACTTTTATAAGTTTTTAATACTATTTAAAATACGCTAACATTTTTTTATATTAAAGTTCCTTAAAGTGCGACTATTTACACATGGTCCAACCATGTCAAGAGATTTATTAGAAAGAGGTAACGTTAACATCGTTTGACAACATCGAAACTTATTATCTGGAGTAGTTGGCTTGACAAATAGGTTATATTTAGATGATATCGTGCATGTTATGAGTTTTTTTACATAGATTAATAGATGTGTGGGATCTTAGTTTTCTTTAGATAGATGATATGGAAAAACTGGGCACAATATACTATGGATGATGAGAACATAGGTTCAAGATATAACGATTGAGTTTGAACTACATACTTGAGTTATTATTTTTTTATGCATGAAAGACTTGCACATAAATATATGAGGCCTAAAATTTTCACATAAATATAAAGGTAGTTTGCACGTTTTATGTAAATTGAGGCCCAAAATTTGCATATAATGTTAAAAAAACTTGGGGTTGGCTTATTAATACAAAAAAATAGTCTCTAAAAGCAAAAGCAAACAAAAAAATTCTAAAATTTATAATATCACAAATATTTATATTAAAATTTTAATATCAAAAGGAGTTTGATTATAAGGTTTATTTTAAACGTGTATCTTTAATATTTAATATAGTTACGGGTTGGTTGTTGTGTTGCTCACATGCTAAATCATTTTTGTGAAGTGAATAAAAAACAATTCAATATATGCTTTCATCTAAAAACGATAACATAATTGGTAACAATTAGGAAATGGATAAATACTTTTTTCATTGTTTCCATTTTTTTTCAACTCTTTCTTGGATTTTGAATAGACAAATTTGTTATAAAATTTCATAAAATTATATGTATCTTCCGTTTTAGCTACTAATTTCTTTCAATTTGCTAAAATTTGAATTACGTCTTTGATAGCTTACATCAACACTAACTCCTGATTGGTCAAAGTAATACTCGGTAAGATAAAAATAGTATCCTATCATATAAGGTAAATCACTCAAAATCAACGGGTTAGTTTTTTTTTTTTTCAAACTTATTGAAACAAAACCAATGCAGTTTTTAGAATTGTTGAAGTTACATCAATAATTTCAAATAATTGTAATTGTACATCATCATCTTGTAAGTACTATCCATGATAAGCACTCGTAGGAATATGTGTAACAACTCAATACTCGCATGATGCATAAAAATAGTTTGGTGATCATGACTAATCTTTCATTTATCAAATTCCCCTCAAAGTAATTATGTTTATTTATTTTCAATAATAAGCATTGCATGTGGGATTGGCTTGGTTTTTTAGCTAACTGATATTTTTGTCGAATATTGTAGATATTGTGCATGTTGGATAAATTTCTCAGATTATAGTTTTTCAAACCCAAATATATTTCTATAAGACACGCATCAGTAACACGAATTTATAAAACAACTCATTTTTGTTTTATTTTAATTTTAAAATCTTATGAATTACTTCAAAGTGTGTAGACGGTGGGTAGTTGTATTTCATTCATATAAAGTTCAATCTACAATAACCAATGTGTGACATTATAGGATAAGAATTTACCTGGAAAAAAATTGTATTTTTTTTGTTGCAAACATTATTTTCTTACACCATTTGTACTAATATTTTTTTAAACATTATAACTCTCGCATCTGTAATAAAACCTAAGAAACTTCACACTTTGTTCATCGTCGTAAAAGTTAATGATGATGTATCTTAAGTCGAGACCTACATACTTAATCTATTCAATCAACTCAGCTTTAGTGTAAATACTTTTTTCTGGTAAACAAATATGTATAATCAACACGTGAAAGTGTTTTTCTTCTTCTCTAGTTTATACAAAATCTAATTATTATTTTGAAATTAAAATACATAAAATTATTAAACACAACGCATAAAATTATAATATATTGCTTAAATTATTCACATGGTTCATACATCATCCATATTAAATTCACCACGAACCAAGAAAAAAAACTTCGGAATATCGCATGAACCATATGCAAATGTATAGGAAATTCACACGGTTCATGTGGATATGTTTATGACTGTTGCACACACCATGCAGATATTCTACGAGTTTTTGCATATTTCGTGCAATAATCATAAGCATTTTCACATCAACCATCTGAATTACAGTTTTTTAGTCTAAAAGTATAAAATTGTTTGTATTTTTGTATCGTAGCTCTTTTAAATTTTCTGCATGCTTGCGTTTGATTCCATGTAATTGAACTCGTGTGTGATACTTGTATAATTTAAGGTAATATTTTTAAAAAGTTAGTTTAGGTTTTAAAATTTAGGATTTTTAGGATTTTGTTGTTGAATTACGTGAATTTAATTAATTTAGTTAATTACGAGTAAAATAAGTTTTTCAAGTTTTGATTTTTCCCCATAGTTTTTGGGTAGATACATAACTAAAAAGGTGAGATAAATATCGTATCCTTTTTGTAAGATATATGTTGTGGAGATTGCAAAGATACAAGTGTTTGATGGTGCAAGTCTTTGGTCTTTTTTTATGGATGATATTCTGTTTTATATATTGGTTGTTATAGTTGATCTAAATATAGTATTCTTATTAGTTAACTATGTATTTTGTTTGCAGCTGATCAGTTTGTCTTGCTAGTTTTTTGTTTGTGTCACATGCAAAATTTTGTTAGCTTTTAGTTTGTATTACATATGGCTTTTTTCTTATTAATTGTAACATAATTAATTATGTGTTATATATAGCTAACCATTTTTTCTTACTATTTTTTTGTTTTTATTATAAATAATTTTAATATTAAAAAAATAAGGAGGTCGTTTTTCCCATATTATTTTTGTTGTAATGGATTTTCAGACTCTAGTTATACACCCACATGTTTTTATTGTAATAAGATTATTTTCTAGTTTGTTTTTTAGTTCATTAATTTATGTTAATATGGTGTTTATGTTTGAACAAATATGTCACTTGTATGGGCTTTGGTCCTATTTTGATGGAAATGTTTTGGCTTAATGCTCATATATGGGTTCTATTTTTTAATTAATAAAATTGAGCTTGTATCGTCGAGTGTTGCTACAAAAGACGTCAAATATAAAAAGAGTGCGTATTAACATCGTTGTTGTTAATGTCTAAGATGATGAAGTTCATACAACTGAGACTTATAAACCATAAATATATGAAGATAAAAGAAAACATTCGATGATATCTGATGAGGTCGGATATCTTAGCTACTATGTCTTGTTTATATCCGAAGGACAGTTCGGACCAAACCACTATCAGGTGAAACCGAACACGACTAACATAGTGGAATATGACTAAGATAGGTGTCGGTCACCTCATACCAAATTACTAATGGGTCCTTAAACTCGACCCGACTTCACAATCCGACCCAATAGGCCCATGGGTCACTAATTAAGTATAATACTCCAACCACTTTCATTAATTAGGAGTAATCAGAATTTACTGCTAGCACACAGCTTAATTATCTCAATACTCTCTACCTTAAACATTAATTCTCCAAAACACTTTACGTAATTACCCTCAAACAGAAATTAACCACACCAAATTGGCAACCATAGTGGGAGCACGACGGTGCCTGAATTTCATAATTCAAAACCAACAAACAAAGTAATTCGGATGAATCTGAATGAGCAGAGTATTCCACCTCCTGAGGTGGAAGTCGCAAAGGAAAACAAAGAATATACTATTGAGGAGTGCGATCAGTTGAGAACTGAGATAGAGGTACTGAGAGAAATAAAACAAGCAGAAAAAAGGGTTAAAGAGTTATCTGGTGCGTCAGTACTTCACCACACTGACAATCTTGGAGATAACGAGCAGTCTCTAAAGACCCATCTCAGTTCCAAGAAGACACACTTCTCTAAACATGTGAATAGCTCTACATCTGAGTCCTGCAGTAGCTCATCTAATGAGGCAGAGCTTGAAGAATCATTGTCTTTAAGCAATGATGAAGAAAGGTTAAAAAAGAAAATGAGGCTGACTAAAAAACATTCAAGAAAGTAGGATAGACGTGGCAGGCTTAAGAGGCACCATGGAAAGGGTAAGGGGTCAACCAACCAACATATTGACTAGTTACTGATTGATCCCTTTGTTTTTCAGTCCGAACCAGGTATTTTTGCTACCCCTGATGAAGATACTGTTTTTAACCATAGCAAGAATTGAAGGCAATCTCCTTTGTATGCAAAAATACTCTCTAGACATCTTCCTAAAAGGTTTGATAACTCCAAGATGGAGAAATATGATGCGAGTCGAGATCCAGACAACCACCTGGAGAAATTTAAGAACTTCATGATGAATTTTGACGACGACAAGCTATTGTGTAGAGCCTTCTCCCAAAGTTTCAGAGGAAGCGCCCTCAAATGGTATAACAGTCTCCCTCATGGGTGCATAAGAAATTTTGATACATTTTGGGTTGCTTTCCGGAGGTAATTTGTTGGAAGCAAAGAGCTTAAGGGTAACGGGGACACTATTATCCACTGTTCTCATAAGCCAAATGAGTATTTAAATGAGTACATCGATGGTTCGTAAATACAAAGAATGGGTTAGCAGATTGCTTGAACTAGTTGCAACCCTGAGATAAGGTTTAAATCTAGGTAATTTAGCTGATTCAGTGACTCGAAAGAAGGCTATGACCTAGGGTGGTTTATTGAATCAAGTAGGGAAACAAATCAACGTTGAGGAGACCACGAAAACCATAGTACACCACCAGGTTATGTCCACTACAACAACAACTCCTCCAGCTACTAATCAGTCCGGTTACAAGGCAAAAAAGATTAAACATGGATCTAACCAATCAAGGCAGAATCAGTCTGACCAGACTCAGATCCAACAGGTCAGAAGCAAAAGAGGGCCCCGGGTTCAACCTGAGTGGTTTGCTGAATTGGGGGAAAGTATGGCTGCAATCTACGATAAAACTAAAAATGAAGTACATTTTAGAAAGCCAACATCGTTGCAATCCCCCGGAGAAAACCGCAGCACCCGTTTCTACCAATAACACAATGATATAGGCCATGATACTCATGATTATATAGCCTTAAAGCAGGAAGTCCAGAACCTCATTGAAAGGGGTAAGTTGGGAGATTGTGTCAACAAATGAGGAGGAAACAGAGCAGATAATGCACAAGCCAATAGTCCTGGAACTGGTCCTTCAAATAATCCTGGGATATCCACACGGGAAGGGGCGATGGTAATTACTAAGAGGTTTGATATAGACTCTGAGTATCTTGATCCAGATCCAAGTTGAAATCGGGTAGGGGTGATAACAAACAAGACAAAAACGGTTTCCGATCTGATTAACTTCTTTGAGTCATTGACTATTTTTTGTGGGTATATTGTGACTGCACCTTCTACTTCATCAAGGAATAGGTATGTCCACAGTCTGGCCACCCAGGTGGATGGAGGGATGTCCACCCACTTGTATCAGTCCCCATCTCCCTTTATTATTTTTCATGAGGATGACCCGAGAGACATTGCAGGGCCTCATGAAGATATTATGGTAATAGGGGAATCAATAGGAGAAAATAATATATAGTAAATTCTGATTGACACAGGCAGTTCGGCAAACATCCTGTTTTTAAGCTTCTATAAGCAAATGAAAAAACCCTTCGGTTATATAACGTTCAAACAGATTCATCGTAGGCTTCATAGGAAGTTCTGTAGATGTTATTGGGGAGTTTGAAGATGAATTATTGTTGGGTAAATGACCTTTTAAGAAAATGTTAAAAGTGTTGTTTGTTGTGGTAGATTTCCCAACATCTTACAATGTTATATTTGGGAGGTCTTGGCTCTCCAGAATGTATGTTGTGGCCTTTACGGTCCACCAATGTTTGAAATATGTTATCCAGGGATAAGTAAGTATTATCTGAAGCAGCCAGGAAATGTTATGCAACAGCTCTTGCCTCTAAGTCTTTAGAGACAATCAAGGTTAATAGAGAAAAACAGCTATTGGAGCCTTCTACTGATGAGAGTGAAATGGATGATCCCAGGGAGGCTCCTCGTTTCATAATACCTATTGAGGAGGTTGAAACCCACTCCATCGCAGAGGGAAAGAATGTTAAGATTGGTACCAAGTTGGCACCAGATTTGAAACATCGGTTACTGTTACCTTTGATGAATAATCAACATATCTTCGCATGGTGTAACAATGATATCACTAGAGTGCCAGCTGATGTTATATTTTATAAGTTGTCCATCCAAACTGATGTTGCACCAATGGCACAAAGAAGAAGATCTTTCTCTAAGGAAAAAGCAAATGTAATTGTTCATGAATTTGATCGTTTGACCAAGATGGGTCACATTAAAGAATCTAAGTACCCTTTGTGGACTGCCAACCCTGTTCTGGTCAAGAAAAAGAATGGAAAGTGACACATGTGCATTGATTTTACTGATCTTAATAGAGCATGACCCAAAGATATTTATCATGTTTTATCGGATAGATCAGTTGTTGGATTCAACTTCTGGAAATAGGTTGTTATCGTTCATGGATGCGTTTTCAGCGTACAACCAAATACAAGTAGATCCGAAGGATCAAGAACACACTACTTTCATCATTGACAAAAGTCTTCATTTTTATAAGGTGATGTCGTTCATATTGAAAAATATTGGGGCCACTTACCAAAGATTAGTGAATAAAACCTTTGCTAACCAGATTGGCAGAAACATGGAGGTTTACATAGATGATATGATGGTTAAAAGCTTAGAGGAAGATATACATATATCTGACCTTCAAGAAACATTCTCTAACCTAGAGGACGTGGATTTGAAATTGAACCTTGAAAAGTGTGTATTTGGGGTCCGATCTGGAAAGTTCTTGGGCTACATAATAAGTGAGAAAAGAATTCATCCTGATCCAAATCAACTTAATGCCTTGTTAGCTATGGACCCTCCTCGGAATATCAAAGAAGTTCAAAGACTGACATGATAATTAGTTACATTGAATAGGTTTATTTCAAGATCATCAGACAAGTGCGCTCCATTCTTCCAAGTGTTGAGGAATGCCAAAGACTTTAATTGGTCTCCATAATGTGATCAGGTTTTTATTAAAATCAAGAAGCATTTATCTTCACCTAAGACTCTCTTTAAACCTATTTGGGGGGACAAGCTCTATGTATATCTAGCTGTATCAGAGTATGCTATAAGTGTTGTGCTAGTAAGAGAAGTGGACAATTACTCTCGTCCGGTGTATTACATTAGCAAAAGTCTATTGGATGCTGAAAGAAGATATTTGAAGTTGGAAAAACTGGCATTGGCCTTGGTAATTGCAGCAAGAAAGATGAGAACATACTTCCAAGCTCATTCCATTCTTGTTCGAACATCTTTTCCCTTAAAAAGTGTTCTTCAGAAAGCTGATGTGTCAAGAATAATGACCAAGTGACAGTAGAGCTGGGTGATTATGATATTGATTTTGCGTCCCGAACAGCGATTAAAGCCCAGTTAGTGGCTGATGTTTTGGTAGAATTTCATGCTGATATCCTCCGGACAAATATCAGAAAACCAGTCTAAAAAAGAATTAGTAGTTTGAACTGATGGTGGATCAAGTACTATGGCTTGTGGGGTTGGAATTTGTTTAACTTCTCCCTATGGTGACAATATGTACCATGCCATATGTTTTGGTTTCAGAGCTTCTAATAATGAATTTGAATATGAAGCAGTGATAGTTGGTCTTAAGCTGGCTCTTATATATGGTGCAAAGAGAGTCCGGTTAATGAGTGATTCCCAATTGTTGATTCACTATGCTCAAGGACATTCTGAAGCAAAGAAAGAACGGTTGATTAAATACTTACTCATGTTGAAAGAAGTGGCAGAAAACTTCAAGAATATCTGCTATAAACACATCCTTAGATCGGAGAATACTCTGGCAGACTCTTTGGCAACTATACCTTATTCTGAATCTTATCCATGGATTCTTATACATGAATGTCCATCCGTGCAGACAAGCCAAGAAAAAAGAAAGCGAATAAAGTATGAGTATACTTGTTATTTGTAAAGACTAGAAAAGATTTATTATATCATAGAATTTCAGTACAAGTTAAAGCCATATATATAGGCTCTGAAAATATCTTATTATTATACTAGTCAATGTATATTATTATTTCCTTTAACACTCCCCCTCAAGCTTGTGCGAAAGTGCTTGAAACTGTCGTAGCTTTGATAATAACGTTCTCTTTGAAACTTGATCTGAAGTACTTGAAGTGCAAGCTTGATCGAAAGACTGAAACAAAATCACACTCCCCCTCAACCTGGAGCATATATATTAATCATGCCCAACTTGTTACAAATATAAGTAATCCGTGATCCATTGAGCGCTTTTGTGAATATATCTCCTAGTTGTTCTCCTGTTTTGACATATCTTGTATGAATGGGATTTTGTTCAATCTTTTCGCGGATAAAATGACAATCAATTTCAATATGCTTCGTTCTTTCGTGAAAGACAGGATTAGACGCAATGTGCAGGGCCGCTTAATTATCACACCATAATTGCGCAGGCATGGTAGTCTGGATGCCAATATCATTTAACAATTGGAAAATCCAAATTATCTCACAAGTAGATTGAGCCATGGCTCTATATTCAGCTTCAGCACTTGATCGTGATACAACATTTTGTTTCTTACTCTTCCAAGATACCAAATTACCCCCTACAAAAACACAGTAACCAGTGGTCGATCTTCTATCAGTTTTAGATCTATCCTAATCTGCATCTGCAAAACACTCTATATTTGTATGACCAATACTTCCATACCACAATCCTAGCCCAGGAGCTGATTTGAGATAACACAAGATATGTTCTAGTGCTGCCCAGTGATTAACTGTTGGAGAAGACATAAACTGACTTACAACACTGACTGGATATGCAATATCTGGTCGAGTTACTGTAAGGTAATTAAGTTTTCTTACTAATCGACGATACTTTTCTGGATCACTAAACAATTCTCCGTCATCTTTCAGTAATTGCGAATTAGGAACCATTGGTGTATTACATGGTTTTTCTCCTAGCTTTCCTGTTTCCATCAACAAATCTAGAACATATTTTATCTGCGATAAAAGAATACCTTTGTTGTTTCTTGTTATTTCAACCCCCAAAAAATACTTCAATGATCCTAAATCTTTTGTTTGAAATCGCGAATGTAAAAATGTTTTAAGTAATGAAATGCCTTTAGTATCATTCCCAGTAATAATGATGTCATCTACATATACAACAACGAGTATAATTTCATTTGCAGAACGTTTATAAAAGACAGAGTGATCACAACTGCTCTTCTTCAACCCAAATTCATTTAATGCATCACTAAACTTGCCAAACCAAGCACGGGGACTTTGTTTTAATCCGTACAATTACAAACGACATACATTTCCTCTCTCTCCTTGAGCAACAAATCCAGGTGGTTACTCCATATAGACTTCTTCTTGAAGGTCTCCGTGTAAAAATGCATTTGTAATATCTAACTGATGTAATGGCCAATCATTTGATGTTGCTAAGGAAATAAATAATCGAATAGAAGTAAACTTAGCTACCGGAGAAAAGGTTTCAGAGTAATCAACACCATAGGTTTGAGCATATCCTTTTGCAACAAGTCGTGCTTTGAGACGAGCTAGCGTCCCATCTGGATTCATTTTTACATTAAACACCCATCTATAACCGATAGCTTTCTTTCTAGTGGGTAAATAAACCAACTTCCAAGTACCAATGTCTTCTAATGCTCTTATCTCTTCAAACATTGCAGCTTGCCAGCCAGAATGACACAATGCTTCGTGAACAGTTTTTGGAATAGAAATAGAATCAAGAGATGCTATAAAAGTCGGGTAGAAGAAGGTAATTGATCATATTTTGCGAAAGATGAAATTGGATAAGTACATTGTCTTTTACCTTTTTGAAGAGCAATAAGAAGATCAGGAGTGGACTCATTATCGTTTGTAGCAGGATCTGGAGACGAAGGAATTGGTAGTGGACATGATGGAGGAGGTGCTTTAGGTCGAGAATAAACATATCTAATAGGAGGTCGATATGGTGGAGGTGGTACATCAGATCTTTGAACAGTGGTGTACATTAGTAAATCATCATCGACAGTAGTTGTTTCTGGATCGACATTAGACAAACCAGGAAAAAATGGAACATGTTCTAAAAATGTAACATCCTTAGATACTATGTAACGATCAAGAGATGGGGAAAAACATTTATAGCCTTTTTGAAACCTAGAATATCCAAGAAAAACACATTTTAAAGATTTGGGATCTAATTTTGTACGAGTAGGACTTACATCCCTAACAAAGCAAGTACATCCAAAAATGTGTGGTTCAACAGGAAATAGAGGTTTAAATGGAAAAAGCACGGAATATGGAATATTATTTGAAAGGATAGTAGATGGCATACGATTAATTAAAAAACATGCAGTGGAAACAGCATCTGCCCAAAATAATTTCGGTACTTTCATTTGAAAAAGAAGTGCACGAGTAACCTCTAAAGATGTCTATTTTTTCTTTCAGCGACACCATTTTGAGATGGCGTGTCCACACACGAAGTTTGGTGAATCATTCCTTTTTGTTCCATAAATAATTTAAATGCATTTGAGAAATATTATTTACCATTATCACTTCTTAAAATACGAATAGAACGATTAAATTGGGTATTTATTTCTCCAGTAAACGTGCAAAATATTGAAAATAACTCAGAACTATTTTTCATTAAATACAGCCATGTAACACGAGAATAATCATCAACAAAACTAACAATATATTTATAACCAGTTTTAGAAACAACGGGACAAGGACTTTAAACATCTGAATGAACGATTTCAAAAGGAAATGCAACCCGTTTATTAATACGAGGATATGATGGAAGACGATGATGTTTAGCAAATCTACATGACTCACACTCTAATGATGTCAAATGCCGAAATTTGGGATAAAGTTGTTTTAAAGAGATTAAAGATGGATGACCCATACGACAATGTGCTTCAAATGGAGATGTAATACTAGAACATGCAGTAGATGTATGATAGTCTTTATCAAGATAGTAGAGACCTCCACTCTCTTGAACTCTACCAATTATTTTATTCATCGTAAGATCCTGAAACAAACAATGATCGGAATAAAAGGTAACAAAACAATTTAGTGTTTTAGGGAGTTGGCTAATAGAAATAAGGTTGAATGAAAACTGAGGGAGATGTAAAACAGATGTCAAAGAGATATTTTTGGTGGGATTGACAGTCCCTGAACCTAAAACACGAGATGATGATCCATCTGTCAATGTGACATTAGAACGATGTGTATTTGAAAGAGAAGTAAAAACTTGTTTATTACCTGTCATATGTTCTGTGGCAGCAGAATCAATGACCCAATCAGATGAAGAAGAAATAAGACATGTAGTTGAGTTACCTGATACACAAGCTGCACCTGACACACAAGCTGTAGGGTTTTTAAGATCTTGTGACTTTAGAGACTCTTGGTACTTGGAAAATTGAGCATATTCCTCGGTGGAAAGCACATGAGGTTCCTCGTTCGTTGCTATATTAGCAAATTGAACATTGCTTAGATCACCACCATGGTTACTGGAACTGTTATGTCTATTGTATCCATCTTGACTCATTGTATCCACCACGACTACTGCGATTACTGTACCCATCATGATTACCACGATAGTTTGATCTACCACAACTACCATAATCGTTTGATCTACCACAACTACCATAATCGTTATATCTACTATACCCACCACGATTACCACGATAGTTTGATCTACCATGACTACCATAATCATTATATCCATAGTTTGATCTACCATGACTACCATAATCATTATATCCACCACAAACATCCATCTAGATTTTTTTATCTAGATTTTTTATAGAAACCCTAATGGCTCTGATACCATGTAAAGACTAGAAAAGATTTATTATATCATAGAATTTCAGTACAAGTTAAAGCCATATATATAGGCTCTAAAAATATCTTATTATTATACTAGTCTACTGTAATAAAATCTAATCTAATAATATCTATAATAGATTACGTTTGAATATTGACTATAATAAATTTTAGTCAATGTATATTATTATTTCCTTTAACATTATTCAACCTAAAGATTGGAGTTATGATCTTCTCTGGTTTATCTCTGATTGGATATTACCTTTGGATAAAGCTGTGGCTAAGAAAATCAAGTATAAGGCTCATGGTTTTTTTATATTAAGGGAAGTTATTTACAAGAAATCTTTCAGCAAGCCTCTCTTGCGTTGCTTAGGATTTGAAGAATCCCAAGTTATGTTATCTAAACTACATGATAGAGAAGGTTACACACACTGTGGCTATAGGGCCTAACCAGGAGAGTCTTATTAGAAGGATACTACTGGCCAACCATAATGGCAGATGTTAAAGAGATGGTAAAAAATTGTAATCCTTGCCAAAGATATGGAAATGAAATTCATGTGCCAACAGTTCTTATGGAAACTATATTCGAACCGATACCCTTCGACAGATGGGAATTGGATATAGTTGGGCCTCTTCTCATGGCATCCGCTGGATGTAGAACAATCATAGTTGCTATTGACTATTTCTATAAGTGGATTGAGGAAGCTCCTCTAGCTGGAACCACTTAGAAGGCAATCATGAAGTTCATTTTGTCTAACATATGTTGCAGGTTTGGGGTTCCCCGAAAGATTACCATTGATAATGGGCCGCAATTTGATAATAAATACATGGAAATGTTCTGCACCTCCACAGATATTCAACATTATTTTTCTTCTCTCTTCCATCATCAAGCAAATGGGTAAGTTGAAGTTGCAAATCAGACAATCTTGACGGATAGAATAAAAATATGGAGGGAGCTGTAGGAAAGTGGCCAAGTTATTTACAAGAAGTATTGTAGGCCTACCGAACTACACCTCGGGCTGCTACACAAGAATCTCTTTTTGCTCTTGTATATAAAATGGATGTAATTAATCCCATAGAAGCTACTTTGCCATCTCACAGAATCCAAAACTATTCAGAACAGGCTAATGATATAGCAGTCAGGAATCAGTTGGATGTGATTGAAGAAAGAAGAGTTAAAGCGCATCTAAGGACAACGCATTACCAAGGTTTGATGAGGAGCAGATTTGCCTCCAAAATAAAAAAAAAGATTTTCAGTTGGGGGATAAAGTCTTAAGAAAGGTTTTTCTACATACGAAGGAAAAATAGTTCGGTAAGTTGGCTCCAAATTGGGAAGGCCCTTATGTGGTATGTGGGAAAGTTAAACCATGAACATACAGGCTCCAAGAAAAGGAAGTGAGAGTATTAAAACACCCATGGAACGTTGAACATCTCAGGTTATACTTAAAATAGAACTCTCTTGAAAATATTTACCTTTTGAGTATCAATGTAAATATTATGGGGCATACTTTTTCCTACCCTGGTGGCGCGGGGAGGTTTTAATGAGGTGTACGAGTTTTTCAAAAGTCTGGTGCAGGTGCAATTTTGTTTTTTATTAAGCCACATAATACGGTGGTTGGATATTAAATAGCTCTGAAATGTCTTTGAGTTGTTCGGATATATTCAACACTTGGTCACATTTATTAAACACATGTGGTTAAGAATATCTAATACACTTGTTTAACACCTCTGAAATATTAAAGGTTATTAAAACATTGGCCATAAAGAGTTAAACAAAATTTAAACAAAGGAAAATATGATATTAGAATCTGATCGGACTAAAACTGATCTATGATTCACAACTACCTTGACCCTTCAAGGACTTTAAGTTTTGCAGAACGGAAATTAAACAAACAGTGCAACAAAATGCCTTGGCCATCCAAGAACTTTGGTTTCTCAACATAGAAAAATATACATAACAAAATAATACAACCTTAGGGCTATACCCTTCGGTTTTTCCTTCACCACCATTGTTTTTTGGACTTTTGAGTTCAGCACTTGAACTCTCACCAACTTCTTCATCGTCTTCAGAATCTTCCCCACTAGAATAGTTGTGCTTGTTACCATCAGCCATCGTATGAAAATGAAGTTCATCATAATCCACGAATTTTCACAAAAGACCAAGAGTCCTCTTAGGAAAGATCTCATGGAAGAGTAAGACCATATCAAATTTAATTTTATCATCTCTCTTCTCCAGAGAATTCATTATTCCACTAGCATACTTCTTTATCCCTGCAACTATTTCTTGAACTTTTTTGCTTACTAAGGAAGCATTCTCATCGTTTTTCTCTTGGAAATTTTTTTCTAACTTGACTTTGTCATTAGATAAAGTCTGGATAGTTTTGTCTGTAGCTTTTAATTGCTCTTTCAAAGCTGTGATCTTATTAGAGGAAGAAGTCTCCAGTCTGAAGTACTTGGTTTGAAGGTTTTTGTTAGCTTCTTCTGACTTGGGCAATTTGGCAGCTAAATCCTCCTTCTCCTTCTTCAATGATTCTATGCTTTGATGAGGGACAAATAAATTATTTGTCAAGCTCCGTTTCTCTGTAGTTAGGGATTTTATGATGACAGTTTGATCACTCACTTGTCTCTCCAGATCAACCACTTGATGAATGTAACCTAATAGGACGTGACTCAAGGTATCTTGCTCTCTTGATATAGCATAAGTCTCACCATTGTAGGTTACAACGTTGGTTGAGTTGGGAGGACGATAAGGCCCCGCGAAATCATCACTTTACAAATCATTGAAATATATGTTAATGTTCTGAAAAGTGTCAAGAATTACCTCTCCATGAGCAGTGGCCTGTTCCGAATAAAGATTGGGTGGAATCTCCTCTTGTAAGGTAGGATCGGAAGGAGCTAGAGGAGGGACTTCAGAAGGACGCAGAATTACCTCTGATCCCAAAGTGACTTTTTTTTCTTCTCTACGGTTTTTTCACTGCTACTGGTTTTTCATTTCTTATCCTTCTTTATAATTTTTGGTGGGTTGTCCGATCCACTATCCTCCTTAATAGTAACTTCTACTACCTCCAGCAGAGTAGCATTAATTTCTCTTTGGTTCTCTGAATCGGTTCCTTCGGTGGTTGTCTCAAGTGGGTCTGTTGTGGCTTTTTTCTTTCTTTTGTTCTTTATTTTATTCAGATGACTAGGGGCTTTGGCCCTAGAAGGCAAGTCAAGCTTAGTATATTTAGCCTCAATTCTCCTCAGGATAACATCTACACGAGGAGGGGTGGTTAGTTCTTCCTAGGAAATGTCTCTTCTCCTTGTGGTGTTCCACAAATGAGACCTCATAGAGTTCCCCGACGTGAAACAGTTATAGGGAGCGTTGTCCCATTTCTCCAAGGCCCAAGTATTTAGTTTGGCACTGGTGACTTGAACTGCCTCTACATAGTCCAAAAACGCCTTCGGAATAACTAAACAGAGATACAAATTAGTTTGGATTAACTACCTAGTATTTGAAAGATTAAAGAGAACATGAATAAAACTTACCAATGCTCTTCCAACGATTGGTCAGCTGGTTTGGGTCAGAGTCAATCTTGATTTTCTTCCCATTCTCTTAGGACCCACTAATGAACAAGAACTGTCATCCTCCATGATTTTTCTGACTCCAAAAGATCATTTACTACTTTGAAATCATTCCCCATATTGTGATGATAGAAGGGAATGTGATGATTTTTGCACAAATTCGCCACAACAGTGAATTGTTCCATTGGAAATGGAATCTTGGATAGTATGGAAGCCATGATGCCAGCCATAAGTGTGTACCATGTATTTGGGCATGGCTGACTTGGACATAGTTTGGTCAGGTGGAAGTATCTGACTATCTCTGGGTCGAAAGGAAACCGGAGTCCCCAATTCAGCACCTCTGTGTAGACCACTAGCTCGTTGGGTTTGCAGTCCATCGGAGTTTCTGGGGTGACTGGGATTCTCACATTGACAGACTCATGGATTTCCCACTTCGTACGAATACGACTTAATTCAGCGGTATGGGTGTATACGTAGGCTATATTCTGGAGAGATAACAAGTATTTCACACTAACCTTCTTAAAATTTGGCCCTACTTTCCCTTCCAAACACTCTTGAAAGTGCATCAGGATGAGTGAGACCCAGTTTGGTCTTGCCCATTCGATCTGCAGCGGTGACCTCCATTTGTCAGGATGCCTCAAAAGGGGTGCCATCCAAACTATCCTCTATATTTTCTTCCATTACAATGGAAGGCTGTTCGGATGGCTTGGCCTCTGCCAAGGGCTGCAGTTCAGATAATTTGATTTCTGGCAAAGGTTTTATTGTCTCTGAACTGGTGAGTTTTGAAGAGGTATTATTCGGCGAGGGGTATGTTTCTAAGGAGATTTTTGTGCGTCTGAACCCATAGCAATAAAGGGTGAAGGTTTTCTAACGCTGTAAATGGTTTTATCTCTAGGGAGAGGGTTTTGAGACTCTTAGACGGGGGACCCTGATTGTAGAGGAGAAAGGTTTGAAACAAAGGGTAGTTTTCTAACCTTAGGAGATTTTGAGGACGATGAACCTTGGTCTGTGTTTGCCTGTGATTGATTGATTCCTTCACCATCAGAAACATGAAGGCCAGCAACAATTCGTTCGTCTCTTGCAACTTTTCTCGCTCTCTCTAACTCAGACAATTTTAACCAACCTCTTTTTACTAGTGCGTTTTTAGCTGTGAACATAAATGGCTCGAACGCAAATTGGAAGATGTACTAAGTTTTCTCTCACTAGAAATACTTGTGTTTTGAAGACAATGAAACAGTGGAATGAATTTATATAACAGTGAACAGTGGGAGTTACTTAGGAGAAGATGAAGTGATAAAAAACAATGATTAAATCCTACAAAGTATGGGGGTTAAAACCTAGGTAACGTTTTAGCCTAGTAGGTACGCGAATCTAGAAGAAAAACGGCTGAGAGGTCAAACCAGAGCCTGACACGTGTCCCGCATTGAAAAAACTCTTGAAATTCTAAACGGTAAAATCAGTCCCTCAAAATTTCGAACAAAGTAACTCTTAATTTTCTTAACATAAAAAGATAAAGTCTACAGTTTAGATACATAAACAGATCGGAAACAGTTGATATTGATTTTTAAGAGTTAGCTCTTCCAAAGATTCTTTGCAAAAGCTAAAGGGGCTACTGATGAGGTCGGATATCTTAGCTACTATGTTTTGTTTTTATCCGAAGGGCAGTTCAGACCAAACCACTATCAGGTGAAACCGAACATGACTAAAATAGTGGAATATGACTAAGCTAGGTGCTCGTCACTTAATATCAAATTACTAATGGGTCCTTAAACTCCACCCGATTTCACAATCTGACCCAATAGGCATATGGGTCACTAATTAAGTATAAATACCCCAACCACTTTCATTAATGAGGGTAATCAGAATTTACAGCTAGTACACAACTTAATTATCTTTACTCTATACCTTAAACATTAATTTCCCAAAATATTTTACATAATTACCCTCAAACAGAAATTAACCACACCAATATCAATCGCTTGTAATCGGATCAATATGAGTAGTATATATCATAATTTAATTTAATTGAGTGATTTATATTGATTTTTTTTAATTTATATATTTTTCAGTGCTATTAATTGTTGATGCTTTTGACATCTTGAAGTTGAGCAAAAATTTTACTTTAATTTAGAAAAATATTTGTCTGATTACTTGATGAGGTAGGATTTTGTAGAAAATTAATAATGTAGTTTTTAAAAAGTGTTATGGCTCATGCAAAAGAATAATTTAGCATTCAAGATGTTATTTTATAATAATGTTATTTTGTGTTCTTTTCATGGATATATAATAATATAAATCTTTAAAGAGATTTTTTATTCCGTGTGAATGTACAACTTAATTTTTAAAATAAATTTAGTCATGTACATGAAGATCAAACTAATTAAACCACACTTATTTATTTTATTAGTTAGATTCCAATGAAGCATACTAAAAGAAGAGTTTTGAAAACATTTAGATTTTGATGATGGTTTTAACAAAATAATATATATATATATATATATATATAAAAACTTGATATTCGTTATTTTTAAAATATATTTTAATGTAGTTATGTTTATAATATGATAAGACCCATAAGTAAATATTTTTTAATATTTAGTTGCTAGATTGTTCTAACATGACGAAGACTAATGTTTTTATAAACATTCACTTAATATATTTATCTTAAGAGATTCGTGGCTAATTATATATCAACGAAGATTTAGTTGTTATATTAGTTCTACAACACTCAAAGATAATAGTGTAAAGAATATATATAACCTTAAAACGGTTGAGAACTTACTTACGAGATAACCAGCTACGAAGAATACAAAAAAATGAGTGTTACTTATGTTTTTACTATTTTATTTTCGGTAAAATATAACTTTTTATTAAGAGAAGTCTGCCCAACAAAGAGTTTTTAATAAGGAAAGTATGCTGCAAATAGAACTTAAGGACCTCATGGGTTCATCCATAATCGGATTGTTATCTTGGCTCAGCTAAATACCAGCTTGACAAGAATATTATTCTACGGAAGGAGGGATCATGCCTAAACATTGCATGATCGGAGTCAACGAAGGCTCGACTAATAAAAGAAATGCAAGGTTATGGTCCTCCCTCGATTCTCTCATAAAGACTTGGTAAAAGCCTAAGTCATTAAGTACTAGCGTACAAAATAAATATTTATATGTAATTCAGGGTAAGTAAGACTTATGTAGATTTTAGGGTTAATCGATAAAAATATAAGGCTTTTTGGCCAAAATATGAACGTGTAATTCTTAAAACCATGTACCAAAGCATTAAAGTATAAGGCCTAAAGTCTGAAGTCCATAATAGCTCATGACCCAAGGTCTCTCATATAAATACAATATGCATCCTCAATGTTGAGAGTCATTTAGTTTTTAAATTATTCATTTATCGCTTAACAGTTTCTCTATCTAGATTCCATTATATTCACTTACTCCATTTACTTTTTAGACCAAAATATCCATGTATCCTTATTAATTTGAGTACTACATCTTTCACATTTAACTATGTTCTAGCATATCTACTACTTTATGTAATCACCATACTATTCTACTAAGTATCAACCAACAATCCCACAATCCATCCAACTTTTTAGAAATTCATTGATACTCATTCTCACCATCTACTAGCTTATTCAATTTCGGTAAACATATTTGAATTTATTCAACTTCGGTAAACACATTTTAAATATGATGATAACTTCGAATCACAATTATAAGAATTCTTAAATCAGATAATTATAGATTTGGCTTGCAAAGATAAAATTTTCAACTTTATATGAATCTTAAACTTGTAAAAAATTATTCATATTAGATAGCCAGCTACCATAAATTTTAAAAAAAACATATAATATGCTATTTAGATTTGTACTATATTTTTCATCTGGAAAATTAATTTTTTAAACGAATTTTTAATGAGTCAAATATAAGGATTTCATACCTTAAGGTCTTCACAAGTCTAAGTTATAATCAGACTGGTAGTTAAATAAAACTCGTTTAGCATGAACATTCTTCTTCAAGGTGTTAACTCATGCAATTATTAACATGAAAGTTCATTTTTAAACATTGTGCAGGTCATACTTAACGAAACCTCAACCAGCGGAAAACAACTCATTATACTCCTCCCTTGATTCTCTCGTAAGAACTAAGGAGGAGGGTTACTGATAAGGTTATAATTCATAAAAAAAAATAGCTCATTAAATACTAGACAACAACATAAGGTTTTAGGTGTAGTTTGGCCTTAAGTAATGCTTATGTAAGGTTTATAATAAATTTATAAGTGAATTAACAATTTTAGTTTAAAACATAAGCATGTAAGGCTTAAAGTCATGTACTAAAGCACTAAGGTTTGAGGCCTAAGGTCTAAAACTCACAACAACTCATGACCTAAAATATCACATATAAATATAGCACACATCTTCAGTATTGAGAGTCCTTTTGTTTTCAAGTTATTCGTTTATCTCTTAGCAAGTCTTTTCTCTATAACTTCTAGTCTCATTAACTCATTCTCCCTGTTTTCTAGATCACATTCTCCACTTCCTTCTATTTCTCTCGGTTACTCTTCACCTTTAACCATATTCTAACATTTCTCCACTAATTCTTATAAATCCATACTCAACCAAATTTCGGCCAACTATTTCATTGTTAAATAGTGAACAAAAGAAGAAAAGAGAACGGCTAGGGTTTTGTATTATTTAGAAAATGTATATTATATAGAGTCTAAATCTATTATTTATAGATAAACTATATGGGCTAATGGGCTTAGGCCTTATATATCTAACACCCTCTCTCAAACTCGCAATGCTTATTCTTGCATTGGGAGTTTGTTACACAAAATAAAAGAAACAAAATTGAAACATCAACAAATCAAAGCAAAACATCAAAACCAAAATCAAAACATCAAAAACCAAAAAATCAAACTCTAATCTTCAAGCTCCAATCTTCAAGCTCCAATCGTCAAGCTCCAATCTCCAAACTCCAAAACTCAAAACTAATCCAAACAAAATCCAAACACCAAACGAATCTAAACGAAGTCAAACAAAGCCAAACAAAGCCAAAACAAAACTAAACAAGTCCAAACGAAGCCAAACAAATCCAAACCAAGCCAAACCAAGCCGAACCAAGCCAAAGGAAGACAGAACAAAGCCAAACAAATCCAAACGAATCCAAAACAAAGCCAAACAAGTCCAAACGAATCCAAACGAAGCCAAACTAATCCAAACGAAACCAAACGAATCCAAACAAAGCCAAATAAATCCAATTCCAAACCGAAATCCAATACTACGAAATTGAATACCTGGTAGATCTACAAAACAGGGGGATCGCGACGGTTTCCCGATCAGATCAACCTGACTCTGATACCATGTTAAATAGTGAACAAAAGAAGAAAAAAGAACGGCTAGGGTTTTGTATTATTTAGAAAGTGCATATTACATAGAGTCTAAATCTATTATTTATAGATAAACTATATGGGCTAATGAGCTTAGGCCTTATATATCTAACATTCATAACCCATCCAAACTTTTAATAATCCAATTCTTTAACATTATTTTGATACATAATTTTTTGTGATTATTATCACTCTATACCATCCGAAAACTCTATTACACAAAAACATATCACCAGATAATATCATCCAAATTAATATTATTACAAAAAATTAATTTGTGTCCTGCATTATTTGATTAAACCACCTATAATAGTTTGTAAACTAATTGAAATATAAAATAAAAATTTAGATATAAAAAACGTACAAAACAATAATAATAATAATAAATATTATAAGAGCACGCACAATCACGTTTCTTAAATTTACATGTTAATGGGTGACAACTTATTAACCAATACTATAAGTCTTACATTGGTTTTGAAGCCATGTAATTCTTGAATTTGGTTTCAGAATGTTCAATATTTTAAGTTACTTCTATGAACAATACATCCATCTTTTATAGTCCATAGGCATCTCTTGATCTTTGATTATAGTTCTCCAACACTTTTGCTTAACTTGATATGTACCTACATCACATAAAACTTTGGTTAGGGACACACTGCCACAAATGTTAGTGTAATATAATATCTTAACTTGTTAATCTCAAGTACCCAAGATTTATAATTTATAAGAAAATAACAACAATTAGAGGGGCATGTGAATCAAAGGCAGTAAAATCAAAATTAGCCTTAGAGCAAGTGAATCAAAGGCAATATAAATACGTCTTATAGTAATTTTCAAAGATATTAATTTCTACATATATTGATTAAAGGAAACAAATACCAAGGGGCATTGCCATAACTTAAAATTTCAAACAATATTAGAGAATATATTTCAAGATCTATATTATAGACATCCTTAGATTTGTAGAAAATAAAACCTTAAAATAAGGCCCTATTTGTATCTATTGCATACAATAGTTCACCTTTTTCATTCCTTATAATAAAACTTATACTTGATTCACCATTGTTTAAACAAGAGCCATCACAATTGATCTTTATTCTATTGGTAACACGAGGATACCATTTTATATAAGAAACCATACTTTACATAAACATGTGATTGAAACAACCAATAACATTAGTTGTTTCCAAGTCACCAGACCAATTTTTGTGTTTAAAAATATTAGCACAATCAAGATTACTTATAATCTTTATAACTTTGTTAATAATATTGGCTGAACAAGCTTTAATGTTTTTGTGTTTTATTTTGTTTTTAGTATACCAAATGGTCCAACATATGATAAAGGGACCAATGGTTTTTATATGAGTTTGTTTATTAATTTATATAAACCAAAGATTGATTATATGATTGATAATCACATATATGGTTATTACAATACCAAAAAGGCTTGTAATATATTTGGTTATTTAATATATTTTTTAGACTTTTTAGTTTTAACCAAAATTTAGTTATATGATCACTTTTAACATTGTATTTCCAACTTTGTTCAACAGTTTATAAAAACTCATTGTGGAGAATCCACATGTTTTGAAATTTAAAAGGAGACTTATGTTTGTTTGTGTAAGATGACAGAGATATATTAAGAGGTAAATGATATATGCCAATTATGGCCAGATGCTTTACCTTAATAATATCAAAAGAAGACCTCCAAACAACATTGTGTAACGCTCTATCAAGGCTCTTCCACTTATGATTGTTAGAACCATGTGAAATTAGATCATAAATAACAAGAACCCTCCAATTTGTTGTATATTATAATGTTGTTAAAATTACCCATTCATCTCAAGTTTATAGAGAAATAAGAAATATGTTCATTTTCATTTGTAACTTTATTGAAATCTCATACAATCAACCAAGAATGATTAATATAGGATAATTCCCTTAAGTGATCGCAAAGAATTGTTCTTTGAGATTTGATACATTTAGCATATATGATGGTGATAAGCACTTTAATATTTGTTGAAGTGTGGCTTACCATCATGTGCAAATATTGGTCCTTATTAATGAGAATTGAATGTTAAAGCAGTCCTTCCAAATTGTCCAGATTTTATTACTGATGTTACCAAAGCCATAATTAAAGCCAAGTTTCTTAGTAATTCTTTCAAGATTGGAATTTGAGATCAATGGACCTTGAAGAGCAATGAAATAAATTTTAATTATTGATTTTATTCTTCTAAGGGTGCAGAGTACTCAACACTCCTAACATTCCAATTAAGCATAGTTAGAGTCATTTTGGTAAAGATTTTGAGGATCTAAGAGATCATTTGTAGTTAAATGTTAAATGACTTGTTGGTTACAGTTTTGTTTGGTTTCTTGCTCATAGTTACTTTTTTCACCTTAGGTGAGTTAGAAAGGCTACCGGTCTTTAAGATTTCTGTGTTAGCTTGCTCTATATCAGAATCATCCAAGTATTTAATTACATTTAAATAATTACTAATTTTAATTGTATGGAGATCTTATATGATGTCATTTTATGTTACTTCATTATTTCTAGTGTCCTCTAAAGATTTAAGAGAATCATATGTCAAAATATGTTTATGGTTGTTTGTTTTATCAGTTATCTTTGCTTCTCCTATTATATCATGTTGGTTTTACTCAGAGTTAAAAGATTCAATATTATCATGATGAATATTGACAAAATTAATATTCACATTTGAGTTACGATCTCATTTAATTTATGAGAGTTTCCACTAGAATTGATTTGAGTATGATTCACAATTGCGGAATTTATATATTCTTTTATCCATTTGAATGAGAGGTATGTTTGGCTGTTATATATTTGGTCTCAGGAAGGTGATTAATTTAAGAGTTTTCTTTGTTTTATAGTTTTTTATATAGTTTTTTTCTCTATGACCTAAATGAAAACAAGATTTACAATATGGTGGGATATCCCCCACATATGCTATCATGCTAGAATCCATCATTCTCTCCAAAACTAATCCAAAGGTTTTGGGAAAGGGTGGTTGAAACATCTAAAACCAACCAAGCTTTACAACAGTTAAAACTTGCTTAGTTTTTTAAAGGGACCTAAATTGCTAAAGGTAATCCAATTACCTTTGAAATTTGAAAAATATTATCCTTATTATATAGATACTAAGGTGTCCTAAGAAATGTTACACATACAATTTGAAAAATGTTGTCCTTATTATATAGATAATCATGTGTCCTAAGAAATGTTACACATACATGAGTGAGATGACACTAGTGTTTGGGAGTAAAGTTTGGTCTCTATTTCAAAATTTTGAATTGGTATTGACCAACATACATAACATTTTTTTCAGAGTTTTTTTTATATCGTCTTTGTTTTCAAATTTAATAAATATATGCCTATAATCAAATATAAATATATTATATATACATTTGAATTTGACAGAATATAAGAAGGCTTTAAAGTCTTCTATTTTAGGCATACCAAAACTAAATTTAGCAAAGCGTGTAATCTTAGAAGAAGAAATCATAGTTTCCTTATCTGTTTTACGAAAGATGATGGCTTTTTTAGCATCATTTTCATAGTGGTAAATTTTTGTGTGAGAAAAATATTTTCTCTACTTTCCAATGACATCTGCATACGATCTGCAGTTACTATTTGATCGAACTGTATTCTGTTGTATTGGTGAAGAAAAATCAAATAATGGATTGCTCAGTATTTGAATGTCTTCTGAATTCTGTGCGACCTTCTTGGTAGTTGGAAGAGATTATAAGTCTTCATTTTTATCATTTTCTTTTCTTTTGGAATCGGGATGGTTCTTCGCAATTTATTTTAATATTGAGGTTCTGATGCTTGGTTGGTTGAGGCTTTTACCCTGGAATCTTCTAAAGCATTACTCGAATCAACCTCGAGGAGAGGTTGACATTGTATTTCCACCATTTAATTCCTCTGATAATCTTCTGAAGATTTTTTAGGGTTTTTAATCTGAAGCAATCTGAAATAGCCTACAACGAAGTTGATAACTAATGAAATCGACAGAGGAGCTTCTCGATGCTTGGTGATTCTTTAATAAAGTATTTTCTTGCACAAAATGACGAATGTTTGATGCTGTATTGGAGATAGACGTCTAGTTCGTGTGATTTCTTGATATGATGATATTAAATGGAGCAAGACTTGACTAATGAAGTTATCAATAAGAAATAGATCTTTTTGACGCAATCAGCATAGATTAGTTGTAAGAGACATCTTTTGGAGCTTCTTGGTGAATTCTTCGAATGGTGGAATATGATATTTTTTGAGAAAGTCTATTTTTTTAGTTTTTAGTTTTTTTAAATATCTTGAAGGATTTGATTTTGTTAGACGTGTATTTTTTCATTATATTTAATTTTAATTTTTGAATTTGATAAGATTTAATTTTTTAATTTCCAAATTTCTAATTTAATAAATAAAATACAAGATGAAATAAATATAAATATATGAAGACGAAAAATTATGAAAAAAAGTTATATTTTTAATGAATTTTTGTAAATAACAATTTTGATTTGATTTTGTGATACTATATATTTAAAAATATTTTATTTTATTTTAAAATTTGTTAAGATTTTTTTAATTTTTGTTAAATTTTTATGTTTTAATTTTTTAATTTTTAATTTTTTTATTCAAAGTACATAAGCAGTTTTCATACTCAAACAAAGTACTCTGCATGCCAAGCTTCTGGAAAGAATCGAACCCGCTACAGAGAAAGTTAAAAACAAAGGTGTTGATTTCTTATTGTGGTTCAAGCCCGAAAACTACTACACAGAGTTTTGAAGTTCTAGAGCTACTTTCTTGTTTTCAGCAAGCAGGTGCTTTTGTTGTCGCTTAATTTATACTATCTTCATTTTCCCTTTTCCTTCAAAACAACTATACTTTCAAGTGCATGTTCAAATAAAAATTTGGTAGAAGATCAACAAATTATTTAAAACAGACATACAACAACAAATAAAAATTTGGTAGAAGATCAACAAATTATTTAAAACAAACAAACATACAACATATGAATAACATTGCGCTTGTATATTAAGTTATAGATTTTGGAAAACTAACTTTTATTGTCTTTTGAAGAGCTTTTTTTAGATTCTAAGAAAGGTTCTCTTTCTTCTTTCAAATCTACTGATTTGATGGATCATTCAAGCAATAATGAGCAGGAGAAAGATAGGAGATCCAATTCCTATGTTGATATTGTTAAGAAGAGTTTGAGATTGGAAGAAAAACTTGAATTCGAGCAAGAATGCTTGGAAACCAAATCAGATCATTTGTCTATTCAATATGGTGATGATGTTCTTAAGAAATTGAAGGCCAAAACTAAGTACTCCTTAGTTGGCAAATTTACTCATGGGCTGCCAAAGCGAAGCATCTTGATTCAGTTCTTTGAGTCATTAAAGTTTAAAGCTCCATTTAGATATAAAATATGGGATTCCAGACACATAATCCTTGGGTTTGATTCAAAGCAAGACTATGTGAAGATATTCCAACGTGCAGTATGGACTATAGGTTCTTCTGTAATGAGACTTTTAAAATGGAATGAAGATTTCTCAAAAGAAAGTTCAGTGGCACCAGTTTGGCTAAAGTTGGATATGCCAGAGCCTTTGTGTGATGCAAATGTGGTCAGGTCGATTACTTCTTTGATAGGAGAAACTCTTTTAGCAAAAATTCCTGAAGAAAACAGATTGTTTTCATCTTGTTCAGCTCTTGTGGAAATCGATGTCAACACTAAACTTCAATCTGACGTGTGGATTGGTTTTGGTGATAACTTTGGCTACTAGGTTCGAGTAACGTATACAAATCTCTCTTTGTATTACAATCAATGTTTTCATCTTGGTCACAGTAATGACAAATGCAAGAAAGTTAATAAAGAACAAGAAGTTGAAGAATTTGCTAAGAATAAAAAGATTAAATCTGTTATTACTAAGCAATGGATACATAAAGATCAAGAAAAGGCTAGAGTTTAAGAAACAGATGGTTTCAAAACTCCTGAGCAAGGGGAAATAATCAAAGCTATACAAACATTAACCATGGGAATTACTGATAACAATGGTTATGTTAATATGGTATCTGAAGGAGATGATTCTCCTAAAGGAAGCTTGCGAAGTTTTCAACACTCTCTTATTATTGAGAAGTGGAAATCTCATTCTCCAGAATTCTTTAGGGAAAGTAATCATGAAGATGAGAGTAGTCAAGAGCAGCATATTAATGAAGTTCAAAACGAAAGTGATCAAATGAAGAAGGATCAACTTTGTCAAGATCAAGATAACAATAAAAAGATAAAAGGAAGCAAACAAATCGTTGAAGAAGGGGAAGATAATTCTCAAACGGACCATCACAATGTTAGGAATCAGAATGAGGAGGAATAAAAGGCAAGTTTTAAGGAGATCTTTGACAAAAAGATTAAAATAGCTAAAGGCAAGACTAAAACAGGAAGCAAAATCATCAAGGCTTTGCAATTCAATGCTTCAAGTAAATCAAAATCTTCTAACTCTTTTAATGATTAGTATTATAAATTGGAACATTCGTGGTATTAAAGATAAAACTTCTATTTGTAGGCTCAAATTCCTTGCTAAGAAAAATAAAGCTAAATTGATTGATGTTCAGGAACCTATTGTCAATGTTAATGCTATTGGTAGTATTGCTACTAAATTAGGCTTCGAGAAAATTTTGCTTATAATGTTACTAACAAAATTTGGGTTTTCTGGTATTATGATATATCTGTCACTATTTTAAATGATGTTAGTCAATGTTAAAATCTTAAAGTAAGTCTTAATAATGATAATCAGAATGTTATGGTTTCTGTTGTGTATGCTAAATGTCAAAGAAACAATAGAGTTGAGCTTTGGAACTTTCTCAAAAGCATTGCTGATACTGACTTGGGTTGGTTGATTTGTGGTGATTTTAATGTTATTAGTTCTGTTGAGGAACAAATTGGTTGTAGTACTTTTTGTATTCACAACACTAATGATTTCAATAACATGATTTCTAGTTGTAATATTGAAGATGCTGGTTATAGTGGCTCAAAGTTTACTTGGTCTAATGGTTCCAAATGGAAGATATTAGATCGTGTTTTCATCAATAGCAACTGGTCTAATAAATTTTGTAATACTAAGATATACCATCTTGCTAGAACTGGTTCTGATCATATGCATATTGTTATCTCATTTTCTAATGATTATGTTAGAGTTAAAGCTAGTTTCAAGTTTCAGGATATGTGGATCATGGAGGATTCCTTTCTTCCCTTTGTTGATGATAACTGGAATTGTGATCTTCTGGGTGATCCTTTGTTTATTCTTTGGAATAAACTTAAAAGACTTAAAAAAATGTTTGATTATTTGGAACAAAAATATCATTGGTAACATCTTCAGTAAATTTCAAAGTTTAGAGGATGAAGTTTTAGTCAGTGAGCTTAATCATCAGAACCTTCAATCTGATGAGTCCAAATGTGAGCTTGCTAAAGTTAATGCTTTACTAATCAAAGCTAATAGAATGGAAGAGATGTATTTGAAGCAGCAATGCTACTGTAATTGGGTGCTTGATGGTGATAAAAACACTAGATTTTACCATAGCTATGTTCAAAAGAAAAAAAGAAGAAACAATAAAAGGTATCAAGAATGGTGATAGATGGATCAATGATTCTAAGGACATTGGTCTTTCTGCTGTTGATTTCTTCAAGAATGCTCTTGCTGATTATCCATGTGCTAATAATTCTGATGAAGCTAGATGTGTGAATGATAACTTGTTTAATAACATCCCTAGCTTGGTTACTGATGAAGAGAATAGATTGTTGCTTAAAGCTCCTGATGAGTCTGAAATATGAAGCATTATAAATCATATAAATCCTTCTAGTGCCCCAGGTATGGATGGTTATACTCTTACTTTCTTTAAGCATTGTTGGCACACTATTAAATTTGATATGATTAATGCTATGAAAGATTTTCTGCTTGGTAAGAACATTCCTAGAGGAATTTTTACTACTGGAATTTGCTTAATACCAAAGCTTCCTAACTCTACTTGTTGGAAAGATTACAGACCGATCAGTTTATGTTCTTTGCTAAATCGTATCATGTCCAAAGTTATTGCTAATAGGTTGGCTCATGTCTTGCCTAATATCATCTCTCCTAACCAAGGTGGCTTTGTTCCTGGTAAGAATATTCATGAAAATATTCTGATTTGCAAAGAATTAATATGTGATATGAATAGAAAGGTTAAAGATAGTAATATCATGATTCAGCTTGACATGTCTAAGGCTTTTGACAAGCTAACTCACTGCTTTATTTTAAATGTTTTAAAGAAGTTTGGCTTCTCTTCTAGATTCACTTGTCTTATTAAGAAAATGATTAATGATGTTAATGTCTCTATGCTTGTTAATGGTGAAGTGCTTGGCTTCTTTAAAACTACTAAAGGTCTACGTCAAGGTGACCCTATATCTCCTTATCTTTTCATCATTGCTGAGGAAATGTTCATCAGATGTATCAATTCTCTTGTTAATAATAATAGATTTATGAAGTATAGAAGTAGAAGCAATATTAGTATTAACTGTCTTGCTTTTGCTGATGATATCTTATCGTTTTCTAATTGCAAAGATAGTACTATTAGCAAGTTATGTAACTTCCTAGATAAATAGCAAACTCTTTCTGGTCAGGTGGTTAATAAAGAGAAAACTAAGTTTTTGTTGGCTAATGGTATTAGTGTAGCTAAGATTGATATTATTTCTAACAATACTGGCTTCTCTTCTAGTTATCTTCCTACAGATTACTTGGGGATCACAATCAATACAAACAATAGAATCAGCAACTACAACAAATTAATTTGCAAGATCAGCAATAAGATTAATGAGTGGAATGTGAAATATATCTCCTTTGCTGGTAAGCTTACATTAGTCAAGTCTATTTTAATGAGTACTGTGCTTTATTAGATGCAAACTTGTGTTCTGCCTAAAGGTATTATTTCTAAACTAGAAATCATAATGAATAGATTCATTTGGGGTTCTAATCAGATTGACAAGAAAGTTCATTGGTATAAATGGGATTCAATATGCAAAACTTATAGTGAAGGTGGCATCAATGTTAGAAAAATTGTTGATATAGAAACTGCTATATCTTTTAATTTATGGGCTGCTTTTAGGAAAAACTGTACTTTCAGGTCTAACATTATGCATAGTATCTATTGTCCCAAGCATCATCCTTTACAGATTAGTCCTTTCAAAAATGGCTCTATGGTCTGGAATAACATGATCAAAGTTCGTGATCAAGCTGAGAGATATATCAAGTGGAGGCTGTGTAATGGTCTTGTTGATTTTTGGCTCGATAATTGGACTTATTCTGAGCCTATTTTAACTCTCAATAGCAATGACAACAATTTATGGTTCACTGCTGAAAAGGTTAGTAAATATTGGTCTAATAATGGTTGGGATTTAGCTTTAGTATACAACATTATTCATCCTGATACTATTGCTTGCATCAATAGTCTATCTATTGACAACAACAAAGATGAATTAATGATTTGGAGCTTAGCTAAGAATGGTAATTATAATTTGAAAGATACTTGGGATGGTATTAGAGCTAGATACAATACTGATTCCGTCTTTCAAAAGATTTGGAACAGCTTAACTCCTATTAAAAGTTCTTTCATGCATTGTAAAGTTCTTCATAACTTTATTGTTGTTGATTCTATCATGCAAAGTAGAGGCATTGTTTTAGCTTCTAAATATCAGTTTTGTGACAACTGTGAATCTGTTAATCATCTCTTTATACCTTGTAAGTTTATTTGGTCGATATGGATTCATTATGTTGTTATCTTTAAAGTGTTTATATCCAAACACATGAACATCAAGCACCTCACCAGAATACGGCAAGGGTCTAAGACTAAGAAAACTCAGGTCAGAAGCATTTTACCTTCTCTTATCTTACATAATATATGAAAGGCTAGGAATTTATCTAAGTCTAAAGGCTTTAATACTTCTGTTAGTTCTATTATTAACAAAATCAATTCTATCATTCACACTCTTGATATGAAAAAAGTTTTAAACAAATCTCATTGGCTTGATTGTTCTAATGCAACTATGAAAATGGGTTGTGTTAACCAGTTGAAAGCTGCTAATAGATCTAATTATATCAAATGGATTCTGCCTCCTACTAGTAGATTGAAAATGAATACTGATGTTTCTTGCCCAAGCAATGGTGAAGCTAGTGGTTCTGTCATTTTTAGAGATACTTATGGTAATCTTATCAGTGGTCACAACTATCTCTATGGAAAATCTACTCCTTTAATTGCTGAGACCAGAGCTCTTCTGGATGGTTTTATTATTTATAAAACTAATAACTGGAAGATGGTGGATGTTGAATCTGATTCATTAACTAGCATTAATTGGATCATCAATAAAAACAGAAATGTTTACTGGTTTATCAAGCCGATTCTTGATTGCATTTGTAAGCTTATCCATAATATCATGACTATTTCTCGTATATTTCGTGAGCAAAATCATGTTGCTGACTGGTTAGCTCATTATACATTGAAATCTAAATCTACTTATAACATTATGCCTAATTCTATTCCCAATGATCTTAATGCTATTCTGATTTTAGAAGCTCTTGGTCTTGGTTATATAACTACTTAGTTGATTTTGTACCTGTCTTGATTAAGATGCTATCTGTGTTTATAAGCTTTGTTCATGTTTGAGGTCTTTGATGTTGCTCGATGTTATCTCGTTCGATGATGCTGTGCTGCTTCTCCTTCATTGGCTTCTAAGATGTTCTGATTGGGAGCCTGCTTCTTCTATGCTAATCTATTGTTTGCTTCTGAGATGTTGCTGTCCTTGGCTTTTGAGATGCTGTTTCCTTTGGTACTTGATAGCTTTAAGCTTCTAATAGCTTAGAGATGATGAATGGTACTGCTGTTGGCTTGTCCTGAAGATTTGTCCTGATGGTTTGTGGCTGTTGGTATTTTTGCTTGTGATGCTGATGGTGTCGATTGTTGGTGTTGTTGATGGTGCTGCTATATTGAAGATGCTCTTGTTGTTTTTGGTGATGCTCTTGAAGCTGCTGTTGATGCTTTCAGATCTTCTTAAGATGTTATTTCATCTTTTATATTTTAGTCTAATTGTAGGCCTAGGCTAGGGTTTTAATGTTGGCGCTACTTTAGTGCTTGAATTCAATCTCCCGCCTTGATATGTAAACATTATTTGATATATAAATATTTCATATAAAAAAAATCTAAAGCATATTTCATTTTCGGCAAATATATATTGGTTTTGGCTAAATTAGGCCCCTTTGGATAAGCATCCCCAATTATAACCATACCCACAAATATTTTAAGTAGCCCTAAATTTTATACCAAAAATATCCTTCTGTTTTTTCTAAGTTTTAACGCTATCCACTAACCATCCCCAAAACAAAAACAAATCTAAACCAGCCCCAACTTTCCCTCTCATTTCTCCACTACTCCAAAGTTCCAAATCAGCCCCAAATTCAAACTTAAAGAACTTCAGTAGATTGATACCCAGTCAAGAATGATAATGGGAAAAGGAAAAGAATAAATTTATACTCTTAAATATGGTTTTTTTGCTATATTTAGTTTTTCTTAAGTTTTGAAGATTTTGATATAGAATGGCTGTTAGAGTAGGCGAAGCATGTTTATTAAGTTGTATATTGATGCTAGGGTAGAGTTAGTGTGGCTGATTTGGTGTTTTAGGTTAGATTTTAGAGTTTTGGTTTCAGGTCTTCAATGGAGGTTTAGGGTCTGTTCGAGACCCCCCGCCGGGTGAGCATATTCACACTGGCGGGAAACCTAATTTTTTCCAGAAAATTCTTCATCCACGCCGGGTGTAAACGGGTTGACCCGGCGGGGTAACCAACCTGGAGTTGTTCATGTTCTTAAGCCCCGTCGGGTGTGGCTGGATTGACCCGGCGGGGTCGAAATTAGAATTTAAATTAATATTAAATTCCCGTTGGTTGAAAATTGTTCACCCGGCGTGGTCGAAATTGAATTTTGAAATTAAATATATTTCCCCGCCGGGTGAAAATAGTTCAACTGGCGGGGACCTAGTTAATTTTGTAGAAATTCAAACTTATTTTGTTCTAATTGTTCCCGCAGACACGAAGCACTTCGCCCCGCGAAAGAAAGTCGACTAAAATCCCGAGGCGAGAACGGGAAGTCCCTCCCCCAAAGAAATGCGAAGGAAGTAGCTAACGGTCGGCGGTCGATCGCCCCGAACAAAGGGGACCCCGAGCGTGAGGTGCGCCCGGGCCACACCGAAAGATCTTTGCGGCATAGAAAATATGATACCACAAGGGATCGTGATGCCACAAGGGAGCCCCCTGTACGATCGACTCCTCCACGTGCGCTAATAGACGAGGTCGAGACGGAGGAGGAAACGGAGGTCTCAATGCCACCACCTCGAAGACAGGGTACGGTCGGACGTCCTACTGATCCGGAAAGATGGAGGAACTTGTTTTTATCGCAAAACAATATCCTTTTGTTCCCGGATCACGCGTAGCATGAGGCGTACTACACATTCATGGTTGTACAAGAGCTTGGGAGGCATTTCGAAGCACTCCTTGAAGAGCTTGGTCGACTTCTCGGCCTTGTTTGAGTGTTGGGTCTATGACCACTTCCCTATTTTCCGCGCGTCAGTGAATAGTGGTTATAGCCCAACGGATCCGAAAATACTGGCGTGGTTGCCCAAAAAGATCCCGGTATCATTAGCTCGCGGGAAGCCGTACTACCGTGACATTCTCGCGGTTCAAGGAGAAAGGGATGTAAGTTATCTTCTTTACGTTTATTAATATACATCTATTCCATATAAAATGTAGTACGAGTAATTGATTTTTTTTGTAGGTTATATTCCGACCTTACGAGGATGTCCGTGAGGTGTGGTCGGAGCAGGCAATAGGGTTGTACCGAAACCCTATTCGCCTTATGTTGGTGAGCGAGGCATATCACCCGGACCGAGTGATGCGCCAGTTTGGTTGGATCCAAGAGAAGTCGCTGGACCCCCTTGTTGCTAGAACCGGTCTTGGTAGAGGAGACCATCTTCGCTATGCGCTTCAGGGTAGGCATTGGACTAACTGGAGAGAGCACGTATACGTGATTGATAGGTATTCGAGGCCCTTGGAAGGGAGTACTCACACGTCATCCCCCCAGTACAAGGCATATATGAAGATGTACGGGTGGTTTAACATCACGCCTCGGATTCTTACGGAGGCGTCCGCGATCGATGTGGTGAACACGATTAATCGTGTTCGGTCGTTAGACGATTCGACTGACGAGATGGTGTCGTTTGCGAGGAAGGTGATGGAGATTACCGGTCCGTGGCTTTTGATTATCATGGTTGGCTTTTTGATTTGTATGTTATTCTAGTTGTTGAAATTTGGGCCGTTTATAATTGTTGACATTTGGGCTGTTTTGTTATTATAAACCTTAAGTTTGTTGATGTATTTCAGTTTTAATATGCATTTGTTGTTCGTTTAATTTAAGTTTGTTGAGGTTTGCGTTTTTGAATTCGATATTTCACTCACACTCTAGTTTTAAAAACGTAAAACCTGAGATAGTTTCCCCCAAAGTAAGTTCTAAATTAATTTCCCAGAAAAACGTTATTCCTCATGTTGTTGTTTTTTCAACATTACCCGTTCCCTGCCGGGGTACTAATTTTCAACCGCCGGTTGACAACTTCTCTGGCGGTTAAAAATACCTCCCCGTCGGGGTCATTAAACTACCTGTCGGGGGTGGTTCCTTATACCGCCGGTTGATATCGAGTGGAAAATTAAATTTTTCCACTCGACAGCCCCGCCAGTTGGAAAATACTCCACCACCGGGGACATTGTTACCCAACGATTGAAAATTGTTTGGCCGGCGGGGAACACTTCGACAATCCATCCTCACAATTTCAAGAGATGGTGCCATTTTGTGCAACCCCTCACGAAGTTGTTGTTCATGCCGCGAAGAATAAAAGATGAGGCGGTAAAGGTCTGGGACATGACCGTCTGCGACTATATCACTAGGGATATGGTAGCATATGTGGAGGATATGGTTATGGCAATGGAGGATGGCGACGATGTTTTACACAGCTTGCGTTACGACTACTAATAGTGCAATCTGTCGTATTCGAACGTGTTTTTATTATTTATGTTGCGTAATGTTGTTATAAGTTGTTATGTTTTTATTATTTATGTTGTGTATTATCCTCGTTTCTTATGTAATGCTAAGTTGTTATGTTTGGGTTTCTAGTTGTTGTTCAATATTAATGTATTTATATTTCGTATTGTCCGCATTTTAGATATTGATCTTCTATGTGAGTGTTACCAAGTTCGATTGATGCTTTAATTAGATATTGATCTTCTAACTCGTTCCAGAGACACATTATTTTAGGGTTATTCTTGTTGTTTACCCTTCAATGTGTGGGCAGAACATTTATTTTATAGACATTAAACTCCCGCCAAATACTTTGCCACATAAACTCCCACCAAAATAAGTCCCGTCAAATTTAAATTCCCGCCAAATTCGACGTCCCGCCAAATTCGAACTCCAACCAAATGAGACTCCCGCCAATAAACAAATAATAAGCGGGGAAAATAACACCCTTTCCCGCTCATTATTTTTCTGGTTGGACCACATACATGTACTCTATAAATATTGTAATCCGACTATGAAACTAAACACTTAAGTTATAACAATGGGTGATTCTGGCTGGAATGTGCACGAAGATGCAAGCCTCCTAAGCGCATTTGACTTCGTCAGAGGTACGATGCAAGAGGAGATTCCTGGTTTTGTCGATGCGGTTCTGTGCAGAATGTTCTTCAACCACGACAGGGAGGCATCGTGTCCAGGATGTTTAATACCCCGACCACGTGCACGCGAAGAAGTCACCGATAGGTTAGCTTATCTTAAAACAGTGACTATACATATTGAGTCACTTCCTTGGGAAGTCCGAAACAAAGTCCGAAAGGTATTCGACATGGGATTGCAGAGTACAATTACACAAGAGATGGTGTCACATGTGATACAATGAATGGAGCAAGAAATAGCCGACGCAATAGCCAGCACTGTTGAAACGTACTCAACTCCCGAAGGAAGTAGTGATGAATAGGAATATTCATTCGAGAAAAGCTTTGGGTATGGAATGAACTATCTGACTCCGTAAAACTAAATGTGCAATGCTAACTCAAGGTTAGCTTATCTATCATTTGGTTTATGTTATGTGCTTATGTATTTCTAATTATGCAATGCTTTTGATTAAAGTGTAATGTTTTAATGCAATCGACATATTAAGAAGCTTAAGTGTTATTGTTTTTAACATAAAAACCATCCAAACATAAAAACCATAAAAAAAATCCAAGGTTTACATTCATTACAATCGTCTAGTCATCAAGCAAAAGCGGATAAATCGGTTACTTCGGGGTAATTATTTTTCAGCTCTTCGTATTTCTTGCAACGAGATGCAATCGGCAATGCCCAACCTTCTGCTTCTGGTGAACGTAACTTTAAGAAACAAGGATGTATCCTAGTGCATGGGGCCTCCGCCTTAATCCCAAGCTACAAAACGCAAACACGATAAAATAAATTTCTTGATATTAAAATTACCATTAACATACCCCTTGTATGAATACTTATGTTCACGAAATGGTTGGAGTTGACCCAACCCAATCCGATTTCCGACCGGTTTGGAATCTCAGGAGGTGCACCTCTTAGCGGAAGAAAAGTGAAGCCGGCATCCATATTTCGGAATAGCCCAACAAAATGGAGTATGCAGTTAAACGCAGATGCAATTGCCACTCCCATCTCGGGCATGGACATCCAATGGTCCTTAGTTCCCACATCACTAGAACATTTCACACGCTCCGCAACATTAATCAAATCTTCCATGCTAGTTTATATCTTAACGTAGACAGATGCGTAATCCATCAGTTCGTTGTAAAGGGCATCCCTTATCAACCTTCACCCATCTTGTTGCCCGTTCAAGGCGTACGCTATCGAGCGGTACCCGCAATGGCCATCAGATTTAACATCGCTAGTGGACTCTAAGAAAGGCCTAAAATAGATGGGGAATTGGTTCATGTATCCTTTGGGGTCTACAAAACTTACCTTCACCGGCATCGTAGAGCTTGACCTACAACCCACAGTTCCACTACTAAGCATTGTCCCACTTGGTTGTGTTGGAATAGCGCTACCTTTCGTACGAGCGGGGGCGCTTTCCGAACCACGTTTAGGCCCCTTCTTTTTTCCCCTTTACTTGAGGTTGCGGTTGGAAGTTTGAAGTCTCCAAGTAAGGATGGCGTACTAGCATTTTATGATTCAAGCACATACTCGTGCCCACTTTTGTCGCGTTTAGTGGATGTATCATCAGCGACAATAGATAACTTACGTTTGTTAGGTGGACGACCGCGCGCTTTTTGCTTAACCAATGGCTCCAAAATGTTAGTTGTTTCGGGATGGACGACGTCAAACCATTGTTTATAAACGTGCTCTATGCGTGCTTCGTCATTGGACGTCATGACATCGCATACTAGTTTGTCAAGTTTGGCTTTAAGTTGCTCGATCGTCGAGAGGTTGGTACAAACTAGGATGTCTAACCTCTTCCAATGTTCATGAAACAACTCAAGCGGCACCTCTAAGCCTTTCGCAACAAACTCATAGATTTCGTGGGCGCAAGGCATACCGTGCGTAGTTCGTATGGCACAACCGCAAGGTATATCCGGCGCGATTGTCATGTTGCGGGCACATTCGACTTCGTCGGCCAAAAGTTCCATTGCATAATGGGAGATGTTTTTTTTAGTTTACCGTACACAATGTTTGTGAATTTATGTAGGGCCAACAACCGGATCTTTTCAAAAGAAGCCTTGATGTCCCCGTGTTGCAATTCGATCAAAGTATGCAACTTTAACCAAAAAGATTCAAAGTTACCTTTGCCCGTACCGATGAAACGCTTGAGGCTCGAATGATTAAAGCAACCTAAATCCCTAGCAGCATTATAACCATTAATCCAATGAGACCTATGTAACAGACCCTTCATATCAAGAGTATGCAAAACAGCGTTGATTTGATTAATAACAGAAGCAGTAGAAGGCCTGATACCTTTCAATTTAGCAGCATTCCTAGCCCTCCAAATGTTGTGCAAAATAAGAGAATGAATGATACTTTTTACCTGAATCTTATTAGTCAAAGGCCTATGCCACACTCTAGAGATATGCTTAATGCTCATCTGCTTAGAGATATACACTTTAAAAATCACAGAATAATGAATCCATATTGACCAAGCAAAATTACAACTAATGAATAAATGGTTAATAGTTTCATGATTGTTACAAAACAGACACTTAGAAACCAAAGAAATTCCCCTATCCTGAATAACAGAATCCACAGCAACAAATCTATTCATAATCTTCCAGTGCATAAAAGAACTTTTTAAAGGAGTTAAATGGTTCCAAATGAACTTATAAGTGTCAAGCCTAACATGCTTAGTTCTAATGCAATCCCAAGTCTCCTTCAAATTATAATCACCAGACTTAGCCATATTCCAAATCATCAAATCCTCCTTATTACTATCAATATAAAGACCATGAATTTTATTCACAACTTCAGGCTGAATATTATTAATGACAGTAGACAGATTCCAACTTCCATTAGACCAATAAGAACTAACAGGCTCAGTGTGAAACCATAAGTTATCATCATCATCATTGAAAGTTAGAATAGGTATAGAATTCGTCCAGTTATCTAACCAAAAATCAACCAAACCTTTGCCAAACTTCCATCTGATTTGACTTTCAGCTAACTCCCTCACTTTGAGCATCCTATTCCATACCATAGATCCAGCTTTGTGAGGACTAATCTGCAAAGGATGCTGAGAAGGACAATAGATACTATGCATAATGTTAGCCCAAAAAGAAGAATTCTTTCTAAAAGCAGCCCACAGATTATAAGAAATAGCAGTCTGCAAATCATCTAACTTTCTTATGTTAAGCCCACCTTCATGATAAGTTCTACACAAATAACCCCAGGAACACCAATGAATCTTCTTTTCAGAAGAGCTAGAACCCCAGATGAATCTATTCATAATGATTTCCAGCTTAGCAATAACACCACGAGGCAGCAGATTACAATGCATCCAATACAGAATAATGTTCATTAAAACAGACTTGACCAAAGTTAATTTACCAGCAAAGGAAAGATAGGCAGAGCTCCAATCATTAATCTTACTACTGATCTTGCAAATTAAATTGTTATAGTTACTAATTCTATTATTAGTATTTAGAGTTATCCCTAAATAATCAGTAGGCAATTGGCTAGAAGAGAAACCAGAAACATTAGATACAATATCAATTTTAGCTAGACTCATAGCACTAGTGACCAGAATTTTAGTTTTCTCTTTGTTAACAGACTGACCAGAAATGGTTTGATACTGATCTAAGAAACTACACAGAATGCTTATAGTACTCTATTTGCAATTAGTAAACAACAATATGTCATCAGTAAAGGCAAGACTATTAACATTAATGTTACTTCTACCTTTATATTTCATGAAACTATTAAGAGCAAAAAGATTATTGATACCTCTAATCAGCATCTCCTCAGCAATAATGAACAAATAAGGAAATTGGATCACCTTGACGCAATCCTTTACTGGTTTTAAAGTAGCCAAAGACCTCACCATTGATAAGCATAGACACATGAACAACGTTGATCATTTTCTTAATAAGACATATGAATCTAGCAGAGAAACCAAACTTCTTTAAAACATTAAACAGGAAAGAATGAGCAAGCTTATCAAAAGCTTTAGACATATCAAGCTGAATCAAAATGTTGCTATCCTTAACCTTTCTATTCATATCAAACAATAACTCTTTACAAATCAGGATATTATCTTGAATCCTCTTACCAGGCACAAAACCACCCTGATTCGCAGAAATGATATTAGGCAAAACTAAAGACAACCTGTTAGCAATAATTTTTGACATAATTCGGTTAAGCAAAGAACACAGACTAACTGGTCTGTAATCCTTCCAACCAATAGGATTGGCAAGCTTAGGGATCAGGCAAATGCCTGTAGCAAAAATCCCTTTAGGGATATTCTTACCCCTAATAAAATCTTTCATAGCATTAACCATGTCCAGCTTAATATTCTGCCAACAACATTTAAAGAAACAATGCGTATAACCATCCATACCTGGAGCACTAGAAGGCTTCATATCCTTAATAACACTCCAAACTTCATTCTCATCAGGATCCTTCATCAAACCTTTATTGTCCTCCTCAGAAACTAAATTAGGAATATTATTAAACAACTCATCTTCCATACATCTAGCCTCTTCACTCCTACTAGCATAAGGAAAGTCAGCAAGAGCCTGCTTGAAGAACTCCACAGCAGAACAACCAATCTCCTTAGGATCAGAGATCCAATTGTTCCCAACCTTAATGCCCTTAATGCTGTTCTTTCTTCTCTTTTTTTGAACAAAATTATGATAAAACCTTGTGTTCTTATCCCCATCAATCATCCAGCTTGAATAACATTGCTGCTTCCAAAAGATTTCCTCAATTCTTTGAGCTTTGATAAGCAAAGCATTAGCCTTTGCAAGCTCCCCTTTAGTAACAATAGACTGGATATTCTGATGATTCAATTCTTTCACAAGAACCTCATCCTCAAGGTAGTGAATCTTACTGAAAATGTTACCAACAATGTTTCTATTCCACAACTTCAAGCCTTTCTTAAGACGCCTCAGCTTATTCCACAAAACAAACAAATGGTCACCCTCCAAATTTTGATTCCAGTTATCTTCCACAAAAGGAAGAAAAGACTCTTCCAAAGTCCACATCTCTTGAAACCTGAAACTTGACTTAACTCGAACAACATCATTAGAAACAGAAATAACCATTGGCATATGGTCAGAACAAGTCCTAGCAAGATGATGAACCTTAGTGCTAACAAAATACTCAGACCACTTATTATTCACAAAAACCCTATCCAATCTTTTCCATTTAGAACCATTCGACCAAGTAAACTTTGAACCAATGAAACCCACATCCTCATTATTACAGCAAGAAATCATATCATTAAAGTCACTAGTGCTATTAACACAAAAGAACTACAACCTATCTGCTCATCTATAGAACTGACCACATTAAAATCTCCACAAATCAACCAACACAAATCATTAGTAGCTATACTCTTAAGAAAATTCCAAAGCTCAATCCTATTACTTCTTTGACACTTAGCATATACAACCGAAATCATAACATAATTATTATCATTAACAAAACTAACTTTCAAATTCAAACATTGACTCAAATCATTAATAACCGTAACAGAAACATTATACTTCCAAAAAATCCAAATCTTGTTAGTAAGATTATAAGCAAAATTATCATAACCCAACTTAACAGCAATATCACCAATGGCACTAACATTCACCAAAGGCTCATGCACAGCAATGAGATTAGCTTTGTTTTTATTAGCAAGATATTTGAGCCTACGAATCGAGGCCTTATCCTTAATACCACGAATATTCCAGTTAATCATATTAATCATTAATAGAGTTAGAAGATTTCGATTTACTTGAACTGTTAAATTGAAGAGCCTTGATAATCTTGCTCTTCGTTCTTGTCTTTCCTTTGGCAGTTTTCAACTTTTTGTCAAAAATCTCTTTAAAACTTTGCTCTTCCTCCTTTTTCTCTTCATTCTGCAACTGTTCTTTTCCCAAATGAATCGTATCATCTCCATCTATATCCTGTCTAACCTTTTCCTCCTGAACTTCAAAGGTATCTGGAGCAAACAAATCCTACTCCCCTTGAATATTGTCTCTATAGAACTCCGGCGAACCTGCTTTCCACTTCTCAATAACAGGAGAATGCTGCAAACTCCCCATCTGAACAGGAGAATCCTCACCATCAGAAATCATATTCACATAACCATTGTTATCTGTAATCCCATGAGCTAATGTTTGGAGAGCCTCAATAATTTCCCCCTGAGCAACAGCTTCTGCAGGGATTGTGAATCCCATAACATCTTCAGTTTGAACCACTTCTTGAACTTCATTTTCCTTTTGACCAGTTATAACCGATTTGACCTTGTTTATCTTTCCAATATCTTCCCCTTTTTGATCTTTAACGATTTTTTTGCACTTATCACTGCTATGACCAATGTTATAACAATGATTGCAATAAACAGGAAGGTTTGTGTAATTTAATCTAACCCAATATCCATAATTGTCCCCAAATCCAATCCAAACATCATATTGTATTTTAGCATTAACATCAACCTCAACTAATGCAGAGCAAGAATTAAACAGTCTGTTTTCTTCCGGAACCTTTACTAAAAGAGTTTCACCAACCATTGAAGATATAGCTTTCACCACACTCACATCATATAGATGCTCAGGAAGCTCAAACTTAATCCAGACAGGCGCTATGAAACTCTCCTTTGAAAAATCCCCAGACCATTTCAAAAGACGCATAACTGAGGGACCTATAGTCCACACCGCCCTCTGCCAAATCCTTCCATAATCCAGTTTTGAATCAAACTCAAGAACAATATGTCTTGAATCCCATATCCTATATCTATAGGGAGCATTAAACTTAAAAGATTCAAAGAATTGAATCAAAGCAGACCTTTTAGGCAATCCGTGAGTAAATTTGCCTACTAATGAATGCTTAGCCTTAGACTTCAATCTTGCAAGAACATCTTCATTGAACTGTAACGACAAATGATCTGATTTGACTTCTGAGAATTCTGGTTCAAATTCCAGTTTATCCTCTGTACGCAAACTTCTTTTAATAACCTCAGCATAAGAAAATGCTTCCTTGTTTATACCCTTCTGCAAATCTCCAGGGTTCTCCATGAAAACCGAAAACAGAGGACTCTGTTCCTCAAACAGCAAAAAGAAGAACTCAGCAACAAACCGAAAACAATAATCAAAGATAATCTAGAGGTAGAATTCATTAGATGTGATGTTCATCGAGGATGATGAACTTTAAACATGGCTGCCAAGGATGAGAAGAAATCTTGGAGGGTTTCTTGGAGGGTTTTATAATCTTGGATTTTCTTTTTCCTTGTTCCTGTTTGTTAGTAAGTAAACTACCTTGGTTACATAACGAATGTTCGGAAATAAAATATCATAGGTTACTTAGAAAAAAAAAAATACTCAAAACAAAAATAGAAAATATAACCGCCGTGTGCGACTAGCATATCCCAAGTTAAAATGGCGATATCATCCACTCTCACTTACGTAGCCACACTGACTCGCTTCTCATCTTTTTCTTCTTCCTCTTCATTTTCATTTTGTACTTCCTGTAACCGCTACAATCGTCTAACCAGGAAAGTCCACACTTTCACTACCATGGCGTCGTCATCTCCTTCATTGTCGCTTTCAGCCCAACCTCCTCAAGAATCTGCTCCGTACGGCTCATGGAAGTCTCCGATCACCGCTGATGTCGTCTCCGGAGCTTCAAAGCGACTCGGAGGCTCGGCGGTCGATTCTCATGGCCGCCTTATCTGGCTCGAGTCTCGCCCCTCTGAATCAGGGTGAGGATTCATCTCCATCTCCTCAGTATTTACTGAATATAACTTCTGTGTTTGAGAGAACAGATAGTTCTATCGAGCTCGAATTAATATACTGTTGCTTCCCGAGCTTATTATAGTATATATAGCGTTTATGCATCGCGTGTTCCATCTTGTTTTTACTCTTGTACTTGAAGGCGCGGGGTTCTGGTGATAGAACCGGAGAAATCTGGAGATGAGCCGACTGATATCACCCCTAAAGAGTTTGGAGTTCGGACTTTTACTCAGGAATATGGAGGTGGTGCATTTAGGGTTTCGCCTGAGGGTACAGTTGTTTTCTCGAATCATAAAGATCAGAGGCTCTACAAGCAGTCAATCTATTCAAAAGGTGAAGGAAATCGTTATAAAAACTAGGGATATACTCTCTACTGTATGCTTCTTCTCTTGTTCATCTTTAATTTTTTATTCTCTAGTTAGAAATCGAAAATTAGGCTTATTATGGGATGAGTTGAGTACAGCTGCTATTGTAATGCATGATGTGATTTTTTCCTAACATTATTTGTATGTTATTCTTTGTTACTGGTATTTTTGTTTAGCTAGAAGTTTTTATGAAAGCATTTCCAGATTGATTTCAGTTTGCTTATTGCTAACTACATCTCCTGGATGCCAAGCAGATTCGTTTCCCACACCGATTACACCAGATTATGGTTCACCAGCTGTAAGTTATGCGGATGGAGTATTCGATTCACGTTTTAACAGATACGTGAGCGTAAGAGAAGGTAGATACTTGTAATACTGTTCATATGGTTTCTGTGGTCTTTGTTTTTAAAGCTTATGGATAGTAGAAGTAGAAGTATAGAACATTTAGGTCTTTCTGATCCTTGCTTATCCTTTTTTTTACTTGTTTGCGTTCTGATAGATGGCCGTGATAATAGATTAAATCCAATTACAACGATAGTGGAAATTGATCTCAACGGCAGTGATATTAAAGGTAAACCATTTCAAATGCAATTCGAAGCATGTGATTATCCAAGTGATTGGATCACATTAACATTCTGAGGAAATGTGTGTTGTAGAGTGTTCTAGTACTTTTTGCTCTTTTTTTACACTTGCTTGGTAGAGGAGATTGATGGTCTTGCCAATTTTGTTTGGGCATTGAATTCAGATCCAAAAGTACTCGTTAGTGGCAATGACTTCTTTGCATTCCCGCGTTTTGATCAAAAGGGTGAAAGGTTAGCATGGATTGAATGGGGTCATCCAAATATGCCCTGGGATAAAGCAGAGCTGTGGGTTGGCTATATTTCAGAGAATGGGTAAGGCAATAATTAATTATTGAATAGTTTCATACCTGCGTTTCAGCGCTATTGGGATTGACTTGGCTTCTGGGGACTTATAATTTTATAATTAGTTTTGGTTTTTGCTGTAACAGAAATATTGATGATGTGTATGATACACTTGTTCGTGTTCTGATCTTGATAGGATCATCAGATGTTTTCCAAAATGTTTACTCTTTTCTACTGATGATGCTAAAGTCTCTCTGTTTTCCTTTAGAGATGTAGATAGACGAATATGTGTTGCTGGTTCTGATCCTAATATTATTGAGTCTCCAGCTGAACCCAAGTGGTCCTCTAAAGGTACATTTTATCACCATTTGTCAAATAACATATGAATGTATAGGCATCGCAAATATAGCATGTGGCTGAACTGGACATGTATCTTTGAGAAACGACTGTATCATATTTTATTCCAATGGCAATGACGAAAATCTCAGTTGTCTTGCCATTATAATGTCTAGACTACTCGGAGATCTTCTGATCTCTTTTTAGATTTTTATGTCGCTATCAAACTGAGTCCTGAAGCTCGACTTCAATTTTTTTGAACTGAAGGTGCACAGTACACATTAAGAATCAGCTGTTTTATCTTGTGCAGGGGAACTTTATTTCATTACCGACAGAAAAAGTGGATTTTGGAATCTCCATAAATGGGTAAATTCATTACTTTGAAATCACTGCTAGAATGTTTGATTAACAAACTTTATTCCTCTGCACATATCTATGCGCGGATCCTTTAATCTGGCAGCAAGTTTGCTTGAGAGCGGTTAAAATACAAACTTTTCGTTAAATATTACAATTTGAGAGATAGGCGTAGGGTAGCTTGTTTTGAGATTAGTTTGCAACTTATTGGGTATCTTTATTTCTCCGCTTCACTACGGTCTTAGCTATATCTTGAAAGAACTTGTATTTTCCGTTTTTTCTTATCTGCTTCATCACTCTATCTAAATCTATCAACTCTTAGGTTTTCAAAACTAGATCGAACCTTTGGTTGCATAACAAAATAGGATGAATAAACTCTGAAGTTTTTTAAGCTATTAAAGATACAGAGCACCAAAAGGAGTACGATAGAGATTAGAGAAAAAAAGTACAAGAACAACCATTTACTGTATATGTAGCCACATTTTTTCCCACTGAAAAGTTAAGATTTTAATAATGGTGGATCTGTGTGATATTACATTTATTTTTTAAAGAAATACTGAAAGGAAAGGGAATCGAGCCCTTAATTGATGTCAGTAGTACAACTTTTGAATTCACATGGTGCTTGATAATTTAGTTGCAAACTTCACAAATATTGTTTTGATGAGTATATTTACATTCTAATTGAAGCTCAATAAAGTTGAATAGTGCTGAATACTTTGGTGTATACTGCTCCAAATAAATCCTCGATTTCTCAATAGCAATTAGCCAGAACAGCTTCCATGTCGCGGGGAGGATATTCTTTGCAGACTTGTGCCCATATGCGCCATAACTTTAATTTGAGTTGGATCAGCTCCATCTTGACCCAAGACCATGAACCAACTCCATTCCTTTGAGAGCATATAGTATTCAAATGATTGGTTGCTTGATGTTTTTACTCAATTGGAAAGGTTTAGTTTATACAGTTTTTACATCTTGCTACGATGCCATTAACCTGAAGTTCAGGTCCTGAACATATGCAAATTAAATAAGAAGTCTACAGATTGTTAATTATTAGAGACAGTAATTTATTCTTGTTGTACTTGGTCTTTATTGATTTTTACTCTGACTAGAACAGTATTTATTTTATTTTTTCTAACCCCATTCCTCTTGCGACAGATTGAGTCAAGCAACAAGGTTGTAGAAGTCTATTCATTAGATGCTGAGTTCACAAGACCGTTGTGGGTTTTTGGCTACAACTCCTATGAAATTTTCAAAAGCTGTGATGAGAAGAATTTAATTGCATGCAGTTATCGGTAATCAAGAGCATGTCAATGACGTCAAATTTTTCATTCTTAATGCATAGCAACTTAAATCTACGCACAGCCAGATTATAATTTCGGTGCGTCAAATTATGGCTATCTGGTTGCAGGAAGAACGGGAGGTCATATCTTGGTATTGTGGATGATGTGGAGGGATCATGTTCTCTACTAGATATACCTTTCACAGATATTGACAATATTGTAAGAACAATGTCCGATGCTGTTGCAATATTATTTAATTTTTCAAGCAGGAAATCCATCAATTATATAATAAGATTTGCTTTCTAGATATTGATAATATTGTGAGAAGGATATCTTATCTTGTTGCAGTATCATTTGATTTTTCGAGCAGGAGAACCGTCAATTATATAATAAAATTTGCTTTCTTGCTTTCACAGACATTGGGGAATCAGTGTTTATATGTTGAAGGAGCATCTTCATCTCACCCATCATCTGTGGCCAAGGTGCTGAAACTTGTTTTTTCTTTTGTTGTTGTGAGAAACTTGTATTGCTTTACCTACTAAAAGGACCAGTATCGATGTCATCTTTTTTTCCGTTCTCATGTTAGGTGACACTAGATGACCATAAACTAAAAGCAACAAAATTTGAGATTGTCTGGTGTTCTTCACCCGATATTTTAAAGTACAAGTCCTACTTCAGCTTGCCCGAGCTGATTGAATTTCCAACAGAAGTCTCTGGGCAAAACGCGTTTGCATACTATTACCCGCCCACTAATCCTTTCTACAAAGCTAGTCCGGAAGAAAAACCTCCATTGTTACTGAAAAGTCATGGTATGTTGTCTGGGGTCTGAAGACCGTATCTGTATTTAAATAGTTGCTAGTAGATTTTACTACTATTTAACTTGTCAAGTTGGGAACATTTTTTGTTATCAATTTTTCATTTACGTCACCTGAAATCTGTAGGAGGGCCTACGGCTGAGACACATGGAAGCTTAAATCTTAGTATCCAGTACTGGACTAGTCGAGGATGGGCATTTGTCGATGTCAATTATGGTGGAAGCACTGGTTTGTCCTTTATACTCAGCTAGTAAACTGTTATTTTTTTTTTTGGTTTTGTCAGTTTTTTCCCCTAATTGTTTATATTGCTGTAGACATTTTCTAATATTTCTCAAAATTGCAGATGAACTAATATGCTTTCAAAAATTCTTTCAATTTCTACTAGGTGTTCGATTGTTATACAAAATGTATTAGCTATTTCATGCTCTTATTTGTATTTCGATCTAGTAAATGATGTATGCCTATTAAACTGAGACTAACATGACTTAAAAACACGTGATTACAAAGGTTATGGCAGAGAATATCGGGAAAGGCTGTTGCGTTGCTGGGGAATCGTTGATGTGAATGATTGTTGTAGCTGTGCTAAGTTTTTGGTAGTTGTTTGTTTTACTTGACTAATCTCCTCCAGTTCTCTTTGATGGATACTCTATAATGCTGTTTAAGTGTGTATAGGTGGATGCGGGAAAGGCAGATGCAGAACGACTCTGTATAACAGGAGGCTCCGCTGGCGGATACACAACCTTGGCTGCATTAGCTTTTAAGAATGTATTCAAGGCTGGCGCTTCCTTATATGGTGTGAGTATAGAACGCTGTAGATATAGAAATTTCTATAGGCTATATAACCAAACATGCATCTAGTTCTACTGGACACAAGCTGGTACGAGTGATGTAGCCAATTGGACCTTTTCATATTCATTATACCATGTCTGTGCTTAATCTGTTTTTGCTTTATTGTATTTTGTCTTCCCTTAATCTGTTTAATTACTTGTAAATGCTGTTTGATTAATATGTTGACGTTGCTTGTGGTTCAGGTAGCTGATTTGAGTCTGTTGAGAGCAGAAACTCACAAATTTGAGTCTCATTATATCGATAATCTTGTTGGTTAGTTGAATCCCTCTAGTTTCTGTAATTCTTCTGATTGTAATAGTCTACTGCTCACTTAGGGTATTGTTAAATGATTGCAGGAGATGAAAAAGACTATTTTGAAAGGGCACCAATCAATTTTGTTGATAAGTTTTCATGCCCTGTTATCCTGTTCCAAGGATTGGAAGACAAGGTAATGGGCTTTCTGCTTTTTGCTTCTCTTGTGTTTCTGTTCATTGGTTTACCAATATAAGAACTATAATGCAAAAAAGGAATGGAAGTGAGGAATATTGAAGTAAGATATTGTGAATCACTATAGTTCTTGAGATCAACTGTAGTATTGTCTACAGTGACTCCAACTACTTCTTCGATAACTAATTCTCCAGTTAGTGTTTTTTGGTCTGTGTCTAACTGCTATGGAATTTCCTTGAGAAGAAAAAAATATCAATCCGTAAGTAATCTCCAGTTCTCATTAGGCACCTCTGCATTAAAGGTTTCAGATTCCCGCGAGATGCATATTAAAATGTCACTTGAACATATAAAGCACAGTGTTTCAGTTTAAGAACATTGCAAAATAACCAACTTTGGTTTTCTTCTTGAAATTTCTTTAATAGTGTACTTTACTGTCCTTTCTGAAGTTCAATTCTTGGTATATAAAATATTGTATCTAATGTAGTGTATGCTCCTAAGGTTTATTAAATATGTTCATGTGGCAGGTTGTACCCCCTGAACAAGCTCGTAAAATTTATAAGGCACTCAAGGAAAAGGGTTTGCCGGTTGCTCTAATCGAGTATGAAGGGGAACAGCATGGATTCCGCAAGGTGTGCTTACCGGGTTACCTGTTACCACATTTGAGAATTCCTTTTTGTGAGGTATTTTTAACGCTTTTATCGGCTTGTGTTCAGGCTGAGAACATCAAATTCACATTGGAGCAACAAATGGTGTTTTTTGCACGTCTAGTTGGACACTTCAATGTTGCAGATGAAATTAACCCAATCAAAGTTGATAACTTTGATTAGTACCTCTTTGAGGTTTACTAGTCGTTGTCCATGTACCACAACTTTTACTTCTTGGTTGCAGGTTAACATAATAGGTGAATCAGAACATTAGAAATAGACTGTCAACTTTTCTTTTTCTCAATTCTCTGTATAATGATGGTGTCAAACTTAGCCCTCTGTGTTTAAACTTGAAATAAAAGCTTGACGCCTCTTTGATGAGAAAATTATATCTTATATGGTTCGACTATTGCTCTGGAGTGTAAACTGATTGAGTAGTTCTTATGATTTTAAAGATACAATAAGGGTGAATTTGTTACGATTGAGTTGTATTTACGACTTTTAATAAGAGATTCATACAAAAATGTTTTTAAAAAAATTATATATATATATAGTAACTTTTATAATTTTTAAAAGTGATTTTTTTGTCTTTCGTTGTTGTTGTATAGGATGCTTGTTTTGTCTTATGTTTTTATAGTCATCGAGTTATTGCAAACATTTTTTAACCATGAAGATTTGGCAAGTTCTTCATCTGCACCTGGCTTCAAAAGACAATTTAAAGAATAATGTTGTTAAAGTGATGATCCTTGTTTTGTTGATCACCTGGGAGCATAACATGTGTTACTTTGTGTGTTACTTTGTTTTGTATGGGAGCATAACATGTGTTACTTTGTTTTGTATGATAATCTTCATAGTAACGACTTTTGAGAGATATCTTTGTTTTCAAATCTGGTCCCATACTTCTCTTTTTAATACAAAATTTTCCATATGAAAATGGTTTCTTAAAAATCTTTTACCATGTTTCCCCAAAGAATAAATAGTTTTTTAATATGAATTTTTTTTCTTCTGTAATTCAGATTCAATAAACACTCTTTCATGTTAAAAAGTTTTATATCAACTTGTTTTTAGGTAAAAGATCTTTTATGTGAAAATGTTTTACCCATGTTTAGTTCAAAATAATGAACATAGCCATCCATATTCGTTAGAAAATTTTTCTTAGTTCAAAATAATGAACACTTTTTTCGGAGTGTCTTTTGAGTTCAAAAAGATGGAACATTATTGTCCAAACAATTTTGGAATGTTTTTTGAGTTAAAAACGATGAACATTATTGTCCAAACTTTTTTGGAATATCTTTTGAGTTAAAAAAGATGAACATTATGAGAGTCATTTTAAGATGACAGAGGAATTTTATATATAAGTCGGCTATTAGACCTCCCCGCGCCACCAGGGTAGGAAAGAGTATGCCCCCTTATATTTACATTGGTATTTAACAAGTAAATATCTACAAAAGAACTTTATTCTAGATATAACCTCAGATGCTCAACATTCCATGGATGTTTTAGAGCTCTTCATTCTTTGTCTTGAAGCCTATATGTCCCCGGTTTGACCTTTTCACAGACCACATAAGGGCCTTCCCAGTTCAGAGCCAATTTAGTGAACTGTTTTTCTTTAGTGTGCAAAAAGACTTTTCTTAAAACTTTATCTCATGTTTGAAAATCTCTTCTTTTGACTTTGGAAGCAAACCCGTTCCTCATCAAGTCTTGGTAGTGTGCTCTTCTCAAATGTGCTTTAACCTTTTTTTCTTCTATTACGTCGAACTGAACCTGTTCGGAATAGTTTTGGACTCGGTGTGATGGTAAAGTAGCTTCTATGGAAGTAATTGCATCCATCCCATACACCAAAGCAAAAGGAAATTCTTGTGTGGCAGCCCGACGAGTAGTTCGGTAAGCCCACAATACTTCTTTTAAAACTTGGCCATTTTCCTGCAGCTCCTTCCCAATTCTTCTTTAAACCGAACAAGATGGTTCTATTTGCAACTTCAACTTGGCCATTTTCTTGAAGGTGGAAAGGAGAGGAAAAACAATGTTGAATGCCTCTACGGGTACAGAAGGCTTCCAGATCTTTGTTATCAAACTGTGGCCGATTGTCTGTGGTAATCTTCTGGGGAACTCTAAACCTACTGGACATGTTGGATAAGATGAACTTAATACAAGATTTCGATGAGGTTCCAGTCAAAGGAGCTGCCTATATCCATTTAGAGAAGTAGTCAATGGCGACTATTATAGTTCTGCATCTACCAGATGCCATAGGAAGAGGCACAACTAAATACATCCCCCATCTGACAAAAGATATTGGTTTAGAAATAGACTCCATAGGTACTGCTGGCACATGAATTTCATTCCCATATTTTTGACATGGATCACATTTCTTCACTATTTCTTTAGCATCTGCCATTATGGTTGGCCAATAGTATCTGGCTAACAAAACTCTTCGGGTCAATGCCCTGTAACCACAGTGTGCTGAGCCTTCCCAATCATGTAATTCAGATAATACAACCTGGGCTTCTTTAAATCCCAAACAGCGTAGCATAGGCCTATTGAAAGACTTTTTGTAGAGAACTTCTCTTATTATCAATAAACCACAAGCCTTGTATTTAATCTTTTTTTCCACAACTTTATCTGAAGGCAATGTCCCATCGGAAATAGACTGAAGGAGCGCATATCGCCAATAATTTAGGTTGGATAACGAGTATGCTCATATTTTATTCATCTTATTTTTTTTGAAATATCTGTATAGATGGGAATTCTTGTACAAGAATCCAGGGGTAGGATTCAGAAAGGCTATAGTTGCTAGAGAGTCTACCAACGTATTCTCCGATCTAGGAATATGTTTATAGCAAATACTTTTAAAATTGGCTCCACTTCTTTCAACATGAGCAAGTACTTGACCATTGTTCCTTCTTGGCTTTAGACTGTCCTTGAGCATGGTGGATGAGTAATTGAGAGTCACTCATTAATTGGACTCTCTTAGCCCCACATAGGAGAGCTAGCTTAAGACCAGCTATGGCTGCTTCGTACTCAGACTCATTGTTGGAGGTCCTGAATCCAAAACATATAGCTTGATACATTTTATCACCATAAGGGGAGATTAAGAGAATTCCAACTCCACAACCCATAATTCTTGATTCACCATCAGTTCGAACAACCCATTCCTTTTTGAAATCACTTTCTGAATCTATTCCGGAAGATCTGTCAACATGAAATTCTACCAAGAAGTCAACCACCGATTGAGCTTTAATTTTCGTTCGGGGGGATAAAATCAATATCGTAGTCACCCAATTCCACTGACCACTTGGTCATTCTACTTGATATATTAGCCTTTTGAAGAATATTTTTTAATGGGAAAGACGTTCGGACAACAATCAAATGAGCTTAAAAGTACGGTCTCATCTTTCTTACTGCAATTAATAAGGCCAGTGCCAACTTCTCCAAACTCAAGTATCTTCTTTCAGCATCCAGTAAACTCTTACTGATGTAGTACACCGGATGAGGGTAATTGTCCACTTCCCATTTAGACAACACTTATAGTGCATTCTGATACAACTAGGTACACATAAAGCTTTTCTCCCCGAACAGGTTGAAAAGAGTTTTGGGTGAAGATAAGTGTTTCTTTATTTCAATAAAAGCTTAGTCACACTCTGGGGACCAATTGAAGTCTTTAGCATTTCTCAATATTTGGAAAAATGGAGCGCACTTGTCCGATGACCTTGAAATAAATCTGTTCAAAGCAGCCAATCTGCATGTGATCCTTTGAACATCGTTAAAATTTTGAGGAGGGTCCATTGCTAATAAGACATTAAGATGATCCGGATCAAGATGGATTCCTTTCTCACTTATTATGTAGCCCAAAACATTTCCAGATCAGACCCTAAACACACATTTCTCAGGATTTAACTTCAAATTCACAGTCTCTAAATTGGAAAATGTCTCTTGAAGATCAGATATGTGTAAATCTTCCTCCAAGATTTTAACTATCATGTCATCTATGTACACTTCCATGTTCATGCCAATCTAATTGGCAAAAGTTTTGTTCACCAAACTCTGATAAGTAGCCCCATAATTTTTCAACTCGAAGGGCATCACCTTGTAACAATGAAGACCTCTATCTGTGATGAAAGTAGTGTGATCCTGATCCTTCAGATCCACTTGTATTTGGTTATACCCTGAGAAGGCATCCATGAAGGACAACAATTTATTTCGAGATGTAGAATCCACGATCTGATCCATCTGAGGAACTGGATAGAGATCCTTAGGGCAAACCCTATTGAGGTCAGTGAAATCAATACACATACGCCATTTGCCATTCTTTTTCTTGACTAACACAGGATTGGAAGTCCACAAAGGATACTGGGATTCTTTAATATGACCCATCTTGGTCAGCCAATCAACTTCTTAAACGATTACATCTGTTTTTTCCTTGGAAAAAACTCTCCTTTTTTTGCACAACGGGTGCAACATCACACCAGATAGATAACTTGTGTGAAATAAAATCTGCTGGCACTTTGGTTACATCACTTTTGCACCATGCAAACACATGTTGATTTTCATAAAATAAGACCACAATTTCTTCTTCGATTCTGGTGCCAATTTGGAACCAATCTTGACATTCTTGCCCTCTGCGAGGGAGTGAGTTTCAACTTCCTCAATAGGTATTATGACACTGGGAGCCTCTCTGGGATAATCAATCTCATTCTACTCAGTAGAAGGCTATAGTAGCTGCTAATCCTTATTAATCCGGATTGCCCCAATGTTTTAGGAGCAAGAGCTGTCACATAGCATTCCATGGCTATCTTTTGACTACTCCGGACAATGCCTACTTGTCCCTGAACCGCATACTTTAAGCATTGATGGACTGTAGAGGCCATAACATGCATACTAGAAATCCAAGATCTCTAAAAAATGGCAGTGTACGATGTGGGCAATCCACCACAACAAACGATACTCTTACCATCTTTTTAAAAGGCCCCTTACCCAACAATACTTTTTTTTCGAATTCCCTGATTACATCTACAGAACTCCCCGTGAAGCCTACAATGGTTCTATTTGAACGTTGAATAACTTCCGGATTCCTCATTTGTTTGTACGAGTTTAGAAATATAATGTTTGCCAAACTGCCCATATCGATCAGAATTCAGCGTATATTATTTCCCCCTATAGAAGCTCCTATAACCACTGCATCCTCATGAGGTCCTGCAATATCCTTCAAGTCTTCTTCATCAAAGACTATGAATGTGAATGTGGACTGGCACTGATGGGAAGATATTCCACCTTCTAACTGGGTAGCCAAATTAGGATATGCCTCTTCCTTGATGAAATGGTAGGTGCAGTCACAATATCTCTTCCAAAAATGGTTAATTATTTGAAGAAGCTGATCAGTCCGGAATCTGTCTTAGTTTTATCTATTATCACCCCAACTTATTTCGAGTTGGATCTGGATCCAGATACTTAGAGCCTATGTCAAATCTTTGAAGGATCACCATCGTACCCTCTTGAGCGTTCAAGGATTATTTGAAGGACCCGTCCGGGGAGCATTATTCTGTGCATCATCCGGTCTATTTCCACTTCGCCTTTTAACATAAGTTCCCAATTTTACCCTCTCAATAAGGTTTTGGACCTCTTGTTTTAATGCTATGCAATCCTGAGTAATATGGCCTATATCATTGTGATATTGGCAAAAACAAGTGCTCCGGTTCTCTCTAGGCGATTGCAATGCCGTCGGCTTTCAAAAGTGTACTTGATCCTTGGTTTTATCATAGATTGTGGCTACATTTTCCCTCAATTCAGCAAACCATTCAGGCTGGACCCAAGGACCCCCCTTACTTCTAGTTTATTGGCTATGGGTCTGGTTGGATTGGCTTTGCTTGGAATGGTTAGACCCTTGTCCGGTCTCATTTACCCTGTAACCGGATTGGTTAGTGGCTGGAAGAGTTGTTGTAGTGGTGGACCCCACCTGACGGTGCACCATTGTCTTATTTGTTTCTTCTACATTGATCTATTTTTCCACTTGGTTCAGTAAACCACCCCAGGTCATAGCCTTCTTCCGAGTCACAGAATCAACTAAATTCCCAGGATTCAATCCTTGCCTAAGGGAAGCAATTGCCACCTGCTCAAAGCAATCTACTAGCCCATTCTTTGTATTCACGAAACGACTTATGTAATCTTTCAAGGACTCATTTGGTTTTTGCGCGCAATGGATAATGGTGTCCTCATTAGCCTTAAGTTCTTTACTTCCAACAAATTGCCTCCGGAAGGCAACCCAAAACGTATCAAAGTTTCTAATACATCCCTGGGGTAAACTGTTATACCATTTAAGAGCACTCCTCGTAAAATTTTGGGAGAAAGCTCTGCATAAAATCTTAGCATCATTATCAAAGTTCATCATGAAATTTTTGAACTGTTCCAGATGGTTGTCTGGATCTCGACTCTTATCGTATTTCTCTATCTTGGAGCTATCAAACCTTTTAAGAAGATGTCCGGAGAGTATTTTTGCGGACAAATGCGACTACCTTTAGTTTTTATTGCGACTGAAAACAGTATCTTCATTAGGAGTTGAAAAAAAATACCTGGTTCAGACTAAAAGGCAAAAGGATCAATCAGCAATTGATCAACATGCTTATGGGATGATCCTTTACCCTGGTACATTTTGAGCCTACCATGTCTGTCCCTTTTCCTCGAGTGCTTTTTGGTTAACCTTATCTTTTTTTCTAGATCTCCTTTCGTCACTGCTTGAAGAAAACCATTGTTCAAGTCCTGCCTTATTTGAGGAACTACTGGAGGATTCAGATCCAGTACATTCAACAGCCTTAGACCGGTGTGTTTTATTTGAACTGAGGTGAGTCTCCAAGGATGGCTCATTTTACCCAGGATTGTTAGTGTGGTGAAGTAACGACGCTCCAGATTTCTCCTTGATACCTTTTTCTTCTTGTTTTATGGATCTTAATGCCTCTATTTTATCCCTCAGCTGGTCTCGCTCCTCGATGGTGTACTCCTTATTTTCCTTTACACCTTCCACCTCCTGAGGTGGAGTATTTTGACCATTCGGATCCATCCGAACTGTTTTACTTACTCGTTTTGAATGTAAAATTCAGGCACCGTCGCCTCTCACTGTGGTCACCAATTTGGTTTGGTTTATGTTTGGCTGATGATAATCTGGTAAAGTGTTTAGAGAGTGTTTTGATAATTTCATGGTGTTTTGTGTTTAGTGTGTAGAGTAAAGAGATAATTAAGCTGCCTACTAGTATTAAATTATGATCACCTTCATTAATGAGACTGGTTGGGGTATTTATACCTTAATTACTGACCCATGGGCTTATTGGCTCGGGTCATAAAACTGGGTCGAATTTAAAGACCCATTAGTCATATAGTTTTAAGTTGATTAACAACTAGCTTAGTCAAAAGTTAATACATTTGTCCTGTTCGGATATTTGGTGTAGTAGTATTTTCTGAATTGCCCTTCAGATTTATTTATGACATAGTAACTAAAAACTCCAAACTCATCAAATACCACATAATCTAAGGGGTCTATCATAAAGAGATTTATTTGTAAAACATAAGTAACAAATTCGTTCGATAAAATATGAGACAAGAGCGATTCGGGAAGAAGTACAAGAGGTCATACAAATAAGCTCGGAAGTCATAAAGTCTGAGGAGGTTTGAAAGGAAGGAATAGTGGCTTTCATCAGTCAGTCCTCATTCAGATATCTTCATGAGGACTGGAGGGCTACTGATAAAGGAAGGGAAATACAAGTAATAACAAGGTTTATTATATTAAATATAAAGGTTAAATTCATGTATATAGTGACCAATGACTAAACTAAAGCAAATATAAGGAATAATAGGGCTAAATGATGTACCCTTAGAACTTGTTTGTAAATAGTAAAGAAGTGGGGGTGAAAAATCCACTTTAACAGTGGTAATCATGTAATTTTACTATTCACCTCATGTACTATATAAAGGACATTCCCTTTTGGAGAAAATGACCAATGATTAATCAATTATTACTTTATTTATTGATTTTGTCTCTTTCTCTCTCTACTAAATAATGATTCTCTCACTAAAGGTAATTGATACAGAAATTTCTTAGAGAGACGCTCTTCTACGAACATTTTCGCATCTTAACTGATCTAAGAATTATCTGAGATCATCAGACATAGTGTAGGAAAAAGAGTTTTTAGACCGCTTCTTTGGTAAATTAGCACATAGTTACGATTAGATGATGGATGAAGAGCATCAAGACTTTAGGCTCAAGTATGATCTCCTTGGCCCGGTTGTTACTCACATTCCTGATGCAGGAGAAATGCCTCACCAGTGTAATGAGGACAAAACTTGCTTCCATACAACGATTTTTTATTAGGTTTGCAACTACCACTCCACCTCTTCATATAAGGTTTTAGGTACATATGTATTTGCCCGATCCAGCTAAAAACGAATAGTTGGCATATGATGCTTAGTGTAATGTTAAGCTACGGTGCCCATAAGATGCCCCACCGATTCCTTCATGTAGGTCTTTAATGATAAGAATGTCTTCATCTTTGTTTAAACAGCGTAGCATGGATCGTGTATCACTTTTCATGTCGAGGAAATCATCAAGCATTATATACTTAACCGCTCGTACTCGAAGTGCTCAAGCCTCAGTTTTCCCCTTAGAGAGGAACTGGTCTCGTAAATATAACAAATATTATTGTCGTCAGTTATCAACAAAGTTGTAGTCATGACTTCATCTTTTGTTATGTTATTTTCTACCAATGGTCATTCTTGTAAAATGACAAATGAGTGATCAGTATAGAGTGATGCTTTGTTAAGGAGTCCGCAAAAGATTTATCGAAGTGGGGGACTTGCTTGTACTCCACATGATTAAATTTGTGTTCCAATAATTGTAGTGCTCCTAAGTACCCCGTCACACTTTCTTATTTTGCCTCATACAAACCCTTTGCTTGACTTATCTCTAACTAGGAATCCGGCCGTACTCGGATGACATTGGCCTTACAAATACGATCCAACTTCATATCACCTAATACAACCTCGTAGTAAGCTATATTATTAGTGACATCAAAGAAGAATTTGATGGATTTCAATTTTTTGGGAGTCTAAAAAGTGATAAATATTTAAAATATGGATATAACTACCCTCACATTAATAATAAAGTAAAGTGATTATAAGTCAATTTCTGATACTCCACAAAATATTGCACAAAGTAAAAGTGAATCTAAACATCAGTATTGACATCGCATGAACCTAATTGCTAAACATAACGTTTTAAAGTCATCTTTTTTTTACTCAAGCTAATATCACATGCGGGCACGCAAAAAATGATAGCCTGAGAATCAAATCACATACGATAACAAGGAAAATTAGCCATTTCGAAAAGATCTCAACATCGTCAATAGAAAAAATTACCATATCTGCATGGATATTATGTCCCCATTTAGCCAACCAATCAACAAGCCCATTGGTATCTCTACAAACATGTCCAAATTGAGCCCCAAAACTAATATAATGAATATTAAAGAATTCATACCTTAGAACCTAATACTTGGGATGATATTTTGCAAAATTAATCACCAGTTGAAAATTGTCTCAATACAATAAAAAAACCAAAGATAAAGACTAAAATGTTTGCAACCTAAAAAATAAAGCACGACATTATGTCCATAAAGCATTTTTATTTTCTATAAATGAAGTAAAAGCAACAACCATGTTCCCATTCACATCACGTATAATTCCTTGAGCAGTAAATTCTACGTTACAACACAAACAATCAAAATTAAATTTCAAATCTCCTTCCGGAGGTTTAATCCATCGCACCGATTTACCCATTTTACAACAAAGTGGAACTATTAGTAGTTCATCTGAAAGCAAGATTCTCGTAGAATAAAAATTAGGGGTATCAATCACCTTTTTATTCCATTACATATATCAATTAACATTATTCATATTAAATTTATCACATGTTGATTTGACCAAATATTTCTCATATTATTTCTTGATTGATTCCTCTATTTCCAAACATGCCAAGAAATAACCTTAGGGAGAGAGAACGAGTGATAATCTAAAGTTGGCGTTGGTGAGGATAAAAGTAGCCTGAGGGTAGGCTGGTAATTTTAAGTGGAGTTTTAAGGCGGCGTAAGGGTGTTTCACGGTGGTGTGGTGGTGTTTAAGGGTGTTTTAAGATATTTCAGGGTGTTTCAAAGTGTTTCAAGGGTGGAGAGAGAATTAAGCAGCCTGGCAGCAGTTAATTTTTCTTACCCATAGTTAATGCTGGTGGTTGGGTATTTATAGTGTGATATTTGGGCCCTTATGGGCTTTCGGGTCGAGTTTAATGGACCCGGGTCATGTTCAAAGACCCATGAGTTTTAAGCAGATGTACAGGTAGCTTAGTCAGATAGTGATTAGGTTTTTTAGTACTTTAGTCATAGTTCGAACTGCTTTATGTTCACAGTGTTCAAAATCTCTTGTCCGGTTCAATCAGTCCTGTTCGAATTATAGTCTTGGGGTCTGTCCGATTTTCGGGGAGTTTTACTTTGGACTACCCTTCCGGGGAGCTCTTCGAATTCGGACTCATCAGGAGCCCCTTTTTTAGGTATTTGAACAAGTATCCTTGTTAAAGAACTGAAAACAGTCCGATTGGAGAAGTGGTTTTCCAATTCGAAGAGAGTTGAGACAAGCCCGGACAGCCCAACCGTTACGAATTCCAAACGGTTCTTTGTCAGTGGTAGTGGGACACGTGTCACACCCTGGTTGGTCACTTCAGCCGTTTTTCCATCTCGAAAATTACGCCACTTTATCGAATAAGTAACTTCTTTAAATGGTTTTGATGACGTCAGCGCCGTTTTTTAATCATTGCCCAACTTTTCGGATTCTCCTAGGAATCAAACTCTCTTTTTTACATTTACTATAAATACTATTCATCTTTCACAGTCTCATTTTCACTTTCACTTTGCCATTTTACTCAAAACTTCATCTCTCTAAAACCTTAAGATTTCCTTAATCGTTTTATGTTCACAGCAAGAACAGCTTTAATCAAGGGCGGCTGGCTCAATCTTTCAGAACTAGAGAGAGCTCAAAGGGTTGAAAAAGAGAAAAGGATTGCAGCAGGGCTTCCAGCATCGCCAGTCGAGAAATTAGCTCCTTCAGTCGAAGAATCTGACAGAGGTTCGTCCTCCTCAAAAGGTACAAAACCTAGAAAACTCTTTCGAACAACACTCTCCCCCATTGTTTCAGACTCTTCAGTTCAAGAGTCGATCCCTGTCGTCGAACCAGGGGTTACTGTTACGAGTGTCAGGAAGAAATCTACTTTTATTGCCATGGGGTGCGACTCCGATCATTCCCCAGACAAGCTGATCATGAAAAGACCAAGCAGATTGGTTAAAGGACTCTCCTCAAAGAATACTAGTAAATCAGAGTCAGGGGTAGCTGTTAGGACTCTCCGGGAAAGGCCGGTTGGTCCGGAGGCTAGCAGTCCACTACCTCCCAAGGAAGCCTCGACCTCAGAAACTCAAACTGAGGCGAGAACTCAAAAGCATACATCAAGCCAGCAGTCCGGAGGATCAGCTGTACCAAGCTTCATCCCTCCCCGGGCTGTTTCTGCAGAAGTTCCCCCAACTGTAATGGAGGAAAGGATGGAAGACTCCACTGAGGAGGTCAGGTTTGAGTCCGATTCTTCCGGACAGGTTGAAACTGCTATGGTTGTTGCCAAGAAAGGCAAAGAAGACTTGTATCTAAGGCGTCCGGATCTGCCGGAGAGCCTTGAAGGGAGAGTTGGGCCCTGCTTTCATAAGGTAGAGTCCAAGTATCTTCTGTCTTTGTTGAAAACCAAATATTCGTTTATTCACACTAGAGATTTGGGACGGCTTTGCACTAAGTGGGGGATCCCTGAAAACGTAAAGATCCGAATTCCTATTGATCCGGAGACCCCGATGGACTGCAAGAGGAACGAGATCGTATTTTTTACGGAGCTGCTAAATTGGGGACTCAGGTTCCCATTGGACCCAGAAATAGTGCGCTATTTCCATTTAGTGAAGTTATGTCCATCGCAGCTGAGCCCCAACGGATGGTACACCTTGATGTCATGCATTATGGCATCCAGGCTGTCCGGAATTCCTCTTCCAATGGAAGAGTTCGTTGCTGTTGCCAGTCTGTGCAAACACCACCAGTTCCCTTTTTATCACTTTAATATGGGGAACAACCTGAAAGCCGTCGATGATCTCCTGGAGTCGGAGAATAAATGGAGGAGCCAATTCTTGTTTATAAGTGGCTCATGGGAGAATGGTAAAAAGATTAAAGTCGGGGAGAATCCTAGCCTTCTTCGAAGTAGATGGAGAAGTGATCGTAAGTTCTTTCTTTAAGTTTCTATTCGAATCTTCCCTTCTTTAAGCTTTCACTAACTAACTATTCTTTTGTTTTGCCAGAACTGCCAAAAGAGTTCGGAGACTATACGAAAGCCGGACAGGTTACCTGTGGCAAGATAAACGCATGGGCCGCAGAGAACTGGGAGAACCGGTTTCACAAGGCTTTCATTCCGGGAAACTTAGCCAGATCTCACCTGTGGAACACCACAGGTCGGAGGGATTTAACATGGGAGGAGTTCTCCACCCCTCCTGATGATGACATAGTGCTGAGAAGGTCTCACGAGCTAGATGGGACCCTTTTCCTCCCTCTCCGGGCCAAAGCCCCAAGTAAAATGAAGGGCCAGAAGAAGAAAGGGAGGAAAACGGCAGTGGATACGGAGAAAAAGGCTCTAACTGACACAGAGGTGCCAGTCCCAGCTCAAGTTGATGCAAACCTTCTACAAGTGGTAGAAGTGGAAAGTAAGAGACACGGAGAGACTCCCTCAAAACCTCTAAGGGCCTCCAAACGAACTCGCAAGCAAGCAAGCGATAGTGCTGACAGAGAAGTAAAAAAGAAGAAGACTTCTCAAGAAGAAGAGTTCGCTGTCCGGGATCCGGAGCCCACTTTCCCAATTGATCCTACATTAGCTGAGGAGATCCCAGAAAATCTTAACGAAGGGATTCCAAGGGAACTCCATACTGATGAGATTGAAAGGGGAGAGATCAATATGGACGAAGTGGATGTCACCGGCCTGGGTCCTCTAGGTGATTACTTTCTTGGTCTGTCAAGAGATGAGTTTGCTGGACCATATGTTCCTCCCAGTAGTTCCAACACGGTAAACTTCAACGGTAAGACTTTCTTAGTTTCCAGTGAGAGGGATGTTATAGCCCATTCCCTCCTTAGCAACGTACAACCTGTGCTCACCCTGGAAAGGCAAGTCCGGAGTCAGGCAGAAACCATTAAGGAGCTTAAGTCTGAGAAGGAGAAACTGTCCGATGACCTCCGGGGTGCCACTACCCAGGTTGACTTGCTTAAGGAGTCGAACGAACAGCTGAAGAAGAGTAAAAATGAAAGCAACACAAAAGTTGCCTCTTTAGAGAAAACCCTAGAAGATCTCCGGGCTAAGCTGTCCGAGTTGGAGAAGGACTTGAAAACCTCAAAAGATGAGACTGCAGCAAAAGAGAAGCTTGTCACCAATCTGACTACTGACAAACTTGCTTTGGAGAATGCAGTGACTCAAGCTGTTGGTGAGAAAGCTGCCCTGGTGAAGGATCAAGAGGCCATGATCAAGGCCAAAATCAATGCTTATGCCAAGGAGATGATACGGAGTGAGGAATTATTGATTGAGAAGGTGAAGTCCGACATGGTCCTTTTATTTCATGAGAAGTTCCCGAAGAGGAGACTTGGGGACTTATGGCGTTATGTGGATGATGACGATCTTCCATATTGGACCATGGTTGATGAAGGGTACACTGATATATCCTCATCTGGTGACGAGGAGGAAACCGGAGAGAGTCCGGGTGAAGAAGAGGCTGACCCCAAAGGCAAGAAGGTCATTGAGGAAAAAAGCGATATCAAGATCAAGGGAACAGATGAGGGTGAGCCATCTTCAAAGGCTCCCCCTTAGTTGGTAATTTATTCTGCTTACTTTCTGTTCGAACCAAAGTCCTTGGAAGGCCAAGGCACCTTTTTTTTTGTGATGCTGTCCGTTTTGACCGGACAGATTTTTGTATTGTGTTTAAACTTGTTTAAAAAGTCCTTGGAAGGCCAAGACAACTTTTAGTTTATCGAATGAATGTTTTATCTTGCATAACCTTTCTCTTATTCCACAGTTTGTTTAAGTATTTCGTATTGTGAGAGTGTTTAATTTCTTTGGCTAGAATTTAAATAGCCCTTAGATCTTTCAGTCCGAATAGTATGACAATCACCAGAATTTTGTAAAAACTTAGAAAATTGTTTAAGAAGGCTCCAAGTTTTATTGAAAGCTCTTCGTGGCGCCGAAGAGAGGAAGTGGTATGCCCCCAAATATTTACATGGATGTTTAAACAAGTAAATATTTACATAAGTTTTATTCCAAATACATTCGAAGGTGTTCAATATTCCAAGGGTGAGTTAAAACCCTGCCATCTTTGTCTTCCAGCTAGTATGTGCCAGGCTTGATTCTTTCAACCACAGTATACGGACCCTCCCAAGTTGGGGCTAGCTTTCCGAAGAGTTTTTCCTTGGTATGCAAGAAAACTTTCCTCAATACTTTATCTCCTGGTTGAAAGTCCCTTCTTTTAACCTTGGAAGCAAACCTGCTTCTCATCAAGCCCTGATAGTGTGCCATTCTAAGATGAGCTTTTACTCGCCTTTCTTCAATCAAATCAAGCTGATTTCTGATTGCTATTTCATTAGCCTGTCCGGAGAAGTTATGAACACGAAAAGAGGGGAGTGTCTTCTCTATGGGAGCTACTGCATCCATCCCATAGACCAAGGCAAAAGGTGATTCTTGTGTGGCAGCCCCAGGCGTTGTCCGGTAGGCCCACACGACTTCTTGTAAATAACTAGGCCACTTCCCAGCAGCCCCTTCCAGATTTTTCTTTAAGCCGGACAGTATTGTTCTATTAGCCACCTCAACTTGCCCATTGGCTTGTGGGTGGAATGGTGAAGAAAAGCAGTGCTGAATACCCCTTGAGGCACAGAAGCTCTCCATTTCTCTGTTGTCAAACTGTGGCCCATTATCTGTTGTTATTCTCTGAGGGACACCAAATCTGCAACATATGTTGGATAGAATGAATTTTATAACAGCCTTTGATGTTGTTCCTGCCAAGGGGGCTGCTTCTATCCACTTCGAAAAGTAGTCAATGGCTACGATTATGGTTTTACGCCCTCCGGACGCCATAGGGAGAGGCCCAACTAAGTCTAATCCCCATCGAGCAAAAGGGATAGGCTCAGAAATTGACTCCAAAGGAATGGCTGGCACATGAATTTCATTACTGTACCTCTGACATGGGTCACACCTTCTCACCAACTCCTTAGCATCTTTCATTATTGATGGCCAATAATATCCGGAGAGAAGCACTCTTCTTGTTAATGCTCTAAATCCACAATGGGCTGATCCCTCACCATCATGCAATTCGGAGAGAACCATTTGTGACTCATGATCTCCTAAACAGCGTAGGAGAGGTTTACTATAGGATTTCTTGTACAAGATCTCTCTAATCATGATGAAACCACGAGCCTTGTGCTTTAATGTTCTGGCTTGTGATTTTTCCAAAGGTATGATGCCATCGGACAGATATTGGATAAGAGGAGACCTCCAATCTTGAGGCTCATTTACTTGTATTTCAAAGACTTCTTCTTTCTCTCCTTCATCAAGTTGAATAGAAGGACTTTCAAGCACATGGATCCATGGATAGGACTCCGTGTATGCTATTGTTGCCAACGAATCTGCAAGCTCATTCTCTGCCCGGGGGATATGCTCATAGACAACAGCTTTAAACTTCATTGCCTCATTTTTCAAGAGAATTAAATATTTAATCAATTGTTCCTTTCTGGCTTCTGATAGGCCCAAGGCATGGTGAACAAGCAATTGGGAGTCACTTAGAAGCTTGGCCCTTTTAGCCCCACAGATATAAGCCAATTTAAACCCAGCTATCGCTGCTTCGTATTCGGACTCGTTATTAGATGCTCTGAAAGCAAAACAAATAGCTTGGAACATGTTGTCCCCATAGGGGGAAGTAAGACATATTCCTGCCCCAGATCCTACAGCACTGGATCCTCCATCTGTTCGGACAATCCACACTTTTTTGTCTTTTGAATCAGCAGGTTGCTCTGAGTCCCTATCAGAATGGAATTCGACCAGAAAATCAGCCACAGCTTGAGCTTTTACTGCTGTTCGAGGAGCGAAGTCTATGTCGAAATCCCCCAACTCTACTGACCACTTTGTCATTCTGCTTGAAATGTCTGCTTTTTGAAGGACATTCTTTAAAGGGAAGGATGTCCGGACAACGATAGGATGAGCCTGAAAATAAGGCCTCATCTTTCTTGCAGCTATCACCAAGGCCAATGCTAGTTTCTCGAGTTTCAAGTAACGGCGTTCAGCATCAATCAGGATTTTGCTGATGTAGTATACTGGGTGAGGATACCCATCAACCTCTCTAACTAACACAGCACTGATGGCACAACTTGAAACAGCCAGATACACAAATAGAGTCTCCCCATCGATTGGTTTGAATAAAGTCTTCGGAGAGGACAGATGCTTCTTAATTTCATTGAACGCCTCATCACACTGTGGTGTCCACTCAAACCCCTTTGCACCTTTCAAAGTTTGAAAGAAAGGAGCACATCTGTCCGAAGACCTAGAGATGAACCTGTTCAAAGCTGCTAACCTCCCCGTTAACCGCTGCACTTCTTTAACATTTCGAGGAGGCTCCATTTGAAACAAAGCATTGAGTTGGTCCGGGTCGGGCTGGATTCCATGCTCACTTATAATGTATCCTAAGAACTTCCCGGACTGCACTCCGAACACACATTTTTCAGGATTTAACTTTAAATTTACCTTGGCCAGATTGGCAAAAGTCTCCTGGAGGTCGAACAAGTGCAGCTGCTCATCCACACTTTTCACCATCATATCGTCAATGTAAACCTCCATATTTCTTCCAATTTGATCAGCAAATGCTTTATTGACTAACCTTTGATAAGTAGCCCCAGCATTTTTCAAACCAAAAGGCATCACCTTGTAGCAGTGTAATCCTCTATCAGTAACAAAAGTGGTATGCTCTTGATCTTTTGGATCCACCTGGATTTGATTGTACCCGGAGAAAGCATCCATAAAGGAGAGCAGCTTGTTCCCAGATGTATAATCTACCAGCTGATCTATCCGGGGAACCGGATACAAGTCTTTTGGGCAAGCTCGATTGAGATCTGTGAAGTCAATGCACATTCGCCATTTACCGTTCTTCTTTTTTACCAAGACTGGATTGGCAGTCCACAAAGGGTACTGAGATTCTTTAATGTGCCCCATCTTTGTGAGTCTGTCAACCTCTTGTACAATGACATCAGCCTTTTCTTTTGAGAAAGCTCTCCTCTTCTGCACCACAGGTGCCACATCTCTCCGGACAGATAGGTGATGGGAAATCACCTCTGATGGAACTCCAGTAACATCAGCATTACACCAAGCAAAGACATGCTGATGGTCTTTTAAGAATTTTAACATTTCTTCTTTCAACACTTGTGGCATTTTGGACCCTATCTTGACAAATTTCCCTTCTTCTAAGCAGTGTGTCTCAACCTCCTCAACTGGGATCAACACTCCGGGGGTCTCCCTGGGGTCATCAATTTCACCCTCACCCCCAGAAAGGCCCTCAAACTGCTATTGGTCATTCATACGGACTGCCCCCAGCGTTCGTGGAGCCAAGGCAGTGGCATAGCATTCTCTTGCAACTTTTTGACTGCTCCGGACAACCCCAACCTGCCCCTGAACAGCATATTTTAGACACTGATGGACCGTCGAAGCCACTGCATGCATCCTAGAGAGCCAAGATCTCCCTAGAATAGCATTGTAGCAAGTGGGACAATCCACCACAATGAAAAGTATTCGGACTGTTTTCTTGAATGGGCCTCTGCCCAACAAAACTTCTTCTTCAAACTCACCGATTACATCGGCTGAGCTGCCCGTGAAGCCTACAATCGATCGGTCTGACTTTTGAATCACAGCTGGATTTTTCATTTTCTTGTAAGTATCAAGGAAAAGGATATTGGCAGAGCTCCCAGTATCTACCAGGATTCGCCTTATCTCATTGCCCCCTATTGATGCTCCTATGACAACAGCATCTTCATGAGGGCCAGCAATGTCTCTCAAATCATCCCCATCAAAGACAATGAATGGGAATAAACTTGACGATTGATATGAGGTCATGCCCCCCTCTAGCTGGGTAGCCAAATTATGGACATGCCTTTTTCTTGATGAAGTGGTAGGAGCCGTTACAGTATCCCCTCCGAAAATTGTCAAGGACTCAAAGAATTTAATGAGCCCAGAGACCGTCCTAGAACGCTCCTCTATTGCACCCACTCTGTTCCTTGTTGGATCAGGATCCAAATATTCAGATTCCACATCAAACCTTTCAATGATCACCATAGCCCCTTCTGGGGCAGCATTAACCGGACCAGCCCGGTGAGTGTTGTCAGGCCTATTGCCTCCTCTTCTTTTGACGTATGCACCCAATTTCCCTCTTTCAATCAAGTTCTGAACCTCTTGTTTCAAGGCTATACAATCATCAGTAGTATGGCCAATATCATTGTGATATTGACAAAAAGAACTGTTTCGATGTTCTCTGGGAGACTGCAAGGTTGCCGGTCTCCTGTAGTGTATTTCATCTTTAGTTTTCTCGAAAATGGTTGCCACACTTTCTTTGAGCTCTGCAAACCACTCCGGTTGGACCCACGGCCCCCTTTTGTTTCTAGACTGTTGACTTTGTGCAGGAGCAGCTGGTTGAGACTGAGCTTTTCCTCTTCCATGCCCCTGTCCGGTTTCTCTAGCTTTGTTTCCGGACTGGTTTGGATTGGGAGTTGGTGTCACCGGGGTGGATCTCACCTGCCTGTGCACCCTGGTCTTTTTTGTTTCATCAACATTTATTTGCTTGCCGACTTGATTCAGCAATCCACCCCAGGTCATGGCTTTCTTCCTTGTTACTGAATCGGCCAGGTTGCCCGGGTTCAAACCTTGTCTCAGGGATGCTATTGCCACTTGTTCAAAGCAATCAGCCAGCCCGTTCTTTGTGTTCACAAAACGACTTATGTATTCTTTCAACGATTCATTTGGCTCTTGGGCACAATGGATTATGGTATCTCCATTGCCCTTGAGCTCCTTACTCCCCACAAATTGCCTTCGAAAGGCCACCCAAAAGGTATCAAAGTCTCTGATACAGCCCTGAGGAAGGCTGTTGTACCACTTCAGAGCACTCCCCGTAAAGGACTGGGAGAATGCCCTACAGAGTAGTTTATCATCATCATCAAAGTTCATCATGAAGTTCTTGAATTGCTCCAGATGATTGTCTGGATCAGTACTGCCATCGTACTTCTCCATCTTGGTGCTATCGAACCTTTTGGGGAGGTTTCCGGATAGGATTTTAGAAGACAGTGGAGACTGCCTCCAATTCCTTCCACGACTGAACACGGTATCCTCATTAGGTGTTGCAAAGATACCTGGCTCATCATGGAAGGCAAATGGATCCACCAGCATCCGGTCTATATGTCTCCGGCTGTGAGATGATCCTTTCCCAATGTGTCTTTTCATTCTTCCATGGTGGTCTCTTTTTCTGGAATACTTTTTAACTTGCTTTTGTTTTTTCCTGGTTCGCCCTTCGTCACTGCTGGAGGACAAGGACTTTTCATTCCCCTCACTGTCCGAAGAGCTGTCCGAAGATTCTGAACTTGAGTCAGAACTCTCCACAGGCTTGGACCGGTGAGACTTTTTAGAACTGGCATGTGTCTTTTTAGTGCTCACATGAGTCTTTGAAGCCTCATGCTCTCGAGGGTTATCAGAGCGATGAGCAGCTGATGCTTTGGATTTCTCCTTTACGCCCATCTTGGCCTTTTCAGCCCTCAGAGCTTCTATTTCAACCCTCAACCTGTCACGCTCCTGGACAGTATATTCATCGTTCTCTTCCACCACTTCGAGCAAAGCTGGTGGAAGCTCTGGATTATCCGGATTCATTCGGACAGAATTCTTTTACTTGGTTTTGAATGTTTGATTCAGGCACCGTCGCCTCCCACTGTGGTCGCCAATTTGGTGAGGATAAAAGTAGCCTGAGGGTAGGCTGGTAATTTTAAGTGGAGTTTTAAGGCGGCGTAAGGGTGTTTCACGGTGGTGTGGTGGTGTTTAAGGGTGTTTTAAGATATTTCAGGGTGTTTCAAAGTGTTTCAAGGGTGGAGAGAGAATTAAGCAGCCTGGCAGCAGTTAATTTTTCTTACCCATAGTTAATGCTGGTGGTTGGGTATTTATAGTGTGATATTTGGGCCCTTATGGGCTTTCGGGTCGAGTTTAATGGACCCGGTTCATGTTCAAAGACCCATGAGTTTTAAGCAGATATACAGGTAGCTTAGTCAGATAGTGATTAGGTTTTTTAGTACTTTAGTCATAGTTCGAACTGCTTTATGTTCGCAGTGTTCAAAATCTCCTGTCCGGTTCAATCAGTCCTGTTCGAATTATAGTCTTGGGGTCTGTCCGATTTTCGGGGAGTTTTACTTTGGACTACCCTTCCGGGGAGCTCTTCGAATTCGGACTCATCAGGCGTTGACTTTTATTTATGTCGCAATGAAATATGAATAATTGTAAAAGCAAAAAACATGTCGGGCATTGTAACCAATAATCAAAGTAACCCATAAAGTATTAACAAAGTCAATGTGTAAAAAAAGATGATCCAAAGTCTCATGTTGAGGAATTTTACAACGTACACATTTCGACGTAAAGGAATTTGAAGTGAAATAATTTGATCATCTGTTAGAAGATTGGAATAGAGAAACTTTAAAAAAAAACTTTAAGAGGAAGAATATATGTCCATATTCTACTATAATTCATGAAAATTCTCGGATTCTGAAGTTCTACTTTAATTAAACACGTAGAAAACTCTTCATGGAAACACAAAGTACATATTAACATATGTTCTGTATCTGGATGAAATCGATATTGATATTTATAAACTTATCATGTAAATGGCTTCGAATACGTGACAAAACTTGTTGTAATTTAGAATGGTCACTTAAAGTATATTTGGCCAAAGCATCCAAAAACCATATGACCTCCTTACATTTTAATTTATCAAACAACCATCGATAATTCCAAAACAATATCTTTTATTTGCCTAAATTTCAAGCCGAAAAATCAGATACTTTATCAAAATAATTAAGTATTATGCGACTGTGTTTAAATACGCAACAATACAATATCAAATCCCATATTTCTCATTTATTTTTATCATGAATTCAACGTATAGACCTTTACCATTCATGAATTTCCAAGACATCTTACAGTGCAGAGCTTCCATCATGTCAAACAAAGAAGTAATTCCAAGTTCACCTTCATTTTCAGGATTTAGCATTGTGACCCATGATATCCAATTATGATTGTTAGTACCAGACCTCCATTGATAACTCTTTTTGATTTGTAAATAGATTTCAAAACATTTTTTAGCACAAGAAAAGCAAATAGAGTATTAATATGGATTGAGATTAAAACAAACTTGATAAGAATAATCTTATAAGTAGGAGAAAATATAACAACAACCCAACATTCCAAGCGAGCCTTTACTTTTTCAACGAGAGGTTGTGAATATGAGATTTTATCCCGAATCTTAAACATAAGGGATCATAAGTAATTTATTGGGGAAAATATAGTTTTTATACTAGCAAGACGAATAATTTTTCCTTATTTTGACGAATGATTGATTTGCCTGAAATATAGTGTTTTTGTTGTTATTAGCTTTTTAACCAACTAACACGTGATACATCTCTATCAACATCTTTACTACTTTAATGTTAGAATATCATCCATTCAAAAACAAAAGAAGATCATTTGCATAACAAAGATGAATTTTTTTTATTTGCGCACTTGTAAGACATATCCTAATTAGTTTCAAAAACCATCTTTTCATGATCTTAAAATGATGTTGATGCCTCCTCCAATATAGGGTGAAGCTCTATCAGCTTTGATTATCTATTATATTTGTGTTTCCTCAATGGTTTGTTGAGCCTATTCATAACTGATTTTATCTCCTATAAATTTTGATAAAATCGGTGACAACTTGGCCTTTGATTGCGGTCTGAGGCTTGTACACAATCTCATACTCTCCCAGATCGATTGACCATCTCGTGAGCTATCTCAAGATATCAGACTTTCATAACACAACCTTGAGGGGGAAATATGTTTGTAAGATGACATGTTGCTCTAGAAATATGGTCTTATTTTGCAAGCGACCACCACCAACCCTAACACCAACTTTTCCAAGTTCATATATCTTATCTCAACATCAATCAGACTTTTACTAATGCAATAAATATATTTTTTAGACCCCATCAAATTTCCAAACTAGGACGTTGTTGGCTGCAAAATTGGAGATAGACAAATACAAATAAAACGGTTCACCTTGTACTAGAACAAAAATTATTTAAAGGGAAGTCAAATACTCTTTCAGTGTGTAAAATGCATCATCACACTCTTTGATCCAACCGAACTTCTTAGCCCCCTTAAGAAAACTAAATAAAGGAGGGCTCTTATTCTATTAAACGATTTGTCAGCCTCTAGACCTCATTGACGTTCCTAGGTGGCTGAATAAATAATAATGCCTTAAGTTGCTTGGGGTCGGCCTCAATGTCGTTTTTATTGACGATATAGCCCAATAATTTTCCACTACGAACTTCGAACAAATTTTTAGGATTTTGAATATGTCAAAGAATAGTATGATATGGATCCGAAATTGCTCTTGAAGATCATGTCATCTATATACACTTCTATGTTTTATCCCAAAAGTTTTTTGAATATCTGGTTGATGAGTCTTTTGTAGGTTGAACCTATATTTCTCAAATCAAATGACATGACTTTATAGCAGTACAAGCCTATTTATGTCTAAAAGGTGGTGGAATGTGCCCTTGCTTGAGAAAATTCTCAACCTCTTTAACAATTATGTTGGACTTTTCAAATGAAAAATCTTGACACTTTTGTCAAACCGATCGCAATCTTTTATCAATGGAAATCTCATGGCAGATGACGCTTGGACTGACCCGATAACCAATGTTAGCACTTTATGCAAAAACATATAAGTGTTGCTATAATAGTGCCACCAATTTATGCTTGAATTATAGATCGAGTTGATTTCTAATTCTAATCACCTGCCCACCTGTTAGTGTATTGTCAACCTCAATGCTTACGAATGCTATTATCCAGTTGACGACCCTCCCCAAGCTACTTGATTGCTATTAGGTCATTCTCTTAGTATCCATGGAGATTTCATAACAATTTTTGGTATGTCTCTTTAAGTCTCTCTAATGATTCTAACAAAGCTCCTGACCGCGTACTTCAGATATTATTGAGAGGAACACGGTGTTGCCTTAATTTTGTGAATCGAAGGCATTCCTATAAAGGTATGGTACAAACTATGAGCGTCAACCATCATGAAAAGTGTTCTTATAACCTTCTCAGTGCTTCCATATCCCACGGTTACTAGGATTTTCAATTTGCCCACAAAGTTGGATGAATTACCCTTATAGTCGACCAACTACCTTTCTGTTGCTTAATACGGTTTTAGTCCTACCATTTTCTCATAATCGGCCTTAAAGATAAGGGTAGTCGAGCTACTACTGCTTACCAAGACACGTGCGACAATAACCATACTTATATCCAATTTGATTATCAATGCATCCTCGTAAGGGATCACCATGCCTCGCGGATCTTCGTCTTTAAAAATCAGATTGACAACCGGTTTTCTATAGTTAAGTCACGAGGACTCATCAACCAAATGGACCTCTAAGTCATTTTTGTGTTTTTTCCTGGAATATGAGCATGTACCCGATATGGTGTCACTACCGGTGATGGTGTATAACTATTGTTGTTTCCCTTTGTCGTTATTCCTCTTTACAAGTCTATCCTTTGCTGATTTGTCATTTTTTTATCTCGTCGGCCGCCTTCCTTGCACTTAAGGAATTGAACAACTTACCAATTATCAATTAAACTCTGAATTTCTTCATGCAACTGCCAGCAATCGTCAGTTGCATGACCATGGTCGTCATGGTATGCGCAAAAGTTCCTATGAGATAAATTATAATGGAGGTCAGCATGCTTCGCGGGGTCTAATACTTTTCTCTTCCTCTAGTTTTGTAAAAAAAGTCATTATGTTCTCGGTCAAAAGTGTAAGCTTCCCCATCAGACTATTTTAATATATGGACCTCGGTTCACTTATTGAAAATTCATAGTTTCTCTTTATGTTTGATGCATAGAACTTTACCTCTTGTATTTTGGGGTGGGCCGAGTAAGAATAATCTCTCTTTTTGGCATCTTCGAATCTGATGAACTAATCCGATCTCACCAAGATATCATTCATGCTTTCGACAGGAAATCTGACTAGGTCTTTGTACAACCTCCTCGTATATTGAATTCTCTTTCAAATAATACATCCACAACGTCCTTCTTGCACTTAGACAAGGTGTTAATTTCACGAACAAATCTTTAAAGGTAACTCATTATTGTTCTCCTTTTTTTATATATAAATTCATCATAGAATCGTCTTCTTTTTTGTAGGCCTTGTTACCACAAATTGGTTTTCAAATGCGCTTCATAAGCTTTTGAAATCCCATATGGTTCCATTTAGTAGGCTATTGAACCAGTCTAGTTTGTTGCCCTTAAACGTCACGGAAAAAGATCTTCAAAGTAGCATATCACTGGGGGTTAAAACTCATCGTCATATTCTTAAATTGATTGAGATGATGCTCTGAGTTTCATGAGCTGTCGTAGGTATCCATTCGTTAAGGGTTAAACTTGCGAGGAGTTTGCCTTCAAGGATCTTACTAATAAATTGGGACGCCTGGAGTATATAGGCCGCCATTTTTTTGTCTCTCTTTCTTGTATTCCACCGTGTCCCTTTCTTTACTCTTCTTCAAGACCTTATTGCTAAACTGATCCATTGATTTTTTCCTACACGCTCAGCTTTCTCTAACTTGTCTATTAACTTTTCAATGCAACTTATTTTACTTGCTTCTCTATTTGCTTCTTGTAATCTTTTGTTTTTATAGGACCCTTTTTATTAAAAGTTGTAACTAGGTATGGGCATTCGGTTCTTCAGTTCGGTTCGGTTCGGTTCTTTCGGTTCTCGGTTTTTTTGGTTCTTTAAAACTAGTACCCATTTAGGAACCGATTAAAATTCGGTTCCGTTCGGTTCGGCTCTCGGTTCTTTCGGTTATTTAAAACTAGTACCCATTTAGGAACTGATTAAAATTCAGTTCGGTTCGGTTCTTCTCGGTTCGGTTCGGTTACATTCGGGTTTCGGTTCCAAATGGTTACTTTCTAACCAAATGGTTACTTTGTAACCAGAAGAACCGTTTGGAAAGGAACGAAATGATTATTTTCTAACCAAATTATTACTTTCTAACCAAAAAAACTGTTTGGAACTGAACCCGAAAAGAACCAAATGGTTATTTTTTAACCAAATGGTTACTTTGTAACCAAATAGTTACTTTGTAACCAAAAGAACCGTTTGGAATCGAACAGAAAACCATGGATATTTAAAGGTACTATTGCTTATTCGGTTCTTTATGAGTACTATTCGGTTCTCAGTTTCGAACCGAACCGAACCGAACCGAGAACCGTGGATATTTAAGATAAGGAACCGTACGGGTATTTATAAGGAACCGGAACCGAACCGAATCTGTTATTTCAGTTCGGTTCGGTTCTTCGGTTCCATACCCATATGCCCATGCCTAGTTGTAACGCCCCAATTTACTTTTTTTATATTTGACTTGACCTCATGATCCCTCTCAAATTGGACCCGAATTGCCTTGAGTTGTTCTTGTTTTAGCACTTCGATCTGCATCTTTAAGAGCTATACGTTATATGGGCAACCAACATATCTTGTTTGGAGGGATTTTCTCCCCATCTCGGCGCGATATCAAACTTGAGTCGTCGCAGTCCTTCATATTGCACTCTCGACGTTCCCTCGCCCATCACTTTGACTGTCTGAGCCCACTACTCTTGCTCGACTACGGTGTATTGACCACCAGGGAGTTGATCGTGACCTAATGCACCCTGATCGACTGGAGAAATTTCTACGACTTGCGGGGAAACCACCGAATTTCTCATAGGATGGATACTGATGTTTTCTCTTTCGAATCTACCTATGTTCATTATAATTAGTATGCTAGAATCGGCTGCTTACAAAACGAAGAAAAGATCATTTTCAACAGATAATTCCAAGTTTGATATGGAAAAAATCATTCTCTAGTATAATACCAAGATAATGAGTAATGATCAGAAGAAAAAAATAAAATAATAAATCTAATAGTTTTTGTTTCTTCAGAATTAGATCTTTTATCAATTGAGATCTCGTGGCAGATGACGCTTGGACTGAACCCATAGACAGTTCCGGTGTCTCTTTGACTCTCTCTCTAACGATTCTGATCAAGCTTCCTACCGGGTACTTTAATATTATCGAGGGAAGCACAGTGTTGCCTTGATTTTTTGAATCAAAGCATTCCTATAAAGGCATGGTACAAATTGCGAGCGTCAACCATCATGAAAAGTTTTCTCATAGCCTTCTCAGTGCTTCCATATCCCACAGTTACCAGGAGTTCTAATTTTCCCACACATTTGGATGAATTACCCTTATAGCTGACCAACTTACTTTCTGTTAGTTTGTACGGTTTTACTCCTACAATTTTCTCATAACCGGCCTTGAAGATAAGGTTAGTCGAGCTACCACCGTATACCAATACGTGTGCGACCATGACCCAACTTATATTAAATTTGATTATCAAGGCGTCCTCGTAAGGGGTCATCATGCCTCACAGATCTTCGTTTTTAAAATTTAGGTCCACAACCGGTTTTTTATAGTTATGGTACGAGGACTCATCAACCAAATAGACCTTTAAGTCTCTTTTGTGTTTTTTCCTAGAATATGATCTTATACCCGACATGGTGTCATCATTTACGATGTTGTGTAACCATTGTTGTTTTTCTTTGTAGTGTTTCCCAATTACGAGTCCGTCCTCTATTGATTCTTTGTTATTCTTATTATCCTGTCGCTCGTCTTCCTTGCACTTAATGAATTGGACGAGTTTCCAATTTTCAATTAGACTTTGTTCACGCAACTTTCAGCAATCTTCAGTTGCACGACTGTGGTCGTTACGGTATGCACAAAAGTGACTACAAGATATTTCGTAACCGGGGGTCACCATGCTTCCCCGGGTCTGATACTTTTCCCTTCCCCTGGTTTTGTAAAAAATAGTCGTTATGTTCTGGTCAAAGACGCAAGCTTCCGCATCGGGTTATCGTAATATAAGGACCTCGGTTTACTTATTGGAACTTCATCGTTTCTCTTTATGTTTGATGCAAAGAAGTTTACCTTTTAAGTTTTGGGTAGGCCGAGTAAGAAGAATCTCCAGTTTTGCGTTTTCGACTCTAATGAACTAATATGATCTTGCCAAGATGTCCTTCATGCTTTTGACAAGAAATCTGACTAGGTCATTATAAAACACCCTCATTTATCGAATCCTCTTTTAAATGTTGTGTCCCCAACGTCCTTGCACTTTGACAAGGCGTTAATTTCACGAACAAATCTTTGAAGGTAACTCTTTATTGTTTCTCATCTTCGTTGATATAAATTCATAATAAAATCGTCTTTCTTTTTATGGTATTTGTTACCAATGAAATGATTTTGAAATGTACTCCATAAACTTTCGAAATCTCATATGGTCCCTTATAGTAGGCTATTGAACCAGTCTGAGTGTGTTTTCCTTAAATGTCATGAAAAAATCTCTACAAAGTAGTCCTTCATATTTACTGCGCTCTAGATGTTCCCCGTCCACCACTTCGTCTGCCTGAGCCTTCTACTCTTGCTCGACTACTTCTACTCTTGCTCGACTACGGTGGATTGACCACCAGGGAGTTGATCGTGACCCAATGCCCTTATCGACTTGAGAAATTGCTACGACATGCCGAGCAACTATCCGATTTCTGGTAGGATGGATACTGGAGTTTTTCCTTTCGAGTGACTCTCGATCTGTTTATTACCATTAGTATGCTAGAACTCCACTTCTTACAAAAAGAAAAATATATTGTCTCCAACGAACAGCGCTAAATTTAATAAAGAAGAATCATTAAATTTAATACCAAAATAATAAGTAATGATAGAAGAAAAAATGAAATAATTAGTCTAATATCTTTTTTGTATTTGAGAAAGAAATTTCTTTACATGGTGGATTTTATCTCCCTTTATATATATATATATATTTTGGGTGAAGCTATTTCTCCCATAAAATTTATTATTTCCTCCATCATTCATAAAAAACTCCATCTTGTTATTTCCTCCATAAAAGAAAATCCTAATTTATCCTTGTTTTAATTTTATAAAAAAACCCAAATTTCTCCAGTAACTATCCACCTTCACCACTTCTCTTCTAACCCTTAAAAACCCTAGCTATCTAACAATTTTGAAGCAGTTTCTGGAGTTCCAAAGATAAAAATCTATCGTTGATCTTATTTTTATTTTAAATATATGGATTGACATATCGAATAAAATCTCTTTTTAAATCTATGATTTTTTTCATAATGAGTTATAGGAACTCTATATGCAGATAAAAAAATTGTTCATCGTTTAATCGAGTTCATGCATATCGAGTTACTAGTTTAATCGTTTTTAATATCAATTTTTGGTTTAATTGTTTCTTTCCTGTATATTAAGTTCAAAATATAGATTTTCTGTGGTTTGATTAGTGTCTGTTGATTGAGTTCTTTTTTAAAATTATATGTGATTCTGAGTTACTGTTTTTTTTAAACATGTTTTTCGGAGTGGTTGTCTCGAAACTACATGTTTTCTTTTTTAAAAAACATGTAATTTTGTGACTAATCTTAAAAATAATTGAGTTTTTATGTTTTTTAGTGTTTAATTTTAGAAGTTAAATCATATATGTTGGTTGTAATTTATCTTAATGATGTGTTTATTGTAATAAGGGTTTGATAATGGATGGTGGCATCAAATTATAAATTAGAAAGTAAATAAAGGGTAAAAAAGTAAAAACAAGTGTTCAGTTTTTTATTAAAAAATTGTTATGAAGGAAATAATAGATCTTATGGAGGAAACAGCTTCACCCATATATTTTTTGTCATTAACGTTTTTACATTTATTTCCTAACCATACTATGCTTAACGTGTCAACGTGCTTACTATGCTTAACGTGTCAACGTGCTTTGAGTGCATACGTTCCGTTGATATCAAATTTATTCACTCGGTTCCCATCGGATAGCACGTCCTCTTCACCAGAGCTAAATTTGGGCGTTTAGTATATATTCTGCCGTGGTTAAACATTTCCCTTGTCCTATATATTTTTGGACGTCGAATTATCCTTACTCTATACTCATCATCAAGGTTTATCTCTCTTTTATATACCTCGTCTTAGTTCAAGTACATTAGTCTTATCTTTGTCTTACCTCCGATCATCCAATAAGTCACCTCCTACTACCGGTAACCCATCCTCTTATTAGTCTCTATTATAAACTTAAGTCTCTATTATAAACTTACTTTATAAAGAATATACTTTACTCCTAAGGGATAACCTTATCGCTACTTTATTTTATTTACATCTTCCCTATTTCAAACCTTCTATTTTAATGTTATTCGGTGCTTTTAGTGGACGTAGACAATACGTTAATAAAAAAAAAAGTTGCTCACAGATACAAGTTGTGGAAAATTTAAATCCATTTTAATATTCTAATTTTACACAAGTAGAATGGGCATTTATATTTGCCTCTTTCACATATGTAACAATTTCAGTGTGTTGTTTGAAAACCAAAAAGAAAAATAGACAAAATTGGAAACAATAAATGTAAAAAAGGAACACAGACATACTATAGAGGAGGATAGTAATATGAAGATAAGGAAAAGCCAAGGAAGAGCAAGCCTCCGATGGTGGCAACTGTTCGTTGGGAGATCCTTGATGCTAGCATGCTTCCTCCCAACACTGCCACCGATGTACATATCAAGTGTCCTAACATTGCCCCTACTGCAACTCCAATCGCATTTTTGTGAGTAGCCAGCTGCAGTAATCATCAATCAAGTTCAAAATTGGCTACGAAGCTCAATTGATACAGGCAATTCATAAGAAACAAACAAAAAAACAAGTTTGATTAATACTTTCGAACACAATTTAAAGTCATCTTTTATCTAGAGCATAAATTCAAGAAGGTTTAACAAAAAACTGCAGATGATGTGCAAACCAGATTGTAAGTGAAAAATTAAAGCACCAATATGATGAATTAGCTTACAGCAATTGTTGCAATTTGGCTACGATCACCCCACTCGGCTAGAAAGGTAAGAATAAATGACTGCACAACGAAAGAAAAATTGACGCTTTAGCTTTTTAAAATCATTTGAAAAAAGAAAATAAATGAACATGGAATCCAACAAGAATATAGGAATAATCGGTAAGCCTTTCCTGGTAGTTTCAATCTAATGAAACAGCTCTAAGAAACAGGATAAAAGCATTATACCTCTAGAAATATTGGTGTGCAAAATCTTGAAAAGAAACGGCGGTAAGCTGTTTTCCCTTGCCCAGATTCAAGTTTCTCTTCTACCTGGATACAAACAAGACCCCCAGAGCAAAATCAGGACAAATAGAAGTAAAATAACCTAACAGAACAAATGGGTTTTATTCACTGTCCTACCATCTATAGAATTCAATAAGATAAGATGATGATTACTAAATTTAGCTAACAGGATGATTGGTAGTTACAAGGTTACTATTTGGCCAGTGGAAGAAGGCTTACTAGGAAGTGCTCACAGTCATGACAATAAGTCTAATAAAAATTTCTCTTCTTTGAAGAACATCGTACAGATGAGATGTTCAAGCAAAATCAATCACAGCTAAATCTGATTATCAAGAAAGAGTACCAATCAAAAAATTACCGGCAAACACTTTTAGCTTCTACTGTAAACAACCAACTTAACTTCTTCATTAATTGACAACAATCATTGGAACGAAAAAAGATACGGTTGCGGTCATAAAAAAACTTTGCACCAATTGGACCTAGGATATGTTAACTCAAAGATTATAGGTTCTGAGTTACATACTTCCTCCATTTCTTTCTTCTGGGAAGACTTTGAATCAGTTGATCTCCAAGCAATGTAAAGCAACCTCAAACCAAAGAATGCATAAAGAACTGCAAGCATGAAGCATATAAGGATTCAAATACTGCTAGATATCACTCAACTACAAGAGTTTATTCGACTTTAAGACTATGAAACAGGTGCAAAATTTTCAAGGCATTAAAAGAAAAAACCATGAAATACGTACATATCCAGTTTTGCACAAAACAGGAACCAACTTCATATGTAGGAGAAGCCAAATGTAGCAATATAACGAACACAAAGATAGAAAAGATGCAAAATAAATAAAGGAAAACATAAACAATCATGTGACATGTGTTACCAGTAACAAACAAAAATAGACTCTTGGTTGATTATTTTTGTTTGTCAAATAACTGCAGATTATCCACTCACGTAAAACAAAACCACTTGACTTTTCCTTCTCAATGGCCCTGGCCCTTATGCTATTCAATTTTGTTTCAGACACAAAACTTCAAAACCTTTTTCTTGAAATATGTTTTGCTCTTTCCTTTTGTTTTAAAGCTGATATGTAATCAAGGCGATAGTTATCTAATTCTTGAAATATATTTTGCTCTTTCCTTTTGTTTTAAAGCTGATATGGAATCAACGGGGTGGTTATCTAACAAAAAAACTCATCTGGGAGAATGAGAGTGAGAGATAGAGAGCAAGAGAGAGACTTGATATTAAATCATTGCTGATGATAGTTTAAGGTTCAGATGTCTCAACGTTTTTGCAGCCTAGAGTGAGAGACTTGATATTAAATCATTGCTGATGACAGTTTAAGGTTCAGATGGTTTTAGCAGCCTAGAAGGCTCAAGCTCATAATAAACAATCAAAAACAGTTTTTAACAAAAAAAGTAATAATAATGAGACATATCACTATACTAAAGTGAATGCTAACATTTCCAATAACCCCAAATAACATTTCCAAAGTGAATCCTAGGGGATGGGGGTTCGACTAAGCCAAGTATGAAGTAAAGAAGAACAAGAATTTGGAAGTAGGAGTGTCAATACTTGTAGCTGCACTATTTGTATGTTTCCTTGATATCAAATTTGGCACGATTCTACCAAGACCAGTGGAGAGCACCTGACAGATACGCAAAACATCAAATTTTAACAAATTATGCATGTCAATCTATTGCTTTATCAATAACACAAAGAGTGTGGAATTGAGGACTCATAGAGAAGATTATATAGAAGTGGTAAGCTTACTGTCATAACAACCAAAGCAGAGAGCGCACCGGATAGAACAATTGCTTTGGGGTGACGCATAGCCATAAGAGCTGCTATAATAAATGTTTCATCTCCAACCTGGTCGATAAATAATAGTAAATAAACTTGTTAGGTCAACATGCAGAAGAACCAAATGTTGCTGAAGCCATAGACCTCACAACACAACAGAGATAAAAATGAGTCATGGTACTAAAATGATCTAAAGAACTATATCTGACAAAAAATGAACCAGATTCGGAGTGCTAAAGTAAAACGACACGGTCGAACCAGACGCAGCTAAAATCAGGAAACAATAGTAGTCACATGACTTGAATGAACGAACCTCACTGACTAGAATCATAGACAAACTTGCAAAGAACGCATCAAACATCCCAAGACCATCGGGATCTAAGCCGAAATTTATACCAATGGGATCATTTTCATTATCTTCTCCACCACCATGAGTCTCAACTTGGTCGGTGCCAATCTGTAGATAAAAAATATCATTATACTTATACATAGCTCAGAGCTCAAATGAAATCTCATAAAAAGAACACATTTATTAACTTGAAATTAAGAAGATTGCATGCTTGTTCAATCAAAAACATTTACCAAAACTACGAATTAGAAACATTTGGATTCAATCGTATAAATGCCCGAGCAACATATGATAACCTCACCATTCCACGACGGCCCAGCTTCTTAGCTGCTCCATTTGATTCCTCGGTGTTTTCAGCTACAGATTCCTACAATAATCAAACACATTACACTAAAAGCAATTTGAATAACCTGTACATAATGTTCTAAAGAGATCATGAAGATCAACTCGCACAAATTTAAATTACTACCGACACAAATTGTTAAGCAAGAAGAAGAAGAATCTCTCATGTACATCATATAGGCAAACAAGGTTCACTAAACTAGCCAAATCCTTTTCAAACACCAAACCAAGGGTCTACACCACATAAACATAAAAGAGAAAGATGAAACGAATTGAACGAAGGTTGATTATAAGAGGTAGCAGATAGGAATATAGAAAGAGAAATACCTGGGACGAGACTGGAGAGAGAACCAAGAACAGGAAGGCGAAGAAAAGGAGAGAAATGCTAGGATTTGATAGCAACCTCATGGTGGGTAACCGAGAAATCGGAGCTGCGTGAGCCCCTCTTAGGCTGGGGAGAGAAAGAAAATGGTGGGTATGAGGAAAGTGGAAAGGAGAATAGGGATCTGGGGATCTAATAGTTTGATTTGCTGCGTTTGTACGATTAAGTGATACGTAAAGCGGGATCTCTCCGGAAAAGAGAGAAAGAGGGAGGAGCGAGGAGATAGATATAAAAGATGTGTATCTATTTATTTAGATTCAAAGTCAAAAGGACATCGTAACCGCGTCACTTGCATTACATTGTAAAAAAAATCTTTTTTCGACGGCTAAACGTAACTCTAAATTAGTCATCCAACTTAAGTAAATCCTTATCACCGCTCAAAATTGAATAGATACATGAATTATAAAAATAAATAAAAATATCCAATCAATATAAATAGATTATTTTGGAGGAAAAATATCTATTTATTTAGTTGAACCGAAACGTTTCACCTATTTTCTTTCTCTAATATTTATTAAATTTAGAAATTGAAACGTAAAACGAAGGGTAAAAAACATCGTTAGTATTTCATATTTACCACTTGTATCAATATAGTCCATTTAATTAATTTCTGCATAAAACTCATCACTTTCGTTTTAAAAAAGGAAAGTACCTCTAAATACCCACTCAACTATCAAATATTAAAATGGTACCCGCTTTTGGACTAGTTTCATAAAATATCTAAGCCATATTTTGGACAATTATACCATCTAGGGTATAAAAGGGGTTGTTTGGTTGAAACCCACTTTTTTGCACCTTCTAACCTGACTTTTAGGTTCCATTTCCCCCCACTTTCACATTTCTAAATTTGAAGAGAGAAAAACACGTGAAACGAGAGAGAACCCAAAAGACGTTTTTGAACCCAAACCAGAACCTTTCAACCGGCGACAAGTTACCGGCGTGCAGTTCCGATCAATCAATCGAACCGGAGACCACCGTTCAGCACGTACTCCGTCGAGCCTCCTACTCCGTCGAACACAGTCGAGTATGTATTCCTCCACCACTGTCTGTCTTCCAGATATATGCCTCGATGTATAAGCGTCGCCGGAGTACTTTTAATACTCCAGTAGTTAGAATACTCCGTTATTTAACAGTGATAGTCGATGGTGTCGAGTCAGTACATGTATTTCGTAGTTTTCATCCACCGGTCGATGTTAGTTGATAGTTGTGTTGATAGTGCCGTCCGACGCCATCGAGTAGAAGTTGTTAGAACCTGCCCTGGTTGAAACCTGAACGTGTACCGTCGTCTATCAAACCTATAGAGCTGCTGGTCTAAGTGGTGTTAGTTTACGTAGGGGGGTTAGTAATCTAGCAATGAAGTTTGCACGTATCTAGCGCGGTCTGGGAATAGTTTACCTATCATGGTGCACGTCTAGCAGAGTAGTATATGAATTTGGTCACGTCTAGCACTGTTGCAATGTAGTGAGATATACGATATTGTGTAGTAACTTGGACAAGTGTTGTCTCGAAGAGTTAACGTATATACTGGCTGCTTAGTTTTATTGTTTTAGTTACCATGGGATTACTAACTAGCTTGATATGTAAATGTTAACAGGGAAACATGAAAAAAACAGGAGTATTCTACAGGTCCGGGTTGGTTAGCATAATCAACGTACTCAGACGGATATCATCAAAGTGGAACACATCGAGGCTGCTAGAGGAACACCGTTCTATACCTTCCTGAAAACATCGTTCGACTTAAGGAACGAGGTTCTGAAGCTTAAAAAGTTCTACTACTTGATCGAGGCGATTTGTGGTTTATACGATGTTAGATGGAAGTCTTTCCAGATTGGACGGAAGCATGTAAGGCTGACGAGGAAAGATGTGAAGGCGATATTTGGCCTCAAACACGGTAACGAAGAGATGCTGATGAGCAAATCAGGCGCATTTATCGCTCGGTACGCTGATGGAGCTGAGTTATATTCGATTCTAATGCGGAAATATTTTTTGAGCCCAAGGACGAGGAGGAGCGGGCCAACAAACGACAAATCAGTTTCTAATACGTTGATAAAGGTAAATCTAGTCTGTTAAAATGTAGTCGTTTTTAGTTTATGCTGCAGCCATATGACGATGATACAAAAACCTGCATGTGTATGCAGGTATCTAACATAGTAATATACTATATCTAGCAGTGTGTTAGTTGTATAATATTACGTTGGTGTTTGAGAATATGCATCTAGCAATGTCTTGGTTCATATCTATCAATGTCGTATTAGGGGTAACTGCCTTAAATTGTTATTGCTGTATTTTTTGTATGATGTTGTTGATTTTGTAGGAAGCGATCGAGAAATCAGTAAGTGAAGGAGGGGAGGATGAAGCAAAGGATGTTGCTCGGCTGCTGATACTTTTCATATGCTCGACACTGTTCTTTTCAGTGTCCGGCGACGTCGTCGGGTGGACAGCAATATTCTACGTGGAGAATCTTGAAAAGATAAACGACTATGACTGGTCTGGAGTCATCTTGGAGAAGCTTCACAAATCACTGGACAAATGTATTAAGGCCGGGAAGCGTGCAAGAGTGATCGGATGTGTTGCTCTGCTGTTTGTAAGTATAATGGATTATGATCAGCATGTTTGTTACGAAACCGTTTTTTAATGTTGAGTTATTATTCTGTGCAGCCATTTCTGATGGAGCATATTTCGATAAACGTCGACATACCAAGGCCAAACATAATCCCTAGATGTTACAAGTGGTGGGGACTAGAGGGTAAGGAGTCGACATTCGAAATAATCTAGATGGTCAGTCAGCTCAGGGACGACCCGGTATGTAACGCATTTATCAATGTCCAAATTGTAAAATCAAACAAATCTCATACCCATGAATCCTACACACAAATCGCAGCCATCAATATTAGAACCACAAAAAATAAACATATCTATCGATAAAAATATCAAACAAATCGCATACCATGTAGCATAACATCATAACTTCAACATGTCCATGGATCATAATTGTCTGTAATTCGCAGTAATGATTCTAATATTGTGTTGCTGAATGTATATTATACTGTATTTTTTAGGTTGTGGCCGATGAGTTACTGTTGACATCGTCTGAATGTTTTGTTTATGGAGAAAATGATTCGCGGAGGAAGTACGAAGCTGCTGGAGAAACAAATGAACACAGGAGTAGGAAAAGAAAGAAATCTGTTGCGAACAGAAGTACAAGAAGGAAGCTGAAACAGGTAGACGATGGAGCTGGAACTAAGTATAGAAGAAGTTCGAACACTGAGGTAGATAACGATGTTACATTGGGGGAATTCATTGTGGAGAGGAAGTCAAGAGTTGGTAAAACAAAAGGAGAGAGGTTGAAAAACAAAAACAAACGTAGGTCTAGTATTCCAAGCTTTGGAGGGCTGTCACAGTCGGTGCTGCGTGACAACAACAAGCTGAAAAAAAGAAGCCGGTTGCACCGGTTGAAAGTTGAAAACAAACGGCTGAAAACGTCGCTTGAGGAAAGAAACAAAGAGGTTATTGTTACCATGTTTTTTAAGTACTAATAAGCTTTAGATGTTGATTAAACTGAACATAGGAAATGTTTAGATGTTGTATCTCGCAATGGCAGCTGTCTAAGTATTTCGTATGCTCGTTTGATTCAGGTTGAAAAATTGAAGAAAGACTTGAACGAGCTGAAACAGAAGTTGGAGGTGGAAGATGAAAGAGTGGATGGTGAGGATGACGATCTGCGGAACACCTTATCAATGCCATTTTGTCGTATTAATGAGGACGATGTAGAAACTGTGGATGGAAACATTATTGAGAAGGTGGTTAAGGAAACACTAGTTTACAAATATCAGAGGCATGGATTTGTTCCCAAGAGGAACCAACGAGTTTGTGAAACCGAAAAAGCAACAAAAGAGGATGTTCAGGGGGAGACAACAGCAGAAGAACAACAGGAGCTTGAGACAGCTGAGGAAAAAGAAAGGGAAGTATCGGAGGAGGAAAAGGTAGAAGTTGATGGAGGGTGTGTTCAATCTGAAACACCTGTTGAACCAATGCAAGAAAGTACTACACCGAAGTTTTTGTTGTTGATATCACTGGGAAGCAGATTGGGACTACAATAATTGGTTGTGACGCTGGTAATGAGAAATGGGAGGTGGCAGAAGAATTATCACCCCTAACTCATGCTGCCGGTGCGCAAAATGAATTTTTCGTAGCTGAACAGGGACACGGAGTTGGAAACAACGAGGTTGAACAACGGGAGCTGATGGTGGACAGAATTGATTTGTTGGACAAAGGTTCCAACGAAGGAACGAAAACAATGAAACAACAGTTGGAGGACTCGTCAGAAACCGTAGATGAAGGACAAAATGCGGAGAAAGGTTAAGACAAAGGAGAAGCTGACACAGTAGCAACTACCGTGCTGGAGAACGCAGCCACAAAACTACAGGGTCTAGAACCTGTCTCTGAGAATGTGGTGGAGAATGTGGCTGAAGATATAAGTGGATCTTAAAATCCTTAAGATTCATAAATTTTCAGTAATTATGTTTTGGCTTGTTTTGAAATGTTCAAACTCTAGGTTGGATAATATTTACAGTATCTGGGTTGTTTTTTGTATCAAGAAGTTGGTTTGACAGTATCTGTGTAGTGTAAGACATGATTTCAATGATTGTCTCAATGAGTATTAGTTAATGCATGTTTGACAAATCGCAAACGCAATATGTATATAGTCTGGTAGATTAAAAATATGTAGAATACCGTTTTCACTGCAAACAAATCGCAATGTATAATAGGCGTAAATAACGTCGTTCTACTTGAAACACATCTAGCAATTAAAGTTGTGCTTATATCGCAATATATGTTTTCCAATATTGTAATGTTATGTTATTAGGAAGTGGAAACAGCGACGACTGAAGACACACGACAGTCTAATGTAAAAACCTTGGCATACACTGGATTGAAAAAGCAGCAAAGTGCGAACAACTATCGCAAGTTGTCTCTTCATTAAAGGTGATTCCAATTATCAACGGAGAAGAGCGATCCGCAGAGAAGATTGAAAAAGTGTCACAGGTCGAGTCATCTTCGTACGCAACACCACAACAACATAAAGCAACATCTAACGATCTGATTGTCCGATCGGTTACACCGTTGGCTGACGATAGCTTTGTAGATTGCACTCAATCATTTTACGCAGAAGTTGACAAGGTTGTTGAAAATTCAAACGAGAAGAGACGTACACTAGACTCCATCGAGGAAGAACAAACAGACATTGACGTAAGTAGATATATTGTATTATCAATAAACCTTCAAAAATTAATGTTAACAGTTTACTCTGATGCTTTATTTTAGGTGCCCGTTGATGAAATGCCTAGGTTCAACTTACTTACTCCGACACAGGTTATACAACAGCAGACTGCAGTCGTAGATTGGCCGTTCCCGACAGAGACAACGAAACTGATCAATGTCAGTGAGTACGAGAAGGTGCTAAAACTTGCCAAGGAAGAAAAACAAGAAGATCCAGAAGTATGGTACTTGCCAACAATTGAGTTCTCCTATAGGCTTTCCATTAGTGTGACCGAGATAATGGAATTGCCTAATGAAACTCAAGTTGACTTCAAGGTAATAAGGTTTCAGGTTGTATTTATCATAGTAAATTTGTAAGTCTAGCAATGTGTCTATGTACGCCTAGCAACATTAATATGCAGCATCTAGCAATGTGTCTGATTGAAGTTACAGTCTTAGTTGTCAACCAATAAACCGTTGGTTATTCTTTTCAGTAATTGTCATTCAACTGATTTGAGCTTGTAATTGTGTTTTGATAGGTAATAGATGCTTGGATATATAAGCTGTTAAAGGATTCAGATTGGAAAGTCCTTCTGAAAGGGTTTGATGATAAGTATTCATATATGGTCAGCGCCATTCAAATAACTGGAATTGCAACTGTAAGTTCCCAGGGAATTATTTGTGTTATATTGGAAACACCTACTTCCTGTAGTAATGACGCAAATTTGCAGGGAACACTGGCTATCAAGGGAGATTTGTCTGTCATTGTGGACAAGGTTTTTGAAACAATGAAACCAGACACATATGTTGCACTTGTTCCCCTTTGTACCGTTAACACGTCCGCCGTGAACCACTGGACGCTCCTGGTTATAGACATGTAGGGGTGGCAAATGAATCTGGAACCGCGGTTCAAAGGTGACAATCTGTTTATGAACTGGCGGTTTAACTGCGAAACTGGCCCATTAGGACTGCAAACTGGCAGGACTGCAAACTGGCAGGACCGCAACCCGCTAGGACCGCAAACCATTAGGACCGCCAGACCGCCAGAACCGCATAAGGAGTAAACTGGCAGGACCGCAAACTGGCAGGACCGCAACCCGCCAGGACCGCAAACTGGCAGGACTGCGAAACCACGGTTTATTTGTAAAAAGCCGCGGTTTATTGGTAAATATTATAAATGTTTTATTCATTTTATAACCAAAATGTTATATTTAAAAAATATTGAGATATTGCATATTATTATAGAATTATTATTACATTTTGGTTAATATTAATTTGTTTTGGTTATTAATATTTTAAGTGTTGTAATTATTATATAGTCCAAAATTTTAAATATTACTTATGTTATTATCACATTTTGAATATTATTATTATGTTTTTAGATCTAATATTAGTAGTGTTGATTTTAATATTACAAACCAAAACTATATCTTATCATGTTAAAATATTACAACTTCTATGGTTATAATTTTAATATTACATTTTGAATTTTATTATTGTGATTTGGTTTTGAATATTACAAGTGTTATATATTATTTTTTAAACCAAAATCATATTTTATCATGCAAAAATATTACAAGTTATATTGTTATAATTTTAATATTACATTTTGAATTTTATTATTGTGATTTGGTTTTAAATATTACAAGTGTTATTTACTATTTTTAAGTTATATTGTTATAATTTTAATATGACATTTTGAATTTTATTATTGTGATTAGGTTTTAAATATTACAAGTGTTATTTATTATTTTTAAGTTATATTGTTATAATTTTAATATTACATTTTGAATTTTATTATTGTGATTTGGTTTTAAATATTAAAAGTGTTATTTATTATTTTTAAGTTATATTGTTATAATTTTAATATTACATTTTGAATTTTATTATTGTGATTTGGTTTTAAATATTACAAGTGTTATTTATTATTTTTAAGTTATATTGTTTTATTTTAATATTACATTTTGAATATTATTATTGTGATTTGGTTTTAAATATTACAAATGTTATTTATTATTTTTTAAACCAAAATCATATTTTATCATGGTAAAAGATTACAAGTTATATTGTTATAATTTTAATATTAAATTTTGAATTTTATTATTATAATTTTAATAATGACTATAAAATTATTATTACATTTTGGTCAGTATTAATTTGTTTTGGTTATCACAAACATCATTCATTACAAGTGAAAATTAGCGGATTGGTGAGTATTAGTAAGTCTACGATTTATAGGCATTTTAAAACTTAAAATAACATTTTTTTTAAATATGCAATAAAATACTAATCGAAACTAATTAATATTGCAAATAATAAAAACTAAATTTAGACTAATACCAACTAATACAACTAATAACAAGCAATAACAACTAACAACAACTAATAAAATTAGAATTAAAAGAACTAATTTAAATTACTATAACAATTAAATAACTTGATAAATTATACGAAGCTCTTAATTGAACTATTATAATGTTATCTCAACGTTATTTAAGTGTTTTTATCAAATAGAAACAATTTGCGAAAAAAAAATCAAACAATTCTGAAAGTAGGACTACAATATGTAAAATAAGAAATTTGAGTTTTCTAGAATATTTAGAACAAGTAGAGAGACATAGAGATGAGTATATGAATTTATGAGTTAAATAGAGGAGACCCAAATTTAAAAAAAAAACGAAAAAAATAATAATTTCCGGACCATCCGGACAGATCTCCGGACGCCCTGGCCGGAAATTCGGGCCATCCGGAGATCTGTCCGGATGGCCCGGACTTTTGATTTTTTTTTTAGAAATTTTTATAGAATTTTTTTAACAACTATGTTTCAAGAAGTGTTTGTTTTGTTTTTTTTTATTAAATGTTATTTAAATTACTTTCGCTTTTAATTTTTATTTTGTTATTTACAAGTAATTTAAGTTTATGCATATAATTATACAATTCTAAAAATTTAAATTTAAACTTCTAATATTGAATAATTCGAAAATACAATAAACTATATAATTCATCTAACCATAAACACTTCAAGCTTGAAAGAATCTAAAGAATCACCTAATGATTTAAAATTAGAATACAATTATATGTCTAATAGGTATATATTATTTAATATGTACATAATATTAAATATAATATCTTAAATATCTAGTATGTTCAAACAATATACAAATCATTTTACAACTATATTGTTTACGACATCTTGTTTAAGACAATCAAATTTTTATTTTTATATTTTTACAATTATTGAAAGTTGTAATCGAAATACAAGTAGATGTATATATTTTATTTAATATCTACATAATATTAAATAAAATATCTTAAATACATAAATATAAATATATAATCAAACGTATCAAAATCAAATTACAATTATTTTTTTAGAATGTAATTGATTGATTATAAAATTTCGATTAAAATGATAACATATTTAAATTAAAATACATGAAATAGCATAATTAACTCGTGTATATGGTACATATCTCAATTATTGAAATTAGATTCAAGTAACACTTACAAATTAATTTTAAATAACATTATAAAATATTCTGATAAACGGTTCTTAAATGGTTTGGCTGGTGGTTTGAACTGATAAACGGTTCTTAAATGGTTTGTCTGGTGGTTTGAACTGACGGTTTAACTGCGAAACTGGCCCATTATGACTGCAAACTGGCAGGACCGCAACCCGCTAGGACCGCATAAGGAGCAAACTGGCAGGACCGCAACCCGCCAGGACTGCAACCCGCCAGGACCGCAACCCGCCAGGACCGCAACCCGTGGTTCTGATTTAAACGGTTCCGATGGTTCGCGGTTCAGACCGTTTGCCACCCCTATAGACATGGAGAATGGGGCTGCCAGTAGCTACAACCCACTGTTGCCGTGGAGCAAACACATTGCCGATAAGACGAAAAACACAACTGATGCTTTGGTATCAAATTTAACGCTAAGGATCTATCTTGGTTGCCTATCTAGCAATGTCGCATACTATATCTATCAATGCATATAGTAGTACATAACAATGTCTACTACTCGTAAATCGTATAGTAACTATGGATTACTTGATTTTGCAGCTGACCTATTGCATGAAGAAAAAATACATACCTTATGTAAAAGGTGGATACAAAATAAAGACAATGAAAAATATCCCACAGCAAATGAAGGATAGCCTTGACTGCGGTGTTTTTGTTTGTAAGTACGCAAAAGACATCATTACGAGAGGGTATGTTCCGCGGGAATATGGAAAGGAAATGTCGGCCGAAACAAGAGCTAAAATATTTAAGCATTTCATGAATGATCAAAACACAAACAAACGTTGGTAGTATATAATTCATTTTTTGTTATCCGCTTTTATGATTCAGATAGATTATGATGGGTGAAGTAGACAATTGATATAAAATTATTAGAAAACTTTCGTGTAAACAGTTCTTTTGACATCACTGTTACATCCTTCAATGTTGAATCTAGTAATTTAGATATGTTGTATCCATCAGAGTAGTTATCAAGTTAATATCAAAGTTTTTATTATTACCTATCAGACGTGAATTAAACATCTAGCAATGTTATATAATGTTTTTATCAGACCACTTCTTATCAGATCTAGCAACTACATAGTGCGACATCTAGCGTAGTTAGATAGTCTTATCTATCAGACTAATAATACTTATTCTAACTACTCTGGCAATGTCTATTTTCGAATCTATCAGAATCCTAAACAAGTGGTGTATGTAGCAATATACAAAATTCGTATCTATCAGACTTAAACTCAAGTAAATATGAAGGGAAATGTTTTTCTAAACTACCTTGGCAGATCCTGCCTTTGTTGTATGAATAGATTTCATACCTTGGCAGATGTATCTAGTATTTTTTATGTTCTATATCTATTAGAGTAATAGTAAAGTATATCGCAATGTCTACATTCCTATCTAGCAGACATTTAATCAATCATTTATCATACTTATATCAAAGTACATAGCAATGTCTATCCGTTTTATCTATCAGAGTGATAATCAAGCATCTATCATAGTACGAATTACATATCTGTCAGACTAATTATCTAGTATCTATGAATGTCCACGTGTCAAAACAGCTTTGTTACGAACCATATAGTACACTTTTACATATCTGTCAGACTAATTATCTAGCGCAAATAGGTTTTAAATTTTAAATATTATTTATCTAGCATTGTAAATTAGGCGTAAACCGCATATAACATATTAGTGATGGACCAACTATATATTTGGACTGGAGGATATGGTTATTGGTAGATGAGTAAATTTAATTTTTCGAAATGACTTTTAACTACACCTATCACTCATTAGAAGTAAATGTATTAAACCCATTGGTTAGATTGAAAGTTGAAAAGACAAAGGTAGATGGACTTGAATGATTACATGCATTAAATAGACGTGTGCCATTAAATTTGTGAAAGTAATTATGGTTGCTAGATGGGACTTAGCCTTGGGCATTGTGTTTTGCTATAAATAGAGGGTGATAGTTGAACCTATTCATCTCACACTTCTCTGCAAAACAAAAAACCACCAGACACTCTAGCTTAAGTTGAAACCAAACCACCATCGATAATGGCACCTTCCTCACCATTCTCACCAATGAACTCCAGCGACAACAAGGCGTACAAGCGAACCACAATATCGGAGTACTCCTCTGATGAGGAAGACGACTGGTTCGTTTGGTCTGAGGACCAAGAAGACCCCTACGGTTCATCGGACTCATGGTCGTTTGACGATAGTTATGAGTCTGACGATGAAACACTTCCAAAACGGAAGAGACGTAGGGACAGTTGCGAGTCGGAGAAAGGAGAGGATGATGATTCGGAGGAGGCAGACGATGAGAAGTCTGAAGACGAAGAAGACGAAGAAGTGGAAGAAGAAGAAGAAGAAGAAGAAGAAGAGGATGAGGCATCTGATGAAGAGGATTCTGATTAGGTTTAAACATGTTCATGCAGTTTCATTTAATTATCTTTCTATTTTGTTGTTTATAATGTTTTGTTTATGCTCTGTTGGACTGTAACTTTCACCAACCTTGTGCAACAGTCTCATTTTTTGACAGGGTTGGTGTATTTCGAAGATGTGTAGCATTGACTGATTTTCTAGTAATGTTAAGGTTTTATTGCATTTTGCGTACTGTATCTTAAAATGTTGTGTTAATTTTTGAATGCAACAAGTTAATATCTGATATGAAGCAGTTGACTGAAGCACTCTTAATTGCAGTTATAATCCACAATCGCATGGTATGTAAACTAACATATCAACCACTGTTAAACGAATCTATCAGTATAGATGTCATATTTATGTCATCAATCTATGTGGCTATATTATCCGTGAATCCCAACATCTATTAAATAACGAGATGAATCAGGCAGGGGAGATTTAAAGGACCTCTTGAACAAATGCAAGTAAGGTATCAGTTGGATGTAGACTAAAACAGAATACATAAATTGATGTATCTATCAGATGTATAATCCAGGATCTATCAATGTTGCGTAGCGTGTCTATCAGAGTATTAGTTGAGAAACTAGCAAACTCTATCAGATTTATACTAAAGTATATATTAATGCAGATGTCTCGTATCTATCAGAGTTTGATACATATATTCAGCAAGGTATTGGAAGTAGTTAACGAATATCTATCGTTGAAATCGCAGCGTATCTAGCAATGTAGAACTGAATATCTATCAGAGTCTGAAACAAACAGACACGGTAAATATCAATGTTTAAAGTATCCAAAAACATAAGTCGAAAGATAAGGAGTGCTTATCTATGAGATGTAAAATATTACTAAAAAATCGGTAAAAAATGTTTAGAACGGAGCATCACATGACCTCCTATTATGCCCCGATTTGAAACATCGACCACAACGGGACTGGCTGCTGGAAACTTCACCTCTTGATGGAATACGCTTTTTCCTCAGCCGTCCAGGTCGTCTTTTAACGTTCGGGGGCATCACTACTGGCTCTCCATCATAATCTGCAGTACTAGATTCACCGAACTCTGTTATAGCAGGTATGTTAAAAGAATAGCTGGACCGGTAATTCGCAGCACTAAAAAACGGCTCTACTAAGGTCATCGGATCTTCGTTTAGAGATGCAATTACAGCCAATGCATGAGCGCATGGGAAACATTCTTGCTGCCAAGAGCCGCATGTGCATTCGAAATCAAGTATGTTGACCACCATGACTGGGTCTGATAAAACCTCAAAATAAGCGGCGGAAGACTTGCGAACTAGCCACGTCCGACTGCATTGTACATTCTCTTTGAACATCTTGTCAAACTCTCGGCATAAATGTGTGTTCCAACTTAGGCCCTCTCCTAAACGTCGAGACATTTGAGTCATTAGAAGAGCTCTAATTCGGTCGACCAATTCCACTATATGAAGATGGCACAGCTTATTAATGTGGGAATTGAACGATTTAACAGCGGTTGATGCCATCGCCCCATACCGTTTGCCTTTGACATATGCCTGAGCCCATTTTTCTGGTGGCAAATTTCTTATAAAGTTGCCAATACGCTCACCACCTTGGCGCACAAACTGACCAAAACGTTCATTAAAAAGTTCCACCGTCGGAGCATAAGCATAGCTTTTAAACATCACTAGCATATTGTTTTTGTAGACTCTGTTAGTGTGTTCAAGAGCTTTATTCAAGTTCTGGATCAGATGGAAGATACAATAAACGTGGTAGTCATTAGGATAAAGAGTTGCGACAGCGCTAATAATACCAGCATGACGGTCTGAAATGAAAGTTATTTGGCGCCCTAACAAATGAGGTTTTAAACTTTCCAAAAACCAAAACCAGTTATCTGAGTCTTCACTACTAAATATACCAAAAGCTACGGGGAAGAGACCTGAAACGGAAACGATACAGGTTAAAAACAGTACTACATTGACAGGGTGAATGGACTCAAATCGCAATGTATATATAACAAATCTATCAGACTAGGGAAGCCTGTGTAATAATCAACGTAGCAGACTAAAACATGCTTAAATCGCAGTGTTAACATAACTAAGCTAGCAATCTATCATAACTAAAACAGCAGGGTATGTAACCTAATCTATCAATCAGTGCAAGTAAATCGCAACGACTATATGTTAGTCCTAGCTAAATAGGTGATTTTGGAGCTCTTGGTCTCTGATTCGTGTGCTAAACCCCATCATCTCGTCGATCCTTGGCATCTGTTTTGGATTCTTGAGTTCATGAAGTCATCTAGCTCTTAATTTCTTCTAATCCCAAATGTCCGTTGATAGTATCATCAGTCAGAAGGATGCTCTCCTGCTCTTCTGATCAATCTTTCAGAGTTGGAAGTAGAGAATACAAGCAAGAACATAGTAGAGATCATATTCAAATTAAAGAAACGAACCCCAATCTGCAAAATTGATCGAATTCTCAAAATCCACAATACCCGGAAACAATTTCTAAATTTGAAGAATATCGAGACTCGATCAAATCTAAAGCTACAAAACTCGTCAAAAAACATCCTCGCGGAAATGAGTTACTCCGGTTCCGTTCAACCACGATAAACTGCTTGCTAGGGATCAACAGTTCTTCTAATCTATATAACCAAATCCCTAACTGTCGAATCTGCGGGCTCATTTAAAACGGGTTTAAAATCGATCATGATCCGAATTGGAAAGGGTTTTTGACGACGGCGACTAGTGGGAAATCGCACGATGATGCTGAGATCTGTGGTGATTGTTGCGGTGGAGAGAAAAGAGCGATGCTTGTTTATCGAGTGATTGCCGTAAAAGTGAAGAAGAAGACAACGACTAAGAGTAGTGTAAATGGTTGCGATGTCGATGTCGATGTCGACGACGACGGTGGAGGATTATGATTCAGTGGCTTGTGTTGAGGTTTATTCTTATTTATGTTTAATCCTAAGGAGATTTTGCCTTATTTTGCTGTTATTTACGCCCTTCCTGAAAGTTAGTTAAAAAGAATAAATAAAAAAATAAGGGAAATGTAACACTTAATATATTCTCGTCGATCTTATTATCATTTAGTACCCAAACTAGTTTCTATGCATACGAAATAACTTCCTCGCCAAACTAATTCTTTTTTAATACTCAATATTTATTTTATCCCTCAACTACCCTCAACACGAGCAACAACAAGAAGACGAAACCAAAAGATGAAGTAGAGCGAAGCAGCACAAAACAAGACTAGATCATTTTTCAGCCTCTCCATTGATTCTCACATATCCAACTCCGCTCTCGATTACCTTCATCTTGATCTCTATCGACGCTTCCACTCCCTCAAAAGAAGAACCTCTGTTCAGCTTCAAAAACCGCCTTCTTCGTTGCCAAATTGCAATCAGAAACAACCACCACAGCCAGGGGCGGATCCAGGATTAGAATTTAGGGTGTGCCAAAAATATCATTGAACTAAAAAAAGTCTGAGTAATATATAGTCAAAATACATTAATATACTATTACAACTAAAAATGAAAATCTATTTCTAGTCTAAACGTAATTGCATTCTTCTCTTACTCCTGCCTTGAAAGTGTTTGATAATATCTTGATCATCGTTTGTAGCAAACACTTCTTTATCCACAAATGTCACTAAGCTATCATTAAGCCATGGATTGGACATTCGATTTCTCAACTCATTCTTCACATATTTCATACTAGAAAATACTCACTCAACACTTGCGGTGCCCACCGATAATGACAAAGCTAGCTTTAAAATCTTGTACACAAATCCAAACGTTCTGTGCTTTTTTGTACGCACAAAAGCCATACATAGATCTGAGATACTCTTCAAATCGGAAAAATTATTGTCTATCTTCACACACTTAATATAAGTCTCAAGTTGGCGAGACAACTCTTTATCACTAAGATCCACAAAGTCATTTGGGTATAATCTTGCCAACTTCACAAGTGAGTTACTGTCAAAACCTTGAAATGAAGAACAAGGATTCAAACATGCCACACAATTCAACAACTCAACATTTTCGGGTGTAAATCGATCATTCAACTCTTACATTACACAATCTATGACATGTAAAAAACAATCATTCTTGAAATAATTGTGATTTGTCAAAACACTAGCAAGTCTTTTGGATTTATTACCTTGCACATACCTTGACTCCATGTCGGGCACATCAACTTCAAGATTACCACAAGAACCCACAACTTTTCATAAAATGGTTCCCATCCACTATCTCTCATTTGTTGAAGTTTTTTCTTACTTACTTGAACAAGTTGCATATCGGTCACAATATCTTGATCCTTTTTTTGTAATGCTTGAGACAAATCATTTGTCAACGACAAAACCTCAACCATTAAGTGCAACATAAAAACAAAACCAAAAGTTTGCATAACAAATAACAAACTTTTTGGTTCACCATTTGAATATCTATCACTTTCAAATCTTCAAGCACTTCAATAATGGGAGTAAACAAATAAACCAACCTACTAGGATTCCACTAATTCTCAAATTGATTTCTTAACATACTTTGTAGGAAATACTAAAAGCACATTAACATACCCGATTCTCAAATTGATTTCTTAACATAGTAGAAAATACTAAAAGCACATTGACATACCTAAAATCAAAGGAGTCCACTGCTTCAGTGCTGCGTTTTTTATGTTTGTAAGAGAAAATTGGTGATTTTGATCGAGGAGGAGAGGGTAGAGGAGGCTGTTGCGTTTGAGAAGAGAGAAAGAGAGAAAGAGAGAAGCGGCTGCGTTTGGAGGGAGATAGAGATATGGGTTGCTGCGTTTAGGGAGAGAGACAAAAGAGGACTGCTGCGTATTTTGTATTTGTGTAGATTTAGAGTTTAGTTGGGGGAAATAAGGAAGGAAAAAAATAAAGAAGAAAAGGAAAAGAAATTAAGAAAAATAAAAGAAGAAAAATAAAAAATAAAAGATTTTTTATATTTGTGTAGATTTAGGGTTTAGTTGGGGACAAAATAAGAAAGGAAAAAAAAGATCAATTTAGGGTGGTCCATGGTTTGAACTCTTGACCTCAATGTTAAAAAGTGAACACTCTTACCACTACACTAAACTTATTTTTAGAATTTGGGGTGGTTCATGGCATACATGACCATCCTTTAGATCCGCCCCTGACCACAACGACAACTCGTCCAGTCTCCGGTGATCATAAACAACGATCTCCACCGTCGCTTCCACTCCCTTAAAGGAAGAACCTTCGTTCAGCGTAAACAACCGCTTCTTTCATTGCCAAATCGCAATCAGAAACAACTACCGGTCTCCCGTAAAGCTTTCGGTGGTCTCCGAAGCGACACCAGAGCTCCGACAGTTTCCTCATTTTGTCGGTCTATATATTAATTAAGAAACTTAATAAAAAAACGCGTCTCTAGATCTTGAGCTTTGTATGTATAAGAATGGTCGTGTTTTGAGGTTAAAAAGAAGAGAAAAGAAGAAGAAAGAGAGAAGAATTACAGTGAAGAAGACAAAAATTACGCGATTTACAATGTAAATTCTATGTAAGTATTTTCTCTCTTCTTCTTCGGATAATAAAAGGACAAAATCACGCGAGTTACCACTGGTTGAGTGAGCTTATTTTGATGGAGGTATGTGTAAATGTTACATGCGGTATTATCACACGATTTACAATGTCATTTACGCGACTTATTGTTTCACAATTTTAGACACTCACGTTCATTCTCACATCGTTTCTATATACTTTACTATATCACTTCGCGATATTGATTTTACACTTATTAAACGGTTTTTAATTGGGTTTTAAAGTTCCACGCGATTTATTAGCACATACATGTTTTCAATTATTAAATAACTCGCAGTATACATCACGCGATATAAAGACTAACACGTGCAAGATACAAATACACACTACAAACAAAACTCTCCAATCGTATTATCAAACTAAACAAGACGTGATATACCATTTCATGATTATTTTTGTCCAAAATGGGGTCTTTTGTACCAATTAGTGGTATCCAATATTTAGGTACCGAAACGGAATAACATAGTTGAAAAGGTATTTTCGGGTATTTTTCTAAAAAAGATTAATCAGATAGTCACAAGTAGGGCTGTTAAATTTTACCGGAACTAAATCGCTAAACTTTTTATTTTTTGGAATTGGACCGGACAACTTAGTTTTTGGTTTGGTTCAGTCCGGTTAGGTTGGGTTCGGTCCGAATTCGGTTCAGTCCCGTTTCGATTCGTTTCGGTTCTTTATCCGGTTCGGTCTTGTTCGGTCCACCTAATTTTTTTTTTAATTATAATTTTTTTGAATTTTTTAATTAAATAAATAACAATAAAATTAAAATTGAATAATTTATTTTTGATTTTTATTAAAAATTAGCAATTAACCATTAATTTTGATAATATATGTAAAAAATAAATATTAATACAAAAGTAATCGGTTTTATAAGTTTTATTAGTTCAATTACTAATAATTTATTGATTTTATCGGTTCTATCCGTTTATCAATTTTTTCAATTCGGTTTTTAATCGTTTCTATCGATTTATTGATTTTATTGGTTCGATTCCAAACCAATTTTATTATTAAAGTTTTTATCGATTTCGGTTTTGAAGATGAAATGGGAACCAAATCATTAAGATTCTGTCCTGTTTTCGATTCCAAATAGAGGAAAGTACCCCTAAATACCTACTCAACTATCAAATACCAAAATGGTACCCGTTTTTGGACTAGTTTCATAAAATACATAGAGCCATATTTTGGACAATTTTACCCTCTAGGGTATAAAAGAGGGATTTTTGATTGAAACCCATATTTTCACCTTCTAATCGTGACTTTTTGGTTCCATTTCCCCCCACTTTCACATTTATAATTTTGAGGAGAGAGAAACCCGAAAAACTGGAGCCAACTCTGATCCAGCGGAGGTTCCGTCGATTGTAATCCTTGTTGTCGACCAGTTCGTATTCCGTCGAACGAAAAAAGTCACAGAACATCTACCGCGAAACCGATCAACAGCTAGGAGTTGGAGCCGACGACCAGTCACCGGCGTCGTTTGTTTTGGGAAGGTAAGGTTCTTTGTTTCTTCTTTTCGCTGGACGTTTGGACTTCACTCATTGTTTTCATAAGCACACATAGTTTTAAAGACGTCGCCGGAGTAGTTTAACCGCCGACCACCGTCTAATGCCTCCTACTCTTTTGAACAGATTCGAACAGGTACATTATTTTCTCCGTCGAACAAGTACTGAACACTGGCTGTCTGTGAGCATTATGCTCCGACATCGATTAAGAGGTAAAGAAGGAAGCCGTCGTCGAGCCACCAGCGTCGTTACTGTCGAAGAGGTATGTTTGACGTAATTTTTGTTTTCGTCGGACGTTTCAATGTGGCTCTGTGTGTTTAACAGTCGACTGTATTAACGTCGCCGGAGTAGTCACTGTATTTGAGTACTGTATTGGACAGTTCTCTGTTCTCCGGTGACGTTTTTTCGTTTCGTCTACAGTTGTACGTTAGTGTTATACTTCAATCCTATAAACTAATATGAGCTAGATCTACTTTTTTGAAAATGATGAACAAAACTTAGCAGTTTAAGTAACTTTGAGACCAAAAGAAACATAGATCTATAATTAAGATTTATAGATCTGACTCGCATTTATGTTTGATATGCTTTAAAATTGAAGTAGATTATGTTACTGTATCGTCTTGTGTTGTTGATGGACCGGGAGAAGGAAGCCGTCGTCGAGCCACCAGCGTTGTTACTGTCGAAGAGGTACGTTTGAACACATAATCAACCTTCTATACGGTTCTGAAAACATTGTTATATTACTAGTTTTTGTGGCAAAGTTTTTTTAGTTTCACTAGCAATCTCATATCTATGTATCTAGAAATGTGATATTAGAATTACAGTCAAATAGTTATTTCACTGTATCTAGCAATGTCTCATGCTGTATCTAGCAATGTTTCATGCTGTATCTAGCAGTGTATACAAGGCATAAATCACAACTGACAAATAATATAGTGTCTAGCAATCAGATATGCACTAAAATCGCAATGTAGGTTCACTAAAATCGCAAGGTATGCATTGTGAGACTGTAATTTGTCTGGGTTGTTTGTAGATCATATCTAGCAGGGTGTTCCTTCTTGTCTAGCAATGTGTGCCTTCATATCTAGCAAGGTGTTCCTTATCATTTCCATCGTGAGAGAACAAGAGCTCTAAAAGTCGGTCTTATCTGCGGCGGTCCTTCTGCTGAGCTCCAGTTTTGATTATTACAAGCGGCTTGTTGTTTTTTTAAACATTAGATTAGTGTTGCTTATTCCTAGTTACCGAGTATTGTAATTGAAAGATTTGGTTCAGCGGGAAATGAACGCTTTACTGAATTAAACGCCAGTCTGTCGAATATTTTGATGTAGTAACAAACGATGCATCGACTAAAATATGATTATAATGTGTATGCGTATCAGTTCTTAAGTGTGATCTGCATCTTATTTTCAGTTATACTCAAATACTCTTGCAGATTTTGATTTTAAACGGATTACAATGTTCTTGTCAGAGATTTAAAAAGCTTGTTATGAGTTTTGATACTTTTGGGTTTTTTTGCAGTTTTCAGCAGTTCTTTTGTTTTAAAACACAATAGTCTGATAGATAATGCGTTTTCAGCAGGGTGTTCCTTCTTGTCTAGCAATGTGTTCCTTCTTATCTAGCAAGGTGTCCCTTCTTATCTAGCAAGGTGTTCCTTCTTATCTAGCAACGTATTCTTCATGAGAGCGTTTAGTTTATAGTACAAACATGAGAACGTTTAGTTTATAGTACAAACATGAGAACCATTAGCTACATGGAGTATATGCACCAAAGGCATTGTCTACAGCCCCTGCCCGAAATACCTTAAGATTTCTAAAAACTGTAAACTTTTTGTATATAGGGCATGTTTGTTTTCTTAATCTCTGTAGGAGTCTGATTCTGTTCAATTCTTTTGGATCTCCTCAAACTCACTCATAAAAACTTAGAAGAAGATATCAAATCCAAACAAAGGTAGAAATAGAAAACAAAACACAAGATGAATGAAACACAAGATGAATTGTCTATTACAACTTCTTCAAACACACATTACAGATAATATATATTTATATATGTTTCTGAAACACATCGATGCAACTCGAATGCCTTAGAAATAGATAAAAGACACATAAATAACAGCTACAGAAGCTTCCATCTTATGTTTTCCTGCAAAAATAACAATAATGTTCTGTCATTAATTGAATATATAGCAACAAAGGTTGCATATGAAGAGATGCCACAATAGAACAAATCATTTATAAAGCTAAAAGGAAATATAGAAACCAAGGAAACCAAAAAGGGCTGAACAAGCAAGCATTGCAGTTCAGTTGTGCAACATTAAAGCTCGAAATTCTAGCTCGGAAGCATAATGCAAGAAAGAAGGGAGCATCATGCACCTACTCTTCTTGTATTGTGTAGTATTTTAAAACCAAAAGAGTAAAGAACCAAAAGAGTAAGGAAGGTATCATACTTGTGGTAGTTAACTAGCATTGTCTTTATGCATATCTATCGGACTCATTTTAATTTCTATAAGTCAGATCTATCAGAACAATATGCGGAACAATCACAATGTCTGTGAGTGCAAACTACCAGACTCCAATTAGTAAAAACGCAATGTATTTGTTCATATCTATCAGACGCCAACTGAATAATCAACAACAAGCACATTACATAGAATCTATTCTTCATGTTTGTTTAAAGGGGGGATTTTATATACACATAAACCAAAAAAGTCCTAACTATAAGCCATTTCCAACTAAACAGATTCACCAATTAGTGAGCATCATTATCACATACATACATGAATTTTAAACTGACCAACTGGACAAACGAAGCGATAGTGATAATTAACAAAAGGGAACTGAAATTGAGTACCTTAGGAGCAACAACAGTAGCCGCTTTGACTACCAAACCAGGGAAAGAACGATGCGAGAGAGAACCTGGATCCAATCTCCCAAATGAAGCGAATCTGACACCAGAAGCTTGAAAAGAAGCTAAGTTCTTAGCTACTGTAGCTGATGGTGGTGCTGTTAATTGAGTTGAAGCCATTTTACCTGTAAACCAAAATTTTGAACATCAAACAGTAAATAATTGCTTACACCATTTTACCTGTTAATCTGACACCATTTTACCTGTGTTCAATCCTTGCTTGTAAACCACCCTGAGCATCACAAGCATCAAGAACAGCTTTGAAGACGAATGCAGCCAACACACGACTCCTCAGTTACAATGCACGACTCCTCAGTTACAATGCACTAACATGCTACCCCGCTATTGCATACTCTGGTGCTAGATTTGAAATAAATTGCTGTATCTGGTACATTTTCATGACATAGCTACGTTATACATGAAAAGAACTCACAGGATTTAGTTACTACTCATAAAAGTAGATGGTGATGATAGCATATATCTTAACAATACTAAAAGAAAACATAGTTAATATTACAAGTACAAACGATTACCTTCACTCCTTGTATCCTTCACTCCTCGTAAACAAAAACCTGCAGCTTCGATGCCAGTTAAGATCCTTCACAACTGCTGCAGCTTTTCCACCTTGCAAGTTTCCTTCATGCCCAATACGTTTAACAAATCTAGATATACAAAGCTGGGAAGGAAGTTCAAGAACCACATCATGCACATCCACGTGAGAGCCTCCAAGTTTCAAAAATTCTGCTCTTTGTTCTTTGTCTAAATTGCACCTATCAATAAAAACACTTTTCCCCTCCACCAAAGCATTAACTGCACTCTTCAGACATTGAGCTCATCAATGTCACAAATTATCAGACATAGAGAAGCTAAAAATGTAAAGTTTTAAAGTTCAGTGAAGCATTTTATCAAACATGTTGCGAGATGCTCACTATCTAACGACTTTGAGAAAGAGTGAAACCTGACATATGCGAACCCAGGTTCTAGATGAATAACGCGTGACGTGATCGCAGAAGGTGGACTTGCCGCTGCCTGGTGGTCCAACCAATATTAAGAGGATTGTGTTTCCTTTCTCTTGTTCATAGTTACAAAACATGTTTAGGTCAGGTTTTAACAAAATCGAAGATGAATAAACGTGAAGGAGTTCAAACCCTAGAGAAATCGCAGTAACAAGCATATATATACCTTGTGTTTTACGAGTATCGTCGATCTCCGGTTGCGTTTCCATGTCGATTGAAGAGCTCAGGTTCGTCGTCGGGCGGTCGTCGAAACTATTTAGTAAGACCAACTTCAACAAATAACGTTCTGGTAATTTATTTCTTTAAAGAGGAAAGTATCGAAGGTAGTTCTGATGTTTTGGGAGGGTTAAGAGAGAGGGTTAAGAGAGAGAGTGGGGAGGCTGGTTCAAAATTCAAAATTCAAAATGGTTGAGAGCTGAAAATACTCATTAATTCTCAAAATGAGGCTTATATACTAGGTTAAGGGTAGTTATGGTATTAAAAAAAAAATTAGATCTCAAAAGGGAATTGTTTTATTGAAATGGGTATTAAGTGAGCATTAACCCATTTTTAAGTACTAGATAGTAATAGGTTTGGCCAAAAGGTACTTAGTGGGTCATTTCCCATCCAAATAACACGGTTGACAGCTCTGGTCACGGAGGTTTAATGTTAGTGGTAAGAGAAATTATTAGCCGGTCTTAAACAGGTGGGTTTATTGGTAAGTTGTTGATATTTGACTTGGGCCAATGACAAATTGCCACGTGCGCTACATCTGAGCCTTCTCCCTCTCGTTCGAGTTCGACCATCGTGATCCCCGTCTCAGTTGTGATTTCGTTCGAAGCTGAGTGAGGTTCTAACTGAGATGGCCACCTCCACCACGAGATTAGTTTCCTATACTCTCTCGTGGATTTTTGATTATCTTTCTTATAGGTGAGCTGAAACATATATCAGAGAAGAAGAAAAAAAACACCAAGATCCAAATTAAAATTGCTGTATTATAACTATATAGACCAGCCCAATCAAATATTTCTCCTCGCATACTTTCCCTAATTAGAAATATGCAACAAATACTAAAGCGTTGTCTCCCTTTAGCCTCTAAATTCATCTCCATAAGTTACTCCTCTTTTTTCTAGCATCCACTCATTGTGAAAGAAAGCATCAAGAAAAAAAGATGCCAAGTCATTGACCATATGAAAAAAAAGAAAAAGAAAAGAAAAGACTCGTAGAGCGATAAAAAAAAAGAAGAAGAAGATTTTATTGAACTATTGATGAGAGACAATGGCTGGAAACAATGGCAGCACAAATGCTATGGATCAACACGATGGAAACACGCAAGGCTTAAATTTTTTATCTTTATCTTTTAATACTATTCAGGCTGGCAAAGTTATTGGATTTATTTGTTTGTTCCTTTTCACTAGTCTTGCACATCATTTGCTTCGGTCTTTAGCCCAACCTCGTTTAACGTCTGACTTTGTTGTAAGTAATTCATTTCTATTTCGCAACCGGAGTTGGTCATGTCTAACAAAAATGTTATTGAGAAACGACCGTTTTTGTTGGTTTTTGTTTCTTTTTATCGAGACGGCCAATTTTGTTGGCTTAATAGTCACCCACCAGTGACAATATATACAAATCGAGACAAACAAAAATGACCACGTGCAAAACGAACACAACGAAAGTGATCGAGTTGATAAAAAAGAACATCAGTTTTTTTTATTTATATACATGACCAACTCCGGTCATTGACCTTAGCCCATATGTTTCATAAGTTTTCATTTGGTTGTATGAAGATTGGTAACATTGTACACTTCTTTTGTATTGCACCCAGATAGGGATGATTTTTGGAAACTTAAACCACATATGTAGAACCTTCGACGGACCATTCATTCTAACGTTAAACAACATTGTTGATTTTGGGATGATATGCCATATGTTTGTGGTGGGTCTAGAAATGAACCCTTACGTAATCTTCAAGCCACCAACGCACGAAGCCATCGTAGCTTACTCTGGTATGTTCTCGGCATTCATTGCCGTATGCTGCACGTCTCCGTTCCTCCATTACACAGACCAAAAAAACCTCACCTTTACTTTAGCCCTATCCATCATGGCAGCTGGAAATGGCTCCGCAGTCATAACCCGCCTCATGACAAATCTCAAAATCGGGAAATCCGACATTGGAAAGCTAGGGACATCAGCTGGAATCCATTCAGATATGGTTTCTACTCTCTTGTATTGCGCTGGATTTATCTTGTTTCCTACTGTGAAACCAGAAATCCCAGTGGAACGCTTCAAAACCGCACTCAAGATGATATCAATGCTCGTGATACAAACAGTCTTCACAGCTAAAATCTCTCCGATCTTTTTAACCTGGGTTAATAATGAAAACCCTGAAGGGAAACCGTTGAAAGGTTCGCATTTGGTTATGTTTCTGGCGTTTATGGTGTTGATATGTAGTTGCCCGACTTGGTACAAGTATAATGCAATCTTGAGTGCTTTTACGGCCGGCCTTTTTCTGCCCAAAGAAGGTAGGATGTCGAAATGGATAATCAACAAGATTAATTACCTGTTGAGCGCGGTCTTTTATCCTATTTTCTTCTTCTGGGTTGGATATATCACTAATATTGGAAGTTTTAATACCGAATGGATGACATGGGCGAGGTTCTTTAGCCTTTTGGGCACAATGGTGGTTGGAAAAATTGTGGGGATAGTCATGTGTGGGCTGGTGATGGGCTATCACTTGCCAGAAACTATTGCCCTTGGATTACTTTTGACTGCAAAGGCTCATTTTCAGATGTTTTTGGCAGCTTTGGCTATTAGGGTAAGTAATAATCTTCTCTTGTTTCTGAACGTTATTCACTCGTGAAGTCGAAATTTATTAATATTTCAACTTAAAATCCAGGAAAAAACAGTTAGCAATACAACAGGTACAGTAATGGTGGTAGTGATCTTTTTAAGCGTAGTCCACACACCATTTGTAGTAATGAACATCATCAAACGAGCGAGAAAACGAGTCCCAACTCACCGTATGGCTCTCCAATGGCTCGACCCAGCTAGCGAGCTCCGAATCCTAATGGGTCTCCATGAACTCGAAGACGTCCCTGCCGCACTAAACTTCCTCGAAATATCAAGAGGAGCTGGACCCCTGCCCGGGACTGTATTTTTTGCTGCAGACGTGATCGAACTAACAGACGAGATCGCAGTGTCGGTGGAGAGATGTGAAGGGGTTGATACGGTGACAGTGAAAGATAAGTCTGTGACGGAAATGAGGGAACAAATTACGACCCAGTTTGAGGCATATTTGGCGCAGAACGGCGAGGGAGTGACTTTGAAAAGAATGTTAGTGGTGTCGCCTTTTCCTACTATGGCTCAAGATATATGTGTTTTGGCCGATGAAGTTATGGTTTCGATTATTGTGTTGACGTTTCGTAAGCAACAGAATGCTGATGGCACTTTGGAGGCTGGTCACCCTGGCTTCCGTTACGTGAACCGCAAGGTAATTGACAAATTATTTCAAGTCCATTCAAGATTGAAATTTTATTGGTATATGTGAACATTTTGCCTTAATGTAAGTGTTATGATCATCTAACTAATAGATAAATGTTTAGGTACTAAGAAGCTCCCCCTGCTCTATCGGAATCCTAGTTGACAACTCATTCGGAAAGATCGAGAGAATATCAAGAACACAACCATCAGTCGAAATTGGAATTATTTTCATCGGCGGCAAAGACGATAGAGAAGCCTTAGCTTTTGCCGGCCACGTCGCGCGTCACCCAGGAGTAAAGCTAACAGTCATAAGATTCTTGGTGGACAAGAACTCTGAAAACGCACCAAAAAACGTTCCTGGCAGAGTGAGTGTAGCCGAACAAGAAGAGGAAATGAAACTTGACGACGAATGCTTTGCGTTTTTTTACGAAAGACATGTGGCAGGAGGACAAGTGTCGTACATGGAAAAACATTTGGCAAATTCTTCGGAAACATTTACGACCTTGAGGGGGTTCGACGGACAATTCTCGTTGATAATCGTTGGACGAGGAGGTCGTGTTAATAATGTCTTGACGACGGGGCTAAATGATTGGCAAATGTGTCCTGAATTAGGCCCTATAGGAGATGTGCTATCAGGGTTTGATTCTCCAGTTACTACTTCAGTTTTGGTGATTCAACAACAGAATATGAAAGGCCAATTAGACGGCCTAGATGATGATTTCTCCATCATGTAAAATGTAGCTCATGTACAGAGTCCTTTAGGATCCTAGATAGAAAAAAATTGTTCTTGTTAGCTCCTCATCTTCTAATAGAACATCAACAGACTCAAGAAGCTCATCTTCAACCCTAATATCAACACTAGATGTTGCATATTCCATAGGTTTTCGTTTTTAAGTATCATGATCATGATCAAGAGTTCAAGACACATTTGAAATCACAACTCCCAAACTTCTTAGGATCCAGATTTGAAATCAGTCTTCGTCAGTTATATACTTCATGACATATTCATAATAAGGAAGAGGAGTCGCAGACTTAAGAGTAAACAAACAAGCTGAATCAATCAAAGAATCAGAGACCCTAATTTTCAGATGAACTTCCTCTATCTCTAGAATTCTCTATATGGGCGGGATCAAAGTTTTTAAAATAAAAATTAATCTGGTTTGTTATTGTTAATATTATTATTATTAGACGTATGTTAAGAGTGACTGATGAGAATTATTATTATTTGGCGTCGGTTAAAAATGACCCATGAAGCTATCAAATGTTAAGGGCGAGATTATAGGATAGGCGTAGAAGTTCAAACCGAAGATTCAGGCGTAGAAGTTTTTTTAGATACGAGCATGGTCGACGAAAAATGTAATGTTTTTGTTTGGACGCGATTGGACCAAAAATGCAAAAACATATTGTCGAAGGGTTTTGGATATTTTTTTAGTCATAAAAAATATATGATTACTTGTATAGTATATTTTGAGTTGGGTGAAGCATTTTTATCTTTGATTAAGATAATTAATTTTGAACATGCATTGAAATGAGATAAAATAGTAAAATTGTACGTGGGTTAAGAAATGGTGTCAATACCCAACTATATACTCTAGGTTAATGTGGCAACATATACTTTTAAATTTGAATCGACAAAATAATATGTTTTTGGTGTTAATGTGAGCATTATGCATCATTGAGTCTATATAAAATGAAAGAGAAGATTGCAGCATGTGCAAAACGTTGAGTGAAAAACATAAAAAAGTTTTTTTGTTTGGTTTTAAGGAGAGATAGGTAGAAGATAAACAATTACATAAACTCTAAGGTTCATAGCTTATTTTGTAAAGCGAGAGTGCTTTGTAAGAAAAGAAGAGTGGTTGAGTTAGTTGTGTTTGAGAGAGTCTTTTTGTAACCTATTTATATATCAACTTATTGTATGTTTTCCGTGAATGTAAGATTTCTTGTGTAATTGAGTTTGTTTTGTTTATGTTTTCTGTCTTTTTGTTATATTTGCTGAAGTATAAAGTTAAGAGTCTAAGCTTTTAGCTTCCTTGTTATCCAACGAGCGAGTAATTAAGATTTTCTTAAGTCTTGACTCTCAATGGTCACACTTCAGTTTTCGCTTTATTATTTTCAGTCATTGTTAAACTTGTTAATATTGTGATTTCCCCAACAAGTGGTGCGGTGAACGTGGAACATTTTTAATAGTATTGTTTTGTGGTAATATATACAAAGAATAATAACGAAGATCATTTCAGATCTTGAGGTTAGAGATTTGGATCTCCCCTGTAAACCAAAGAAAATCACCAAGATGAGTTCCACGAAGTTCGATATTGAAAGTTCCAACAAAGAAATTGATTTAAACCTTTGAATAATCAAGATTTGTGTTTTTTAGTACAAAAAAGGTTGTTCGTTATCACTGATGAGAAGGTCAAAGATCTGGTTGATGTTAAAGTGTTGTTTAAGACACTTAGTGGTTTGATCTTGAGCTTGGCGGATGAGGTGCTTCAAGATGTATTTGAAAATTTGAAGGCATTAAGGATATGATATCGACTAGAAGCCATTTACATGAAGAATTCGTTAGCGAACATACTGTATTTTAAGAAATAGTTGTATACGTTGTCAATGGATACTAGCAAGGAAATCTGAAGACACATGGATGATTTTAATAGAATCATTATTGATTTGAATGCAGTTGGGGTCAACTTAGAAGGTGAGGATAAAAAAATAATCCTTTTGCTTTCTCTGTCAAAGGTGTATGCGCACTTTGTTGGCAACACCTAATATAGAAAAAAGTCGCTTACGATAGTAGAGGTAAAGAGTGCTTTGAACTCAAAGAATATTCAAATGAAGACAATTTTGAAGAATGACTTTAAGGTCTCGACCTATTGTAAGAGACATACCTAAAATAAGAGATTTAATCAAGAAGAAAGAAAACTCTCGGTCCAAATCAAGAAGATTTTGTGTGGTTCCAAAGTAGGATGTTGGTTTTGTGAAAAGGAAAATCATATCAGTAGCAAATGCCCAGATATAAGGAAATGCGATACTTATCTGCAGCAGGATGTTGATATGTTGTCATGGTCTTCGATAACTATGAATTTACTGATACTTTAATAAATTCTACATGCAGGTATAATGATAAATGTGTGTTTGATTCAAGAGCTTCATTCCACATGGATTCCAACAAACATTGGTTTGAAAACCTAAGTTTGTCTGATGGTGGTAAGTTCATCCTCAATATAAACCTTGTGTTGTAAAAGTGATATGGAGCGTTCGACTCAAGTTGCCTACAGAACTTGAGAGAGTGATAAAAACGTGAGGTATATCCTTGAAGTTAAATATAACCTTCTTTCTATTGGCATGTTAGATTAATTTACCAATAAGGGTGGAGACGGTAGACTTGAGGTCTTGCAAGGCTCACTAGTTGTTATGAAAGCCTTTAGAACTAATATTTTGTTAGTTCTTGAAGGATCTGTAGTGGCCAGGGGTGTGTCTAGTGTAAAGATACTTTCAACCAAAATGTGTCATCTAAGGTTAGGGCATGTGAGTGAGAAATGTCTTATTGAGCTTAACATACAAGATTTGTTAGATGATAATACAGTTCAAAAGAATGATTTTGTAAAAGTTGCGTGCTTGGTAAAAAAAAGAGGGTTATGTTTCTGATACAACCAATGACGTGCTTGAATATGTTCAATCATATCTTCGGGGTCTTGCAAGGAAACCCACAATCAATAGTGCAAGTTACTTCACATCTTTGATTGATGATTACTCCAAAAAATTATGGTTACGAAGACATAGGATGAAGCATTTGATGCTTTTAGAAACTGGAAAAGCTGATGGAGAATCAAACTGAAAAGATGCTAAAGAAGTTGAGAACTAACAATGTCTTAGAATATATGAATTAGGCATTCATTAGTTAATTTTCTAAATTTGGCATTGCTAGACACCAAACCGTGAGAGGAACTCGCCAACATAATAGGTTGGCTAAAATGATTAAGTGAACCTTACTGGAAACAGTAAGGTGTATGTTTCCATCAACTAGAATATGTTGAAGGTTCTTGAAAGAAGATATATCCACAACTACCTATATCATCAACATAAATACATTGATAACACTAAATTTTAAATTTTTAAAGAAGTATCAATTGCAAAGAAAGGCATTTTAGAATATTTGAGAGTGTTCAGATATGTTACCTACACACATGTGAAGCAAAGATAAGCTTCATCCAAGAATACTAAAGTGTTTATTCCTAGACTATCTGGAATGAGTAAGATAATATAGGTTTTGTTTCATACAACCTAGAAGTCAGAAGGATTTGATAAGTTAATGCATGATTTTCAATGAATATGTCATGTTATTGATGAAAGTGGTGGCGAACAAACTTAGTTATGCCAAAAAAAGATGTGAAGTTGACGAGGAATCCGATTAAGAAAGTGAAACTGAGGATGCTTCTGCCAAAGATGATTTTAGACTTGGTTCAACTTCGATGATTGGAAAAGAATTTCACTTATTGCATGAGTTTAAATATGATCGAGAGTTTGATTCTTTATAGCTTTTGGATGATCAGACTCGAGAGAAACATAATGTTAATAATTATCAGTTGGTGAGAACTGGATTACAAAAACCTAGAAAATCTTCATAGATATATAGTTTTACTAGATGTTACAGGTTATGTTTTGTCAAATTAAATTTCTAGGGGATGTTCTTGAGCCTGGGAGCTATCACGATGCTATGAAGACAATTATAAAAAGAAATAATTGAAGGTTGTTAGGGAAGAACTTAGATCTTTCATGAAGATGGGCACCTGGATTCTTGTGAAGAAGTTGAATGGTCAGAAGCTTTATTGGAGTAAATTGATATACAACAGGAAGCAAGGAATTATTTTATTTGAGTTATTTAAATACAAAGCTAGGTTGGTGGCTAAGGGATTCACACAAACAAAGGGTGTTGATTTCAATATAAGTTTATCACAGGTTGTGAAATAAACCTATATAAGCATTATGTTGTCAATTATCGCTAGGCATAATCTTGAGATAGGGGGATGTTATTAATACCCTCCTACATGGGTAATAGAAGAGAAAATCTACATGTATCAACCAAAACATTTTGAAGAATATCATAGAAGGTTATGGGTGTTTATTGAAAAGACCATTATGTGGGTCAAAATACTTGTCGATGTGGTGAAATAGAAGATTGGATTCTTTTACAAGGTCTATCAAGTATGGAAGAATATTTTATGATAATTGTGTTTATTTTAATAGGAAAACACAAATAGAGATATAGATCATTGTTGCTATTGTATATGGATGATATCCTAATAGCTGGAAAGGACACGAGGAGATAGAAACGGTGAAGATTCAATTGAAGGGAGAGTTTGGTATGTGAGAATCTAAAGGATACTAAGTATTGAAATCAAGAGGAACATATTGAAAGTATATTTTTTTTATCTCAACAAAAATATATACTGGAAGGTTCTCAAGAAGTTCAGAACGTCTGAAACCCGAGAGGTTGGAACTCTCATTGGTGTCCATTTAAAATGAGTACCAATCAAACATCGAGATAAGTAAAAGATAAAAAGTACATGCATGAGATACCTCACGCAAAGGTCAATGGAAGCATTATATATGAAATGATATGCACAAGACATGATCTTGTATACTCTATTTTTATTTTGAACAAATGTATATCAAACAAAGGGAAACATCACTACAAGCCCTCAAATTTTTCATAAGTTACTTGACAGGTTCCCCTAAAGTTAGACTGTATTATGATCAAGAGTTGCACGGTTTATGAAATGTTGAGAGGGTATGTTGACTTCAATTATGATTGATGCATTTATACAATGAATTCAACTTCAGGTTATCATTTAATTGTACGTAGAGGAGTGGTTAGCTAAAATTCGTGTATATAGAAGGTCGTTGCTTTGTCATCTACAAAATCCAAATATATGGTTGTTCTCGGATCTGTAAAGGAAGTCATATAGTTGGAAATATTGTTGAGTAATATCACTAGAAAAAAAATAAGATGTGACTATGTGATGTGATAATACTGGTGCTCTTTATTTAATGAAGTTTCTAAAGCACTATGAAGAAGTAAGCACGTAGATATTAAGATGCACTTCATCTGAGATGTGGTGGAAATTGATCAAGTGAAGTTATTCGGGTGCTTTAACCAAGGTATTATTAGTGTCAAAGTTCATGAACTGCGTGAGGATTTTGCAAGTCTTGGAGGCAGGTGAACTAGATGTATCTAAAGATTAGTTAGATCATCGAGTAAATAGATATGAGATTCACTATAAGCCTAAGAGTAAAATAGTTAGTTTTAGGCTAAAAATTACTAGTGCAGGGTACTCCCAAAATTTTGGGCCTAAGATGGATGGCCGAGACCAAAGAGAAAGAACTGTTAAAGCTCAAACTGAAGACTTAGGTGCAGAGACGTCTACTGGAACCTATGTGTGAGTTTTCTTGACGACAAGTATAATATTTTTACTGGAACATAAGGTATAAGTTGATCCCATGCTGGACCAAATGTCCATAAGCATGTTGACGAAAACCTCTATATATTCTTCTTACTTCAGTGAAGAATTTTTATCACTTGTATTGAATATTTTGAATTGGGCGAAGAATATTTATCGTTTATGAAGATAATTAATATGGAGCATACATTGAAATAAGACAAAATAATACAGTGGTACATGCGTTAGAAAATGGTGCCATTATCCGATTGTGTACCCTGTGTTAGTTGAAAGTAAATATTTCTTGATTTTGCTAGACAAACGAATATGATTATGGTGCTAATGTGAGCATGATATATTGTTCAATTTATCATTGAGCCTATATAAAGTGAAAAATAATATTGAAGCATGTGCGGCATATTAAGTGAAAAATAAAGAGAATTTTTCTAGAGACAAACAACTTCTTCTTTGTCTGCTTTTAGAGAGAAAAGTGAGATAGAAGATAAACACTGAGATAAACTCTAAGATGCAGCCAAGGGTGTTTTGTAACAAAAGAAGAGTGGTTGAGTTGGATGAGAGCAGAAGTATTCGAAGGACAAATTGAACAAATGAATTATTTAACTAATATTTATTTTATCATTTACTTTATGTATATATATAACTAAAATTTTATTATTTTATTTATTTAGTTATTTGTTAATGGGCTTCGGACCTTGGGCTTGGGTAAGTAGATATTAGCCCATAGACTTTGTTCAGCCTACTAGGCCCATTAGGATTACTCAGCCCATAAAAATGGTTTTTATGACATTTATGAGGATGATGAAACATTGAATTCTTCTTACAAATTCTCTCTCTTTAAACATTTACTTAAGAAACTCTATTATCTCTTTACTTACCACCAAAAGTTAATTACCTCTTGTCACATTACGAAATAACCCTCTATAGAATGTTTAGCTTATGAGAGTTAATTGTATTAAAGAGAGTCTTCTTGTAACCTCTTTATTGTGCGTGGGTATAATATTGTTTCACACTTCAAACCACGTTAAAATCTGTTTTCAATGATTGATTTTGATTGGTTTATGTTTCTTATCTTTTATTTTTGCTGAAGTATAGAGTTAAGAGCTGAAACTATTAACTTCAATGTTATTTAACGTCTAGATGATTACCATTCGATCAAGTTTTAGCTCCCTTCAAGCAAGATTCGACTAATACTTCATTATCTTCGGTCATTGTTTAAGTTGTCAATATTTTAGTTTCCATAATAATTAAAAATATCACATAATGAACAAGTAACACTAAAAATATTGTTTTAGTTATTTACTAGCATAGTTATTGATACTAAACATAAAAATAATAATTACAGTTTTAAATTTTAAATCTTTTAAAATCAGTTAGAATTTTTTTGAATTACACGTAGGACCATAAATGTTTTAAAATCAATTAAAATTTTCCAAATGTGTAATGCATGAGGCATGTATTGCAAGTCATGGATTAAAATCAGTCAGTTGTTTACACGAAAGCTTAATTACATCTGACTCAGGGATTACACATTTGGAAGGTTTGAAAGTCATATGTACTATGTTTTGCAAACCACTGTTTATAAAAATTCACAAATTACGTTTTAGAAAGGCTTCACAAGTCAAATGTAGGCATGTTTTCTAAATCTCATTTTATCGTGGTTTCGTAAGTAGGGTTTATACAAGTTTCGCAAGTCAGAGTTAGGTATGTTATGTAATACATGTTGTATGAAGGTTTCACAAGTCATATGTATGTGTGTTTAACAAATTTTAATTTATCATGGTTTCATAACTCGGGTTTATGCAGGTTTTACAAGTCAGAGTTAAACATATTTTACAATAAATATCCTTGAAAAGTGTCGTAAGCCAAGTGTAAGCGTGTTTTACAAATCTTATTTTATCATGGTTTTACAAGTCAGATTTAGCCAGGGTACATAAGTTAGAGTTAGACATATTTCACAATACATATTGTAAAAAGGTTTCCAAAGTCATATCATATAGAGGTTTAATAAGATATAAATAGTCAATTTTTTTATGTTACACTATAAAACATGTTCAGGTTGTTGAAACTATAGACATGGTTCTAAATATTGACCGAGAAAATAATGGAAAGAATATGGCCCAATTAATTTTTATAAACTAGTAGAAATGATTTTGATATTGAAAATTTGATAATCTACAATAAAAAAAGGTTCATAAAAACTAAAGAGGAAAAATGGTCATGAACGAGACTGATAAAATCAGAGGATCTACTTGTATGTTCACTTATTCTTTTAGGGAATTTTGTTACGATTTTAAAAACATAATAGAGATAGCAATTGAGGATCTACTGATTATAAGGTAACTAATATATCTTAACATATTAAAGTTTCAGAAATATGTATATGCTTAAGTTTTGGACAACACGTCTTATATCTTGCAAATGCGTATATGCTTAAGTTTTGTAATTGCACTGAAAATCTAGTGTTTCAAAAATATGTATATATCTATGTTTCAAAACTTTCTAAATATTTATTTTTCACAATTATGTGCAAGTTCTATGTTTTGAAATTTTGTATATGTTTATGTTTCAAAAATGTATATCTGTATAACTTCCACAAATGTACTGTAAGGTTTATGTTTTGTAAATGTGTATATCCTTAAACTGTATTGCAAGTCTTATATTTTACAAATGTGTATCTGCTTAAGTTTTGCAACTTTACTGCAAATTTCTTGTAATTATGTGTATACTTGAGCTTAAAAAATGTATGGAAGCCTTATCTTGCACAAATAGTTATGTTTCATAGATATACTACAAGTCTGATGCTTCACAAATATGTATATGCTTAGGTTTGGTAACTTGTATATGCTTATGTTTTCCAGCTGTGCTCAAGTCGTATGTGTCGTAATGTTTCATATTCTTATGTTTCGCAACTTTATATATACATATATTTATCAAATTCTAATAGGTTTGCATGTTTGATTTTGCAAGTTTTACTATACATGTCATTGATGTTTACCTAGTAATTATTAAGTACAACCATTCTAACAGACGTGATCAATGTATGGCTGATAAGCCAAAGCAATCATCATACATAGACAATAAATATAAGCGTATAAGGCTCCAAATAAGCATAATAGAATAATATTTTTAATGTTTAGTATTATGTAAACATCCATCATTTTAATATATGATGTTGTAGATGTTATTGACAACATTTACAAGATGAGAGATATCGAAACTATATTTGTCACCATTCCATTATGCACTAAAGCTAAAAGAAATAGATTTAACAATTCGAAGATAATGGTGATGGACAATTACGGTAGCTTAGTATTCAACTTGAACTCGCTAATTCTAAACTAAATATAGAATTATTATACATAATATGATAAGTTTTACTATGTTTTGCAACTTTAACTTTGCAGATTATGCAAGTTATATTTTACAATTCTTGTAAAAACTATTTTTGCAGTTCTAAGTTCTAGCTAATAGTATGTTTTGCAAGTCTCTTACTATATGATTTTTAAGTTTAGTAATAGCATGTTTTGTAAGTTTTTTGTGAACTAAATATTTTGTAATTCCATGGATATTATCTTTTGCAAGTCTTGGTTAACTGCATGTTTTGCAATTCTAGTAACTTCATGTTTTAAAATTCTTGGTTAGCTTAATGTTTCAAAATTCTAGTAACAGCACGTTTCACAAGTCTGATCAATATTATTTTTACATATCTGGTAAATCACGTTTTGCAAGTATTATAATTAACATGTTTTGCAAGTTATATCCCACAACACTAGTAATAACATGTTTTACAAAAAATTTAAGAATTAGATTTTCCAAGTTAAATTTCGCAATTTTGATCAATATGTTGTTTTTAAACTTTAACATAGTATTTTTACATTAGTGGATTATATATTTTTTCAAATAAACCTAGTAGCACAAACCAACATAGAAAATCAAGTATAAATAATGATTGCGATAAAGTAGGGTGCAAGTACGCATTTGATTTTATACAAATTGGTGCATCAAAGTTCTACACAATAACTACGAGGGTGCTTGTAAAATACCAACACTACTTTATTTGTTATTAAACGAAAAAATATTGGTATTATTCCATTTTTATAATGTATAAAGTCGTTATATTTTATTTTTTATGTATTGAAAAAACATTCAATTTTGCAAATCAATAAAGTCACATTTTGAAAATAAATAAAATTAGATCTTGCACACAATCGTAAATTTTACAAAGTCAAACCGACTGAGATGTTTTCAAATGTTCTTAATTGACATAAATTTGAAGATAATTGATTTAGATTTAATTTCAAGCATATTACCAAGGTAAAGTTAAGCAAAAACGGAAAGATAAAATACTTCATAAAAAATACATAAAACTCAAATACTAATTATATGAGCAACGTAATCTTTATTATCTTTGTCATCAATCCATTCATATGAAAAGACTTTGCAATTTTTTTATCTTATAATATTATATTGCTATGGCTTTAAACTGGCTTAATTAATATTTTTTTTTAAAATATTATCCTAAATAATGTTTTGCTAGTCTACAAAAAAAATTAAGGTCAATTACATAATGTGTAACTAGTGTTACTAACATACATACCTTCATTATAGATGTTTTCTTTTAGAAACGAAGGAAGATCTATCCCATCCATGTCATACAATTGATAGATTTTAAAAATTACCTTATAAAAAGCAAGCAACCACAAAAATGCGTTATGATGTTTTATATCATGGTAATTATTCTCTTAAAATAGTTATACTCGAGTTGATTTCAATCTATTAAAAAATGATTTTAAATCTATATCTATATCAACTTTCAGACTTATTTTTATATTTATAATCGTAATATTTTAGTGACATATGAACTTATATTCACAATAAATGAATGACTAGTAATTTGTAATTATTATCCAATATTATGACATGAATGCTTGATTTTATCAAGCCAATCAAGAAATCAGGTTTGGAAATGAGACAATGATTTCACTAAAGCCTGGCCAAATCAGGCTTGCACGTTAATGCCTAATTTTGCAAGTGTCTAGTAAAATTAGGCTTGAACATTTTTTTTAAAGTTTTAATTTCAAATATTTGGTATTTAAAATAACATAATATATAAAATCAAATGCGTAAATTAGAGTATCATTTGATAAAATATAATAATGCATAATATATACTTTAGTAGTAAACAATGGTAGCATAAGATTAAAATACATATTGAAAAGTATTATAATATAACATTAAGTAACTGTTAGAGTGTCAGGATTATAATCAAATGTATATGGGTTGTGTTAAAATGTATATGGGCTATTTAATATTAGTCTATATATGGGCTATGATTTACTTTATGTGACCCTATATATACATATTGTAATTATGATATGTCTAAATAAGTTATTTGGTTTAATGTTAAAATGGTGAAGATATAAGAGACACATTCACTCAACATGGTATCAAAGCCATCTTGTCATGTGATTATATAAAAAACCTTAGGCTACAAAATTTTCTTCTTATACCGGCATGTTTCCGGCCTTTGTTCTCTTGTGACTAGCGTATTTCCGGTGTAACCTTCATCAACCGACGTGTTTCCGACCTTTAATCTCTCGAGACCGACGTATTTCCGATCTTGTTCCTCTTGCGCCGACGCATTACAGGTGTAGTCTTGTTTATTTTCTCATCACCAACATTTTTTGGTAGTTTTTCAAAGCCCCGATGGCATTTACGGTTCAGTATACTTCTCTAGGTAATTCTTTGTCTGGATCATATTATTCTCAATGTTTTGTACTTATTTTCACAAAAATGATCATGAGGAATCCAATTTCAATGCCAAACATGGGTATCATGCAAGCTGGGTGAAATGTCCGAGCACCACACTCCTTACGACCGTAGAAAATGAGGTCTGCGCGGACTGCCATGTGGTGATGACGCTTCAAAGCCGCGCAACACGATCACACAGACAGCCACCGCGGGTCCGTCGATTGTGGTTATTGTCGAGTTACCTGCTGGCGAGGCTTCTCGTCTTTCTGGTGAGTTGCAACAGTTATTTTCCCTTCTTTCAGCATACAAAGTTTCCCAGAATAATGAGCTTCTGAGTGGTGAGTTGTTCAGTACCCCTCGGATTATTGATACTAGGGCTTCTAATCACATGACATATGACATCTCTCTATTACACAATGTTACTATTATGCCAGCCTATGTAGTATCTATGCCCGATTATTCTCAGTTTATTGCTACACATCGTGATAGTATGCGCTTGTCTTGTCAGGTGTTTCTTTGCATAATGTATTTTTGGTTCCCAAGCTTACCTGTAATATGGTTTCCGTATCCCACTTGACTGATGAATATTTTTCCAGTCAGTGATTCTAAAGCGATTGCTTGCTTTGAATTAATTCACAGTGATTTATGGGGTCCTTATCATACTATATTTTCCTATGGTGCGCGATATTTTCTCAATATTGTTGATGATTACTCCCGTGCTGTATGGATTTATTTGTTGGCTGAGAAAACATAAGTAACTTCCATGTTTTTACATTTTCTCGCAATGGGTAATAAACAATTTAATGGGGTTGTTAAGAAAGTGAGCATTGACAATGACATTGAATTTTGTGTGCAGTGTTTTTGATGAGTTGGGTATTGTTGGTCAATTTCATCTGTGGGTACTCTTTAGCAGAATGGTAGGGTCAAATGTAAACATAGATATATTTTGAATATCGCTCGTTCTCTCAGGTTCCAGGGTAACTTACCTGTTAAATTTTTAAGGTTGTATTTTGATTGTCGGGTATTTGATTAATAAAACTATTTCTCAATTTTTGGGTTCCTAGATTCCATTTGAGATGTTTTTTGGTGTGCCTAATATTTTCTCTAATCTTCACGTGTTTGGTTCTATGTATTATATACATGATCAGAGGTCTAAGGGTGAAAGGTTTTCGATTCATAGTCGGTGGTGTGTTTTTGTGGGCTACCCGTATGGCAAGAAAGGTTAGAAAGTATATGATTTGAAGAGTCAAAATTATTTTGTTTCCCGTGATGTGAAATTTTTTAAACATATATTTCCATTTTCATCTGTAAATGTGCTCTCTATGATGTCTTATCCTTAGAATGGGGTCACTGCACCTCCTCCTACTGCTTCGGAGTTCTAGTAGGAAGTTGAGAAGACCTCGCCGATTGAAGAGAGGAAATCGTCGGATGGAGGCGACCCTATGGTAGCATCACTCGCAGAGGTTTCCGAGTTTAGTGATGCGCAACCTCCGCCTTAAGTTGGTGGTAGCGGTGTCTCAAATCCGACAGTAGTTTTAGATGTTGTTTCAGATACTCTAGGCATTTCTTCAGATCTTGGACGAGGTAAGCGTAGTAAAATTCCTTTTACTCGTTTGAAGGATTTTGTGATGCATACAGTAGTATATTCAGTACCATCTGCTTCTTCTGCTCCCGGTTCCAGTCCATCTACTGTTACGTATGCCTTATCCTCTCACTCATTATATAAACAGTTCTTATTTCTCATTGGCATACCGCTCTTTTCTTGCATCCATTATCTCTATAAGTGATCCTAAGTCATTCTAAGAGGCTATGCAACACACTGGTTGAAGAGAGGTAATGCAACAGAAGATTCAGGCACTAAAGGATAATCATACTTGGACCTTGGCGCATCACCTCCAAGGAAGAAAGCTTTGGGGAGTCAGTGAATTTATAAAATGAAATATCATGTTGATGTGATAGTAGAGCGCCCCAAATATCGGCTGGTCATGTTTGGTAATCACCAAGTACAAGAGGTTGATTATACAAAGACTTTTGCCCCTGTTGCCAAAACGGTTATTGTACATCTTTTCTTAGCGGTTGCAGTAACTCAGAATTGGGAGTTATATCAATTGTGATGTACATAATGACTTCTTTCATGGTGATCTAGATGAGGTGGTTAACATGAAAATTCCTCCCGGTTTTTACAGAGGGCACGAAAGGCAGGTCTGTCGCCTTCGAAATTATTGTATGACCTGAAGTAGGCACCTCGGTGTTGGTTTGCAAAGTTAGTGGCTGCACTGAAGAGGTATGAGTTTATTTAGTCCTATTTAAATTATTCTTTATTCTCTTATTCCATAAGTGGTTGTTGTATGCATGTTTTGGTGTACGTTGATGATCTTATTCTATCTGGAAATGACCCTGGTGCATCAGTGGAGTTTAAGAAATACTTGAGCACTTGCTTTCATATGAAGGACTTAGGTCATCTCAAATATTTTCTTGGATCTGAATTAGCATGGAACCCGCGAGTATATATCTCTGCCAACGTAAATATACTCTGGACATTATTTCTTACATAAGTTTAGCAAGCCTGCACCATTTCCCATGGAGCAAAACCACCAGCTCGGCAAGAGCGAATGGACGCTACTCATTGTCGGGTCCGCGTATATGTAATCCACGTGTATAAAAAATGGAAAATAGCTCACACATGTAATCCACGTATATAAAAAATGGAAAATAGGAAAGGGACCGATGATCTGTACATGATAAAGCTTTGCCTAAACATGATAAAAATACACCAGTACGCAAACACCTGATGCATACAACCCAAAATCATCAATATCTTCAGAGAGGAATATCTACTTTTTCATTTTTAAAATCTCATTATATAATTATTTGTACTCTGCAACCAAAATATTACTAGTCTGAATATGAAGCCCAAATTTACAGATATAATCTAAAATGTTCACAATATGACCGGTGACGTGAACCTGCTAATAGAATGTACATCATCTGACGAGATGGTCATTTTACAAATTATGTTCCTCTAATTTTATAATATTTTTCAAAGCTTTGTTTCCAGTTATTTTTCTCTAACTTTGCAAATTATATTTTTTTAAATATAATTTTCTAACGATCTATTTTTGTAATTTTTTTTAATTCTACAAATTATGTTTCTCTAATATTTTAATAAAATTACATTTTACATGAATATATAATGTTATACGGTGCTAGTTTAATATATAATGGTTTACAATTTATCATTTTGATAAAAATAAATATTGTTATTTTTCGTAAATTTATTATAATATGTTTCATTACTCTGGCTTTTGTAAAATTTTATAATTAAAAAATAAAGGTGTACAAATATTTATCTTAGTTTAAGATATAAATATATAGCCTTAATAATATCTCATTTTTCGATATTTTAAAAAGCGTATGTCTTTCAAACTACGAAATAATTTACATATATAATCAGGAGAATGAGTTCTTGTTTCTTCATGTGTCACACGAGGTTATCCCATATCTTTGGGAATGATGTACTTTACTAGTTCGGGTTGTGTAGAAGAACCAACTTCTTTAGTCTACGTTCAGATCAAGTTTATTTGCTTAATTTATCTAGTATGTTCAGATCAAATTTATTTGCTTAATTTATCTAGTACACTATCCTTCAGTCCGATCTATAATCTAAAAAAATTAAAATACCCATATTAGTTTCTGAATATTTATAAAAATGCTCAGATTAGCTCTAAAAGTATGTGCATAATAGATTCCGTAAATTTTATTGGCTTAATATTTTACAACTTTGATATTTTATGTCTAAATAATTTATATTTTAAAATTTTATTAGGCTTATGATTTTCTAAGTTTTAGATTTTGTAAGCTTTAATACATCATGTATTATAATTAAAATGTTTGCACCTTAAGTATACACTACTACTATATACTCTATTTTGCAACTTAAATATACTATATTTTGTAAAATAGTTATAAAATCTTTTGTAACTTATTATTCTATACTTTGCAACTTTTAAAAAATATTAGTGAAGAAATTCGCTAAATTATGGAAAATTTCGTTATATTCTTCGCATACGGCTTGACCAAGTTTATAAATTTTTTGGTCGTGATGGTGTATTTTTATCATCTTCGTTATCAAGAATTTCACAAAGAATATGAGCCAAAGTTGGCATGTTTTGGTATGATTCAGTTTGATTTAATGGCCAAAATCACTCGTATATGAAGTATAAAACTTGTTTCCGACACCAAATGATATTAATATAACTTAAACCTACATCAAAACAAACCCAAATTCGATTTAGGTTTTCTTTAAAAATAAAATTTGGATATTTTAAAGATAGATAAATTGAAGAAATTAAGTGTAAATTACCTTAGATTTAAGTTTTGAAATTTGATTTGCTGAAGAAAATGGGTCTTGAAGGTTGAATCGACTTAGACTTAGACAAAATGAGGAGAGTTTATGTTTGTTGATTTGAAATTGTGCTGACTATATTTAGTAATTTAATTTATATGGTGATTTCTACACAATGTTATTTTTGTTTGAAATGATAACTATATTTAATAATATAGATTTTATTTTTATGAGAGAAGTACCAGTAAATACCCAATCAACTACCTAATTACCCACTAGTACCCGAAATTAGGATAATGTCACTTCGTACCTCCACCTAAGATTTGGACAAAAATACCCCATGAGTACATATACCCGCTAGTACCTTCACCGGTACTAACTTGAGAGTTGTTTGAAATACATACCTGAGAGTTGTTTGAAAAACTAACCTGAGAGTTGTTTCCTTTTTCTTTTTTTTTTCGGAGGGAACCCGCAGCCGCTACTCAGAGTGCAATGAGTGCGCACAGGGTAAACCCTCAGTCTGACGCGATAGCCTGCAAACCAACGCCAGAAGGTAAACCACACAAGGTGACAGGCTCAGCCGAGAAAGCGTATGTAGAGGGACTCGAACTCATGACCTTTTGGTTATAAGAATGCCTTACTCAACTAACTCGGCTACCCCCTTGGGGGCTGAGAGTTGTTTCCTACGAGTTCTTACTGGTGATTTTTTTTAAATATCATCAATGGTTCTAGTTTTGTTCATCTTAAAAAAAAGTGATGGTACTTTCATATATTTTTTCCGAGCTCTGGTTTGAAAGATATGGATCTTTTAAAAAATAAAATAAAAAGAGAAAGTAAGAAAGACAAATTTTGGTTACGTGGTTGTTAATGAAGGGTGAAGGTAGTTAGGGTATTAAAATAATATTAGATATTAAGTGGAAGTTTAATAGTTGGGATGAGTATTAAGAGGTAATAAAACGAAACTTTTGTACTAGATGGCCATATAATGGTTGAGTGGATACTTAAAGGGTAATATTCTTATTTTTAATAACATTAGGTTAATATGATGGATCAAAGTGTTTTCTATGTTAGACTATATACACTTGTATTCACTAAATCTATATGTTAAAAGCTTATACGTATGTAATAGAAATTATTTTGTTAACATGTGAAATTTGATTCCAATCGTATTTTGTAAATAGATTTATAAATAATATGTTCAATTAAACAATAACTCTAAAACATTAGAAAAATAATATTTTTTAACTTGAAATACAATAAGAAAAAAAATGTGGAATACAATAAAATAAAACATTAATAAAATTACATGTTTAATAAGTTTGAATATATAATAAAATAACTTAACAAATTAAATTTGATAACCGAAAAATGGTTTTAATGAGGCAGAAACTGTTAAGTATGAACCAAGTCTGAGACACGTGTGATAGTAGTTCAGCTAGGAAAATCAAAATAACAAAGTCTTAAGACTTTTACTAGTTTAACCGACAAGGCTGGATAAGTTACTTTGGCATGATAGAATACGTCTTGACAAAAACGATAAATGGATATTGCATTATCCAGATATTATATTGGACTATGGTATAGTCCTTAAGTACCATTAAACTCTGAATCAATGAATATGATGGACTCTTGATAAAGCTATATTTTGCATATAATATCTTGATAATATTAATGTATATTTATAACTACGTGTATTTGTGATCTAATTAAATTTGATATTATAAATTTATTATTTAGAATTTATAAGTAACAAAGATATATAAGGAGAAAACAAAAGGTCTGCGTAATGAACAAAGATAAATAAGGAGAGAGAGAAAGGTCTATGTAACCAGATAAAAATAAATAAAGAGATAACGAAATGTCTCTGATAACTACTATAAATAAGAGTTAAACTATATGTATAAGGGGAACGATTGTGGATAGATAAATATGATTATACTATTTTTTCCTTTAATCTCTGATTTTTCAACTCTAGTTGATCTTTGTGTTTGACTAGGGTTTTACCTCATCACTCAACTTGTGTGCCGTTGTTTGTTCAATATTTTTGTAGGATACGAATTTATGTCTACAATGCATGTTAAAAATATTTCGTGTATCCAGTTAACATAATCTGGAGTGAAAGGGTCTACCATGTCAAAAACTATAGAGATCTTATGCTCATATAGGAAGATACAAAAATGTCATACTATCCAAATTTTATCGCTCCACTCATACATAACTATCATCGGTTTTCATTTGATTTTTGGGCGTTTTTTCCGCAAATAAACTTTAGTAATGCATTGTACGTGTCCCAAGTGGCAAATTAATCGTTTTAGATAATATGTGTGCACATGTTTTATTCCGTCTATATTTCCAGAATACCATACTATATTATAAAAAAGTTAAAATTATTACGAATGACTAAATACGGTTAGAACATAACTTGAAATCCCATTAAACTCAATGAATAAATCATTTTATTTAATTAAAATAAGATAACAGAGTTTTTGCAACTTCCTTTCTTTTTGTTTCGTAATTTTTTTATAATATTAATTTTATAAATTAGTGTCTTCCAATTTCTCAAACTCCTTGTTGTTAATAATTTAATTATAAATTTATAATTTTATTTTTTTGATTTCATAAAGCACATTAATTTTATTTTGTAATATATTTATAAACCTGGTTTCAGGTATGTTCCTACAATTCAGAAAATAATATTCTTCAAATTTTATAATTTTATGATAATTAAATTTTATTAAATTAATGTCTTCTAATTCCGTAAAATATGTTTATTTAATTTTACAATATTTTTTAAATCCTAATTTTATAAAAAAAAATTCAATTAAATTTATCTAATTTTACAATATTCTTACCAGTTTTATTGTGCAAATATATTTCCTCTAATTTCAAATATTTATTTTTTCAAATTTCACAATTTTTTGTTTGTCATATTTTTTGAAAATATAATTCTTATTATTTTCGAAAGTATGATCTTCTAAGCTTGCAATATTCCTATACGTCTTATTTAGCGTATAGTTTCCCCTAATTTTGTAAATTTATTTTTTCAATTTTTATAGTTGAATAATCTTAGTTATATATATATATATATATATATATATATATATATATATATATATATATATATATATATATATATCTTCTTACTTTTACAAAAATAAACAAATAAATAATGCAACTTATGCTAAAGTCGTCTACGTAGCTCAGCATAATCTTCAAGTTGGTTTTTTTCTTAGTGTCAGAATTGATGTGGAACATATCCAACTTCGCCATTAATGATATCTCACACGTGTACTCTACACATATAGCAGAATATAAAATTGTGAAGTGATCGATAATCCATATATCTAGCATTGCTAAAAAGCCACACATAATATTTGTTACGTGCTAAAAAGCTTCACGAAAATAATGGTAAATCATGACTGATACGTAAACACAGATATATACGATCCAAACCATAAATTTCTTCGAGAGGATACACATATGTAGGTTTACGTACATGTTTCTTTTGTCAGAAAATAAAGTGTCTTTAAACAAGTAAAATAAATATACATGCATCAAATAGATTACATCGCTGTTGGTAAGGTCGGGGTTCCGTATATAATATATAAGGATACTAAACTTAATATAAATATAATTCAAATTAATTCTAACTTACATATTTGATTTTTTGATATCCTCGCATAACTCTTTGTACTTGATACCCAATAGATTATTAACCTGAGTATGAAACTCAATATTAGGAATTCTTTTCGAAACATTCATAATATGATCAATGATCTTCAACTTGGTAATAATGTGTAAAGAATCTAACATAATGGTCATTTCACTATATCAGAATTGAAATACATTGGTCTCAGAATACCACCTCTCTTTAAACACCTCTGTAATGAGTGCCTTCACACTAAAATTGGTAAAAAAGTTAACAAGTCTCCCAAATGACAGTGTATCCCAATAAGCTTATATTCGCTTCTAATGTCTGAGACTTTATGATCTCAACTTGGTATAATATACTTATGTATGTATCTTTTTTTTTTCTCAAAAATTATGTATTTTATTAACTCTTAAGTTACAAATTTGTAATTTGAGTTTGGGAACAGTAGGCCTAAATCCTTTGGAGCTTGGGCCAAATAATATATATGTTAAAAAATATTCGGGAACTCAAAATACATTATATTATGAAAATTATTCTAATTTGTGTTTTGCACGTTTAATATAAAATATTTCATAACTTAGCATTTTGGAATATAAAAAGTTATGTTTTACACGTTTAATATACCATATTTTGGAATATATTATTTTATAAAAATAAAATTTTAAATAATTTGCAAGTTTAATATACCATTACTAACAAATTAACATTTTATACTAAAAAATATTTATACGTTTCACAACTGAAACATATCGTGTTATGAAAATTTTACATTTTGCAGGAATATATAATGTTATGTTCTACGTTTTGTAAGTTTAATATAATGTGTTTTGCAACTCCAAATTCTAAAACAATTTCCAATTATAAAATAGCATTGTGTTATCCCAAACCCATGTACTTAATAGTTATATTAGTTTAAGATATAAAGATACAACTGATATAGGACAGTAATAGATAGATAGACAGGGTTGGAATCCCTCCAACGAGCTTTGCGCTCAAGGCTTTGCACCTAGTTTAGAGTTTTACGCTCAAGGAATTTAGGACTAAATTATCCTTTCACATGATAGAATGAGACTAATCTTTTATTACTAAAAATAAACTGCATGATACATATCACCTTAGATCCCTTATATAGGAGATAACAAGAATCTCTAAGGTTTACTGTAATTTTAAAATCCTCTAAGTTTCTAACTTATGAAAAATACGTAATAAGAGCTCCAAATTAATTTTGACTTTTAAAATTTCAATACTCTTAAAATTCCCACAAAGAGTAGTTATTAAGCCCTATGGCTTCTCTGTTCTGCATCATTCTCCAATATTGAGAAAATCTCCACTCCGACGAGATAAAACTGAAATATAGTTGAAAAATGTGAAGGTCAAAACCACATTGTAACTTCTCTTTTGCTGTCTATTCAAATCTCTGGATTGGGTACATTATTCTACATGATAAAAAATATTTGGTATCCACTTTTATGATCATCCTTTAAGAATATTATAACTCGTGTCATCATATCTAATAAATGGCAAGTTGATGGATATGAATTAGGACTTCATAGTGCTCTTGTTGATGGCTTTGTCGTCGATGCATATTCTCAATGTTTTTGTCATTCTTATGTGTGAACAATTCAATATTTTATGTCATGATAATTTTTACTTCTAATGGTACATCATATAACAAAACTACAATATCTTTTGCCATCAGGAGAAACATGATAGGACAGTCTTTGCCCTGCTGTAAAGCTCTTATTGAATCAACAATACAAAGAGGCATTTGTAACAATTTCTTATTTCATTCTTTGATACTTGATATTTTCTTTGGTTTTGGTTAGATAAGTTTTAGCGTGATCTTCTTACCATCGTGAATAAATGAACATGTGTTGGATCAACCTAAAAACATTACATCTTGATCAAAATATATAACTTTTTTAGAAGGATGTGACCTGCATTCATGGATACCACATCGCACCAAACATCGTATGTGTAAGATAAGAACTCGATAGGTACCTTGAACTGATGAGTAATAAGGATAGCCGAGGTTTCGATCTACACCTCCTTATATGGTTAGGGGATGGGAAATCGAAAGTAGACCAAGATGAGCTACCATACGAGCTGCTACAAAATATTCTAAGAAATCCCATTATCAATAATCAACTTGTAATTATGATCACCAGTTTTAACAGAGGTAAATAAAATTGACGATATGCGCCAATCACTATAGTTATAGGTTGGACTAACATTCATCTCACCACTCCCAGACTAGGGTGTAAATTCACTTCCTCGTTGAGTTCTAGATCACTCAAATCCAAATATGGTTCATAAATTTAATCTTCATAATTATCTACATTTCTCACTCTGTTGATGATGGTCGCTAACACCTTTCGAGATGCTTCTTTCGAAGGATGCAACAAAATGGTCGAAGCTTTGATAGTTAAAGCATTGGTGAGTTGTTTTCGAGTTATGCTAATTAGTTTTTCCCTTTCCTTGATTCCTATAGGTGTACCCAATACTGATAAATTTAGGTGCAAATTTTACCTTGGAGGACGAGGCTTGAGAATCCCCGCACATAATATCGCTCCAATTTTTGTACCAGTTGGTAGGCTCAGTCCAGTGTCTCAATGGTATGAGTTATCCGTTATTTTCGGGTTTATTGACAGAGCCCCTGTACAAAAACAAGAAAGATTAAATGAATTTCAATAACATTACATCTCAACATTAATTCATAATTGAGAAATATACTCTACAACCGGAAAAATATCCTGACAAAACATCTATCATTGATCAAGAAACTGTTGTTGTTAAGACAAAGGAACATGTTTTCCCCTAAGTTTGTCTTTCATATTATCCCATAGAAGAATCTCCGCTTCTCGTGCTCTATTTCAAGATTAGTCCAAGACAATTTTACTTGTTCCACCAACTTCATTTTTTTAATCTGACCTGTCGAGCGTGGGATATCTCATACCATTCAAAAAGATAATCCATGTCGGATAGCCAGTCAAGAAAATCTTTGGGGTTCGGTTTTCCATCGAAACAAGGGACGTCTACCTTCACTGATTTTAATATTTTTTCCTTCATATATTGCACATTGCTTTCATGGATTATCCCTACAGATATTTCTCCTAGCTTGCAGTACCTTTGTACCTCCCACACTGCTTTCATAATCTCTATTTTGGGTTTCCAGCGTTGTATATCGGGCATCGAATGTTGTACACATCTAGACTAACTATTTTTTTGTTATGTAACGAAATTACAGACATATATCTAGTTATTTAAGTTGTGATACCAAAAGTGATGTAGGATAGTAATAAATAGATATGTAGGATTATAATCACTCCAACGAGCTTCACGCTTAGTTTCGAGCTACACACTAAGGCTTTCAGGTCTAAATTTTTCTTTTGCATGATAGAATAAGACTCATATTTTATTTCTCAAAATAAACTACCTCATACATATCACCTTAAATCCATTAGGTAAGAGATAATAAAAATCTCTAAAGTTTGTTGTAATTTCATAATATTCTAAGTTTCTAACATAGTAAAACCACGTAATAAGAGCTCTACATTAATTGTGACTTAAAATTTCAGTACTCCTAAAATTCACTCTAAGAATATTATAATATAATGTTGTGTAAGTCTAACATCTATAAAATTTTGAAGTTATAAAATAAGATTATATTATCCAAAATCAAAATGTACTAATATATATTAGTTTAATATATAACTTTAATATTACATCGCATCTCTTTACTTGGTAAGTCTTATATTGAAACTAGAAAATAACTAATCTATCTAATAAAAAATGACCTTGTTTCTTAACATTGTTAGGGTTGTTAATGGTTTCCGAGAACCGAGAACCAGACCGGAACCGAACCGGTAAGGACCACTTTAACGATCTGATTCACGATTTTATTTTAAAAACTAAGATCGAAAAGGAACCGGAATAGTAAAACCAGTAAAGAACCGAACTGATAAAAATGATAAACCGACATAACCGATTCAAAACCAAGAACCAAACTGATAAAACCGATAAACATTTGGTATATATATACGTGAGTTACTTATCCCACAATGTATATAAAAATGCTACAAACAGTTCTATAAATATATAATATAGTATATTTTGGATAATATATTATTTTAACTTTTTGGGTAAAAAAATTAATCAATAAAAAATACATATATGGGTAATTAGTAAAAAGTTACTTTAGTTTTTCTTATTAAATAAGATAGAACGAAATAAAAACTTGAGGTTAAAATAGTGGTGAGAGACTACTACCTAACATAAACATGTTTATAATAATAAAACTACCTAGTTGTCCCATCTATAAAAACAATAACAACAAAATTAGCTCCAACACACAAACATGTTGAAATTACATAAAATTTATCTTCAATTATCATACCGTACATAATTAATTTTACAAGTTTAGTTGGGTTAACCTTTCACAACTTATATGTTTAGTATATATACTATTTTTCAAAAAAATTAAATTTCAAAAATTATAATATGTCATGTTTCATAATTTAAAATTGTGAAACTTAAATATATTATATTTTGAAACTACATTAGATTATGTTTAGTAACTGAATTGTACAATGTTTTGCAGCTTAATTATAAATAAATTTAATGAAATAATTTGCCTTGACTTTGAAGAAGTTTGTCATCTACTCCGTCCTGATGAATATCATGATGGAATTCATTCGTGCCTGGCGAATATCATCATCCTTTTACGCTAGTATTTTGGTAAGTCTAACATGTTTTGATCCAATTTCAGTCGATTTTATGGTTAAAATTATTTACATATATAGTTTAAAACTTTGTTTACGCCAAATAATAATAATATACCTCCAACCTAAAATATCGGTTTTCGTTTAAGATTTTCTTAAAAACATTAAATTTTGTATGTATTAAAAAAGACAAAATAAAAAATTATGTATACATTATTTCACAATTGAGATTTAGAATAACAACTTTTGGAAAACACGAAATCTTAAAAATTAAACCAAATTTGATTGTAAAAAGAATAAGCACATTTTTGATTTTTTTATATTAACTATATTTTATATTTTAATTTATGTATGATTTTTTCCATTAACAAAGTATTTAATAAGTTATTTTTGGATATCTTTTATTTTATTTTTAAAAAATATTAAAATTACAGATATCGATATAATAAAACATTTACTTAAAATATAAAATAAAATATTTATTAATATTTTATAATAAATATTTGATAAAACCCATTATATATAAACCAAAGTAAATTTATATTAAGAAGTTGAGTATTACAATATTTTGAGTTTAGGCTCAGGAACAATTTATAGAGAGAAAAGTCCAATTCTCTGACCAAAATTTAGGCGCATGTGACGCGTTTGGTACTCCTTCGAAAATATAAAATCTACTCATTTAGCTAGCTGGCCTCTTCGCTTCTCTATTTCAACTTTTTTTTTTATGACAAAGTTAAGTTTGGTAGAATATTTTGAGTTCAGAGAAGAGATTTCATTCAGAGAAAGCTTAACCAGAGATAGAAACTTCAATCACCTTTGATGATAACTAAAGAGGTAATGTTAAGAATGAGCCGAATAATACTTTGACAGCGTATCGTGTTTGGCGGTACAGTTTTATGTCACTGACAATGAAGCTATAGTGGATAGTTCCTCCTATAGTTTCTTTGATATTGTCATCTTTACTCTTGTGGTATTGGCATCTCGAGTCTTGTGTATGTGAGCCCATTAGAGCCATTATCTAGAAAGTTCTGTTTGATCCTTATAAATAGACTACTAAGACTACACAAAACACAATCTGAAATCTATAACCCTTTTCTATCACACTGAAGCACTTTTCTCTGGCAGCACCCGTGGACGTAGACAATTTTCGAACCACGTCAAATCATGTGTTCTTTTTTTTTTTTTTTCTGTACTTTATTCGTGTTCTCTTTTTATTTTTATTCTATGCTTGAGCCATTTATGATAAATTGCATAGTGATTTACTCAAAGGGAAGGAATGGAATTCAATGAAGTGTTTTCTCCAACGGTGAAACATAGTTCGATTCGAGTTATGTTAGCCATGGCAGTTTTACAAAATTTAGAGCTTGAGAAGTTGGATGTGAAGACTGCATTTCTACATGGTGAATTGGAGGAATGAATCTACATGAGATAACCAAAGGGATTTATCGAACCTAATATGGAGGATAAGGTTTGTCTGTTGAAAAATTCACTGTATGATTTGAAACAGTTACATAGGCAATGGTACAAACGGTTCGATACATTCACGGTGTCAAAAGGGATCACGAAGAGTCCATATGATAGTTGTGTGTATAATTAAAATATGTCAGATGATTTTTATGTTTACTTGTTGTATGTGGATGATCTGCTTATTGCTGCTTGTAGTATGTCACACATTGTGCAGATAAAGAAACAGCTTAGTGTCGAGTTTGAGATGAAGGATCTGGGTAGAGAAAAGAAGATTCTTGGTATGGAGATTATCAGGAACAGAAGTGTAGGATCATTACACTTGTCCCAACAAAGCTATATTGAGAAAGTGCTACAGAGATTCAACATGTTTGATGCTAAAGAAGTGAGCATCCCGTTTGCTACTCATTTCAAGTTGTTTGCACAGAAGCAGCCGAAGACAATACTGAGGTGGAACAAATATCGAAGGTTTCATATTCAAGTACAGTTGGTAATATCATGTATGCTATGGTATGCACACGTCTTGATATTCACATGCAGTTACGTGTAGTTAACAGGTACATGTGATATCTTGGGAAAGAACACTGGCAGGCAATGTAATAGATACTTCAGTATCTTAAGAATACTTTGAACGTTGGCTTAACTTTTAACAAGACCGATATTGGTGGATTGCTGAATGATATTGCAGGATCAGTGGTTGGTTTTGTCGATTCTGATTTTGCAGGTGATATCGATAGAAGGAGATCTATGACATGATATGTATTTACTCTAGATGGTAGTGCGATCAGTTGGAAATCTTAGTTGTAAGCTACCGCTTTGTCTACAATAGAGGTAGAGTACATGGCAGTAACATAAGTAATTAAAGAGGAAATATGGTTGCAAGGTTTGGTGGCATATTTGGGCTTCGATATAACTACTACAAAAATTCTTTCTGACAGTCAAATCACCATACATCTTACAGTGAACCAGATGTACCACGAGCGTACAAAGCACATAGATATTAGGTATTATTTTATTCGTGATATAATATCAAAGAGAATTGTTGATGTGAAGAAAGTGTTTACACACGATAATCCAACAGATATAATGGCCAAGGCAATATCAGTTTGAAATTTTAGGGAGTGCCTAAACTGGATTGGTGTTCGCAGTATAGAGTGAATGCCTTAGGGGAATTTGGTGAGTCAAAATAAGAGAATTTTATCTATTGATAGTGAAAAATGATATTCACCTCAAGGGGAAGATTTGTTGAGAATGAGTCGAATAATGCCTTGACAGAGTACTATGTTTGGCGGTACAACTTTGTGTCATTGACAGTAAAGCTATAATGGATGGTTCCTCGTATATTTTCTTTGATATTGTTATCTTTAGTCTTGTGGTATTGACATCTTCAGTCTTTTATATATGAGCCCATTATGACCATTATCAAAAAGTTCTATTAATTTCCTATAAATAGACTACTAGGACTACACAAAACACAATCTGACATATGTAACCCTTTTCTATCATAGTGAAACACTTTTCTTTGGCGGCGTCCGTGGACGTAGACAATTGTCGAACCACGTTAAATCTTGTGTTATTTTATTTTTTGTCCTTTATTCGTGTTCTATTTTTATTTGTGTTCGGTAGTCATTTGTGATAAATTGCATAGTGATTTATATCAGGTAACATAATTTCAAACTAGATCTTGAATGCTTATTCTTTGTATCAAATTTTTCTTTCAATAACTAGGTTAAGGTTAGGGCTGTCAATTTCGGGTTTCGGGTCGTGTTCGTGTCGGGTTTGACCAACCCGAAATTTTAGAAACTATGACACGAACCCGACCCGAACCCGACCTGTTAAAAACCTGTTGGACCCGAACCCGACATGCTTGACACGAAATTGTATCCAACACGAAACACACGTTTGACACGAACCCGACCTGTTTGACACGAATTTTGGGTAAAGGAAAAACTTAATAAACGGAGATGCAAGGGATCGAATCCTGTACCTCCCACATGCAAAGTGGGTGCTCTACCATTTGAACTACATCCCCTTTTGAAATTTTATTGGTCCATTATATTTATATAAAGTCAAGATACGCTTACTTCATATATTTACACCGGCTTTACTATCACCGGTGAAGTTATCTTACCGTAAAATATATGGTGATGATGGGTTTGCCATCTCATCTAAACATGAAAAAAATACTTGAGATAAATTAAATAAATTTCAGAAAATATCAAATAACCACTAAGTTGTCACTTCTTAACAAATAACCATTAGAATTGTGAATCGATTCATCCCATAAAACAAGATTGAATGCATTCAATATCTATTAATAAATCTAGCAAACTCACACGAATCAGATAAAAAAACTATTAAATAATAAATTATTTCCATTTTTTATTCTTAATATTATAATCTATATACATAGAAGATGAAAGATTCAAAACTTTATTAATATACGTGAAAGAAGAATAAAATTCAAAACTTTATAGCAAACATGTGAACCATCATTTGTCCTCCCTCATATACTTATTTAAGTATACTATTTATTTTATATCTTTTAAATTTAAAATAAAATTATTTCATTAATAAAGTTTTATAAATATTTTTGGTGTTCTAATCTATAGGTCAAATTTTTAAAATAATATTATTTTATTAATAAAATTTTATTAAGTGTTTTCAGTATTTTATTTTACAGGTGTACATGTCTTTTGGGTTTTACAGGTCTGTTTCGGGATTACATGTCTTTTCGGGTTTCACATGTCTTTTCGGGTTTACGGGTCTTTTCGGGTTTTACAGGTCAGTTTCGGGTTTACAGGTCTTTTCGGGTTTTACAGGTCAGTTTCGGGTGACACGAACCCAACCCGTTTTTTTCGAGTCGGGTTCGTGTCGTGTCTTAATTTCACCGGGTCTGAAATATCAGGTCTCTAACCCTAAAATTTCGGGTCGTGTTCGTGTTGGATTTGCATGTCGTGTCCAAAATTGACAGCTCTAGTTAAGGTATAACTTTGTTCTCAGCCACAAACTCGCAGTCAACTCTTTGTAAGATTTTGATTCTACTCTGATTTCTAGTTTTCATAAACTTGTTTCTATCTTCATATCACCCACTCGCAGTCAACTCTTATGTTTTCCTTTATTGGATATCGATATTCTACGAATTTCAGATTTCTACAAACAAGAAGAAAGTTAGGTGATACTATATGCTTTGAGATTTGTTAGAAATAACTCATTTAGTTTATTATGATTAAGAATAAACATGAATATGAAAAATAATAAAATACAAAATAATGAAATATTAATCTTTGTGTTTTATGAGAGGTATGATGACGAAGACAAGAGAAACGAGAGATATGGAGAAATAATAAAGAAGATTCATTTTCAGAATAGCTCATATAAGAGTTTTAAACTGAAAAGTTTCAAATGAAACCATCAAATATATGACTATTATATCATTTTAAGCTTTGGTATATGATTCCAGATTACTGTTGTCAGTCATATACTCTAAGGTATCCTACATCAAGGCTTTTCAGTAATGTAATAGCTCTTAGATGACTATGAGCCTGGTTTTGATTGTAGGCTAGTTTCTTTTTGCATTTTAGAGTCCATTTAGTTATGTAGTCAGCATCATGGTTTTGATCTCTACATATATGAACTAAGGTCATGTTGGCAAAGATAAGTTTCTTGTAACATTCAATAAAATGGGCAAAAACCAAGGTGTTTTACCTTTCATCAATATTACAAGAAGAACCAAAGAGTCATATTTTATGTTAAGATGGATTATTTCATTTATTTTACGTAATAGTAGACCATCTAATAGTGTCATGCATTCAGCAATAATAAGGGTTTGCTTGCCTTAGATTCTACCATAAGCTGCTACTATATCTTATTTATTGTCTCTAATTAGGCCACATCAACTAGATTCGTCATATAAACTACATGATCAATTTGTATCAAGTTTGCATATGTTACCCAATGGTAGATTTCATTCAAGATAAAGTATTTTTATTGTCTTGTTTAAGTGTTGAAAACAACCTAGTTCAGGAGAAACCTTAACGTCATTGATATGGTTCAGTATAGAGTTAACTGTATAAATTTTCTCTTAATGCTTATATCTATTTCTAGATACCCATATGACTCAATATATTATAAGAAGAATAATGGTTCTTCTTTGAGCTTCTTTTTTGAATAGACCAAAACCACATCCAAATTAGATGAGCTAAAGTCACGTGTCTACCTATTAGGATACCAAACAATTGAGCAAAGTAGTTTCAGACTTCCTATGATATGTTACATTGAACAAATAGATTGTTTATTGATTCAATACCCCCATAAAATTGGCATTTAGAGGGTATATATATACTAAATATTAATTGTTTTTATATGAGACTATAATTATAGTTAATGAATTCCACATTTTTTATAGGCCAGTTAATATGAGAGACATCAAAAGTTTCAAAATAACCACGAGATAAATCAAACTTTCAAGATTATAAACTAGTTATACAGATAAATTACAATTACACGATTATCCCACATTAAAAATGTATTCTTTTATAATCATACTAATTTATTTCTTAGATAAATATAATGACGCTAAAATCACGCTTCACAATTTTACTCCAAACCTAAAATTCCTTAAAGTTTTTTTATAAATCTTATCACTTTTCATACGATTCAGTTGCCTCATCAAGATGAAACACCAAAAGCTTTTAAAAGTTTCACCTGAATCATTTTCTCAGTCTTCAATGCAATTTGGTTGATTGAAAATCAACTTTAATTTTTCTTAATTTTGTAAATTTTAGGATTTATTATACCATTTTCCATTCGATTTAGAGTTTCCTCGAAATTTTTATGTGTATGTATCTCTTTACAGGTGCGTTATGGATTTATATTTTAAAGCTTCAACTTTGAGACTATTTGTTGAATTAATTATGCTTACAGATTATATCAATATTTTTTATCTTATACTTTGAAACTTTTTTTATGATATGGATTTTTATTGTTGGCCTTGATTTCATGATTAATTCGATTGTTGATTTAGTGTGTGTTTAGTTTTTATATACTATTGATGGTCCATGTTTGGATTTTTAACTTTTAAGGCTTATATAATTTAGGTGAATGCAATATAAGGTCTAATGAAAATATATGGTTTGAGGTTTAGCTTTCAGGTTTGGCTTCAAAAAAGTTTGTGATTGATTATGCTTATATATATTGCATAATGAAGAAAGTAAAGGAATGCAAAACATACATAAAGTATATATAGCATATGATTAATCATATGTCTGTGATACTGGTGTTATGAATACTGGTGTGGATTTTCTGACTGTAATAAAAAAAGATCAAGCAGTATTAAAGTAATCATGTTCGCGAAAAATTGTTTAAGAATTTTGGGTTGGTGTCATTTGTTTGACATGCTCTTAATTTGATCAGTGATTTAAACTCTTTAGTTGTGGATAATTCCCAGTTGAGCCGTTGTATCTAGTTTCTATCAATATATAGCTCATTTATTTCACATGGAATATTGTTAACTATTTTACATTTATCACACTCTATGTACTCGTGATTCATAAGACATACAGTAAATTTGAAGTTGTTAATGAGTTTTTACGAATTAAATTTAAAAAAATAATGGAAAGAATACGCATAGATCTTGTTGTAGTGCTGCAGGCATAAATATATTATATCATATATAATATTATTGGTATTGTTAAATTGTAGCGAATTACATGATTAATCATGAATAACAATATTATATCACGAGTTATAGGTATTAGAATTGTTAAGCTCTCACGAGTAACAATATTAATCATGATAGTTTTACAATGTCAACACGCTTATTCATAATATAATTCTATGCAAACTTCTTAACTTTCCTACTATGAATAAAAAAATAAATAGGTTTATTATAAAATGTAGTAGATAATCTCAAACATTGATCTTTTGATAGTTACTCCATAAAATACATAAGATTAACAATAAAAAATTATAATAGATAATATTACACGTTCAAAATCTAGTAAATTATATTTTAAATATAACCATCAAACGAGCCAAGAAATTCAATTTCAACATAAATTAGACAACACTCAACGATTACACCAATACAATTATCAGCAAGTTATTTGGCAACCACCTAAATGAATTTGTATTTAAAAAGAAAAATCCAATTTCTCTATACACTACAAAATCAATACCTACTTAGAATTAGAATTAGAACAAAAACCTAAACCCATTAGTAGAAAGAACTTTCCCAAAATAAAAATTATAATTAAAATAGAAATAAAGAATAATATAAGACGATTCCTCCAAAATAAGGTCTTAGTGAAAGTTAGTTAGTGCAACAATATACGAATACTTCAAAATAAAAGTTATATTTCTCTTAGTGGATTAGTTAAACAAGTATAAAAGACTTACTAGTTCAAATTAAAACAAAATAATTGCAGTAGTTTAGTTAATAATAAAATCATGAATTAAGAAAAGGATGATCTAAATATTTATTTATAATATTCTCTAGTCAATCAACATTTCTCCTCATAATACAAAACAAGAAGCATAATCATAAAAAACATAAAAAAAAATCAGATCAACTATGAGAAAACTAACCACAAGCGAGTATATTTGCCAATCGAACTACAAGCTTCTTCCCATGTTTCATCACTTTCTTCATGATACTATATAATGATCTTGGCTCTATTTACATAGAAAAGTTAACACCTATTTTGAGACACACGAATAAACCAAAAAAAAATCATGTGCCTTGAAAACCATGGTGAAGTACTCATAATACTCAACTTGATTAGTTATATTCATCACTCGAAAAGTAATATCTCAAAAGATAAGTATGAACCAAAACTTATAAAATAGAATTCATTAAACAACTACTCTTTTGATTTTTTACTGCTCTTAATATCAAAAGATAAAATAACCCGTATAAGTGTGTAGTCTTTTGTCAATCCAACTTCCAACTCAATGTTGAAATCATTACGATTTCTATCACTAACCTTCTATAATACCTCTTATGAAAATAAACATATTTTTCTTCCATTCTCGAGATTACATTTTAAAATATCATTATAACCAGAAAAATTACATTCTTTGTAAAAATAAAATATACTAGTTTTTTTTTCTAGCTCATCCTTCAAATATCTTTATCCTCAAAGTTTTTTAGACACCAAACTGTTTTTCATGCTAAGATGATTTCTATAAATATTCACAGTCTATAAATCGTATTTGTAGACCAAATTAAACATGAATAATTACAATTATACAAATACATACAAGTATAACCAAAATAACTTATAGTTATTACCTTATCTTTGACTACCTGGTGATAAATCATTCCCCAGTCTGACTCAATTAGTATAATTGAAATAGCCATTAGCAACCCGTTGATAATGCTAGAGGATCTGTTATTACCTGATAAAGGAAGGAAAATAGAGGTGGTTAACATGTAATTTAGCTCATAAATAAGATCAAGATCCGTGTATTTAGTGACTAAGGACTAAAGTAAAGCACACATAAGAAATAAGTGGCTTAAATGATAGACCCCGAGAACTTGTTTGTTAATAGTCAAATAGTGGGGTAAGAAATCCACTCTCACGGTGGTAAATATGTAATTTTACCATCCACCTAATTTACTATATAAAGGACATTCCCTTTTGGGAAAAAGGGCAAATGATTGATCAATAATTGTAAAATTTATTCCTTTTGTCTCTTCCTTTTCTAGTAATTCACTGTTCACTATCACATCACACGAATATTCTCTAGTCCGACCCCCTCATATGAACATCTTCGCTCCTGAGTCTCACTAAAGATTCTCTGAGTTCATCATTACTAATAAGATAATTGATTATGTTAATAAAATTATTAGAAAAACCAAAAGTATCTAGAATCTTAAGAATAAAATAGATAAAAAAGCTTGTCAAAGGTTTTTTCCATGTCAAGATTTATCAAAAGATTACCACCTCTAGTAGTTTTATTTATATCTCTTATTATTTATTGCGTTAGAAAATATTATCATGAACATATCTCACTTTGACAAAACATGTTTGTTCTTCTAAAATCAGATTAGGGAGAATGCTAGATAACCTATCGTTGATTATTCTGGAAATGATTATGTTAAAAACAGAGCACAGACTTATAGACATGTAGTCATTCGAGGTTTATGATGGTCTTTTTTTGGGAATAAGACTAATAGAGGTGGCATGCATGCCTTGAAGAGTATGTATTCCTTTAAGAAAGGCTTTTATAGCACTGCAAAGGTCTTTTTTAATGATATACCAATAGTTAATATAGAACTTAATATTAAAACCATCTATACCAGTCACGCTTGTAGGATTAAGATCTTTGATAGAACTTATAATTTATTCTTATGTATGATCTTTCATCAGATTCGTATTGTCTTCCTCAGTGGCTATTTTAGAGATGATGTGAGATAAATTGTTGATCTTTTTGCTTGCAGGTGAGTTGAGGAGCCTTTTGAAATGCGAGATGGCTGAATTAGAAATCTCATGATGATTCTCAATCAAGTTAGAGTCGTCAAGAATTAGAGTTATTCTTGATTTTCTCATTTTTCTCTTAACAAAATTGTGGAACACTTTAGTGTTGTTATCTCCATTGATTACCCAATTAATGTTGCTTTTTTTATTCCAGAAAATTTCTTCTCTGGCCAGAAGCTGAAGATGAGTTTCTTTTGCTTTATTGAGTCTGACTTTGCTCTCACTGTTGTTTATTTCCTAGTAAGAAATTTTAAGAGATTTAATTTATGTTTCAAAATTTGCTATAGAATTGAAAATGTTACCAAATTCAGATTTGTTCCAATCTTTAAGAGTTGATTTTAATCTCTTCAGCTTGTTCAAAAGATATAGATAAGGTTTCCCTGGGTCTCTTTGTTCCACCTTTCCTGAGGAGCCTTAAAACAATTATGAGTTAACCACATATTTTGGAATCTGAAAGAAGGTTTAATCTTATCTGAGTTTTGAGACATTGATATACACAATGGACTATGATCAGATCCGGTTCTAGACATATGATTAACTGTAGTGATATTAAATAGAGAATTCCATGAATCATTAGCCAAGACTCTATCAAGTCTTTTCCACATATGACATTGGTCCAGGTATAGGTGTTGTCATTATAACCATAGTCTGCAAGGTAGCAGTCATGAATAGTTTGATTGAATTCGTCCATACTTCTAACATATAAGGTATAGTATCTTAGTTGTTCAGTAGGTTTAGATATAGAATTAAAATCCCCCATCACTAGCCAAGCTTCAGAAAGATCATAAATCTGTTTGAGGTTGTCCCAAATCTTTAATCTTTGATTTCTACAACATTTAGCATAGATTATAAAGATGATAATATCTTTATTTAAAGTGGAAAGATTGGTTATAGTTGTAATGTTAAAGTCTAGATTCTAGAGAACTCATATCTTGTTAGAGATATTTGTTGTGCTGTTCTGAAATCTAAGCATATTAGAAATTTTAGAGAGATTAGAAACATCGATTATTGGCTCTTGATTGGTGAGAAAAAAATCGGCTTGATGATTGATTTGAGACGTCTTTTAGAGAGTTTGTTTCCAATCCCTCTGATGTTCTAGCAGAGAAGTTTGATCATTTAAGAGAGCCATGATCCTAGAAAACCTTTTTTTTAATCTTTGGTGATAATCTTAGCTTTAATTAGAGGTTTATTTTGATCTTCTTTCGATTCGTTTTGGCTGATATTTTTTCCTTTTGACATGTATATTTGAGAGCTTTGAAGACTTCTTGTGCTTCTACGTTTGGTAGAAGATGGAGAGATTATATCTGACCAGACCTTTGTTTTTCTAATGTCTTGTTTCCCATTTCCAGAGTATGCATAGCTTCAGCAACCTCAGAGGTATTAATTTTTGAATTTATATTGTTTGATTACTGATTTGTTGATTAATATGATCTTTGTGGGTAGGATTGTTCTGATTGGAAGGTATTACAAGCCTTATTTATTCTGATTGATGAGTTACACAACTATGGTATTGAGAAGATTCTTTCTTTTCTAAAGTGGATGATTCATCTTGATGAGTCCGAATTATGCACGCTCTCCGGACAAGGACAGATCGGTCCAAGGCCTCTAGACCGGACATATCACACGGGCCGGACAGATCACACGGACTGGACAGATCACTTTGAGCACAATGATCATAAGACTGTTCGAACTATGACAAACGTACTAAAAAACCTAAACACTTCTTGACTAAGCTACTTGCTCTCCTACTTAGAGCTCATGGGTCTTTGAACATGACCCGGGTCCATTAAACATGACCCGAAATCCCATAAGGGCCCAAACATCATGGTATAAATACCCAACCACCTGCATTAAGTGTGGGTAATGAGAATTAACTGCTACCAGGCTGCTTAATTATCTCTCTACTCTCTACTCTAAACACATAACACCCACACACTACCATAAAACACCAACTGAAATTACTAGCCTACCCTCAGGCGATTATTATCCACACCAAATTGGCGACCACAGTGGGAGAAGAAGGTGCCTGAATCAAGCATTCAAAACCAGCTAAGAAAATCTGTCCGAATGAATCCGGATAATCCAGAAGTACCACCAGTTTTGCTCGAAGTGGTAGGAGAAAACGATGAATACACTATCGAAGAGCGTGATAGGCTAAATGGTGAAATAGAAGCTCTGAGGGCTGAAAAGACCAAGATGGGCGTGAAAGAAAAGTTCAAAGCATCAGTTGCTCATCACACCGATAACCCTAGAGAGCATGAGTCTTCAAAAACTCATGTGAGCACTAAAAAGACTCATGCCAGTTCCAAAAAGTCTCACCGGTCTAAGCCAGTGGAGAGTTCTGACTCAAGCTCAGAATCTTCTGATAGCTCTTCAGACGATGAGGGAATTGAGAAATCCTTATCCTCTAGCAGCGATGAGGGTCGAACTAGAAAGAAACAAAAGAGCAGATTAAAAAATATTCAAGAAAAAGGGATAGACATGGAAGGATGAAGAAGAATATTGGTAAATGGTCATCTCACAACCGGAGGCATGTGGATCGGATGCTGATGGATCCCTTCGCTTTCCACGATGAACCATGTATCTTTGCAACTCCCAATGAGGATACTGTGTTCAGTCGTGGAAGGAATTGGAGGCAATCTCCATTGTCTTCTAAAATTCTGTCCGGAAACCTCCCTAAAAGGTTTGACAGCACCAAAATAGAGAAGTACGATGGCAGTACTGATCCGGACAACCATCTGGATCAATTTAAAAACTTCATGATGAACTTTGATGACGATGACAAACTACTCTGTAGGGAATTCTCCCAGTCATTCACGTGGAGTGCTCTAAAGTGGTACAACAGCCTGCCTCAGGGTTGTATTAAAGATTTCGATACTTTTTGGGTAGCCTTTCGAAGGCAGTTCGTAGGGAGTAAAGAGCTAAAAGGCAATAGAGACACAATAATCCATTGTGCCCAGGAACCAAATGAGTCCTTGAAAGAATATATAAGCCGTTTTGTGAACACCAAGAATGGGTTGGCTGATTGCTTCGAACAGGTAGCAATAGCATCCCTGAGACAGGGTTTGAACCCAGGCAATCTAGCTGATTCAGTGACCAGAAAGAAGGCCATGACATGGGGAGGGTTGCTGAATCAGGTTGGCAAACAAATAAACGTCGATGAAACAAAGAAAACCAGGGTGCACAGGCAGGTGAGGTCTACCCCAGTGGCACCAAATCCCAATCAGAATCAGTCCGGGAACAAAGCAAGAGAGACCGGACAGGGGCATGGTAGGGCAAAAGCTCAGTCTCAGCCAGCTGCTCCTGCTCAAAGTCAACAATCCAGAAACAAGAGAGGGCCATGGGTCCAACCGGAGTGGTTCGCGGAGTTAAAAGAAAGTGTGGCCACTATCTTTGATAAAACGAAGGAAGAGGTGCATTACCGGAGACCGGCAACACTGCAGTCTCCCAGAGAGCATCGCAACAATTCTTTTTGCCAATATCATAATGATATTGGTCATACCACTGATGACTGCATAGCATTGAAACAAGAAGTTCAAAACTTGATTGAAAGGGGAAAGCTGGGGGCCTACGTGAAAAGAAGAGGGGGTAACAGGCCTGATAACACTCACCGGGTTGGTCCAAGTAATGCTGCTCCGGAGGGAGCCATGATTATAATTGAAAGGTTTGACGTAGAATCTGAGTACTTGGATCCTGATCCAACTCGAAACAGAGTGGGTGCAATTGAGGAATGTTCTAGGTCGGTCTCCGGGGTCATTAAGTTTTTCGAGTCACTTACAATTTTCGGAGGGGACACTATGACAGCTCCTACTGCTTCTTCGAGGAAGAGGCATGTTCATAGTTTAGCCTCCCAGCTAGAAGGAGGCACGACTTCCTATCAATCACAAAATTCATTCCCCTTCATTGTTTTTGATGAAGATGATTTAAGAGACATTGCTGGCCCTCATGAGGATGCTGTCGTCATAGGAGCATCTATAGGGGGCCATAACATAAGACGAATCCTGGTGGATACTGGAAGCTCAGCCAATATCCTTTTCCTAACCACATACAAGAAAACGAAAAATCCAGCTGTAATTCAGAGTTTGGACAGGTCAATCGTGGGCTTTACAGGCAGCTCAGCAGATGTGATCGGAGAGTTCGAAGAAGAAGTGTTATTGGGCAAGGGCCCTTTCAAGAAAATGGTTAGAATACTATTTATTGTGGTGGATTGTCCCACTTGCTATAATGCTATTCTAGGGAGGTTTTGGCTTTCTAGGATGCATGCAATGGCTTCAACAGTCCACCAGTGCTTGAAATATGCTGTTCAGGGACAGGTTGGAGTCGTCCGGAGCAGCCAAAAGATTGCAAGAGAATGTTATGCCACTGCCCTAGCTCCTCGAACGCTGGGGGCAGTCCGTATTAATGAACAATAGCAGTTTGAGGGCCTTTCTGGGGGTGAGGGTGAAATTGATGACCCCAGAGAGACCCCTGGAGTATTAATACCGATCAAAGAAGTAGAAACACACTGTTTGGAAGATGGGAAAAGTGTCAAGATAGGGTCCAAGATGCCACCTGTGTTGAAAGATAAAATGTTAAAGTTTTTGAAGAACCATCAACACGTTTTTGCTTGGTGCAATGCTGATGTTACTGGAGTTCCATTAGAAGTGATATCACATCACCTATCCGTCCGGAGAGAAGTAGCTCCAGTGGTTCAAAAAAGAAGAGCTTTTTCCAAAGAAAAGGCTGATGTCATTATGCAAGAGGTTGACAGACTCACAAAGATGGGGCACATCAAGGAGTCTCAATACCCTTTGTGGACTGCCAATCCTATCTTAGTGAAAAAGAAGAATGGCAAGTGGCGCATGTGCATTGATTTCACAGATCTCAATAGAGCTTGCCCAAAAGATTTGTATCCAGTTCCCCGGATTGATCAGTTAGTAGACTCCACCTCTGGGAACAACCTACTTTCCTTTATGGATGCTTTCTCCGGATACAATCAGATTCAAGTAGATCCAAAGAATCAAGAGCATACCATATTTTTCACTGACAGAGGTCTTCATTGCTACAAAGTAATGCCATTTGGTTTGAAAAATGCTGGGGCTACTTATCAGAGGTTAGTCAACAAGGCATTTTCTGATCAAATTGGAAGAAATATGGAGGTGTACATTGATGAAATGATGGTGAAGAGTGTAGATGAGCAGTTGCACTTGTCCGATCTCCAAGAAACTTTTGCCAACTTAGTAAAAGTGAATGTGAAATTAAACCCAGAAAAGTGTGTGTTCGGAGTGCAGTTCGGGAAGTTTCTAGGCTATATCATAAGTGAGCATGGAATACAGCCCGATCCGGACCAGCTCAATGCTCTTTTCCAAATGGAGCCTCCTCGAAACATTAAAGAAGTACAGCGGTTAACGGGGAGATTAGCTGCCTTAAACAGATTTATCTCAAGGTCTTCGGACAGATGTGCACCTTTCTTTCAAACTTTGAAGGGTGCAAAGGGATTCGATTGGACCCCACAGTGTGATGAGGCTTTCAGTGAGATCAAGAAGCACATGTCCTCTCCCAAGACTTTGTTTAAACCAGTTGATGGGGAGACCTTCTTCGTATATTTGGAAGTTTCAAGTTATGCCATCAGTGTTGTGTTGGTAAGAGAGGTCGATGGTCATCCCCATCCAGTATACTACATCAGCAAAAGTTTGATAGATGCAGAAAGACGTTACCTGAAACTCGAAAAGTTAGCTTTGGCCATGGTAATAGCTGCCAGGAAGATGAGGCCTTATTTCCAGGCTCATCCCATCATCGTCCGGACTTCTTTCCCTCTGAAGAATGTCCTCCAAAAGGCAGACATTTCAAGCAGGATGACTAAGTGGTCAGTAGAATTGGGGGACTTCGACATAGATTTTGCTCCCCGAACAGCAGTCAAGGCCCAAGCTGTGGCAGAATTTTTGGTTGAATTCCACTCCGACAGGGATTCAGAGCAAGCTACTGACATAAAAGATAAAAAGGTATGGGTCGTCCGAACAGATGGTGGATCTAGCACTATGGGGTGTGGTGCATGGGTGTGTTTGACTTCCCCGTATGGAGACAAAATGTACCATGCTATTTGTTTTTCTTTCAGGGCATCTAATAATGAGTCCGAATACGAAGCAGCTATAGCCGGTTTAAAGTTAGCCTACATTTGTGGGGCTAAGAGGGTCAAGCTGCTAAGTGACTCCCAACTACTTATCCACCATGCCCAAGGCGAATCTGAGGCTAAGAAGGAGCAGCTTGTGAAATATTTACTCCTCCTAAAAAATGAAGCACTTAAGTTTAAAGGTGTTGTCTATGAACATATTCCCCGGGCAGAAAATGAGCTAGCAGACTCACTGGCAACCATAGCATATACTGAGTCATATCCATGGATCCATGTGCTTGAAAGCCCCTCAATCCAACTTTGTAAGGGTAAAGAAGAGGAAATTTTTGAAATACAAGCAAAACAACCTCAAGACTGGAGATTTCCTCTCATGCAATATCTCTCCGATGGTGTCGTGCCTCCAGATAAGTCACTAGCCAGAACATTGAAACACAAGGCTCGTGGTTTCATCATATTGAGAGAAGTGTTATACAAAAAGTCCTACAGTAAACCTCTCCTGCGCTGTTTGGGGGATGAAGAATCACAAGTGGTCCTCTCCGAATTGCACGATGGTGAGGGATCAGCCCACTGTGGGTTTAGAGCTTTGACAAGAAGAGTTTTACTCTCCGGTTACTATTGGCTATCAATCATTAAAGATGCTAAGGAATTGGTAAGAAGGTGTGACCCATGCCAGAGGTACAACAATGAAATTCATGTACGAGCCATTCCTTTAGAATCAATTTCTGAGCCTATTCCTTTTGCACGATGGGGATTGGATTTAGTAGGACCTCTCCCTGTGGCGTCCGGAGGACGCAAAACTATAATCGTGGCCATAGACTACTTCTCGAAGTGGATAGAAGCAGCCCCCCTAGTAGGGACAACATCAAAAGCTGTTATAAAATTCATTCTATCCAACATCTGTTGCAGATTTGGTGTCCCACAGAAAATAACAACAGACCATAGGCCACAGTTCGACAATAGAGAAATGGAAAGCTTTTGTGCCTCAAGGGGTATACAACATTGTTTTTCTTCACCTTTCCACCCACAAGCGAATGGGCAAGTTGAAGTGGCTAATAGAACTATACTGTCCGGTTTAAAGAAGAATTTGGAAGGGGCTGCTGGGAAGTGGCCTAGTTATCTACAAGAGGTCTTGTGGGCCTACCGGACAACACCTGGGGCTGCAACACAAGAGTCACCCTTTGCCTTGGTCTATGGGATGGATGCAGTAACTCCCATAGAGAAAACCCTCCCCTCCTTGCGTGTTCACAACTTCTCTGAACACGCTAACGAGGTGGCAATCAGAAGTCAACTTGCTTTGATAGAAGAAAGACGAGTTAAAGCTCACCTTAGAGTTGCACACTACCAGGGCTTGATGAGAAGCAGGTTTGCTTCCAAAGTTAAAAGAAGAGATTTCCAACCAGGGGACAAAGTATTAAGGAAGGTCTTCTTACACACTAAAGAAAAGCTGTTCGGGAAGCAGGCCCCGACTTGGGAAGGTCCGTATATGGTAGTTGAAAGAATTAAACCTGGAATATATTGGTTGGAAGACAAAGATGGCAGAGTTCTAACTCATCCTTGGAATATCGAGCATCTCCGGATGTACTTGGAGTAACATTTGTGTAAATATTTACTTGTTTAAACAGCCATGTAAATATTTGGGGGCATACTCTTTCCTCCCTGGTGGCACGGGGAGGTTTTAATGAGGTGTCCGGGCTTTTGAATGAAATTCGATGCCTTCTTAAAAATTTTCTAAGTATTTTTAAAGTTTTGTCCCTTGTCATACTATCCGGATTGAAATAACTAAGGGCTATTTAAACTCTAGCCGGAGAACTTAAACACTCTCACTATGAAACAACTAAAGGCTACTTAGACTATGGCTATCAAAATTAAAACAAACAATAAAAGAAGATGATAGTTGCACAGAATAGAAATATTCATTGAAATAAATAAGTTAAAATTTCCTTGGCCTTCCAAGGACTTTTGAATGATCAAAGTAGAACACAAAAAACCTATCCGGTCAGATACCGGACACCATTACAAAAAGAGTGCCTTGGCCTTCCAAGGACTTTAGTCTGGATAGAAAATAAACAAAGTGGATCATAAGTTAAGGTTGAGCCTTTGAAGATGGCTCACCTTCATCTACTTTCTTTCCCTTAGGGTCGTCTTTCGCTTCATCTACCTTCTTGCCCTTAGGATCGTCTTTCTCTTCATCTGGGCTCTCCCCAGTACGTTCTTGATCACCCGAGGAATCACTAGAGTAGCCATACCTGTCGTCTTCGGCCATTGTGTGGTATGGGAGGTTTTCAGGCTCAACATAAAGCCATAAGTCCCCTAGGTTCTTCTTCGGAAACTTTTCATGGAAGAGTAGAACCATGTCAGACCTCACCTTCTCAAGCAGTTGCTCTTCGCTTTTGATCATCTGGTTGGCATAAGCATTGATCTTGGCTTGGATCTTGGCCTCCTGCTCCTGTAACAAAGTATTTTTCTCCTCGGCAGCCTTGGACACTGCATTCTCAAGAGAAATCTTGTCAGTGGTTAAGTTGGTGATGACTTTGTCCTTTGCCTTGGTTTCTTCCTTTGAGGTAGCAAGGTCTTTCTCCGAACCGGACAGTTTCTCCTGGAGGTCTTTGATGGTTTCTTCTAGAGTGGCGACTTTTGTGGTTCTTGTCTTTTAGCTTCTCTTCAACTCCTCGTTTTCTTCTTTCAACAATGCAGTATTGGAGGTGGCAGTGCGAAGGTCTTCGGACAGCTTCTCCTTGTCAGACTTAAGGTCTTTGATGATGTCTGCCTGACTCCGAACTTGTCTCTCCAACATAAGAACAGGTTGCACGTTGCTTAACAAGGAGTGGGCTATAACATCCCTTTCACTAGAGACAATAAAAGTCTTACCATTAAAATTGACCGTGTTGGAGCTGCTCGGAGGAATGTAAGGCCCTGCAAAGTCATCTCTGGGGAGATTGAGAAAGTATTCACCAAGCTCACCAAGACCTGTGATGTCTACTCCATCAATATTGAGATCTCCCCCCTCAACCTCATCAGTGTGAAAGTCCCCCGGAATCTCTTCGGCATGTATTGGGTCAGAAGGATCAGCTTGGAAAGAAGGCTCCGGAGCGCGGAGAGAAAGCTCATTCCCCTTAGAAGTCTTTTTCTTCTTCGCCTCCCGGTCTGCGCCTTCACTTCCCTGTTTGCGATTTCTCTTGGAAGCCCTTGGAGGTTTTGGGAGATTTGCTTCCTGCCTTTCAGTCTCTTGCTCCACTACTTGCAAGAGAGCAGCATCAATTTGGCTCTGGGCTGGCCCCTCCGGGACTGTTGGAGCATCCTTCTCAGCATCAGCAGGGTTGGCATCACCCACCACCCTTTTTCCCTTCTTATTCTTGCCTTTCATCTTGCTCGGGGCTTTGGCCCGGCCTGGCAAGAAGAGTGTCCCATCTGGTTCATGGGTCCTCTTGAGCACAACGTCCGGAGAAGGCTGGGTGGTGAGCTCCTCCCAGGTCAAGTCTCTCCGATCTGTGGTGTTCCACAGGTGAGACCTTGCCAAATTTCCACTAGTGAAAGCATCGTGGAATCCGTTCCCCAAATTCTCAGCAGCCCAGGCATTAATCTTGCCACAAGTTATCTGCCCGGCTTTCTGATAGTCACTGAACTCCTTGGGTAACACTGCCAAGGCAAAGGTGAGACCCATTAGTTCGAACTGCATTAGATAAGAAAAGGAGACAAAAAAAGGAAATAATAATAAATAATAAAGTATGAGACTTACCATCACTCCTCTACCTACTTCTGAGGAGGCTTGGGTTCTCTCTGGATTTTATCTTCTTGCCATTCTCCCAGGCACCACTGACAAATAAGAACTGGGTCCTCCAATTCCTCTCTGCCGCCAGCAAATCATCCACTGCTTTGAAGTTATCCCCCATATTAAAGTGGTAGAAGGGGATGTGATGGTTTTTACACAGGCTAGCCACTGCTGCAAACTCCTCCATGGGTAGAGGGATCCCGGACAGCCTTGATGCCATGATGCATGACATAAGGGTATACCAAGCGTTGGGGCTCAGCTGGCTAGGACAGATTTTGATCAGATGAAAATATCTGACAATCTCTAGGTCTAGTGGGAACCTGAGCCCCCAGTTGAACAACTCCGTAAACATGACCACCTCACTCAACTTGCAGTCCATGGGGGTCTTCAGATGTATAGGAATCCTAATCTTCACATTTTCTGGAATACCCCATTTCGAACGCATCCTGCCCAACTCAGCAGTGTGGATGAATGCATAATTGATTTTTTGTAAGGAGAGGAGATAGTTAATGCTGACCTTGTGAAAATAAGGCCATACTTTTCCTTCTAGGCTCTCCGGCAGATCCGGATGCCTCAAGTACAACTTCTTCTTGCCCTTGTTCTTCTTGGAAACTATTTCTTTGCTGGTCTGACCGGAGGGCTCAGACTCAAATGGGGCCTCTTCAACAGAGTCCTCCATCACTTCCTCCATGATTGTTGAAGGGATTTCAGCAGCTGTAGTGGGGGGAGGGTTCAAACTTGACTCAGCCTTATCTCCGGACTGATGGGCCTCAGTGCCCCTTTGATTTCTGCTCTCCGGTAGAATGTTTGGAACATAAGTTTCTGGTTGAAGGTTTGGATTGGAGCCCTCCGGTCCGGATAGCCTGTCCTTAGGGGCTTTAATAGGCACCTCTGATCCGGTGCTGCTATCCTTTGCCCCCGACCTCGAGGGAGTGTTTCTGGTTCCCTGGACTTTAACCAGTCGGCCTTTCCTCTTGTCAACCAGCTTCTCAGGAGAGTGCTCCGTATCCGATCCCATTGCAATAAAGGGAGAAGGTTTTCTAAGGCTAGTGGATGTAACTCCTTGCTCGACAGCAGGCACCGATTCCTGAACTGAGGAACCAGAGATTATGGGGGAGAGGTTGGTTTGAAATAGTTTTCTGGGCTTAGTACCTTTGGAAGAGGACGAGCCTCGATCTGACTCGGTAGCAGAGGTATTCAGTCTCTCAACAGGTAAGGTGGGTAACCCTGCTGCGATCCGTCTTTCTCTTTCGACTTTTTGAGCCTTCTCCAACTCAGAAAGGTTGAGCCACCCGCCTTTGACAAGAGCGTTCCTCGCTGTAAACATAAACTATTGAACTAAACTTTTTCTTTAGAGAGAGAAAACTTTGAGAGTTTTTACAAGAGTAAATTTGAAGGAGATGGTAAAACAGTAGAAATGAGTTTGTATTTATAGTAAATCTGAAAAAAGGAAGTTGATTCCTAGGAGAATTCGAAAAGTTTGGCAATGATTAAAAAACGACGCTGATGTTACCACCTGTAATCAAAGAGGTTGCTTTTCGAAGAAGGTGGGTTCGAAATTCAAGGTGAAAAAACGGCTGAAGCAACCAATCAGAGAGCGACACGTGTCCCACGAACTCTGGCAAAAACCGTTTTGAATTCGTGAAGCTTTATCTGTCCGGATAAACCCATAGACCTGTCCGGATTAAAACTACCCCTGACGTCGGACTGTTTTTCAGGTCTTTAGCAAGAGTATCTGCACAAACACCTAAAAAAGGGGCTCCTAATGAGTCTGAATTCTGCACGCTCTCCGGACAAGGACAGATCGGTCCAAGGCCTCCAGACCGGACAGATCACACGGACCGGACATATCACTTTGAGCACAATGACCATAAGAATGTTCAAACTATGACAAAAGTACTAAAAAACCTAAACACTTCTTGACTAAGCTACTTGCTCTCCTACTTAGAGCTAATGGGTCTTTGAACATGACCCGGGTCCATTAAACATGACCCGAAAGCCCATAAGGGCCCAAACATCAGGGTATAAATACCCAACCACCTGCATTAAGTGTGGGTAATGAGAATTAACTGCTACTAGGCTGCTTAATTATCTCTCTACTCTCTACTCTAAACACATAACACCCACACACTACCATAAAACACCAACTGAAATTACTAGCCTACCCTCAGGCGATTATTATCCACACCACATCTATATTGATATGATTGGTTTCTTTGCTTTTTATAAAGTTAGTGATTTTGTGGCTGATATATTACATTGTAGACAATATTCAAATTTTGACCCATAGATTATTTGTTTCAAGAATCCATCACTTTTGCAAAATCCAACCTAGACTTTCTCCGTCAAAGGTTTAGTAATATCTATTTCAATCCACTCTTTACAGGAATTAAACATTTCCTGATTGGAGGAAGGGATCCATGCAGCTAGTGAGTTTCCAATGGATCTAGTTATAACTTTGATGTATTTTTCACTATACATATAGATAGGATTTCTTCTTAAGTCTGGAGTCCATTTCAACATTCTCATTGTATATTTTCCAATATGTCAAACATTTCTTCTACAGATATATTTGAAGTCTTCTTGATAATCCAGCTCGATTGTAATGTGCTTGAAATCCCAAGTAGCTAATCTGTAATTTCCTTTGAAGCCCAGGTTATTGAAGAAAAATTGATGATCTTTCATGTTGGGCTTCCTATTTGTGAATTTTTCGATAAGAGTTGTTTTGACTTGTTATTCCACGTGAATCTTGTATTTCTTTGGAAATTCAATGCAATCGTAATCCTTCTTTGTTTCGATACGTGCTTGCACTTGAACTATTTATGGGCAATGGCTTGGTGATTTCGGCATATGATCTTGTCAGAATGAATGGGATGAACTGATTTTTGTCTTGGGAGTTTTCCGATTCGAATGCATGGTTATCACAAAGATGTTTGAATAGAGATATTTCAGATTGACGTAATGGTGGGAACTCTTCTTATTCTTTAGGAGCTGACATCTTGAGAAGGACCAATCGGCAAAAGAGATTTAGATAAAATGAAAGAGATGGAAATAGAAACTAAACAGATTCCTCAGAGAAATAAATCACGCAACCAACATAAGAATTTGAGATTAAGGAAGAGAAATGATTTCTTGGAGATTAAGAAAGCAAATCTTTAGAGATAAAACCATTAGTGATGTAACGAAGACTGCATAAAGACTGTTTTCTCGTTCAATTATCGGAATTTGGTCAAACGGCTACTCAAATCGAATATTTTGACGAGCTCCTCAGATTTTAAAACTGTGACTTTTCATAAAGTTTGATACCCAATTCGATCCCAAAAGCCTTCAAAAACCAGTTCTAATATTTTTTAGTTAATATATTTATTTAATTTATTTTAAAACATTTATGTAATTTCCCTTATTTGGAATTAGAGTTTTGGGTAGTGCTATATAAAGCACCCTATATCCTGATTTGCCGTTAGACTTTGATTAATTGAATTTTGGGAATTATTTCTTCGAGTCTCTTTATTTCTATAACCTAGGGTTATGGTTCTATCGTTGTTTCTTTCTGCTAATCTTCCACCACACTATCAATTGGTATCAGAGATAACTTTCCTACTACACAGATACACGAATCTTGTTCCGGGTACCTTTTGATTTTAGGAATAGAATAGAGAACGACATCTTCCAGTCTACCTGCACAATTAGAGGAAGAATTTGAAAATTTGTAATTGATTCAGATAGTTATGAGAATCTGACTTCAGAGGAGGCTGTTCAGAAACTGGTGTTGAAGACTGAAGTTCTTCCATGCCCGTACATATTGCCAGGACTGATAAAGTACACTGAGGTAACAGTTTCCAAATGCTGTCAAATTTCATTTTCTGTTGGTAATTACAAAGATACAACATGGTGTGACGTAGTTCCGATGGACTTTTTCCATATAGTTTTCCGACGTCCGTGGTGATTTAAGAGAAAATATAATTATGATGGTAGAATAAATAGATACATTTTTTGAAAGATGGTTGCAAGTTTATATTGGTTCCATCTAGAGTAGTGTCTTTAAAACCACCACAACTTAAAGAGTTAAAACTGGTTGTGATGCACCAACTACCGATCTTAGTTGTGATGTTAAAACTATGTCTGAGCCCGTGTTTGACAAACTGATCTACGACAAGTATTATGATGAGGTCGATAAGAAGAGCGTTGATGATAAGAAATTAAACACCTTAGAAAATTAGAACTTTTGAAACCAATTTAATCGAAATCAAAATTTTCATCAGTAGGTACAAATCCTTCGCCTATTATTAAATTGGTGGCTAAAGATCCTATAATTCAAAATTCTCATTATAATTTAAAATCAAAATAAAGAATACTGTGAATAATATCCGTGTTAAGGATTTTGATAATCGAAACCTTTTATCACCATATTTACCACAAAAACCTCATGAGATACCAAACAAAATATATTGTTGAATAGAAGTACAATAATACTTTAGAAGCAAGTGGTGTTTTTGCTGCAGGTGGAATTGATGGTATTCAGACTTGTGAGATTATCCTCATGAAATTAGTACCATGGTATCAGTGTACTTAGAAAAAGGGCAACGAGTTACAAGGTTTATTTACAACCCAAGTTGGTTATTGAATCTTATAAAGAAGAAATATGCACAGAGGCAGGAACTTGATAAGCCATATGTTATTCAATAAAGACGAGTTGTTCCTTTTTATAAGGTCTTGATGTGATACAGGAGAAGCAGTTTAGAACTGAAAAGACAACAACATTTTACACACGCAAGGGTGCTGCTGTGTTTAGTAAATGGGTTGGTGAAGCTGCCATTGAACCTGTGCGTATAATATATCTTATTGCAGCTGATCACAGTAATGCCGATGAGATGGTAAAGATGGAAAAAGCTAGGAAACTACTTCTTGACAAGAGCGACAACATTCAGATTCTCACCTCTCACACCCTTATGTCAGTACCATTTTCAATCAGAGGTGAACACGCCAATGTTTTTGCAGTTCTTTCAATGTTTCAACGTTTTGAATTCGAGGTCATATTCTTCCCCAACTGAGGAATGATGATGTAGCGAAGACTGTAGAAAGACTAGTTTCCCGCTTAGGTATCTGAAATGAGTCAAACATGTATTCAAATCGAATATTTCGAAGAGCCCGTTAAATTTTAAAACGGTGACTTTTCAAAACGTTTGATACCCAAATTCGATATGAAAATCTTTAAAAAAACTAGTTTTAATATTTTAGCGTTAATTTTATTTTAAAATGTGTATGTAATTTCCCTTATTTGGAATCAGGGTTTTGCATAGTTCTATATAAAGCATCATATATCCTATTTTGCCGTCAGACTCTGATTAATTTAATTTTTGGAATTATTTATTTCAGTCTCCTTATTTCTCTAACCTAGAATTAGATTTTTATCGTTGTTTATTTCTTCAAATCTTCCGCTACGCTATCACTTAGACTCCGTTCATAATTGTTTTTAACATTTTTCTTCAATTGTTTTTTAAATCTTTGTCAATTGTCTCATAGCTGAAATTTTTGTTTTTTTATATCTTACATTTCGTCAATTTTCTAATAAAAGTTTGGCAAAATTTTGTGACTTTTAAATGAACACACCACCACCAATTTATTTTTGGTAGTTTTATTTTAAAAAGTGGTTGAATTGTTTATCCAAAATTCTGATAGTATATAAAAACAAAGTTTATACCAATGATTTTTGGGTTTATAATTTGAAAACAATTGTTTTGAATAATCTAATTCAAATGATCAATTTTGATTATCTTTTCAATTCAATTCATTTGGTAACATCAAAATTTTAAATTTTTGGAAGGTTCGAACCCAAAATCAACAAAATAAAAGAATACACATAAAATATGAAAGTATGACTTTATTTTGTAAGTACATATTCCGCGGTCTATGGTGATTCAAAATTTTATGGGCGTTCAGTTATAAGATGTCATACAAATTTTCGAACAAGAAATATCAGAACCACCATTGAGAATGAATTCTTAGGTATTCTAGTTTCACAATTTAAAAGGTCAAGAAAGTTTGCTTTAAAGTCAGTAAAAGGGTACACACATTAGATTTAATGTTGTTTGTTGTTGATAGAAGTCTGTATATAGGGTTGAAAATCCATGATGTAAACTATTTCATAGAAAATGCACGTTAGAGTTTGAGTTTCAGGCTTTAGAAAGAATAAATGATGATTTTTGGACATGTATTGAATTTTATGGGTTACAATTGTAGTGACAAAGAGGGCTCTCACCGTGACAATTAAAGCATAAAAAGTTATGGATTTTTTTTGTTGCGATACTGTTGACCTTTTTCGCGGTGATGGTACAAACCTATATTTTCAATGTTCTTAAGTTATTCGTTGCGATGACGAATATATAAATTTGTACATAATTTTTGTTGTTGAGATACCTTTGAGTCTCAATGCGAAGATGGTGGATATTGTCATGACTCCCAAAGGGCCTATCACACGAAAATTATAGGCTATGATTGTGAACTACTTATCTAATGATAAAATCTTATCAGCACATCCCTTACTTTTGAAAAACTCTAATTTTATTATTAATTAATTTTGATTTAGATTCCAATATTGTTTGCATGTAGTTGTTTGATATATTTTAATATGATTAATATGTTTTAAATAGTCCGGATTTGGATAAATGATTAAGGATCCAATGTGCATAGTGGTTCTTATTGGTTAGTGGTGAATTGATCATTTTTAGAGTATTGATAAGTTTGTGAACATTAATCAATCTAAAACTAGATTAATATTAACATAGTTAATCAAGAACACCATATTATTAAATACAGATTGGTCATTAAGCATCAAGATAAGAAAATTAGCACTAACAAATATTATTTTATTTAAGTTGATTAAATAGATCAACATTTATTTTTCTCAAATCATATATTTGAAAAGTTAGTATTTTTGCTCAAAGATATCTTATTAATGTTATAAATTGTATATTTTATTATAATATATTTAATTGTTAAATTTTATTTAAGATTATATGTCATAGTGATATTTTATGTTATATTTTGCATGTGTATTTTTTGTTAGCAAAGTTGGGTCTTTATAACCCCAAATGAGACAAATCTCCCAGATTTTGTGGACTAATTTTATTATGAAATGAAGATATTTTATTACATCTCATATGACATGACTATGAGTTGGAATTTAGAACTAAGAAATCTGAACCTCTGACTTAAGAACGTTCTCGCATGGAGAAGAAAAAAATCAGAATCTTGGGAAAAGCCCAACCAATTAGGCCTGAAAAGTATGAAACAAGAGTACTATTATCATTATGGTGCAATTTCGACATAGATCCCAAATGAAAAAACAAACTGTTTTTGATGAGGTGGAAATATTTTCTGTCGAAACCAATAAAATGGAGATTAAGATGCTGTTTTTAAATGTCAAATAAGGAGAGAAAAACAATAAAGTTTCGTGGCAAACAGACCATTCCGGAACACATCATGAAAATGTAAAATATTTGTTTAAATTATAAGCACCATGTTTTACTATTTTAACTTTCATTATAAGAAATTCAAAACTTATTATAAATTTCAGCGCGATAAATTTACTTTTTATGAGGTTATTTTTTATGCATCACAAGAGAAGGAAAAACTTAAATAAAAATGGCTATATTAGAAATAGTGGATTATTAGTGAAAAATAAAGACTAACGATAGAAAGAGAGAAAATATAAATGCAAGAGCATCCGATTATATAATAAAAAAGCATAATGGTTTGTCCAATTCAATATGTTTTTTTATTGTAAAAGGCTCAAGAACTGTAAGAATGAATGTGAAAAATATAAAACTTTCATAGAAGCTGAATGTAATCTCACTTTTATGGCATGTTCAAAGATCCCTCTAGTTTCAGTGATGATAAATACTTTGTTGATATGCTCGACACCGCTCATACTTGATTTGGAAGTAGGATTTGAGAATTAAATTGTAAATAATATAAAGTTAAGGATGAAATTGTAAATAATGTAAGTTTAGTCATTAAATTACATATAATATAAGTTTTAAAGAGCATTTGTTATTATGTATAATTATTGAGGACTAAATGGAAATTGATCCTCTTTTGCAACAAATTCCACTTTAAGACTAAGTCTTGGCTCCTCTATATAAAGGGCAAGGCTATATAAATAAAGGGTTGAGCACTTTTTTTATTGAACTCATTTGTACTTGAACTTTCTCTCTCTAAAAACTCTATTGACTCTTTCTCTCTCTAGACTTCTCTTATAACAATTTACTAAGGTGAAATCTTAACTCATCAAATTGGCAACTCCACCGGGGACGGAATAAAAGAAATCAATGACTTATTTCAGTTTGAAACTGATACAATCTTGTTGTATTTTTTATTCAAAATTAATACGATGAATCCTGAGAACAATCTTACGCTTCGATCAACGATGAAAACTCTAAAAGATGATATACCGAGGGACAGAAGTAGACCTGATGGACCATCTCCGTTCCAAACTCAGTCTGATATTGAGGTACGAATGAACCAACTTTTAGACAAGATTAATGCATTAAATGAGAAGTATGAACGAAGGGAACAAGATATCTACTCGGCAAAGCTTAAATCCAAGGTTAGACAAGAAACAGAAAAGGCTGAGATGGGAGGTAAATCAGATCGATCTCTTGATGATCGATGGGCTAAATCTGAGTACAAAAAAGCGATTTTTGTCTCTCCTAAAGAGCGATATTCATCTCGTAAAGGGAAAAAAGATAAGCAGAAGTACGTAACCTCTAGTGACGAGGAGGTCAAAGGTTAGCTTCGGGTTTTAAGAGATATAGGGGTTCTTCGAAAGAGGAATCAGACAGAAATCAGTTGAGGAAACATAAAAATGAGAGTAAATCTAAAAGGGATAATGTTCCTCGTTCAATCAGTATGTTGAAACTGATCGAAACCTATATGTTACAATGGGAACATATGATCTGTTTGTTCAAGGTGTTGACTTGAGAAATTCTCTGTTGACAAGTGAAATCCATTCCATGACGCTTCCGAAGCGTTTTGACATTTCCAAGGTAGAGAAGTTCGATGGGATGCAGGATCCCAATGATCATATCGAACAGTTCAAGAACTATATGATGAATTTTGAGGATGCCAACTAGCTGGTGTGTCGTGCATTTTCACAGACGTTTAAGGGAAAAACTCTTAAGTGGTACAATCGGATTCCAAGGAAGGTCCATTTCGAATTTTAGAAATTTTCACACTACATTTCGAAGGCAGTTTGTGGGAAGCAAAGAAATGAGAGCAAATGGTGATACCATTATTCAGTGCAAGCAGGCACCTGGAGAAAAGTTGAAGGATTATACGAAGAGATTTGTCTTCACCAAAGCTAGTTTGGAAAACTGTGAAGAGAATGTGGCGATGACAACTTTTCGCCAAGGATTATTGCCAGGGGATCTGGCCAATGAGACGACGAAGAGAAGAGCCTTAACTTTTGGAGCTTTGATGGCTCAAGTTGAAGATCAGATTAAAGTCGAGGAGTCGACTAGAGTCCGAGGCGGACCCGTTAGAACTCCGAAGAATTCGGGACAAGCAACCAATAACCAGGGGCAGCCCTCGAATGGTAATGGAAATGGTAATCGAGAAAAGAACAATAATTTGCCTCCTCGGAGTGGCGGATATTCAAATCACGCTCCATCTAACACTTATAACAGGCCTAGACCAAATCAATGGGTTAAACCAGAATATTATGCTGATCTGACAGAGAATGTATCTGTGATCTGGGATAAAACTAAGAGTTTCATAAATTTTAGGAAGCCAACTCCAATTAGTAGGCCAATGGAGAAAATAAATAACAAGTTTTGCAGATATCATGATGATATTGGGCATGATACAAATGACTATATTGCTTTGAAGAAAAAGATTCAATTTTAGATTGAAAATGGAAAGCTTCTGACTTACGTGAAGTCACAAGGGAGCGGATCAAAAAATAATGTTGCATCAACTTCGAAGGCTGCGCCAGCTGAGAATTTGATGATTCTGGATTCACAAGCTGAACCTTTTGATGATTCTTCTGAGTATGTGGAAAAACATCCGAATATATTGCCTCTGATGACAGCCGAAGAGCCCATAGAATAAGGACATGTATGGGAGCTATGCAAGTTTTTTGAATCGTTAGCTATTTTTGGAGGCGATTTAATGACTAGTATTTCAGATAGTTCGAGATAGAGGCATGTTGTCAACTTGACAACTCAAATTGAAGGGAAAATATCTACGTATTTGTATGGAAAGAAAGTTATTCCTTTCATTTTGTTTGATAAAGATGATCTGCGAGGTACTGCAGGACCACATGAAGATGCTATGGTTATTGGAGCAGAGGTGTAACAGCTCGTGTTGTTGGAGAATTCGAGGGTGAAGTGAGTTTCAGAATAGGACCATAAAAGAAAAAGGTCTAGGTACGTTTTGTGGTGGTGGACTGTCCCACAAGTTATAATGCTATTTTTGGAAGATCATGGCTTTCAAGAATGTACGGGTTTGTGTCTACAGTTCATCAATGTTTTAAGTATGTGGTTAGAGATCGAGTCGGGTTCGTTCGAGGCGATCAAAAGGTTGCTAGGAATGTATGGATAGCAGTTAGAAGGGGTATCCTCGGATTCCGAGGATCCATCAACAGTGGAGATTTAATGCATGGATAGCAGTTAGAAGGGGTATCCTCGGATTCTGAAAATAGGGTTGACGATCCGAAGGAAACCCGAGGGTCTTTAACGGTAAGTGAAAAGATTCAAGAGTTCACTTTTTTGGAAGGGAAGGTGCTTCGAATTGGAACCTTATTGACCCCGCTTCTACATCAACAACTGCTGGATTTATAATCTTCTAATTTGGATGTCTTCTCTTGGAGGACAGAGGATGTAACAGGAGTACCAACTGAGGTAATTCGTCACAGCTTGGCTATCGATCTGAAGGTTAAGCTGATTATTCAAAAAAGAAGAGCATTTTCCTCGGAGAAGGAAAAAGCGATTGTGGCCGAAGTTGATCGATTATCTAAGGTTGGACACATAAGGGAGTCACAATATCCTTTGTGGATGGCAAATCAGGTTGTGGTAAAAAAGAAGAATGGAAAATGGAGAATGTGTGTGGATTTTAAAGATTTGAATTGAGCTTGTCCCAAAGATCAATTTCATGTTCCTCGAATAGATCAGTTGATTGACTCTACTTCAGGAAATAAAATTTTAACTTTCATGGATGATTTTGCAGGATATAATCAAATCCAAATGGATCCAAAAGATCAAGAATGCACAACTTTCATAACTGATAGGGGCCTGCACTGTTATAGGGAAATGCCCTTCAGATTGAAAAATGTTTGAGCCACTTATAAGAGGTTGATGAATAAAGCTTTTGCTACTAAGATCAGAAGGAATATGGAGGTATATATAGATGACATGGTAGTAAAAAGTTCAAAGGATGAAGTGCATCTTGATGATTTAGAGGAAGCTTTTTTGAATTTAAGGGCAATCGGGTTAAAGTTGAATCCTGAAAAGTGCACCTTCAGAGTTCGATCAGGGAAGTTTTTGGGTTTTCGTCATCAGTGAAAAATAAATAGAAGCTGGCCCAGAACAAATGAAAGCCTTGATAACAATGAATTCACCTCAGTCTATCAAAGAAGTGTAAATTCTGACATGAAGGTTAGCAACACTTAATCAATTTATTTCTAGATTTTATGACAAATGCTTTCCATTCTTTCAAGTTACGAGGACCAAACAGGTTTAAATGGAAATCGGAATGTGAATGAGCATTCACAAACATAAATTTTTTTTATCATCACCAGAGATTTTGTCAAAGCCTTGAAATGGGGAGAAGCTATTTTTGTACATCGCGGTATCAGATTTTACACTAAGCACAGTGTTAATCAGTGAGGATTCAGGAGTTCCGAAGCCGGTGTATTACATTAGTAAAAGTTTGGTGGCAGCAAAAAAGAGATATATGAAATTAGAAAAATTGGCATTAGTATTGGTGATTGCTGCTAGGAAGATGCATCCATATTTTCAAGCACATACTATTGAAGTCCGAACTTCATTCCCTTTGAAAAATGTTTTACAACGACCTGATATTTCGAAAAGAATGACTAAATGGTCAGTTCATTTGGGGGAATATAATATTTTGTTTACACCTCGAACATCAATAAAAGCGCAAGCATTGACAAATTTTTTTATCGAATTTCATTCAAGCCGATCAGATAAGGAAGAAAGAAAAAATGATATTCCAATGGATTCGAGGTGGGTTGTCCCAACAGATGGAGGATCTAATGTTTCAGGGTGCAGTGTTGGGGTTCAGTTAATAGCTCCAACGGGAGCGACAATGATTCAATATATTAAATTTGGTTTTCATGTTTCAAACAATGAAGCTGAATACGAAGCTGATTTGGTAGGTTTAAGGTTGGAAAATATATGTGGAGCAACTTCACTGTGCTTGGAAACGGATTCTCAATTGTTAGCAAATTAGGTATATGGATTTTCTGGAGCAAGAAAGGATCGTTTGATTTTATATCTTCGGGAACTTTGGAATTTAATGCTTCTGTTTGACATTGTTGTTGTGGAATATATTGGGCGAGGGAGTAACATGTTTGCTGATTGTTTGGAAAATGTTGCTTACAAAGAAGAATATCCTTGGATTTTGTTACAAGAAAGTCCTTCAATTTTTACTCAATCTAGCCAATGTGAATGTGTAGAGGAATGTTTTGTTACGTCTGATGTAATCTGAGCCGATTGGCGATCAGATATTCTTAGTTTTTTAACTTAAGGAATACTACCAGATGATTCGCGATTGGCCAAAAAATTGAGAAGTAAAGCCTTCGGTTATATAGTACTGATGGAATATTGTATAAAAAAGGCATTGAGCAGGCTATTGTTACGATGTTTAAGCAAACAAGAATCACAAGAAGTATTATCAGAATTGCATGATGGTGAAGGGTCAGCTCATTGTGGGTTCAAAGCTCTCTCATGCCGAGTTTTACTTGCAGGGTTCTATCGGCCTACAATCATTAATGACGTTAAGAATTTAGTTCGAATTTGTGATACTTGTCAGAGATTTTCCAATGCTATTCACAGACCAGCAGTACCGCTTATGTCTATATCCGAGGCAGTGCCATTTGATAGATTGGGGATTGATCTGGTGGGACCTTTGACAATGGATTTTGGAGGAAGACAGATGATAATTGTAGCGGTGGATTATTTTACCAAGTGGATAGAGGCAAAACTGTTATTGGGGACAAAAGCAAAGGACGTGATAAAATTTATTGTGAACAACATCTGTTGTCGTTTTGGAGTTCTCGGAGTATTACAATAGATAATGGCCCTCACTATAATAACAAGGATATGGCTTCATTTTGTACTTCTAAATGAATTCAACAATGCTTTTTGATGCCTTTTCATCCTCAAGATACTAAGCAAGTAGAGGTAACAAACAGAATAATTTTAGATGGCTTGAAGAAGAATTTGACGGAGGCAGCATGAAAATGGCCAAACTATTTGCAAGAGGTACTTTGGGCTTACCGGATAACTCCTAGAGAGGATACAAATGAGACTCCTTTTGCTTTGGCATATGGAATGGGTGCAGTCAGCCCCATAGAATTTATGATGTCATCTTTTAGAATGAGTCAATATTCTGAAAGATCTAATGATGAAGTTCGAATAGTGAATTTAGATTTGATTGGGGAGAAAAGAGTTCGAGCTCATTTAAATGTAATTCACTATCAAACTCTTATGAGGAACAGATATGATTCGAAGGTGAAAAGAAGAGAGTTCAAAGAGGGTAATAAGTTGTTGAGAAAAGTTTTCTTGCACACAAAGGAGAAAAGCCTTATTGGGAGGATAACACCAGGCTCTTATCGCCTTTGCGATTTTCAAGGGAGGATGCTTCAGCACCCATGGAATATACAACACTTGAAGCTTTATTGGGAGTAAATTTGTTTGTATTTTGGAATTTTTACTTTCAAATGGAGCACTCTTTCCGTAGCATGATCAGTCTTGAGCTTATTCATATCATTCTCTTGAGAAGTCGTCAGCAATTCGATGGTTGAGTTAAAGAGATGAAGTCCTTGATGTTGATGGGAATTTGAGATAATCGAGATGCCATAATCACTTACATAAGGGTGAACCATTGATTCAGTGTCACCTGAGTAGGGCACAAGTTGATGAGTTCGAAGTATTCCATGATCATAGGATCTAGGGGAAACCGAAGACTCCAATTAATGATTTCAGGGTAGACTACTAGCTCATCATCCTTGCAATCTAAGGGAGTTTCTCCTTCTTTAGGCAGTCAAAAAGTTATATTATATCTCATTCCTCATTGATTTTTTAGAGCTGAATCTTGGCTATCCTTGTAATAAATATATCGAACTTTTTACAAAGCAATAATATACTTAACTTTAAGACCCCTTAAGTTTCTGCCAATTTTAGCTCATCTTCTTCGGAAATAAAGCAATATTTGTTTCTTTCCGAGGCTTATGGGTGTTTGCTGAGTTCCCATCATCGGATTCAGGTTCGAGATCGGTTCTGGTAGAGGGTTATTTGTTCGAGGAACTTCCTCAGTTACTTCTCTCTGAGGAGGAGCTTCAGTTTCTGAATTCAAAGGGGGAGGAGTTGGGTTAATTTCTGATTCGTCTCCCATGGCAATGGAATTTTTCCTTTTTCTAGTTATTGAAGAATGATTCAAAGATGTAGTATTAGACTTTTTCTTTAAAGGGGATTCTTCACTAACAAAAGGATAAATGTTACTTTGAGATGAAGAGGCTCGAGGTGTTTTAAGACCTAGGATTTTGGATGAGGAATGTTCTTCGAATAAAGGAGAAAGGGAAATAGCAGGAGCTTTGATTGGATCAAAATTAACGTAATAAATTGTTTTGGTGGTTATTTCAATAGGAGTGCTATTGATTAATCATGCAGCTCTATATTCTTCCGCTTTTTTAGCAATGCAGAAGTAATTGTACGATCTGAAGACTAAGTTGTTATCAGTTCTTGAGATTTCGGTTTCTTGGGTATGTTAGCCTTGGATTTTCTGGTTTTTGCATTTTTTTTCTCATAAACAAGATGAACGTTGATCGCAGAAGATGAAGGTTGATCGGAGAGTTTGGTTTTTTCTGATGAAAGTACTGAGAAAAAGGAAGAACACAATGAAGGTAGCCAAGAACTTTGAATTTTCTCTAAAATGATTTGTGGTATGCGAATGAAAAAATGAGGCTACTGATTGAATTTATAGAAAGAAAATGAGACGTGTACAGTTTGAAGGAATTCGATAGTGTAGGGTAGAATACAAAGCGGTGAGAGGATTAAGAACTTGAAATCTCTCAGGCTAGATATCTAGCTATAGGTTTAAAAGCTATAAAGTCATGAAGAATTCGAACGGCTATGTACAACAGTTACTTTTGTATATTGTTTGGATAAAAGTCGATGAGTATAATTTAAAGTTTTACTTCCATAATGATTCGAGGAATTCTATTTTCATAACATTTCGATGAGACTTATTGGCTTTGAGAATTTATTAGATTTTAGTTACTTTTAATTGATATTTGTTTTTTACCCCGCTTCGAATGGTTACTTCTAGTAGTCGCTTCGAATGGTTGCTCCTAGCGGTTGCTTTGAATGATTGCTTCGAGTTTATTTTACAACAGCTGACATGACATATGGAAGAATTTGAAGACAGTTTAGTTTTCATTCACTTACTGACATGAGAACTAGAGGGCTTCTGATATAGAAGTAGGATTTTAAGGATTAAGTTGTAAATAATATAAATTTATGGATTGAATTGTAAATAATGTAAGTTTAGTCTTTAAATTACATGTAATATAAGCTTTAGAGAACATTTGTGATTATGTATAATTATTAAGGGCTAAATGGCAATTTATCCTCTTTTGTAACAGATTCCACTTTAAGACTCAGTCTTGGCTCCTCAATATAAAAGGCAAGGCTATTCTTATAAAGAGGTTGAACATTTTTTTTATTGAACTCATTTGTACTTGAACTTTCTCTCTCTAAAAACTCTCTTAACTCTTTCTCTCTCTAGACTTCTCTTATAACAATTTACCAAGGTGAAATCTTAACTCATCAACGTATATTAGCAATGAAACTGTACAGTAAAATATATGGTAAGAAGTATGATTAGTCATTCAAGTTTACTTAAATAGATTTGGAGAGAAACAATAAAATGTACGATCTATCTTCTTAATAGAGTTTCAACTAAAGAAACTACTAAAACAATGCGTGCACATTGAACTGGGTGTAAACCTAATTTTAATTATTTTAAAATTTTGGGGATGTTCAACTAAAGTAAAGCCTTATTGGACAACTTAAAAAAGTTAGAATCCAAAATAGTTAGTGGCTCATTAAATATCCTTGATAGGGTCAGATATTGTTGGAAGACCATTAGGATAAAATCCGAACGGGTAATTCGGACATCTTCTACACTAAACTATCGATGACTCAGCTGTATGCTAAACTGTTTTGGTTTTGGGCTTTGAAAACTTTGAAATGGATCTAAGTCCAAATTCCGACCCAAACGGCCCATGGGTCACAAAACAAGAGTATAAATACCCCAACCAACCATATTTAATAGGGGAAATTTTTGAATAATTTTAATCACTAGCACACACCTCTTTTATCTCTCTATCTTCTATTTTAAAAGTTAATACCCCCTTAAACAAAAGACCCAAAACACCCTTCGACCAAAAATAATTCACACCAAATTGGCAACCATTGTGGGAGGCGAAGATGCTTGAATAACAAATTCAAAACCAGTACATAGAAAGGATAGTTCAAATATCATTAAGGAATGGATCTCAACATACATGATGTTCCACCTCCAGGAGTTGATTGTCCACTTCCATGAGTTCAAGGTGTGACCCAAGACAACATCCCTCATCACAACCTAGATGAAAGACAGTTCATGCAAGATGAACATGATGAACTGAGGGCTGGAAGTGAAGCTTTAAAGGCTCAGAAGAAAGATAAAAAAGAGTCAAATAAATGTCCTATGCGTCTGGGCTCCACCCTATAGATGAGCCTGGTGGCAAAGAGCAGTCCACAAAGACTTATGTCAGCTCTAAAAAAACGCATCGGTCTAAACGAGTTGTGAGTACAACATTGGAATATTCTGTTGTTCATCAAATGACTCAGACCTTGAAGAATCACTTTCATCCAGTAATGATAAGGGCCACCTAAAGAAGAAATTAAGGATGATCAAGATATATTCAAGAAAAAAGGACAGAAAGGGCAGGATGAAAAAGAACAAGTATCAGGGGAAAGTAAAGTGTTATGTTGATCATCACATTGATCATCTACGACTTGATCCGTTTGCTATTCAATCCGAACCAGGTAGTTTTGCTACTCTCGATGAAGATATTGTATTTAGCTTTAGCCACAATTGGAGACAATCACCATTGTCCTAAAAAATACTCTATGGACATCTTCCCGAGCAATTTGATAACTCTAAGATGGAAAATTACGATGGAAGTAAAGATCCGGAAAACCATCTCGAGCAATTTAAAAACTTTATGTTGAACTTTGATGATGAAGACAAGCTGTTATGTTAGGCCTTATCATAAAATTTTAAGGGAAGTTACCTCAAATGGTACAATAGTCTCCCCCCATGGGTCTATAAACAATTTTTACATGTTCTGGGTAGCGTTCCGGAGGATATTTGTTGGAAGCAAAAAGCTTAAAGGACATGATGATACTATTATTCATTGTTACAAGGAGCCTAATAAATATCTGAAAGAATATATTAGTAGGTTCGTGAACACAAAAAATGGGCTAGCTGATTGTTTTGAACAGGTAGCAATTACCTCTTTAAGACAAGGTTTGAATTCGGGCAATTTAGTTGTTTCAGTAACCCGAAAGAAAGCGATAAATTTTGGAAGGTTGCTAAATCAAGTTAGAAAACAGATCACAGTTGAAGAACCTAAGATGTCTAGAGTGCCTCGTCAAAACAGATATGCTGCTACAACATCAATTCCACAAGCAACAACTCAATCCCAGCCTATTGTTAATTACAAGTCGAAAGAACCTGGACATGGATCACATCGGCCCAGAAAAAACCAGTCCAGTCAAAATCAACAAGTGAGAAGTAAAAGAGGCCCATGGGTTCAACCTGAATGGTTTGTTGAGCTGTGAGAAATTGCAGCAACAATATATGACAAAACTAAGAATGATGTGCATTTTAGAAGGCCAGCCCCACTACAGTCCCATGGAGAGACTCAGAGTACTCGTTTATGTAAATATTACAATAATGTGGGTCATGACACACATGATTGTATATCACTAAAGCAATAAGTAAAAAATCACATAGAAAGAGGAAAATTGGGTGCCTTTGTTAAAAGAAAAGGGAGCAGTAGACCGGGTAACACTCAATCCAATACCAATACACCTCAACCCTTCCATGGATATCCAGACATGAGGATGCCATGATGATTGTTGAAAGATTTGATTTGGAAACTGAATATCTTGATCCTGATCTAGATCGGAATCAGGTGGGGGTAATAGTGGATACTTCTGCCACAGTTTCATATCTTGTAAAGTTTTTTAAATCATTAAGTATATTGTTCAAGATCTGCCACAGTTTCAGATCAGTAACAGCACCCTCAAGTTGTTCAAGAAAAAGTCATGTCAGCAGTTTGGCTACTCAGTTGGAAGGAAAAATGTCCCCACATCTTTACCAAACTCATGCTCCTTTCATAGTCTTTGATGAAAACGACTTAAGAGATATAGTGGGTCCACATGAAGATGTTGTGGTAATAGGAGCATCAATTGGGGGAAATGACATACGACGAATCCTGATTGACACTGGTAGTTCAGCAAATGTGTTAGTTCTAACTACTTATACGCAGATGAAAAATCCCTCAGTTATCCAAACGATCGAACAAAACTATTGTAGGGTTTATTAGGAGTTCGGTCGATGTCATCGGTAGATTTGAAGAGGAAGTGTTATTGGGAAAAGAACCATTTAATAAATACTAAGAGTGTTATTTGTTGTGGTTGATTTCAAAACATCCTACAACACCATATTTGGAAGATCTTGGCTCTCTAAGATGCATGATGTGGCCTCTACTGTCCACCAATGTTAAAGTATGTTGTTGTCCAAAGTAGCCAGAAAGTTGCTAGGAAATGCTATGTAACAACCATTGCCTCAAAATCATTGGAGGCAGTTAAGGGTAACAAGAAATAGCATTTACTGGAGCCTTCCACCAATCAGAATGAATAGATGATCCAAGGGAGGTTCCTGGTGATGTAATACTCATTGAAGAAGTTGAAATCCATTGCCTAGCAAAAGACAAAACTTTTAGGATTAGAACTAAATTACCATTGAGTTTGAAACAAAAGTTATTGTCATTCTTATCTAGCAATCTACATATGTTTCCATGTGCAATGATTATGTAACTAAAGTACCAGCTGAGGTAATATGCCACAAGTTATCAGTCTGATCTGATGTTGGACCAGTAGTACAGAAATAAAGGACATTTTCCAAAGAAAAAGGTGATGTGATTGTGTAAGAGGTTGATTGGTTAACCGAAATGGGGCATATCAAATAATCTCAATAGCCTTTGTGGACAACTAATCCCGTTTTAGTCAAGAAAAAAAATCGAAAATGACACATATGTATTGACTTCACCGATCTTAATAGAGCATGTCCTAAAGATAATTTTCCAGTGCCTCGGATATATCAGTTAGTGGATTTTACATTAGGCAACAAGTTGTTATCCTTCATGGATGCATTTTCATGGTATAATCAGATACAGGTGGATCTGAATAATCATGATCATACTACATTTATTACTGATAGAGGGCTTCATTGTTATAAGGTGATGACATTTGGGTTGAAGAATGCTAGAGCTACTTATCAGCGGTTGGTAAATAAAAAATTTGGTAACCAAATTGGCGGAAACATGGAAGTATATATAGATGACATGATGGTGAAGAGCCTCGAGGAAGAAGATCACATATCCGATCTTCAAGAAACTTACTTTCTAACTTAAATACTATCAACTTGAAGTTAAACCCTAAAAATGTACTTTTGGAGTCCGATCTGGCAAGTTTCTAAGATATGTCATAAGTTAAAAAAGGATTCAAGCCGATTCAGATAAGTTGAATGCTTTACTAGCCATGGATCCCCCTCAAAGTACTACAGAAGTCTAGAGACTAACCGGGTGATTGGCTGCATTGAATTGGTTTATTTCAAGATCATCGAACAAGTGTGTTCAGTTTTTCCAAATTTTGAGGAATGATAAGGATTTGAATTGGTCTCCACAGTGCGACCAAAACTTTCTTGAAATAAAAAAGCACATATCTTCGCCCAATACATTGTTCAAACCCATTCAAGGATAGAAAATTTATATGTATTTAGTTGTATTGGAGTATGCAGTGAGTGATGTGTTAATAAGGGAAGTTGATAATTACACTCGTCCGATATATTACATAATCAAGAGTTTGTTGGAAGCAGAGAAAAAGTATTTGAAATTAGAAAAATTAGCCATGGAATTGGTGATAGCAGCCACGAAAATGAAGCCATATTTTCAAGCCCAATCAATCATAGTTCAAGCATATTTTCCTTTAAAGTATGTGCTACAAAAAGCTGACATATCAGGAAGAAGGACTAAGTGGTCAGTCAAGCTTGGAGACTATGGTTTTGATTTTGCACCTCAAAATACAATCAAGGCTCAAGCTATAAATGATTTCCTGGTAGAATTTCATACTAAAAGGTCCTACGAAGAAGCTCAAGAAAACAAGTGTAATAAATAGTGGGTAATTCGAACAGACGATGGGTCTCATACGATGCGATATGGAGCTGGAACTTATCTAACCTCGCCTTATGGTGATACTATATGCCAAGCTATATGTTTTGGTTTCAGGGCATCCAATAATGAATCAGAATATGAAATAACTATAGCTGGTTTAAGATTAACTCTATTATGTGGAGCAAAAAGGGTTCGGTTAGTAACTGATTCCCATTTACTTATTCATCAGGCTCAAAGGCAATCTGAAACTAAAAAAGATCAGTTGCTGGAGTATCTACAAGTCCTGAAGAAAGTAGCCATAAGTTTTAAAAGTATCCGGTATGAGCATGTCCCTAGAGCGGAGAATACTATGGCAGATTCTTTAGCTACCATAGCCTACTCTGAAGTGTCTTCATGGATTCTTATGCAAGAATATTCATCCATAGGCTCAATTCGAGGACAAGAGGGTGAAGGTGAAGAAAATATGAACATATCTAGCATACAATCCAAAGATTGGAGGTATGAAATACAACAATTTATTACTGATAGATTTCTTCCTTCGGATAAAGTTTTGGCTAAACAAATAAAGTACAAAGCTCATGGTTTCCTAGTGTTGAGAGAAATTATTTATAAAAAATACTTTACCAGACATCTCCTCTGTTGCCTAGGGTTTGAAGAGTCCCAAAATGTTCTATCTGAATTACACGATGGAGAGGGGTCATCACATTATGGTTATAAAGCTTTAATCAGGAGAGTTTTTTTAGCTGGATACTACTGGCCTACTATAATGGCAGATGCCAAAGATATGGTTAGAAGATGTGATCATTTCCAAAAATATGGAAATTAAATCCATGTGCCAGTAGTTCCCATGGAGCCAATATCTGAACCCATACCTTTTGATAGATGGGTTTTGGATTTAATCGGACCTTTTCCCATGGCCTTTGGAGGTTATCGAACGATAATCATTGTAATAGATTATTTTTATAAATGGATCGTTGTTGCCCCACTAGTTGGAACCACTTCTAAGGTAGTTATAAAATTTATCATATCTAACATATGTTGTCAGTTCGGAATTCCTCAACGTATTACTACAGACAATGGACAACAGTTTAACAATAAAGATATGGACAAATTTTTCACTTCCAGAGGAATTCAACATTGCTTTTCTTCTCATTTTCATCCTCAGGAAAATGGGCATGTTGAAGTTGCTAATCGGACAATTTTAACAGGGTTAAAAAATAATCTTGAAGGAGTTGTAGGGAAATGGCCAAGCTATTTGCAAGAAGTATTGTGGGCCTACCGAACTACTCCTCATACAACTACTCAAGAGTCTCCTTTTTCTCTTGTTTATGGGATTGATGCAATCACGTCTATAGAAGCTAGTTTTCCCTCATTCCAGATACAAAACTATTCCAAATAAGCTAATGATATGGTGGTAAGGAATCAGTTGCATCTAATTGAAGAAAGAAAAGTAAAGGTACATCTGAGAACAACACACTACTAGGGTTTGATGAGAAGTAGGTCTACATCTAAAGCAAAGAGAAGAGATTTCCAGATTGGTGAAAAAGTGTTGAGGAAATATTTTTTACATACCAAGGAGAAAACATTTGGGAAACTGGCTCTGAATTGGGAAGGCCCATACATGGTATGTGAAAAAACAAGCAATGAACATACATAATTCAAGAGAAAGAAGGCAACATGTTGAAACACCCATGGAACATTGAGAATCTGAGGTTGTACTTAGAATGAAATCGTCTTGTAAATATCTACCTTTTCGTACTTCAATGTAAATATTAGGGGCATACGCTTTCCTACCCTGGTGGCGCGGGGAGGTTTTAATGAGGTGTCCGATTTTAAATGAATAGTATCTTATGTATTTTTAAAGAATCGTGGTGCATACGAAGATATCAGATGAATTAAACACATATTAAACACATTCGGCCTTCAAATGAAATATCTTTGAAGTGATTGGATGAATCAAACCCATATTTAACACCTTCGGTTTTTCAAGTGAAATATCTTTGAATTGGTCACATGGAATAAACACTTATTAAAATACATCAGAAAAATTAAAAATACGAATTAAATATCTTTAGCCTTGAAATGAAATAATGTTGAATGGCTCAGACATATTAAATATTGGTTAAACTTTACATTTTTGGACTGCCGGATTGGGTTAATTAATTTATACCACTTTTAAATATCATAGTTTAATGAAATTGTAAAATAAAAACACAAGAGAGAGAAATGCATATGGAGGAAAACAAAACTCTAAAAACTGATGGAATCATCAGAAGATGTATGATCCACCATTACAAAAAATGCCTTGGTCATCCAAGGATTTTAGTTTCAAACATAAAACTGAATGTACAACAACCTTAGGGCTCGTTCCCTTCGGTTTTCCCTTACCTTAATCTTTATCTTGTTTTTCCCTCCATCTTCATCTTTCTTGGGGCTTTTGGCATCAGAACTTGAACTTTCATCAGGTCCCTCATCGGAATCAGACTCACTTGGTGAAGAAACTCCATGTTTATAACCATATGGCAGCGTACGAAAAGGTATCTCGTCGTATGGTACGAGCTTCCACAGAAATCCAAGGTCCTTTTGTGGAAAGGTCTCATGGAATAACTAAACCATGTAGGTTTTAATACCTTCATCCCTCTTTTCCATAGACTCCACAACTCCGACATCATACTTCTCCATTGCTGCAGCTATCTCTTGAGTTTGGTTCTTCTTTAAAAAAGTAAGTTCTTCTTCATTTTATTTGAGTAGTTTCTCTAACTACTTAGAAAATTACTTTAATGGTGCCTGAATCAATGACTTGTTGATCCTTCAAAGACTTAATCTCTTTAGAAGTAGTTGTTTACAGTTCGGAATATTTGGTCTGGATGTTTCCTTGGACAGTCTTAGACTATTCCAAATCAGTACTCAGTTGTTTTTTCTCTTTGCTTAAAGTCTCCATTTTATGTTGTTCGGCTGAAAGATAATTCTTTAAGTCTTAATTGGCAGTGTTAAGAGAATTAATATCTTTAGCCTAAGCCCTAACTTGTCTTTCCAGGTCAATTACTGGTCTGATGTAGCCTAAGACTGCATGGCCCAATGTATCATGCTCGCTTGATACTTCAAAATATTCACCATCATAAATTACTGCATTGGTTACGGTCATTGACTGGGGAAAGGTCCAATCAAAGTCCTCTCTATCAAAATCGTTGAAATGCATGTTACCAGGTCATCCAGATTAACATCACCTTCAATAGAAGGCTGGTCGGCTGTAGGAAATGTAAGAGAAGGAGGATCAGCTTATACATCTTCTTGTCAATGAGCATCAGTTGGAAGAGTATGAAGAACAAATGTAGGTCAGAGTATTATCTCTGACCCTATAGTGCCCTTTTTATTTTTCCCATCCCTTCGGTCACTACCTTCCTTGCGTCTCTTATGACTTTTTTTCTTAATTTGAGGTGGATGTTTCGACCCTTCAGTTTCCCCCACTGTTACAACAACTTCCTCTAACAAAGCAGCATTGATTTGTTCAGGATTACCCAAACTACCCACATCAAAAATCTGATGCGATGGGTTAACTTTCTCCTTCTTCTTCTGCTTCTTTTTTATCTTGTCCAGATGGCTAAGGTCTTTATGCCGGGTTGACAATTAGAGCTTACCATCCTTTGCCTCAGTTATTTTGAGGATGACATCCGATGAAGGGGGAGTAGTAAGTTGTTCCCAAGTAAGCTCTCTATTTCCACTTGTGTTCCACAAGTCAGCTCTTACCATGTTTCCATCAGTGAAACAGTTGTGGAAGGCAAGACCCCACTTCTCTAAGGCCTATTGGTTTAGTTTAGTGAATGTGATCCTTCTAAACTCCAAATGCTCTGAAAATATTTTTTGAAAATACTACAAAATAGACACAATAGTCAGTTCGGCATAGCAAAATAGAATCAAAATACTAGTAAAAAATCTGAACTAAAGTAACTTGAGCTTTTCCAGTATCTGGTCAACTGGCTTGGATTTCCTTTCGAGGTTATCATTTTTCTATTCTCCCAAATCCCACTTATGTAGAGATATTGGTTCCCTCATGGTTTTTCTGCCTCCAATAGATCGTTAACCACTTTATAGTCGTTCCATATATTGTAATGATAGAATGGGATGTGATGATTTCTACACAAACTAGCCACGACAGCAAACTGCTCCATAAGCATTAGAATTTTTGACAATCTCGAAGTAATAATGCTGGCTAACAGAGTATACCCGGCATTGGGACTCAGTTGGCTTGGATAAAGCTTTATCACATGAAAATACCTTACTATTTCTGGATCTAAGGGGAAACGAAGACCCCAGTTCAACACCTCAGTGTATACCACCATCTCCCCGATTTTACAATCCATCAGAGTTTATGGAGTGATGGGAATCCTCACCTTAATAGACTCCCAAAAGCCCCATTTTTTCCTGATCCTATCCAATTCAGCAGTATGTGTATATACGTAAGATATTTTATGAAGGGCCAGTAAATATTTCACACTAACCTTGCAGAAGTTGGGCCCTATTTTCCCCTCTAGGAACTCCAAAATTGCCTCGGTATTAGGTATCCCCACCTTCCCTCTGGTAGTCCAAACTATTGTGATATCTCCAGTATTTCCAAACGTCTCCAGTGGGGTATCTTCCTCACAGTCTCCCATGTTTTTCTCCATTATACTTGACCGTTGATCGGCCGATTTAGCACCTTTAACTTATTTCTCAATTTGAGTAGCTTCATTGAGGGGAGATGATGGAACCGGATCCGAAGAAAGTTGGGCATACGGTTCTATTTCCGTTGAGCTAACATTTTTGAAAGATAGAGGGGTACTTTTAGCCTTGGAAAGTCGAGTGACTCTTTGGTGTGTAATATTTTCAGTATCTGACCCCAAAACAATAAACTGTTTTGTTCTTAAAGGAATACTTTATGGGTATTTGAACTGAAGGTTCAGAGTCTAGTGTAGATAAAGTTGGAACAAAAGGAGTTTTTCTAGTTACCTATTTTTTGGACGAAGATGAAATTTTGTCCGGCTCTGGTATTGTTTGGCTAATCACTCCACTAGAATAAGCAGGGAGTCCGACAATGATTTTTGCCTCCTTTCTTTCTCTTTCCAATTCATACAGATTCAACCAGCCTCATTTGATCAGAGCAGTTCTAGCTGTGAACATAAAATTTCTCAAAATGTGAACAAATCAAAGATTCAAGCTTTATCTCTCTAGAAACTGAAATTTGAATTTTTTTTATCACTCTAGAAATGGAAACAGTAAAACAGCTGTATATATAGGTGAAAAACACATGATTACTTCACCTAAGGGAGATGAATCCAATAAACAATAATTAGGGACCAGTGACCTAGACTAATTACTTTTTCAAATGACATGTGCAAGTACCTAGAGAAAAGACGATTGAGAGGTCGAACCAGAAACTGACACGTGTAATCAAAAGATATTCATTAAAACTCTGACTTTTGGATTCTTTCTTAGTAAAAATAAAACCCCTCGGATCCGATCCAGATCTTCTCTTTTGTAGTTAGATATTCTAAAACATTCTGATCAAGATCTTCTCTTTAATAGTTAGCTGTTCCCAAATATTCCAATCGGGGTCTTCTCTTTGATAGTTAGCTTTTCCAAAACATTTTTGAAATAACTAAAAGGGCTACAGATAGGGTCAGATATTTTTGGAAGGCCATTGGGACAAAATCCAAAGGGCTAATTTGGACATCTTCTACACCAAAGTTTTGGTGAACAGTAGACCTAAGTGGATTATGACTCAGATGTGTGCTAAACCGTTTTGGTTTTGGGCTTTGAAAACTTTGAAATGGATCTGAGTCCAAAGCCCGACTCGAGTGGCCCATAATTCATAAAACAAGAGTATACATACCCCAACCAACCACATTTAATAAGGGGGTATTTTCTGTATAATCTTAATCACTAATACACACCTCTTTTATCTTTCTATTTTCTACTTTAAAAGTTAATACCCCCATTGAACAAAAGACCAAAAATACCCTTCGACCAAAAATACCCTTCGACCAAAAATAATTCACACCAATCCTGACCATGGTGGAGCTCTTAGGTTTTATGATCATTCCAACATGAAGATTTATTTAGACATGTACAATAAAATTATTTGAGGATATTGAGTTTGAGTAGAAATCTAACAGACATTCATTTTGAGGAAAAAATAATAGCGGTTCATGAAAGTTTTAACAATGATACTCGTGTATCAGATGATTTGGTTTTTAGGCCAATTACCATTTTTGAACCGTTTAAACATACACACACATACACACAACATAAAAATATCTAAGATGATGTTCCTATTTTATATGTGAACATTTTCCAAGATGGACAAAATAAAGTGAATCTAATGGACCAAAATAAAGTTGTTTAAGAAAATCAAGCGCCACATGTTCAAGAAGAGCAAGTGTAAATTGAAAATTATGTCTTTGCAAAGATTTAGTAAATAGATAAAGTGCACTATAACTTCAAACTATATAATGTATCTTTAAACACATGAGTAATTTTATGTTTATAATAGGAAATTATTCTATAATTTTGAATGAATCCATGAAAATTTCAAAACTTAGTTTGGAGTTAACAAAATGAACATAAACTATAAATAAATATAAGATAACGCGAAATAGTTTTTTAAAACTAAATAATATTGTGAAGATAATGTGGAACTACATAAAATAAGACTTGTAGTAAAGGTTTTACTCAACGTGAATATATTTGGATTTACGGAAACATTCGCTCCAGTTTCATCAAAGAATTATTTTTGGACAATCATGAATATATAACCTTTTGATCGTAAGCTCTATCAAAGGGATATAAAATGGGTTTTTAGTGAAGATGTTGAGGTAACAATCTATACGGTGTATCCTGAAAACTTTGTTTGCGGTGAACCAAAGTTGATGGTAGGGAAACTAGAGAATTCTATTTATAGACTTAAATAAGCGTCTCGACAATGGTACCACAAATTTCTCAAAGTTATTATTTTATTTGATTTTGAGATATATTCAATGAAGGATTGTGTGTACCGAAATTTCAACATGAGGAAATCTGTATATTTGGTACTAAATATAGATGACATATCTATAATACAAATGATAAATATGTGTTGCATGCTGTCATGAATTTTCTTTTCGAACAAATTCAATATAAATGATCTTGGCTATGCATATTTCAGAAATTTAAATTTATCTGGATCACTCCCATAAATTTTTTAGTTTATCACAAAAGATATATATTAAGAGCACGCTACAAGATATAAGATGATAAACAAAAAAAAGAAAAGACATCCATATTTTAAAAGGTGAAAAGTTTAGTCTAAAGCATTGTTCAAATATAAAACTGGAAATTAAGGAAAGACAAAATATTACATATGTTTCAGTTGTTGGAAGTCTTATGTATGTTCAGGTATGTATGAGGCCGAATGTTGGATTTTTTATTGGTGCACTAAAGAGGTATATAAGTAACCTATATATGGGACATTTAAAGGCGGTGAGATGAGTTCTATGGTATTTAAAATAAACAAAATCTTATATATTGACATACACAAAGTTAAATATATTGGAGATCATATGGTATTCCAACTTGAATTTTGTCGGATGTGAGCTTATTCGTCATTCAACTTAAAACAACATAACATTTTAATAGAAGGTACAATATCATGGAACTATGTAAAGAAAACATTCATTGCATATACAATATGGAAACAAAATTCTTACATGTTTTAAAGCATTTAACAGACATTTTGCATGTAAACTTTTATCACGGGACTACGAATCATACAAGGGGGTTGATGAGTAAAATAATGACAAGAAAGGGGGAACCTTGTATCTAGTACTTGATATGACTAATTATAAGAATGTAGAGAGAGAAAGTTGAATTAGAAAGTATTAAAGAATGTTCACCTACCGAGGAATAAAGGGGCTCCCTTATATAGTGAGGAAATTGGTCCCCATTTATGTCCCAAATAATCCTTGTATTAATTGTTAGTCATTTACATTTTACCTCTTTAACATGTTGTCCTCTAATAAATACCAGATACACTAATGGGGTTATTTTATTTATCCCTTTTACAATTAATACTTTTGCTGTTGGACCCAACGGATTATTTCCTTATCAGTAGCCCCTCAGTCTTCAAGAGCTTCGGGAATGAAGACTCATGAGTAAATCGAGGAAACAGCCACTGTAAAAAATTACCTCGGGTTCTGGACGTTGTGGGTGTCTATGTTAAATGGCTCGGGATCATGACTCCTAAAGCTTCGGGAAGGGTTACCTTACGGTGGCGACCGACCTACTCACCACACTGGACCCGATCCACTTCATGTCTCTTAACGCCTCTAGAGATGATTAATATTGTCCTCCATCGCCCGACCTGTGGTGGTGGGCTTATTAAACTCTAGCTGGTAAATTAGTTATGGGCTCAACTGGGTCGTTAGGCCTGCTTGAAAAGTTATCCGCTTTTTTTCTTCGCATTAGCGGACACGTGGAGCTCATTTGAGCAACACTCGAGTTCTGACGTCGACGCATGCCTATGGAGCTAGCCTGATAATTACCTATTTCTTGCATAGTCGGTTTCGGCTTACACGTGTCGTTCCTTCATTCGAAGCGTGCCTATCTGCACATCTCTCTAGGAGACTCTTCGACTTCCCGCGGCTCTTTTTCGTTTGGACTTCCCCATGCGCAAAACGGTTAAGGAATAAAGTTGCCTATAAATACTTCTTCCCTTATAATAACTCATTCCCTCAGAGAAATCCTAGAGAGAGAGTCCCCTTTAGCCATTCTAGAGAGAGAAACCAGTGTTTATGAAAAATAAAAAACCGCAGCATACCCAGAAACCGAAAAATAAACCAAAGCCCGTGTTTGGATTCATTGACTGGACTAGTATTAGTGACCGAGCCGACGAATACCGAGCCGTGGGACTGATTTGGGATTCCAATAAAAGAAACCTTCACACCTGTGCCTCTTACCCACGATCATGTCCAGTCAACTCCCTTCTGGCAATTTTTCCCCAAATTCCCCTGTCAATCTACCTGATCCACCGACCCTCTCGTCGGTAAACGCAACTGGTAATTTACCCTCTTCTCTTATTCCCGAGCGCCTTAGTAAACCTAGATTCCTTACCATGGGAGACTCCAGCGCCTCTTTATCGGCAGTGGGAGGCATCTCACCCGAACTGGTGCAATTAACCCCAACCATTGTCGGGTTTCGTAGGGGCATCAATACCGCTGCTACTCCTTTGGGCATTTCTCGAAGTGATTTCGAGTGTCAGACGCTGGAAAAGGAACGTGCGCGAAAATTGCAGGAAAGCGGATCAAAACATAACCGCACCGGTAGTAGCTATTCGTAAAGCCTTCCTCCTAACCGGTTAACACGAAAGCGGCTGATTCCCAAATTCCAGAGGAAGCCGATCCTAACGGTACCGAGGCTGTACAAACTAAAACTATCAATGAGCTAGAGACGACCAACTTATTCGGCTCGGGGGATGGTCCCGTAGAGGGAGACAAAACAGGAAATGGTGTCGTTGCTGTAGGCGATGTTGCCGCCGCTCCTCCTAAGGAGCCTCTTCCTCCGGAGGTAGAAGCTGTGATGACAACCACTTACCACCGATCTCTGTGTCGGGATAATGTTATCGTGCTCTTTGAGGGCAAGTATATGTTGCGGTACAGTTCGAACTTCTGATCCGGTGGGGAATCCCGGAATGTGTAAAAGTACGATTTCCCGTTCCTGGGGAAACGCCTCTGCATGTAAAATCTCGGGAGATCGTCATCTTTACAAAGCTCTTCAATTGGGGTTTCAGGTTTCCTCTAGATCTCGAGATTGCTAGAAATTTCGAAATCCTCAGTAACTGCCCCTCGCAGCTGACTCCCAATGCGTGGTACACTCTTATGTCTTGTATCATGGCTTATCGATTGTCGGGCCGTGTTATGCCGGTGGAGGAATACGTTGCTATGTCCGGGATTTCCAAATCTCCCAAACTACCTTTCTTCTATTCCTCTTTGGAAAACACTTTGAAGATTGAGAACGAATTTCTCAAGGGTGATAATTCGTGGAAGCATCGGTTCATCTTCATTAGTGGCTGCTGGGAGAATGGTCATCCATATACCAAAGAGAACTCGAGGTGGTTGCCGCGGACGTGGGTTCCTGATAGTAACATATATATATATATAACTTTTATTTTTTTAGCCGATCCTTTGTTTAGTTTACAAGGAGTATATCCAAGGGTTGAAGAAGGATTATTTCGAAGATGCCAAAATAACCTTCCAAGTTCTGAAGGACTTCGCCCGGAGGAATTGGGGTTGGGCATTCCACCAGTGCTTTAAGAACATCAACCTCATAATGAGAAACCTCTGGCATTGCTCCAAAGAAGCACTTACGTTGGAACAGTTGTGCCAACCACCTAGCTTAGTGGATTTGGTTGTTAAAACGGATGCACCCGACGCACATTTGTTCATTTCAAAGCGTAACAAAGCACCTAGCAAACCCGAAAAATCCGATGAAGGTGCGGAGCAGGAGAATGTAGGAAAGGTAGAGGTTGATGTTGCTGGACAATAAACAACAGTTGTTGTCGAGGCTAAGAAGGTCGAATTCCCCAAGGAGGTGAAGAAGAAACGAAAGAAATTTGCGGCTGATGGCGAAGAGGCCAAAAAATCAAAGCGTGTGAAGAAGAAAACAGAGGTCAGAATTGCTGATAATGTTCCCACGCTTGCAGAAAACACAACTATACTGGAGCTTTTCGAGCAATATGAGGGAGTTAAAGGTGGGGACCTTGCTACTTCTGCAGCTGCATCGGCAGAAAATGCCACGGTCGTCGTGATTCTTGATGATGACGAGGTCGGGGGGCTTTTGCCAAAGGAGAAAAAGGTCGGCCCTTCTGAAGTAATGAAAGCTGATGGAGCCTCGTCAAGTGGCACAAAACTGCCCGTTCTGTCAGTTTGTGGGAGTCTGCACACTTTCGCTTTACAAGCCAATGATGTGATATCCTTGTCTTTGTATAGCAGGATTGTGTCGTTGGGTATGAAAGAGAGGCGCGTGAGGGAGCTAAGCCAAACGTTGGCCGATGCTGAGGAGAAAATAACCGAGCTGGAGAACGAGCTTAAAAGGAAAGATGCGGGAAAAGAGCTCCTGGAGGAAGCGGCTAAAAAGGCAAAGCAAAGAGCGTCAAAAGCTGAGAAACCTTTGGGTGGGTCAAAAAAGACCGTGACGACCAAGCTCAACAGTTGGCGGCAGCGAAATTCCAGAGCCGTTTTTTCTGTCACTTTGCGGCAAAGAAGACAAAAGAAAATGCTAACCTCCAAGCCGCAAATGACCTTTTCGCTGCGAAGTATGAAAAGTGGATGGAGAAAGAAGCCGTCGAAGCCAAAGCTTCTTACGTTTTAAGCCTGCATAACCGATTTCCCGACCTCGTTCTTGGTTCAATGTGGTTAGTTGTTCTCGAGGTAGACCTCCCGAACGGAGTAGTCTGTGAAGATGAAGAATCGGATGCCTCAGAGACTGATCCTGACAATGAGGATGTCTAAAAATTTGCCCCTTTTTTATCTATTTGCCCAAGTTTTGATGTTTTTTGTGGTTCTGTTTTGTAGCCAGTTGGGCGAATGAAACCTTTTTGTTTTGTACTTGTTCCGACTCTGTATAACTTTCATCAAGCTTTACCCGTTATGCCTTTGAATTTTTTCGCCTTTTAACTACTGTAAATCAATATTTAATTGAAAGTTTCCCTTTAGGATCGGGAACAAACGTGGATCAGTTAAAAACTGAAAAACCAATTAAGGTTCTGTAGATCAATATTTAATTGAAAGTTTCCCTTTATGGTCGGGAATAAACGTGGATCAGTTAAAAACTGAAAAAACAAATTAAGGTTCTGTAGATCAATATTTAATTGAAAGTTTCCCTTTAGGGCCAGGAACAAACGTGGATCAGTTAAAAACTGAAAAAAACCAATTAAGGTTCTGTAGATCAATATTTAATTGAAAGTTTCCCTTTAGGGTCGGGAACAAACGTGGATCAGTTAAAAAACTGAAAAACCAATTAAGGTTTCGTAGATCAATATTTAATTGAAAGTTTCCCTTTAGGGTCGGAAATAAACGTGGATCAGTTAAAAACTGAAAAACCAATTAAGGTTCTGTAGATTAATTGAGATCGTCAAAAGTAGTCTACTAGCTCGTCACTTTGTGGACTTTTCTTTAACACTGTCTTTCGAATTTTTAACGGCAAAATAAGTAGATTAAAAAGATCGGTTGCCATGGATACCTCATTAAAACCTGCTCGTGCTACCGAGGTAGGAAAGAGTGCGTCCGCGACTAAGAGTTTTTACATAAACGAGAATAATTACAAGGAAATAAAAAGAAATTATTCCAAATACATCTTCAGGTGTTCAATATTCCAGGGGAGCCTTAACAAACGCTCGTGCTTGTCTTGTAATCGATACGTCCCGCTCTTGACTCTTTTCACTACCTAATATGGGCCTTCCCAATTCGGGGCAAGTTTGCCGAGGCTTTTGTCCTTAGTGTGCAGGAAAACTCTTCTCAAAACTTTGTCTCCGACTTTGAACTCTCGTCGACGTACTTTCGACGCATATCGGCTCCTCATTAAAGTCTGATAATGTAACGAATTCAGCTGAGCTCGGCTCCGTTTTTCCTCTACTAGATTAAGAGCTAGTTGTCTGTCATCCCTATTTCTGTTTTCATCATAGCTCCCGATCCTGAAAGATGGGAAAATTTATTCCGCGGGAGTTATCCATCCCATAGACTAAGGCATAGAGCGATTCTTGAGTCATCGTTCAGGGAGTGGTGTGGTAGGCCCATAGTACTTCCTGTAGATAATATGGCCATTTGCCTGCTTTTCTTTCTAGGTTTTTCTTGAGTCCGTCTATGATAGTCCGGTTTGTGACCTTGACTTGCTCGTTTTCCTGAGGGTGGAAAGTAGCCGAAAACATTGCCTGATCCTGTGGGTCGAACAAAAGAATTTCATCTCGTTGTTATCAAGCTGGGGTCCATTATCCATCGTTAGTCTTTGTGGGACCCCAAATCTGCAGCAGATGTTTGACCAAATCAACTTAATGATATCTTTAGTCTTTGTTCCTGATAGTGGCTCAGATTCTACCCATTTCGAAAAGTAATCCATTGCCACCACTATCATTTGTCTTGCGTCGGACGCCATCGGTAATGGTCCTACTAGGTCGATTCCCCATCGGTCAAAAGGGAAGCCTTCCGATATTGATCCCAACGAGGCTGCGGGCATATGGATTGCGTTCGCGAACCTTTGACAAGTTTCGCACATTTTTACTATATTTCTACCGTAGGCGGTTATCGTTGGCCAATAAAAACGTCAAGAAAAATTCTCCTTATTAACGCTTTGTAGCCGCAAAGAGAAACCCCCTCACCATCATGCAGTTCAGACACAATTATTTGTGATTCATTTGTCCCCAGACATCTCAGCAAAGGCCCGCTAAAATATTTCTTGTATAGTATTTCTCCCAAGATAACGTACCCTTGAGCCTTGTTTCGTACTTTTCTGGCCGACACACTATTTTCTGGTAACGATCCTTCTGCCAAAAAAGCTATGATGTCACTATTCCAATCCGACAAGGCTACCGAAGATATCTGGAAATCGATCTCTGGTCGATTTCCCATATCTGTCCTTTTGATAATCGAAGGGTTTTCTTGCATTGTTACCCAGGGGTAACTGCTTGAGCAGGATGCTGATGTGAGGGAATCTGCAATCGCGTTTTCGGCCCTTGGGACATGTTCATATGTTACCTTGGCAAACGACGCGGCTAACACATGCAACGCCACTAGGTACTGAACCATGTTCTCTTTCCTAGCTTATGACGCTCCTGAGGCTTGGTTTATTAGCAGCTGAGAATCACTAATAAGGCGTATATGTCTGGCTCCACACACTTGTGCTGACCTCAAGCCACCTAAAGCAGCCTCGTACTCAACCTCATTGTTAGGCGTGGCAAAACCAAATCGGATCGTTTGGTGCATCATTATGCCCGTAGGGGTGGTTTTCTGTACACCTGCACCGCAACCGCTAACGTTTGACCCTCCATCAGTTCTGATAATCCATTCAACTTGCTTGTCTTCCTCGGGTGATTCCAACTTTTCTAGTCGGTTGGAACAAAATTCGACTAAAAAATCAACCAAGGCCCTTAATGGCCTTTCCTGGCCCTTACTGGCCGTTCTTCGCTCAAAATTGATATCAAAGTCGTCCAGCTCGACCGACCATTTGGACATTCGTCCCGACATGTCTGGGCGTTGAAGCACATATTTGAGTGGAAACTGGTGTAGATTATTTTCAACTGAGGGTCATTTTGTCTAGAGTTTTGTGATGTTTCAAGGGTATTTAATGTTTGTATAGTTTGTAGTGAGAGATTTGAGCTACCTGGTTGTATTAAATGTTCATTACCCTCATTAATGAGAATGGTTGGGTATTTATACCTTTAATTATGGGCCACATGGGATTTCGGGTCACACTTATGAATTCGGGTCGAGTTCAATGACCCATTAGTTTTTAAGCAAGTAGTAAATTAGCTTAGTCATGAAGTGATTTATTTTTTAATACATTAGTCCTGTTCGGATGGTTTAGTGGGTGGTTTTTGTCCGAATTTCCCCTGTCCGGTTCCCACAGTGAGTGGTGAGAAAATCCAGACTCATAAGTGATGAGGGTAGAATTCGCCAAATGTAAATAATAAAGATTTAATTTTGAACGAAAGTTGCTTGATGTAGTTATTAAGGAATTTAGAAATTCTCGGGGACCAATGTGTAAATGTAGTACTTACTAAGGGGCCTGATCAAGTATGTAAACAGCCCACTAAGGATTCAAGCGGGTCCACTTTATTCTAGTATAAAAGGTGACCCACTTCCTTGGTAGGTGGGACATTGAATGTTATTCTATTACATTTTCTTTCTCTCTTTATACTTTCTCTCTCTAGTCACATCAAGCACAAGATCCAAAATATTCTTCCAAACAATTATTGACTCATCATTGGCGCCGTCTGTGGGAACGAGTGATACCAAAAAGGAATCTTTGTCCTTTGAAAATCACGTTTTGCGAAATGAGCAACGAAGTTGTGATAGAGAGGGTCGGTAGAGAGGTTATCCGAGCCGTCTCAGTGTCAGAGGGCGAAGAAGCGCCTGGTCGGGAGCACCACGACCAAGGTCGGGACAAGCGGTCGACCCTGATAATGACCCGAAAACAACTCCTTGAAGACATTGCCAGGCTAAGTGCAGAAAGGGAGCGGGCACTGGACGAGAAAAGGACCCGTGAAGGAAAAGGCAAGGGACCTCTCTTGGAGGATTGGGAGATGGCCGACCATGATGTTGGGCCGCGCATCGAAGCCCGACCTGTTAGGTATTATCGAGAGCCACATCCCGAGGAAAGGCAAACTACCAGGGCTCGGCGGTACCCGGAGGACCATCGCGGTGTAAAAATTGACTACACCTCGGGCGATTCGTCGGGCAGAGAGTATCGGCGACGGGAAAGGGCCCAGCGGACACAAAACAACCGTTCCCGACGCCTCCGAGGGCCCCGGGCGGATTCACCAAAATACAAGAAGGGTAGCACCGAGAAACGGACCCCGGTATCCTTTGAGAAGGAAGAAATGCCTACTGCTAGCCGTGAAGAGCGGGCAGCGCTGCCTCCAGTGCCATGGCAACCGTCGAACAGCCAGAACCAAGGTTACCGAACCAGTAGCCAGTTTGTCAGCCCTGGAGATGAGGGACTCTACGGAGTTCAGACAGAAGGACTCGGAGGAGGAACGTATGGGTTCGGTATCAATTGGAGGGCATCCCCATTATCCGACGAGATATTAGCGGGGCCGCTCCCGAAACGATTTGACATTTCTAAACTAGAAAAGTACGATGGGAAGAAGGACCCAGATAATCATTTGGAAGCTTTCAAAAACTTCATGCTGAGCTTCGACAACGATGACAAACTCCTGCGTAGAGCTTTTTCCATGACCTTCAGGGACCGAGCATCTAAGTGGTACAACCGTTTACCGCAGGGCTGCATCCAGAACTTCGGGATGTTTTGGACAATGTTTAGACGACACTTTGTGGGAAGTAAAAGCTTTCGGGCCAACGGAGACACCATTATGAATTGGCAAAAATTGGGGGAAAGCCTCAGAGAATATACTAGGCGATTCATCGACGCAAAGACCGACCTAGACCACTGCGATGAGAACGTGGCCCTAACCGCTTTTCGCTTGGGTCTGCTCCCTGGACCAATGAAGCAGGCAGTGGCGAAAAAACAAGCATTCACGTTTTCTGCACTACTAGCTCAGATAGAAAAACAGATACTGATCGAAGAGACCGAAGCGTCTGAGTTGGCAGCGCAAATTCAGCAAAGTGCCCAAGCATCGGTAGTAATAAGGCAAGGCACTCGGTCAGATTACGCTAGGGCAGCACAACCGGTCAGCACGATACACCCGAACCCTCCTGTATCAGCCAAACCCTCGGTCCTGACAAGCCCGAGAACGAAGCAAACGGGTCAGATAACTTCACGTCCCATGTCGAACAAGTGGATTCGACCTGCATATTTCGCAGATCTTACAGAATGTGCAGCGTCGATCTATGAGAAAACTAAGAAGAGGGGGATGTATCGAAGACCTTTCCCAATACCGACATCTCGGGAGAAAAGGAATAACCGTTACTGCCGCTATCACGAGGACGTCGGGCATGATACTAAGGACTGCATCGCTTTGAAGAAAGAAATACAGATGCTCATAGAACACGGAAGCCTCTTGGAATATGTTAAGAAGGCGCAGCAGAGCACGACCTCGAAGGAAGTCGTGATAATACCAAAACCAGAAACCACCATGGCAATTTCAGAAGTAACCGATCCGTTTGATGTTTCCATCGAGTACCTAGATCCCGAAGCGAACCGCAACATCATCGGGATTATCGAGGAAGGAACCGAGAAGAATGTCGGTAATGTACGAGGCCTTTGTAAAATTTTTGAGTCCCTAACTATTTTTGGGGGAGATTCTATGGCAGGAGTTACACATTCGTCCAGGAAGAGGCACATCGTCAACCTAACCACTCAGTTGGAAGCCCGAACTTGCTTCCAAACCAGTAGTGTCCCTTCTCCGATTCTGTACTTTGACAACGACGACATGAGAGACATAGCCGACCCTCATGAGGACGCCAGTGTAATCGGGGCGGCCATTGCAGGGGAGGAGGTTCGGCGCATCTTGGTGGATACCGGTAGTTCGGCCAACATAATCTTCGCGTCTATTTTTGCCAAGTTCAGAACACCGCCAGTGATCGCGCGGTCCGACCGCACCATAGTAGGGTTCACAGGGTCAGAAGCCGACGTTATAGGAGAATTTGAGGGCGTAGTCCAATTAGGCCGCGGGCCATTCAAGAAAGAGGTTACGGTTTTATTCGTGGTAGTAGACGCGCCGGCTTCCCACAATGCTATTTTTGGCCGATCGTGGATATCGCGAATGCATGCGGTATCCTCTATGATTCACCAATGTTTGAAATACGTGGTCGGAAACAACGTGGGAGTGGTCCGAAGTAGCCAGAAAGCAGCACGGGAATGTTACCGGGCGGCGTTAGCTCCTAAAAAGGATCAAGAGATGACTCAAGCTCGGGAATAGCAATTAAAGGGGCTCGCCCCGGAATCACACCCCGTCGATGACCCCAGGGAAGCCCCGAGCCTCTTAACGACGGACAAAGAACGCGAGCAATACCAATTCGCTACGGGGAAAGCCCTGCGGATTGGGGTATGCCTCTTGCCGATCTTCAAGGAACAGCTGCTGACTCTCCTACGGGAAAACTTGGACCTATTCGCGTGGTGCTCAAGAGATGTCACAGGGGTACCAGAATCCTCTGTTGTTCACAAGCTAACCATCAACAGGAACGCCAGACCAATCTCACAAAAGCGTCGGGCTTTTGCCCCAGAAAAAGCAGACATTAAACTACGAGAAGTCGAGAGAATGATCAGCGTCGGTCATATCAAGGAAGCAAGTTACCCGTTGTGGACCTCGAATCCCGTTCTGGTCAAGAAGAAAAATGGGAAATGGAGGATGTGTGTGGATTTCACCGATATTAATCGAGCATGCCCGAAGGACCCGTTCCCGATGCCAAGAATCGATCAGTTGGTAGATTCGACGTCGGGTAACAAATTGCTATCATTCATGGATGCATAAGCCGGTTATAATCAGATCAAATTACACGTTGCGGATCAAGAAAAGACCACATTCATCACAAGCCGAGGACTGTACTGCTACAAAGTAATTCCCTTTGGACTGAAAAACGCCGGCGCAACATACCAGAGGCTGGTCAACAAAACGTTCGAAGGTCAAATTGGGAGGAATATGGAGGTGTACATCGACGATATGTTGGTTAAAAGCGGCGCGGATGAAGCACACCTTACCGATCTGAGAGAAACCTTTGATAGCTTGCGGGGAATAAATCTCAAGCTTAACCCGGAAAAATACTCCTTCGGGGTCCGATCAGGAAAGTTCCTAGGTTTCTTCGTTAGCGAAAAAGAGATTGAAGCCGATCCTATCCAACTTCCGGCTCTGACCGATATGACTCCTCCCCGAAGCATCAAGGAAGTTCAGATCCTTACTGGGCGTCTGGCGGCCTTAAATCGATTTATTTCTCGCTCATCTGATAAGTGCGCCCCCTTTTTTCAGGTCTTGAGACAAGCTAAAATTTTTGTGTGGACTCCCTAATGTAATGAGGCGTTTTTGGGAATCAAACGATATCTGTCATCCCCGAACATTTTGACCAAGCCCATCGCGGGCGAAACACTTTTTCTTTATGTTGCAGTTACCAAATTCACGGTTAGTGCGGCTTTGATTAGCGAGTCAGGCCCGGCCCCTACAGCAGTTTACTTTGTGAGCAAAAGCCTGTTAGATGCGGAAACCCAGTATTTAAAGTTGGAAAAAATGGCACTCGCCCTGGTGACAGTAGCGCGAAAAATGCGCCCATACTTTCAAGCCCACCCCATCATGGTCCATACATCATTTCCACTCAAGTACATCCTCCAGCGGCCAGACGTGTCCGGGAGAATGTCCAAATGTTCGGTCGAACTGCGCGATTTTGACATCGACTACGAGCCTCGGACGACCGTTAAAGGCCAAGTCCTGGCTGACGTTTTAGTAGAATTCCATTCCGAACGACCTGATCAGGACGCGCCTTCTCAAGAGGACGCACTGAGCGAATGGACCGTTCGTACAGGACGGAGGGGCTAACGTCAGCGGCTGTGGAGCAGGTATACAGTTAGTAACCCCATCGGGCATTAGCATGCACCAAGCCGTCCGATTTGGTTTCCCCACTTCGAACAATGAAGCTGAATACAAGGCTGCTCTGGCAGGATTACGGCTAGCACAGGTATGTGGGGCAAAGCGGGTGCGTCTCATAAGCGATTCCCAACTTTTGGAAACCCAAGCTTCGGGGAGCGCGGAAGCTCGTAAAGAACATTTGGTACAATACCTAGCAGCGCTCAGGGTTCTAGCCGCCTCGTTTGACAATGTCACCTACGAGCATGTCCCGAGAAGCGAAAACATAGCCGCTGATTCTTTGGCAACACTCTCCTGCTCCAGTAACTATCCTTGGGTGGTTGAACAAGAAAGCCCATCTATTATCAAGCGTCAAGAATTAGACAACCGACCTGAAATCGCCTGTCAGATCTCTTCGGTAACCCTCTCAGACTGGCGGAGTGACATTATCGCCTTCTTAGCTGAAGGTCGGTTACCTAGTGATAACGCCTCAGCTCGGAAAATACGCAACAAGGCTCAGGGTTACGTCCTTTTAGGCGAAGTGCTATACAAAAAATCCTTCAGCCGCCCCCTGCTCCGATGCTTAGGGGCCCATGAGTCGCAAATCATCGTTATAGAGCTACATGATGGTGAGGGTGCAGCACATTGCGGTTACAAAGCTCTGATCAGAAGGATTCTTCTTGCAGGATTCTATTGGCCGACAATAACAGCGGATGCGCGACTGATAGTCAAAACATGCGATACATGTCAATGGTTCGGAAACACGATAAACGTACCCGCGGCCCCCCTAGAATCCATATCCGAAGGACTACCCTTTGACCGATGGGGAATCGACCTGGTTGGACCGCTACCAATGGCGTCGGGAGGAAGACAGACGATCGTCGTGGCAGTAGACTATTTTTCCAAGTGGGTCGAAGCCGAACCTTTATCCGCCACCAAGACCAAAGATATCATCAAATTTGTCTAGTCTAACATATGTTGTCGTTTCGGGGTACCGCAGAGGTTAACTATGGATAACGGACCGCAATTCGATAGCAGGGAAATGAAAGCGTTCTGCACCACCCATAAGATCCGACAATGTTTCTCCGCTCGTTTCCACCCTCAAGCAAACGGGCAAGTCGAAGTAACCAACCGGACCATTTTGGACGGCCTCAGAAAAAACCTTGAAGGAAAGGCTTGAAAATGGCCCGACTACCTACAAGAGGTACTGTGGGCTTACCGAACCACCCCCCGGACGGCTACTCAGGAATTGTCTTACGCTTTAGTATATGGTATGGATGCGGTAACACCTGCAGAATCCATCTTTCCGTCATTCAGGATCGGAACCTATGCGGAAGAAACGAATGACGACAGCCGACGCCTCGAGCTCGACCTTATAGAAGAAAAGCGCAACCGCGCCCAATTAAACGCTTTACACTATCAGACCCTGATGAGAAGTCGATACGCTTCTAAAGTCCGACGTCGGGAATTTAAGGCCGGTAACAAGGTTTTGAGGCGCGTCTTTCTTCACACCAAGGACAAGAGCCTCGGTAAACTCGCCCCGAATTGGGAAGGGCCTTACGAAATCGTGGAAAAAATCAAGAGCGGGACATACCGCCTGCGAAACAGGCTCGGGCACCATTTGAGGCTACCATGGAATATCGAGCACCTAAAATTGTATTTAGAATAGTGGCAAAATGTTTGTAGTTCGTTCGATGTAGTCTGTAAAAACTTATTGGTCGGGGATGCACTCTTTCCTATCTCGGTGGCGCGAGAAGGTTTTAACGAGGCATCATAAATACCCGATCACCTAATCACATTAATCAAATTTTGATTTAGCCTTCCAAATATTAAAGTGTTACGACCTTGGTCAGCTGACGAGCTGGTCATCGTTTTTTCCTGCTAATATTAATGGATCTACATGTTTAATTTTCCCGACCCTTTGGGAAAAAGTTTCAATCTTGCATTGATCTACAGAACCTACTTTGGTTTTTCAGTTTTTACAACTGATCTACATGTTTACTTTTCCCGACCCTTTGGGAAAAAGTTTCAATCTGGCATTGATCTACAGAACCTACTTTGGTTTTTCAGTTTTTACAACTGATCTACATGTTTACTTTTCCCGACCCTTTGGGAAAAAGTTTCAATCTTGCATTGATCTACAGAACCTACTTTGGTTTTTCAGTTTTTACAACTGATCTACATGCTTACTTTTCCCGAACCTTCGGGAAAAAGTTTCAATCTTGCTCTGATCTACAGAACCTACTTTGGTTTTTCAGTGCCCCAACCGATCAAGACTTCGCGATTCCCGATCCTATCAGGAAGTTCCAATATTGCGTTTGTACTTAGGATGTTTCAGAAAACTACCTTATCTTACCCCGGCAATAATATGTGAAAAGATATAACCACAAAAGACAATATATTGATAGGGGACCCCGCGGCCCCCAAAACATAGTAAAACGTGTTCATGAGAAATATTGATAGGGGACCCCGCGGCCCCCAAGGAGTAACAAAAACAATTAAACAAAAAAAAAAACGAGCGCGACTTCCGAGTCACTCGTCCTCTTCCTCCTCTTCAGCATCCTCAGATTCTTCCTCATCTCTACAGTCGACTCCCTCTAGGCGTTCCCCCTCTGGCACATCCAACCATATCGCCCCGAGGTGAAGATCTGGGAAGCAGTTGTGGAACGACAGCACATACGCGGCTTTGGCATCGGCAGTTTCTTTCTCCGACCACTTCCTACATCGGTTTGCGAAGGCGACGCTCGAAGATTTTAGCTTCTGGACCTCCTGAGCCAAGGCAGCAGCACGGTCTTCCGCGGCTTTCGTCGCCTCCTCCGCGGCATTTTTCGCCTCCTCCGCGGCCTTCCTCACCTCCCCCATGGCTGTCTTCGCCTCTTCCGCGACACGTTCGGCTTCCGCAATCCGGCCCTCCGCTGACACCTGAGCCGCCTTGGCTTTTTCCACATCCCCGGTCAGGCTAACAATTTTTGCTTCCACGCCCACTAGCTGCTGGCCTAGCTCGATCGACCGACGCTCTTTCAAGGCCGCTGGTATGAGCAAGTTGTACAAGGATAAAGCCAGACCATCCGATCCCCGCAGTGGGAACGTGTGCGGACTTCCAAGCATCGTCAGCACCGGATAATTCAGACCGCTCGACGAGGCTGCAGCCGGGTCCGACGCTTGGGGGGGCTCGACATCATCTGGAATCTCCACAAGGTCCGCCGTTGGAATACCTTTCGCAGCACTATCCTGATCATACAGCTTCGGTCCTATGGGGCCATCCCCCGCACCGTCAATAGGCCTACTCACTGTCTTGGAGTGCTTGGACTTATTTGCCTTAGTCCCCTCCGCATCGGCGCGACTTTTCCTCTTCTGCACTGGAGCCTGTTCTTGGTTCGCCGCTGCACCTTCATGAACGGGCGCCTCTTCCCGAATCAGCACACCCACCCCCGTAGCCCCGGTCTCGTTCTCCCCGACCTCGTCATCTGATTTCGAGCGTTTGCTAGGCGCCTCGTTGCGCTTTGGCAGATACACCTGCGACCCAGGGGAGCCGGTTTTCGCGATAACATCCTCCAAGCTCGGGGGCTGTCGCAACTGCTCGATGGTGAGCACTTCGGACGAGCAACGCCAGAGGTTACTCATGATTAAATTTGTATCTATGAAGGTCTGATGCATAGCCCAACCCCAATGCGCCCGAGCGTAACCTTTCAACACCTCGAACGTGGCCTCAGCGGCCTTCGAGTGATCTTTCTTCAACCCTTGCAACCACTCCTTCGACACTACACGAAGGGTCGGTATATAAAAAAAACCGGGAGAAGAGCGGTACCATCATGGACCCAAGTCCGAAGCAGCTGCCTCTTGTTCTCCGGGGTATAGGGAAGACCGTTCTCCCAGCACCCGCTCAGAAACACAAACCGATGCTTCCAGCCTTTGTCCCCCTCCAAGAAGTCATTAACTATCTTCCACTTGTTTCCCAAGGAAGAGTAGAAGAACGGGGACTTCGGATCCTTGGACAGACCTGACATAGCAATATATTCCTCCATAGGCATAACCCGACCTAAAAGACGGGAAGCCATTATGCAGGACATTAAAGTATACCAAGCAATTGGCGTCAGCTGCGATGGGCAGATCTGGAGGGTGCGGAAGTATAGCGCGATCTCGGGATCTAAGGGGAAGCGCAGACCCCAGTTGAACAGTTCGGTGAACACCACGATTTCCCGAGATCGGACGTGAACGGGGGTCTCCCCGGGAACCGGGAACCGAACATTGACGCATTCGAGAATTCCCCAGGGGATCAGCAGATCCTTATATTCAGACTCGTGAAAATAGAGGTACTTCCCCTCATAGAGCGAAACGACATCCTTTGACCGAAACCAGCTGAAATAGGTAGTAGTGATGGCAGCCTCAACTTCTTCGGGCAGAGGATCGTCGGGAGGGTTAGTTGCATTACCAACAGCAGCAACGCAGACCTCCGCAGGCTCAAACGTCCACCTCTGCTTCTCCCACTTCGGGGTCCGGAGCTTGGTCAGAGCTTCGGGGTCCGGAGCTTGGTCATAGCTTCGGGCGGTAGCGGCATTCGGATCCGATGATCGTACCCGAGAGGTGGAGGGTATTACCCGAAAAATCCCGATGAGCCGCTTCCAACTCTTCTGGCGTCAACTGGCGTTTGGGCAAACCTAAAAAAGTTACCGCAGTGTTAGTACCGGTCCGATACCCTCGAATTGAGGGAGTAAGCTGAACCATTTCAAGATAGTTACCTCCTGCGGGAAATGTAAAGGGACTGTCTTCGCCCATGGTCAAGAATTTAGTTTTGCGAACGCGCCGGGGCGGGAACGGAGGTGACGGAACGAACGAGTTAACAGGCGAAGGGGTCGGATTCTCCGACCGAATTGCAGGGGAACGAGAGGAGCTGCTACTGGAAGAAAGGACAACGGTCTCCGGAGATAGGCTGACCTCGGGAGATGGAGAGCTGGGAAGGTCGGGAAAAAGGAAGGATTCAGCAGGGATCGGGGTGGCTAAAACAAGGTCGTGAGTAAAAGGTTTTGAGTTAGATCCCCAAATCAAGCCGGCACGTCGGTATTCCTCGGCTCGGTCTCCGATGCTAGCCCACTCTTTGAAACTCCACACAGGCTTTTTCTTTTTCTTGGTTGATGTAGGCTTCGGGTATCTGGGTTTCATGCAAACATTCCCTTCTCAAAGAATGGTCTGACAGCACTCTCCCGACGTTAGAAATGGTCTGGTAACACTTTCTCTCTCTAGAAAACAATATGACATCACTTTCTCTCTCTAGAATGCCTCTGAGAGAAATCAAGAATTGTGGAGTATTTATAGGCAAGTTTGAATGACTAGGGGATACCAATCGACAAAAGCACAGCGGGAAGACGAAGAGTCTCCCTAAGAACCTAGTCTGGCAAAGGTGAGTCCTGTAAGACGGTGACACGTGTCAACCACCCTCTGACAAAGGCTTACCTAGGCTACCCCCTTCGAGCCAACTGACGATATGGGTCTTCGCAACTGTATCCATTGTGAAAAGCTGGCCCATCACAGACAGGCCCAGTTCACGAGCTCAAAAGAACGCGGGAACCAACCCGACCCAGAACTACGAACGTCGGGTAAGAAAAATCCAACAGAGCCTGAGTATTGCCTTCGGGTAAAGATAAAAACAATGCTGCGGGAGTGCCGTCGAACGACCGAAGGTCAGGTCGGGAAAAACAGCGTCGTGTAACGTCCGACGCAAGAGGAAAAAGAATAGTTAGTTCAAAGATAGGACATTGGCTCGAAGCACAGGAGACTGCGGATGACAGGAGCAGGTTCGGCAGTGAGTCTTCGCTCCTAATACTCCCGAAGACTGGGGGGCTACTGATGAGGGTATAATTCGCCAAATGTAAATAATAAGGATTTAATTATGAACGAAAGTTGCTTGATGTAGTTATTAAGGAATTTAAAAATTCTCGGGGACCAATGTGTAAATGTAGTACTTACTAAGGGGGCTGATCAAGTATGTAAACAGCCCACTAAGGATTCAAGCGGGTCCACTTTATTCTAGTATAAAAGGTGACCCACTTCCTTGGTAGATGGGACATTGAATATTATTCTATTACATTCTCTTTCTCTCTCTATACTTTCTCTCTCTAGTCACATCAAGCACAAGATCCAATATATTCTTCCAAACAATTATTGACTCATCAATAAGTAGCCCCTTTTTTAGGTTATGTTCGAAGGCCTTTGACAAGACCTAAAAAATAGTTCATGTGTACCCGTAACTATGTCCGAACAGATTTCGAATTGTGTAACGACTTTATCTGGACTGACGAAACTCTCAGAAGCTCAACGGTTTTGCCAGAGATCGTGGGACACGTGTCCTTCTCTGATTCTCCTCACCGGCCGTTTTTCTCCTAGAATGGAATTCTCACTTACTTCAAAAAGTAACCTCTTGATTAATGTTGGTGACATCAGCGTCGTCTTTAATCATTACACCTATCTTTTCGTATTCTCCTATGTATCAAAGCATCTTTTGTTCTTTTAGTATAAATTAGTCTACTTTTCACTGTTTTACCATGTTCATTATCTCTACTCTGTTAATGTTCAAAGCTTTTACCTCTCAAAAAACCCTTCTTTTGGTGTGAGTTTATGTTCACAGCAAGAAACGCCCTAGTAAAAGGTGGGTGGCTCAAGTTGTCGGAGTTAGAAAAAGCTCAAGTAGTCGAACGAGAAAGGCGCATTGCTGCAGGCCTCCCTGTTTCTCTTATTGACAAGTCTGTCACACCAAGTTCAGAGCCTGATCGGGGTTCGTCTTCTGCCAAAAGTTCTAAACCCAGAAGGTTATTCCAACCCAACCTTTCTCCAATCGCTTCAGGCTCATCGGTCCAAGAATCAGAGCCCGTTATTGAACTAGAGCAGGCGGTTACAAGCTTTAAGAGACCTTCCCCATTCATTGCCATGGGATCAGACGCTGATATCTCCCCAGAGAAGCTGGTAGATCGACGAAGGGGTCGTTTGGTGAAATGGAAAGCTGCAACTGCACATCCTAAACCTGCCAAATCCACGCCTTCTAAGTCTGGGGCTAAGAGTAAAACTACAGGGTTAGAAGCACCCATTAAAATCCCCAAGGACAAGCTGTCCAGTCCGGAGGCAACCAGTTCAATCCTTCAGAAGGAGACCTCTGGATCTGAGCCCCAGCCGGACTCCAGACCACAAGAGGAAAGTAACGCCCAACCATCCGGAGGACCTACTGAGCCAACCACCAGTTCTTCTCTCCCAAAAATAAACGATAATCCTTCCAGGGTAATGGAAGATGTAATGGAGGATAGTATCGAAGAAGCCCCTTTTGAGTCCGACGTCTCCGGGCAAACAAGTGAGGTTGCTGCTTCCAAGAAAAGCAAGGGCAAGGAGAAGCTATGTTTAAAACACCTGAATCTGCCGGAGTGCCTTGTGGGAAAAGTGGGACCTTGCTACCACAAAGTAAGTGTAAGGTACCTGCTGGCTATGCAAAATATTAATTATACTTTTATTCACACAACCGAACTAGGCCGGATGCAGACAAAGTGGGGGATCCCTGAAAACGTTAAAGTGAGGATACCGGTGGATCCGGAGATACCGATGGATTGCAATTTGAGTGAGATAGTTTTCTTCACTGAGCTATTCAACTAGGGGCTTAGGCTTCCCTTAGATCCGGAGATCGTTAGATTCTTCCATCTCATAAAGCTTTACCCAAGCCAATTGAGCCCCAACGCTTGGTATACGCTTATGGCTTGTATTATGGTCTCCAGGCTCTCTGGATTCCTCTTCCGATGGAGCAGTTTGCTGCAGTGGCCAGCCTTTGCAGGAACCACCACATCCCCTATTATCATTTTAACATGGGCGATAATTATAAGGCGGTGGATGACTTACTTGAGTCCGAGAAAAGCAGGAAGACTCAATTTTTGTTCATCAGTGGTGCCTGGGAGAATGGGAGGAAAATTAAAGATGGTGTCAACCCAAGCATGCTACCAGCAGATGGCAAAGCGATGGTAAAAACCTCGCCACATACTTCCACCTTTACTTATAACAAATTTGTTTGTCTAATTTCTCTTCTTTTGTTTTTTGGTATTGATGCCTAAGGATTTCAACGATTACTTAGAGGCTGGGCAGACTACTTGTGCCAAGCTAAATGCTTGGGCTGCTGAGAAATGGGGAAACCGCTTCCACAACTGTTTTACCGGAGGCAATTTAACAAGATCCCATCTCTGGAATACAACCGACCGGAGGGACTTTTCTTGGGAGGAATTAACCACTACCCCCTCCGGGGGTGATTCTTCGGAAGACAGAGGGAAAAGATGGAAAATTGGTCTTGCCGGGCAGAGTTAAAGCCCCAAGCAAGATGAATGGCAAGAAGGGCAAAGGTGTGGTTGAGGCCAATCCTACCGAGGTGGAGGAAGTTTTCCCAACAAACCCAGAGGGGCAAGACCAAGGACATATTGATGTTGCTTTATTGCAAGTGGTGGAGCATGAAAGCACCAGGGAAGTGGTTGGATCTCCAAAACCCCCAAAGGTTCCCAAGAAAGACAAAAAACGGGGAGCAGAAGGCGTAGAGAGGGAGGCCAAGAAAAAGAAAACCTCCAAGGGATATGAATTTTCTCTCCGACCTCCGGAGCCTCTTCCTCCAGTTGACCCAAGTGACCCTACTCAAGCAGAAAAAATCCCCAGTGACTTTCACACCGGAGAGGGTGCCGGAGGGGATATTAATATTGATGGTGTTGATATCACTGGGCTTCAAGGGATTGGTCTTTACTTTGAAGACTTTGCCAAAGATGATTTTGCTGGACCCTACCTTCTCCCAAGCTCTTCGAACATCGTCACTTTCAATGGCAGGTCGTTTTCTGTTTCAAGTGAAAGAGACATTACCACCCACTCCTTAGTGAGCAATATCCAGCCAGTGCTTCCCTTGGAGAAGCAAATGCAAAATCAGTCGGGCATCATCAACACACTCAACTCCGATAAAGAGAAATTATCTAGCGACCTCCTTAGTGCCAACCAAAATGCTGAGGCATTGAAGAAAGAAAATGAGGAGTTGAAGAAACGTCAGGAGGACTTGGCCACCAGGCTGGCCACTTCGGAGGGAGTTGTCAAAGAACTCCAATTGAAGCAATCTTATCTGGAGAGAAACCTCTCTTCTTCAAAAGAGAAGGTGAAGGCCAAAGGCATCATCATTCAGACCTTAACCAATGACAAGATTTCGTTTGTAAACAGTGTGTCCAAGCCTGAACAAGAAAAAGCTGACTTGTTAAAGGAGCAAGAGAAAACAATCCAAGCTAGGATTGATGCTTATACCAACGAGGTGATATACTCTCAGGAGTAAAGGTACGACGAAGTCAAGTCAGATATGGTCCTGCTCTTTCATGAGAAATTTCTGAAGAGGACACTGGGAGATTTATGGAAGTTTGTAGAGTATGAAGACCTCCCATTCCACACGATGGCTGATGGCGACATGCGTAACTACTCCAGTGGATGGGATAACACAACCGATGAAGAGCAAAAGGACTTGGAAGAGTCCGGGTGAAGAAAATGATGACCCAAAGAAGAAAAAGCCAAGTGAGGCTGAGCCATCTAAGAAAGCTTAGTCTTAAAGTATTAACTATCTTTTTAATCTTTTGTGATTGAACCAAAGTCCTTGGATGGCCAAGGCATTTTTTGTAACCATGTCCGGCCCTTGTCCGGATAAACCTTTCTGTTTTGAAAATTCAAAGTCCTTGGATGGGCAAGGCATTTCATATATCTTAATGGGTAGTTTCATTTTACACAACTCTTGCATTGTTTCATAGTTTTTCAACTTTGGTGGCTAATGTTTAAACAACCCCTAGTTATTTTACAAGTCTTTTAAAGTGAGAGTGTTTAAATTCTCCGATGACAAATGTTTAAGTAGTCATCACTCCATCAATTCAATCTGGTCTCCAATTGATAAAAATTTCAAAGAAAACTATTAATTGAAACACTCCGAATCTTTTAAGAAGGCATCAAATTTTATAAAACAAAAGGTCAGACACCTCATTAAAACCTCCCCGCGCCACCAGGATAGGAAAGAGTATGCCCCCAAATATTTACATGAACTTTTAAACAAGTAACTATTTACATAGTTTTCATTCCAAGTACAACCGGAGGTGCTCATTGTTCCAGAGGTGATTCAAAATCCTTCCATCCTTATCTTGGAGCCCGTATGTCCCACGCTTAAGCTTTTCACTGACCACATAGGGTCCTTCCCAAGTTGGAGCTAACTTTCCAAACTGCTTCTCCTTGGTATGTAGGAAGACTTTCTTCAATACTTTATCCCCTGGTTGAAAATCCCTTCTCTTAATTTTAGAAGCAAACCTGCTTCTCATCAAACCTTGATAGTGTGTGGCTCTGAGGTGAGCCTTAACTCTTCTTTCTTCCATCACGTCAAGCTGGCCCCTGACCGCCACTTCGTTAGCGTGTTCGAAAAAATTATGAACTCGAAATGAAGGAAGAGTAGCTTATATGGGAGCTATGGCATCCATCCCATATACTAAGGCAAAGGGAGACTATTGTGTTGCAGCCCCGCGAGTGGTCCGGTAGGCCCATAAGACTTCTTGTAGATAACTTGGCCATTTTCCAGCAGCTCCTTCTAAATTCTTTTTAAGACCGGACAATATGGTCCTGTTAGCCACTTCAACTTGACCGTTTTCCTATGGGTGGAAAGGAGAAGAGAAACAGTATTGAATGCCTCTAGCGGCACGAAAATTCTCCATTTCCTTATTGTCGAATTGTGGCCCATTGTTTGTAGTTATCTTCCGTGGAACCCCAAATCTGTAACAAATGTTAGACAGGATGAATTTGATAACAGCTTTCGAGGTAGTTCCTGCCAATGGGGCTGCTTCGATCCACTTCGAAAAGTAATCAATGGAAACAATTATAGTTCTGCACCACCCTGACGCCATGGTTAGAGGTCCCACTAAATCCAGCCCCCACTAAGCAAAATATATTGGCTCAGAAATTGACTCCAAAGGGACAGTTGGGGTATGGATTTCATTGTTGTATCGTTGGCATGGATCACACTTCTTCACCAACTCCTTGGCATCTTGCATTATGGAGAGCCAGTAGTACCCAGCTAACAAAACTATTCTAGTTAAAGCCCTGAACCCACAGTGTGCTGATCCCTCACCATCATGAAATTCGGAGAGCACCATTTGAGACTCCTCGATCCCCAAACATCGCAAGAGGGGTTTACTATAGGATTTTTTTATAAAGAACATCTCTTAGGATGACAAAACCACGAGCCTTGTATTTTATTTTCCTTGCTATTGCTTTTTCCGGAGGCAAGATGCCATCTGAGAGTTATTGAAGGAGAGAAAATCTCCAATCTTGGGGTTGTTTTATCTGTATATTCAAACTTTCTTCTTCCTTATCCGGATTGATTTGAATGGATGGGTATTCTTGCACATGTATCCATATGTAGGACTCAGAGTAGGCTATGGTTGCCAAGGAGTCTGCTAGCGTATTTTCCGTTCGAGGTATGTGCTCATAAGTGACGCTTTTGAAATTGAGTGCCACTTCTTTGAGGATGCACAAATATTTAATCAGCTGCTCTTTTTTTGCTTCGGATTGACCTTGTGCATGATGGATAAGAAGCTGAGAGTCGTTCATTAACGTGACCCTTTTGGCTCCACAGATGAGAGCTAACTTCAAACCAGTTATAGCAGCTTCATATTCGGACTCATTATTGGAAGCCCTGAAGGCAAAACATATAGCATGGTACATCCTGTCACCGTACGGAGAGGTTAAACATATCCCAGCACCACAACCCATGGTACTTGATCCACTATTAGTCCGGATGACCCATACTTTTTATCTTTTACACCGGTTGCTTGTTTAGTATCCCTATGTGAATGGAGTTCAACTAAGAAATCAGCCACAGTTTGGGCTTTGACTGCTGTTCGAGGGGCAAAATCAATATCTTAGTCTCCCAGCTCTACTGACCACTTGGTCATTCTACTTGAAATGTCTTCCTTTTGGAGAATGTTTTTCAAGGAAAAAGACGTCCGGACAATGATAGAATGAGACTGAAAATAGGGCCTCATTTTCCTCGCAGCAATCACCAGGGCTAGTGCTAATTTTTCAAGTTTTAAATACCGTTTTTCTGCATCTATCAAGCTTTTGCTGATATAGTACATTGGACAAGGATAATTATCCACTTCCCTTACTACCACTGCACTTATAGCACAATCAGAAACTGCTAAGTACACGTAGAGGGTCTCTCCATCAATAGGTTTAAACAAAGTCTTGGGGGAAGACAAGTGCTTTTTAATCTCATCGAAGGCCTCATCACACTGTGGGGACCAGTTAAAATCTTTCGCACCTTTTAGAGTTTGAAAAGACGGGGCGCACCTGTCCGTAGACCTTGAAATAAAACGGTTTAGTGCAGCCAGTCTCCCGGTCAATCGTTGTACTTCTTTAATATTCCGAGGAGGCTCCATTTGTAGTAAAGCATTAAGTTGGTCTGGATCAGGCTGTATCCCTTTCTCACTTATCACATACCCCAAGAATTTTCCGGACTGCATTCCAAAGACACACTTTTCTGGGTTCAATTTTAAATCTACTTTCACCAAGTTGGAAAAAGTTTCCTGGAGATCTGCCAAGTGTAGTTCTTCATCCATACTTTTCACCATCATGTCATCGATGTAAACTTCCATGTTTCTTCCAATCTGATCAGCAAAATCCTTGTTCACCAACCTCTGATAAGTAGCCCCATCATTTTTTAACCCAAACGGCATCACCTTGTAACAATGGAGGCCCCTATCGGTAACAAATGTAGTATGTTCTTGATCCTTATACCCGGAGAAGGCATCCATAAAGGACAACAGCTTGTTTCCAGATCTGGAGTCCACCAACTGATCAATTCGGGGGACCGGATATAAATCTTTTGGGCAAGCTCTGTTGAGGTCTGTGAAATCGATACACATACGCCACTTACCATTTTTTTTACCAACACCGGATTGGTTGTCCATAAAGGGTATTGAGATTCCTTTATGTGCCCCATTTTAGTAAGCCGGTCAACCTCTTGAACTATGACATCAACCTTTTTATTTGAAAAGGCACTCCTCTTTTGTACAACATGTTTTATGTCCCTTCGGATGGATAATTGGTGTGATATAATATCTGCTGGTACTCCGGTTACATCAGCATTGCACCAAGCAAAGACATGCTGATGGTCTTTCAAGAAATCTAACATTTTACCCTTCAATTCCGATGTCATCTTGGATCCTATCTTGACACTTTTTCCTTCAGCCAGAGAGTGAGTTTCAACTTCTTCAATTGGTATTAAAACACCAGGGTTCTCTCTGGGGTCATCAATTTCACCCTCTCCCCCAGAGGGCCCCTCAAATTGTTATTCCTCACTGATCCGGACTGCCCCCAACGTCCGGACACCGTCTTGCAATGTTCTGTGATAACACCCACTTTATTCCGGGTTGGATCAGGATCTAAATACTCTGATTCTACATCAAATCTTTCGATTATTACCATAGCTCCATCCGGAGCCGATGTGCCTGCATTGCTTGGACCAGCCCGATGAGCATTATCAGGCCTATTTTCACTTCTTCTTTTAATATACGCTCCAAACTTTCCTCTTTCAATTAAATTCTGCACTTCTTGTTTCAACGCAATACAATCTTCAGTATTCTGGCCAATATCATGGTGATATTGACAAAAACAATTATTACGGCTCTCCCTAGGATATTGCAATGCAGCCAGACTTCTGTAGTGTACTACATCTTTTGTTTTGTCATAAATGGTGGCTACATTTTCTTTCAACTTAGCAAACCAATCCGGTTAAACCCAAGGCCCCCGCTTATTTCTAGATTGCTGGCTCTGGGCTAGTGCAGCTGGATGAGACTGAGCTTTGGCTCTGTTATGACCATGTTCGGCTTCATTGGCCTTGTTCCCGGACTGGTTCTAGTTTTGATTTGGTGCAGCTGGAGCAGACCTCACCTGCCTGTGCACCCTAGTTTTCTTTGTTTCATCTACATTAATTTGTTTACCGACCTGATTGGGAGATTATTGTACCACTTTAGAGCACTCCCCGTAAAAGATTGGGAGAATGCGCTACAAAGTAATTTGTCGTTATCATCAAAATTCATCATAATTTTTTTGAATTGTTCCAAGTGGTTATCCGGGTCTTTACTGCCATCATATTTCTCCATTTTTGTACGGTCAAACCTCTTAGGAAGGTTTCCGGACAGTATCTTGGAGGACAATGGAGATTGTCTCCAATTCTGGCCACGACTGAATACAGTATCTTCGTTAGGAGTTGCAAAGATACATGGCTCATCATGGAAGGCAAAAGGATCCATTAACAAGCCGTCTACGTGTCTCCGGCCATGACTATGACTGTGAGACGATCCTTTACCCAGATGCCTCTTCAACCTTCCATGCTTGTCCCTTTTTCTTGAGTGATTTTTAATCAACTTTTGTTTCTTTTTAGAACGGCCTTCATCGCTGATGGATGACAAGGACTCTTCAACTCCATATTCATTTGAGGAGCTACTAGAAGACTCTGAGTCTGAATCTGAGCTCTCCACCGGTTTAGACCAGTGAGACTTTTTTGAGCTAGCATGAGTCTTTTTTGCACTCATATAGGTCTTTGATGGCTCATGCTCTCTTGGATTGTCAGTATGATGAGCTTTTGAAGCCTTAGACTTCTCTTTTGTGTCCATCTCTGCCCTCTTGGCAGCCCTCAAAGCTTTTATTTCAACCTTCAACCTATCTCGCTCCTCAATCGTATATTCATCATTTTCCCCCACCACTTCTGCCAAAGATGGTGGCACTTCTTGCACGTCTGAATTCATTTGAACTGGTTTTCCTTGATGGTTTTGAATGCTAGATTCAGGCACCTTCTCCTCCCACTGTGGTCCCCAATTTAGTGTGGATTATTTTCAACTGAGGGTAATTTTGTCTAGAGTTTTATGATGTTTCAACGGTATTTAATGTTTAGATAGTTTGTAGTGAGAGATTTGAGCTGTCTGGTTATATTAAATGTTCATTACCCTCATTAATGAGAATGGTTGGGTATTTATACCTTTAATTATGGGCCACATGGGCTTTCGGGTCACACTTATGAATTCGGGTCGAGTTCAATGACTCATTAGTTTTTAAGCAAGTAGGTAATTAGCTTAGTCATGAAGTGATTTATTTTTTAATATATTAGTCCTAATCGGATGGTTCAGTGGGTGGTTTTTGTCCGAATTGCCCCTGTCTGGTTCCCACAGTGAGTGGTGAGAAAATCCGGACTCATCAGAAATGACGTTCGAACGATAATTGAGTGGGCCTGGAAGTATGGCCGCATTTTTCGTGCCGCGGTTACCAAAGCCAATGCCATCTTCTCTAGTTTCAAGTACCTTGTCTCTACATCTAATAAGTTTTTGCTCACAAAATATACCGCTTTAGGGACGGCTCCCGATACGCTGACCAAAACCATACTCACTACAAAATCAGAAACTACCACGTAGAGAAAAAGAACTTCCCATTTCAGAGGCTTTGTTAAGAGATTCGGGGATGATAAGTAATTTTTTGTTCCCAAGAAGGCCTCATCACAAGCCGGTGTCCAAACGAAAGACTTTGCATTTTCAGAACCTGAAAAAAGGGAGCACACTTGTCAGATGAGCGAGATATAAACCAGTTCAGAGTCCCTAAGCGTCCGGTTAATATCTGGACTTCTTTGATATTCCTTGGAGGGGTCATGCTTGCCAGAGCTTGCAGTTGGATTGGGTCTGCTTCGATTCCTCTTTCGCTAACGAGGAATCCTAAAATATTTCGTGACGGTACTCCAAAAGAACATTTCTCCGGGTTCAACTTAAGGTTTATGTCTTTTAAGTTGTCGAACGTTTCTCTCAAATCAGCAAGGTGGTCATCGTCGGTCTCGTTTTTCATGAGCATGTCGTCTATATAGACTTCCATGTTCCTCCCGATCTGATTCTCGAACGCCTTGTTTACCGACCTCTGATATGTTTCTCCTGTGTTTTTTAATTCGAAGGGCATGACCTTATAACAATATAGCCCCCGCCCGGTGATGAGCGTCGTGCTTTCTTGGTCAACCGAGTTTAACTTGATTTGGTTATATCCTGCATACACATCCATAAAAGAGAGTAGTTTGTTCCCCGACGTTGAATCGACCAATTGGTCGATTCTTGGCATCGGGAAAGGGTCATCGGGGCATGCTCGGTTGAGGTCGGTGAAATCTACGGACATCATCCATTTGTCATTCTTCTTTTTGACCAAAACGGGATTGGATGTCCACAATGGGTAGCTTGATTCCTTGATATGACCGACGCTGAGCATTCTTTCGACTTCTCGTAGAATAATTTCCGTTTTTTCTGGTGAGAACGCCCAACACTTTTGCGAGATTGGTCGGACATTTCGGTTAATAGCCAAATTGTGAATTATCGGGTCTTCTGGGACTCCGGTAGCGTCCTCCGAACACCAAGCAAATAAATGCAAATTCTCTTGTAGTAGTAAAATCAATTTTTCCCTCAAATCAGGCAACAAATTAGTTCCGATTTGCAAGATTTTCCCTTCAGTGAACTGATATCTCTCGCAATCTTCATCGGTAGTAAAAAAAACTGAGAGCTTCCCTAGGATCGTCCATAGGTAACGACCCTAATCGAAGTCTCCTTAACTGCTAGTCCGAGCTTGCTCCATTTTTTTATCACCCTTTGGTGCTAACGCTGCGCGGTAGCATTCCTTTGCTGCTTTCTGGTTGCTTCTTACTACCCCCACATCGTTACCGACCACGTACTTTAAACATTGATGAATAGTAGATGTCACTGCATGCATCCACGATAGCCATGATATGCCAACAATTGCGTTATGAGAAGCTGACGTATCTACCACGACAAACAGGATAGTGACCTCTTTCTTGAACGGCTCGCAACCGAGCTGAACAACGCCCTCGAATTCTCCTATTACCATTGCAGTCGAACCTGTAAATCCCACAATAGTCTGATCCGACCTTGTAATCACTGGGGGTTTCTTAAACTAGCAAATGTTGACGCGAAGATTATTTTTGCCGAACTTCCGGTGTCAAAGAGTATGCGGCAGACTTCCTCTCCCGCAATGGCTGCTCCGATCACGACCGCGTCTTCATGGGGGGCGGCTATGTCCCTCATGTTATCGTCATCAAAATATAATATTGGTGATGGGTATCCCCACACATGTGGAGACGTCTGAGCCTCCAAATGAGTCGCCAAGTTCACAATATGTCGTTTCCGGGAAAAATGGGTGATCCCTGCCATGGAGTCACCTCCAAAAATAGTCAAAGATTCGAAGTATTGACATAGGCTGCTTACCTCCCTCCGACCTTCCACAACTTCTTCTTCTATGACCCCGATGATATTACGACTGACATCAGGGTCGAGATATTAGACGGATACATCAAAAAGATCTGTTACTTCGGTAATTGCTATTGTTGTTCTCGACTTTTGTACTGTCACCATTTCTTTCGAAGCCACACCCTGTTGTGCTTTCTTCTTTACATACTCAAGTAGTTTTTAATTTTCTATCAGCATCTGTATTTCTGTTTTGAGAGAAATACAGTCCTTGGTATCGTGCCCCACATCCTCATGGTATCTGCAGTATCGATTATTTCTACTTTCCCGGGGTGTTGAGATAAGAAAAGGACTTCGGTAAATACCACTCTTTTTAGTCTTTTCGTAGATAGTAGATACACACTCAGTTAAGTCAGCAAAGTAGGCAGGTCGGATCCATTTGTTGGAAATGGGTCGGGTGACCACCTGATTGTTCTGTTTAGCCCTCTGAATTTGAGGCGTCAGAGCTTTGGTCGGAATAAGTTGAGTTGATGGTACCGTACTAATTGGTTGATCCTGTGGGACATAACAAGATTGAGTGCTCTGCTTTGTGACTACCGACGCCTGTGCACTCTACTAGATCTGCGCTGCTAACTCAGAGGCCTCGGTTTCCTCAATCAATATCTTCTTTTCCACCCGAGCTAAGAGGGCGGAAAAGGTAAAAGCCTGCTTCTTTGTGACCACTTGCTTCATCGGTCATGGGAGCAGCCCTAAACGGTATCCCGTCAAAGCTACATTTTCCTCGCAGTGGTCAATGTCGGTCTTTGCATCAATAAAATGTCTAGTATAATCCCTGAGGCTCTCTCAGAGCCTTTGTTTACAGTTGACGACTGTGTCTCCATTAGCTCGGAAGATTTTGCTTCCCACGAATCGTTGTCGGAACATCATCCAAAACATCCCAAATTTTTTGATACAACCCTGTGGTAACCGGTTGTACCACTTCGATGCCCGGTTCTTGAAGGTCATTGAAAAAGATCGGTACAACAACTTGTCATCGTTATTGAAACTCAACATGAAGTTCTTAAAAGCTTCTAGATGGTTGTCTGGATCCTTTTTGCCATCATATTTTTCTAGTTTGGATATGTCAAATCTCTTCAAGAGATGTCCCGACAGTATTTCATCTGACAGTGGCGATGCCCTCCAATTCAACCCAAAACCGAAAGCGCCGCCATCGAGTCCCTCAGTGGGAATTCCATATAATCCTTCGTTGCTCGGGTTGCCAAACTGGCTGCTAACCCTATACCCATGCGTCTGGCTAACTGACGGTTGCCACTGGATCTGGGGCAGAAATACCCGTTCCTCTTTACTTGCTGTCAGTATTTCTTATTTTTCGTGAGAATTTAGCGTTCTTTTTTTGGTGCTGTCTTTCTTGAGCTTAGGTGAGTCGGAATGCAGTGCCCTATTGCGTCGGGATTTTCTTTTTCTTGCGAACTTATTTCGTCTTATCCTGCGCCGGTATTCTCTACCCGAGGAATCGTCCGAAGTGAAATCAGTGAAGCTGCCTCGGTTATCTTTTGAATACCGGTTTGTCTTTCCTTCCCGCTCCCTGTGCGGCTGGGAATCTCGATAACTGTGACTAGGTTGGCATCGTTATTATGACCCTCCCCCTAGGAGTCTTCTCCGCGGTTGTCAATCATTGGTTCTTTTCCTTTTCCTTCACGGGCTCTTTTTTCGTTTAGGGCTCTCTCCTTCTAAGAGTTTAGTTTCGCGATATCCTCCATCAATTTTCTCATTGTCATGATAAGAGTCGATCGCTTGTCCCGACCAAGTGCGTAATGATCATGGTTGGGGGCTCCTTCGCCCTCGGACAGCAAAACAGCTCGGGCTGTCACTCTCCCGACCCTTTCCCCAGTCGCCTCATCATTCATTGTTGAATTAAAGTCGTGATTTCGAAGAATTCAGGTATCACATGTTCCCACAGACGGCGCCAATGATGAGTAAAATAATGACAAGAAAGGGGGAACCATGGATCTAGTGCTTGATGTGACTAATGCTAAGAATGTAGAGAGAGAAAGTAAAAAGAGAAAGTATTAAAGAATGTTCACCTGCCCAGGAATAAAGGGGCTCCCTTATATAGTGGGGAAAGTGGTCCCCATTTATGTCTCAAATAGTCCTTGTATTTAATTGTTAGTCCTTTACATTTTACCTTTTTAACATGTTGTCCTCTAATAAATAATAAATAGACTAATAGGTTTATTTTATTTACCCCTTTTACAATTAATACTTTTGTTGCTGGACCCAACGGATTATTTCCTTATCAGGGGTAGCAATACTTTTTTCGATTATATTATTATAACAATTCAATAATTCAATATTCAAACAACAACATGAGATCGTGTAAGCCAAACATGTAGATATCAAGTTCATGTTTGTTAAAAAAAGAGTTCATAATTTGAAGACTCAGTTTATTTATAAAAAAAAATAGATTATCAAAAATTAAAATTAATTAGATTAAATTTGATTATTTTTTTCATATCAAGTCATTTGGTAAGATCAAAATTAAAAATCTTTAGAAGATTCAAGCCCAAAGTCAACAATTTCAACAAAGTAAATGAAGATATATATAAAATATAGAAGTATGATTTTATCTTGATAGTATATTTTCTGCACTCAATGATGATTCAAAACCTTATGGGTGTTTAGTTATAAGAGGATATACAAATTTTCCAACAAGTGATATTTGAGACACCTTTCAGAATGAATTCTTAGGAATTCAAGATTCTGAATTTAAAAGGTTAAGCATGTTCTCTTTAAAGGCAGTAAAATGGTACACTTATTAGGTTTAGTGTTGTTTGGGTTGATAGAAGTGTGTATATAATATACATAATTTATTAGAAAATGCAAGTAAGAATTAGAGTTTCAGATCTTAGAAGCTAGAAATGATGATTTTTAAACATGGGTTGAAGTTTATGGGTTACGATTGTCGTGGCAAAGAGGGCTCTCGCTGTGATGATTAAAGCATAAAAACTTATGAAAATGTTTTTACCACGGTGCCCTTGATCCTCGATGTGTTGATGCTACTAACTTGTAACATTATCTGTGCCATTAAGTTATTCGTCGCGATAACCAATGTCTAAGAATGTATATAATTTTTTTCGCAACACCGTTGAGCCTCAACGCGACGATAGGTGACTATTATCGTGACTTATACTGGCTTATCAGGATAATGAAAAGTTCTGGTCGTTGACTACTTATGTAATGGTAAAACTGTATTAGCTCGTCCCTTACCTCGGCAAAAATCTAATTTTATATTTATTAACTTTAAACTAAACTACGAAGTTTTTTGGACCTTAAGTATATATGTAGTTGTATGATAAATTTCAATATGTTTTAAGTTGTCGAAACTTGGGTAAATGATTAAAGATCCCATGTACAAAGTGATTCTTATTAGTTAATTGAATCATTTTAGAGTTTTGATAGGTTTGTGACATTATTCAGTCTAAAGGAATATTTATATTAACATATTTAACCATGAATAAAAGATTATTAAATGTGAATTGGTCATTAAGCATTGAAGTATGAAAATTAGCCCAAACGAATATAATTTTAATTAACTTGATTGAATGGATCAATATTCATTTTTCTCTAATTCATATATATATATAAATATATATAAATAAGTTAGTATGTTTTCCCAAACATATGTTATTAACTTTATAAATTGTATTTTTATATGTTATACTCAATTACTAAATGATATTTGAGATTATATGTCATATTGATATTTTGTGTTATGTGTTGCACGCTTTTTTGTGTTAGCAAAGTTGGGTTTATATAACCCTGAATGAGACAAAGACTATCTCTGCGACCCCATTCTTAACTTCACGGAATATCCAAGTATCATATCAATATTTTGAAATTGTCTTACATTGATATAATGATGATTTTATATTTATGTGTTTATTACCCAACAAAGTATTTAGTTTTCTTCCGAATTGTTTAAAGCGAAGTTGGATCATTGTGATAAATCATTTCAAAGATGAATGAGTGTATTTAAGACAAATAATATGAAAAATAAAATGAGCTAGATTAAGTTATTAAAATAACTTAATTTATTATATAATATTAATATTATCAATTTGTTGCACTGCCCTTGCGTAACAAAGTTTAAAGTTTGCCACTTTTTCCGATCATAACATAAGTTAGAAAATGTTTGTCTCTTACTATGGTACTTATCTCACATATATATACATAAATTCGTGCGTCGTTCAACAATGCATCCACATTCACATGGTACATATGTTTTTCATGTTCAATTTCATACAATCTGCAAGAGGATTGTCAGACCGCTCTCATCCAATTTCGACATTTATAATTTTTTAGAACGTTGAGAAACAAAATTCAAAATCATAATAATCAAATCTCCAGTAATCAAGGCTTAGAACAAAAAAGAAGTATTAATCTATGAATACAAAACTTCAACAAGTGTATACTCTCATGACGCATAAACCAGCTTCAAAAGCGAGAATCCAGAACTGTTTCTTTGTACATTGAACAATCTTAAGCTTCTCAACATGCTGAGCCTATTACAAATAGAAGATGAAAAGATAAATTACCTAGTAGATTGATTTAATTTTCTAGATAATTTTAGTCTTCAACCTACTTAGTTGCAAATAGAAAATGAAAAGGCAAATTACCTGATAAATTGATGAAAGGATGACTTCTGATTTCAATATTTGACCTTCTTAGTTAGATACAAAAGTCCTAACAACAGCAAATAAATGGTGTTTGAAGTCTAAAATTAATTTCAAACGGTCAAACATATCAGCTGAATATATCTCTTTCTAATTTTTTTTACCAAATAAGTATAACACAACATTTGTTATGCCTAAAGCTTATTAGGCCTTTTGATATTTGGAAAAAAAATAGCACTGTTGGAATTGATCTAATTATTAATTTCGTTAATTATCTTATTTAATAATTATATGTTATATGAATTAGTATTTTAAACGTTACATCAATTAGTATTTTACCTGTTACGATTCTGGTCAATAAAAGCTATCATTTATTGACTAGAATATTTAACGTTTCTTGTAGGTTATTTAAAGCCATTTTATGCTGCAGTTTAATACATTAAGTCTTATTCTCTCTGTATATTACTCTTTCATATTCTAATATGGTATCAAAGAGAGGTATGTGTGTTTGAGTAAACAAGTTTGAGTGAGAGTGAGGTATGTATGTTTGAGTGAAACACAAAAAGAGTAAGGTATGTATGTCTGAGTAAAACACAAAAAGAGTGACGTATGTGTGTCTGAGTGAAACACAAAAAGATTGAGGTATGTGTGTTTGAGTGAAACACAAAAAAAGTGAGGTATGTGTGTTTGAGTGAAACACAGAAAGAGTGAGGTATGTATGTTTGAATAAAATAATTTGAGTGAAAGAAATGTGTGTTTAAGTGAAACAAGAGTGTTTTGAATGGAAAAAAGTGAAGAAAGTGTGAAACAATATTGTTTTGAGTGAAAAAAGTGAAGAAAGTGTGAAACAATAGTGTTTTTAGTGAAAAAAAGTGAAGAAAGTGTGAAAAATGGCATCTGATTCGAACAATTTCATTGCCATATATGTGCCCGTCTTTGATGAAGATTACGATCACTGGAGATTACTCATGGAGAATCTCTTACGTTCAAAAGAGTACTGGTGTGTGATTCAACCAGGTCACCAGGAACCTGGAGAAGGGGAAGTGTTGACGGCAGTGGAGCAAAAGATGTTGGAGGAATCTAGGCTTAAATATTTGAAGGCAAAAAATTATTTGTTTCGGTCCATCGACAAGAATATTTTGAAGACCATTACTCAAAAGCAGACGTCCAAATAACTTTGGGAAGCAATGAAGACTAAGTATCATGGAAATGCAAGAGTGAAGCGTGCTCAACTCTAGAGGCTTTGAAGATTGTTTGAAACAAAGAAGATGAAGAAGGGTGAGACAGTGACAGATTATTTTGGAAAAGTCATGGTCATAGCAAATGACATGAGAAATTGTGGAGAAGACCTGGAAGATGTAAAGATTTTTTAGAAAATTTTGTCCATGATGACAAACGATTTCAATTATATTGTATGTTTTATTGAGGAGTCAAAAGATATTGATCAAATGACAGTCGATGAGTTGCAAAGCTCATTACTTGTTCATGAACATAAGCTATGACGTAATGTTTCTGAAGAACAAGTACTGAAAGTCGAGAGTGATCGCAGCTATAGACAAGGAAGTGGAAGAAGCAACTTTGACAGAGAGGAAATTAATTTCTCAAGAGGCATGGGAAGAGGTGGAAGAGGATCGGCTATTAACAGAGCTCATATTGGGTGCTTCAGGTATCATAAGCTAGGGCATTATCAATACGAGTTCCCAAATGGAGAAAAACTAGCAAACTACGTCGAGTTCGATGAAGGAGAAGAATTACTTTTAATGGCTCATATGAATATCAAAGAGGTTGAAGATAAATGGGATTTGGTTTATCGATTCTGGTTGCTCAAATCATATGACAAGTAAAAAACATTGGTTTGTTGAGCTCAATCAAAAATTTAGACATGAAGTAAAACTAGGATATAGCTCACGATTAGAGGTGATAGGAAAAGGAAATGTGAAGTTTGAAGTTGAAGGGATAACCCTAAGATTAACAGATGTATTTTTTGTTCCAGAATTGACTAATAATATACAGAGTATTGGGAAACTTCAAGATAAGGGTTTAACTATTTTGATCGACCAAGCAGCATGCAAAATCTACCATCCTCGTAAAGGTTTGATTATAAACTGTACAATAACAATAAACCACATGTTCACAATATTTGTAATTAGAAAATCTGGTTTAAATAGATGTCTGAAAGTTAAAGAGGAAGAGAAGTGGGATTAGAATGCAGATGTGAAAAATTATGTTGATACTCTTGAATTGAGAGAAGAACACACTACTAAAGAGGAGAATGATGAAGAGATCGAAGTTGTTGAAGAAGATATCATTGGTGAAAATAATATCATGTCACCTTAGTCTGAAACAAATCAAAAAAGAATTCATAGAGCACCAGTATGGATGCAAGATTATGAAAGTGGAGAAACGATTTCAGATGAAAAGGCTGAAGTACAAATGGAATTGGCACTATTTATGTATCATGTTGATCCAATGTGTTTTAAAGAAGTTGTCAAAGAAACAAAGTGGATTGAAGCAATGAAATGTGAAATAGAAGTCATTGAGAAAAGCAACACATGGGAACTTGTAACTCTCCCTGCTAATACAAAGAAAATTGGGGTTAAATTGGGTTTCAAGACTAAATTAAATGAAATTAGAGAGGTGGATAAATACAAAGAAAGATTGGTGGTAAAAGGATATGCACAAGAAGAAGACATTGACTATGATGAAGTATTTGCACCGGTTGCGAGATAGGATACAATCAGAATTTTATTGGCTATTGTTGCACACAAAAGTTGGAAAGTATATCAATTATATGTAAAAAGTGTCTTCTTATATGGAGAATTGAAAGAAGTGGTGTATGTGGATCAACCAGAGGGTTTTGTCAAAAAAGTGAAGAAGGTAAAGTATATCGACTCAAGAAAGCTTTGTATGGTTTGAATCCAGCTCCCCGAGCTTAGTTTTGTCGGGTAGAGAGGTATGTCAAGCAAAAAGGATTCGACAGAAGTAGTCATGATCACACATTATTCATTAGGAAGGAATAAGTGAAGTATATCATGGTAAGTTTCTATGTAGATAATTTAACTTTAACTGAAAATGATGAACAATTAATTGAAGAGTTTAAGTTGTCAATGGCACGAGAATTTGAGATGACTGATCTTGGTTTGATGAGGTTATTTTTTGGTGTTGAAATTCATCAAAGCCAGTATGGGATTCACTTAAGACATAAAAAGTATGCTCATGAGGTGCTGGAAAGGTTTGACATGTCAAACTGTAATTCAGTAAAAAAAACCCATTATCTTAGGTTTAAAGGAAGGAGCTCGAAAAGAAGTCGATGCTACTCTATACAAGCAGGTAGTGGGTTGTCTAATGTACCTGACAGTTACAAGACCTAACATGATGTATGTGGTCTGCTTATTGTCTCGGTTCATGGGCAAACCAATGGAGGAATATATGCATGCAGCTAAAAGAGTTCCGTGATACTTAAAAGGTACAATTGAGTTTGACATTTTTTATAAGAGAGGATCAGAGATGAAGGTGAAAGCATACACGGACAATGATTATGTTGGTGATCTCGATGATAGAAAAAACACTTCCGGTTATGTTTTTATGTTCAATGAAGCTGCAGTATGTTGGAGTTCAAGAAAATAAGAGGTAGTTACTTTGTCTACAACCGAAGCAGAGTATATTGATGCAATATCTTGTGGTTGTTATTGTGTATGGCTCAAAGATATTATGGAACAAATCACATCTGAACAATCCGAGTGTTTGGAAATCTATCACGAAAACACTTCTTGAATTAAACTCTCGAAGAATCTGGTGATGCATAGGCGCACGAAGCATATCGATGCAAGGTGTCATTATCTGCGAGATCTTACAAATCAAGAAGTTGTGAAGCTGATTTATCGTGGAACAGAAGAACAAATTGCAGATATAATGACCAAGCGAGTGAAGCTGGAGACGTTTGTTAAGTGTCGAAGTTCACTTGGAGTGCAAACACTAGAAGATTAAACTGGTTGTTTTCAGGTATATTAATTGTTTTAATTATCTTATTTAATAGACGTTATATGAATTAGTATTTTAAACGTTACATTTACGATTCTGGTCAATAAAAACTGTCATTTATTGACTGGAATATGTAACACTTCTTGTAGGTTATTTAAAACCATTTTATGATGCAGTTTAATACATCGAATTTTATTATCTCTGCATGCTACTCTTACATATTCTCAAATTTTATGTAGTTTAAGGAATCTAAAATTCCATTTAATTTAATAAATGTTGACCGCCTAATACATTGGCAAGTGGTAAATATAAACTAAAAAAACTCTAAAACACTTTAGTAGAGAAAAGAAAACACGGTGTGTAAGTGCAAGGGAACGTAATTTTTCTTTTCATTAGCTATGCTATTGCTAGCTGTCTCAACTAATATACTCGTACTGTTTGTAAGGTATACCGCGAACTTTAGGACCAAGAAACAATGTCATGCCCCTTTTACAATGAAGAATTTGAATTGAATAAAATCTCATGACATGACATGAATAAGAGCTAAACAAACAAACAAACTTATCAGTTGCAACTATAATCCAATATGATGCAATAGACCATCCAATTTCCAATCCATGTTTTGTTTTGATATAAATTAGTCATAGTTCCTTCAAACCAAAGGTGGTAACACCACCCCACATGCCAAATAATGGCAACCTTATTTAATTTCCCCAACCAACCATACATTTAATTTCCAACACCTACTCACATTTAATTTCCAACTCATAACCCCATATATTTCAATACCAATATTTGTAAAGTCTGTCTGGAAATCGGTAACTTTGGGTTTGTCTGGAAATAGGTAACTTAACATGGGTCTCATTTCAGGCCAGGTATTGCTATTTGCTAGGTAGGAGTAGTAGGAGTGCTAATTTCGTGTCAGGGACGGCAATCTCGTGTCAGGCCGGTTTTGAGTCTGTAAAATATAAACGTCACCCTAGTTTTGATCCATTATTTAAAAAAATAAAATATGTTAAATATTATCATGATTATAAGTCATAGTTTTTTCTTCGTATCTAAAACTGTCCCATATGTTTTAGAAACTTAAATTAAATATAAGATCACTGGTGGTGCATGATAATTAACTATACGGAAACATGCGAAAGTCAAAATTATAAAAAAAATATCACAAATACAATTATTGAACATTCCACACAAATCGGTTTTAGGAATATTTTGGATGTGAAATGTCTTTGACCGTATTTGTAACAAAAAAATTTATAACTTTAAATATCACATGTCACCGTAAAAACAACATTGTTAACAAAAAATAAAATTTTTAAAACGATAAAACTTTAATAATAAAAATAAATATCACCGTAAATACACCATTGTTAACAAAAACTAAACAGTTTTAAAAGGAAATAACTTTAATAACAAAAATAGAACATGAGACAAACATCCACGATCAATCCCAGTTTTTTACGGAAGACCGACCTTATAAAATTTGGAGGGATGCGATACTTGTACGAATTTATCTTAATGATAACCCTTAGCATTAGATTTTATAGGTTGACTATTACTAATGTTAATTCTAAATATTATATCGTGATAGATTTTCTACTGTTTTTTTCTTACAATCAGTTTTTCTTTCGTATTTTATGATGAGACAAAATTGGTCAACGAAACAGGGTCCTTGACTCGCACATAAAACGAGAGCCGAGCCTAAATATTTGACCCAATTTGGAGGACGAGCCAAACTTGTCTCGCACAAAACGTACGGATCAGGATCAAATATTTTGATATGAAATTTGATAAAATATGAATAATTTGGTTCGTCGATTTTATTTTATAGGATAAAACTTACTAACTCAAGAAATAATTATTAATCATTATCAGACTGAGAAAATATAAATAGAGGATAAAAAACTGATTATCTGTATTTTAACAAATCCAAAAAATTATATAATTTCTTGTAAACTGGAAGACCAAAAAATATATGTATTTGTAAAAATTATATAGTGCGTTGTCGATTGGATGCCGTTTGTCCTAAAAATAGATAGTCGACCCATAGTATGTTCTAAACCAGAACTCCTATCGGTTGGTGTGGATTTTGACAGGTAGATCAAATGGTTTGGTGTATCGGTTTAAACCGAATTTTTTGAATATCTATATTTTTTTTTCTTTTTTTTTCCGGAGGGAACCCGCAGCCGCTACTCAGAGTGCAATGAGGGTAAACCCTCAGTCTGACGCGATAGCCTGCAAACCAACGCCAGAAGGTAAACCACACAGGTGACAGGCTCAGCCGAAAAAGCGTATGTAGAAGGACTCGAACTCATGACCAAAAGATCATGATAATGCCATACTCAACCAACTCGGCTACCCCTTGGGGGGCCAATATCTATAATTTATAGGTTTACTCGTTTTTGTGCTAAGGACAATTAATTAGTAGTAATTGGAGGATAAAAAATAGTTTGGTCTTTTTAGTATCAAATACGGATAGAACAAATAAGATTTTATTTCTATTTTTTTAGAATCAAATTTAAATAAAATTATAGTTTTAGTTTTCTAGAACCAAATTCAGACAGTACCAATAGGATTTTAGTTATTTTTTAGAATGAAATTGGAGTCGATAAAAATATGTTCGGTTGGGTGTTGGGTCCGGTTTAGATTCAATCGTGGTTCTGGTTAGGTTTTGATTTTTTTTGTTAGGTTCAAATTTTTGTTCTGGTCCAAGTTTGTTTCATTCGAATCTTGGTTTGGTCCGGTTTGATCGATAAAATATTTAAAAAAAATTAAATTCAAATTTAATTTACTTTTCCAAAACTTTTATACAAATAAATGATATAAAAAATTTTAAAATAGGTTTATACCAATTGGGTACAAAAATCTATCCAATTTACTAATAAGTCCAGCCTCAAATAGATTTTACCAATACCTACCAAAATATGATTTTATTTACCTATTAGTCCAAATTTAAATTTTAAATACAATTTTACCCTTAGATAATATGAAAAAAAATTGAAGAGAAGGAATTGATTTTGAAATTGGGGTTAAATATTTTGATTTAGGATGTAATTATTTTGTTTTTTTATAGATAATTGAGTCTTTTCTTAAATGGATCGGATCTATTTGTAAAATGGATGTGTTAGGGTATGCTTGGGTAAATAGAGACAAGTTTTAGACCTATTACGTAAGTCCCCCAAAATAAAATTTAGATTTTAAATTTTATCACCTAATAATTTTAGCAATAAAATAATATGTAAATAAATAAATAAATAAATAAATAAATAAATATATATATATATATATATATATATATATATATATAATAAATTAAATAAATAAACTGACAAATTGTCACATTTTTATCGATTCTGTATAGACTCTATAGTTTTATTGGTTTGGTTCTCGTTTAACAGTTCGGTTTCAAACAAATTCAACAGTTCGATGGTTTTATTGGTTTGGTTCTCGTTAAACGATTCGATTTCAAACAAATTCAATTGACTCTATCAGTTCGATGGTTTTGATTCCCATTCAACAGTTCTGTTTTAAACAAATTTTATCCTACATTAAAAAATCGGTATTAAAAAACCGATGGCATTTAAAATTGATAGAGGAACAGATCGCGCTTCAAAATCTCAGTGCCTCAAAATTTTATAACCAATAGTATGTTGGATTTATATCCTCAAGAATCTCATATCGGGCAAACTGACCCAAGTATCTTGAACCGAAAACCCGACTTGAAGAAAATTCAATATTTTTTGGTATCCTAGAAAATGTTTACAAACCCTTTAGTCACATAAATTTTTACAATACAAAATTGGCACTATTTCTGAAATATAACAAAAAATAAAATAGTTCAAGAAGCAAAAAGATCTAACCACATTTATAGACCAAAAACTTTAAATAAAGAGAGACAAATAAACTGATTCGATTCATCAACACCCATTAACACTAATTAATTATATATAAAGACATACTTATCACTCTCATGAGCACTACTGAGCACTAACATTATAATATTAATGTCCAACATTACCACGTAATCCTAAATCTCATCTGTTACAATGAGATTAAACTAAAACAAATCCAAAATTATACAAAAAAAAATCTCACTTGCATATAAATAATTATTTTTTATAAAAATTATAAACAAGAACAAATGAAGAACAGATATTCCTCTATTTGAGACTCCCAAAAACATTTATATATATAAAAATAATCAGAGATGGCATCCGAAGCAATTACATGTCTTTGGAGTGAAAGCGCAGAAGCCAAAAGGTCTGTTGGGTATGTTGCAGTCAATGGCATAGCAACAAGGAGAAGGCAAGCAAAGCCCTTTAGGACCACCACAGCAAGTACAAACACCACAGATTCTAAAACTCCCAAGTTTTCTTCTGCTTTCATTCACCATCCTCACCAATTTTCCCTCTTCCATTAACGGCACCATTGAAGACAAAGATCCATTTTTCACCTTCCAATCCCAAATCAAACGCCAACCCAGATCAACAAATTATAAACAAATTTAGCAAGAACAAAGAGAAGAGGAGATAGATGCTCACCAGTGGTGTAGTTGTTGATTCACTTAGACCTAGACTCACGGTGGTGGTGGTTGTAAAACCCAACATGAAAATCATAAAGAGAGAGAACCCATGCGTTGATTTCATGTTTAGTGAGATGGGTTTTGGGTGATTTTGGTAAGGGTAGAGTTTTGATGCACCAAGAGTTTGGTTTTAGAGAGAGAGAAGGGGGAGAGGGAGAGGGGTGGGTTTTTGAGGTGCAACAATTAGGTAGTGGTGTGGGGATTTAAGAGTGTTAATTATTAGTAGGAAAATGGTATTGAGTTTGTAAGGGTATGGGATGTGAGTAGTAAATGCAAGAGAGGCTTTTGGGCTGTATGAGTATGATGTGCTTGGTGGACCATTAACTCTTATTTCTGGACTCTACTTTCACTATGACCCTGTACAGATTTCATTGCTTTCAGACCTAGCTTTTCATATGTCTTTGCTTTTTTTTCATCTTTAAATGGTTTATACTATCTTATAATCTACAATTATCGATTTAATGAATGATCTTTTTACCTAAGATAAATTTGGTGATTGGTCTCGTTAAAATTTAATCTTGTTGTAAAACTAAAAGGTTATATATAATATATATATATATATAGTGGAAAGTAACTATCTTTACGGATAGTTGACGAGTCTCGAGATTAAATAACCCGTCAAAGTGTTTGAATTCATCATGTAAAACCATTGAGTGATGGAAGAGTTATATCAGGATAGTAGGATAGTAAAAGTTTGAAAATAAACTAATATGTTGGAAGGTTTTATTTAGGGGAAAATCTCAATAATGGTCTAAAAATAAACTTACTTTTTTTCATTTATTATTCTAGTTATTATTTGTTTTTAACAAAAAAAATATTTAATTTTTTTAACTGCGGTATGTTATTTAAATTTTCCATAATATTTTCAATACTTTTAAAAAATCATATAAAAATCTAAAAGGTTCGATAAATTTGTTATTTTTAGATACTAACCGACGACATTCAATTTGTAATTTTTGTGTCGATTTAGCTTTCACTCAAAAATAAGTTTATGCGTCGTTTTTCAGTTTTTTTTAGATTTTGATTTTTTTTATGGCTCTATAGTTGATTATATTGGTATATAGATCTGATTTCATCTTTTACTCGATTTGCAGCTTCTGTAAACGTAAATGTCAAATTCTATTTTATTGGATTTCATTGCTTTATTCTGCTTTAATTTAGATAGAAATTTGTATTTCCGTTTGGTTTTATGATTTTAAGTAGGTTAGTTGTGCTTTAAATTCTATATTTTAGGTAAGCTTTGTAAATAAGATGAAGTTCTGTGTTTTTGTGGTACGTGTTATGAGACGAGAGGGACGATTGATAGCTGGTTATAGCAGTTGAGTGATGCGAGGATTTTATTTACCTAAAATGCGAGATGTAAGATTTTTTTAATTTACAAATGCGAGATTTTGTTAATTTACAAATGCAAGCGAGACTTCGTTAATTTACAAATGCAGGAGTTGTTATTTTTTAATATGAGATATATATATATATATATATATATATATATATATATATATATATATATATATATATATATATATATAAATTGTTACTTTTTAAATTGTCAAATGCAGGTAGACCATGTTTAGAATTCAACTATATATTTTTAAACTAAATGGTGAAAGTGCAATCAATGATCTTGGTCTGTATAATTTTTTTGAATTTATTCTTAGTTTTTTTATATGTATGTGTTTTTTTAAGTAAGTCTTCGAAGTAAAGTCCCTGATACACACAAGGCATTTTGTTGTGATTAGATCAGATAAGTTTGTGTAAGTTTTTGGTTTGGCCAAAAGCATTTTGTAACTCACCTTCAAATTTTATTTAGCCCTTGGATCACCCAAGGTACTTTATGTTATCTTAATTTTTATCAACTCACTGTATCAATATATTCTTACTTCCATCCATATCCGACTCTAATTAAGTATGCTTGATTCAAGGATGACCAAAACTTGGAATATAACTGAGCCACTCAAAGTAATATATTCGAAGGTAATAAAAATTTAATCCATCCAAGCCATTTAAAGGTAATTTGTTCGAAGGCAATAAAATTTAATCCAACTAAGCCATTCGAAGGTAATTCATTCGAAGACAATAAAATTTAATCCAACCAAGCTATTGGAAGATAATCCATGCGAAGACAATAAAATTTAATCCAACCAAGCCATTCGAAGGTAATCCATTCGAAGATAATAAAATTTAATCTAACTAAGCCATTCGAAGGTAATCCATTCGAATGCAATAAACATTTATAGTGAAAACACCTTTTAAAGAAAAAAGATGATAGATTAGTTATAGTTCAGACACATCATTAAAACCTCCCTGCGCCACCAGGGTATGAAAGAGTATGCCGCTTAATATTTGCATTGAACTGAAACAAAGTAAATATTTACAAGATAAACATATTCTAAATATAACCTTAGGTGCTCAGCATTCCACGGGTGCTTCAAAAGATTGCATTTTCGGTCCATGAGCTTGTATGTTCCTTGCTTTATCCTTTGACACACAGTGCACGGTATTTTCCAATTCGAATACAATTTTCTAAATTTCCTTTTTTAGTATCTAAAAATACATTTCTTAAAACTTTATCTACCACTTGAAAGTCTCTTCTTCTAACTTTAGATACATACCTAATTCTCACCAGGCCCTGGTAATGAATAGTTCTCAAATGAGCTTTAATTCTTCTTTCCTCAATCAGATCCAACTCAGTCCTTATTGCAACCTCATTATTCTCTTCGAAATAATTTTAAACTCTGAAAGAGGGACGGGTAGCTTTTATTGGTGTGTTTGCATCTATTCTATAAATTAAAGCGAATGAAGACTCTTAAGTAGTTGTGTGATGACTAGTTCGGTGAACCCATAATACTTATTGTAGATAATTTGGCCATCTCCCGGCCGCTCCCTCCAAGTTCTTCTTCAGACCAATTAAAATCATTCAATTTGCTACCTCAACTTGTCCATTGGCTTGAGGATGAAAAGGAGAGGAGAAAAAATGATGAATTTCTCTCGATGTACAAAATAATACCATGTTTTTGTTGTCAAATTAAATACCGTTGTCTGTAATGATACGTCTGGGAATACCAAACCTACAACATATGTTAGAAAAAGAAAATTTTATCACTACTTTGGAAGTTTTATTGGATAGTGATGTAGATTCCACCTATTTAGAAAAATAATCGATTGTCATGATGATATTATGACATCCCCCCATAATCTATTGGAAGTGGTCCAACTAAATCAAGTCTCCATCTATTAAAGGGTACTGTTTTAGACACAGACTCCACAGGTATTATCGGTATATGGATTGCATTTCCATACCTTTGGCAAGGATCGCATATTTTAACCAAGTCTTTAATGTCAGCCATAATAGAAGGCCAATAATATAATGTTAATAAAATCCTTCTAGTTAAAGCTTTGTAACCATAATACGTTCATCAATCCCCATTATGTAACTCTGATAGAACAGTCCAGGATTTTTTGAATCCGAGGCAATGCAACTAAGGTCTGCTGAATAACTTTTTATAAAGAAGCCCTCTTAAAACCAGAAATTCATGTGTTTTGAATTTAGCTTTTTGGCAGAAGCTTTATCCTCAGGTAAAACCTTGTTAATAATAAACTCTTGGATATTGTACCTCCAATCTGGAGAGGTATGGCAAATACCAAAAACAATTATTCCATGTCAACCTTCATTTCAGGACTTGTGAATATGGAAGGACATTCTTGTAAACAGGATCCAAATGTACGCTTCAGAGTAGGTTATAGTGGCTAGAGAATCAACCATTGCATTTCCCGATCTGTGCATATGTTCATACTTAACATGTTTAAAACTTATTGAAGTTTCTTTTAACAACTTCAAGTATTTCACCAAATAATATTTGTTGGTTTCAGATTGTCCTTGTGCTTGATGAATGACTAACTGTGAATCACTTAATAATCGGATCATTTTGGCACCACATATCTGAGCCAATCCAACTCTGCTATTGTTGCCTCATATTCTGATTCATTGTTGGATGATCTAAAACTAGAGCATATTGCTTGGTACATTGAGTCCCGAAAGGGGTAAATTAGGCAAATCCCAGAACCACATACCATTTTACTAGATCCACCATAAGCTCGAACCACCCATTCTTTTTAAAGCTTACTAGTTTTAACTTCCCCATGAAGTCTTACAGAGTGAAACTCAACCATAAAATCAGTCACAGATTGAGCTTTGATTGTAGTTTGAGGTGCAAAGTCAATATCATAATTCTGAGCTCAACTGACCACTTAATCATTTGATCCGATATATCTGATATTTGTAACACATTATTCAGGGGAAAAGAGGTTCAAACTGTGATGGAGTGCGCTTAAAAATATGGTGTTATATTTTTTGGCTGCTATTACCAATGCCAAAGCTAGTTTTTCCACTTTGAAGTATCTTTTTCCAGCTTCCAACAAGCTCTTACTAATATAGTAAACAAGTCTGAGATAGTTATTAACTTCTCGTACCAATACTGCACTCACAGCGTAATCCGGCACTACTAGGTACATCAAAAGTCTTTTTCCAACAATAGGTTTGAATAATATTTTGGGTGAATATAGGTGCCGTTTGATTTAGAGGAATGCTTTATCACAATTTAGGAACCATTTGAAGTCTTTTTCATTTTTTAAGACCTGGAAAAACTTGGCACACTTATCTGATGACCTCGAAATAAACATGTTTAATGCTGCTAACCTCCCAGTCAATATTTGAAATTCTTTGGTAATCCAAGGTGGATCCATGGCCAACAGAACATTCAATTAGTCTGGGCCAGCTTGAATCTCTTTCTCACTTATGTTATAACCCAAACATTTACTAGATCAGACACCGAAAGTACAGTTTTCAAGATTTAATTTGAAGTTGATGACTTCTAGATTAGCAAATATTTTTTGAAGGCCGGAGATACGATCCTCCTCTCTGGGGCTTTTAACCATCATTTCATTAATATAAACTTATACATTTCTTCCATTTGGTTATCAAATGCTTTATTAATCAATAATTGATAAGTAGCTCTATCATTCTTCAACCCAAAATGCATTACTTTGTAATAATGAAGTCCCCTATCAGTGATGAAATTTGTGTGATCCTGATTATTTGGATCTATTTGTATCTGATTATACCCGGAAAAAGTATCCATGAAAGATACAACTTATTCCCCTGAAAACATAGCTTCTGATAGTGTTGTCGTTGACGATGGTGTCGATGAAGATATTTTGGATGGAGTTGATGTTGGAGCTGTTGAGGTTGATAAAGTAGAATACAATCTTCGGTTTAAGAATCCATCGTCTTCAGCGGCTCGCACAAGAGATCAGAGGCTTGTTGATGAAGACTCTGAAGAAGAAAATACTTCATTATGGGATATAAATGGAGAACATGGTGGAGATGAGAGATGTGAAGATGTTGTCTCAGAAGATGATGTGTTTTAGTCTATGTTTGTCATTTAACTCATATGTTTTAAGAATTATGTAGTTTGATGTTTTATAATTTGATATTTTAATCTATGTGTTTGTCATTTGACTCAGTTGTTCTCACTTATGTTATAGCCCAAACATTTACTGGAGCTGTTGAGGTTGATAAAGTAGAATACAATCTTCGGTTTAAGAATCCATCGTCTTCAGCGGCTCGCACAAGAGATCAGAGGCTTGTTGATGAAGACTCTGAAGAAGAAAATACTTCATTATGGGATATAAATGGAGAACATGGTGGAGATGGGATATGTGAAGATGTTGTCTTGGACGATGATGTGTTTTAGTCTATGTTTGTCATTTAACTCATATGTTTTAAGAATTATGTAGTTTGATGTTTTATAATTTGATATTTTAATCTATGTGTTTGTCATTTGACTCAGTTGTTCTAAGAATTATGTAATTGGATATTTAAGTTATTATTGTTAGTTTAAATGTCTAAATAATACTATTTAAATTAAAGTTATGTGCTATAAAAAAATATTCAGGCAAGGGATTGCCGCATGTCATGTGGCCATCGCCGCGCGGCTCGCCTCACCACTATGGCTTTTTTAGCTCTCTTCGTCACAGACCACCGCACGCCACTGACAACTATGGTGTGAGTGTACCAGTTGATTTACAAACAGCTCTCAGGACAGGATGCGAATTGGTCAATTATAGACTAAAATTATACACAGTTTGCAGCTTATAGTTATACACAAATCGCATCATAGGATGCGAGTTGCTTGGTGCAGTTATAAATAACTTGCACTTTATTTTTGGGATTAATAACTAATAGCTTGTTCGGTGCAGGGTAAGGTATGTCTAAATCACGAGTTTGTATTTTTAAACATGGTCACCAAACTGCAATTGTGCCTTTCACGGAGTTTGAAAGCTTTCAAAGTATACAAGCTTATGTGGAGAACACATGGGAGGAGCTTGTCACAAGTGACTACCTAATTACCTACTCCTACGGGGTTCAAAATAATTATTTCTTTAATAACCAAAAGGATTTTGTTGGGTTGGTGTTATATCTTGATTTGGAGCGTTTAAAACGTGTTAGTTTTCTCATAGAACAACACGTCTTCGATAAGGGTTCTGGTGAAAAAAGTTCTGGTGATAAGAGCTCTGGTGGTAAGGATTGTGGTGTAAAGCGTAAAGAGCGTAGCATGAGTTTGGGAGAACCATCTCTTAATCAACTAGTTAACGGGGAGAGTAGTAACAGTTTAGTTAATTCCGATCAGAGAAAAAAATAACTTGCTACTGCTGGTTGGGCTGATGCTATTACAGGTGTGAGTCAAGCTTTTGAAGAAGGTGCTGCAGGTCTCAGGTTATCTTTGTGCAAGTTTGCTTTAGAGCATGGTTTTGCTTACAAATACCTACACAAGATATCAACCAAGATCACTGCTTATTGCAAAAATAAGTTCACAAGCGGATGCAAATGGAGGCTTTATGCATCTATTGATTCCAGTACCGGCTTGATGACGATCAAGAAGTATGTTCTGCCCCATATTTGCAGTCCCGTTTTCTCCCGGAAGCATAATCGGCATAGGGATTTGACATCAGATTTGATTGCGGAGGAAATTCAGGATTATCTCCGGACTTGCCATTCGTTGACAGCCAAAACCATACAATCGACTGTCAAATAAAATTACGGTCTTGACATCTCTTACCGTTTGTCATGGAATGCTTTAGAGAAGGCAAGGAGGGGAGTTTTCAGAGATATTTCAAGTTTTTTTAGTTTACTAAGCGGGTACTTCAAGCGATTGAAGAGCCGGGATATTACTTCAGACCGCCAGTTGGAGTTATCAGCTGGAAACCGCTTCAAGCGTTGTTTTGTAACATTCGGTTTGTCCCTTCAGGGTTTTCATTCATGTCATCCAATGTTGTTTGTCGATGGATCCCACTTATATGGAAAGTATAAGGGTACCTTGCTTACTGCCGTAGCAAAGGACGGCGACAACAGTTAGTTTCATTTAACTATTTAATCTGAATGATTATGATGTTTTGTTTGAAATTTTGTGCAACATTTCGCATCCGATAGTAGCACATAACTCTCATGGAATTCTAATATTTGAGAACGAATCGCATCATAGGCTGCGAATTAAGCAGTAATTTTATTTTATGACAGTTCGCAAGAGAACATGCGAATTAGTCGGTGTAATCATAAACTATGAACAATTCGCAACCTATGATTGTACACAATTCGCAGCGTATATTTGAGAACAACTCTCAGAACAACATGCGAGTTATTTACATTTTTCACACGCTTGAGTACTATTGTATTGTTCATTTGAGCTTCCTTTTTGCAGGACTATTCCCTGTTGCTCTTGATATAGTTAGAATTTTAAGATTAGGACAAATTGATGTGGTTTTTGGGGTGTTTGAAACCACATTTATTGGAGCGCCAAATCACATTTATTTTAGACCGTCATTCTGGTATCATTAATGTTGTTTCTTTCTTGTATCCAAATTGCTATCATGCGTACTGTTATTTCCATCTCCTGCAGAATTTGAAAGCAAAACTGGAACATACTAACATAGACTATAAAAAAGGATGTTGAATTTCTTCCATTGTCTTGCTTATGCTCCCAGTCGAGAGCTTTTTAAAGATATACTAACAGTTTTTCTATGTGAAGGTGGTGACAGAATGAGTGATTTTCTTGCTAATTTACCCCCGGAAAAGTATGCGCAGGCTTACGTTAAAGGGAAATGATACGACTCTATGGCTTCTACTGCGGCAGAATCGTTTAACGATTAGATCAAAAAATATTGCAGCCTATCCATTGTTGAGTTTATTGACTAGATTAGAGTCTTGCTTATGACTCAAGTTTGACGAAGATACGAAGAGGGGCTAAGCTGGAGTACTAATTTGGTCCCCGAGTATGAGAAGAAGCTAAAGCAGAATGTTGACATGTTCCGAACTTGGGTAGTAAGTAAGTCGTCTTCTGCCATGCTCGAAGTCTTTTCAAATCCTGTGGCTGTTGTTAATCAGTTGGATTTCAAATATTCTTGCGGATCATGGCAACATGAGTGTTTTCCATGTCCTCACGCTTTAGCGGCAATACAGTATATTGACCAGGATCCCTTTACTGTAATAGAGCCCTTCTTTACGGTTAAGAATTACAGGGAAAGTTACTCTTTCAGCATACCAGCTATAATGGATTTCGGGGAAGAGTTCAGCGCTAACGACCCTTCGTTTGTTGAAATTCTGCCTCCGAACATTAAAAGTTACTCCGGAAGGCTTAAGAAAAAGCGAATCCCATATAGAGGAGAAATCTCAACCAAGCAGTTGAGGTGTGGCCATTGTTCGAAATCAGGCCATAACAGGAGGACTTGTGATGTTCCAGTTTAAGCACAATCCTTGTTGTGGACAATTTTCGTTGGCCACATTTATTTATAATACTGTTATTGTTCTGTACAACAAACTAAACATTTTTACATTTTGTGTTTGTAATGCTTTTATTACAGTAAAGAAATGCTAAGTGTTTTGAGTTGCATGCAATTCGCATTCACTATTGCGAATTGTTTACAGTATCTCGATATCATGTTGCAAACATCTCTCAGGTTTTTATGCGGATTTGTTTGTAAAATTAAATCAAACAACTATCAGTATATGTTGCGAATTGTATTGAACTCCAACGTAATGATTTTCCAAACAAATATCAGGACTCTTATTTGCTTACGAATCGCATGATATGCTCTGTATTGACTTCAACTCTAAAGTATTACATTTTTCAAACAAGATATCACAAAGCGCATGATATGTTGCGAATTGTGTTTTTAAACAAATATCAGGACTTTTAATTGCTTACGAATCGCATGCTATGCTGCAAATTATGTTTCAAACAACTATCAGGACTTCTGGTTGCTTTCATATCACATGATATGCTGCGAATCATAAACAACCATAAGTCCTGATATTTGCTTACATATTACATTTTATGGTGCGAATCGTGGTTTCATACAAATAGTAGGACTTTCAGTTGGTTGCAAAGCGCATGATATGTTGCGAATGGAATAGAACTACAAAGCATTACAATACTCAGATCCGCATGCGAATTGTGTGTAAATCAGTAATATTGATAAACAACATCTCATGTTAAGATGAGAATTATTTACAAGTGGTAATAGGATGCGAATTGTATATATGATTCAAAGTTTATACAAAAAATGGATTCCAAAAAGAGGATTACAGTCTTCATGTATTACTAAATTTTCAAAAAATCACTACAACCTATTAATGTTTGTTAGTTGCATTCCAAGAAAAAAACAGCCTCTATCAGTCATCACTAGAGGATTCTTCACCATATTTCTCCTCTTCGCGCTGATCATCAGCCTTTTCATTTTCCCCTTCCACTTCGTTATCTACGTCCATCATGCATAAAATTTGGTCCTTGATGGACCAGCGTTGTCGTCCCTCTTCCTTTTGTTGTTTGGAACCTCTACTGTCTGAGGTGGAACCTCCGCTGGCTGAGGATCATCAGCAACCATTGGAACCACTTTCGCTGGTTGAGAGTGAGCTGAAAATTAGTCCTCAATGTTTAAATCAAGGACAGAGACTGGGCTGTTTAGTGGTGCTGCCAGCATGATTAAGTCATCGCTCCAGTTGGTGGTTATAGATGACCAGGAGTCACCCAGGGAACCTAGTGAACCAAAGTATGTGGTGGTGGTTGTGATGGTGGAAAATAAAATGACTTATGGAATTTGAAGAGAACAAGAGGTGTTTAAAAAAAATATAGAGTTTGTTTTAAAATTAGCCTCTGGTTACTAGTGTTATTTATAGGCATGGAAGGATTCTGAGCTTATGAGGTGGTGTGGCTATATTAATCATTACATAGCCTCCATGTCCAATCAGCATTTAATGGGCTATGGTGATTAGATTATTTTTTGCGTACTCAATGCAGTTAACGTTTACCAAGGCAGACGTCATAGCCTGTTTGTATTCTTCAACGATAGATTTTTAATTATTTATTTTATATTAGGAGTTGATGCGAATTGTTTAGTGATAATTTTGCAACCTGTAGTTTGTTAATGTGGTAGTTTTCTAAGGATGTATCACGTTATCATGCAGATTGTTTGGTGGGGATCCTGTTTTTAATATATATCAGGGAATGGTGGGAATTGTTCGAATACCAACTAATATTTATATATCAGGTTAGCATGCGAGTTGTTTGATAAGAAATCTGTCATTCTATATATATCTGGGAATTGCACATTTCTGAAATTAAAAAAAGTCTATATACACCAAAAAATTACAATGAATGTATGTACACCAAAAAAATTATAATTTCTTACAGAAAATCACCAGTAATTGTTGGTGTCTCTGTCATTTAGGAAATAATCAAACATTTCTACTCTAAAGCTAGTAACAATATCTTCATCGTATTTTGGCTGCACATATCCATGTTGGATAATATCTCTAGCGTATTTGTAGACAAAAATACCACAGTCAAGGGTGCCACGTTTTTGCTGTGGAATTTTTCTTTCATTTTTCACCTTACACCCTGTCTTTGTAGTAGGTAGGTATCTTTTATCCAGTAAATAGTTGATCTGGTTATAATAATTAGTGTTAGGAACCAACACAAATACTTAAACTGTGGTTGTCAAACAATTCGCATCGTACACTGCGATGTCAAACAATTCGCAGCCTATTTTGCAAATAATTCAACATCCAATCCATTTTTGTCTGCAAACAGTTCGTAACCTATATTGCGAAGTGTTCATCATCCAAGCCATTTCATGAATGCCAGTCAATTCGCAACCTATGCTGCGAATTCTATTGGGGATATGCTGCGAACTGAATGAAACTAAAACGGAATACATTTTCAAATAAATATCAGGACTTTTTAGTTGCCAACAATTCTCATGAAAACATGGGAATTTTTTGCATCTAAATACAACTGACTTGGCCACAATTTGCAGCATATCCAGATCATGCATTTTAAAATATGTTTAAAAGTAATTGAATAGTTAGGAATTTTACCATCTTGATAGGTGTCCTTGTGGTGTTGTCTATCGCTTTGAGTTTAGGCAGCAGTGGGTTGTAGTTTGTTACCGACCTGCTGTCGACATCAAAGCTGCGTCCACTAGATTTAGGGTATTTAGGCGCTTTGCTAAAAGCTGCGTCCACTACATTTGATACATCCCACCCTGATTCCAGATTATGCTGCATTCAAGCGAGAGTACATTACAACGAGAACATGCGAGGAACATTCAAATTTACCATAGCTAAACTTACCGTAGTCATGCGCGAAATCATAACGCAGTTGTGATACACTCCTCGAACGTTTTTGCATGGAACTTTGAAGTTTACTTCTACAAGCATCTTTCGAATCCAAGCGTCCACAACCTATGAAAGGAGTTGTTTATTTATGTTAAATATACGAGACTTGTTTGAAACATTAAAAAGAGAATTGGTTGACAATTAGATACCTTTATGTCCAGCTCTAGTTTTAAAGGTAGCACCAGCGCATCACTCGTTTGCACTCTAATTCCGTAGGAAAATTTGGAAGATGGTAAATTTCATACTACTAGATCAATGGTATCATGCTCGTAGGCTTTACTTAACTGTATTTTGTGGTATTCTGCGACATCGATACGGTCAGCTACTTTTGTTTTCTTTGTCCAGTCGGTGTATTTTACTTTAGGCGGTTGACGTTCTGTTGCAATTATTTGTTCCCCTTCCTCTGCCACTGGATGCTGTATTAGTGTCAGTAGATTAAAATTAGGCTCCTCTGTCTCTTTACTTGACTCGAGCTTATTAAATAACAAAAATTAAAGGAGTGTATCAGTCATTATAATGTTAACGACCCCAAACAATTCGCATGCTAACATGCGGATTGTTTGGTTCTAGCAGAATACATTAAAGGGTAACTATCAGGATATCATGCGAACTGATCGAGGTTCCACTGAACAGTTCGCATGCTACCCTGATATTCGTTTGTAAAACTTAAAATATATCCACACTATTCTCATGATATGCTGTGAAATCATTTAAAATAGCCCTTTCCACACGGTCAACGACAACCAATGCCGTTGACTGGTTCGACATAAGATCTGGATCGTGTCGGCAGAAATCATTAAATTCATCCTCCGACAAGTTCTCCAAAGACCATTGTATTACACAATCGTAATATACATTATCAATTTCATTTAAAAATGTCTGTGAAACTTGAGTGTAAATACCATCAACAGAAGCATCGGGTAAACCTACTGTGTTATCGTTTGACTCTGGAGCTTGCAGTTGATTTGGTACTGGTACTATAATTTCACATTGGCTTAGAAATTTTGACTTTGCTCACACCACCGTTGGTCTTTGAGGTACATCTCTGTATTTGTTTTGGTCTTTTAACGATGGTCCTCCCTGGCTGAGTAGTTCCAGCTTCTCACAGGGATTGACACGTTCTGACTCTTCCGGAGCTATGTCTTGTGTTAGTCTTCCTCTCTTTACCAAGGCTATTTGTTGTTGTTGGTGTTCTTGTTGTTGTTGTTGTTCTTGTTGTTCTTGTTGCTGTTGTTGTTGAACTTGTTGTTGTTGTTGTTGTTGTTGTATGTCGGCCTCCTATTCCATATAAATTATAAAATAAAAAGGTGGATGGGTTAAGCATACTATAATCATAGTTGGGTACAAATCGCATGCTAACCTGAGAATTGTTTGAGTTATTCATCTCAAACAATTCGCATGGTAAGCTGCGATCTGTGAAATAACCAACGCAATAGAGTATAAAACAATTCACAATATACGATGCAAATTGTTTGGACAAGACTACACAATAGTCCTGATATTTATTTGGTAGTTATCATGTAATGCATTGTTTGAATATGTATTCAACGAAAAAACCCGTTGAATGTTTTAAATACATACACTGACTTTGTTTGAATATGTATATAACAATAAATATTACTATAGAAACAATTTCATCACAACAATAAATAAGATATTTGAATCTTAGTGTACTTTTGATCCACTTACATCTTCAAGGATGTCTGGGTCTGCCATTTCTTTCTCACGATATTCTATCTTCTCTGCTACGTGAAGTACGAGCTGTTGGTCATTCGGAAGAGACTCGTGTCTTTCTTTCTCCATTGGAGGACTCAGAACTGTGACTGCCTCCTGTGTAGGAGAAGACTTGTTTGTCAGTCTCTCCGTGGTTTCCATCTCTGTGGACACCAACAACTCTTCCTGCATCCTACCAGATGGTACCGGTATGGGTGAATGGTTCCCATCATCATCCCTCTCTTCCGGCAGTACTCCATCAGCATCATGCAAATCAGCATCCTGCATTTTCCCGTCCTGATTCGTGTCCTTATCCTGATTTTTAGCAGGCATATATGCATGCAATTCAGTGGACGCCGTTCTAGATGGAAATGCTGGTACCTTCTCAACTTCTAGGATTCCAATCTGGCGAATTGGCTGAGAGATAGCATTGTGGAGTTGTTGTGCTTCAAGCTCCGCTATCTTCAGTTTTAATTCTTTCAACTGAAAAATTAATAGCAAACGTTTTATAACATATTACGTGCTGATTATATCGATTATGTAAGGCTCAATTTCATACTTACTTCTTTGGCTTGTTTTTCTATCTTTCTTTCGTACTCGTTCTTATCGGTGCATGTCTTCAAACGCTTTGATTCCCTTACAGTTGCAGACTTCTTTGGAGTAGTCGCTCTGCGTTTGAGGATAAAATTACCGATTGTTTCACTCATACTAGTGGTGCCCTCGTCGTCGGGCTCCTGCTGGCATGTGCCGATCGATGGTGGTGGAATTGTTGGCTGGAGGAGTCTTGGTGGTGGAATTGTTGGCTAGGGGAGTCTTGGTGGTTGGGGTCTGGGTGATATCACCTGATTCGATTCTTTCTGTTTCTGTGATGCTCCTCTCCTTGGTTTTGGGGTTGTGTTTTTCTTCATTTTATTTTGTCTTTCTTCTGGTGAAATAGATTCAACATCTGCATCTCCACTATATACTGCTCCTTCGAAAGCTTCGCTTTCAGCCTCAGTAAGACATAGTGGACCTTCGAAAACCTTCCAACAGAGTCCCATGAAAGTAAATAGCTGCAAGCGGTTTGTTTGGAAAGTATCAGGGTCTAGACAGACATATTGTTTTTTACAAATAGTTCGCATTATATGTGCGAATTGTGTGGAACTATATCAGTTTAGAGTTGCAAACAACTCACATATTAGCATGCAAATTTTTTGCAAACAACAAGCTGCGAACTGTTCGATACCTTAATTATACAGAGTACGAAACAGAACGCAGAGTAGGCTGCGAATTGTTTGATACCTTATTCTAATATAATACCAAACAAAACGCAGGATATGCTGCGAACTGTTTGCAACCCCAATTCAATACCTATATAAAGCTCATACCTGATCATCTTTCAGATTGGGTATTCTAGCAAGCAGCGACACGGTAGATGCTTGGCACTCTAATCCCAACCATTTGAAAAACATTGGGATCGAAGTCGGCTCCGCTACCTCTCGCCCGATTGTTGAGTACTCCATGATGAAGGGTTGCATGGGGACAAGTATTATCATCAATATGCTTTGTACATAACTAATTTTTATACTGAATAAATCAATCTTACAATTAGAATGGCGACGCAGCCGACCACTCTATCAGGTTTTTAATAGCCAAGCAACTCCTGAAAGATTGTCGAAGCTTGAACAATATTGATCCGGACCAGTCGTAATTGTTTATTTTGCTGAGGTCTTGAACAAATAAAGCGTACTCCAACCCATGATATCTCCAGATACGGAGTAGAATAGATTTGAGCACAAAAACAGTATCAACAGCCTTGCAACGTCTTCCAACTCATACTCCCCCCCTTCGCTTATGGCTGTTTCTATACCTGCCTGTAAAACCCACGACAACATGCTATGTTAGTAAAGTACAGCATCCTGCTTTATAAGATGAAGTCGATTTTACAGGTACCTTTAAAATGGCGTTCGTTATTGTTTTAGTATTTGTTGGTCCTATTTTCCTGGACGTTTTACCCATGAAGTATTTCTTCATCATCCTCGATTCGTCCTCCTCGCCAGACGCGTATTTGTTGTGGAATGCTCTGGTTTTCGTTAACGACATTTCCTCTGTGCCATACTTCATCCCAAATATGACCTTCACATCATCTGCAGTTAGTTTTACTAACTTTGAGCCAATATGGAAGACGTCTTCATCGAAAGAGAACCTCTCGACAACATACTGCATGAGCGAGTAGAATTTCTTCTTGGGCAGCTCTGCCTCATTACAGATGTCGAAAGCCGTTTTCAAAAGTGTGTAGAAGGGTGTGTTTCTTGCAACTTCAATGTGGGCATGGGTAATACGGTTCTCTTTCAACAGCTTGAGAAGGCTCACCAACCCTGACGTGTAATAGCTTGGTTTTGTTGTCATACTTCCTGCACAAACACAAATCAGTTAGAGTGTCACACACTTCGCATGGCAAGCTGCGAACTTCCTATTTATCAGTTGGAGTGTCACACGACTCGCGTGACAAGCTGCAAACTGCCTACATGTCAATATAGTATTTACAACTAATTCGCAGGCTTGCCTGCGAATTGTGTGTAAATATAAGCTGCAAAATGTATGTATTGCATAGACATTTAATCAAGCTGCGAATTGGTATGAAATGTAAACATATATGAAGCTGCAAATTGTTTGAATCCCAGGTGATGAAGATGCGAACTGTATCTACAACGCACACGTACAGGTTGCGAACTGTTCTATGTTTAACATGCACGTTGCAGGGATCTGGGAAATATGGAAACAACACCAAAATCAATAATCAACTACCTAATGCACATCTAACATACATCACAATTCTCAGGAAAGTATTAACATTGCATGCTGACTGACCAACTATCGTCACTAAATACTTCATTCCGGTATAAAAAGCAACGTCGATCGTTAAATAACAGAAACAAGTGGTTCGAAGTCATGAAAAACGCAAAAAAAAAATAAATTTTCCACGAGAATGCTTACCTGGTTACTGCTAAACACTGTAGTTGCACCGGCCGACGACCACTTGACGGCAACTTGGCGAACATAAGGTCGTTAGTCATTGGACGGAGTAAAAGACGGTGACCGGTCCAATTCCGTTGAAGGTGCGAAGAACGACTGATTTCAGAGAGAAGCTGGAAGGCTTTGGGGTTGGAGAGAGAGAGTATCACGAAGTCCAACGATTTGTGGTGGTTTCTAAAATTAGACGTGTTTGGGTTGGTTTAGGGTGATAGAAAGTGAAAAAAATGGGTTTGAAGTGAAAAATGGGTATATATAGTCGGGGGTAATTTTGTCCAATTTTTAACTCGAGGTACTAAGTAACACTATCCAAAATTTGGATACTACCGGGTAATTAGATACTTGAGCGGTTATTTACGGGTACTTTTCTATTATTATTATTATTATTATTATTATTATTATTATTATTATTATTATTATTATTATTATTATTATTATTATTATTATTATTATACGTTATATTTGTTAAAATTATTAACTAATTGTCATTTAAAAAAAATTAACTTCTAAATTTTAATTTTTATATCATTTATTAATTTTTTTTGAAAATCAAGTTATAATTAAATATTTTTAATGGACTCATCCTGACCGATAACGAACTGAAATAGACCAAAATTAAATCAAACCGAATTCGGACCGAACATGACTGGACCAAACCAATCCGTACCAAAAACTTAACACTCTGATCCGATTTCAAAAACTAAATCTAAAAATTAGGTCCGAAAACTTAACGATCCGTTTCTATAAAAACCCAAACGATAAAAATAGTAGTCTTACCCATGATAAAATCATGCTACCTTGCTTTAGGTACTTGGATCCTAATTTCATCGAAAGCATAAAAAATCAATACTTAAAATTGGACAAAAGAAATCCATACCACCAATAATTATACAACTATCATTTTTGTGTATTAAAACAGTTATTTTTGTTAGTCTTTTTTCTCGCTTACTGATCACTGCAAGACGAAAGATGTATGAAAAAAAATGCGTTCGTTTTAATGTCAATGTAAAATGCTGGGAATATTATTTAGATTTTCGAATAAATTCTGAAATATTCTTTTAACAATTCTGGATCAAAAATAGTTATGATGGTTCTCTAAAACATTCGACCGGATGAAATCAAAAGGTTTTTTCTAACAATAAGAATGAATAACTTTTGTGATATATCATTTTGACAAGAACTATATTATTTATTCTAAAAAAATATTCAAACCCTAAATACAGTATTTCAAATGATAAAACTAGCAAAAAGAATTCAAATTCAAATTGAGATTAATTTTTTTCTATGAATAACCCTATCATCCAAAATAAATTTAACTATCGTGAGGCTCCGCCTTCAATGATAATATATTTTGATTGGGTTTGGCTAAATTTGGGCTCAAAATATGTTAACCAGCCCCAAAAAAAATGCGTCTTTGAAATTTTACAATTTTACCTTTACCCCGGCGGTTGAACTTTTCTCAACCGGCGGTTGAGACCCTCCTACCCGGTGGAAAAGCTGTTTCACCCGCCGGGATAAGCTTCCCCGCCGGTTGAGACCTTCTCAACCGGCGGGGTAAAAAACGGGAAAATTTTGGGGCTGGTTAACATATTTTGGAACCGAATTTAACCGGACCCATTTTGATTATATTGGTCCACTAATAATCTAATTACACTAACGTATCCCATACCTTTTTTTTTACACTTGTCCGATTACAGTGTCTAGTCATAGTTTTTAGTCTATATTGATACAACTACCATCTCAACTTTTGCCCAAAAGAATTGTGATAAAATTTATAACCATCCTTCTCCAAATCTTACAAAAAAAACATGATCAGTGGTGTGGACTGCCTAACCTGATTATATCATTGTTCTTTTTGCTGACAAATTAATCCAAAAAACGTCAATCAGATCATCACGTTAAACAATCCGGACCAGTACCATCAAAAGCACTTGCATTCTTTGCGATAATGAACTAGAGAGTTACTACTTACTCTCCCGTTGGACTGGACTCTGCTGATAAACATCCGTCGCACCGTCAATCGATTTCTTATTTTATAACGTGAGAAGAAAAAGTTTGATTAATTTACATAGAAAAAAAAAAAGAAGCCTCAACTTTGGTTTTATACAAAAAATTGCCTCATTCCGCTACTATTAAGCCTAACTAAGCATAATAATGCCAAGAACCCAAAGAAAAACACAAAAAAACCTATTAGTTACTGCTATCTTTCTGCGTTTCAGGGTATAGATCCACCCAGCACTGGTCCTCTATTGAAGCATTGCTCCATCGTTTTCGAAATATATCCAGCTCGATGAAAGACTGCCTTCTCACCTGCATGCAAAATATCACATATCAGCATATTGCACAAAGTAAACATGCCCAACTGAGCTCTATTGATATTCGTGTCAAGAGACGGAGCCGCGTCATATGGCTTTGGGTCAGTTGCTGGCACGAATCCTCCGCGAGCCAAATTTTGTGATCTGAACCCGGCCAGTTATACATGGAAACAGAAATCCGACAGTTCAACCCAAAATCAGGATCAAACCTGAAAGGTACAATGACCCATTAAACCCAAAAAACCAATAGAGCTCTAGTACTTACTTCTATTCTAGGAGCAGTGTTACGTGGCGCTGTTGCCTGCAAGAGAAAGAGAGAGATCAAGGCATTGCAAAGCAAAGATAGAATGGTTGAGGTTGATAAGTAAACTCCTAAATCTTGAATTAGATCATATTACTTGTTACCTCTCTATTTTCATCTTCTCCAAGTGTAGGCCGGCCAAGATGGATTATGTATTCGGCATCCACCACGCCAATGTTTTTCATCCGATCACCCTAATCAAATTATATGCCTTAGCTCTAACTTTCCCAAAAACGAGATAAAAAACGAACATTAAAAAAAAATAGAATAGAGAGGCTTGCCAGTGCACAATAACCAAGCTGTGTATCGAGGCCCCAAGCGTGAATTAAGTCATTCTGTCGAAAAACAAACATAATAATTAACTCTTTCAGTGCCAAGATATCCATCCTTAGAAGCTAAGTACTATTAGAGGATAAATGATACTCACTTGGATCATATACCACACACAACGCCATGAAGCTCTTGAGAAAACAGGAGCCATAATTTCTATCCACCTGAGAAACAGCTTGAAATTTGAAATCGCTCGAGCTAAATAAGTAAACTCTACAACAATCATCGATAAAAACTAAAATATGATGGATATTTTGTTATGATAGTATCAAAATACAACACTTATATACCATCTAAACAATGCTAAATAAAAAAGAAGTTTACCCCGTACAAGGGGGTTTATTGCTACTCTCGTCACAGCCACCTTTATCCGTATCACCAGCCTTGTAAGTCCTCCTGCCCAAAAATATAGACATAACCATCCGCATATAATATAAGTAAACATAGGCAGAGAATAAAAAAAGAAAGATCATAAAAAAACCTATGTACGGTTTTCCCCGAACGCGCTGTAATTTGATGATGTATTTCTAAACTGCTCGGATCTAGAGCAGGTTGTGAAATTTCAAGCCCTTCTTCATCAATGATCCAGAGGTACCTAAATACAACCACCAAAGTACAATCAGCTTGTAACACTAACCTATATAATAACGTCAGTACTTTCCCAATTCTGATATGGCAAAAAATTCGGTAACCTTTGAGGGTCGAAATGTTCAACTCCAAGGTCCTCGTCCCAAAGGAAGATGTAGCTATATTCCACAACTATATCAGGGTGTAAGAAACGCTTTGCAAACCACCTAAAGATAATTAGTGACACGAAAAACATTATTTAGACTGATTCAACACGAATTCAAAGGTCATCGAGTTCTTTTACGGAAAATATAAAAAAATTACCATTTAGTTTGATTACGAGCAGAAACATGTATGACCGAATCAGTCCATTTATATCTCTTCCAATCGTCAACAATCCCGTCATAATGAAATAGCATCACTACAAAGCCACTAGATAGAAACTGGAAAGCACAACTTAAGCTTAAGTAATATCATTTATCAAATCAGGATATTCTGTCCGGGATACAATGCTTGAATACCTTTTTGACGATTGTAGAGACGATATCTTTCTGCTTTATTCCAACAGCCATAGCAAGTAAGTTGCTTCCAGTTTTTTTCTGACAAACCAGAATTGAATCAACATCAATCTATTACTTCAAAAGTTTCTGCCTAATGTAGCAGAAAGCCAGACACTGATTACATACATTATGGCATATAGAGGTGTAGCAGGAAACCATAAGAGACAACAACTTCAACAAATTCGTTCAAATCCGAGGAAGACAGAAACAACAAAACATTGTATAAGTTTATGAGTCATTTACAAAGTCTCTCGACTATGTTAAATTAAAAACTATATCGAATTTCAGATAACAAACAACTAAAAGTTCATTAAAAGGCACATCAATAACTTAAACTTGATCAACATACTTTTGGAGAACCCCATAACGGTCGCATTTCCAAGTTTGAAGTGTTCACCACAATACCAGCAGGTAAGGTCTCACTACCAGGAGGTCTGTATTGTTCCTGAAATACATAACAATAATAATGATACGAAGAAAACTAAATGATAACTAAAACGCAAAGAAAGAAAAGAAACCTTGCATTTGTCGAATACTATACTAGGTGGTAGACTGCCGCTTGTTCCCCATCTAAACAGTAACTAGACCACAGCAAAGTAAAATTTCAAGGCATATCAGGTGATAAGGTTTGTCCTCATTATATCAGATGTATTGACATTTGTATATATAACAACAGCCTTATACCTGTTTATTAGCTGGTCCTATGTATACAGTTCCAATGAAGAAAGCTAGACAAAGCAAAGAAACCGAGGTAAACAAGCTAAAAACACACGATCTCGACTCTGTCACAAATGGTCCCTGAAAACCAAAGCCAATGAAACAACAAAAAAACACTTAATAGGAACAGCAACAATAACAAATTGAAGAACAAAAGGATCATACTATTGTACATTTCAGGTATTACTCTTAATAGCAAAATTTTGGTTAAAAATCATGATATGTATTGTCACCGGAATTGATTACCTGTATCAAAAAAAGCAACCGGTGTTTATTTGTATCAAAACGGTCACGTTTATTAGCCTCACTTTACATCCGGGTGTCCGCAGATGCGAATCTAAACAAACGAGAACGGTAGTTTTGATACAAAGATAACACTAGTGGTTTTTTTATATACCTGACCAATTCCAGTGAGTAATCGTGAACGAAGGGTCTGAAAATCAAACAACACCTATCTATACCAACAATTAGAGCACATAAGCACAACATTGTTTGTTTGTCTGACCCATGTTTTGTCTGTAGGAGACTAGTAAGTCCAGCCTCTCTGTAGGGACTGCCTAGTAACTCCAGCACTCAAGTAAGCCCAGCCTAGTGTCACGGTCACTTTTCCGGTGGACAAGCTAACATTTAGCTCTCCATGCAGATCATGATATGCTCCTAAGACCTGCCGATACTAACGGACGTCTGCATAATCATATGCAGGAATTTATACTCGATCCCTCCTATCCAACCTTTATATTGTTTTTGGGCCATATGGGAAAGACTGGCTTGTGACGTAAAGCTGCTCTGTATAGACGCCGCATGGGCGGAATAGCTAAGCCCATGACACTAGGATGGATATTGATTAACTTCGGTCGGTAATCTTAATTTGTTGTGTGCAAAAGATGTAAGCAATCTATTATCTCAATGCGCATCTTCTCTCTAAAGTGTTAGACTTACATGTCTAACCCAAACGACTAAAAACATACCTACTAATCCATATAAAAAAAAAAATATAAACAGAACTTTGACACTTCAAATGTACAAGTTCTAAACGTTACACAAAAGAAAGAAACAGAGTTAGGTTATTATGTCTTAACTATGTACACAACCATATAATATTTCACACCCCCACACAAAAAAGAACCCTAATCTCCATCAAATTTCGAAACCCAAGAAATAATTTTTTAAAAAAATGATTCTGTTTTTAAAATTAGAAAAATGGGCATTGATGGAATAGAAGAGAAAGTGAGACTTACAAAGAGCTTCATCTTGGTCAACAGAAACAGAATTAACCGATGAAGACAACACTAAGCTGTTCCGTTTTGTTCTGTTCTGTTCATCTATCTATCTACATATGTATGTCTTGTTTTACAATTTGATTAGAGAAGAAGTGGAAATATTCACGATGTTCTTTTGTTCATCGAATCAATACGATAGTCAATTTGTTTTCTAAAATTTTAAAACCCAAACAAATTCGATGGTTAAGCCGAAGAACACGGCGAGTAAGGTAGGTGGTGGAGGATATGCTATTAGTCGATGTTATTATCGTAACGTATATATCAGATGTATGATATATGTTTGTAAATTGTAAAATATATAAATTTTAAATGATATGCAACATTTATGTTAAAAACATAGTTTTTATTTCTTTATTACAAAGTATTTTTTTATTTTTTATTTTTTTCCCCAAGAAATTTATTTTTTATTGATGTTAAAGAAATTTACATAATGTTCATGAATTACATGTTGAATTACATTTTTAGCTACAATCTATAGCCATTACATTGATGAGGTTCCCTTCGTTAATTGCTTTGATGGTTTTTTCTCCTAGTGTCTTTATGCTTTCTCTTAGTGTCATAGTGCTTCCTCCATTCATTGATTTCCTGCAAAAGAGAGATAGGTATGGTCAAGTTTTTTAACTTGCCAAGTTGTTAGTCAGCTTCAAAGAAATCTAAAATGCCCCAAGTTTAATGATTCTAAAAGTGTGATGGCAGATAGTTCATGTAATGTATGATTTGAATCAGCTGTGAAATCAGTATGATTCTTAAGAGCATGTTTGGCAATCCAGTCAGCATCTGAATTTTGTTCTCTATATATGTGTTTGAGTGTCATTTGTGGCTTAATCAGGTTTCTACAGTATTTAAGGATTTGCTCTAAATGCCAAGGGTACTTTCCTGTTGCTAGCATGTTAAATAAACTTAGGCAGTCTATCTCTATATCTACTATGTTTAGATTCTGATTATTGTAGTACATCAGGCCATTTAAGTAGTGCTAAAATTTCAGCAGTTAAGGGGGGGCATTTTCCAATAACATCACCCTTAGCAAATAAAAGAGTTCCTAGATTATTCCTTAGAATGTAACCATAGCTTGATTCACCATTGTGCAAGGAAGATCCATCACAATTCATTTTGATTCAATTATGTAAAGGCAGAGTCCAAGTGATGTATATGAAAGGCTTAGATGACTTAATATGGTTGAAGCATCTTAATTCCTTATCTAAATGTATGTCTTTTGACCAATGTTTTCTAGTTAGATGTGATGCTGAATCTAAAGATGTAAGCATGAAAGAAATATGATTAATAATCTTCTTAAATGATATGGTTATGTTTTTATGTTTATAGCTATTTCTAGCATACCATATGAACCATATAATCAGAGAAGGCAGATTAGTACGTATATGAGTTCTTTTAAATGTATATAGAAACCATAGATTAATAATGTGATTCACAGTCATGTGTCTACCTATACATATGTTGAATTTTACAGAAAAGAAAGACCAAACAGACCAAGCAGCTTCACAGGATACAAAAACATGATTCAGTGTTTCTAAGTTCTGGCAATTAGTACATTTAGATGCTAATTGGAAACCTTTCCTTTGCAATATTGTGTCTACACTTAATATATTGTTCAATACCCTCCAAAGAGTGAAAGAACATTTCTTTGGAGAAGTATTGTTCTTTATTTTATCTTTTATTATTGATGTTGTGTGTTTCTGTCTAATTTCATTAAAAATATTTTTTAAATTGAATGAACCATCAGAGGAAAGTTTCCAAATGACGGAGTCATCTATGCTTGTGTTAAACCTTATTTTGATGATTTCAGTGACATATTTAGAAGGTAAGTTACTTTGCAGTTTGGTTATGTCCCAATTATTGTTATTCCAGTACTCATTTATCTTTGCTTGTGTGTAATGATGAGAATTAATTGCTGTTAAAGTAATTAAGGGTTTAGAGTTATGCCATTGATCTAACCAGAAATCTGAGTTATCATTGCCCAATTTCCATCTTATGTGTTTTTCTGCTTCTTCTTTGATTTCATGCATTCTTTTCCATACTTTAGAGTCTGTCATTCTTAAGATGGTTTGTAATGGGTGTGTGTTTTTACAATATTTTGAATGCATCATGTTTGACCAAAGAGTTTATTGTTCCTGAAGTTGAACCATAACTTGAATGAAAAAGCAGTCTGTATATCCTTAATGTTTCTAATGTTTAAACCATTTTCGTTATATGGTTTACACAGATTTTCCCAATTAGACCAAATTATATGTTTGTTTGTTTCATTAAATCCCCAGAGAAATTTATTTTGCATCTTGTTAATTCTAGATATTGTTTTCATAGGTAGTTTGGTAGACTGTAGGTAATATATAGGGTAAGACATTTAAACAGAGTTTATTAAAGTTATTTTACCCCCAAATGATATGTTTTTAGAGTTCCAGTCTGAAATTTTGTTTCTTATCTTGTCTATTAGATTTTCAAAATGAGCAAAATGATTGTTTGAATATATTGGGATCCCTAGATAAGTAAATGGAAGTTTTACTTGTTTAAAACCTAGGATTCTTTCTAAATATGTTATTCTTGTTTTATTCATGTTTGAATATACAATAAATGTTGTCTTTTGTCTGTTTATTTGTTGACCAGAGAGAGATTGATATATGTCTAAGAATTTAGATAGCTTCTTTATGCTTGTTAAGGATCTATTTAGGAATAAAATGATGTCATCTGCATATGCTAAACAGTTTATTTTCATAGAGCTTTTCATGTTGTAAGATATAGATCTATGTTGATTAATTAGGTTGTTTATTACTCTTATTAAAAACTCTTCAGCTATGATGAAAAGGCAGGGAGATAAAGGGTCTCCCTGCCTTAAACCATTAACAGATTTAAAAAAGCCAATTGATTTACCATTAGTTATTACAGAATATGTAATGTTTTCTATGCTTTTCTTATCCAGTTTGATTACTTGTTCATTAAATCCAAAAGCTAACATTACTTCATAAATGAATTTGAATTCTAAGTTATCAAATGCTTTTGACATATCTAGGTTTATTATTAGGTTGTCTCCTCTGGTTTTTCTATTCAGTTCTTTAACTAACTCTTGTGTTATTAGAATGTTTTCTTGAATTGTTCTGTTTTCTATGTATGCACCTTGTTCCTTAGATATGATTAAAGGCAGTAACTTAGCTAATATATTGTTTATGATTTTTGATATGATTATATTGAGAACAGAACATAAACTTATAGGTCTAAATTGCATCAATGTTTTTGGAGATTTAACCTTAGGTATTAGACATATTAATGTTGCAAATAGGCCTTTAGGTAAGTTTGTGTCTGAAAAGTAATCTAAAACAACTTTAAGAAGGTCATCTTTTATGATTGTCCAGCAAGAAAAGTAGAATCTGGAGTTGAACCCATCAACTCCAGAAGCACTGTTAAAGTTTAAACTTTTTATAACAATGTAAAGTTCCTCTAAAGTAGGAAATTTCAAGATACTATCATTATTTCCATCAGATATGATTCTATGAAAGGTATTCTTTATTGTAGAAAGGTCTTTTTGTATATCAGGTTTGTTTAACAGATTAGAAAAGTATTCTACAACAGATAAACCAATAAGATCATCATCTTCAATCCATGTATTTTTATCCTGAATTCCCTTGATTCTATTTTTAGATGTTTTTTTCTTAACATAGCTATGAAAAGTTGCTGAATTATTATCACCATCTTTTAACCATTTTGTATAACTCTTTTGTTTCCAATATATTTCTTCTCTTTCAAGTAATGTTGTGTATGTGACATTTAGATTAGTTAGTTTATATTGATTTTTTTCAAAACAGTCATTTTCTTCTAACTTTGATTCAGTAGTTTTGATTTCTTCTTCCACTTTGTTTAAACAATAAAAAATGTTTCCATATGTTTCTATGTTCCAAGATTTTAAGTGTTCTTAAGCCTTTTTAATTTGGACCGAAAAATGAATATGTTAGATGAGTCGTGAATCTGTTTTGACCAATTTTGTCTTTTACAGTTTTAAGAAAGTTTTCATGTTTTAACCACATATCTTGAAATCTAAATGAGGATTTTTGGTATGTTGAGTTAATTGATACTGATATTAACAAGGGTGAATGGTCAGAACAAGTGTTGGCCAAGTGATTCACCCTTGTTATATTAAAGCTTTCTCTCTAGTTATCATTATGCAGTGTTCTATCTAATCTTTTCCATTTGTGCTTGTTTGTCCATGTAAAGTTTGATCCAACATATCCAGGGTCTTCAAGTTTACAGTCTAAGATCATGTTATTAAATTCATCCATACTTTTTGAGCAAAGTGTGGAACAGGCCATTTGTTCACTTGTGTTGGAGATTGTGTTAAAATCTCCAACAACAAGCCATGGTAGATTTGTTACAGATATGTTTCTTAATTGATCCTATAGAAGAATTCTGTGGGATCTGTTACATTTTGCATACACTATGGTAATCAGAACTACTATCTTAGTAGAAGGATGACTTACCATAGTGTTTAAAAGTTGTTCTGAGTTGTCTAAAATATTGATTTCAAAATCATTTTTCCAAAACATCCATATTTTGTTAGTAATGTTTGCAAGATGAGATTCAAATCCTAGTTTTGAACAAGTTGTTTTAATTTTATCAGTTGATATCATAGGTTCTTGAAGAGCTATGATATCAACTGAAAACTTCTTAATCAGATTTCTAGTTCTTCTTAAAGTTTTTTGATTACCTATTCCTCTAGTGTTCCAGTTAAGTAAATATATAATCATTTCAATGATTGATTTGAGGATCCTATTAATCCTTTAAGGTTTCTTGTTTTTGCTAATATTTTACTTCTTACTGATCTTCTTACATTAGTATTAAATGAGTCTTTTTTAGTTTTCTTTTGTTTTGGTGAGTTAGGTTCACTTAAACTTGATCTAGCTAAAGGTATAACATGTTCAGTTTCTTCAAGATCTTCTAATTCTTCATCAGTTAATATATTAAATGAATTGTTTAAGCTAATGGTCTGAATTGCATTAAATATGTCATTATTTGTGATTTTAAGTGGTTCTTTAAGTTGGTTAAAGATTATTACATTATTATTTTGATGTTCTGGTGAGCTGTATGTTTGTGGTGATTTATTTATATTGTTTATTTTTGTTACATTAAGTTGTTGAATGTATGATTCTATATCACGTGGATTGTTTAATTGATTGGATACAATGGCATTTTCAGTTGTTGTATCTAAAGTTAAGTTCATATCCATTTCAATTGTCTGATTTTGTTTATTAATTTCAGGATTAGTTCCGTGATTATTTTCAGCAATAGTTTCAGGATTAGTTTCAGCGTGAGTTTCAGTGTGAACTTTTGGAATCTAAACTTCTTTCAAAGGAATATTGGATAGGGTTTTTTTCTGTGATCTTCAGCATTTATGTTTTTATTTATATTTTTTCAAATTCTTCTTTTTTGCAGTGATTTTCTTGGTGTCCAACGTGTTTACAGATTTTACAACAAATATTTTTGAAGTAAGAAATGTTTTGCCAGAAACTATCCTCTTCTCCAAAGCATATCCAAATTCTTTGGGGAAGAGGCTTAGAAATATCAGTTAAAACCCAGGCTTTACAGTTATTATGACTTGCAATGTTATTTTTAGGAACCCATACTGTTAATGGAAATCTGACTGCCTTAGCAATATAGATTATAGAGTCAGGATTGTAAAACATTTCAGGGAGTTTAGGTAATGAGATCCAAAGAGGAGTCACTGAAGACTCCTTTTTGGGGCTAAATTCTGGGGACCATTTAAGAATTCTAAATGTCAGGTTACCTATAGATTTAATAGTTTTACTCCAGAATGTTTTAACATCTTATATTTGGTCAAATTCTATAAATAATGCCTATAATCCCATTTGAAGATGCTGTATGATCCTATAAATCTAAATGTAGTAATGTATGCTTTGAACTCGTTGAGAGTAGGACTCCCAAACGAGAACTTAGCAATTAAAGTCATTTTAGAGATATTAGTTAAAGAAAGCTTATCTCATTGTAGAAACGACACCGATTTGTAGTCTTCATGTTCCTCGTGAATTACTCCACTGTGTATGAATTCTTTAGTTCTTCTGCCACCGACCATTTCAGCAAATGACTTTCTGCTTCTAGTATTCTCGAACGTCGGGTCATAATCAGTTGAGGTGAGCTGGTTTCCTTCAGAGGGGGGAATTCTTCGTTGTGTGGTTGAGCCCCAATCTGGTCCATCGTTGATCAGATATCACCCTTCGAGTCAGACTTCTCCTTAGCCGTATCAGATCTAAATCGAGGGAGATTTAGATTTGAGGTTTCTTTTAAGAATCACCAGCAGATTGATTCTTCCAAGACCATCAGAGGGTATGGTCTACCCTTCGAGCAATATTTCTATCGAACTTATGATTTGGTTGTTGATGATACAAAAATCGAGGGTTTTGGTGAGGTTCAGTAGCTGCTGTTGATCTAATTCAATGGTTGCTGATGATTTTTGTCGGGAATCGAAGGTGTTTTGAGAACGATTTTGGAGATTTAGGGTTTTTGCAATAGGTTTTGCTATAGATGGTGGTTAGATAGGGAAAACTTTCCTCGAGATGAGGAAAGTTGAATGGTGAGAATGGGTGATCGAGATCAAGGATACTGGGCTTTTTTGGAAACCCGATTTCAGATCTTGGAGCGAATCTTGAATCACCGGTCTAGCCTCTAAAATTTCACACGATATTGTCTCATTGTTTATATTTTACAAAATTTCACCTTGAAGTCTTACATCTCACAAAGTATATTTTTATACATATTGTAGGCTTGTTATTTTATTCTTTTATAATTTAAAAACACAAACTATATTATAAAACACCAACCCAATTTTAATACTTTTACAAATTTAACATTAAAAAACTATTTAAAATGAAAAAAATCAAACTTTGGTTTTAAATTTAGTTTTAATTTCTTCACAAAATTTTATATTTCAAGACAAACACAAATTCTCGACTGTATTTTTTTGAAAATACGACTTAAAGTCAAACAACTATTTTTTTAGAATCCAAATATTTCAATTGTTATTGAATATATATATATATATATATTTTTTAAAATTTTAAATGTTAACAAAACAAAATAAGAAAAATGTATTTTTTATGCAATTAAACACCACCGGTTTGGGGTGAACCGGTGATGCGTATTACCACTGCACCATTAGTTCTAATCGATGGTACCATTAAATCCAACGCCTAGTATTTTCGATTAGATTTAGATCCATTTTGGTTTTAAATTTTAATCGTTTTTAACTCATTAACATTTATTGTGTGTTTTCATTTAATTTTTTTGTGAGATTTAAAAAACTCGAAGTTTAGATTTTAATGAATTTGTAATTCACCCCATCAATTTTAATAGTTAAAGTTTAAATATAATTTTTGTGTGTAAAAAGCTTGTAAAATATATATGAAAAAAATGTACAGTAGTTCAGAGAGGCTTAAGCCCTATTACAAGTTAAAACTAGCCTAATGAGACACTTTGATCTCAAGATTACAATGTTGGAAGCATAATTCTAAATTACATTATCACGTGAACTGTACTTTCGTTCCTTTGTAGCGGTAACAGAGGTGAGATAGTACATGGTGAGCAATAGTTGTGTAAGATACCTGTTTGTTATTGAATATTCTATCATTCCTTTATCTCCAAATGTAGTAAATTGTGGCGCAAAATGCCGTCCTCCATAAGGGCATGCTTCTGTCGCTCGAGGATATCTAGGCGTTTGCATCCTCAAGTCATTGGTGCCAGGAGGATGGGGGAAGGGGAATGAGGAGCTTCTGGGATAATATCTCCCAAATGGCAGGAAGATAAAGAGTAGATATTTTAGAGATGTTCGAGGGATTGCGGAGAGTTAGAGCAGATGACGGAAGTGGGCGGAGAGTCCATGCCCCACGCAATTAGCTTGTCTCTTGTAGTGAGCTTGTTGTGGATGGCCAACCAAGTAATGAAGGAGTGCCTAGAGATGGAGTACTTGTGCCAGACTAAGCCGGTCCAGCTAACTTTGTCTCTTTGCGGTTTCAAGGCTGCATAAGTGCTGCTGATGGAGAAGGAAGGCTTGGATTTATTTGGGATCCAAATGAAGGTGTCAGTGGAAGTGGTGGCATGAGGGAGATTGCTAAGTACTGAGATGATTTCGGCAAGGTGATGATGAAGATTTCGGGTGAGGGCCCTGGCTTGAGTGGGCCAAACCCATCTGCCGTTGTTGTAGAGGTCCGCAACGCTTCAGATGTTCCCGAGTCTAGAAATATTTAGGATGGTGGTGCTATAACGATTGGCGAGAGAAGTGGGGAATAACCAAGGGTCATTCCAAATAAATATGTCTGTGTCGTTCCCGATGATGACTTTATACAGGTTCGACGCTTGATTTTGAAGCTTCGGTATCTTTCGCCAACTCCAGCTTGCATTTGAAGGAGAAAGGAGAGTCCAAAAGAAATTAGATTTTATTTTTTCCATGAGGGTCCATTGGGTCCATAAAGAGTTCTTATTTTTTGTAAGGATGGACCACAGAAGCTTAAGGGTGGCCGACTGATTCCAGATTTTTAGGTCTGAGATCCCAAGGCCACCCGCCTCTTTGGGTACGGTGACTCTGTCCCAAGCGATCTTGGCTCCTGAAATTTTCATTTTGGAGCCCGACCAGAGGAAGCGACAGAGAAGCTGAGAGAGTTCATTAAGAACTCGGGCCAGAATGATGAAGATAGAAGACCAATAGACCTAGCTTGCAAAGAGCACAAAGCTAATGAGCTGAAGTTGGTCGACGTACAAAATATGCTTGGAGGTCTAGGAGTTGATTCAGTTGTTGATTTTGAGGAATAGAGGTCTGCAATCATTGTAGGAAAGCTTAGATGTGTTGAGAGGGACTCCGAGGTACCGTACAGGGAGGGATCCTTCTTTGAAGTTGATGAGGTAAAGGATTGCAAGCCTTACGATGGGCGAGGTACCCGAGAAGAAGATGTGGCTCTTTGATTGGTTCAAATGGAGGCCGGAAATAGTCGCAAATTCCATAAGTCCCTCATGGACCAGGCTAATCGATTGGATGTTGGCCCTACACAGGATCATGAGATCGTATGCGATGCAGAGATTAGTAATCTTGAGTTTGTGGCATTTGCAATAGAATCCAAATGACGAGTTTTGGCTCTTTTCCTTATGGATTCTGGAGAGTACCTGCATTACAATAACAAAAATATACGGGGAGAGAGAGTCTCCCTGCCTGAGGCTCTTTGCCCCAGGAAAGAAGCTCGACGGCTTACCATTGATGCAAACAGAGTACGAGGGAGTGGTGACGCATTGGATAATCCAATTTATCATAGCCACGGGGAAGTTCATTTCAAGCTCACATTATTGTGGTTCAGACTTCTTCCCCTCTAAATAACGTGTTATAACATCCAAATATTTCGGGTAAAATGACCAAATGGTCAGTAGAAGTAGGAGATTATGATATCTTTTTTGCTCATCGAATGACGATTAAAGTTCAAGCTATAACCGATTCTCGGGTGGAATTTCATTCAATCCGATCAGAAGAAGGGATACATAAGGACTTAGTTCCAGAAGCTTTAACATAGGTGGTTCGAACTGATGGTGGTTCTAGTGTATTGGGATCTAGTGCAGGGGTTCAGTTAGTTGCTTCTTCTTGGGACGCAATGTACCAGACTATTTATTTTGGCTTTCAGGCGTCGAATACTGAGGCTGAATATGAGGTGGCGTGAGTTGGTTCAAGGCTTGCAAATATTTGTGGAGCGACAACAATTCGTTTGGAAACAGATTCATAGTTAGTGGTAAATCACATCGCAGACGTATCCGATGCTAAGAAAGATCATTTAATTTTGTACCTATGTGAGCTTTGAAATTTGACTATTTTTTTGAAAAAGTGATTATCGAGCATATTAACCGAGGATATACTACAGTTGCTGATTTTTTGACAACAATTGCTTATACAGAGGGATATGCACGGATATTGATGCAGGAAACTCCTTCGATTTTAGCACGATCATGACAATTTAAATATGTTGAGGAAGTATTTGTTACCCCACACATAATTCGAAGTGATTGGAGGTATGATATACTCATTTTTTACTAAAAGGCAAGTTACCTCAAGATACACAACTGGCTAAAATGTTATGGTACAAGGCCTACGGTTATGTTGTATTAGATGGGGTCTTATATAAAAATTATTTATGTAGACGGTTGTTGCTTTGTTTGGGTAAACGAGAATCTCAGGAAATTTTATATGAGTTGCATGATGGTGCAGGTTCAACTCACTGTGGGTTTAAGTCTTTGACGCGTAGGGTTTTGTTGGCAGGTTATTATTGGCTTTCGATTATGAATGAAGCTAAATTTTTAGTTTGAGGTTGTAATACTTGTCAACACTTTACGAATTCTATTCACAAACCAGCAGTACCGCTCATTTCTATTTCTGAAGCTATTCCATTCGATAGATGGTGAATAGACTTAGTAGGGTCATTGCATATGCCCTCTGGAGGGCGTCAAATGATTATTGTAGCGGTGGATTATTTTTCGAAGTGGTTTCAAGCTGAGCCATTTTCTGGTACAAAAGCTAATGATGTTATTAAATTCATTATGAATAATATTTGTTGTAATTGTGGAGTTCCTCGGAAAATTACAATAGATAACGGTCCTCAATTTAACAACATGTAAGTGACCTCTTTTTACAATTCAAGGGGTATCACATAATATATTTCTACACCTTTTCATCCCGAAGAAAACGGTCAAGTGAACGTAACTAATAGGTCTATTTTGGAGGGTTTGAAAAAAAAACTAACAGGTGTTGTAGGGAAATGACCTAACTATTTGCAAGAGGTGTTGTGGGCTTATCGTACGACTCATAGAGAGGCTACTCAAGAAACTTCTTTTGTCTTGGTATATGGTATAAATTTTGTTAGCCCTGTAGAATCTACGTTACCTTCTTATAGAGTACTTCATTATTCCTAAATGTTAAATAAAGAGGCAAAGAGAACATGCCTAGACATGATCGAAGAGAAAAGAGTTAGAGCACATTTGAATATGACTCATTATCAAACTTTGATGAGGAGTCTCTATAATTTGAAGGTGAGAATGAGGGATTTTAAAGTAGGTGATAAATTCTTGAGAAAAATATTCCTTCATACAAAAGACAAACGACTTGGAAAAATGGCCTCGAATTGGGAGGGTCCTTATATGGTAATGGAGTAAATAAAGTCGGGTACATATCACTTTTGATGAGTAGGACAGGGTACTTCCACATCGTTAGAATATAGAACATTTGAAACTATATTGGGAGTGATTTTTTTTATAATAATTTTTGATAATTAACACAGAACCTATTATGTTGGCTCATGAAGGTTTTAATGAGGTGTCATATAAATATTCGAGGATATTAATAAAATTCTTTTGTGGTCAATGGTTTTTTTATATACAAGCATTTAAACTAGTTAAAGACCGATCATGTTTGAAATGGTTGGCCAAGAGTAACTGATTTTAAACGCACCATTTTTATTCAAGGTGTTATACGTTCTTTAAACGCACCAGTTTTATTCGAGGTGATACACGTTCTTTAAACACAAGAGTTTTATTCGAGGTGCTAACGTATTTAAACGTATTGGTTATGTTTGAGGTGCTAATGTTCCTTAAATGCATTGGTTATAACTGAGGTGGTATTTGTTCTTTAATTACACTATTTATATTAGAAATATTAAGATATACTAAAAGTCGAAGTGTTAATGACTTAAGCTGGCAAAAAGTTGAGAAATAAGAAGGATATTTGGTCAATGAAGTGCGTTTTCCGATCTTACAAAATATAAATTTAAAAGCTTATTGGTCAAGCATTCACAAAATATGATTCATCGACAACAAATGATGACTTTATAGCACAAAAATAAATAGAGAAACTACTCATCTTTTACGGAGTTGTCTTTGGATGAATTTTCATCTTGCTCAAAGCTATTTTCATCTTCTTCTCAGTCCGTTTTTTCGGATGAGTTAGGTGGTATAGCTTTCAAGGACTCACTGGGACGATTTTATATGGAGACTAATTCTCAAAAGCTTGATAAATTTTCTTTTAAAAGTGGTGCATGAAATTTATGGAGCAATGTGATTGTTTTTTTGCTCATCGGTATTTTTAACCGCAACAAGGGTATCTAGTCCACATTGAGTTTGGGTAGCTTTCACAACAACTTGTTTTTCTCCTTTGAATGTCGTCTTGAGTACTTCCATTTTGTTAGTTATTTTTTTCTTTTCTTCTTCATTTTTGTTCCAAGATTCTTGAAGAGAAGAGTACTTTTTTTGTTCCTCAGATATTTCCCTAACATGTTTAGCCTTAAGCTCATCTAGCTCTGCCTAGCGGGAATTTTTCGGTTCAATTGTTTTTTTTTCATGAATGGTTCTCAAATGGTGTTTGAGGTGAATGACTCCTTTGATAATTCCGATCTATCAGCCTGAAACACCTAAAACTGGTCAATGATGTGTCTGCAAAAGATTTCTCTCATCTTCTTTTTTGCTTCAACTTCTTTTTTTCATCGAACCATATCCTCAGTCATAATTTGCAGATCGCTTCGAACAAAGTCCACTTCTGTGCACAACTGTTTTGCTGCTATTTCAAAGTTAGAAAAATGTTGCAGTGTAAGTGAAACTTCTTCGGATGGCTCTTCGACAGGGATGAACCTTTGATTATTGTAAGGCATGAGAATAGAAGAGGAGCCCCCTGGTGGAAGGTTTGAGTCCAAAATTTCTGGCAAAAGAGGAGCGGTAAGTTGATGTCCAATCTGTTGAAGTTGTTCTTGGGTCTGTTGAACTGAAGGATCCATATCGTGGTAAAGGTCTTGAAATTCTTCTGTATCAATAGGTTCTTCAGAGTTGAAGTTGCCATCTCCTTGGTGAACTTCAAGTTTTATTTCTTCAACTTTTGAGGGAGGAATTTCTGAGGAAGGGAAGTCAATACTCTTTTTTTATTTTTTGAGAAGGTTCAGCCTCGATCCCTTTTCGATAGTTGGAAGACTAGCTTCACTTGCGTTTCTCTTGGTTTTCTTCTCTCGTTTTTATTGCTTCGGATTTGTGGAGGAGCTAGCAATTGCATTTTTCTTTTTACCCTTCTTTTTCGAGGGAAAATGACTTTCAGATTTATTTCGAACTGGCATAATGACCTTGCCATAGGGTGCTATTAGTCTATCCACAACATCATTTGGGGTTGGGGGATCCATCAAATTTTCTGGGAGAATATTATCTGAAGAGATCCTCCATAGGTGACAGTTGATGAAGTTTATGGGCATGAAAGCTGAGTGGAACCCGATACCCATGTATTTTCTACCTATGTGGCCAGCTTGGCAAAGATTTCTTCTGCATCCTTCTTGTGAGCTTTGTACCTCCTCAAAATTCCTGCATACAGTAGTAATACATATGAAAAATTAATTTATAAGTTTTAAAGATTAGTGGAAAAGATTATGATATTTTCTTGTCATTCTCACGTGCTCTAGAAATGAAGATGAACATTTTCTTCCAGAACTTGTCAACCTCGAGAAGATCATCAATTATTTTGAAGTAATCTACAAGGATCAGATAATAAAAGAGCAATACTGGATCTTTTAAAAGACCAATCATAACAATAAAGTCTTTGATGGAGAGATGGGTCTGACTTAGTGTAGAATCCATAATCACTGACATGAGAGTGAACCATAATTTTTGTGTTGCTTATTTAGGGCAGAGATCCAAGTGTTCGAAGTACTCTGCTATCATTGGGTCCAACGGGAACCAAAGTCCCTAGTTGATGATTTCAAGATAGACCAACAATTCATCTGCTTTATAATCAAATTGATTTTATCCATTTTCTCGTAGTTGAAGCACTACACTGTCTAGCATCCCGCATTGTTTCTTTAGATCTCTAGCAAAAGCTTGATTGTAATAGTCATATGGCACATTCTTAAGCGCCATAATATATTCGGAGAGGAGTGGTTTTAAATTTACACTAACTGAGGCAACAACATCTTCAAGAAGCTCACTTGGCACTTTCTTTTTCTTCATTTTTTTCTCTGGTGCACCTCTTTTCAAAGGGTTATCTTCAGTTTCAGAAGCAGCACCGCTTTCTGTAGCTTCGACATTTGGGTTTGTTTATGTCTTTTTCTCTGAATCATCTTCTTCTTTAGAAGCTTCATCTACTAATCGATGAGGATTTGAACTTGATGCCAAATTTTACTGTTGGGTATTCGATGGAGTTTGTTGTGACTCTAGGTTGGTCTCAACAATCTCCCTTGGGGAAGAAGACAGTGGTATAATATCATTTGTGGTATTTTGGGGAAGGATTTTGTGGACTATTATCAGCTTTGAAATCTCCCACAGCTATAAAAGCACATAACTGAGTCATGATTTACTTAGTTATACTATTCATCATATGTTTCGTGCAAAATATGTGTGAATTACCCCTTCGGTTTAGGCAGTAGTGCCCTTCCAAAAATTTATGAACCTATCATACATAAGTAATTGTAAAGGCAAAAAATATGGGTTTTTTTAGTAGGTGTGGATTTTCTCATAAACTAAGATGAAGAAAAATCTAAAAATTAGCTCATAAAAGTTTGAAAGTTAACTAGGAAAGATGAGTTTTCCGACAAATGAAATTTAGATTTTCAGATGAATGTAGCCAAGAAATTGGATTTTCGGACAAACTTTCTCTCACTAGAAGTTATACGTGAAATAAAAATAATATATGAAGGAGTATTTATAAGAGAATCATGAAAGAGAAAGTGGTAAAAGAAGTTGGAGAGATAATGATAGCTATTGGATGGAAAAAAAGAATGCCAAACGGTTACTTGCAGATTTGGTAGTGTGACATCTATATTTTGTCAGACCTGATGGTAGGTCTAGTGGCTTTTTTCACGTATGCTAGAGTATTCCAAACGTTTCTAACCGTTACAAAAGAACTAGTGAAAGACTCTGTGTGTGAATATTCGAAACATAAACAAAGGGTTGTGTGAAATATTTGGATCAGATTCGAAGTAAACCTGAGTATTCTTTTGTTCGAGGATTACAAGTATGTAACCTAGCAGTTGAGTCGTTAATGAATGGTTTACATGCGAGGCTAAATAATGAATAGTCTACATTCGAGGCGAAATTTAGATATGCTTTTTTCCGTAACGATTTAGATTTTGGAAATTAACGATTTCCATCTACTGTATTTTTTGATAATTATTAGTACTTATTCGTTTTCCCTCATAAAAACTAGGGGGTTATTGTTAAGGATATGAAATATTAGGAATATAATGTAATAATACTAAGGTTATTTATGATGAATTGTATAGTTATAAGAAGATATTTTGATTATTTATAATGATAAGAGGCTGCAATGCAATTTACCTATTTATATAACTGATTCAGTTATAGAAGTCTGATATGCCTATAAATAGGGCGTGAGGCGATGAATAAAGAGATGACTTTTTTTCTTGAACACTTTGAATAATTCTTTCTCTCTATAGTTTGACTTTACATTAATTTCTCTCATTCTATATCAAAAACAAATCAGAGTTATGATAACAAACCTAAGACACTTGTAAAGAATAAAACTTTAAATGTGAGGAATATACATGTCCTAGACGAGAGTGCCAAAAATTAATTTCAGACGAGAAATAACACACGCAAAAGGAAGAAAAATTAACACTAAAAGTAAAAACATTAATGACTTTTAGTTCATTCAATACATAGAATTCTCCCAATCTAAGACTTATCGAAATTAGTTTATAAGTACACTGATCTTGTATAACACAAACAAAATAACAGCTGAAGACTCAATGAGAAGATCTACATAGTGAACTGACATAAACAAGATTCAAGCCAAGGTTTATAACATAGTAATCATCAAGGAGCGATATATGAAGGGTATTAACAGAAGAAACATTGTCTACTAACATTGATGTAGCATTGAGAGACAAAACACTATATGGGTGAAATAGGATACAATAACACAAAGTATCACATGTAAGGTGACATATGACGAGATGCACCAGAATCTAAAATCCAAAAATATGAAAAAATACATAAAGTAGAATACGATGAGAAACTGGTGTGACACATTGACGTAGATATTACAGTATGATTAGAAGTCATAAAAAATATATAAAGTATTTCATAATATGTGGGTGCAATGTAGTGGGTGACATGGTGTTATAAGTATATCTTCATGATGCAACAACAACAATAAACTACGGGGGTAAAATTGACGACGAAATTGGCGAGGTTAGCAAAATGATTGTTGTTGAAAGAATGTTGTTGAAGCAATTATTTCTGAAAAGAACGTTGCTGAGGGGTTCGCTGCTGAAGGGGTTTTTGTTGTTTTGCTTTCAGAAATGGGCATTGAGACTTCCAATGATTCTTCTTTTTTACAAAAATCACATTCATCAAAGGCTAAGTTTACCCCCACCTCGTGTTTATCTAGAGTGATTGGAGTAGGAGGAAGGCGTGGGACATCAAATACAATATGAAGATTAGTCATTCTGGACCCCTTGTCAATCTAATATTTGATTTGATTCTCCTCTATAATAAACTCATGAACTACTAAATAAACAGTGAGAAGAGATGATCGATGAAAAATTCTTCCACGCAATCCTTCAAGCGTAGAACATAATATCATATAAAATTTCACCAGTCTTTATTTTTCCCTTCTAGCAATATAAAGTTTGAACACCTTCAAATCTGCAGATTCTGTAAAATATAGTTGAACTCATAAATTAGACATTATAGCATAAAAATATGAAATGATCATATCATTATGTTGTAAAGTACATATATTATACTCTAATTGGTATTGCCTAGCAAAGTTGGAATGAGTACAATATTTCCAAATGATCCCAAATCTGATTTATATTTCATAATTAGTCAAATGAGTACCAATCAATTGAGTTACAGAGTTATTAATCAAAGTGATAACCTTAACGGCACCGGTTTCCCACGTATCAAGCAACATAACATAGTTTTCAAGATTAGTTATATTAGTAGGTGAAAGTTTTGTACATGAAACATATCCCCACATATGCTTGCCACGAAAAGTTTTTCATAGTATATCTCCAATAGGAAAGGTTTTTCCCATTAAGTTGGATGCTAATAGACTTATAGAGTCATCGTTTCCTGTCATAACACCAAACGAATAACATTAGATAACCCAGTAATATCAAATCGGAATAAAAATCATACCACTTCATAATTGAAAGTCAAATTATCTAATCGAAAATGAACAATCCAAAACGAACAAAATTCATAATCGAAAATCAAATACCCAATCGAAAGTAAACAATCCAAAACGAATAAAATTCTTAACCCAGAATCAAATATACAATCAAAATCAACGATCTAAACAAAAAAAAAATACCAAAAACAAAGAGGAGAGCTACGCATGACGGTTCAAATTAATCCAAAAAATTTAACAACGCTCTGATACCATGTCGAATTCAAGAAATAAATAAAAAAATTGTGGATTTTTATTAAAAATAAACATGAGATTACAGGGAGTCTAATCCTCCTATTTATAGCTAAAACATAGATGTTAATAGACCATGCGCCTAATATCTCTAAGACAAACAATTTAATAAAATTAAAGTAAAAATACTTGTTATATACATTTCATTTAGTTCATGTTATGACCAAATTTATTTAAATATTATTATTATTTTATAATATGATCTAAGAAAATCACGTGTTACAAAAATTTAATTACTTTTTACTTTTGGTTTAAAATAATATATGTTTTGATCCGTGCATACTATAAACCATTTTGTGTTATTTCTTTGACTACCAATTTTTTATAAAATTAATCGTCTTGCGTGTTGATTAAGAGACTAATATTATAAAACTAGATAAATTAAGAACTATCATGAAACGATTTTTATGTAAAAAAAATTATATAATATATATATATATATATAGTGATGAGCTTGAAAGTTTCTCACCTATAATAGATAAGTAATAAATATAAAGAGAAATCTCTTAGAAAAAAGAACAATAATAAATGCAAAATAATAACCATGAATGTTCATCCTCTAATACAAGGGTGACCCCTTATATTTCTAATCACCAAAATGGATTTTTAGCTCTATTGGCCCATTAATATATAGAATTCTTCATAGATATTAGGCTTGTCCTAAACCTTATGAGACTTAAAGTCAACCAAAAACTAAGACTTTGGCCAAACAAATATTTCCGTTATCAGCCTCCATGTTCTTGTCGAACGTGTCACCCCTCTTAAGACCTAGGGACATGATCTATTATACCTTTACGAAGCGTAAGCAGAGGATCCCCAATTATTCGAATTTTTAAAGCACGTATCATGATTGGTTCCTAAGATATGGTGCAAACTTTAGTTGTAGTTGTAACTTCACGTTTCTTAGGGAAGCCATGACTAGCAATACCAAGTCTCTCCATGTTTCATATTTTTTCTGGCTTAGGGACTACCTTCTCGTAGACTAGTAATACACGCACATAATTTTTATGATTTCGACTCCTCGAGACTCACGTGGTGATCGATACCGGGTGGAAGCCATCACAATAATGGATCATCCTACTATATATAAAGGGTATCACAAGGCATCAAAATGCTTCACCCTCTATTCTCACACATTTGGATCTACCTATCTCGGAGTCACAACCCAAATGGGTTACTAAAAAATCTTCAGAAAATCAACATTATGAATTCCTCCCATAAGGATACCATATTGAAAATGGTTAAAGAGCATTTCGATAGCTAAGCTTCGAATCCTTAATGGAGCATTTCTCGAGCGGAAGAGTTGGTGTTGGGAATATTGTTTAAAGATATCCGGATAAACCCTGAAGTCTTGTTTTAACAATTTTAGATTGAAATTATTTTGGTGGTTCTCCAAAATTTTCAACCTGATAAAATCAGAACTTTTTTCTTGAACAACGAGAGTGAATTTTTGTTGTTGTAATCTTCTGTTACAGAACCATACCTATTTATTCAACCAAAATACTTCAAATGTAAAACAGTTTTATGTCCAAAAACGGTTAAAATTGAAAATGATAAATTGACTAAAAATTCAAATTCAAATTATTTTTCCAAATTCAAATTTCCATAAATTTTCATAATAGCCTTATCATTCGAAATAAATCTAACCCGAACAAAGATCCATTAATTGAACCCACTAATCATAATATATTCTAACAAGCGTGTACTTCACACTCTCCGACTTGCTCAATAATATATTATGACTACATTGGTCGACTAGTTAATCCAATTACACTAAAATATCCAACAGTTTGGTTTTGACTTCGGACATCTGGTCTATCATTATACCGTCCTTGAATGAGTTTCTTACAACTATTCTAACACCAACAAACTTCCTAAAATGCGGGTTCTATGGAAATTATAAGACAATCTCAAGTTACGATTTCCCATCAAAAGGGAAACCCCTCACTTCGTAAAGTATGATAAACCGGTCTTATTTCCCCATATATTTTTATGGGGCTTCCAGGTCTCTTTCCACATTTGAATCATGGAATTATTTAGTGTACTCGACCTTTATCCAAGCTAGGCTAGTAAGACTACTTGTAAGACCTTAATATATGTTGGGAATTTTGTTTAGAGATTTCCGGATAAACTCTGAAGTCTTGTTTTAACAATTTCAGATTGAAATTATTTTGGTGGTTCTCCAAAATTTTCAACCGGATAAAATCAGAGCGTATGCATTTGAACAACGAGAATGAATCTTTTTTGTTGTTATGTTTTCTTCAACAGAACCATACTTATTTATTCAACCAAATTTCAAAAACTGTAAAACAGTTTTAAGTCCAATAACGGCTATAATTTTAAATGATAAAAACGGCCAAAATTATTCAAATTCAAATTTGAATTAATTTTCCAAATTCAAAATTTCCATGAATATTCACAATAGCCTTATCATTTAAAATAAATTTAACCACAACCAGGAGACGCCCCATTTAAAATAAATTTAACCACAACCACGAGACGCCCCTTGGACCCACTAATCATAATATATTCTTACAAGCGTGTACTCCACACTCTCCGACTTGCTCGATAATATATTACGACTGCATTGGTCGACTAGTCAATCCAATTACACTAAAATATCCAACAATCTTCCCCCATTTTAGTGCAATTCATGATTAACTAAAACAAACTCACAACAAATAACAAATTTATGCATAAATGAAATATCGTAACGATTGAATTTCATATTAGTATATTACACAGTCCAAATATTCGAATATCAAGGTATCACTAAGGATTGAACCTTTACTATCCATAATGAATACTCGAAGATAATATACACATAAATTTACATTCTCAAATGTTCTTTCTTGACACTATCTTTTACTAGCCTTGTGTCCTTATCCTTCTTAAGCATATCAAAGCCAAGTCCTAGCTTCTTGAAGCGGCTAAACTTCATGCTTAAATAGGTAGATCTTTTACTCTTGCACATGCATATGCAATTTTTCAAAAGAGCTATTAAGAAGATAAACTTCAACCTCCACAACTTGCATGTCTGAACACATACTTTGGGATAATACTACTAATGTGTTCCAATCTCTAGATGTTAAGCTTTCCACATTGAATTCAGCACCTAATGTCATATTAGATGGGAATTGGGTATCTTAACATGAGAGATTTCAAATGGACTTTTAATCCCATCTCAATAGCCGATTTGTGCACAAAATCTCTACTTAACCCTTTGGTTAAATTATCGGCTAAATCATATCGAGTTCTCACAAACTCTACTGCAATAACATCATTCATGATCCGTTCCCGAATCATAATCTGTCTGACACCTGAGTGTCTAGCCTTACCTTTGTAATAGAATTAGGTAGTATCTTTTGGACCACAACAAAATTTCATACATTAAATTTCTTAGCCACTCAACTTCTTTACTAGTTGTTGCTAATGCCACAAACTCGGATTTCATTGTTGAATCAGTAATTCAACTTTGTTTCTTAGATGCCCAAGAGATAACAATTCCTCCAAGTAGAAATACACATCCACTTATAAAGGAGTGGACTTCCATATTCAAAATATAACTCGCATCCGAATATACTACTACGCATTCCAACAACAAATCCAATATCCGACCTAGTGCTAGTCATGACATACATATACCAAGATTTCTTTCAGCTTCTTCCAAATCTTTCATCTCAAAACTAGACGATAAGAATTTCTTGGTTTCTTCAAGTTGATTTGGTCAATGCCAAAAATCAACATGTCATTCACATACATATCAAAATTTACCAAATTTGTAAATTATGTTATATCCGAACAACATCAAAATTTACCAAATTCTTATATCCGAATGACATCAAAATTGACCAAATTTATAAATTATAATATCATACATACAATTTATATTTAATGCATGCATAAACCAGTGCCATAAACGTTACATGCATAACAATTATTTAACAATTAACTTTTTACCTTTAATAAACAGAAACAATTTTCTATTACAATTTAAACAGACTTTGCATGCCAAATCCGTTTAGACTGCCACATGCAAAATTAAGTGCAGTTACTTTTTCTAGTTTGTATTAAAGAAACAAACTTTCAAATGATGCAGTTAATAGACTACATTTTTACATGCCAAAATTACTTTAAATACAATATGCATTTATCTTCTTCTATATTTTCATGCAGTTCTTTTGCATGCAAAAATTTTTCACATTATTTACTTAACAGAAATACAAACTCCTGCGTTTCTAATGTCCTTGGACTTTATCCACATTACTGCAGAAGCATATATATTAGACAACAATACATAATTTGAGGGATCGTCTCGATCTAGCCTACCACCATCTCTTCGGCACGCTTACCTAATTCAAGGTGCCCAGATTTGTTGCAGGTTTCATACAATCATAATCTGCAATGTTAGTGGAAAGCCAAATCACAGGGGAGCCATCTTCATAGCCAAAGATGGCCCTTGATTCTATCCGTCCAAAATCTGAACATTTAACACCATTCTCCTTTTCCTTCTCAAAAGGTCCTTCATGAGGAATGATAAGACCTGTAATATACAGGTCATCTAACACCATCATCTCTAGAGGCTTCAGGACACCAAGGTCGTCATGCAAAACAAAATCAATCAGCCTTCTGTTTGGCCGAACCTCGTCAGGTTGTACAGATGTTTCGCGTATGGCAAAGATCTCCACTTCAGCAACTTTCATCTGTTTTCGTGCTACAAGGGAAGATTTTCTAGAAACAGATACAGATCGCTCCTTGAAATCTGTACAGGCAGCAGCCCGCTTCGGCCTTTTCGATGGCCTAACAGCCTCTTCAATGCTCTCTTTAGAAGTTCGCTTCAATCCCTTAGGAATCATAGTAGTTTACTTCTTGGAGATAATTGCAACACATCTTTGTTTGCCTTTTCCGTTCCTTGTTCCTGAAGAAGCGTTAGGAGGAACATGATCAGGATTGATGGCCCGAGCAACCCCGGCATCGGCACCATTAACACCAGCATTGGAACCAACAGCAGCAGGCAATGCCATTTTTGATTAGCGAACAAAAAGAGAGAAGCAAATAAAGCGTGGTAATCTGAAAATCCGAATTGTAGCCTTAAGTACGAAGCGAAGTGGCGAAACAAAACTAGTGAACGTTGTCCTATTTCGTTTCCCGCCCACTGTTTGACTTTGAAAACTATTAATATTTTATTCAGTATAAATGAAACAATAATGAGATCAATCATGCAAGCATACTAGTTGATTTCGATTTCCGAGACATATCTATGACTCAAACCCTCCCAGCCTTCCTTCACAAGCCCTGCTACATGCAGCTAAATCACTAATCAAAGTGACACCATCTGGTTTCAGAACAGACATTATCATCTCCTTAAATATCTGAAAACCTCTTCGTCAAAGCCATTATAAGTATACCCAGACATGTTACTGTCTCAGTTATGACATAATTAAACCCGGTTTTCACGATGTCAAGTTCATCACCTCGCAACCTTAGTGAGAGCAAAGTTCCCCATTCTTTTCAACTAAGTAATATGTCAAAGAATTTGATCTCGGAAGCAAACTTTGGGGCGAGTTTCATGCCCAAATAGGTTGGTCCATCCTTTGTTTTTACTTTAGCATGTAAGAAAACTGGGGCCACAGTTTCCCAGACCTTACATCCATTCGCCTTCCCACTCAATGGATGGACGAAAACCAGAAGACTCTTCGGTGTTCCTAATTCTTTATTTAGCAGAGCCTTTAACTTATTCAACCACAAGTGGCATTTCTGCAAATCCGTTGCGTCTTTGATCTTTGAGCACAGTGCACAGCAAAGCGGTACACCTGCACCCACGGCCTGATAAACATTTTTTTTTTTCGATTTCCCAGAAGCGGTCCCTGCATCACACCATAGTTTACAAACTCCACAACATATATGTCACAGGAACACGGAGCATAACTGTAAAATCATTTACTGTTCTACTGCCTAACTGTAAAATCCTTTACAGTTCTTTCAATAGCTTTTCAAGCACATGTACAAATGTCTCCGCATGTTCATATTACAGTTTGCATACCTATTATTTTAGATATGCAGAGTCCAACACTTGCATTGCATGTAAAATCCATGCAATTACACACCATTTTTCAATCATAGAGTTCTTGCATAATCATGTGCATGCAGTTTCTTATTTTCGTTAACAATTGCAAAGTTCAATTTTATGCAGTTTTTCTTTTAGATATTGACTTTTATAAACTTTATCCATAAATTTTAGAGAGGTCTTTAACTTATATGCAGTTATTAAATGCAGTTTCTTTTACTGTATAATAAAACCGCACGTAATATACATACAGACAAAGCCGTAGAACTGCTATTTTCCCAATAAAATTACAGAATACAACCTCTTCACCTGTTTTTGCATTCTACCACAATGCAAAATAATTCAAGAATGATTTGAGTATTAAAACATGAAAAAATTACAGATTTAACTGCATGGGTTTTGATACCAAAGTCTAACAAGAGAATTTTATTTTCCTTTCAAATCAATCATAGCCTCCATCACTTAATTGCATACATTTTTAATCATGGATATACACTTCTAACAACCAATACAACAATTATCTAACAACCAATACAACAATTAATCCAACGTGTGTATTATTTATAGAATTTAAAAGAATTTAGAGATTATCACCATTTTCATAATCTCACAAATCTCACATCCACGTTTAAAAGTCATCCAATAAAAAAGGAGAAAAACTTACAGACCATGATACCAGAGTGCTTTAATACTTGATTATGGATCAAAGATGACAACAAATCTCTTCATTTCAATCTTCATACAAATCACGAAACAAGAACCTCTTTGTACAAATCTCTTCATAGAACAACAAGATCTTCATATAAATCTCTTTATAAAATAAGAATAAACAATTTCAATCTTTTGTTGGGAATTTTGTTTAGAGATTTCCGGATAAACTCTGAAGTCTTGTTTTAACAATTTCAGATTGAAATTATTTTGGTGGTTCTCTAAAATTTTCAACCGGATAAAATCAGAGCGTATGCATTTGAACAACGAGAATGAATCTTTTTTATTGTTATGTTTTCTTCAACAGAACCATAGTTATTTATTCAACCAAATTTCAAAAACTGTAAAACAGTTTTAAGTCCAATAACGGCTATAATTTTAAATGATAAAAACGGCCAAAATTATTCAAATTCAAATTTGAATTAATTTTCCAAATTCAAAATTTCCATAAATATTCACAATAGCCTTATCATTTAAAATAAATTTAACCACAACCAGGAGACGCCCCATTTAAAATAAATTTAACCACAACCAGGAGACACGCCCCTTGGACCCACTAATCATAATACATTCTTACAAGCGTGTACTCCACACTCTCCGACTTGCTCGATAATATATTACGACTGCATTGGTCGACTAGTCAATCCAATTACACTAAAATATCCAACAATATCCTTCGTAACTACATCAATGGATCGGGAATTACGTTGATGATGGAAGAAATGATTTCCAACTGTATTATTTACATCAATCAGAACTACCATAATTACTAATTTTCCATCTTGAAAGAACTCAAGGTGGTCACCGATCTGCCGGATCCCGACTATAAGTGGAAGAGTCGGGCTGTCTTTATTTGGGGTGCATGGGAAATTATGAATTCTGTGAGAGCTACATAGAACTTCTCAATAACTTGTGGAGCAGCAAACGTATGTAACTTGTACTAATACTCTTAAATCAATTCATAACCTTTCTTTCGATTGTGCCCCACTAGTCAGCAGTTCCATTCATATGTTTTTCTTGTAGAATACATGAAGTTGTTTCACATTGAAACCAAACCAGGAAAAGAGAAAATCTTGAAACTGATCCATTGGGACGAGGAGGCTTGGGGCAGTGAATTTCAAAAATGTTTTACCGCTGGAAACCTGATTAGTTTGAATTTTTGGCACCTTTCTCACAACAAAATAAGCACCAAAGAGGACAAAGCTAGACGATGTTCAGATTGTTCTGAGGGATCAAATGAAATTAGCTCATATGTCTTGCCAAAAGAATCTTCAGATGGTGTCTTCTAAGTGTAAAGGCAAAAGAAGCCGACGAGGAAAATTTCCCTACCAACGTTGAATCAACTCATGATTCCCATAAACCGTCCAAGAGCTCCAAATCGAAAGGGAAAATGCTCGAGGTCGCAGCTGAGTTTCAATTTCTACCTATAATTGTCGCTAGGTATGCAAACATCTTGAAGATCACACCAGTGGTCACTCACAAAACTATTCCTAACGCGATGGTTTGGAACTTAGTGTTACACAATGAGGTCGTTTTATTTTCCTATCACTTTTTGTTGTGCTAACATTTTTGTTACTTCTGAAATACTTCTTTATACTTGTATGCCTTAAACAACTCTTCAACCATGTTGCAAGAAATATGTGAAACATACAACGCAAACTTTGTCACTATGTCGTCTATGATTAAGAATCTTATCAAATGCATGATTGGTGGAAAATTAGAAAGTTCGAGGCATCATATGGAAAAAGCAATGCTTGAGTATAGAAGGATTGAACTTCAGAACCGCGTTCTGATCGACCAGACTATTATCGATCTTAGGGCCAAAGTTTCCAAACTTAGAAGAGAAGGCGTAGAAGATTAAACAAGCACAGTGAAGATTTACATAATTATGTTACATGTATGACGGACAAATAAAACAAAATACACGAATAAATTATTTTGAGCTTCCATCAATGCTTCCCCGATCTCAAGTTAGGATCCTTTTGGGAACATCTTTCTGAAGCCAATCTATTGTGGGAGTTTTTTTTTTGTAGTGAAGTATGCTTTGCACTACAGTTAATAATTTTCATAGAGGAATAACAAAACTTTAAGCATAAACTATTGTTAAATTAACTAGTTGTATAATGTCTTAAAACTTACTTCACGAAACAAGAGTAACTTTTCTCTATCCATCCAAGTACTTTAAGTTCAAACTATACTAAAAAAGAAAAAAAATAAAAGAAGTGTTTTTCATTACCAATAGAAAACGTGAAAGTCAATTTGTGACGGTCGAGAATGAGGAAAAAGAACACAATACCAGTCGCAAAGGAATCACTATTACAGGTTTTCCATCTACCGCAACCTTACCCCGAGTCTTGATGATTACTATTCTATTAGGGGAATCTTTTCTACTGGGGTGACTTGGAATAAGCAACATTTAGGTTCGGAATCCAAGCATTCACCCCTGAAGATGATTCGATACTCGCTGAAGCTTAGGCCACTTCATAGATAACCGCTAGCTAAATTAAATTCTATCATTGCACCATTATGATCATGCTCTAGAACTTCTTGCGGGATCCCCGATCCAGTCCCTCCGATGAACCCTAGTCTAGCCTTCACGCTCTTTGGTTCCTTTCCATTATTGTTCATATATTGTAGTAGCTTGCCATTATCTGTCAATCTTTGAATTTCCTCTCTTAATATCGTACTATCATTTGTATAGTGACCAGAATTATCATGGTACTTCAAGAACTTAGTGTTTATAAATTTAATTTGGCCTATTCTTTATGATAAATTAGTGCAACACTCTCAGTTAGTTCTGTATAACACTCACGCCTCCTTTATCTTCCCCGTCAGACCTCGTGTGCGCTATCTGTCGTAACCTGGTGTGCCGCAACCTGTAGCTGCTTCAGGGTCGGACCCTGAACAAATCATGACTATTCTATGGTATCGGTTTAAAAATGTGGCGATTTTTTAGTAGTTGTTGTAGCTAACATTATATGATGCCTTTACTCTCCTTCAAGATGATCGTGTAGGCCAGAACTGATTCCCAATTATGTGAATCAAATGCTCTATTTAAACGATATTGATGATGCTTAACCTTTTATAGTAGAATTTGCACATCAACCTCCTCTAATAATGCGTTAAAAGTCCAAACCTTTTTGCTCAACACCCCTTCAGTCAAGGGGAACCCGAAAGAAGCCTCTACCATAAAGAAGCTACAAGTACCTATTTGTGGCATTCATCATTGTTGTTTTTGGTACGCACAAAACGATGTGTCTATTTTTTCAAATTTTCCCCGTTAGGCTGATTGTAGAGTATTATATGGTCTTTGTGGCATCTTATATAACCTTGTTATTGACAAATTGATATCTGAAAAGTTCTCGCATAATCTTGAAACTCACAACACATCTTCGGGCTAGCTGGCTTAACCTTGCTAAAATAGAACTCGAAAAGATTATAGCGAACACACACGCAACACCACAAGTGGTCATCCTTGGGAAAGCTCTCTAGTATCCACATAAAGTGTTCGATTTGAGGCTCCGGGTCTCCATACTCGTCAGAGATTTTCAACTTACTAGTGTCAAATCTCTTCGATAATTTGAACTACATAATTCTTAAGACCAAAGGATACACCAACCTTTTAAAACAACAAGTGTGGCAAAAATCCTCTGAAAATCATGTGGGAGCTTTAGGGGTTTGCACAATAACTCATCCTTCACTAAAAATAATGTTGGGTGACCGTACACAAGATCCTGCCTGGGGGTTTCCCTTCGGTGTTGGGTAAGACTCTGAGCTAGAGATAGTAGTTCATTTTGAGATTCATGGTCGGTTAAGTCATGACCCCACTTGCTTTTCGTACCCTAATTTGTTGCTCCAGGTGGAGGCCCCAAACGAAAAAGCAAGCTCCTTCATAAGCCTTTTGACTATCTTTGCTCCAACTTGCCTGAGGTCCTTGCGGGAACTTGTACTCCATCTATAACTCTTGAATTTCAAGCTCATTCGACAAAGCCATTGAATACTACAGACAAAATGCTTATCATCTTCATTCGCGGATTATGTACTTCTTCGAGCTCGTCCACTAAGCTCCCTCTCCGAATATTTCCGAGTTAGGTATGATCCTCCATTTTCAAAAGGCTTGTAAGTGTCATTCTCAGAAATTTCCTCGTCAGGTTCATCGACATGGACCTCGATCATTGCCTGGTCTCCCACTCTCCTCCTCTTTTTAAGTTCAGTCATTCTGACCGCACATGTGACTTCTTCACTAAGAAGTCTTTCTTCGTTTGCAGCTTTGGAGCCTAGCATGTAGTTAACAATCTTTGTCCTTCTAGTTGGGTTGAAACAAGGGAAGAACCACCCGTACCTTGCCAACCCATTATGTGTATCGAATGGGTGGAAAGAATACTAGATGTTCCTTAAGTTTCCATCTTATCAACGCTTACTAAGTAAGCGATAGATTAATATAGTTTTGAAAAGTATTAAAAAATAACTCCCATTGTGATCGTAATTGATGAGTCCGAAATAGACTCACCTAGAATAGATAAACAATAAATACACACCGACTAATAATAATGATTGTTCACCCTCCAATAAGAATGTGACCCACCAAAGTAGATGTTTGAGCTTCATTAGCCCATTAATACATAAAATTTCACATAAGACTTAGGCTTATCATGATGTAATAGTAGAGGCTCATAATTATCTATATTAAATGGCAAACATAAATGGGCCTTATTTTTCACTCAGATATCAAAACTGGATGAAATTGGATTTCAAATCAGACGTATTGAAGAGCCCAATGGATTTTGGGGACGTAACGGAGACTAAAAGCCCCATGACAATTTTTGGGCATAAATTCTAGATTTTAACGACCCAAATATCTATTTTCTTATATTTTCTTATTTTTTTAAATATTTCAAGGATTTGTTTTAATTACTAAATCAAATCTGAGTGCATTCAGATTTTGAGAAGATTATATTTTAATGCGTTCATATTATTTATTTATTTTTATTAGGTTTTTGTGCAATTCCTATATAAAGGCGTCTCATATCATATTATTAGACTATCTTTTATTGAAATACATACATTTTTACTATATTTTTAGCTTTGTTTCCCTTAGATTCGGGTTACTTCTATCTCTTTATTCTTGGATTAGGGTATAGATTATCTATATTTACTTATTTTTTTATTGGTCCCGCATTAGTTGGTAACAAAGCTTGATTTCCTTGTATGTAGATATATGAATCAATGTTCCTAACAACCCTAGGGGTGAGTGTAAGACTACCACTTCTGTAGCCGATATCTACAATTGTAAAGCTACCAAATAATATGTTAGTAGGTTGGAGCAAACCCTCGAGATGTTTAGGCACGACATGAGGAAGCAAATAAGCCAAATCATGAATCATATGAGGCAATTGATGATTTAAGGTCCAAACCATAACAATCAATCGGAGGGTCGCAAAAAAAATACTATTAGGATGAAATTATGTTTGCTTAGAGGAATGATAAGGGGATAGGACATGTGCCTCCCTGAAATCATGGAGAACCAGTCTTTGATCAAATTCCATGTTGTGATTAAAATCAAAACATAAAGAACAAATGGGAATCAAGGTTTTGACTGGATATCATAGAATTCCATGGGGATCTTCAATCAGAAGAATTTCTAGATTGGATTGCATTTGTATAAGAAGTTTTAGACTTCAAGGATGTCCCTTAATAAGATATTCCAATTGGTCAAACAAAATTTCATGGTCAGGGCTGCATCATTGTGGCCACAGATGAAACAGACTCGTCTACAATAAGGTAAATTTAAAATTGTAACTTAAGTTAAATTTGTGAAGAATTTTAGGGCTCCGTTTTTACCCTTTAATTATGCAAGTATTACATACCAACTATACAAAAAAAAATTAAAATAAAGGTTAAAATATTGTTGATGATTATACTGTTGAATTTTATAAGTTTCAGACTTGTCTTTACCTTTTTAATACAAAAGATCAATGATTATCTCATTATATAGGTTGGTTAAAACAACAATTTCAGAATTCCTTGAACACCATTGATACAGTTAATGTGTCTGAAGCACATGAGCGTGCTCTGCATCTTACGATATCTATGGTAAGAAGGTCATTCATGGGAGATAACGCTAGGGTGTCTACTATGACGTTTCCTAAGGGGAAGGGAGTCCAACTTCTATACCAACAACCTAATATACACCACCACTTCATACCGAGACTTCTTCTCAAATAAAGTGTTTTATATATCTGGAAACATGCCCTCATGCATTAGAGTGTACCAAACAATAACAAGTTTTGGGTTTATTTACAAAAGCAACTGTTGCCAGATTGGACGAGAGTAGCAATCCACGGTTTCGTGTGGAGGATGAGGACATTGATGAGGAAACTCAAGAGTAATTTTTTTATAAAGGGGATGTGGGCCAGTTGTTAGTACTAATGTGTGTATTTTTTAAGCTTAAAATCGATAATGGTAACGATGATTGGCTAATATACAACATATTTGAGTCCACATACACTATTGGTGGAACAAATTTCAATTTTGTTATTGATTTGGGTAGTTGTAAGCATGTGATTTCTGAAAAGGTTATCCAGAAACATACGCTGAAGACTGAAGCTCATTAGAGTCCTTATAAACTAGTTTTGTTAAAGAAAGGTAGTTAGGTAAAAGTATCTAAGCGTTATCACGTTTTGTTTTCTATTGGAAATTATTAAGGTTGCACTCATGATGGTAAAAAAATCGATAAAGTTTTGTGATGAATGAGAGCAAGTTTATATTTAAACCATCTAGAGAGTTGCTTCAAACGCCATCATCCTGTGTGCCCAATACTCTACCCGAAGTTTGTTAGTACGCACAAAAATTATCGAGCATACGAGTGATTCGGTGATTGTGTACGTGCTAGTCGTAAAAGAATGTATTGATGCTTTTGTTGGGGACCCATAGTGGGTTCTTCTGCTGCTAGTAGAGTTTGTTAATGTCTTCCCATAAGAGTTATCTATGGGGCTTCCGCCATTAAGATATATCCAACATCAAATCGGTCCATGGGGCTACTTTTCCTAACTGCTCTCATTATAGGATGAGTCCAGAGGAGCACAAAAAGATTTGGTGACCGGGTTGCAAAGTTACTCACTAAAGATTGTATTGAAAAGAGCCTCAATCCATATGTAGTTCAAGCGTTGTTGACACCTAAGAATGATGGTTCGATGCGAATGTATGTACATTATCACACCATCAATAAGATCACCATCAGGTATCATTTCCCTATTCCTCGAATTGATGATTTGTTGGATAAATTGAGTGGTACAAAGGTGTTCAATATATTGGATTTGAAGATAAAATATCAAACAATTCACATCAGGATGAGAGATGAGTGGAAAATAGCGTTTAAGACGTGAGAAGGTATGTTTGAGGGGATGGTTATGTCATTTGGTCTGTCTAATACCCATAGTTTTTTTTATACGGGTAATGAATCAATTTTTTGTCATTTTAGGGAAAGTTTTGGTTATGATTTTGATGATATCTTGATTTATAACATTAACAAAGACTTGCAATTTCAGCATCTATGAGAGGTCTTGTTTGTTCTAAGGCGCAAATAGTTTTATATAGATAAAAAAAATGTTCATTCATGATAGGTTCTTTCTTAGTCATAGGTTATAATATTTCAAAATACAGTCTTAATGTTGAGTCCAAGGTGGCACCACTTCGTGATTGGTTATTACCTACCACTATTAAAAAAGTTTGTTTTTTTATGGACTGGTTTTTTTTTCTATAGGTGCTTTATTTATACTTTGAGTGCGATCATGGAACCAATTACTGATTATATAAAAGGAAAGACCTTTTGCTAAACTCCAAAAGTAATTGCAGCGTTTGAAAATATTAAGATACGATTGACTACTATACATGTCCTGGTTTTACCTAACTTTTTTTACAAGGTTTGATTTACACTATGATGTGTCTGGATAGGATATCAGGGTTGCGTTGATCCAATGAGGAATTCATATGGCTTATTTTAATATGAAATTGAATGGCTCCAAACTCAACTACAGTAGTTATGACGTTGAGTTTTATACGGTGGTTTAGGTATTAAAAAACTAGAGTTCGTACCTTGCTTATAATTATTTTGTGTTATACATTGATCCTTATTCATTGAAACATTTATATAGTAAACATAAGCTCTATGCACATCACGCTCGATAGGAAACTTTCACGTGGAAATATATATATATATTCTATTAATCATACATTTAAGACAGATAATCGTGTAGCTGACGCACTGAGCAGGTGGAGCATTATGATTTGAATGGAGGGGGAGTTTACTGGTTTCAAGTTGATGAAAGATTTGTTGGCTACAAATCTATATTTTGGTCCTGTCTTGGAAGATATTGAGACTGGTTTGAGAACTGCTTTTTCTAGTGACCAATGGATACATGTTCAAAATTAATATTTTACGTGTTCTCGTTGAGGGTTTCAGGTTGTTGATAGTGCAAAGTTTCTACTTTATATATTGTTAGTTTTATTGGAAAAGATTGATAAGAAATATTATTCGTTTTGTTGTTGGGTGCAGAACTTGTCAGATGGCAAAAAGGATGAGTTCTAATGCAAGTCTATACTTTCCTTTACCCATACCAGAGGGATCATATAAGACTATGAGCATGGATTTTGTTTTTTGGTTACCCCTGACATAGAGGGGTAATTATTTTATTTTTGTGGTTATTAAATTGTTTTCCAAGATGATGTTAAGGGAAATAATAAAGTGAGCTGCCAATTAGTAAATTAGATTATCAAAGAAGAGAGAAGTTACATTGATCGGAGTTCTGTCCCTTTATTTATACTCTCTATGACTGTTATCTCTCATTACTCTACCCTTTCACTCCACTAAACGCACATATTAACTACATTTATATCATTGGGTCTAATTTAACGTCCATTACATTAATAGTTTGATTAATTCTGCTATCGTGGCTCTAAACCGCTATTATAATTATAATTTTATTGTGCGAGGTTTTTGGTCGGCTTGATTTGATCGACTTGCTTAATATTTTGGGCGCTCCTCTGGTCTTCCTCTTCGAGGTAATGGTTGTCGTGGATTTCAACCGTGCAAGAGACTAAGCTCTTCTCCAATCGTTTCTCTTCTGATTGGTACTCTTCATGCTCAACACTCCTCTGACTTTGGCCAGGGTGTGATTATCTTCTCGTCACTTCGTCCTTATTTTTCCATGTTCGACAAATTCCATCAACCAACTGGTTCGAATTTGTCCATACTTTCGTCCTACTTCAAACTAGTTGGGCCTATAACCTGTTCTGCTCGGCTTCTTGTTCGACTATTTATATTTATTCTTTTCATGTGGTGATTATCCCATCATCATATGGTTCATTTTATTACACTCAAAGAGATAATAGATGCAATGAATGTTACTACATTGTATTTCATGGAATTCTATCGTTTGCATGGGTTACCTATAAATATCTTCTTTAACTGGGATATGAGGTTTGTAAGACATTTCTGGACATTTTTATGGCGGTTTATTAATACAAAGTTGAGTTTTAGCAGTTCTTATTACCCTGAGGCAGATGGGTCGACCGAAGTGGCTAACAGGACATTAGGAAACATGTTGGGGGAAGAAGTGTCTGGAAATATGAAGTCATAGGATTATCAAATATATCATGTGGAGTTTTCCTATAACATGAACCACAAAAGAAGTATTGGGCATAGTCCGTTCATGGTGGTACATGGTTATAATTCACTATAGATATGAGTTTTCCAGAGCTAGCTAAGGTTCCTATCAAATTCGATATTGTTATTGTTGCATTGTGGGATATTCATAAGAGTACTCAAAAGCAACTTGAGGAAACTACCCAGAAATATAAAGACAGTGCTAATCGTCGAGAAGATCAACCTTAATGCCTACAGATTGAAGTTGTCAAGTCATATGAAGACCCACGATGTCTTCAATGCGAAACACATGATGCCACTTACTGAGCCGATTGATGATGATGATGATGCTGGGAATACGATGGCGAATCTTTTTCAACTAAAGGATGATGATGTAGTAGCAAAGGTCCAAAATTATCGACATTAATGGACAGACACAAATAAGCTTTATTTTCTACTCGGGTATCAGAAGTGGATGAAATTGGTTCTCAAATCGAATGTCTTGAAAAACCTAATGATCACAGAGGTTAAAAACCCCATCACCAAGTTTGGACCCTAAATTCCAGATTTTAAGAATCCAAAAATCTATTTTACTACATTTTCTTATTTATTTAGAATACTCTATAGATTTGCTTTAATTACTAAATCCAATCTGATTGCTTTCAAATTAAATATAATTTTATTTTAATACATTTATAATATATTTTTGGATTAAAAATTTGAACGATTCATATATAAAAATGTTTAATACATTACTCTTCAACCATCAAAATAAATATATTTTTTTAATAATTTTTTTTTAAAAAATTAGAGTTACGTCTGCCTCTTTATTTTTGGATTAGAATTTAAATTATAAAATATCACTTTTTTTATTATTAGTCCGGCGTCATATCCTATACTTGACTCCATAACTTTATATTAGGGCTCATGTCATTGTCAAGCATGCTTTGACTCCACAACTTTATATATTAGCGCTCATGTCAACCTAGTTCTCTCGGTCTATATATTATTGTTCAATATGTATGTATGTTCTATATTCAATCAAGTGAGAGATAAGACATGCTGCAATCAACTAGGAAGCATACGTCAAAGCATTGTGAAGCAACTCTTTTCGGCATGGCTTTTTGTTATATATGCTTTGACGCAGATTAAATTTTAAGCTTTTATGTTTATAAACCCTTGTTCGGTTACTTTTAAATAATCAATAAATTAAAATAATTATTTTCTTATCAAAGTGAAAATCAAATAATACTAATAATAATAATAACTATATCGATTTTTGTTATTTTTGTTTTTTACTTTGTAACACTTACTCGGTCTCATGATTCCACGTTGGTGAATCCTTTTGTTATTTAATTTCATGTCAATCTTACCAACTAAAAATCATAAATATCTTATTAAATGTTTTTTCAATACCTTTCTTTTTTTTAATTTTGAATTTCAATACGTTTAAACTTTCTCTAGTTAAAGTTACTGTAGGATTTAATTTACTCCATGACTTAGGATTTTTGCACAATATTAGATTAAGCATATATATATATAATTTATGTTAGAAACCTAATTGTTCGACCAAAACAAAAAATTATCGTATGATTAGTATTTTTTTTGAAAAAATAATTTATTAAGTTCAATGAACAACAAAATCAAAAGAAGAGTAATAAAACTACACATACATGATAGATCTAACTTAATTTTGATTGAGAAAAATCTTATATCCTCGGATAATGGATATTCTTTTACAAGATAGTAGATTACATAAAGACTTTCAAACACAAATGACTCAATCACTCTTTGTTACAAAAGATGACGTGATTCACATAACCCTCTCTTTAGTGTTTATATTTCACCTCACTTCTCTTAAAAGACCTAAAACTATTTCTCTTACTTAGAAAATATGGCGCTCACAGAACTATCACGTCACTGTAACGTATTGCAAAATAATATCTTATATTTGTAGGTTTATGAAATTAAAACCCTAATTCGTCATCAAACACTCCAGATTTAAGTTATTAATCAACGGTTGTTATAACTTTTAATCATTTAATATAGAAAACCTCATAAAGAATCGAAGATCCAATTAATGAGAAATATAATTGATATATGAAGACTAAAATATGAAACCCAATTAAATATAAGAGACCTAGCAAATAGAAGACTCTGGTTCGGTTCAATTATGGTGATACGGTCCAGCTCATTTCAGATTAAACTACTTCAGATAAGTTTTCTCGCACCATCCTGCTTCAAACCATTCTGCTTTTGCTCAACATATATCTTCTTCGAAGCAGTAGGCATCAGTCTTGTCATCTTGTCTCAGCCCTTAAGATATATAAGACATCTCTGCCACTAAGTCACAGCTCAAGCTTCACCTAGAGAGTTTCAATAGTTCTTGGATATACATGTCTTCGGCAGATCCAACTATGCCCATGTAATCCTACGATGATACATGTACTGATGAATTACTAATAGCTTACACCTAAACATTATCCACCTGAGCTTATAGTAACTCTAACATCATTCCACCTAATAGTCTAATCTTGAGAGACAAACTCATATGCATCCCACACTTGCAACAGTCCCATGTAGTTCGTGAGCTTTAAAATTGGTAATGTCTTGGACATAGCATGCGAAGGGTTTTCTTCACTGGTAATGTTAGCCATCTTCACTTACTCTTTCTCTATCATAACTCGGATGAAGTGCAATTAGTGTCTACATCTTTAGTTTGCTCATGGAACTTCAAATTTTTCACCAAATGAAAGGCATCAATTTTATCACAAAACAAACTTATATCTTGCTCTACACCAGTGAGTTCACTCAATAGTCCTTTCAACTAAAAATATTTCGGCATGGCTTCCGTAGACTACAACGCAACAAACTTCTGTATAGAATACTTCCAGCTAACCACTTCTCCAAGCACTGTGAACTGATAACCTGAAGTAGATTTTCTTGCGTTGAGACAACACACATAATTGGAATCCACATACCCTCTCATTATTATATCACTCATATATTTCTGATTATAGTACAACCCTACGACAGTCGAGCCCTTCAAGTATCTCATGAGCCACTTGAGTGCATTTCAATATGATTTTATCATTTGATAATAATTTGCTTTGAAAACACTTACGACATACGAAAGATCAGGTCTTGTTCCAATCATAACATACGTAATGCTACCAATAATATTCGCATAAGGTATCTCCAAAATATACTTCTTATCTACTACTTTGGTTGGTGTTTGAGTGATACTAATTCTGAATTGGAAACCAATGGGAGTTCCAACCGGTTTTGCTCCGGACATAGATAGAATTCCTTAGTACTTTTTGTATATATTCTTGTTGAGATAAGAATAAATAACCATTCAGCATGTTCTTTCTGATATCAGTACTAAGTATCCTTTTAGTTTTCCCATATCTTTCATCTCAAACTCTCTTTTCAACTCAGTCTTTATGTTTCAATCTTCCCTTTATATCCTCCATTTACGATTAGGTCATCCACATGAAATAGCTATATGAATTATCTCTCCATGTAAGTTTCCCTATTATAATAGATACAATTGTCATAAAAATTGAAAATATATTTATTAAATCTCATAAAATAATTATATCTTCTATTATAATGCCCCAACAACTATTTCAGCCTATAAAGGGGTATTTTTAACAAATACACATCATCGTCTTTTCCTTTTTCAAACCCTATTTGGTTTACACATGTAAAGTTGTATTTTATAATTCACTATGCAGGAATGAATCAATAACATCCATTTGATATAGTGTATGATCAAGTCTAGCAACAATTGACAATAGAATTCTGATGGAAGTTTATTTTAGAACCGACGATAAAGTTTCTTTAAACTGAACACCCTCCTTTTGTGTAAATCCCTTAGCTACGATCCTGGCCTTCTATCTAGATAAGTTAACACCAAGAATACCTAGTTTTCTATTGAATATCCAGTTAATCCCAACCAACTTATAACCCTTCAACTGCTTCACACGAATCCAGGTGTTCATCTTCTAGAGAGATATTCGTTCTTATTTCTTAAGCGTGAGCCAATTATTTTTATCACTCATCTTGATAACATCATGATATCTTTTGGGTTTATGAATGTCTCTCTGCCTTTCAATCGACAAAGCATAACTAATTACATCAGAAAACCATACACTTGTGGTTATTTACTTACTCTTTGTGTTTTATCCCTTGTCAATTGATAACTTTCAAGTTTATGTTGCTCTCTCATATGATCATATGAATGATCTAGAACACCAGATCTCTGGCCTGTTTTGGACTCATACAATGGTTAATCTTCCTTTATACGACCCGAAGTGGAACCATGTCCTAAATCTTCTTTGGTATAAACATCTTCAACTTCACTTTGTAGAGCACATCCGTCATCAACATTACACCTCTTCCCGATAATATTAGGTTTATTCTTCACCGCCTTCTTTAATATCATATTATACTCATTGAAAAACACATCCTTACTTATCAAATATTTATAACATCCATGTTCAAGTCACCACAACCTATACCCTTTTAATGCTTCTGGATAGCCGATGAAAAAACATTTAAATAGTATTGGTCTAAGTTTATATTACTTCACATGTGCCTAAGTAGCATATTCACACACTCTCAAATATTCTAACTTAGGTTCCTCTCCAGTCCACACCTCTAGAGGATAAAGAAATTCAAGCACCATAGATTGACTCATCTTGATGATAGATGCAACCATTATCACAGCTTCTTCCAGAATCTTTGACCTATTTCACATGTATAAAACATATATTTAACCTATTACAGCAGAGTTCGATTCATTCTTTCAGCAAGCCTGTACCATAGGGGAGTCTCATTTATGGTTTGGCGTCTAAAAATTCTAATATTTCCACAATGGATCATGAACTCATTGTTCACCTATTCCAAGCCATTATCAGTTTGCGGCTTCTTCAACAGTTTGATTTTGTACTAAAGTCTTCTAGTTCACAAAAGAAACAAACACGTCATCATTGGTCTGCAAAAGTGGAACCCATAGTTTTCTAGAATAATAATCAACCAACAACATAAAGTACATTGTACCACCTATGGTAGGTTCACGTGTTGACCCCAAAGTTCTGAATGAACATAATCAAGTACTTTATTAGATGTCTGTTTGTTGGGCATAATATTCACCCTTTTCCTCCTACCCAATAAATAGCTTATATAAAATCTTATCTTTTAAACTCCGGTACCATCTAACAACCCTTATTTACTTAGTTCATTGGGTCATTTCTCACTTAAATGCCTCAACTGATAATATCATAAACTGGTAGAATCTTTCACCATACTAGATGCATACCCTACTACTCTAGAGTCCTCAATAACTAACACTTTATTAGTCTTATAGGATTTGATAACAACAAAATATCCTTACAAGACCCTAAATAGGCCATATTCACCCTCATAGGTAAACCCTTATTCATCTAACATCCCAACCAAAAGAAGGTTACGTTTAACTTTAGGTATATACCTTACATTGTTAATCACTATATCAACTCATATAGAAAACTTTATCTAAGTCATTCTAATCCCTTTGACATCGCATGATTTGTCATTCTCGAAGATGACCATTTCTCCATCCAGCATGCATAGGTCTTCAAAATATAGAATGGATGTCATATGAATTGATGCATCCAAATACAACACCCATTGCAGTATCTATGTCTTTGGTCTTATGATAGTTGCTTCATTTTTCCTTCTTCGTACAATTCCGACTGATATGACTTTCCTCTTATATGTCCAAAATATTAATTGTGAACCCATTCCATCCTATCGAGAGTTTCTTCTCCTATTTTTTTTATCTTTCTTTGCTTACCGACCCTTCAAACTCAATTTGTATCATTCAGAGTCACCCTCCAGAATACTATTCTTTGAATATCTTTGAAGTTCAAGGCACTCTTGACTTCGACTATCATAAAGAATTATTTATCATAGATGATGGTATATATAAAGTTTTCATACTATTTTGGCAGAGAACTTAAAATGATGATTGTTTGGTCGTCGTCTTTCACCTTCGCATATGTGTACTACCATCTTAGATGAGCAGGGCTCCTAATCTTTGTTAAAGGATGAAGTAAAAATTATCTTTAGTTTTGTTTCCTTTTTACCTTTATGTCCTCTAGATATACTATAGCCAAAACTATTTTATAAATGTATCGCTGAAGATTTTTCTTTTATTATGTGAATCAAAACAAAAATGATTACAATCGCTTAAGTAAACAGATATACTTCTTTTATATATTTCTGAACTATTTAGATATTTGTTATTTATTAGCCTCATATGACTATTTCGTTGCTTCATTCTTTTTTGTTGCACCCTTAACGATTTAGGAGATTGAGTCGGCCTTCGTAGAGAAGACATAAGATTATTTCTTATATATTTAGAAATCCTTGGACTCCCTGAAATCATTGATTCTCTCATGAACTTTAATTCACAAGTATTATTAGAAATCCTTAGAATCGTTGAAAGAATTTATTCTTATATATCTCACATTTGTTTATCAGCTTTGCATATATGAGGGTTATATATCGCATATCAATAAATTTTATTGCTCCCCGCGGTTTGCATTTATGGGGGATATATATTGTCTATCCATAAATCTGGTTGCTCTCAACAATTTGAATAGTTTTTTCTCATATTTGAGTCTCGGGTTCAACTCTTGGTAGATTCAATTTCTATAAATTATTATTTTGCATATGATTCATTGTTTTGTGCGCTTCGGCCTATTTTTTATTTTGCTTCAGACCCATAATTTATTTCTTTGTATCTCGGTTCATTTGTTCTTTTATTTCAGACTCATCTCTTTTCTACTGGATCCTTCTCCTTTTTATATTTTTTTGCTAAGTCGTGACTCATCTCCTTTATATTAAATCCTCCACTTTGTTACCACTGCCTTCTCTTTTACCCTCAAATACCATTTTTATTGTTTTTTATCCAATTTTTATTTTATGTAGAATCGATATATGTAGCTTCTGATTTCACCACCAACAGTTATACTTATTTTCTAGCCCAATTCTTATCATAACAAGAAACTATCTTTTATATTGATACTATATTATTTTGTTTATTTTTGTGATCTCCGATGAAGAATTATATTGGATTGGATCTTAAGAAACAGAAAGTTGCGAGTTAGATTTTGATCGTCGTTCATGTTCTCGCCACTATAGTTGTGATCATATATTTCTCCTTGTCTTACTTCACGCATCGAATCATTATAGTGGAGATTTAAATCTTCCATCAGACTAGTGCCGTCATAATATTTTCGGGTCGAGTTAAACCCATTAGGGAGGAATAAATATCCGAACAATAATCTAAAAAATAGTCAAATATTAAGATTATAACCTCATTTTTAATTGTACATAATTATTTATACATAACATAAATAGACGTTTTTATGGGTACTAACATTTATTGAAAAGTATAATATGAAATAATATGATTTTGGTATCGTAATTTGTCCAACTATTAAAATCTTATAACCAGTTTATAACCATTTAGACTTATTTTTATATAAATAAAATTTTATGTTGAACTAAGTAATGAGAAATATTTAGTCAAACATGGAAATTACTTCGCACCATCACTCATACACATCATACAATTAAATATGATAGGAATTACATGAAAAAATTAATTGTTTTTAATTGTTTTGTAGATTGGTATGAACGATTTCCGATCTCTCTTTTAAACCCAAACTTTGATTTGAATTTTCCATTGTTTAGATTTTTTTTGTCATCGGATTCTTGTATTACATATTATGGATTTGTCATTGTTGTTGGTAAATACATGACTTTTTAAGTTTATATTTTTTATGGTTTTTTTATTTATTTTTTGACTGTGGTATTTGGATTGAACATCTCTGGGAACCAATTGGTTCCCACAAAAAACGACAATTGATGACTGAATTTTTGCTTCGACGTATCTAAAGTAGTTTAAGAGTGAAGAGGAAAATAAAAAGATTAAAAGAAAGGTAAATATAATTGTGTTGTTTATTATTAATTTATTTAATAAGATTTGTTAAATACATGAATGAATAAATCGATACAGAGTTTACAATTAGTGGTTGAGTTAACCACTAATATTAGAGAAATACAATATATATATATATATATATATTAATTATTATCCAAAGAATATATTATTATATCCTAGTTAACCACCATTATTATCATATTCTTTTGCGAGGCTATTGGATATTGAGTCTTTAATTACTAATAGGCCAATGTATTTCGATTATAAAAATTACATTTTTTCTTTAATAATCAATAGTTTACTTTTTATTATTTTTATATCACGTTGTATAATGAACTTGCAGTCCAAAATAAAATTCATATTTGACAACCACACTCATCGTTTAATATTGTTTGTCACAACCAAAACATACATAAAGCTTTCAAAACTAACTTACCAATTATAAAATTATATCAACATTTACCAATGTTATACATCCAACCGACCGTTATGCGGAGATCGGAGGTGCTTCACGTCTGAAGAACCATCTAAAATATGAACGCCTTTTTTATTACATCATCAAGTGGACAAGCTGAGACCCATACGTTTGGTAAATATTATCAATATTAGTAATATGGTTGATATGCTTCTCTCACCTCTACCTTCCTAGTTATTGCTCCAAGGGCAAGTTAGATAAAAGATTTATTAAACCAATTATTACTTTAATACTAATGTAATGAAGTGTAATAATTAAAGGTATTTTATGTAATAATGAGTTTTTGTGATATGAGTTTGGGTTATCCAAAATTGACCCATGAACCATCTAAACCCAATAGGCTAATTTGTCTATACATAGCTCTATTTAGACTTAATAAAATTTAAGAAAAATTAAGTGTTCAACTACATTCTTGGAGCTTATCTCTTTTACTTTATTACCAGATAATTGAATTGTCTCTCTAATTTATATTTCAAAGTCTTAACTCGTTTCTAGTCCAAAAATATTTGACACCATGAGTGGTGACCATAGTGGGAGCCTCGATAGGTAGCCATATCACAACGTCCAAAACCTTAGGTTCTCTTGAGTTTATCTTTGGAATATACGAAAGAATAGATTTTGAGATGTAGTTGGATTTTGCCAAGATGACTGAAAGAGCCATAATCTGAAAATGGCTCGGTCAATTGGCTTGAGAAGCTCAATTACAGCATGTGAAAAACAAAAATCAGGAACAATTAATCATGCAAGAAAAGCATAACCATTTTTAAGAGGAAATCATTAGACGATAATAGCCCCACCAAGTAAGGTCTGGGTGAAAGTCCAAAAACTTAAAGAACAAGAGGGTTCTGATAAAGAAGTTGTAGACTGAGATGTTCTACACAACCAATAAAGATACCAAAGAGGTTGATCACACAAAAGCCATCACTCATTAAAAAGAGAACCAAGAACCAGGTAAAAATCATTACTGAAGAGTCTAATGATTACTTTACGTCCGAGTCCAATGAGTTTTTGTTTCCCTGAATAAGGATCACCGTCATAGAAAGAGAAAAAATCATGATGGTAAGCAGTACTCAAAGAGATATTCTTATCGATATCAAAATTAAGAGCGTGAGAAAAGGTCAAATAAACAACGTACCTCATTTGATAAGCAAGAACCTTAGAAGGGAAAAGAAAGAATACTTATTAAGGTAAGAGTCTAATAACAACAACCGATTGGAGAAAAGTCTTGTTTTGATTCAAGGAGGTTCGGGAACCATAGTGTTGATTATCAAGCGAATAAAATATTTTTAATTCAGTCCAAGCATGGTATTTATGCAACAACTAATGAGGATTACCAATATAGTTAGGGACATATTTGGAGGTCGTCTCCTCTTTCTGCATAAATTCTCTTTGGATATCTACCGAAGTGGTTTGACATATCCAAGATCAAAAAATTTAATAGGAGTAAAGATTTGGATAACCACCTAGATCAATCCAAGAACTTCATAATGAATAACGACGATGATGTTAAGTTGTTATGCTGAGATATTCCCCAAACTTTCAAAGATAGCACTATCAAGAATTTTGACATGTTCTTGACTGTTTTCCGAAGACAGATTGCGTAAAGCAAGAAGATAAGAGGGATGGTGATACATTGATTCAGTTCCATCAGGTGATCGGGGAAATTTTGAAAGATTACACTAAACGTTTTGTAAAAACTAAGAACAACTTGGATGATTTTTTATGAGAAAGTAGTCATAGATTCTTTTAGGCAAGGACTTATCCGAGGGAATTGGCAGATAATTTAACCAGTAAAAACGCCTGAACTTTCAGGGGTTTGTTAGCTTATGTTGAGAAACAAATAGAAATTGAAGAATCAAAGAGATCAAAATTGATCTCTTTCGAGAGACAAGTTCCACAACCTTCTGCCTCGGGACATCAACAACAGCAGGCCTAAACAGGTTACTAATTTTTTTGAAGGATGCAAATCAGAATCCTCCTAGACGTTAGGTAAGTCAACACTCACAAGGTCAGCAATATGAATCCAGAGCGAATCAATGGGTCTGAACCGATCATTATGCAGAGCTAACAAAGAGAATCACTGCCATCTTTCATAATATATAACATTTTGTTCAGTTTAGAAAACCGTTCTTAGTACGAGAGAGAATCAAAATACTCTTTTTTGCAAGTATCATAATAATACAGGCCATAATACAAGAGATATATCACTTTGAATAAAGAAATTCAAACCTTAATTGGGAAAAAAAAAATCCACTTTTACAAAACATAATCAGAGATCGGTCACAAATAACAACTGACAATCAAGACATGGTCTGGATAGAGGCAATAAAATTTGTACCCAAGAAGGAAAATACAATGGTTACAATTGGATGCTACAATGAGTTTAATATGGATTATGATTATCTCGACCCCATTCCTGATTGAACCACTATTGTAATGGTTGATGAACCTAATGAGGAAGATAAGGTTAAGATTGTATGTGATTTTTTTAGTTATTAACTGATGAGTCCGAATTCAGAACGCTCCCCGTAAGGGCAGACCAATGTAAATCTCCCCGGAAACCGGACAGACACTAAGAACTCAAATCGGACAGGATTTGAAAACCGGACAGATGACTTCGAAAACTGTGAGCCTGAGGCAGTTCGAACTATGACTAAAGTACTAAAACACTTAAACACTTTCTGACTAAGCTACCTGCCCACTTACTTGAAAACTCATGGGTCTTTAAACATGACCCGGGTCCATTAAATATGACCCGAAAGCCCATAAGGGCCCAAATAACATACTATAAATACTCAACCACCAGCATTAACTTCTGGTAATGACAATTAACTACTGCCAAGCTGCTTAATTCTCTCTCAACCTTGAAACACCCTTACACCACCTTGAAACACCCTTACACCACCCTGAAACTCTACTTGAAATTACCAGCCTACCCTCAGGCTACTTTAATCCTCACCAAATTGCCGACCACAGTGGGAGGCGACGGTGCCTGAATCAAGTATTCGAAACCAAGTAAAGACATTCTGTCCGAATGAATCCGGATAATCCAGAGCTTCCACCAGCTTTGCTCGAAGTGGTGGAAGAGAACGATGAGTACACTGTCCAAGAGCGCGACAGGTTAAAACTTGAAATAGAAGCTCTGAGGGCTGAAAAGGCCAAGATGGGCGTGAAAGAAAAGTCCAAGGCCTCAGTTGTTCATCACACCGATAACCCCAGAGAAAATGAGGCTTCAAAAACTCATGTGAGTACTAAGAAGACACATGCTAGTTCTAAAAAGTCTCACCGGTCCAAGCCTGTGGAGAGCTCTGACTCAAGCTCAGAATCTTCGGGCAGCTCTTCGGACAGTGAGGGAAATGAAAAATCCTTGTCCTCTAGAAGTGATGAGGGTCGAACCAAGAAAAAGCAAAAGCAGGTAAAGAAGTATTCGAGAAAAAGAGATCACCATGGAAGAATGAAAAGGCATATTGGAAAGGGGTCATCTCACCACCGGAGGTATACGGACAAGATGCTGATGGATCCTTTTGCCTTCCATGATGAGCCAGGTATCTTTGCAACTCCTAATGAGGATACTGTGTTCAGCCGTGGAAGGAATTGGAGGCAATCTCCACTATCTTCTAAAATTCTGTCCGGAAACCTCCCCAAGAGGTTTGACAGCACCAAGATGGAAAAGTACGATGGCAGTACTGACCCGGACAATCATCTGGAGCAATTTAAGAACTTCATGATGAACTTTGATGATGATGATAAACTACTCTGTAGGGCATTCTCCCAATCTTTTACGGGGAGTGCTCTGAAATGGTACAACAGCCTGCCTCAGGGTTGTATTAAAGACTTTGATACTTTTTGGGTGGCCTTTCGAAGGCAGTTTGTGGGGAGTAAGGAGCTGAAGGGCAATGGAGACACAATAATCCATTGTGCCCAAGAGCCGAATGAGTCGTTAAAGGAGTATATAAGTTGTTTTGTAAACACAAAGAATGGGTTGGCTGATTGCTTCGAACAGGTGGTAATAGCATCCCTAAGACAAGGTTTGAACCCAGGCAACCTGGCTGATTCGGTGAGAAAGCCATGACCTGGGGAGGATTGCTAAACCAAGTTGGCAAACAAATAAATATTGATGAAACAAAAAAGACCAGGGTGCACAGACAGGTGAGATCCACCCCGGTGGCACCAACTCCAAATCAAAACCAATCCGGGAATAAAGCCAGAGAAACCGGATAGGGGCATGGTAGGGGAAAAGCACAGTCTCAACCAGCAGCTCCTGCTCAAAGTCAACAGTCTAGAAACAAAAGAGGGCCATGGGTCCAACCGGAGTGGTTTGCAGAACTCAAAGAAAGTGTGGCAACCATTTTCGATAAAACAAAAGATGAGGTACACTACCGGAGACCAACAACCTTGCAGTCTCCCCGAGAGCATCGTAACAACTCCTTTTGCCAGTACCACAATGATATTGGCCATACCACTGATGATTGCATAGCATTGAAACAAGAGGTACAAAACTTGATTGAAAGGGGAAAGTTGGGTGCATACGTTAAAAGAAGAGGAGGCAACAGGCCTGACAACACTCATCGGGTTGGTCCGAGTAATGCTGCCCCGGAGGGGGCTATGGTAATAGTTGAAAGGTTTGATGTAGAATCTGAATACTTGGATCCTGATCCAACACGAAATAAGGTGGGTGCCATAGAGGAGTATTCTAAGACAGTCTCCGGGCTCATTAAATTCTTTGAGTCACTGACGATTTTCGGAGGGGACACAATGACTGCTCCTACTTCTTCTTCAAGAAAGAGGCATGTTCACAATTTAGCTTCCCAGCTAGAAGGAGACATGACATCCTATCAATCTCCAAACTCATTCCCATTCATAGTCTTCGATGAGGATGATTTGAGAGATATTGCTGGCCCTCATGAGGATGTTGTTGTCATAGGAGCATCTATAGGGGGCAATGAGATAAGGCGAATTTTGGTGGATACTGGGAGCTCTGCCAATATCCTTTTTCTAAATACTTACAAGAAAATGAAAAATCCAGCAGTGATTCAAAAGTCGGACAGGTCAATCGTGGGCTTCACAGGCAGCTCAGCCGATGTGATCGGGGAGTTTGAAGAAGAAGTGTTGTTGGGCAGGGGCCCTTTCAAGAAAATGGTTAGAATACTCTTCATTGTGGTGGATTGTCCCACTTGCTATAATGCTATTCTGGGGAGATCTTGGCTCTCTAGGATGCATGCAGTGGCTTCGACAGTCCATCAGTGCCTAAAGTATGCTGTTCAGGGGCAGGTTGGGGTTGTCCGGAGCAGCCAAAAGATTGCAAGAGAATGTTATGCCACTGCCTTGGCACCACGAACGCTGGGGGCAGTCCGTATAAATGATCAATAGCAGCTTGAGGGCCTTTCTAGGGGTGAGGGTGAAATTGATGACCCCAGAGAGACCCCTGGAGTGCTGATTCCAATAGAGGAGGTTGAAACGCACTGTTTGGAAGAAGAAAAAAACGTAAATATAGGGTCCAAAATGCCATCAGTATTAAAAAAAGAAATGTTGAAATTTTTGAAAGACCATCAGCATGTTTTTGCTTGGTGCAACGCTGATGTTACTGGAGTTCCATCAGAGGTGATTTCCCATCACCTATCTGTCCGGAGAAACGTGACACCGGTGGTACAAAAGAGGAGAGCTTTCTCAAAAGAAAAGGCTGATGTCATTGTACAAGAGGTTGACAGGTTCACAAAGATGGGGCACATTAAAGAATCTCAATACCCTTTGTGGACTGCCAATCCTGTCCTGGTGAAAAAGAAGAATGGCAAATGGCGTATGTGCATTGACTTCACAGACCTCAATAGAGCTTGCCCAAAAGACTTGTATCCGGTCCCCCGGATAGATCAGTTAGTAGACTCTACTTCTGGGAAACAAGCTACTCTCCTTTTTGGATGCCTTCTCCGGGTACAATCAGATCCAAGTGGATCCAAAAGATCAAGAGTATACCACATTTGTCACTGATAGAGGTTTACACTGCTACAAGGTGATGCCCTTTGGCTTGAAAAATGCTGGGGCTACTTATCAAAGGTTAGTCAACAAGACGTTTGCTGATCAAATTGGAAGAAATATGGAGGTTTACATTGACGATATGATGGTGAAAAGCGTGGATGAGCAGTTGCACTTGTCCGACCTCCAAGAAACTTTTGCCAACTTGGCCAAAGTAAATTTGAAACTAAACCCTGAAAAGTGTGTGTTCGGAGTGCAGTCCGGGAAGTTCTTAGGGTATATCATAAGTGAGCATGGAATACAGCCCGACCCGGACCAACTCAATGCTTTGTTCCAAATGGAGCCTCCTCGAAACATTAAAGAAGTGCAACGATTAACGGGGAGATTGGCTGCCTTGAACAGATTCATCTCCAGGTCTTCGGACAGGTGTGCTCCATTTTTTCAGACCTTGAGGGGTGCAAAGGGGTTTGAATGGACACCACAGTGTACTGAAGCATTTCATGAAATCAGGAAACATCTTTCCTCTCCCAAGACTTTGTTCAAACCGGTTGATGGGGAGACTCTCTTTGTATATCTGGCTGTTTCAAGTTGTGCCATCAGTGCTGTGCTAGTAAGAGAGGTTGATGGGCATCCTCACCCAGTGTACTACATCAGCAAAAGGTTGATTGATGCTGAGAGGCGTTACTTGAAACTCGAAAAACTGGCATTGGCCTTGGTAATAGCTGCAAGAAAAATGAGGCCCTACTTCCAAGCTCATCATATCATTGTCCGAATATCCTTCCCTTTAAAGAATGTCCTTCAAAAAGCAGACATTTCAAGCAGAATGACAAAGTGGTCAGTAGAGTTGGGGGACTTCGACATAGACTTTGCTCCTCGGACAGCGGTAAAAGCCCAAGCTGTGGCTGATTTTCTGGTTGAATTCCACTCTGACAGGGATTCAGAGCAACCTACTGATTCAAAAGACAAGAAAGTGTGGATTGTCCGAACAGACGGAGGGTCTAGCACCATGGGATCTGGGGCAGGAATATGTCTCACTTCTCCCTACGGGGACAACATGTACCAAGCTATTTGTTTTGCTTTCAGGGCATCCAATAATGAGTCCGAATACGAAGCAGCTATAGCTGGGTTAAAATTGGCCTACATCTGTGGAGCTAAAAGGGTCAAGCTACTAAGTGACTCCCAGTTGCTAGTCCACCATGCCTTGGGCCTATCAGAAGCTAGAAAGGAGCAATTGGTCAAGTATTTACTCCTCCTCAAAAATGAAGCGTTAAAGTTTAAAGCTGTTGTCTATGAGAACATCCCTCGGGCAGAAAATGAACTAGCAGATTCATTGGCAACAATAGCATATACGGAGTCCTATCCATGGATCCATGTGCTTGAAATCCCTTCTATTGAACTTGGTAAGGGTGGAAAAGAGGAAGTTTTTGAAATACAAGTACATCGGCCTCAAGATTGGAGGTCTCCTCTTATACAATATCTGTCCGACGGTATCGTGCCCTTGGATAAAACACAAGCCAGAACATTGAAACACAGGGCTCGTGGTTTCATCATGATTAGAGAAGTCTTGTACAAAAAGTCCTACAGCAAACCTCTCCTACGTTGTTTAGGAGATCATGAGTCACAAATGGTTCTCTCCGAATTGCATGATGGTGAGGGATCAGCCCATTGTGGATTTAGAGCTTTGACTAGAAGAGTGTTACTCTCCGGGTATTATTGGCCATCAATCATGAAAGATGCTAAGGAGCTGGTGAGAAGGTGTGACCCATGCCAGAGGTACAGTAATGAAATTCATGTACCAGCTATTCCTTTGGAATCATTTTCTGAGCCCATCCCTTTTGCTCGATGGGGATTGGACTTGGTTGGACCTCTCCCTGTGGCTTCCGGAGGGCGTAAAACCATAATTGTGGCCATCGATTACTTTTCAAAGTGGGTAGAAGCAGCTCCCCTGGCAGGGACAACCTCAAAAGCTGTCATAAAATTCATTATGTCCAACATATGTTGCAGATTCGGTGTCCCACAGAAGATAACAACAGACAATGGGCCACAGTTTGACAATAGAGAGATGGAGAGCTTTTGTGCCTCAAGAGGTATTCAGCACTGCTTTTCTTCACCTTTCCACCCACAAGCCAATGGGCAAGTTGAAGTGGCTAATAGAACAATACTGTTCGGTTTAAAGAAAAATTTGGAAGGGGCTGCTGGGAAGTGGCCTAGTTATCTACAAGAAGTCTTGTGGGCCTACCGGACAACACCTGGGGCTGCAACACATGAATCTCCTTTTGCCTTGGTCTATGGAATGGATGCAGTAGCCCCCATAGAGAAGACACTCCCCTCCTTTCGTGTTCATAACTTCTCCGGACAGGCTAATGAGATGGCAATTAGAAATCAGCTTGATTTGATCGAAGAAAGACGGGTGAAAGCTCATCTTAGAATGGCACACTATCAGGGCTTGATGAGAAGCAGGTTTGCTTCTAAAGTTAAAAGAAGAGATTTTCAACCAGGAGATAAAGTATTAAGGAAAGTTTTCTTGCATACTAAGGAAAAGCTCTTCGGAAAGCTGGCCCCAACTTGGGAGGGTCCATATACTGTGGTTGAAAGAATCAAGCCTGGGACATACTGGTTGGAAGACAAAGATGGCAGGGTTTTAACCCACCCTTGGAATATTGAACACCTTCGAATGTACTTGGAATAAAACTTGTGTAAATATTTACTTGTTTAAACATCCATGTAAATATTTGGGGGCATACCTTCCCCTCTTCGGTGGCACGGATAGCTTTTAATGAAACTTGGTGCCTTCTTCAAAATTCTCTAAGTATTTTCAAAATTTTGTCTCTTATCATACTACCCGGGTTAAAAGATCTAAGGGCTATTTAAATTCTAGCCGGAGAGTCTTAATACTCTCACAATACAATAAAACTACTTAAACTCCAGTTATTTAAACAAATAATGAAAGAAGAGGATGCTTGAGCAAAATAAAATATTCATTCAACAACTTAAAACTGCCTTGGCCTTCCAAGGACTTTTTAAACAAGTTTGGGCACAGTACAAAAATCTGTCCGAATAATACGGACACCATCACAAAAAGAGTGCCTTAGCCTTCCAAGGACTTTAGTTCGAATAAAAGATAAACAAAATAAATTATTAGTTAAGGTTGAGCCTTTGAAGATGGCTCACCCTCATTTTCTTTCTTGCCCTTGATGTCGCTCTTCTCTTCGACTATTTTCTTACCCTTAGGGTCAATTTCTTCCTCACCTGGGCTCTCTCCGGTTTCCTCTTCATCACCGGACGAAGACTCACTGGAGTACCCATCATCAACCATGGTCCAGTATGGGAGATCATCATCATCCACATAGCGCCATAATTCCCCTGATCTCCTCTTCGGGAATTTCTCATGAAACAGGAGGACCATATCAGACTTCACCTTTTGGATCATTAGCTCCTCGCTTTGGATCATCTCCCTGGCATAGGCGTTGATCTTGGCCTTGATCATGGCCTCTTGATCCCTCACCAAAGCAGCCTTTTCTTCAGCAGCCCGAGTCACTGCGTTCTCTAAAGCAATTTTGTCAGTGGTCAGGTTGGTGACGAGCTTCTCCTTGGCTGCAGTTTCTCCCCTTGAGATTGTCAGGTCCTTCTCCAGTCCGGACAGCTTAGCCCGGAGATCTTTTACGGTCTCTTCCAAGGAAGCAACTTTTGTCTTGTTTTCGTCTTGATTCTTCTTTAGCTGATCATTTGCCTCCTTGAGCAAATCAACCTTATTCGCAGCAGTCCGGAGGTCCTTGGACAGTTTTTCCTTGTCAGATTTGAGGTCTTTGATGGTGTCTGCCTGACTTCGGACTTGCCTTTCCAAAGTAAGCACTGGCTGTACATTGCTAAGAAGAGAATGGGCTATAGCATCCCTCTCACTGGAAACCATAAAAGTCTTACCGTTGAAGTTAACTGTGTTGGAGCTGCTTGGAGGGACATAGGGCCCTGCGAACTCGTCTCTGGGCAGCCCAAGAAAATATTCACCAAGTCCACCCAGACCGGTGATGTCCATTTCATCTAAGTTAAGCTCTCCCCCCTCAACTTTATCTGTGTGAAATTCCCTTGGGATCTCTTCTTGAAAGTCTCTTGGGATCTCTTCGGCCAGTGTAGGGTCAGTAGGGAAAGAGGGCTCCGGATCCCGGAGAGCAACCTCATCTCCTTGGGAAGTTTTCTTCTTCTTGGCCTCCCTATTAGCACTCTCACTTGTTTGCTTGCGAGTCCTCTTGGAAGCCCTTAGAGGTTTTGGAAGGTTCACTTCCTGCTTCTCGCTCTCCTGCTCCACCACTTGTAAAAGGGCTGCATCAATTTGAGCCTGGGCCAATCCCTCTGGGTCTGTTGGGGCCTCCTTCTCAGTGTCACCTTCCGCCTTCCTGCCTTTCTTCTTCTTGCCTTTCATTTTGCTCGGGGCTTTGGCCCGGGCAGGCAGGTAAAGTGTCCCATCCAGCTCATGGGACCTTCTCAGCACAATGTCCTCATCAGGCTGGGTGGCAAGCTCTTCCCAGGATAGGTCTCTCCGACCTGTTGTGTTCCACAGATGGGACCTTGCTAAGTTTCCAGAAGTGAAGGCCTTGTGGAACCGATTCTCCCAGTTCTCTGCAGCCCATGCGTTGATTTTGCCACATGTAGTCTGTCCGGCCTTCAGGTAGTCCCCGAATTCCTTTGGCAACTCTATTAAAACAAAAGAGAAATTGGTTAGTACAAAGAAGAAAGGAGAGATTCGAACAGAAATTTAAAATAAAAACTTACGGTCACTCCTCCATCTACTCCTGAGGAGGCTTGGATTCTCTCCGGTCTTAATTTTCTTGCCATTTTCCCACGAGCACTGACAAACAAGAATTGGCTCCTCCATTTGCTCTCCGACTCTAGGAGATCATCAACAGCTTTAAGATCGTTCCCCATGTTGAAATGGTAGAAGGGGAACTGATGGTGCTTGCACAGGTTGGCCACTACAATGAACTCTTCCATAGGAAGAGGGATCCCGGATAGCCTGGATGCCATTATGCATGACATCAAGGTGAACCAACCATTGGGGCTTAACTGTGATGGGCAGAATTTGACTAAATGAAAGTAGCGCACTATCTCTGGGTCCAGTGGGAACCTGAGTCCCCAGTTGAATAGCTCCGTAAAGAAGACTATTTCATTCTTTTTACAATCCATCGGGGTCTCCGGATCGATGGGAATCCTTATCTTTACGTTCTTAGGGATCCCCCACTTTGTACGCAATCTACCCAGATCTGAAGTATGGATGAACGCATACTTGGTCTTCAGCAAGGCCAAAAGATACTTGAACTCAACTTTATGAAAGCATGGCCCCACTCTCCCTTCAAGGCTCTCCGGCAGGTCCGGACGCCTCAGATATAAGTTCTCTTTGGCCTTCGTGGCAACAAAAATAGCAGTGTCAGCCTGTCCGGAGGACTCGGACTCAAATCTAACCTCCTCAGTGGAGTCCTCCATCCTCTCCTCCATAATCGTTGGGGGAGCTTCAGTAGAAGTAGTCCGGGGAGGATTGAGGCTTGGCAGAGCTGATCCTCCGGACTGTTGGCTGTCCGTATTTACTCGACTTCTCACCTCAATTTGAGTTGCTGATGTAGAAGATTCCTTGGGGGGGTAGTGGGCTGCTGGCCTCTAGTCCTGACAGCCTCTCCCGGGGAGCCCTTATAGTTGCCCCAGACCCTGATTCACTATTTTTTGCCCCCGATTTCGAGGGTGTGTTTTTAGAAGAAAGCCCTTTGACCAACCGACTTGGCCTTTTCATGATTAACTTATCCGGGGAATGGTCAGAGTCAGACCCCATAGCAATGAAAGAAGATTTTTTCCTAACACTTGTGACAGTAACTCCCGGTTCAACAGCAGGGATCGACTCCTGAACTGAGGAGCCAGATACTATGGGGGAGAGCGTTGATTGAAAGAGCTTTTTGGGTTTTGTACCTTTGGAAGAAGATGACGCTCTATCAGATTCTGCGACAGAAGAGGCTGGTTTCTCAATAGGCGACGATGGTAGCCCTGCAGCAAGTCGTTTTTCCTTCTCGACTCTTTGAGCTTTCTCCAATTCCGAGAGGTTAAGCCAACCGCCCTTGATTAGTGCTGTTCTTGCTGTAAACATAAACAGCCAAGGAAGTTTTTGAAGTTCTAGAGAGATAAAGCTCTGAGTGAAATTGCAGAGTGAAATTTGAAAGAGACAATGAGACAGTGAAACGTGAATTAGAATTTATAGTAAATGTGAAAAAAGGAGTTGATTCCTAGGAGAATCCGAAAAGTTGGGCAATGATTAAAAGACGGCGCTGATGTCATTAATGGCATTTAAAAGAGGTAACTTGTTCGAGAAAGTGGTGCGAAGTTCAAGGTGAAAAAATGGCTAAAGTGACCAATCAGAGAATGACACGTATCCCATTAACTCTGGCAAGAACCGTTTAGAATTCGTAACGTTCAGTCTGTCCGGGTTTATCCACAACTCTCTTCGAATCAAGAACCACTTCCTAAATCAGACTGTTTTTCAGTTCTTTGACAAAGACGCTTGTTCAAACACCTAAAAAAGGGGCTCCTGATGAGTCCGAATTCAGAACGCTCCCCGTAAGGGCAGACCAATGTAAATCTCCCCGGAAACCGGACAGACACTAAGAACTCAAATCGGACAGGATTTGAGGACCGGACAGATGACTTCGAAAACTGTGAGCCTGAGGCAGTTCGAACTATGACTAAAGTACTAAAACACTTAAACACTTTCTGACTAAGCTACCTGCCCACTTACTTGAAAACTCATGGGTCTTTAAACATGACCCGGGTCCATTAAATATGACCCGAAAGCCCATAAGGGCCCAAATAACATACTATAAATACTCAACCACCAGCATTAACTTCTGGTAATGAAAATTAACTGCTGCCAAGCTGCTTAATTCTCTCTCCACCTTGAAACACCCTTACACCACCTTGAAACACCCTTACACCACCCTGAAACTCTACTTGAAATTACCAGCCTACCCTCAGGCTACTTTAATCCTCACCATTAACTATCTTTGGTGATGATGCATTATCAGAGCCTATTGGTAGTTCTTAAAAAAGGCACATTGTAAGTTTAAGAACTCACTTAGAAGGAAAAATATCTACCTATCTTTACGAGAATCTGATATCATTTATTATGTTTGATGGTGATGATTTGAGAGATGTTGCTAGACCCCATGAGGATGTTATAGTAATCATATCGGCAATTAAAATCTGAACAATCGTAAAGTATAAAGGTAGTTCGGAAATAATCTTGTTCATGACCACATAAAAACAGATGAGAAACCTTTTGGTCATTTCCCGGTCGATTAGGAAAATAATAGGATTTATAGGAATCGTTGATGATGTAATTAGAGAATTTGAAGCATATGCATTGCTCGGACGATGAACTTTCAAAAATACGACGAGAGTAATTTTTATAGTCGTGGATGGATCAAGTTCGTATAATTCTATATTTTTACAGGTCATAGCTATCAAGAATGCATGTTGTTGCCTCAAATATCCATCAATGTTTGAAATGTGTCATTGGGGGTCAGGTAAGAGTTGTCCGCAACACATAGAAGGTGGCTAGAGCATGTTATGTTATTGCTCTGGCTCATAAAATTCTCAAAATGCGGAAATGAAAAAACAATAAAATTTATTGGGGCTCAGTTACCAACAGTCATACGGGAATAATTACTACTCTTTTGCTGTTTCTAGTGTACAAATGATCTAATGGCATCCCTGCAAGTGTTAAATACCATAAACTAGCAATACAGCCTAATGTATGCCCCATTATCCAGAAACGAAGATCTTTTTCTAGTGAAAAGTTTGAAGTAATTTTTGTAGATGTGGGCTTCATTCGAGTGAAATATCTAGGAGTTTCTCTCCTCACGGGGTGAATTTCACATACCGATTTTTGGTTTATCCTTTATAACATTGATAAGCGTATTGGTTCTTTGACCTTCAAGAATTTCAGCTCATCAAATTTGTTATTTTTCTTGGCCATGTATACTAGTAAGCAATCTTTATTCTTTCTTCAAGGGTTCTCAAATAGAATTCCTAGTCCCTTAGTCGATTTCTCTGTTGTCTAACCAGATGAAAATCTTGGAGGCTAAAGGGGCTTGGTCAAATTTACGTTATAAATGAAGTAGAGTGGCCTTGAGATTTTTTATCTAAAAATCTGGATTCATGCTTAAATTTTATTGATCCTTAGTGCGAGTGAATAAAAACCAAGAAAATAAAAAACAATAACTTATGCGTTTTAGATCTTGGTTTATCTCCCTCAAGGACTTGGAGAACAAATTTATGTCTTAGACCTTTCGCTAGCAATTTGTAGAGGGTGACGAGCAGTAGGGGGATGAAACATATTTTTGGTACGATCCTTGGAACCTCCATACTTCTCCTGTAACCTATTACGAGCAATGTATCATCCACGACTCAAGGTTTGGAAATAATCTCAAATTCTGAGTTCTTATCCATAATCTGGAACTGGTCATTTCATATTAGATATGTTAGTGCTAGAAATTGCAGCAATCTCCGGGAGATCAACAACCCCATCGTCCCCCCTCCAACATTCTCCACAAAGACATTCATTATTGGATTACAAATATAGGAATCACAAAGTTCACAATTAAGGACATATACAATGTCAATCGTACGCTCATCCTCTTTTTCGGGTGGGTCGAGTTAGTTTAGCATAAATTTTATATTTCCTACCAATCCTTCATCATTTGGCTTGTTATTTAGAACAAGTTGTCCATTGTGGCAAACTTCTGAGTTGGGGATTAAATTCTCCTCGGATTGTGTTTTGTGCAACTCTGAATTTGAAACTATTGAACATATTCTCTAAAACTGTAGTTTCAGTAAGAGCATGTAGGATTACGCAAACTCTAAGCTTGAGTTGTCTTTAGGTAATTATAAGAATTAAAGATCTCCTAGATTATGAGGTTCAAATTGGCTTTCATTTAGTTTACGCCACATTTGACGTTTCCATTTTGCGCGGTTGTTTATCGAGCTTTGCAATATAAGAATGTTTTAAATTATTTTACTCCTCTTTTGTAATTATGTCTGTGGTATCGCAATGCATGTTTTCCGACTTTCAATCCAGATATATTGTTACCAAAATTGTCCAGACGATTAGATATGTATAAATTTTTAATTTATGTGTGTTGTTTATAGTTAACTATTCTTTATTTGGTTATTGCTTTTACTTAATTTGCTTTTGAACTTTTATTTAGTCTGTTTTTGTCATTTGAAACTTTTCACTTTTTCTTATATATTATTTTTTATCGATCTAGATTAAAATAAGCTCTTAATATAGGATTATTATTTTTGGGTGTGCCATGCCACATATCGGGTATGTACTCTATACATGTAGGAACATTTTATTCTTTATTCAATTCATTTTTTAAAAAAACTATATTTTTATGAAATCTATTTATACATGTAGGACCATTTTATTCTTTATTCAATTCATTTTTTAAAAAAACTATATTTTTATGAAATCTATTTAGCATAACATTTGGCATAAAAATTATGAAATCTTCCTTTAATTATAAATACATATTATGATATTAGGCTATATATATAGTACTTATAAAGTATGATGGCAAAAGAAAAATTAATTATATCTCAGTGATACGTAGACATACAAAACACATGACTTCTGTGGTTTCTGCGTGGTCTGTCCAATGCACGAGTGTGTACGTCATAAATTATTTTAGCAGCATGAACTAATTATCGTGCTTTGTTAATGGGAATGAATATGAATACACATAATCTAGTTACATAGAGTAAGTAATATATAAAATTCGCCATATAAAAAGCTATATATCTAACAATAGTTTTTTTTCGTGGGATTAATCATGTCAGACGACGAAAGGAAAATATAGCTAACTCAAATTACTATAAAAGCCATTTGTGATAATATCAGAAATTATTAGTCAGTATTTTATCTTAAAGGCCGATAAGACTTAAAAAAAAACCTCAAAACGGTTTCATAATCCGTAATCTATGCAGAATTCTAACATGTGTTTATGAAAGATTTAAATTTAAATTTAAGTTATGTTGAAACTAATTGATAAATTTAATATTTTGAATCCATATTTGATTAGTTTATAATTCAATTCCATCCGCAAATAGTATTTTTATTATTAATAATACCGTGATCGGTAGCAAAACTAATTCCAATTTTATTTTATTTTTTAATTGAAAAAAATATATTAAGATATAATCCTTTTGACCAAAACAATAACAATTAAATAAATAATTAAATTTTACTAAAAAAAATATAAATACTTAACAAAACAATCTAAAACATGTCTTATATATATATTTTTAATTAGAGACCTTTTATTTGACAATAAAAAAATTTGAGTTTGAGAGCAAATATTTGGCGCCTCTAGATTATCACGTGAAGCTTGCGAGGTACAACAAGAAACCGACTATCACTTCAAGGGAAATGTAGACTGCGGTGAGGTTGGTGTTGTCTGGTGAATTGGGTAAACATGTTGTATCTGAAGGAACAAAGGTTGTTACAAAGTTTACAAGTTCTTAGGTTATGAAATTTGAGGATTTAGGGTTTCCGGTTGTAAATTTAATTCAAACTTAGAAATCGATATGTTGTTTTCTTTCTTGTGGTTTTGTTATCTGATTGATCTTTCTGATTTCGCTATTAATCAAAGATATTAATTTCAAATATTGATTTCTTTGATTTTGTTTTATAAAAAAAATTGCAGCTCGCCTCTTATCTTGCCATCAAGAAGATCGGGTTTCGAACAAGATTGTCATTACCATCAGTTACTAGTTTATTTCTTAATATAAAATTATACAAATTATTGGGTCCACAAATTACTTCATTTTAATATAATTCTATAAAAAAAATTGGTTATTCGACAAGTATGATTCATTCTTTTTACGCTAACGAAAAGTCGGAAAGTTCCACAAGGCGATATTAAAATATAATTAAAAATTATAGAGAAGTTTTGTTAAAGAAGAGGAAGAAAATAGTTAGGTTTTAATGTAATTCATTCTTTGGGTATTAGATTAGTTTTAGAGAGAAGTTTGGGTAGAGAAGAGTAAGAAAATTGTTTAGATTTTTGGTATATGATGGGTAAAATGATCATTTTGCATAAAATAAAATAAAATAAAAAGTTTGATTTAAAAAGTTTGATTTAAGGTCTCATTAGCCTTGCCCTATTTTCCTGATGAGATAATAAAATGTCAAATGTGTTATAATTTTTATAACAAATAACACGATGTTAAGTTAAATAATAAATACTAGATGTTAAGTTAAATAATAAATACTACTAGTAAATTTATTTTTGTAAAATAGTTTAATAACAAAAAAAATTAAAAATAAAATAAATAATTAAATAATTATTTAATAAAAATCTATTAATAATTATTAAAAATATAATTAGTAGAATAATTTTGCTTAGTAATTATTTGAAGATTTAAAACTATATATTATTAGAAACAATATCAATGAATGACCATCTTTTAATAATTAGTATTTTTTATTATTCTTATTTATCATATTATATATATTATACATTATATATAATTTATATATTCGGAGATCGGATACTTTAAAAATTCATACTTGATTCAACTTGGCTACCGACTAGAATATATATAAATAAATAAATAAAGTTTTTATATGTTCGGACCAAACAGAAAAACAAACAGAAAAACTCAGGATCAAATCACATTTTCATACCTAACATACAATTCTATATTTTTTAAGCAAATAAGATGATATTACTAAATTGGAAGTTTACAGAGTGGTAGGGAAAAATTGAGAAAAGAAACAAACAAGAGGGGCTGCAAAACAAAAGCCCTAAACAAAAGCCTCAATTCACTTTACTATCGACATAACCCTAATTTTAGTTAAATCAGAACCCTTCTTCAACCTCTCGACCAGATCAACACCCCAACCCGACTTCCATCCATGCAGCTTCCATGGTCGACGAACCCAATTCCACTTAAAATCAAACCCACCAAAATATCCTCGAACCAGCTTTAAACTTCCCAAACCAGCTTCAAACTTCCCAAAGCCTTAATCAAAGTCAATATATCCCAGACCCAAGCTCTCAAGCGTGGTTATGGCTAGAATCTGAGGAGGTGCATTCAAACCCTCAAAAGAGAAGCTTTGACGAACACCAATGGCCCTCTTCACGATCCAGTCCGCAGCCTGATTCTGAGCTCTGGATACGTGACGGAGGGTCATTCTAGACCTAATCAATCTTCTACAAAGAGTACCCAGAGGCTCGACTGAAGGAGCATAAAACCCATTTGCAATCATGTTGATTAGAGTCTGATAGTCCGACTCTAAATCAACATCTTCCCAACCATTCTGCTTGCAAATGAGGAGACCCTCCACAAAAGCTTTACATTCGGCTTGAAACGGGGTAAGCTTTCCAAAAACAAACCCTTTCCCGATTAGAATTTCTCCATTACTATTTCTAACAATCAACCCTCCACTGGATTCTCCAGAAACTTGGCACGCACCATCCACATTGATCTTCAGCCTACCAGGAGGAAGAGCCAACCATTTCAGGTACTTTACACCCTTCTTCCTTCTATTAATAGATTTGCATCCCATTGATGAACCTGCTTGCAAAGCATAAGACCAGTGCTTAGACTTTAGATTATCCCCAGAGTCAACAGCCAAAACTATTTTACAAATTCTATCAACAGCACCCTGAAAGTCATCATGGGTGTTGTTGAACTTAGAACAATTTATGTTGAACCAAATGGTCCAACAGATGACCTGGGGAATTAAGTGAGTGATATGAAAGTTACAATTAGAAAAATTGAACCAAGTTATGAGCAGATGATTCAAAGACATATATCTATAAATAGGGACTTTGAACAGACAACTAAAGTAATTCCAAATCGCCCAAGCATAGTTGCAGTTGATGAAGAGATGATTTTTCTCTTCACAACTGCAACAGAATTGACATTTTGAAACAATGACCAGATGCCTTTTGGAAAGAATACTGTCTATTGGGACATAATTTTTGATGATTTTCCAGCATAAAAAAGAAAATTTCTTTGGAATAAAGTGACTCCAATTTTTTTTTCTTCAGAAAATTAGTTTTATTGATTTTTTCCCTGATAACACTCCAAGTTTCAGTAGTGTTAAAGTTTTTTGTTTTTTGATAACTTCTAGTAAATCTGGTCATCCTGATCAGATTTAATCTTTAAAGTTTTAATATGGTTTAACTGATCTTGATTTAGAAAAACCAAAAGAGAATCAGTGTCCCAACAGTTTCCTTTCCAAAAGGACTTTACGGTGGCAGGTAAAAACCAATTGTTACTTAGACTAGATTGAAAAGGAGGCATGTCATGCCAACTATCAAGCCAAAAGTCAGTACAACCCTTACCCAGAGACCAACCAATATACTGCTCAGCCACATTTTTGATAGCATAGAGTCTCTTCCAAACAACTGAGTCAATAGCCTTACAATTAGCTTTTATAGGATGAGTATGAGGGTTATATGTTTTATGCATTAAGTCAGACCAGATAGAATTATTTTTCCAAAAAATAAACCAGAGCTTATAGCTAAAGTTAGTCTGAATATCCACCAGTCTTTTAATATTCAAACCCCCCTCATCATAGGGTTTACACAACACATTCCAAGAGGTCCAATGTATAGCCTTTTCATTATACTTGGACCTCCAAAGGAAACGGTTAAAACACAGATCAATTTTGTTAAGAATAGAACAGGGAATAGCACTATTTTGCATCCAAAAGTAGACAATTGGATGAAGCACATTAGATATTAAAGATAATCTGACACCAAAGGACAGATTCTTAATGTCCCATTCATGAATCTTGTTATGAATTTTCTCTATTAGGGGAAAGTAATTCTTCCCTTTGTTATTTGCAGATATGTTGATGCCCAAGTAGACAAAAGGAGTTGTTTCAATGTTGTAGCCAGTTTCCAGCTTTAGTTTAGCAGCTCTATCTGTGGAGAACTTTGAAGAGGTAATGACTTTTATCTTATACTTGTTTATAGCTTGTCCACTGATCAACTGGTATTTATCAAGCAGGTCACTAAGATTCTTGATAGTGGAGGGCATGTTGTTAGCAAAGATAATGATATCATCTGCAAAAGCCAAACTAGGTAAGAGATAGTTAGACTTTGTATAAAATCTCATACTGTTATTTGCATCAAAAAGAGCCTGAATTTCTCTTATTAGCACATCTTGAGCCATAATGAAAAGGCTAGGAGACAAGGGATCACCCTGTCTCAAACCTTTGCTTTGAGGAAAATAACCAACACTCAGACCATTTATTAAGACTGAGACCATAACATTAGAAATTAAACTACTAACAAAGGCAACAACCTCCTTAGAGAAACCAAAACAAGATAAAACCTTCAACACAAAGGCATGAGACATCCTGTCAAATGCCTTTGTCATATCCAACTGCATAATGATGTTGCCCTTTACTGGCCTTTTATTGATATTATGAAGCATCTCCTTAGTAATAAGAATATTCTCATGAATAAGCCTACCCTTCACAATTTAGGAAGTAAATCAGCAATTCTACGATTAAAAAAACTAGAAATGACCCTGTTAAAAATGGTGCACAGACTTATAGGCCTGTAGTTATCCCAGTTAATAGGATTTGAACCCTTAGGAATTAAACAAATCCCAGTGGCAAAAACCCTTTTAGGAACACTACAGCCCTTAAGATAGGCATTCAAAGATTTGCACATATCAGTCTTTATAATATCCCAACAAGATTTAAGAAAATAAGTATTGAAACCATCTGTGCCAGCAGCAATGTCTTACTTCATAGAATTAATAGTAGCCCATACTTCATCAGTACTGATAGGTCTAAGCATAGAGAGATTATCAGAATCAGTTATGATCTTAGGAATATTAGAAAAAAACACATCCTGCATATCAGTATTATTAGTAGCATCATTAGAGAAAATAGTTTTAAAATGAGACTCAGCAGACTTTGCAATTTCATTTTGACTGATTAGCCAGGTTCCATTCTCCTTGATTCCACTTATAAAGTTCTTTTTGCGCTGCTTAGAAACATATTTATGATAAACCTTAGTATTAGCATCAGACTCCTTCAACCAGGTATTGAAACACTTTTGTCTCCAATAGGACTCCTCATCCTTAAGAGCCTGAAAAAGAGTAATATTAGAAGCATCCAAGCTAGCCTTAGAACTAACACTGTTTTCTCTGAGATGAGTAGCCTCCTTAAGATTAACGTCTTCAGTAGCCATCTTCACCTTATTAAAGATATTTCCAAAATGATTAGTATTCCAAACTCTAAGCACCTTCTTGAGCCTCTTCAACTTGTAGCCTCATTAAAATCTTCAGAACTCCCAACATCAAAACTTGAACAGCCCAATTGATCCTCAGAACTAGTGATAGAGTTAAAATCACCAGCCAATAACCAAGGTCTATTATCATCAACTAGAGAAACCAAATTCTCCCAAAGAACCTTTCTAAGAGAACGTCTGTTCTTAGCATACACAGAAGTGAAATTAAATTGTAAACTATTATTATTAATGTCCATGTGCAGAAACTGATCACTGTCCACCTTAACTAAAAGGTTAACATCAGCAGCCCAGAAGACCCAGACCTTACTAGAGCAATTAGAAGCAAAGTTCACCAGCCCTATTCTTTTAGATATCTTTCCCATTTTATCCACATTAGTCATTGGCTCCTGAATCGTAACAACTTTAATCTTATCACTTTGAACCATGAAAGTAAGCCTTGATAAGGTTGAGGGGTTATTAATGCCTCGGGCATTCCAGCTACATATCTTTATCATTATCAGATAAAGATTTAAACTTGTTGCTCTCCATCTTCTTAAGAGAGTTTATAGATACCTTCTTACTACTCTTCTTCTTTTTGGCAGATTTAATCTTTTGAGTGATAACCTGATTAAAGTCAAGATGAGGTGAAGTAACACTTGGGGAATCACACAAAGAATTCGAACTTGGAGAGACATCACAACTACCAATATTTTCCAGAATTGGAGAAGCATTACCCTAGTTCTGTCTATCAACATTATTATGAAACACCAAATCAAGCTTATGGAGGGCACCAATGATCTCCTGATCATTCTTGGATGAACTGTTATCTTCAACAATAATGGGTGCAGTATCATTCACACCAGCATCATCCACGGACACAGAATCTTTAGGAGCAATAACAGATTTTAACTTCCTTGTGTATACTTTAGTAACTGTTTGTAACTGATTAACTTTTGGATCTTTAAGATCTTGAGATGTATTCACAACATTAAGAGAATCTTTTTCTAATAAAATTTCCAATTCATTCTTCTGATCTTCAATAACCTTCTTACTGTCAATTTTCCTGCAATCTTTAACTATGTGACCCAGATGGTGGCAATGTGAACAATAACCAGGAGCATTCTTATAACTGATCCCAATCCATTCCCCGCCATTCTCACCAAACCCAACCCACATTCTTCTTTTAAGATCCATAGCAACATTAATCTCAACCTGGGCATAACAAGTATTTCTGCTTGCTCTATGCTTATCCGACACCACAATACGGTGGGTTATACCAAGAGTAGAAGCAAGATCATGAATGACAAAAACATTATACATAAATTCCGGTAATCTTTCAAACCTAACCCATAGTAACACAATTGGATTTTCAACATTCTTATTAAAATCTGGACTCCATTTAAGAAGCCTCATACTCTTCCCATCAACAGCCCATATGTTTCTACACCAGAGAAGACTAACGTCTTCCTTGAGGCAAAATTCTATCAACACATGGCGAGAGTCAATGTAAATAAAACTGAAAGCACCCCTAAACTTGAACGAATCCAGAAAATGTTGAAGGGCGGTTCTCTTAGGGACACTATCGGCAAACTTCCCAATCAAAGTAGACCTACTTTGCATTAATAGACGTTCTTTTGTTTCACCCGAATATTGTATAGAAATATGACTAGCAGAACATTTGACAAACTCTGGATAGGTTTCTTTAATTATCGATTTTTCCTTGGCAGTTTCTAAATAAGATTTCCTACTTGTTAGAGCATCATCATTCAAGTCTTTCTTCAGAAGTGGGAAATCATCATCTTTAAAAACTCTGTTTTCCATGTTAGAAACAGAGCAAAACAACGAATAATAAACAGAGATACAAGCTAATTGCTAAGAAAGCAATCCACAACACACTCTTGAAGAACAAAGCTAACAATCAATGCCGGAGAAGGCACCGGAGCCGGGAAGAAAAGAAGCCAGAACTACACGTTCTTGGAGAAGCCGTTTTTCACTTTTCTTTTTCCCATTTCTTTGGTATCAATTTGTTTTTCCCATACAATTCTATATTTTTAAGTCTGTTTCTTTTTTCAAATTCATTAAAACAAATATATATTCCTAAAATTTAAATATTTAATCAGAAATATTATAAGTACAGTTTTGACTTGTATAAGTAATATATTAGGTATCGTCACATTATTTATATATAATATAATAAAAATACACTTATTAAATATAAATTCAACCATTATTAAACTTAAAATGGTGTCTTAGTGATTTGACATCTGAAATTCGATATCACATATTTGATTACGTCGGTTAAAAATCACACTTAGTCTTCGATGTTTGTTTTTTGTATTAATTTTTTTTCACTTTTGATTTCTATTCATCTTTTTTGTTTCGGAAATTTGTAAATGTGGGCCTCCGCACATGTGAAGCATGAGAAACTGCTACGTGTCTTTTACTTTTGTTGCAAGTTTGGTCCCCAAAAATTGAGCCAATAATATCTCTACAAATGCCACATCATACGCCATGTAAGCAGCCACGTCACATTTACCATTTACTCTAAAATTTAACCATTTACCATTTACTTTCACCTTTTACCCTAATTAGACCACGTCGACCCTAAATAAACCTAACCCAACCCAACTCATTCTAATATAACCTAACCCAACCCAATATAATATAACCCAAACCCGAGACCCGTTACATTACCCAAATACCCAATTAAATCATCCAACCCCAAATTAACCCTAATTGGATCGACACCGTCTGTTCTTCCTCATTTCTTCTCTCATTTCTTCTCCATTTCTTCTGCTTCTCCCTTCTGTCTATCTATATTTTGTCCATTTACCAAATTTCGTAAACCCTAATTTCAAGTCTCCATCTCATTTCTTATTCCTTCCATCACCAAAACCCATCATTTTACTCCAGCCACTCGAGGCCCTAAAATTAAAATGTCTTTGTCCAGCGTTTCAAGACCCTCTGCTAACTCTTGTGGTGATGGTATTTGTGAATGCGGGTTACCCTCTGTCACCCGCACTGCTTCAACTGATCCAAATCGAGGAAGAAGATTCACTGAGTGTAGCAATTTTGGGGTAAGTTTGTTATTCATATACCTTTTACGAGTTAGTTAATATCTTCCTTAGTTAGTAAATATATTCATGTGATTCTGTAGAGATGAGGACATTTCCTTTATTTTCGGTGGATTGATCCTTCAATTAACCATGGGATCGCAACCTGTTATCAATGGATTATTGAAGAGGTTTTCAATAATAGAAGCAGATTGTGAAAGGATGAAGAAGATTATTGTTTTTCTGTTTGTATTGGTAGGGAGTATAATTATATTTTAATTGATTTCTTATGGTTAGTTAGCCACTATAATTGTTACAGAGTTGTTATCAGATGGCTTAAGTCTTATAATAGGGTTAAGAAACAAATACTTGTAATTGTTGGATGGTTGTTTCTTATTTCAATGATAATGTATGATTCTACGAGTCTTGTTGATCTTGTATTTTTGTCCCTTGTTAAGGTTTATAACCTATATTATGAGTGTAATGGCTTCAACAAATGGTTTGTTGATGCATGTATCTGTGACATATAAGTGTATTCGTTACCTCTGATTTGTTAAGACTTGTAATTTTAAATGTAACCTGTAATCTACAAAATCATTGTAACTAGCTTGAAAATCATGTGAACCTGCTTGAAAATCTACAAATATTTGGCTAAAGAGCTGTATTAGGTTTTCTACAACCTGCTTGAAAAAAAAAATCTATAAAAAATCTACAAAATCAAGTGAACCATAATGCATTACTTACATCATAAATTACAAAAACACATTTCATGTTTCATTACATTAAACCATCCAATGTTTACAAAACATCTGCACTAGTCTAACCCTTCACATGATTCAAAAAACAGTACCTACACTGGATTAAACATTCACATGACTACAAAAAACACCACATAATAGTCTAACCATTTCAAATGTTTACAAAAAAGAACACCATAATAGTTTAACCATCAATTAACGACTAAAAACAGGACTACAGTAGCTTTCTCTTCTTATGGTTGGACGGAGCTTGTTGTGAATCTTTAAATATCTTCATTTCACCTGTTCTCTTCCAAGAAGTGTGAGGTGGGATTATGCTACTCTGGGAAGAAAATATACCACTTTCTTTCTATTATGTATAATACAAATCAATTTAACCATTGAACAACTTTAATAAAGTTATATACATATAACCATTACTGCCTCCACTTGCAATACTATATACAAATAAACTTTAATAAAGTTAGGTTGAGAATCTTACAGTTCTTACAGCTTTTTGTTTCTCCAATTGTCTAAGTGGTCTCTTCTATCAACACAATATATGACAGTATCCTGCAATCATTCTACAAGTCTTTATTAATACATGGACCAACAACCAACAACTAATGGAACCATACACCAACTAATGGGACCAGCAACCAACAATAAGTATGTGGAACATTCAATAAGCCCAACTCTATATGTGTACACTGCATACAGTCTATAGTGAATCCCACAACTATTCTTTAAAACAATGTTATATCCCAAGGCAATCACAATACTCAAAGCAAGGCAAATAACAAAATTACAATTATAAGACAGTGGCACAACACTCACAGCAAGCCCATTCAACAACCATTATTGACCATCACTCATAACACTCACAGAAAACCCAACAAAAACTAAAATTAACAAGCCCATAAAGCAGCTAAATTAATAACTGTTTATTACAAGCCCAATAAAGCAGCAATACATTACAATCAACATCCAAGATTAAACAAGTAGAACTATACAGTCAGTATTAAGAAGTAATATAAAAATAGATTGAACCACACTTACATCACCCATGCCAGTTTGATTCCCAACTCCACCCATTCTCACATGTTGTAAAACGGACCCTAACTTAGTTATTGACACCAATAATAAAAAAAATTTAGTAATAAATATTACAGTTAGGAGTATTTACAGTTATTACATTGTAGTTTGACCATTCAGCTGACTGAGTGTTGGATGGAGTTGCTGTAATGTTGCTTGGAGGTGGAGGAGTATTGCTTGTAGCTGGAAGAGAGTTGGCTGAAGGTGGTGGAGTATGGGTTGGAGGTGGTGTAGGAATGATTAGAGGCAGTGGAGTATTTGTTACAGTTGGTGGAGTATGGGTTGGAGGAGGTGGATTCGGAATGTTGCTTGGAGCTGTTTGTGACCCATAAGGAGCTGATTTGCTGTTGGTTTGAGCTGATGGGGTTACTGTTGGACATTTATGACGATTATGTCCAATAGACTTGCAAATACCGCATCTCCTGGTGTTATGTTTCTTCGATAGCCTCGTTCGAATTGGTTCAACAGCCAATGGTGGTTGGACTCTTTTAGAAGGATCTTTCCTTCTCGTAGTTTGCCGTCTGCCTCGAACAACTTTTGTTGGAGGATCTGTGAACACCAACAATTTTGCCTCGACATGTAAATGTCAGCAAAGAACGAGTCATCGATGCCGTCAACACCAACATTATCTCTTCCAACACTATCTCTAGCATCTTCATCACCATTAATAGCAGCCTCAACATCTTCTGTGCCTTCTCCATCTGCGCCCACACCTTCTGTATCTTCCCTATCTGCCTGCACACCTTCCGTACCTTTTCCATTTTCCTGCAAACCATCTGTATAATCCCCATCTACCTGCAAACCATATGTAGAATCCCTATCAGGCTGCACACCTATACCATCAACTGCAGCCTCAACACCTTCTGTATCATCCCCTTTAGCCTTTACATTTTCCCTAACACCATCCCCATCTGGTGTAACATCAGCCTTAACACTATCACCTATTACACTATCTACCACATAAATAGTAGGAGCACCCACTGAACTGTCTACCACATCAACAGTTGGAGCACCTACTGCATTGTCTACCACATCAACAGTTGGACCACCAACAACATTTTCATTTTCAGTATCTAGAACACCAACAACATTTTCATTTTCATTATCTAGACCACTAGCAACATTTTCATTTTCATTATCTAGACCACCATTAATATCACCATCCACATTTTCAGTATCTAGACCACCATAAACATTTTTATTTTCAGTGTGAACATATATATTGTCATCAAACATTCCTAAAATATCAACTACAACCAGACTGATATCACCTTCAACATCGAAAGTTGGAATGAAAGTTTTGTTCCTAAGTTTGGTTGGAGATATCACTTCTAGAGGGGGTGTCCTATCAGAAAAGATGTTCACTATCCTATCACTACCAATCATTTTTGTTACCTCATAACAGTCTGCATTTGTCTCTAGTATTTTGAGAGAAGTACTTGAACCCGACAACGAGTAAGTGAACACAAAATGTCCCCCTCTTCATGTAGCTATCGAAGTGGATAAAATATAACTCTAAAAATAAAAATTTGACGCAGCTAATGAAGTCTACGATTTCTGACATGTCCCCAATGTACTTCAATTTATTTTTTCCAGTTAATTTTGCCATCGAAATGGTAATTCACAACAAACAAGTTGTCATTCACACGTGAGATAAACAAATAAAAACATAAACTTTTAACAGTAGCCTCAACACCATTACAAACATCATTAAACATCAACATTAGACCGAGAACAACACCATTAAACCTAGAACAACCCAAAATAATAAATTAAACCCAGAACAAGTAGGGATGGCAATGGGCCGTCCGCGGGCCGGGTTCGGGTCGGCCCATTTGAGCCGTTTTTTTTACACTTGAGCCCGAACCCGGCCTGACCCGCTTCCGGACTCATATTTTCAAACCCGAGCCCTTCCGCTAATGTCCGCCGGTCAACCCGGCCCGACCCGCGGATATTAATTTTAATATTTTTTAAATATTTTTTAATTAATTTTAAATATATTAATTTATTTTTTAAATATATTATTTTTATTATATATATAAATATTATTTTTATATATATTTTATGATTTTTGGGCCGGAACGGGCCGGACAAATTAGAAACCCGAACCCGGCCCAAGGGTTGCGGGTTACAATTTCTGAACCCGAACCCGGCCCGGTCTAAGTTCGGGCCGGACAAAACCCGGTCGGGCCGGATCGGGCCGGACAGCACCCGAATTGCCACCCCTAAGAACAACCCAGAACAGTAACATCAAACCCAGAACAATAATTAAACCCAAAATAACACAATTATACTCGGTACGAGACCATTAACAACACCATAACACCATAACACCATTAACAACACAATTATACCCCGCACAATACCATTAACAACACCATAACACCATTAACAACATAATTATACCAAGCACAACACCATAACACCCTAAACAACATCATATAACTCGCTTTTCATACCAACTGAAGTTAAATATTTGTATACCTATGAAAATACAACTAAAATCAAATAACTCACCTCTGTAAAAATGTTTTTCCATGCTGAAAGAGCTTCGACTGGCGACTTAGGATTTTGGGAAAAGTGGAGGGCTTCCATTTAGGATGAAGAACTGGATATATCGATACATTTAGGGTTTATGAATTTTGGCTGCAAAACCCTATATGTTAGGATGAAGAATCACCCGTGGTTGAAATCAATTAAGGATTAGGAATAGAATAAGCCGATGGCTTAGGCTTAGGGTTTACTAATTTAGGTTTCGATTTTGTTTTCGAGATTCAGTAGAGATTTAGAGAAAGGGAAAGGGAAAGGGAGAACAACTGAAGAAGTCGCGTTTGGGGTTTCTCATTTGGGGTTTCTGGTTAGAAATTTGAGGTTCACGTTTTGGAGGGAGAAATTAAGGAAATTAGGGTTTTTTGTTTTAAATGGGTTAATTGGGGGCTGAGTGATTTAATTGGGTATTTGTGTAATGAAACAGGCTCAGATTTGAGTTATATTATATTTAGGGGTGATATTATATTTTGGAAAAATGATTAATAAATGATAAAGGTGGTATACAATTATATATAATATTTGGTCGGTTTCGGTTTTATTCGGTTATAAAATCGAAAAATCCGAAAACCGAAAACCGGCCGAATTTAATTCGGTTTGACATTTAAAAACCGACACCGAATATTATTATTTTTAAACCGAACAAACCGACAATTTTTGATTTGGTTTGGTCGGTCGGTTCGGTTTTTTTCGATTTTCGCACACTCCTAATTATATTGGATTGGATTGGGTTATATTAAAATGAACTCGATTAGGTTAGGTTTATTTAGGATCGATCCAGTCCAATTAGAGAAAAAGGTGAAGTAAATCGTAAATGGTTAAATTTTGGAGTAAATTGTTAATATGACATGGTTGTTTACATAGGGTGTAATGTGGCATTGACAGAGACATTATTGACCCAATTTTTAAGAGACCAAACTTGGAACACATCACAATTTCTCAAACTTCACGAGAAAACCAAATTTGTAAATTTTTAAAACGAAATGAATAAATAGAAATTAAAAAAAAAATAGATCGATAAAAAACAAACATAAAAAACTAAAAGTAATTTTTAACCAATTAAATCATAAGTAGTGACGATGAATACACATCATAGAAGGAAAACCAAAACCAAAATTTAATTAATAAATTATTTATTAATATATATTTATTGAATCGTGACATCTCCCATCTCATTATTATAATATTAAAAATTATAAAACTAAATTAGACGTGATTGTTGGTGATGGTGTGAATACATGAATTTCTTGATGGCTGAGTTTATAAGAAATAAAATCAAAAGGGGGCCACTCAGTTACTTGGAAACGGGTGGGCCCATAGTGGCGAGAACCACAGTTTTGCTTACGCTCTATGTTCTTCTTTTTCCGTGAATCCAACCAGAGTGTTGTAACTTGTAAGCCGAACAATACCGTAGAGGGGGCCTATTACTGATTTGCTATTAAACCAATTCATTCAGTCGGTAATTTATAGAGTATAATGGATTCGAATAATTTCACTCGTTTATTTTAATTATTTTAATTGTGATGCAATAAAATCTGGCTGATGTATCCGAATATTTAAATTTTTATATGAAGATTAAAATCATATACACTACAAAATATATGGAGTAATATACTTCTTATTCAAAAGATATTTTAGCAACATCATACATTAAAATATCACTTTGCACCGCATTAAAAAAGGTAAATATTTACTATTGATTTTATAGTAACGTTGCTAAATTCGTTTCAACCAAATATTATTTTAAGTTACATAATATGGGACTCAATTTTTTAACAGATTTAGAGGTTTTATTGGTAATTTTTTTTAAATACAAGATGTTTGAGGAAGGCTCTGTAGAATATTTGGGACACTTGTTATTTTTAGTTTGCAAGGACTAGAGAATTTAGATCATGCAATTGTTTTTTCAACTAAATTCTCATGGTTTTTGGTTGGATATCGAACCACATCACAATTTATATTTAGTCGGACTTTTAATTTTTTTTTAGATTTATGTCATTGGTATGGGTGAAGAATCGTCTTAGAACTTTGTCTTTCAGTTCAAAGCTTCGAAACCAAACTTTAGAATTATATTTATTCTGCATTAGAGTTTTGTAGTGTTCTTATTAAAGGTGGGCTTTAACGTTTTTTCTTCAATTGCATTAAGTTTAATGCTCAGTGATTATGAATTACTACCCTCATCATATGTCAAATTTTGATAAAATGGCATGACAATTGTGGTTGGTACCGGTGATTCCTTGTCATAAACCAAAGTAAATGGTGTTTCTTTTGTTGCCGAACGTGTAACTGGTTTGTAAGACAATAAGAATTCTTCCAAGATGGATGCCCAATTACCTACTGCACCTTCCAACATCCTTTTGATGCTATTATATATGATCTTATTGGACGACTCCACTTCGCCATTTTCTTGAGGATGAAAATGAAAAGATAATATTTCTTGATACATTTTGTGCCACAAAATGGATCAATCGTTTGGTGGGACTTTTCTGGTAAGTTATGTTGAGACCTAAACAAATGTAGTGGATTTTATTTTGAGCTTTCAAGCTTTAAGCTTACTTTCATGGAGTAGCCTTTCAATTAGAAATTCGATAATAGGTGTGTGCTAATCTTCTTCATCTAATTATCTCATATGAGTTACCATGACTCATGAAGATGAAACTATTAATAGAAAGTTATTGGGGAGGATCATGGAATATTTTTATGGAAAACGCCCATAGTTCTAATGTCATATATGATGAAGAAACCTATGCATCAACGACTACTATATACGATCTTGGGACTTGCTCAAAAGTAATATCATAAAATAGGACTGTCTGGCGGAAAAAATTCTTTAGGTACCGAATGATAAAGTATTTTTTAGCTTTAGTTTTACTGAGTACTTGATGAACCACTAGTTGTGAGTGTGTAAGTATCCAGACCCTCTATGTGCCGATAATTGTTGGCTAGCATCTTTAGTTGTCTGCAACCACCAATGCTAATACTAGCTTCTTTAGTTGTAAGTATTGATTTTTATGCACTGAGTAATGACTTACTTGCATAGTATATAACCTTGGATTAATTTCCTTCTTCTTGAATAAGCATAATGATCACAATATAGTCTGGCACCGTCAAATAGAAAAACAAAGACACTCTAGGTTCGGTTTGCTTAATAATTCTAGTGAAGAATTTTTTTTTCATGTTTTGAAATGCTTCTTCACAAGCCGAAGTCTAGTCTTGCTCCTTGCAAAACTTGAAGGAATGGTTGGAATTTAGAAAGATATGGAAATTAATCGGTTTAACACATCCAATCTCCCTGCAATAATTGTATATTTTTTGTTACGAGAGAATCTATAACGATTAAGTTTGAGAGTTTATTATGATATGCTTCAATGACCTTCTCACTTACCATGAACCAAATGAATTAGCCTAACTCAACATCAAAAGTACAATTCTCTAGACCGAGCTTGAGATGCTCTTCTGAGGTTGCTAATGGTTATGGACAACTAAGTCGTATGATCTTCTTCTTGAACGTTGATAACCAACATGTCAAAGTTATCTGTTTCCGGTTTATGCTAAATTGAATTACGAAAACGTTATTCATAAGAAGTTGATAAATAAAACTAACATGCTTCAGTTTGAAAGGTTGTATCACTGCAACCCGTTTTATATGATATATACAGGGTATTCTTGATTATCTTCATGCATCTGTATTTTATTTTACCCATAATTAATGTTCATGAATGATAAAATATTATTATGGATGTAGCACATACAAGCTAATTGATTAACAGAAAAAGAAATGGTCATTTAGATAAGCACTATTGAGGTTCATAAAGTCTATGTACATCTTTCATATTCCATTTACCATTCTTTTTTTTACTAATACTGGGTTGGTTGGCTAACGAGAATCCTGAATATAGTAGTAAGTTTATCTACCTCTTTAATAATGGCTTCCGTTTTTTATAAAAGAAATATATTTTGTTTTGTTTGATTGGAGGTAAGTTATTTTTGATAGAAACTTTATGTCATATAACGTTTTGTTACGACCTCGGTGGCACCCTGGGCATTCCAAAAAAATATGTCTAAGTTGTGTTGTTAAAATTCAAGTAACTTCAACCTTAGTTATATTGGTATGTTACAACATATCCATAATATCTTGTTTCCTCTCATGTTGAAATGTTTTACTTTATCTCATGTTCTATAAGGTGGGGGCTCTATTAGGTCATCCATATTATAAAGGAAGACAACTATCTATTGTGAAGTTGAATAATATTTCATGGAAGTCTTTTGATTTTCTATAATCACTCCTATATTTTATTGATTGGTTTAAATGAATGAATATATTTTAAAGACTACAACATACATTTAATGCATCAATGGTATTCTTAAAATGATGTTGTAAGATAAATGAGTATATATTTTGCCAATATTGATATCTAACGCGAGTTCTCCAAACATATTGACATCCGCACCGGTAATCCAACGAAAATCCTTTGAGAGAGAATTAAGACTAGAGCACTTCTCATCCTATCACATATACTATTATAGAGAATGTTGATCGAGCTTCCAGTCTCTATCATGACTAGTTTGACTATTACCCTTACAAATTCCACCATAATTAGGACAACTTCATTATTGGGTGTCACGACTCCTCACACGTTATCATCGGTGACTTCCAAAATAAGTTATAGATTGTGGTAAATATATGGTTAAGTGTGCCCTTGATGCTAGACTTTTGGATCGTTCACATGTTACTTCTTTATGTATTTAGTGATTTCATAGAATGAATCCCCTTCAACAATCATTTTGATGGTTTTTATATTAAGGTCCATGTCATGACATTTCTCTTCTTCTATATCGATGATGGAATTTTTTCCAGAGATCTTGTACCATATGGTGTTGCTAGAGCTCGCCTTTCACATCTTGGTGGAGGGTCTCGATCAATCGATGAGTATCTTGGTTTTTTAATGTTTTTCTTTTCAACAAACTCCGAAAGTTTTTTCTCATCAATCATATTTTGGACATGATCCTGCTGTACCCAACAATCCTTGGTATATCGTCTTATGTATTAATAAAACTTAGATAAAGTTTTTTATTTTTGTGCTCATTGAGGATTTTTAACCTGTCTGGTCTTATGTATGTGGGCACATCTTTGGCGCATTTATAGATAACTTCTACATTATCAGTTAGTTTAGTCAATGGTCCATTGGATAGACATTTGTCATCGAGAATTGGTGTTATTATTAAAGTTGTTTATATGCCTTGATATATTATTTTGATTATTCATGGGTCTTGAAAATGTTCAGTATTGTTCTTGGAAGCCTCATGATGTTGTTTGTAGTTCACCTCAGCTAGTGTCAATCTTTCGATGTTTTTCACCAACAATTAATACGAAGAGTATATAGTTGGAATTGTTGTGTCTCTATCAACTTTTGCTATAAAGATCTCCTCAACCTTGATATGATATTTTACATATTTAAAAAAATCATTGAAGTCGAGTGCAATCTTTTTTATTATGGAATTTGATAGAGTTTTTTACAGTATTATTTGCTCGGATGTTGCAACTACGACCAAATCATGAAAGTCTTATAGTTTGTTATTTGTAACAAAACAATCAGAGTATATTCTCGTGAAGTTTCATTTAGTTGTAGTTTTTAGTAGATGACTTAGTCTTCATCTCCCTTGATCATCTTAAAGCCAATGAACTAGTTTTTGAAGCTTTGTATCTTATTACGTTTGATGCATTCTATAGGGGTTGTTGACCCACGCCAAATCCCTGCCTAAGAAAGTCATTAAAAATACCATACACTTCATCTTATCAAGACCCTTCAAACATATATGACTAATTAAAATGTTTTTAATAGATAAACGCAACTCTATGAACATGCATATTTTTGTGTTTGCCAAAACAATGAACAAATCTCACCACAACAACAAACATAGCAAACCAATGGTTACTGACTATTGTTTAACCATTCCGAGTTCGTTCGCACGAGCTATATAGTTACCAGTAGTAAAATTCATTTTCCACCACCGACAAGCCTAACTCTTGTCGTAAGTAATTCTTGAGATTCCCATGTTGTCGCGATAAGAAAATATTTTACCATGATAATGACATGTAATTTCAGATTTTAATGATATAGATAAATAATTCGTTTAGGTTTAATATTAAACTTGAGTCTAGATACTTTTATTACTTGATGATAATTGTACACCGGAAATTTATCACATTAAGATATAATTGGAGGCTCTACAAAGAGTTGTTTGATTATTACATTGTTTATCCATTCAAATTGAATGATGTTTCTGTCAATAGGCCTCTCAACTATTTAACCTATTTTCCCGTTACAACCAACAATATGAAGTTAAAATTTATAGTTGAATGAGATATACACATGTGCTTCTTTATTCTCAGTGAAATAAAACCTTGTGCAAAAGTGAACATCCATCATATAGTCGATTTGTTATCGACTAAACTGGTGATCCAACTTTCATATGTATATCATTCAAGTATCTAGGAAAATTATATTATTCAAAATACATGGTTTTAGTTTTATTTAATTAAAAATAATAATCCTTCTTCTAGCATTCCAGTGTTCAAAGATTTGATTTACCAGTAAACTCACTCATTTTACTTACCATAAATGAAAAATCTGCCATAGTGCACAAAATTGCATACCTCAAACTTTCTATAATACTTGTCTATTCTAGGTAAAATATTTCTTCAACCTCGTTCTTTTTTAGATTTAAACTAGGATCATATGATGTATAGGTTTCTTTGAGTTTCAAATGTATAAAGTTACTAAGTATTTTTTTAATATAACGTGATTGACTTTAAGAAAAATATCCACTATTTTTTAATATCTTTATTCCTGAAATACTATCCATTTTTTAAGATCATTTATATCAAAAGTTTAAATACACTATTTTTTTCTTTCAATAATGTCTTTCATGTTATTATTCAATTTTAGTACATAATCAACGTATAGACACACATCGTGGCACCATGATTCTTAGTGTATAAACACTTGTTTACATATTGTGTCTAAACCCATCCGATACGATGACATGATTAAACTTCATGTTATTTCTTAGGTTTCTGTTTCAGATTATATAATATAATAACAAGCATGCACATCTTTGATTCATTTTCTAGAAGTATAAACTTTTCAAGTTGTATCATGTAGTTAAGATATCTATTTAGGAATGTTGTTTTGATATTTGCATGATAAATTGTTAGTTTTTATACCGATGCAACTGTAAAAATAATATATAATCATGGCTATCCCAACCAGAGCATATGCGTCAAAAGGTATATTCCATATTGTTGTCAATAACCTTCGGCTAGAAATATTGTCTTGAATGCTTGAATGGTATCATATATTTAACATTTTTTTTATAGATACACATTTACAACTAATTGGTTTTTAGTCTAAAGATAAATTAATAATTCTCGAGTTCCATATGAAATAATTGAATATATTTAATCATTTATGGTCTTTTGCGAGAATATAAAATCTCGTGAAAATATTGCTTCATTGTAAGATTTAGAATTCTCCGTATAAATTCTTGACGACTTCTTTCCATTATATATAAATACAATATTTGAGAATCTATCTCATCAAATCCTAAAGCGTTAGGTTTTTTTTTTTACTTTTATAAGGTTCACGAGGTTGTTTTACAACCACGTGCGCTTCTTGTGAAATTATTTTCTAGATTTCTATAGATGGTTTGAGTTATATTATAATCAAATAACTCAGATTCATATATTTTTTATTCTTTAAAATCAATTACAATATTAGAATCCAAGTCTAATAACATATAAGTCTTGTTAAATCACTAAAAAACCCTTTGTGATTTCGTAAAATGCTAAAAAACCTAATATTTTAAAGTATTTAATTTTTTGGTTTCATTACGGTTAATTAAATTATATATCGTTAAAACAGTTTCACCCCTTAAATTCATATATAATATATTATATAAAATTAACTAGCATGTCATTAGTCATCTCAATTATTGTTCTATTTTTTTGTTGATAGTTAATCTTTTTGTTTATGTATATAAAACACATTAATTATTTCGTACTATTTACAAAAACCTAAAAATAGTTTCTTAAACAATATTCTACATATTTATCACCTCGTAATATTTTAATTTTAGTGTTCAATAAATTTTCAACTTCCTTTTTAATATATTAAACATCTTAATTATCCCATCTTCATCTTTTAACAATGAGGATAATCATTTATAATTGTTAAAATATATATATATTATAGCAACAGGTGAAGATATAGTTTAAATCACACATTTTATAAAATTTAATAATTTCTTACGTCTTATTATAAATTTACAAATTATATTAATTATTTTTACAAATATTATTTATATTTTTTTATCAATCTATATCATGATTTATAAATATAATTTCAACTAGTATTTTATTAGTTGTGTCATGATTTATATCTCCAAATCTATCATGTCAGTATGTCACAATAAAGCTCCCAAGGGGATAGCCGGGTTGGTTGAGTATGACATTCTTATGACCAAAAAGTCATGAGTTTGAGTCCTTCTACATACGCTTTCTTGGCTGAGCCTGTCACTTTGTGTGGTTTACCTTCTCGCGTTGGTTTGCACGCTATCGCGTCAGACTGAAGGTTTACCTGCGGGTTCCCTCTGAAAAAAAAAGAAAAAAAATTGTATGTCACAATATAATAATTTTCATAAAAACAAAAATAAATAAATAAATCACTAATTAATATCTCATTTTAATAAATATGCACCATTTGATAAATGATAAGGCTAAATTTAGACCCGTCTTTCGTATAATGAGACTCCACTATAATGAGACCAATTTTTTTGAGACCATCAATATTTATGATACAACCACTATATAGATACTCATTATTTACAATATTCAGTTTGTTTTTTTGAATTTACATGGATAGTTTTAGTGATATTTAGAGTTTAAGCTGTAGTTTAAAAAATGGAATTTTCTTATCTGTGTAGTTGTTGCTTCGAATTGTAGTTAGTTGTATAGGTTAAAGTTAGGTTAATATATTTGTTTCGGTATTCTAGTGGTATAATTTGAGTTAGATTATAAGGATTTCGAGTTTGAGGGTATACATTCTCGTTCGTGTAGATTCGCGGATTCTCGGTGCCATGAATAGCCATATTTGCGCATGCCGAGTTTGCTAATACAGCTGTCCATGACACCAATAATTCACCATTTAGCCATAATTTTGGGGACCAAATTACACCACTTGCGGAAGCGATTTAGTCCAAATTGAACATATAATGTGCTAGATTTCTACTGTGCTACGAATTTACACTTATTCAATTATTAATTAGTTTTTAATTAAATGTGAATTTTGTAGTTATAAATTTATTATTTCGGGATTTGTTTTTTATTTTATTTAAAGAGATAAAAAACAGTTTCTTTGACAAATACTTTTTGAATTTGTAGTTATAAATTTATTATTTCGGGATTTGTTTTTTATTTTATTTAAACAGATAAAAAAACAGTTTCTTTGAAAAATACTTTTTTTTTCGGAGGGAACCCGCAGCCGAGAAAGTGTATGTAGAGGGACTCGAACTCATGACCTTTTGGTTATAAGAATGTCATACTCAACCAACTCTGCTACCCCTTGGGGGCTTGACAAATACTTTTTTTTTTTTTCGGAGGGAACCCTCAGCCGCTACTCAGAGTGCAATGAGTGCGCACAGGGTAAACCCTCAGCCTGGCGCGATAGCCTGCAAACCAACGCCAGAAGGTAAACCACACAAGGTGACAGGCTCAGCCGAGAAAGCGTATGTAGAGGGACTCGAACTCATGACGTTTTGGTCATAAGAATGCCATACTCAACCAACTCGGCTACTCCCTTGGGGGCGGCTTGACAAATACTTTATATATTCAAGACATTGTTTTTTGTGATAAAATAAAAAAGAATGATATCCAAAGGAATTTTATCTCCAGACAAATAATTTCATAAATTCAGTAAAAAATACGATTTTTTTGTCTTTATTACTTCAATAAATTTGATATATTCTTTGACTATTTTAATCTAGACCGAAAATATTTAGAAAAATATATTACGTAATAAATATGCAATATATATTTTTTACTAGTTTATACTAAAATAAAAAGATTTAATAAATAAATATTGCATAATAAGACTCTCTAAAATTAAAATAAAAAGATTTAAAATAAATAAATATTGACTCTCTTAAACTAGAATAAAAATATTTAAAAATAAATATTACATAATAAATATGCAATATATTTTTTTAAGCTCTTAAACTAGATTAATGTATGCGATATTTTTTTACTCTCTTAAACTTAATAAAAAAACTTTGAAAATAAATATTACATAATAAATATACAATATATTTATTTTACTCTCTCAAACTAGAATAAAAAACTTAAAAAATAAATATCTCACAATAAATATCTAATATATTTATTTGACTATTTTAAATTAGAATAAAAAGACTTCGAAAATAAATATTACACAGTAAATATTCTTTATAAAAAGAAGACAAGGACTATTTAATGAAAATGATATATATATTCATCATTTATGAAAAATAACAAAGATATTATATTTTAATAAAATGCTAAACATAATGATTTTTTTTTTTAAAATTTTAAACTTATCCCTCATCTATCAAAATAGTTAAAAAAAATGATGATATATTTAGTGTTTAATAAAAATGGTAAATAAAAATACTACAGATATATTCACGATTTAATGAAATTTAATGACAATTCTATTGTCGTCTTTATTTATAACCACAATGAAAACCTAGCTCGGTGCTTTCTGAATCAAGTTATGAGACCAAGTTGGATTTCGTATAATAGCTTTTAGTAAAAAATATTTATGTGTAATCGACCATCAAACATGATTTACTCTAAATCCTATAAACACATTAAATTATATCAAAATGTAAATAAATCTAAGTAATTATATCAATTTTTTTTAAATCGCGCAAATTAGTGCACGTACGACGCAACCTATTTAAGCACGATGCGCGATTCTAATTTAATGCAATTTACACTACACCTCATTTACTATTTCACCCTTTGGCCTTGGAGATTCGCGGGTAACGAGTTTATGTATAAAATTGAAGTAATACTACGTTGATGAGCATTATAGCAGTAGGACATGTCCTAATCGTATTTTTAATATAAAAGCGCACTCCAAAACTTGACTAACCATTCCAAAGCATTAATCATGACGCTTCGAAGATTTTAATCTCTTCCTGAATAAAGTAGGTAAAAATACACAGTAGTACGGTAGATAACGAATTTTGTAATAAACTAAAATAAAATAAAAACATAAACAGTTGTATTACAAACTACAATCAATCGGCTCAATGTAAAGCAACTCATTCATTCTTTAAGAGATCAATGAACGAATTCCAGAACTACATAAAACCCAACCAATACCGGCAGTGACACCATCATGCCAAATATCACACTACAAAAAAAAAAGATAGACCGATATATCTGTTATTATTGTTCGGTAGCAAAAAATAAATTTAGTATCAAAGCCATATTCTCGATAGAAAAAAAAAAACACTTACGATGTGCTCAATACATCGGCATGCAATCCATATTCTTTAGCGAACACAAATGCTGTAATTGATTGTGGTATTGTTGCCTGTGATTTAATAAGTATTAGCATTGAATCAGTATCTCTTGTTAGATTTCAAGTATCTCTTGTTAGATTTCAAGCTCTTCAGAATTGGATTGGTTGAAAATATAAAAATACCATATTCAATCAACTAAAAAATAATATATATAATAACCTGAATGATAGAAACACGTAATGCATCACCATGCAAGCCCATGGCTACACAACCAATCGCCATGGCTGCTGGTCCGGCAATAAACTTTAAGATCATCCCGTAGATTGCCAGTTTCGTTCCACAAGATACTACCCTTTTTTGGAGTGCCATTTTAGTGTGATTGAATTTACTAGTTGACAAATGATAATATTTCATTGAACAAATCAGGAGACCGTGGGTTGAGGTATGTATTTTACCCATATTAAACATGGCAGTTCCGGTACCGGCATTCGACATAATCTGTATAGATCCTTCTATGATGGAAACATGATACTATTAGTGGCGTAGCCAGGATTTAAACCCTATGGTGTCCTGGTTATTGTCCAAAAAAATATTTTTTTTAGTGAAAAATTGTGTTGTAATATATCTTCATATTCTATCTATATAAAAAGTTGTTTATTTGTTTAAGTGAGTCTTGCATATTATTTTTGTCAACACTTTGAAGTATTATTATAACATAAAAAATAGAAGTTGACTAATAGATGTATTGATTAGGACATCTATTATTATTGAACTCGAGAGCCTATGTTGTTACGGTTTGATCGGGTTTTAGTTTGAGCTTTTCCGCAGTATATAGAGACTAATAGATGTATTGATTAAGACATGTATTGTTAATGAACTCGAGACCTATGTTGTTACGGTTTGATCCGTAAAGCAAAATAAAAAATTATGATTTATGCAGATCTATTTGTTTCGAAATTAAACTCTACGGCTCTATTCGTAAGAAAAAATATAGATCAACCAACGTTAATCTTTATAACTAGTGAATAGTATTATAAGACAGGTAGCAAAGCTTCGATTTTGAGAATTAATAACATAGACCCATAATAAATACCTTAGTATTTACAGTTTTCTAAATAAAAAACAATTATTGATATGTTATTATATATATAATAAAATAAATAATAAAAATTTAATTATATTAATTATGATATTTATCACAATAAAATAATATAGATGTTATTTTATATATAATAAGAATAAATAATATACTTATATTATAATAATATTGATATGTTATTATATATATATATATAATAAAATAAATAATAAAACTTAAATTTAAATTCAAATTAACAAAGTAAGGACAAGGATGCAGAGCTGGGTCTCGAACCCGAGGGTTGTGGGTTCCTGACATGCGTCCTTACCAACTCGACTGGAGTGTGAAATACAATTAAGGTAATAACAATAGTATTTATTTGAGGTAGGTGGGTTCCTGCGACCCACAAGCCCCCAACTGGCTCCGCCTCCCGCCCTGTTCTCGAAAGCCGAAGAGCAGCTAAACTAAGCAACTTGTTGGGAGATTAGACAGGAATGTCGGCTCGATCATGTTTCTATTGGCAGGAGGAGGTAGAAGATTGGTAGAGACATTGCCATTGGGACGGTTTGCCTTTGGTATCTCAATTTTCCCTACTAAATTTAGAAACTAAGAACCTCTTCAACCCTAGATGGAACCGGCTTCCCAATACCCTCTGCCTCTCCCATCGATCGATACTATTACTACAGATAAAAACAGAATTATATTAAAATTCAAACAAACAATTGCATAATAAATAAATAAATAAATCCAAATAATACCACAATAAATACCTATGATCTGGAGAGAAACTTGGCACCTACTGATAATCTCTAAGTTTAAATAAATGAAATCTGAGGAGAATAAACCAAAACTTTTAGGGGAAGTGTAGGTTCACTGATGAAGATATCTTAAAGATAGAAATATCTTATTCTGAATTTCTGTTATAATTTTTAGGGATAAATGACGTCTAAATTATTTTATATTTTATATAGTTAAAAAATAATTGGATAAAATACTTTATATTTTCTGTTATGAAATCTAGAGAAAGAATAGAAATCTCATTAGCAGAAAGAAAAAAAAAAAAAAAAAATACACCTAACAAAACACGCAGATGATGCCGATGATGCAGCAGCTCCTGAAATTAAGGGCAAATACAAACTATGCCTACTTTGGTTTTGTTAGTTCACAAAACATTATCTAAACCTTCAATCTGATACCTATAAATTGACACCATAGAGAGCAAGTACATACTACAACCTATCTTCTCTATAGCCTCTTCACATAATACTTTTAGTCGAATTTTATCTCCTTGCTTGGCTCATACTAATAAAATCATATTTTTTACAAAGTGTTGCTAGTGTTAAATCTACCCTTTGAACAAAAATGATAGGACTCGAAGATGGATACAAAGTGGTGGTGGCCACAACTCCGCTCTACTTCGCCCTAATGTTAGGGTATGGTTCAGTGAGGTGGTGGAAGATATTCGGAGCAGACCAGTGTGACGCCATAAACCGTCTCGTTTGTTATTTCACGTTCCCTCTCTTCACACTTCAGTTCACTGCTCAAATGAATCCATTTGCGATGAACTATCGTTTTATCGGGGCAGATTTCATCTCCAAGGCTATTATTTTCATTGCCTTAGGGTTGTGGGCTAAATTATACAGCAAAGGAAGCTATGACTGGTCTATCACTGGGTACTCCTTGTGTACTTTAACCAATGCTTTAGTTGTTGGTGTGCCTGTCGTCCAGGCCATGTATGGACAAGAAGCTGTTGCTTCTTGTCGTTCAGTCCGCGGTGATTCAAGCTATCGTGTGGCTTACACTTTTGTTATTTGTTTTGGAGTTTAGACAAACCGGGATTTGTAGTACAAAAGTTGTTGATGTTGGTTCAGAGTTAGATCTAGAAGCTGCTGATACTGAGAAAGATGTGGATGGAAACACGGAAACTACGACGCCGACGACCAGAGTTTAGATCCCTTTAGAACGACCGGAGGAAGATTTCGACGTGGTGGTGGCTAGGGTTCCGTGTGATGATGGGTGGGGAGAGAAAAAGCAATAAGAGACTTGTTTAGGCTGCAAGTCAATCTGGTGGTGGCTAATCTTGCTGCGGTGGCGACCGGCAGTGATCGGACGGTGTTGGTTGTGTTTGAGGGAGTGTGTGGGGCCATGCCAGAGTTATTCAGGTGTGATGATTTGGTGAAGCGCGTGGGCGATTATTGGATTTATAAACCTGACCTTATGAGATTAAAACAGAAGGTTAGTATGCCGGTTGGGTCATGCCAGATTGCTCCTCCGTTTCCACATCCAGGTTTGTTCACTCATACTCATTACATGTTTTACTTTTAACATTTTTTTTATACCATTTTTAGGCTTTTTCATTTATTTTATGTTTATAAAGTAGTAAATTTTATTATCAATAAAATAAAGACAAATTGATGAATGGTTTTGTTAACCATTTTAACTCAGGCCCATATCATCGACAGTCTTCGGCGTCGTAGTTTCCGTGTTTCCATCCACATCTTTCTCAGTATCAGCAGCTTCTAGATCTAACTCTGAACCAACATCAACAACTTTTGTACTACAAATCCCGGTTTGTCTAAACTCCAAAACAAATAACAAAAGTGTAAGCCACACGATAGCTTGAATCACCGCGGACTGAACGACAAGAAGCAACAGCTTCTTGTCCATACATGGCCTGGACGACAGGCACACCAACAACTAAAGCATTGGTTAAAGTACACAAGGAGTACCCAGTGATAGACCAGTCATAGCTTCCTTTGCTGTATAATTTAGCCCACAACCCTAAGGCAATGAAAATAATAGCCTTGGAGATGAAATCTGCTCCGATAAAACGATAGTTCATCGCAAATGGATTCATTTGAGCAGTGAACTGAAGTGTGAAGAGAGGGAACGTGAAATAACAAACGAGACGGTTTATGGCGTCACACTGGTCTGCTCCGAATATCTTCCACCACCTCACTGAGCCATACCCTAACATTAGGGCGAAGTAGAGCGGAGTTGTGGCCACCACCACTTTGTATCCATCTTCGAGTCCTATCATTTTTGTTCAAAGGGTAGATTTAACACTAGCAACACTTTGTAAAAAATATGATTTTATTAGTATGAGCCAAACAAGGAGATAAAATTCGACTAAAAGTATTATGTGAAGAGGCGAAGATAGGTTGTAGTATGTCTTGCTCTGTATGGTGTCAATTTATAGGTATCAGATTGAAGGTTTAGATAATGTTTTGTGAACTAACAAAACCAAAGTAGGCATAGTTTGTATTTGCCCTTAATTTCAGGAGCTGCTGCATCATCGGCATCATCTGCGTGTTTTGTTAGGTGTCCTCTGCTAATGAGATTTCTATTCTTTCTCTAGATTTCATAACAGAAAATCAGTATTTTATCCTAGTATTTAGGATGTGAGATAAAGTATTGTATCCCATTATTTTTGCCACGTCAAATCCTTGCCTCATAAAGTCATTAAAAATATCATACACTTCATCTTATCAAGACCTTCAAATATATATGAATAATTAAAATGTTTTTTTGGATAAATGCAACTCTATAAACATGCATATCTTCGTGTTTTCCAAAACAATGAACAAATCTCACCACAACAACAAACATGGTAAACCAATGGTTAATGACTATTGTTTAACCATTCCGAGTTCGTTCGAATGAGCTATATAGTTACGATAGTAAAATTCATTTTCCACTACGGGCAAGCCTAGCTCTTGTCGCGAGTACTGCTTAAGATTCTCATGTTGTCGTGGCGAGAAACAATTTACCATGATCATGACATGAAATTTCAGATTTTAAGGATATAGATAGATAATTCGTTTAGGTTTGATATTAAACTTGAGTCTAGATACTTCAATTACTTGATGATAATCGTACACTAGAAATTTATCACATTAAGATGTAATTGGAGGCTCTACAAAGAGTTGTTTGATTATCACATTGTCTATCCATTCAAATTGAATGATGTTTCTGTCAATAGGCCTCTCAACTACACATGGTTTTAGTCTTATTTAATTAAAAATAATAATCATTCTTGTAGCATTCCAGTGTTCACATATTTGGTTTACTAGTAAACTGACTCATTTTACTTACCGTAAATGAAAAATCCGCCATAGTGCACAAAATTGCATACCTTAGACTCTCTATAATACTTGTCTATTCTAACTAAGATATTTCTCCTCCGTCGTTCTTTTTGAGATTTAAACTAGGATCATATGATATATAGGCTTCTTTTAGTTCCAAATGTATAAAGTTACTAAGTACTTTTTAATATAATGTGATTGACTTTAAGCAAAATATCCACTATTTTTTAATATTTTTATTCCTAAAATAATATCCGTTTTTAAGATCATTTATATTAAAGGTTAAATACATAAAATATTTTTTTCAATAATCTCTTTCATGTTATTATTCAATTTTAGTACATAATCAACGTATAGACACACACTGACCATCGTGGCACCATGATTCTTAGTGTACAAAAACTTGTTTACGTATTGTGTCTAAACCCATCCGATACGATGACATGATCAAATGTTTCATGCTATTTCTTAGGTTCCTGTTTCAGATTATATAATAAATTAACAAACATGCACATATTTGATTCATTTTCTAGAAGTATAAACTTTTCAACTTGTTTCATGTAGTTAAGATTCTATTTAGGAATGTTGTTTTGACATCTGCACGATGAATTATTAGTTTATATACCGATGCAACTGTAAAGAGAATTTATAATCATGGCTCTCCCAACCAGAGCATATGCGTCAAAAGATATATTCCATATTGTTGTCAATAACCTTCGGCTAGAAATACTGTCTTGAATGCTTGAATGGTACCATATATTTAACAATTTTGTTATAGATACACATTTACAACTAATTGGTTTTTTGTATAAAGATAAATTAATAATTCCTGAATTCCATATGAAATAATTGAATATATTTAATCATTTATGGTCTCTTGCGAGAATACAAAATCTTGTGAAAATATTGTTTCCTTATAAGATTTAGAATTCTCCGTATATATTCTTGACGGCTTCTTTCCATCATATATAAATAAAGTATTTGAGAATCAACATCGAATCCTAAAACGTTAGGTATTTTTTTTATTTTTATAAGGTTCACGAGGTTGTTTTACAACCACGTGTGCTTCGTGTGATTCATTTTCTAGATTTCCGTAGATGGTTTGAGTTATATTATAATCAAATAACTTAGATTCATATATAGTTATGATTCTTTAAATTCAATTACAATATTAGAATCCAAGTCTAATAAGATATAAGTCTGGTTAAAATACTAAACGATCTCTGTGATTCTGTAAAATGCTAAAGGCCCTAATATTTTAAAGTATTTAATTTTTTGTTTCATTACAGTTAATTAAATAAATGACATATCGTTAAAACAGTTTTACCACATAAATTCATATATAATATATTATATAAAATTAAAAAACATGACATTGGTCATCTCAATTATTGTTCTATTTTTTTTTGTTTTTACTTAATATTTTTTGTTTATTTATGTATATAAAACACATAACATCAATTAATTATTTCGTACTATTTAAGAATATTCAACATATTTAGGGACTCCTAATATCTATATTTTAGTGTTCAATAAATTTTCAATTTCCTTTTTTGATATATTAAACATCTTAAATATCTCATCTTCATCTATTAACAATGAGGATGATAATTTATAATTATAAAATATTTTATCTCAACCTGTGAAGATGTAATTTAACTCACATATTTTATAAAATTTAATAATTCTTTACATCTTATCATAAATTTACAAATTATATTAATTATTTTTACAAACATTATTTTTTACCAATCTATATCATGATTTATAAATATAATTTCAACTAGTATTTTATTAGTTTTTTTTTTCTCAAGAAAAGTACGTTTTATTAATGTTGAAGAAATGTGTTACAGATGTTTTTATGTTTATGAGCTGATAGCTCATAGCAATGTACAAATGAAGTAGTTATATAATAATCGACCTAAGTATGGCTACCTAGGTCTACTATAGTCTTGATAACTTCTTCAACTTGTAGCATCATATCTTGCTACATGTAGTCGCTTATCCCTCCTTCGTGTGTCTTCGTACAGCTTCATATCTCTCTTCCTATGTCCAAGTCAACTTCTCCCCTTTATATCTTTGCTGGTAACCTGAAATCTGCAATAAAAAATACTAGTCAAGTCTTTCGACTTGCTAAACAAAGTTAGTTAACTTGCAAAAATAAAGAACAAATCAAATATTAAGCATAACGGAAGTTTCCCAAGCCTGAGGTATCTGCCCTTAATATGCTAGATAATTCACAGAAGTCATGCTGAGATTGAATACAAAAACTATCTTTAACTTTCAATGCATGCTTGGACAGCCAATCAGCAGCCATATTTTGCTCCCTATAAATGTGTTTAATGGTCATATGTGAGGTTATCAGTTGTCTGCAACACAATAAGCATTGATCTAAATACCATGGTCTTAAACCAGAAGCAAGCATATTAAATAATGCTAGACAATCAATTTCAATATCAACTAGTTTTAGATCAGTTTCTTTACAATATGTTAAACCATTAAGCAATCCAGCAATTTCAGCACAAATAGGTGAACTTTTTCCTATAACATTCCCTTTTGCAGTTATAATCATTCCCAAGTTATCTCTAATTATATAACCAAAACCAGATTCACCATTACTTAAAGAGGATCCATCACAATTAAGCTTAACTTGATTATAAGCAGGCTTTTCCCACTTAACATACCTAAAAGGCTTGGCTAACTTTGTATGATTATAACAGCCTAGTTCTCTAGCTGCCTGAAAGTCAGGAGACCAATGTTTCCTAGATAGTTTAAATGCTAAGTCCAATGAAGTTAACATTAAAAGTACCTGTCTAATAATCTGTCTATATGTTGTAGAAATATTACTATGTCTATACTTATTTCTGGCTTTCGAGATGCTCCAAATTATCATTGATGGCAGAACTGTTCTAATGTGAACTCTCTTAGAATTTGACAGTAACCAAACATTCACCATATGATTGACATTCATATGCCTACCTATCTTAATGTTAAGTTTTTCAGAGAAGAAACTCCATACAAACCAAGCTATATCACAAGAGACAAACACATGGTGTAAAGATTCAATACTATCACAGAATACACATTTGCTAGCTAGATGAAACCCTTTAGACTGAAGTATTGTATCAACACTTATCAAATTATTCAATACTCTCCAAAGACAAAAAGAGCATTTTTTAGGTGAAAAGTTGTTCCATATTTTATCTTTTATTATAGATACAGGATGTTTTTGCCTTAATTTTAAAACTGTTTCTTTAAGCTTAAAAGATCCATCATCTGATAACTTCCAAACAGCACAATCCAAAACATTCAGGTTTATATCTGTTTTAATAATCCTATTAACATACTGCAATGGCAAGCTATCTTGAAGTTTAAGCACATTCCAAGTATTATTAATGATATATTCATTTACTCTGGTTTGTTCATAATGAATATAGTTTGTATCAGTTAACAGAATCAAAGGCTTCATATCATTCCATTGATCTAGCCAAAAATCTATATTTCCTTGACCAATCTTCCACTTAATATGTTTTTCAGCCTCTAGCCTAACTTCCAACATTCTTTTCCAAATCTTTGAGTCAGTATTCCTAAGTCTAGCTTGTAAGGGATGTATATTATTGCAATATTTGGAGTTTAAAAGCTTTGACCATAAAGATTTTTTACTTCTGAATGAGAACCATAGTTTATAGGCAAAAGCAGTTTGAATATCTTCTAAAGATCTAAAGTTAAGACCATTCTCTTTGAAAGGCTTACACAGACTTAACCAATTTGTCCAAACCATACTTCTTTTAGATTCATTACAACCCCATAGGAATTTATTTAAAAGCTTATAAAACCTAGTAATAACTTTTAGAGGCAGTTTTGTAGATTGTAGATAATATATAGGATAAGACATTAATACTGAGTTTATTAGCGTTATCTTACCACCAAAAGATATATGTTTGGAGTTCCATTCATGAATCTTATCTTTAACCTTATCTATTAAGCCTTCATAATGTTCAGCAAAGTTATTAGAGTGAATAGGTATCCCTAAATATGTAAAAGGTAATTTCGAAAACTTGAAGCCTAAGAAATCTTTAAGGTTATCTAATCTAATTCTGCTTATCTTTGAAGAAGCTAGAAAAATGGACTTTTCTTTATTCAATTTCTGTCCAGATAGATTTTGATATACTTCTAAGAAATAAGCTAGATTTCTAATGCTAGATAATGAACCATTTACAAATAATATCATATCATCAGCATAGGCTAGACAACTAATGCTCAAATTACTTCTCATACTATAGGGTCTGATTTTTTGATGTTCTATTAACATCTTTATACCCCTAATGAAAAACTCTTCAGCAATTATAAATAGACAAGGTGAAAGGGGATCACCCTGCCTAAGACCATTCTTAGATCTAAAATATCCTGAGGTTATACCATTAGTTATAACAGAGAAGGAAATGTTTTCTATAGACTTTCTTATCAAACTAATAACTAGATCATTAAAACCAAAGGCAGACATAACTTCATATATAAATCTAAACTCAAGATTATCAAATGCTTTTGACATATCAAGACTCAAAATAAGGTTATCACCTCTAACTTTCCTATTTAAGTCCTTTACTAATTCCTGAACTATCAATATATTTTCCTGAATCATCCTATTTTCAACATATGCACCTTGTTCCTCAGATATAATTAATGGTAGTAGCTTAGCAATTCTACTTTGTATCAGTTTAGATATTAACACATTAAACACAGAGCAAAGACTAATTGGTCTGAATTGAGACCAGAATTTTGGATACTTTACTTTAGGTATCAGACAAATCAATGTTGAGTAAATCCCTTTAGGTATATCAGAATTTAGAAAGTATCCTTTAACAGCATTCAATAAATCAAACTTAATTATAGACCAACAAGCAAGGTAAAACCTGGAGTTGAAACCATCAACTCCAGAAGCACTGTTTTTGTTAAGAGATTTAATTGTGTCATACAACTCTTCAAAATTTGGCTCTTTCAGTATACTGTCATTATGATGTTCTGTTAAAATTCTTGGTATAACACTTCTAACAATACTCAAATCATTCATTAGGGAAGACTTATTCAATAAGTTTTTAAAATGTTCTACAGCAGAAAGTCCTATCAACTCCTCCTCTTCTATCCAAACATTATTTTCAGAAATTCCATTGATTCTGTTTTTAACTTTCCTTTTCTTAATATAATTGTGAAAAGTTGAGGAATTATTATCACCTTCAGCAGTCCAATTTGCATAACTTTTTTGACACCAATAGATTTCTTCTTTTTCAAGCAAAGTTAATAGAATAACATTTAATTCTTGCAGTTTCATATTGTTTTCAACAGAATTGTCTTCCTCAATCATTATTTCAGCAAGTTTAATATCATCTTCAATTTTATTTATATTAACAAATATGTTCCCAAAAGTGTTCCTATTCCAATTCTTTAGGTGCTTTTTTAATCTCTTAAGTTTAGACCAAAATATATACATATCAGAAGAGTCATTTAAAGGTATAGACCAATTGTTTTCTACTGTTTTCATAAATTCATCATGCTTTAACCACATATTTTGAAATCTGAAAGATGTTTTCTGAAAATTAGTTTGCTTAGAGATAGATATTAATAGTGGTGAATGGTCAGAACAAGTTCTGGCCAAATGCTCTACCCTAGTAAGATTGAAAGTATCTCTCCAAATTTCATTATATAAGCATCTATCCAGTCTTTTCCATTTACGTTTATTAGTCCATCTAAAATTAGATCCTACATAGCCAGGGTCTTCTAATTTACAGTCAAGGATCATTTCATTAAACTCATCTAAACTTCTAGTATGCAGATTATTACAAGCTTTTTGTTCATTAATATTAGATATAGAATTAAAATCACCTACAACTAGCCAAGGCAACATATTAACAGATATAGTTCTAAGCTGATTCCATAAAGTAAGTCTATGACTAATGTTACATTTAGCATATACCACAGTAAGCAAGACAATCTCCCTATATGCAGAATGACTATTTCTAACACTTAGAAGCTGTTCAAAATTATCTAAAAGTTCAATTTTAAAGCCATTCCTTTATAAAATCCATATTTTATTGCTTATATTTACTAGAACAGATTCAAAACCCAATTTAGAGCAGATTTCTAAGATCTATCTACTGCTACCATAGGCTCTTGCAGAGCTAAAACATTAACAAAATGCTTTTTAGTCAAATTTTTAATCCTTCTAATAGTTTTAATATTACCTATCCCTCTTACATTCCAATTTAGCATTTTTAAAGTCATATTAAGAGTTATTTTGAGGATCCAGAAGGTCCTTTAGGGTTACTAGTTTTAATAACAAGTTTATTCCTAGAAGATCTTCTAAGCAAGTTATTCAAAGAAGGCTTATTCTTCTTCTGTTTAGGTGAGACGGACAAGCTTGAATTTCCATCTAACTTATTCCTTTTATTGGGGGAAAGACTTAATCTTTTTCTACTAGGAACAGATTCACATAGTTCATCTACATCTTCTTCTAATAGTGCATTAAAAGGGTTATTTTTAACCATAGACTCAACAGCATTTTCAATATTTTTATCTGTAACAATTCCAGGTTCCAATTGCTTAAATGTAATTAATTTGTTATCAACAAAAACAACATCATGAGAATCACCCAATGTCATTTTATTATCAACAACAAAATCTATATGCTCACATGTTAAAGAAATGTTATCATCATTTATATCTTTTTCTGAAATGCCATCAGTTTCATTTACAGATACTACATGCTTACATGCTTGTATAGTTTCATCATTCTCAACAGCACTAATATCATCATGCAAAACCATACAAGTTTTTCCTAAATGCATAGATTGATTATCTATAATACCAGATGCAACATTTAATATGCAAGATTGATCAGCCCTAATATCAGATGCAATATTCAAAGATTTATCAGACTTAATACAAGCAATTTGATTATCTCTATCAAATGTTTCAATATGCAAAGATTGATCAGTCATAGTATCAGATGCAACATTCAAATTATCAGTCATAATATAAGATGCAACATTCAAAGATTTATCAAATTCAATACATGCAATTTGATTATCTTTATCAAATGCAACATTCAAATTATCAGATCCAATATCCACATTAGAATTCACTTTCCTACATGCAAACTGATTAACTCTATCAAATGTTTCAATATGCAAAGGTTGATCAGTCTTAGTATTCACCTTCACATATTCAGTAACATCAACATGCAAAGATTGATCAGGTATAATATCAGATGCAACATACTCAGACACACATGCAATCTGACTAACAGTGTTACTAGATTTCTCAACATGTTCATCAACATTCAAAGATTGATCAGGTATAATATCAGATGCAACATACTCAGACACACATGCAATCTGACTAACAGTGTTACTAGATTTCTCAACATGTTCATCAACATTCAAAGATTGATCAGGTATAATATCAGATGCAACATACTCAGACACACATGCAATCTGACTAACAGTGTTATTAGATTTCTCAACATGTTCATGAATTTCTGTTAATAAGGTGTTATTAAGAACATTATCAGAAACATTATTAATATCACCTATCTGTTTATTTATGTTGATTAAAACATTAGATTTAGCATTCATACTTCCTGAAATTTCATTCATGTCTGATAGTACACTAATAACAGCTTCTTTATTACTTATAGGTTTAGGAATCCAAATATTATTATTCATTTTATCCTTAGGTTTTATTACAACCTTTTTTAAATTCTGTTCTTTCTTAAATTCTAAGTCTTCAGATTTGCAAGCATTATCCTTATGACCTAAATGTCTGCATTTTCTACAATAGGCAAGCATATTTCTATAGATTACATCCTGCCAATACCCATCCTTATCCCCGAAACTAACCCATATTTTCTGAGGAAGGACACTAGATACATCTAAAACTGTCCAGACTTCACATTTGTTATAACTAGCCCTATTCTTGCTAGGCAACCAAGAATTTAAAGGAACTCCTACTGCTCTAGCTAAGTTTTTGATAGTATCTATGTTATACATGAACTCAGGCAATTTGGGAAAAGAAACCCAAACAGGAGTCAGGGGCGACTCCCGTTTGGGATTAAAGTCAGGACACCACTTTAAAATCCTAAACATATATTAACCCATAGATCTAACATTTTGTTTCCAAAAACTTTTTACATCTTTCATGTTTTCAAACTCAATAAATACGTGCCTAAAATCCCATTTGTATATACTGTAATTACCAATCAATTTTAAAGAATCTAGATACAACCTAAACTCAGTTGCAGAAGGACATCCGTAGGAAAATTTAGCTATCAATGTATATGTAGATGAGGAATTAAGAATAAACTTATCTTTTTCGCAAAACCTTACATAGGTGTATCCATCTTCTGCTCCTATTTCGACCTTGTTGTGCTTGAAGCCTCCAGCAGATCCAGCAAGAACTGGCTTTGACTCCTTCCCCACCTTAACTGCTTCTGCGTACGTTCTTCGTTGTTGAGCTGGTTGCTCAGATACCTCCATTATACCTTTGCAAGAATCGCTATTCAGAGCCTCATTTCTTTCGAAAACTGGGTTTGGTTGAAAGAGGCTGTGATACTAGAGAGACGAAGTAGGGTTACATGCACTGAGATTGTGTGGCTGAGAAGAGTGGCTTCTCATGTTTCCGGGCTTGGCCCAAGGCCGAGAAATCAAGATTTCCCTTTAGGTTTCTTGGAGGCCTAAAGGGTTTTCTCACTATGATAAATCATTTATTGATAGTATTTTATTAGTTGTGTCATGATTTATATCTCCAAATCAATCAGGTCAGTATGTGAGAATAAAATAATTATCGTAAAAACAAAATAAATAAATAAATCACTAATTAATATCCTATTTTAATAAATATGCACCATTTGATAAATGACAAGGCTAAATTGAGACCCGTCTTTTTTATAATGAAAATCCACTATAATGAGATTTTCTTCAGACCTTCAATATTTATGATACAACGAGATACTCATTATTTACAATTTGTTTTTTGAATTTACATGGATAATTTTAGTGATATTTAGAGTTTAAGATGTAGTTAGAAGAATGTAATTTTTTTTTATCTTTTTAGTTGTTGTTTTGAATTGTAGTTAGTCGTATATGTTAAAGTTAGGTTAATATCTTTGTTTCAGTATTCTAGTGGCATGATTTGAGTTAGATTATGGGGATTTCAAGTTTGAGGGTATACATTTTGGTTCATGTAGATTCGCGGATTCTAGTTGCCATGAATAGCCAGATTTCCGCATGCTGAGTTTGCTAATCCAATTAGGATGAAGCTATTTCCTCCATAAGATCTATTATTTCCTCCATTTTAAATTTTTAATAAAATACTGAACACTTGTTTTTACCTTCTTGCCCTTTATTTACTTTATAATTTATAATTTGATGCTACTACCCACTATAAACCCTTATTACAACAAACACATCATTAAGATAAATTACAACCAACATATATGGTTTAACTTCTAAAATTAAACAATAAAAAAACATAAAAACTAAATTATTTTTAAGATTAGTCACAAATTAAAAAAATATGTAGTTGAGAGACAACCACTCCGAATAACATGTTTTTTTTAAAAAAAACGCGTGATTCTGAGTTAGGAACTCAGAATCGCATATAATATTTAAAAAAAAAAACCCAATCAACAGACACTAATCAAACCACAGAAAATCTATATTTTGAACTCAATATAAGGAAATAAACAATTAAACCAGAAATTGATATTAAAAACGATTAAACTAGTAAATCGATATGCAGGAACTCGATTAAACGATTAACGATTTTTTTTATCTGCATATAGAGTTCCTATAACTCATTATGCAAAAAAATTATAGATTTAAAAAGAGATTTTATTCGATATGTCAACCCATATATTTAAAATAAAAATAAGATTAACGATAGATTTTTATATTTGGAACTCCAGAAACTGATTCAAAATTGTTTGGTGGTTAGGGTTTTTTAGGGTTAGAAGAGAAGAGGTGAAGGTGGATAGTTACTGGAGAAATTTGGGTTTTTGGTGTAAAATTAAAACAAGGATAAATTAGGATTTTCCTTTATGGAGGAAATAATAAGATGAGGTTTTTTATGAATGATGGAGGAAATAATAAATTTTATGGAGAAAATAGCTTCTCCCACCCAATTATCCATGACACTGATAATTCATCATTTAGCCATAATTTTGGGGTTCAAATTACACACTTGCGATAATTCACCATTTACTTGCGTGGGATGGGCGATTTAGTCCAAATTGGACATTCAATGTGTACGATTTCTATTGTGTTACGAATTTACACTTATTAACTATTAATTATTTTTTAATTAAATGTAGTTATAAATCTATTATTTCGGGATTTGTACTAGTCTATTAACATATACAATATTTTTTATTTTATTTTCAGAGATGAACAAAAACAGTTGTTTTCACAAATGAAGTATATATTAAGGACATTGTTTTTTTGGTGATAAAATAAAAAAGAATGATATCGAAAGCAATTTTACCTCGAGACAAATAATTTCAGTAAAAACAGTGTTTTTTCTTATTTTTGTGTTTATTACTTAAATAAATTTGACATATTCTTGACTATTTTAAACTAGACTGAAAAGATTTTGATAAAAAATATATTACGTAATAAGTATACAATATATTTCTTTTACTAGTTTATACTAGAATAAAAAAATTAGAAAATAAATATTACATAAGACTCTCTTAAACTAAAATAAAAAGTTTAAAATAAATAAATATTGACTCTCTTAAACTAGAATAAGAATATATAAAAATAAATATTATATAATAAATATGCAATATATTTATTTGACTCTCTCAAAATAAAAAAACTTAAAAAATAAATATCTCATAATAAATATGCAATATATTTATTTGACTATTTTAAACTAGAATAAAATGACTTCGAAAATAAATATTACATAATAAATACGCATTATAAAAAGAAGACAAGGACTCTTTAATGAAAATAATATATATTCATCATTTCATGAAAAATAACAAAGATATTATATTTAATGAAAATGCTAAATATATATTTAGTCTTTAATGCTTTTTTTAAAAAAAATTTAAACTTATCCCCATCTATCAAAATAGTTCACAAAGGAAATGATGATATCTTTAGTGTTTAATAAAAATACCAAATAAAAATACTAGAAATATATTCATGATTTAATGAAATTTAATGAGAATTGTGGTCTTTATTTATAACCACAATGAAACCTGTTTTCTGAATTTAATGACCAAGTTAGATTTCGTATAATAGCTTTTAGTGGAAAACATTTATGTCTAATCGACCATCGAACATAACGGTTCTAAATCCTATAAAACACATTAAATTATATCAAAATCTAAATAAATCTAAGTAATGACCATGAAAAAAATTCAAAATTTATCTCTATTTGTATTCTAAGATGGTCAGTCAAAGACCCTTCCTTTTCTCATGCAAAACCATCAATATATCAAGAAAAACCGTCACTCAAATCCACAAACTATTTTAGTCTTAGAAAATTTCATAATCTATGTTAGTCTTAGAAAATCCATAATATATGATAGCCTTAGAGTTTTTTTCGTTAAAGTTAGGGTTTAGGATTTTTTTGGGTTGGAGAAGAGAAGAAAAAATTGTGTTTTTTACAAAAAAAACCTTTTTTCTAAAAAATTGGATCTCATTTTAGACTTACCCTTTAATAAGTACACATAGAATTACACATTTTAAACACTCGGTGAAACATCTAAAAAGTTCTAAATGATTTTCTTGATTTTGGTATTAAGAGCATGTTCAACTATTAATTTGATTTTTACTTAAAACATAAAACATCTACTCCAATATAACATCGAAGTATAGATCTTTTATATCTTAGAGATTATTTTTTGTTATTTTTCACTTTCATCTACTCCAGGTCTGTTTGATTCGGATATCATATCTGGAATATCGAATTAAAATATCATCACTATTATAAAATTTATAAATTTTATTATTCTAAAATTTGTCAATCTTTTTGGTAGAATTCTTTTTATTTTTTTTATTATCAGTTTTCTTTTTATTAGAATTTAGATAACAATATAAATATAAAAAATCCGATTTCCATATTAGTACAATATTAAAAGCCTTAGACTAGGATGCATTAACCCCAACGAATCCACTTGTGTCTATCGCAATACTTGAAAGCCTTAGAGTAGGAACTATGATTTATATCATGTCTAACTGATATGAAATTTACAATACACCTTACTTACTATTCCACCCTTTGACATTGGAGATTCGCAGGTAACGAGTTTATGTATAAAATGAAGTCATACGATGTTGTTTAGCATTATAGCAGTAGGACATGTCCTAATCGTATTTTTAATATAAAAGCATACTCCAAAACTTGACTAACCAAATTCCAAAGCATTTATCATGACACTTCGAAAGATTTTAATCCGTCTTCCTGAATAAAATAGGTAAAAATAATACACAATAGTACTATAGATAATGAATTTTGTAATAAACTAAAATAAAATAAAAACACAAACAGTTGTATTACAACTACAATCAATCGCCTCAATGTAAACCAACTCATTCATTCTTTTAGAGATCAATGAACGAATTCCAGAACTGCATAAAACCCAACCAATACCGGTAGTGACACCATCATGCCGAATATCACACTACAAAAAAAATAGATAGACCGATATATCTGTTATTACTGTTCGATAGCAAAAAAGAAAATAATATCGAACCATATTCTCAATAGAAAAAAAAAGGCAACAACACTTACGCTGTGCTCAATACATCGGCATGTAGTCCATATTCTTTAGCGAAGACAAATGCTGTAATTGATTGTGGTATTGCTGCCTGTGATTTAAAAAGTATCAGAACCGATTTTAATATCCAATTACATAAAAAATGCTTTTAGAAAGAAGAAAATAGTATATGTAATAACCTGAATGATAGAAACACGTAATGCATCACCATGCAAGCCCATGGCTACACAACCAATTGCCATGGCTGCTGGTCCGGCAATGAATTTTAAGATCATCCCGTAGATTGCTAGCTTCGTTCCACAAGACACTACTCTTTTTTGGAGTGCCATGAATATCCCTGCACGAATATATTATGTTAAATATTTTAGTGTAATTGGATTGTTTAGTTGATTGTTATAATCATAATCTTTCATGGAACAATTCAGGAGACCGGAATGAGTTATGTATTTTACCCATATTAAACATGGCAGTTCCGGTACCGGCATTCGACATAATTTGTATAGATCCTTCCATGATGCTTGGCATCTGAAAATGCCACCTTTGTTTCAAAAACATAAGATTTTAGTCATATTATTTTCATAACTATAAAAAAACATGAAATGAGCTTTTTAAGTATGAGGAGGTTTTACCTGTTGGCTACAAATGCCCATACCAGACCAAGAACACAAGAATAGATATTAGGGTTGACAACTAATTTAAGTGACACCATTTTAACTGAGGTCCATATCGAACACTTATTATCGACCACCGTCGTCGTGGCAGTTTCCGTGTTTCCATCCACATCCTTCGTGGCAGTGGCAGTTTCCGTGTTTCCATCCACATCCTTCGCGGTATCAGCAGCTTCTAGATCTAACTCTGAACCAACATCAACAACTTTTGTACTACAAATCCCGGCTTGTCTAAACTCCAAAACGAATAACAAAAGTGTAAGCCACACGATAGCTTGAATCACTGCAGACTGAACGACAAGCGCAACAGCTTCTTGTCCATACATGGCCTGGACGACAGGCACACCAACAACTAAAGCATTGGTTAAAGTACACAAGGAGTACCCAGTGATAGACCAGTCATAGCTTCCTTTGCTGTACAATTTAGCCCACAACCCTAAGGCAATGAAAATAATAGCCTTGGAGATGAAATCTGCCCCGATAAATCGATAGTTCATCGCAAATGGATTCATTTGAGCAGTGAACTGAAGGGTGAAGAGAGGGAACGTGAAATAACAAACGAGTCGGTTTATGGCGTCACACTGGTCTGCTCCGAATATCTTCCACCACCTCACTGAGCCATACCCTAACATTAGGGCAAAGTAAAGCGGAGTTGTGGCCACCACCACTTTGTATCCATCTTCGAGTCCTATCATTTTTGTTCAAAGGGTAGATTTAACACTAGCAACACTTTGTAAAAAATATGATTTTATTAGTATGAGCCAAGCAAGGAGATAAAATTCGACTAAAAGTATTATGTGAAGAGGCTATAGAGAAGATATGTTGTAGTATGTACTTTCTCTGTATGGTGTCAATTTATAGGTATCAGATTAAAGGATGAGATATGAAGCTTGCCGGGATCTAACTAGCAAGACTTAGAAATAGATTAATCATTTAGTCCAAGTATGAGAGTGATGTTTATACTTTTTAACCTCAAAACTAGAAATGTCATTAACTTCTTTGGAGTTGAAACTATATACTATATACTATATACTCCATAGCTCTAAATCTACATGAGCCAGGACGAAACCAAGATTAGTCATCGCAATTGGTAGCGATAGCTACAAATAAAAAAATCAACAAAAGTGAGTAGAGATGAAACAAAAACAAAAGTTTTGATACAAAAATAACATCGCTATTTGTTACCAACTCCATAGTTTTTAGCCGTTTACATCCCTATAAGAAGTGTAAAAGTATTTAAAATAATTATAAACATTAGTCCTGGATGAAAAGTTATAGGATAAACATTATGAAAATACGAAAAATAAATAGAGATTATAGAATACTAAAGTTACCTACATCGTTTTGTTTTGACAATGATGAGCAGCTCCTCCTCTTCTTTTCAGCCTGCAAAGTCCAAGCTGAAAAAAGTACGAGACTTCAACTATTCTTAACCAAGCTGTTTTTTATTAAGAGTAATTAATAATTATAAAAACAAAATGTAACGGACAGTCGTATATTATTTAAAACGTGTCATATATTTATAATATATTAATTCTAATTTTTTTAAACTCATATATTTATAATATATTAATTCTAAATTTTTTAAACTCTAATGTTTCAGTGGTTACAAGTTTCAGTGGTTACAAGTTTCAAACTATATAAGTTTATAGTAATTCGTTTATTATCACCATTAAAATTTATAAAACACTTTCAGTTTTATAAATAAATACATGAATAATATTTTATCCATATATTAGAACAATCTATATATATATATACTTGACTCCATAAATTTATATATATTACAACAATCTATTTATATACTTGACTCCATAAATTTACATTAAAGCTAGCGTCAACCTAAGGACAACAATTATGTGTATACTTCATTCCATAAAATTATATTAAAGCTCCAGTCAACCTAACTCCCGTTCACTATTATTATAATTTTTAATCAGATAAGAGATGAGACTTGCTGCAATCAAGTCGGACATGTCAAAGCATTGTAAAGCAACCTATACCGGCATGGCTATTTTTTTTATTCAGATAAAATTTTAAGATTTTGTGTTTATAGACAACTTCTTAGATTTTGTGTTTATACCTATACCGGCATGGCTATTTTTTTTATTCGGATAAATTTTTAAGATTTTGTGTTTATAGACAACTTGTTAGATTTTGTGTTTATAGACAACTACTCAAGTCAATCGAGTGCATACATCCATGGTTTTCTTTTTACAAACACTCATTTTTATTTTATATATAAAATAAATGTATAAATGATTACTTAATGCCACCGTAGAATTTTCTGTTTTATTTTATAAATAAAATAAATGTATAAATTATTACTTAATGCCACCGTAGAATTTTCTGAATTTAAAATCATTGAGATGAAGTCGTTTTTTTTCCTTCTCATTTAGAACTGGAGATAAAATTGTAACCGAATAATTGAAACCAACTGGATCGAACTAATATGCATCGTCACCGTTACTGTAAATAAAACATATTTTTTTTAGTATTCTCAAACGTTACTGTAAATAAAACATTCTTTTTTTAATATTCTCAGACATCAAAGGAAATAATTTACACATTTAAACAAATTCAAACAAATCGATTAAAAAAATTCAAACAAATAATTAAAGAAATTCAAATAAATCAATTAAACCCACTCAAACATATTTATTAAACAAATTCAAACAATTCCAACAAATCAATTAAGCAAATTGAAACAAGTAATTTAAAAAAATTAAAAAATTGAATTTTTTTTAAAAAAATCAATTAAACAAATTTAAATTAATTAATTAATTAAAGAAATTCAAACAAATCAAATTGATTATTTGAAGAAGAGTCTCCTATGGTCTGAAAGAATTAGATTCATTTCAATTATTGATTCATTTACGACAGAAGAACTATTAGACTCTAGAAATCTAGGAGGATACAATTCAAATTACATAATTACACATTGTAATGAAGTATATTTAAAATATTTAAACAAATCATTAAATTTAATACAAATAAATAAAAAATTCCAACAAATTAATTAAAAAAAAAAGCAATTAAACAATTTTAAACAATAATTAAATAAATTCAAACAAAGTTAGGAGTGGCAATGTTGGTCCGAGCCGGCCCAAACCAGCCCGACCCGTTCTAATCCGGTCGGATCTTGTCTGGCCCGAACATAAAACGGGCCGGATACGGATATACGAATTATAACCCGGGATGGGCCGTGTATGGATTTTTAATTTGTCCAACCCGACCCGGTTCACAAATATAAACTATATAAAAAAATAAAAATATATTAAAAAGTAATTGTAAATTTGTAAAATATAAGTAAACTATATATTTATTAATTACTAAAATACTGACTTTTATATAATTTTCAATAATATACGAGTAATTATTTTTTTACTTTTAGAATTTAGAGTCAATAATATAATTATTAATTATTAATCCGATAAATTATAAATATATTTGTTCCAATCTTTGTCTACATATACTCTCAATCCTAATTTCTAACTTTTGAAGTTCTTTGGATATTTTTCTCTTATTCTATTATGTTTCAAGTACATTGATTTGTTATTCATCTAAATATTTAGTTTTTAAAAAAAACATTTTTATAATACTTTGATCTTTTAGATATTTAGTTTTTTTTTAATTTTTTTTAATAATTTTCTTAAATGATTTTTTACATATATAAAAATAAAATCTTTAGATCATTTGATATATATTAAACTATTTTAATAAATTTAACTAGGACTCATAAAAATTTATTAAATATTTTATTATTTTAATAAATTTAACTACAACTGTAATACTGTATATTTGATAAATATTTTATTATTTTATTGTGATATATATTTTATTATGTTAATAATTGATATTTAGATTTTAGATACTAATAAATCTATAAGATTTAATAATTTATATGAATTTAAAATATACTTAAAGATATAGTTTGTCTTTGAAAATACAAATATAACGTCGAGACTAATATTTACGGGCCGGGTCGCGGGTTCGGATTTGAAAATATTAAACCTGCTGCGGGTAGGGCCAGGTTCGGACTCGAGTAAAAAATAACGGGCCGAACCGGGGCCTAAACGGTTCGGCCCAAACCCGGTCCGAACCCGACCCATTGCAATCCTAAAACTAACCAAACAAATCAATTAAACAAATTGAAAAAATTAAATCAATCAAATTTAAATAAATTCAAACAAATCAATCAAATTCTAATAAATTCAATCAAAACCATCAAATCAATGAAACAAAGTTAAAACTTTCAGCAAATCACACTAATGCATTACACTAATCCATTACACAAATTCAAATAAATCAATTTTAAAAATTCAATTTTTTAAAAACAAATCAAATAAATAATTTTAAACAAAACAATTAATTTTTTTAAATAAAAATATATTTAATACTTACACTATTTCATAATATAAGACGTTGTAAAGAAACAAATATGTCTCATAATGTATATTAATTACACCTACTTTAATTTTGGCCAATGAATAATTAAACAATTATCTATTTTATTATTTGTTTACCCATTAAATTAATTTCATTTTACTTTTTCTATAAATGAAAACATCAATTATTACTTCTTTTTTTAATTTGTGTGCATAACCCTCAAACGTCTTATATTACGAGACTGAGGGAGTAGTTATTTTTAAGGAAAAAGTGTCCATAAATATTTACTAAACTATCTCATTACCAACGAATATCCAAAAATTGCATACTATGATACTACCAATATATACCTCGTATTTAGAATGGATAAAAATATCCTCATTAGTATAAACATGGTAATTTAGGTACTAAACATTTCCCCATTTTGGACCAAAATATTTCAATACCCATTCCCTCTCCAATTCACTAAACCCAGACAACCCACAAAACCTAAAACACCTGAAATCAACGAAGTCAAACTCTGACGACAGCTTCAAACTTCGACGAATGAATCCAGATATTTCAGGTGGTTCTTCATCGTCCCGACATATATTTCAAGCTTCATTTGGAGTTTGGACCTCCAATTATAACACCCTCAAGGTACTCATCGTACCAGCTATAATTTTCAACTTATTTAAATGGTTTTTAGAAACTAGCTTCTATATTTCTAGATATTTCAGGTGGTTCTTCATCGTCCCGACATATATTTCAAGCTTCATTTGGAGTTTGGACCTCCAGTGGAAACACCCTCAAGGTACTCATCGTACCGGCTATATATTCAACTTATTAAATGGTTTTTAGAAACTAGCTTCTATACTTCTAGGTATATACTGTATTTAAGTGTATTTTGATGGTTCATTACAACTAGGTTCTTATTTAAACTCAGATGGTTCTTAGGTATTTTCGTTGATCATTTCTAGTTTCCGGTTTCGGTAGACATACTGTTTCAAGTACTTTTTAGGGTTCTTAGGTACATATAATGTGTTAAATTTGATAATTAGGTTGTAATGTATTGTTTGGTTTCTGGGTTTAGTGTTTTCAAACTCTATTTTTGATATTTTTGTGAATGTGCATGTGATATACAAATATAATCTTTCATTTTCTTCATCTTGAATACAAAAATATAACTTCTTTTTATTTGTTGTACAAAAGAAACGGATGTTACATTTGTTAGTATTCATAAACTCGCATGGTTACTATACCAAGAAATAACATGGTTAGTATAAATGAAATCAGAAAGTTAAACAAAAATGCATTGTTATGGCTTGTTTAATTAACACGTGTCGAATCTTGTTTTTACATGAAATATATCACTTAAAGGTTGCTTCTATTGAACATGATTAGTTAGCATCCTGAATCTAATAAAAAAAGAAGTATTATTACGTCAGATCACAAAGAAGCTGCCATGGAGACCCTATTTGATATAATCTTGAAGGTCTCTTATGACCTCCGCAATGAGAAGTTTTTTATGAAACAACATTATATGCTTATAAAGTAGATTATAAAGACTTACTCGCTCAAATATAAAGATTTCAAAATTAGGTCGGAACTGGTCAAACTAACGACCAATGATGTCAATTCTATCTTCGGGTTTAAACACGATGACGAGGAAACGTCTTTAAATAAAACCGGAGGATACTTACTTCACTACGCCGATGGTGTAGAAACATAATTTAGGATCATGAAAACATACTTTATGTACGAACGATCAAGAAAAGTGGGCACAAACAAAACTAAACCAATAGTAAATACTTTGATAAAGGCATGTCTCTATCTTTGGTGTATTATAAGTAGCATATTGAGCTGCACTAATCTCGTTTGATTGAGTAACATTGAACTCATATCTTTAGTATAACTAGCATGTTCATTAGCACTCATCTCGCATGGTCTATTAGAATTATCATGGTCAATACATTGAATTCTCATGTTTAGTATATCTCGCATGGTCATTAATACTGAACTCACATATTTAGTAAAATAGGAATAAAATGCATTCTAGATAACTGTAAACTCACATGGTGTGCAGTGTTTTATAGGATTCAATAAAGAAAGCCATCAAGGAAGATAGGAAATATAATATGGAAGATATGGTTTTTTATTGATCATGTTTATGTACTTTACCTTGTTCTATTCAGTATCAAGAGATATATTGGGTTGGATAGCAGTATGTTATGTCGTAGACCTTGAAAAAATAAACAAATTCCATTAGTCTGGAGTAATAAAAAGAAGTTGCTTTGGTCAATTAAAGCTTGTGTTGCCGAAAAAATGATAAAGCTATCGGATGTGTAACACTTTTAATGATTAGAATATTGATACATATAAATAAATTTAAAAATATCGAATGATGCTTGGTGAGGATTATTTTATACTGAGGGTAATTTTGTCAAGTGTTTTGTGGTATTTTGACGGTATTAAATGTTTGGGTGTTTCGTAGTGAGAGATTTAAGCTGCATGGTTGTACTAAATATTCATTACCCTCATTAATGAAAGTGGTTGGGTATTTATACCATTACGGGCCCTATGGGCTTTCGGGTCAAACTATGAAATCGGGTCGAGTTTAAAGACCCATTAGTTTATTAAGCAGATTAGCAATTAGCTTAGTCAAAAGGTGTTTAGTGTTTTAATATTTTTGTCCTGTCCGGATATTTCAGTGGGTAATAATTGTCCGGTTTAACCCTGTCCGGTTTTCACACTGAGTGGTGGTGAATAATTCCGGACTCATCAGTAGCCCCTTTTTTAGGTTTTGTCAAAGGTCTTTGGCAAGACCAAAAAATCTTCTTAGGCAATAGCAACATTATCCGGACTGTTTATGTATTCAGTTCAGGGTTTATCTGGACTAAATACTTCTCATAAGTTCAAGAGTTCTGCTATGGATTGTGGGACACGTGTCACTTTTTGATTCGTTTTACCAGCCGTTTTCTTTCTAGAACGACGCTCCCACTAATCCTAAAAAGCAACTTCTGCATTTAATGTTTATGACGTCAGCGCCGACTTCAATCATTATTTTTGGCTTTTCATTTTCTCTTAGGTATTTGGTAACTTTTTTGCCTTACTAGTATAAATTACTTTATTTTACTGTTTTACCATCTTCATCACTTTGTCATTTATCCTTTTAAGAGCTTTTTACTTATCTTCTCAAAAAATTTCTTGTGTAGGTTTATGTTCACGGCGAGAAATGCTCTGGTGAAAGGTGGTTGGTTGAATCTTTCAGAGTTAGAAAAATCACAAAAGGTGGAGCGAGAGAGACGTATTGCTGCAGGTCTTCCAGTTTCTCCAATCAGTAAATTTGATACACCGTCCTCAGAAGCTGATCGAGGGTCATTCTCTGCTAAAAGTGCCAAACCCAAACGTTTGTTTTAACCAAGCCTCTCGCTCATTTTGTTAGCCTCATTGGTTCAGGAGTCACATCCTTTTGCTGTGCAGGAGAAAGCAGTATCAAGTACAAGAAGACCCTCTATGTTCATTGCTATGGGGTCAGACACTGAGAAATCTCCAGAAAAAGTTACTTTTCGCCGGACAGGTCGTCTAGTAAAGGGTCAAACAACTAGCTCTCAACCCAAGTCCCCAAACTCAGGGCCCTCCAAGTCTGGGACCAAGGATAAAGCCACTGGATCAAGGGCACCTATTAGAGCCCCAAAAGACAAATCCTTTGGTCCGAAAGCTACTAGAATCAGCTCTTATAATGAGCCTTCCGGAACCGAGCCCTGCCGGACACCAGACCCCAAGCGGGGCTGATGCTCAACCGTCCAGAAAATCTATTGAGCCAGACACTAGCACTCTGCCATCAACAACAGCTGGTATACCTTCCATGGTGATGGAGGAGGTGATGGAGGACAATATTGAAGACGCTCCATTTGAGACTGACATTTCTGGGCAGAACTGGGGATGCTACCTCTAACAAAGGAAAATGCAAGGAGAAAACCTGCATGACTCATCCGGATCTGCCGGAGAGTCTCGAAGGAAAATGGGGGTCTTGCTTCCACAAGGTTAATGTGAAGTATCTACTGGCAATGTAGAATATCAACTATGTCTATACTCACACCGCTGAGTTAGGTCGGATCCAGACACAATGGGGGATCCTTGAATCTGTAAAGGTGAGGATACCAGTCACCCCGGAGACCCCAATGGTCTGCAAACTCAGCAGAATATTCATTTACACTGAGTTGTTTAACTAGGAACTCAGATTTCCCTTGGATCCAGAAATTGTCAGGTATTTTCACTTGATAAAACTCTGTCCAAGCCAGCTGGGTCCCAACGCTTGGTAGACCCTCATCGCTTGTATTAGGGCATCACGGCTCTCCAGAATACCACTTCCCATGGAGTAGTTTGTTGCTATGGCCGACCTCTGTAAGAACCATCACATCCCATTCTACCACTTTAATATGGGAGACAATTTTAAGGTGCTGGATGACTTGCTTAAGTTAGAGAAAAACTGGACGAACCAATTTCTATTCATCAGCGGGGCATGGGAAAATGGAAGGAAAATCAAGGCTGGTGTCAACCCTAGTATGCTCACCATCAGATGGAAGAGCTCAGGCAAATATTTTATTATGTTTGTCTCTCTTACTTTGTAAAAAAATTATTTCTGAACTGCTTTTCTTTTTCTTTGGTTAGTGTTGCCAGAGGAGTTCTCCGGTTTTGTGGAGGAGGGGCAAGCCACATGTGTTAAATTAAACTCTTGGGTTGCCGAACACTGGGGAAATGTCTTTCACAAATGCTTCACATCAGGCAACTTGGTGAGGTCCCACCTTTGGCACATAACAGGCCGGAGAGACCTTACTTCGGAGGAGCTGACCGCTCCATCCCCTCCGGCTGTCATCTTCAAGAGAGCAAATGAGAAGGATGGCAAACTGGCCTTGCCTGCTAGAGCTAAAGCTCCAAGCAAAATGAAAGGCAAGAAGGGCAAGAAGAAACAAGCTGCAACAGAGGTTGTTCAGGGCATTGTTGAGGAGATCGCTCCGGAGAATCAGGGAGTGCAGGCCTAAGGGGGAATCGATGCTACTCTACTTTAAGTAGTTGAAGATGCGAGTATTAGGGAGGCAGGTGGAGATCAAGGTCATCCAAAGGCTTCTAAGAAAGACCGAAAACAGGGAGAAAATATCTAAGAAAGGGCGGCCTAGAAGAAGAAAGTCTCCTTAGGGGATGAAGTTGTTCTCCGGCCTTCAGAGTCTCTTCCTCCGACTGACCCAACAGACCCCACTTTGGCAGAGCAAATCCCAAGTGGTCTACATGCCGGAGAGGGTACCGGAAGAGATATCAATATTGATGGAGTAGACATCAGTGGCTTCCAGAACATTAGCCTTTACTTTGATGATCTTGAAAAAGATGACTTTGCTGGTCCATACCTTCCCTCAAGTTCATCTAACATGGTGACCTTTAATGGTAAGTCCTTCACTGCTTCAGGGGAGAACGATATGCTGACTCACTCTTTGTTGGACCACATTCAACCAGTGCTCAACTTGGAGAGGCAAGTACGAAGTTAGTCTTCCCTTATCAACACACTCAATGCTGATAAATAGAGCTTATCAAATGACCTTCTTAATGTCAATCAAAGTGTTAAAGCATTGAGGAAAGAGCTCGAGGAGTTAAAGAAAGGGAAAGAAGACCTTGCAACCAGGCTAGCCACTTCGGAGATAGCCAACACAGAGCTCCAAACCAAGTGTACTGGCTTGGAGAAGGATCTCTCCACTTTGAAGGAAGAGGTGAAGGCCAAGGATAATATTGTCCAAGCCCTGTCCAGTGACAAAACTTCCCTTGAAGGTGTTATGTCCAAAGTTACCAAGGAAAAGGAAGATTTGATAAAAGAGCAGGAGAAGACAATCCAGGCCAAGGTCGATGCATATACCAACGAGGTGATAGATTCCCTAGAAAAAAGGTATGCTGGAGTTAAATCTGACATGGTCTTGCTGTTTCATCGAATATTCCCGAAGAGGACACTCGGTACTCTGTGGCAACATGTGGAATATGAAGACCTCCCATTTCATACTATGGTAGATGACGATAAACACAACTACTGATGAGGAAGAAGGGACCGGAGAGAGATCCATTGATGAACCCAAAGATCCAAAGAAGAAACAAGATGATGTAGGAACATCTAAGGGAAACTAGCCCTAAGGTTTTAACTATTAACTGTTTTTTTATGACATACCAAAGTCCTTGGATGGCCAAAGCATTTTTTAATTGTGTTCGGTTTGAGTCCGGTCAAGCTCTTTCTTTTTAAACTTAAAGTCCTTGGATGGCCAAGGCACTCTTTATGTTTTAATATCATCCTTCGGTGTTAGCCAGGCAGTTTTACTTTGCCAAATTCTTGCTTTGTTTCATATTCGCTCAATCTTAATGGCTGGTGTTTAAATAGATTCTATTTATTTTACAAGTATTTTAATATGAGAGTGTTTAAATTCTCTGATGACAAATGTTAAATGGTCATCATTCTACCAGATGAATCAGACATGTCAAAGATACTTAGAAGGTTTTAAAGAAACTGTAAATCAAACAACTCCGAATATTTTAAGAAGACATCAAATTTTATATAAAAAAACCTGGACGCCTCATTAAAACCTCCCCGCGCCACCAGGGTAGGAAAGAGTATGCCCCATAATATGTACATGGACTTTAAACAAGTAAATATTTAAACAACTTTCATTCTAGATACATCCGGAGGTGTTCAATGTTCCAGGGGTGGTTCTAGACCATATTTGTCCTGAAGCCTGTATGTTCCAGGCTTAAGCTTTTCAACGACCACATAGGGCCCTTCCCAATTTGGAGCTAGCTTACCGAACTGCTTTTCTTTAGTATGTAAGAAGACTTTTCTCAATACTTTATCCCCTAGTTGAAAATCCCTTCTTCTGATTCTGGAAGTAAACCTTCTTCTCATTAAACCTTGATAATGGGTGGCTCTAAGATGAGCCTTAACCTTTTTCTCGTCTATTAAGTCCAATTGACTTCTGACTGCCACTTCATTAGCCTGTTAAAAAAAATTGTGGACTCTGTATGATGGAAGAGTTGCCTCTATAGGAGCAATCACATCCATACCATATACCAAGTCAAACGGGGATTCCTGTGTAGCAGCTCCAGGAGTAGTCCGGTAGGCCTATAGTATTTCTTGTAGAGAGCTTGGCCACTTTATAACATCCCCTTCTAAATTCGTTTTGAGACCAAACAGAATGGTCCAGTTTGCCACTTCAACCTGACCATTCGCCTGTGGGTGAAAAGGAGAAGAGAAGCAATGCTGAATACCCCTAGAAGCACAGAAAATCTCCATATCCTTGTTATCGAATTGTGGCCCATTATCTGTGGTTATCTTTTGTGGAACCCCAAATCTGCAACAAATATTAGATAAGATAAATTTTATAACAGCTTTTGAGGTAGTTCTTGCCAAGGGTGCTGCTTCTACCCACTTCGAAAAATAATCAATGACCACAATAACGGTTCTGCACCCTCCGGATGCCATCGGTAGAGGCCCTACTAGATCCAGTACCCATCAAGCAAAATGTATTGGCTCAGAAATTGATTCCAATGCGACAACTGGGATATGAATTTCATTACCAAATCTTTGGCATGGATCACACTTCTTTACCAATTCCTTTGCATCTTCCATTATGGATGGCCAGTAGTATCCGACCAATAAAACCCTTCGGGTCAAAGTTCTATAGCCACAATGTGCTGACCCCTCACCATCATGTAGTTCGGATAGCAAAATTTGAGACTCTTCACCCCCCAAACAACGCAAGAGAGGTCTATTAAATGACTTCTTGTATAAAATATCCCTCATAACTAAAAACCCACGAGCCTTGTACTTTATTTTCCTGGCCATAGATTTTTCCGGAGGCAAAATGCCATTAGTAATGTATTAAAGAATGGGATGTCTCCAGTCCTTGGGTTGAACCACTTGTATACTTAAACTTTCCTCCTCTTTTTTGTTCTGATTGAGTTAAATTAATGGACATTCTTGCATATGAATCCATGGGTATTACTCAGAGTATGCTATGGTTGCCAATGAGTCTGATAGTATGTTCTTCGATCTGGGTATATGCTCATAGCTGATATTTTTAAAGTTAGCTGCCACCTCTTTAAGAATGAATAAATATTTAATCAACTGCTCCTTTTTTGCCTCAGAATGACCTTGGGCATGATGGATAAGAAGCTGAGAATCACTCATCAACCTAACTATTTTGGCTCCACATAGCAAGGCTAATTTCAAACCAGCTATAGCAGCTTCGTATTCAGACTCATTGTTAGAAGCCCTGAAAGCAAAACATATAGCCTCGTATAACTTGTCGCCGTACAAAGAGGTTAAACATATCCCATCACCACAAACCATAGTACTTGATCCACCATCGGTCCGGACAACCCATGTCTTCTTAGTTTTTTCATGTGTAGTTTGTTTAGTACTTCTGTCCGAATGGAATTCAACTAGGAAATCAGCAATAGACTGAGCTTTGATTGCAGTTTGAGGGGAAAAATCAAAGTCATAGTCTCCCAATTCTACTGACCACTTGGTCATCTTGCTTGATATGTCCGCCTTTTGAAGAACATTTTTCAAATGGAAAGATGTCCGGACGATAATAGAATGAGACTGAAAATAGGGCCTCATTTTACTGGCAGCAATTACTAAATTTAGTGCTAGTTTTTCAAGTTTCAAGTACCTTCTTTCAGGATCCATCAAGCTCTTGTTGATGTAATACACCAGACGAGGATAAATATCCACCTCTCTCACCAGCACCGCACTTATAGCACACTCGGACACTGCCAAATATATGTACAATGTTTCTCCATCAATAGGTTTGTAGAGATTTTTGGGAGAAGATAAATGCTTCTTTATTTCATCAAAAGCCTGGTCGCATTGTGGAGACCAGTTAAAGTCTTTTGCACCATTTAAAGTCTGGAAAAACGGGGCACACCTATCCGAAGACCCTGAGATAAAATGATTTAAAGCAGCCAACCTTCCTGTCAATCTTTACACTTCTTTAATATTCCGAGGAGGATCCACCTGTAATAAAGCATTAAGCTGGTCCGGATCAGGCTGTATCCCTTTCTCACTTATCACATACCCCAAAAACTTCCCGGACTATACCCCAAAAACGCATTTTTTTGGATTTAATTTTAAATTAACTTTTACCAAGTTGGCAAAAGTCTCTTGGAGATTTGCCAAGTGTAATTCTTCTTCCACACTCTTTACCATCATGTCATCAATATAGACTTCCAATCTGATCAGCAAAGGCTTTGTTCACCAATATCTGATAAGTAGCCCCAACATTCTGTAACCCAAAAAGCATCACCTTGTAACAATGGAGGCCCTTATTAGTAACAAAAGTAGTGTGTTCCTGGTCCTTCAGATCCACTTATATCTGATTATAAATGGAGAAGGCATCCATGAAGGACAACAACTTGTTCCCAGATGTGAAGTCTACCAACTGATCTATCCGGGGGACATGATACAAATCTTTTGGGCAAGCCTTGTTAAGGTCAATAAAGTCGATGCACATACGCCATTTCCCATTTTTATTATTTCACTAACACTGGATTGGCTGTCCATAAACACTCCATTTCCCCTTTTTATGTGTCCCATCTTGGTAAGCCGGTCAACCTCTTGTACTATAACATCAACTTTTTCTTTAGAGAAGGCTCTTATTTTCTGCACAATGGGTGCTACATCTCTTCGGATGGATAGATGGTGTGATATAACATTCGCAGGAACTCCGGTTACATCAGCATTACACCAAGCAAAAAAGTGTTGGTGGTTTGTTAAAAAAGATAACACTTTGCTTTTTAGTTCTGATGTCATCTTAGATCCAATCTTGACACTTATTCCTTCAGTCAGAGAGTGAGTTTCAACATCTTCAATCGGTATTAAAACACCAAGGGTCTCTTTAGGGTCATCAATTTCACCCTCCCCCAGAGGGACCCACCAATTGATAATCTTCATTGATCCGAACTGCCCCCAAAGTTCTAGGGACAAGTGGAGTTGCATAACATTCCCTTGCTATCTTTTGACTACTCCGGACAACTCCCACTTGTCCTTGAACAACGTATTTTAAACATTAGTGAACTGTTGAAGCTACAACATGCATCCCGGAGAGCCAAGATCTTCCTAAAATGGCATTGTAGCACGTGGGACAATCTACCACAACAAAAAGTACCCTGACCATTTTCTTGAAAGGGCCCTTGCCCAACAAAACCTCTTCCTCAAACTCCCCAATTACGTTTGCAGAGCTTCCAGTGAAACCCACAATGGACCTATTTGAACGTTGAATCACCGCCGAGTTTTTTCATTTGTTTGTAAGAACTCAAAAAGAGGATATTGGCTGAGCTGCCAGTGTCCACCAAAATTCGCCTAATGTCATTGGCCTCAATTGATGCTGCTATTACCACACCATCTTCATGAGGACCAGCTACATCTCTCAAGTCATCTCCATCAAAAACAATGAAGGGAAAAGGAATCTGGGATTGATAGGAGGACATGCCTCCCTCCAACTGAGTAGCCAGAGTGTGAACATGCCTCTTCTTTGGAGAAGGAGTGGGGGCAGTCATTGTATCCCCCCCCCCCCCCAAATATGGTAAGTGACTCAAAAAAGCCTATGAGTCCAGACACCATCATGGTATGTTCTGTTATAACACCCACCTTATTCCGGGTTGGATCAGGATCCAAATACTCTGATTCTACATCAAATCTTTCAATAATCACCATGGCCCCTTTCGGAGCCGATGTCCCTGCATTGTTTGTTGGGCCGGTCCAATGAGCATTATCAGGCCTATTCCCACTTCTTCACTTGACATAAGCACCTAATTTTCCTCTTTCAATCAAATTCTGCACCTCTTGCTTCAAAGCAATGCAATCTTCTATGTTATGGCCAATATCATGGTGATATTGATAAAAACAAGCATTACGACTTTCCCTTGGAGATTGAAGCACTGTTGGCTTCCTAAAATGCACCTCATCTTTTGTTTTATCATAGATGGTTGCCACATTCTCTTTTAATTCAGGAAACCACTCCGGTTGGACCCAAGGTCCTCGCTTATTCATGGACTGCTGACTCTGAGTTGGAGCTGGGTGAGATTGAGCTTTGGCCCTGTTGGGACCCTATCCGGCCTCTTTAGCCTTGTATCTGGACTGATTCTGGTTTGGTGCAGCTGGGGCAGACCTCACTTGTCTGTGCACCCTAGTCTTTTTTGTTTCATCTACATTGATCTTCTTTCGCACCTGGTTCAATAAACCGCCCCACGTCATGGCCTTCGTCTTAGTTACTGAATCAGCCAGATTGCCAGGGATCAAACCCTGTCTTAGAGAAGCTATTTCTACTTGCTCAAAGCAATCAGCTAATCCATTCTTTGTGTTCACAAACCGACTTATATATTCTTTCAATGATTCATTTGGCTCTTGGGCACAATGGACAATAGTGTCTCCATTTCCCTTCACCTCCTTACTTCCAATAAACTACCTCCGGAAGGCTACCCAAAAAGTATCAAAATTTTTGATGCACCCTTGTTGTAGGCTATTATACCACTTTAGAGCACTTCCCGTAAAAGATTGAGAGAAGGATCTACAAAGCAACTTGTCATCATCGTCAAAATTCATCATAAATTTTTTAAACTGCTCCAGATGATTATATGGATCTTTTCTCCCATCATATTTTTCCATCTTAGTACTGTCAAACCTCTAAGGAAGGTTTCCGGACAGTATTTTAGAAGACAATGAAGATTGTCTCCAATTCCGGCCACGACTAAAAATAGTATCTTTATTGGGAGTTGCAAAGATACCAGGTTCATCATGGAAAGCGAAATGATCCATCAATAGCTGGTCAATGTGCCTTCGGCTATGGCTATGAGATGACCCTTTACTTAGATGTCTTTTCAACCTTCCATGCCTATCCCTCTTTATTGAATATTTTTTAACCAACTCTTGCTTCTTCTTAGACCTTCCTTCATCACTGCTGGATGACAAGGACTTCTCAATTTCATCATCGTTCGAGGAGCTACTAGATGATTCTGACTCCAAGCTCTCTACCGATTTAGACCGATGAGACTTCTTTCAGCTAACATGAGTCTTTTTAGTACTCAAATGAGTCCTTGCTAATGGGTCATGCTCCCTTAGATTGTCAGTGTGGTGAACGGCCGACACCTTTGATTTTTATTTCAAGCCTAACTCCATCTTTTTGGTAGCCCTCAAGGCTTCTATTTCAGCTTTCAACCTGTCTCGTTCTTCGATTGTGTACTCATCGTTTTGTCCCACCAATTCTACCAAAGGTGGTGGCACTGCCTGCTCACCCATATTCATCCGAACAGATTTTTCGTGCTGGTTTCGAATGCTAGATGCAGGCACCATCAGCTCCAACTGTGGTCGCCAATTTGGTGAGGATTATTTTATACTGAAGGTAATTTTGTCAAGTGTTTTGTGGTATTTTTAGGGTATTAAATATTTGGGTGTTTCGTAGTGAGAGATTTAAGTTGCCTGGTTGTATTTAATATTCATTACTCTCATTAATGAAAATGGTTGGGTATTTATACCCTTTAATTATGGGCCATATGGGCTTTTGGGTCAAACTATGAAATCGGTCGAGTTTAAAGACCCATTAGTTTATTAAGCAGATTAGCAATTAGCTTAGTCAAAAGGTGTTTAGTATTTTAATACTTTTGTCATGTCCGGATATTTCATTGGGTAATAATTGTCCGGTTTAACCTTATCCGGTTTTCACAGTGAGTGGTGGTGAATAATTCCGGACTCATCAATGCTAACAAATTCTATGATGCAACCCTTCACCATGGAGCGCACAACCGTTGTACAAACACAAGTGAACCCAAACATGATCCCAAGATGTTACAAATGGTGATGATTAGTGTCCAAATCATCAATCATGTAGATGATTATAAATATTCATCTTCTCAAAGATGATAAGGTATAAAATATATATTCTCGGACGTTATTATATTCTACGTAGAAACACGTAGTTAAAATCACTAGTCTAATATATTTTTTATTCTGAAAGAATTGCATGATATGTAACACTGAACTCATACGTTCGTTTTTAGTACACTAGAACTCACATGATCACCAAACTAAAAGAATCACAACTTTAGTAAGAATCCTATAAGATTCCTAGTGATGAATGTTTTATTGGGGTTGTTCTTTATTAGATAGGTTTTGGAGGGTGGGTTAACGTCGATGGAGGCCGAAAGGTCAACATTGGGTGGGGGTGAAGCAAATGGGAACCCGGATCTTGTATAGAATGAAAGGGCTAGGAATCAGACTAGATCTATAGAAAAAAAAACAAATAGAAGGTCATCATACCCAAGGTAACCACCAAGCACCCCACCCGAACAAACCAACCTAAAACTAGTAATGAAACACCACGTTGGATATTCCTAACTGAAATCAGGGAGGGGGAGGGGGTTCAAAGATAACTTTAATCCTGGTTGCACCATAACTGATCTCATCATCTAACAAAGGCATACTACAACACCCTCTAAAAAGACTTCAACACCCAAAGAGTGCTGCAACAACATCATAAGCTCATACTTACATCTGAAAAAAAATACGACCACCTTCAAGAGTAGTTCTCTTTAACGTAAGATACTGGAACGTAAAAGAAAAAAATAGTACGTAAAGGAGCTCTGTTGAAAACAACCGTATACAACATTTGCTTGAAAAAGGATAATAAAGTAAGTATATTCTCTTATTTGGTCTCGTTTGTTATATATGTTTTATTTTCTTCATTCTCGCACGTTTCATATAAATATTTAGAGCTAAAGCAATATATAGCTCATTTTTGTCAGCGATTTGAACAATGAGAACTTCAAAGAATAATTTCTCTAAATCTTTGTTCTTCATAAAGATTTGGCCTAGTAACACCAACACCACCAATCAACGAATGAGTCACAACAGAATCACTGGTCCCCAAAGAAGTTCCATTGGTACCACACGAACAAGAAGTGTTAACAAATGACACCCGTGTAAATGAAACAGATACTACACTCGTGGTACATGTTCATGAATATGTAAGTAGATCTTAAGTACATTAAGATTCACCTTTGAATATATATTATCATATACTAGTTGGTTTCTAAAATCATTGATTGTAGGGTTGTAAAATCAATTTTGGATTTCATGTTATTTATACCGGTATATGTTGTTCTGTTATACTTGGATCTGATGGTCTAATACCCAAGAAGTCGCATGTTTATAACTATGAAGTCTCATGTTTAATACCAAAGAAATCGCATTGTATTATATACAAAAAATCGCATAGTTTAATACAAAAAAATACATGATTAATACTCCAGAAATCGTATGTTTAAATAATACAAGAACTCATATGATCAATACTCTAAAAAATTGTATGTTATAATATACCAGGAATCACATGTTTAATACACTGTTTAGTATCTGAGGACTCACATGGTTTATTATAAATGAAGTTGCATGGTTAATATACAAGGAATCACATATATTTATTATAACCGTAATCACATGTTCATCATACAAGGAATCGCAAGGCCGACGCGTGAGCCACAACAAAACCAACAAGAAACCACTGGTAAGTATTATGTAAAGGTCTCGTATTGTTGTTTTGTAAATGGTATATCCAAAAATATAACAAGTTTTGCATGATACTTATAGTACCAAAATCAAATGTTTCATTATATAAACTTGTAGAAGAACTCACCCACCAACCGGAACAACAATAGAAGAACAACAGGAAGCCTAACAACATCAAGTCCAACACCAAGATCTACAAGAAGAATCCAAACCTCACCAACAACAAGAATAGGAAGCCTAACACTAAGACCAATAAAAAAATCCCAACACCATCACCAACAAGAAAATAAATCCCAACAACATCAACCACAACACCAAGATATAAGACAGAAACAATAAGAACAAGCCTGCCAAAGGCAAAACAACTCACCCAAACAGAAGCAGCACCAACGGTCCCACAACCAGCTGAAGAGGATCCCCAAAACCATCGACTCCAATAACAAGAACTAGACTGCACAATGTCAAAATAACTCACTCAAACAGAACCAACAGCAATAGTCCTACAACTAGTGGAAGGGGAAACCCAACACTAAAAAAAAGAACAAGAAGTACTAAAAAATATAAAAGAGAAACATCACCATCAGATGATACACCCAAAAAAATATTAGAATATGTTGATTATTTTTTATAGACCATAAATAATCATATTTTGACAAATATGATCAGCTTTATGCCAATGCTTTCATGCAACAAAGTTTGGATTCTATCTCGGAGGACACACTTGCTCATAAGTTAAGAGATGCTTCTTCTGACAATGCAGTAGATTAGAAAATATCATGAGTAATTGCTTGTGATTCTGTAAGTGGCTCTACAGTAATTAAAATTAAACATTGAATATATATATATTGTCATATTTCAGACGTCTTGCATGGTTTAATATACTTAGAAACGTATGTTTTCTATACTTGAATCTCATTTTGTTATACTTAGAATTGCATTGTGTTTGACACATAGTTTTTTATGTTCCATACCACCAAAGAATCAATGATATAGAAAATTTCCTAGCGTGATTGTGATTTAGACAGTTAAAGATATAGTAAGATACATGAGAAAGAGGTGACTTTCCTTACTTAGGAAAAGAACACTACAACTACACAGATCATTGAGGTATGTGAATACCATAAAATCCATAAGATACAAAGGGCAAAAAAATAAGAAGATCCAGAAGTATGGTATTTACCATCATCATAGTTCTCCTACAGACTGAATGTGAGTGTAAGTGAACTGATGACGTTACCTAGACTTCAAGGTTAAATATACAGTTGTTGCATTGTAATAGTGGAATTTAAGATTGACTAGCATCTTAGATTGAACTAGATATGCATGATCATTTATAGTAGAAATGCGTGTTTAGTAAACTCACATGATGTTTATTTTCTAGTAAAAATGGAACATTGAGTTTTATTAATCTTGCATGTTTGATTATATACCTCCCACTTTTTATTTGGTAGATTATTGATGCTTGGATTTATCAGACGCTTAAATAAAACAATTGGAAAATATCGCCCAAAGTTTTTGAAGGTGCTTACCATTGTAAATTCAACACGATACAAATTTATGCTCGTGCAATGGTAAGTATAACTAAAATTAGTTATAGATTATTGTAAAAAAAATTATAATCCTTTGTTTTCATGCAGACAACACTAACCGGAAATAAGATCTCTAAAAAATTATTGATGAAGTATTCAAAACTATACCATCCGCATGTATCATGTGTTCCTTCTAGTATGCAACATAAAGAAATATACAATGAACCACTGGACATTGGTGATTATTGACCTTGAAAATAGAATAGCAACAAACTATAACCCACTCATGCCTCATAGTAATACACAATAGTCTACACAATAAACATGGTTGAGCCACTAGTTAATATTTAAATTCATGCATGTTGGTTATTTGATATTGGTCTTACATCTAGCCTTCTAACTGCTCTAACTACTTGTTAATTGTTGGCTTACTGTATGAAAAATAATACTTTTATAAAAAAAATTGGATGTAAAGCAAAAAAAAGTAAGCAGACATCCCACAATAAAACCCAAGTAGCCTCGACTACAACGTTTTTGTTTATGAATATGCCAAAGACATTATCCAAAGTAGATTTGTATCAAAATGTTAAAATGACTTAAATGTTTTATTTTATCCTAAATAGTATAATCATAAACTTTCAGTGGTAGCTATAAACTCACATGGTGATTAACACTCAACTCGCAGGGTGATTAACACTAAACTCGTTTGATGAGTAACACTACATAAATAACATGATGATTATACCTAGAATCACATGGTATATTATAAAACGATGCACAAATTTATATTACTAGAGTTATGTGGTATGTTAATATACAAGAACTCGCATGGTTAATATACCTAAAATTGCAAGATTAGAATTGCAAGAACATCACATATTTAAATATACTTGAAATCAAATGAGTAACTGATATCAACTCTTTATAATAAAAAATAAATACATTTCTCACACATGTTAATTAATATAGAAAAAATCACAACATTCCAGCTAATTTTTCATATCACTATTTAAGCATTTTAATCATTCTCATTGGTTAAATGATTGCTTGATTTGACAAAAATAGATATCTAATCATGACAAAAACAATAACAACAAAATACATATCGAGACTAGCTTAGAATTTCTTCTTATAAATTCGATCAACCATATTCATTAGGGTATTATACACAAACATTTCAAAGTCATAAAGTCACAAACTCTTCAAATTCAAAAACCATTGCGCCTTTTCTTTCATCCGATGATGAGTATAGCTACTCATCATCTTCATATGATGAATTTTCTGACCCTTATCAGTAGTTCTCGCCGTATAAGAATACGACCACCTTCGAGTATTCCTTGGAGTCTTTTGGAAATGAGTCAATATTCTCCTTCCGTGATGCATATTACTCACTAGATTTTGGTTCATTTTCCGAAGATGAGTCAGACCCCAATGATCTTCCATACAAAAACAGAAGAGAAGCCAGATGGAGGAGGACGAGGAGGATGAAGATGAAGAATTTTGAGATACAAAAAAAGAAGAAGTTGGAGATACCGAAGAAGAATAAGAGGAAGAGACTGAAGATAAGAAGGATGATGATGAGATGGATGAAGACAAAGAATAGTCTTACTCAAAAGACTTTTCTTCTAATGTTTGAATGTTTTTGTTTTGTATGTTTTTGTTATTTTTTCATGCCGTGAAATGATAAACCCTAAACTATCTAATTGTTTTTTGTTAGGGTTATTTTTTTATTGATTCCTCGCAAATTGTAATGTAGATTTCACAAATATAATAAGGTTTATGATCTCATATGGGCTTGGTTTTCATGTCTAATATGTCTCTTATAATATATTTTAAGTATATTTGATGATCTCATATACAAGAAGCCGCGCGATTAATATACCGGAACTCTCATGGTTATATACAATAACTAGCATGTTTAATATATAGAACCCGCATGGTTTAATATACAAGAACTCGCATGTTTGAGATGCTTGAAATCAAATGGTTTAATATACAAGAACTATCATGTTTCATATACTTGAGATCGCATGGTTTAATATACAAGAACTATCATGTTTAATATACCCGAGATTGCGTGGTCTATTATAAGATAAGTCACATGTTTACTATAACTAGAGTTGCATGTGTCAATATATAAGGAAATCACATGGCTAATATACCTGAAATCGCATGGTTGGAAATATAAGAACTCGCACGTTTAATATTATGGAATCTCATAGTTAAATATAAAAGATCTAACATATTTAAGATACATAAAATAGAATGGTTTAATATACAAGAAATCATATATACAATCAACGAGAAAATGAATGGCTTAATATAAAAAAATAGCATATTTGATGTACAAGAAACTCACATGGTTGGTTTCACATAAGAGAAACTCGCATGTTCGGTAAACAAGGAATCACATGTTAGTAGACTCTAAAACTACTATTGAATGTTTTCAATCCTGGTCTTGTATATAAGTAAAATATAAAAATACTTTACAATATGTGAAAAAGAAGAAGCTATAAGCATTATGAAATTAAAACTACAAAAACATGGCAAACAAATATTATTAATATTTAAAATAGTTCGTCAAAAGTCTTTTTATTACGGCCTAACTTCAAACAACGGAAACACCTTAACTGCTTGGTTTTTATTTCTCCTCTAGATGAAATACACTTCTTATTTGGCCTTCGAGGTCGTCTTTTCATGTTGAAAATTAGAATTGCTTGCTCGACAAATAATTATAGCTTGATCCTTCACCAGAGTTGGTTAAAGCGGGTATGCTAAAAGATTAAGTTTACTTGTAATTGCAACAATGAAGAATCTTTGTATTAATGTCATATAATTTTGTTGATTCAAATGTATTGCAGCAAAAGCATGAGAACATGTAAAATAATCTTGTTGCCAAACATGACAAGAATATTTGAAATCCAACAACTCAACAACCATAATAGGTTTTAAAAAAACTTCAAATATGATTGCCGAAGACTTACGGACTAGCCATGTACGACCTAGTTCAATATTTTTCTTTAACTTCTTTTTATAATCAGAGCATAATTAACTACTCCAGCTTATCCTCTCTGAATAACATCGTGAAATTTGAGTCGTAACTAAGACTTTAATATTGTTAATTAATCCAATAATGGGTAGAAGATACAATTATTTTAATATGATTGTTAAATGATTCAGCCGCGTAAGATGTCATAACATCATATTGTTTTCATTTAATAAATGGTTGAGAATATTTGTCTTGAGGTAAATTATTGAGGAACCTAAGAACTCTCTGTTCACATATAAAATCTTTAAGCATTTCATTAAAAATCTCTACAATTTGAGCATAAGCTTATCGATTGAACTTATTTATCATCATAGACTTAAACACTCTATTACAATTATTCAGAGCATCCCTCAAATTCTGAACGAGGTAGAAAATAAAGTAGGCATGATAGCAGTTTGGATACAAGACATGAGCAATATTAATAATACATAAATGAAGGTCCAAAATAAAACCGATTTGACGTTCCAACAAATGAAGTTTCAAACTCTCCAAAAACCATAGAAAATTGTCAGCATCTTCACAACAATAATTACCAAATGCAACAGGAAATATACCTGCAAAATAAAATAAATAAACTGGTTTTATATATCTCGTATGATGTTTATTGGACTGGAATTGCATTGTATAATATAACTAGACTCGCATGGTTATTATTACCACAAAATACAACGACGTCAACACTATACTCACATGTTTATTAACAGGATAACTGCATTACAAATATAACTAAACTTGTAGGTTAACAAATTAGAATTGCAGTGTATGATAAAAAATTATTGCGTGTAGGTTTCGCATGTCTATGTGGTCACGAAACACATATTATATATAAAATATAAATCATAAAAGCATGAAACTTACCATTGTTACCATATTTTCCTATGACATATAACAATAGACCCCTATGCTTGTCACTTAAAACCATTGATAAATAAAAAGGGACAACATGATTGAAAATCTTGAAGACAAGATCCAAGTTCTATGAAACAACGTTTGAGTACGTTTCCAGCACCATATTCCAAATGATAGTTGGTCATAATATCACGATTCTGTAATATTTTGAAGTATCCCTTGAGTAAACTAAAAGAACTAGAACTATCTCCGAATACTCCCCTCTTTTCTTTCTCTAAAACATTCCATGAGAGATGGTAAAAAATGTTTAAACTGTAGTCATATTTAACAGATGATTGCATATTTTTCGTTGTCATGAAATGATATGTCCTAATCGAATCATGAATTTTTATAGCAATCAACTTTGATGTCAAATGTCTCCGATGTTGTTTAGAAAACATGGGGCTGCAAGTATGTCGTTCAACAAAACGTTTAATAATCACGAAACTGGTCGGAGAATCAAGCAATGCATAAAGTCTTCTTTACATCCAATTGAGACTTTATTTTCAAAATAAGCAGTTGTCTTACTTCTTATATTATGCATGTATTTTAAAAACAAAAACCATGCTCTAAGGCGTAGAGACATAAAGATAACCTTAGAGTTGCAACACCTTGATAAAAAAAAACCTTGATCAACACCTGTAATTGCATCAGCCCAGCCAGTAGTAGCAAGTTTTTTTTATCGATGGTCCTTAAACCATTACGACTCCACCTACTAATTAATTGATCATTCGAGGCTTCTCCCAAACTTATGTTAGATTGTTTACGTATTTCTAAAGCAACCTTTATCAACAAATTTTAGTTCTATAAGAAAAGTAACACTTCTTAAACGCTCAACATCAAGAGGTACTACTAAACCAACAAAATTCGTCTCATTATTAGATAAACACTTCATGTTATCACCAGAACAGTTGGTAATAATGTAGTTATCTATAACCAACTCATCTCATATACTTTCAACTTACTTTTAAATACTTTTAAAGTTTTCAAACTCAGTTAGAGGAACTATTGTAGTTTGGTGACCATGTTTGAAAATACAGACTTGTAACTTAGACATATCTTACCTACAGAAACAGTTAGGAACAAACTTAAGAATTACATAATAGAAATGATAAAAGCCCGCACGGATAACACGTTAATGTCTTGCATATGCGAGATGTGTAATATTTTCAAACTTCTCGCATACTATCACATCAAACAAATTGCATGGTCCTAACAAAAATAATTCATACTAGACTCGCATGTTCACGTGCACATATATTACATGTTGATATGCACACATACCGTATATTATTCCTCTTTAACTCACATATTCAACCAAACATAATTGGAATCCCTGTCAACTCGCATCTCCAACAAAACATAACTGGAAACTTTAAAATTGACACCAGGTACATTTCACACCATAAACAGAATTACTAACTAAAAAAATACATTATGCAATCAGTTTATAACTTATTATGAAAGGAAAACATATGAAAACGTGTTAGTATACAACTGGTTTCTAAAGTCAGTTTCTCAAAACATAAGAAAACATACGAGACCATTGACGAACATAACCTCTATACCTACCTTTGATACTCTGATGACCAAACGTCAGATAATAGACCAATGATACATAAGAAACAGCTCACCTTTAAAGTTCTGGCTATAAGACTACGATGGAACCAGGTTCAATACTCCCGATGATAATGGATACTCTAATTTTGCAATGAACCTGGTTTGAAGGCTAAAATATGATTACAATTTGGGTCGTAGTAGACTCTCAACTCGAATTTTGCAGTAAAAAAGTTTAGAGTTCGTACTATGCTAAAAAATAATTAAACAAAAAGAGAGAGAGGGTCGTTAGGGTATTATTATAAAAGTATCGTATTAGATGGAAGTTATTTACAAAAAATGGCTATTAAGTAAGCATAAATTATAGTTTGGGTATTAGACGACAATATAGTTTGGTTCTAGGTACCGTTGGAGATATTTCCCTATTTTTAATCAATTAAAAGCTTAGATTTAATGATAATCTCCGCATGTTAAAATTAACCGGGGATTGAAAAACATATATCTCAAATAAATATATCGTAAAAAAGAAAAAAGTAAAAGAATAAATAAAAATTTATATCAATTATAGAATTGAATTTAGTGCATTTTCGAACCGAAAACTGATCGTTGCTATGGAAGTAAACATTTTTTTTGTGTTTTAGGTTGTTCTGTGGCATACATAGTCACTTTTTTTACTCTGTCTGCCTCAACATTGTATATCACTATGAAAATCGAAGATTTAAAATATGTCATTAAATACAATTCATGTCTTTTTTACGCATCACTATTTTTGAAATCGGAACACGAGTTTATCTTTCGTCAACATTTAAATGTATACAAATATTTTATGTTTTATAATTTTATAATTTTTTTTTGTTTTATTTGGACTAGTTTTTAACTGAATATTTTGACAAAATTCATTCATTTTTCAAATTTTGAGTTTTTTTCAATTAGATCTTGTATTTTTGGATCAAAATTTCATTTTCTTTCAAATTTTGAGGTTTTTCCAATTAGATCTTGTATTTTTGGATCAAAATTTCATGTTCTTTTAAATTTTGAATATTCAACTATATTATAAATCAGTTATAGTAGTAGACTTCCTCCCAATAAAATGAATATCGCGTAAAAGTCTACAGCTTAATTAAAAACAAACTTAATATTCTTTTAGAAAATATCTTATTCTTCAAGTAATATGAATGATGACAAAAGAAGTACATATTTTATATCGGGTAAAAAACACAAGAGGTCCTCCATGTTTGTCACTTGTAACACATCAGTCTCTATTATTTGTCTTTGTAGTAAACCGGTCCCTTATGTTTTAAAAATGTAACAAACAGATCATTTTCTGAAAATTTGAAGGACCTGTTTATTACAAATTGAAAACGTGAGGGACATGTTTATTACAGACATGAAAAGACATATTTATTACAAAAAGGGATGTGTTTGTTATATTTTTAAAACATAAAAGACTGATTTATTACAGAGAAAAAGAATAGAGACTGATGTGTTACAAGTAACATGACCTCTATCCTTTTATATCTCAAGGAAATTTAGGCATACAAAGGACACATGACATGTGTGGTTTCCGCGTGGTCTCCCAATGAAGTATACGTCGTAAATTATTTTAGCAGCATGAACTAAATTATCGTGTTTTATTAATCGGAATGAACATGGATACATACATATATATATATATATATATATATATCATATAAAAATCGCACCATATGAAAGCTATCCTACAATAGCGTTTTTTTTCTGGCATTAATCATTTGAGACGATGAAAGAGAAATATAGCCATCCAAATTATTTTGAAAGTCATTTTTACGATATTAAAGACCATTAGTTATTATTTTATGGTTTTCTGGCATTAATCATTTGAGACGATACTCAAATTATTTTGAAAGTCATTTTTTACGATATTAAAAACCATTAATTATTTTATGTATCTAAAACCTAGATGCAGGTTCGAAAACGGTAATCGAGTTTGTGGAATAACATATGTATATCATGATTTTGAATATTTTGACAAACGCTTTTTCTGTTTTTCAGACTTGCGTAAGATCAATAATTGAATAAATTTCCAAACTATTGCGTAAGATCAGAAGTAGAATACATTTCAAAGTAAGCGAGAAACATTTTTTTCTTTGTTCTCACATTCTAAAAAGCAAGATATCGTAATAACAGTTTTGACTTGTATAGTAATCAGAGTAAAAATTTTTGAAAGGTAAGAAAAGTGTCTAGACATCATTTATATATATATATATCATTAAACTAAACTAAAAGTTATTTAAGTACTTGTTCAAACTAGGCATTTCTATTTCAATATTTCAAAGGATGACCTATCAGATCACATATTCTTAGTAAGTCCTAAATAACTAAAGTTTAATAAAAAAAAGTTATTTCCAGTATAATTTATTGAATCCTGACATCTCCGATCTTATTATTATAATATTATAAGACTAAATTAGATGTGTTTAGGAAGTTATTTGCAAAGGGGAGACGCTCGCCGTTGTGGGTCCATAGTGGCGAGAATCATAATTTTGCTTACTACTCTATAGTTTTGTTTCTTTTGCATGAATCACACGAGTGTTATAAGCAGATTGTCAACGATTTTAATTCATCATTTAAAATCGACCGTATCGTTTATCTTTCTTTTCTTCTTTTTTTTCTTTTTCTCGGAGGTAAACTACACAAGGTGACAGGCTCAGCCGAGAAAACGTACGTAGAGGAGCTCGAACTCATGACTTTTTGGTCATAAGAATGCTATACTCAACCAACTCGGCTACCCCCCTTAAGGGCATATCGTTTATCTTTTTTATTAATCAATTTGCTTTTCATCGATAACTATTTGTAAATTGTAATCATATATATATATAATTTATAATATATAAATAAATATATAATTTACCCTGTGTGCTTCCCTAAAAAAAATCGATTTGTTTATAGGGTGAAGCTATTTCCCCCATAAAATTTATTATTTCCTCCGTCATTCATAAAAAAACTCTATCTTGTTATTTTTTCCATAAAGGAAAATTCTAATTTATCCTTGATTTAATTTTAGACCAAAATCCCAAATTTATCCAGTAACTAGCGACCTTCACCTCTTCTCTTTTAACCCTAAAAAACCCTAGCCACCAAACAATTTTGAAGCAGATTCTGGAGTTCCAAAGATAAAAATCTATCGTTAATTTTATTTTTATTTTAAATATATGGGTTGACATATCAAATAAAATCTTTTCTTAAATCTATGATTTTTTTTGCATAATGAGTTACAGGAACTTTATATGCAGAAAAAAAACTCGTTCATCGTTTAATCGAGTTACTAGTTTAATCATTTTTTAATATCGACTTTTTGTTAAAAAATTTATTTCCTGTTTATTGAGTTCAAAATATAGATTTTTGTGGTTTGATTAGTGTCTGATGATTGGGTTCTTTTTTAAAATATTATATGTGATTCCGAGTTCTAAACTCCGAATCATATGCTTTTTTAAAAAAAATATGTCATTCGGAGTGGTTGTCTCGGAAATACATGTTTCTTTTTAAAAAACATGTAATTCTATGACTGATCTTATAAATAATTAAGTTTTTTTTAGGGTTTAATTTTAGAAGTTAAATCATATACGTTTGAATGATGTGTTTCTTGTAATAAGAGCTGGTTGTGATTTATCTTAATGATGTGTTTATTGTAATAATAGTTTGATAGTGGATAGTGGCATCAAATTATAAATTAGAAAATAAATAAAGGACAAGAAGGTAAAAGCAAGTGTTTTGTTAAAAATTTAAAATTTGAAATAGAAGAAATAATAAATCTTATGGAGAAAATAGCTTCACCCTTGTTTATAAATGTGTTTGTAATAAGTGTCTCATTGTAAACCATTCATATTATATCAAATTTATCTAAAAATAAATTTTATTCTGATTTAATATCTCAAATATCAATAATGAATGTATAGTACCGTACTTCCGATTTATTATATAGTATTTTGTAGTTTGGAAAATAAATCCGAAAATACTTTTTTTTTAGATAAATAAAATTAGATCCATGAATGATATTTTTATTGATTTTTTTTTTAAAAATCGCGTTAGACCGATCTCGCTCTATGTTTTACATGATCTCGCATATCGCATTTAGACATGTCGTGGTCTTGCATGATGTAATAATCAAATTCGAGACAATGATATAATAAAGATATACGAGATCAAAATTAAACTTTAAATGTGAGGTGCATAGTAGACTTACACGAATGTCAGAAAAGAGAAAAGTGATAGATTTGGAGTAGAACACAAACTCGATAAACAAAGAAAGTATGGCCGCCTGTCATCATGCTCAATCCAGAAGAAGTTAGCTTCACCTCCAGGTAAGGGTGGCAATGTTGGTCCGAGCCGGTCTAATCCGGTTGGGCTTTATCCAGCCCGAACATTTAACGGGACGGATACGGATATACGAATTGTGACCCGTAGGCGGGTCAGGCCGGGTATGAATTTTTAATTTGTCCAATCCGACCCGGCCCGCAAATATAAACTATATATAAAAAATAAAAAATGTATTAAAAAAGTAATTGTAAATTTGTAAAATATAACTAAAAAATATACTTACTAATTACTAGAAAACTAAAATGTATATGTTTACCAATAATATACTGTCTTTGGTAATTATTATTTTATTTTTAGAGTGAATAATATATCTATTAATTATATTCTTTTTCCATAAACTAATTGCATAAATTAGAAATATATTTCTTTAAATCTTTGTCTATATATAATCCCATTCCTAGTTTCTAATTTTCCAAGTTCTTTCGATGTTTTTCTCTTCTGCTATTGTGTTTTAGGTACGTTGGTTTAAAAATTCATGTCTTGAACTTTTTAAAATTAAAAATAAACTCACAATAGTAAAAAATTCATGTCTTAAACTTTTGTTTTAAATTAAAAATAAAATCCCAATAGTAAAAACAATGTTTGCGGGCCGGGTAGGTCCGACCCGCGGACATAAACATAAACCCGTTGCGGGTCGGGCCGGGTTTGAGTTCGAGTAAAAAACAACGGGCCCAAACGGGTCGGCCCGAACCCGGCCTATTTTTTCTATAGGTAAAACAAACTACTGTAGACCTCGACCTTTCTTTCTTCCAATTCTGTTCGAACCCAAGACATCAAGAGTCTTGTGGAGGATAATTTAAAAACTCATCTCACTAAATCAGTGAGAAAGTGCTTCGCGATGAGGCCAAAATGTCATTTTTTGCCTTTCAAGATAGGGGCCGCTATGTTCGTATCCCCCGACTCATAATCTCATCTCATGCGAGACCATCATTAAGTCGGGTCTGAGAAAATACAGTCAATCCTAGTTATGACTATAATCAATACAGTCAAGCCATATCACTTAGTAGATTCAACATTCATCTACCTTTATTATACATTTACTTTATATTAAATAGAAATATAGTTTAATATACTTTAATAACTATGGGGGTAATAACTTCAACCTATAATGGGGGTAATGACATCCATCCCATCCATCCCTATAATAGGAACAGTTATGGACCCTGTATGATGGTAGGGTAACTTCAATGGGGGTAATGACATCCATCCCATACACCAAACCAAAAGGATATTTTTGTGTAGCAGCCCGAGGAGTAGTTCGGTATTCCCACAATACTTCTTGCAGATAACTTGGCCATTTCCCTGCTGCCCCCTCCAGGTTCAATTTTAATCCGGACAGAATAGTCATGTTGGCAACTTCAACGTGTCTGTTCTCTTGTGGATGAAAGGGAGAAGAGATGCAGTGTTGAATGCCTCTAGAGGCACAAAAACTCTCCATATCCTTGTTATCAAACTGGGGCCCGTTATCACTACTAATCTTCTGAGGAATTCCAAATCTGCAACATATATTGGATAAAATGAATTTTATGATAGCTCTTGTGGATGGAAGGGAGAAGAGATGCAGTTCTGAATGCCTCTAGAGGCACAAAAACTCTCCATATCCTTGTTATCAAACTGGGGCCCGTTATCACTACTAATCTTCTGAGGAATCCCAAATCTGCAACATATATTGAATAAAATGAATTTTATGATAGCTTTTGAAGTGGTTCCCGCCAAAGGAGCTGCCTCTATCCACTTTGAGAAGTAATCTATAGCAACTATAATAGTCTTGCACCCTCCAGGCGCCATTGGCAGAGGCCCAACTAAATCTAATCCTCAACGAGCAAAAGGTACTGGCTCAGAAATCGACTCCATAGGTACTGCTGGCACATGAATTTCATTACCATACCTTTGACATGGATCAAAATTCTTCACCATTTCTTTTGCATCTGCCATTATGTATGTTCAATAGTACCCAACCAACAATACTCTCCGGGTTAGTGCCCTGTAGCCACAATGAGTTGACCCTTCACCATCGTGTAATTTAGATACAAAAACTTGAGATTCTTCGACCCCCAAACAATACAGGAAAGGTCTACTGAAAGATTTTTTATAGAGCACCTCCCTTTTGATAAAAAAATCCATTAGCCCTGTGTTTAATTTTTCTTGCTACAACTTTATCCGGATGCAAAACCCCATCAGAAATGTATTTAAAAAGGCGAAATCTCCAATCTCCAGGTTGGACTACTTGTATACTCAAGATTTCCTCCTCTTCCTTATTCTGGATTGACTATATGGATGGGAATTCTTGTACATGAATCCAAGGGTATGACTCATAATGTGCTATGGTTGCCAAGGAATCGGCCAACGTATTTTCTGATCTAGGAATATGCTCATAACAAACACTTTTGAAATTGGCTGCCACCTCTTTAAGGACGAGTAAGTATTTGATCAACTGTTACTTCTTGGCCTCAGATCGACCTTGAACATGATGAATAAGAAGTTGGGAATCACTCATCAACCTAACTCTTCTAGCCCCACACAAGAAAGCTAATTTAAGACCAGCTGTACTGCTTCATACTCAGACTCATTGTTATAGGCCCTGAATCCAAAGCATATAACTTGGTACATTTTATCACCATACGGAGAGGTTAGGAAAATTCCAGCTCCACAACCCATTGTGCTTGGTCCACCATCAGTCCGGACTACCCATTGTTTTTTAGCTTTCCTTTCTGAAACTTGTTTAGAAGTCCTATCCTGATGGAATTCTACTAGGAAATCAACAATAGAGTGAGCCTTGATTGCAGTTCGTGGGGCGAAATCAATGTCATAATCACCCAACTCTACTGACCACTTGGTCATCCTGTTTGATATGTCTGCTTTCTAAAGAATATTCTTCAATGGGAAATATGTTCGGACAATGATGGAATGAGACTGAAAATACAACCTCATTTTTCTTGCAGCAATCACTAGGGCTAGTGCTAACTTTTAAAGCTTCAAGTACCTCTTCTCAGCATCTATCAGGATTTTGCTGATGTAGTACACCGAACAAGGGTAATTGTCCACCTCTCTTACCAACACTCCACTTATAGCACATTCCGACACAGCCAAGTATACACACAATGTTTCTCTTTGTATGGGCTTGAAAAGGGTCTTGGGTGAAGACAAGTGTATCTTTATTTCATCAAAAGCTTGGCTGCACTGTGGAGACCAATTAAATTCTTTAGCACTCTTCAAGGTTTGGAAAAACGGAGCACACTTATCTGAATATCTTGAAATAAAACGATTCAAAGCAACCAACCTTCTAGTAAGCCTCTGGACTTCTTTAATATTTCGGGGAGGATCCATTTCTAATAGGGCATTCAACTAATCTGGATCGGGCTGTATCCCTTCATTACTTATTACATACCCCAAAACATTTCCGGATCGAACACCAAAGACGCATTTCTCTGGATTCAGTTTCAAATTTACCACTCTCAGATTGGCAAAATGTTCCCGAAGGTCAATTATCTGCAACTCCTCCTCCAAGATTTTAACCATCATGTCATCTATGTACACCTCCATATTCCTGCCAATCTGGTTAGAAAATATCTTGTTTACTAGCCTCTGGTAAGTAGCCCCAAAATTCTTCAACCCAAAAGGAATCACCTTATAACAATAAAGACCCATGTCCGTAACAAACGTAGTATGATCTTGGTCTTTCAGATCCACCTGAATCTGGTTGTACCCAGAGAAGGCATCCATAAAGGACAACAAGTTGTTTCCAGACGTTGAGTCCACAAACTGGTCTATCGGGGATAAAGATCTTTTGTTCAAGCTCTGTTGAGGTCAGTAAAATCAATACACATACGCCATTTCCCGTTCTTTTTATTTACCAACACTGGATTGGTTGTCCATAAAGGATAATGGGACTCCTTTATGTGCCCCATTTTTGTAAGCCGATCAACTTCTTGGACTATTATATGAGCTTTCTCCTTAGAGAAAGCCCTCCGCTTGTGTACAACAGGTGCAACATCACTCCAAATTGATAGTTTGTGAGAGATAACGTTTGCAGGCACTCCGGTTACATCACCTATGCACCAAGAAAAAACATGTTGATTGTCTGACAAAAATGACAACAATTTCTTTTTTAACTCTCGCGCCATCTTGGAACCAATCTTAATACTTCTAACCTCTTCCAAGGGATGGGTTTCAACTTCCTCCACCTGTATTATACCACTAGGGGCCTCACTGGGGCTATCAATTTCACCCTCCCCCTCCGAAGGCCCCAGTAACTTCTAATCTTCATTGATTCGAACTGCTCCCAATGTTTTAGGAGCGAGTGCAGTTGCATAACACTCTCTTGCTATCTTCTGACTACTTCGGACAACACCCACTTGTCCTTGAACTGAATACTCAAACACTGATGGACTGTTGAGGCCACAACATGCATTCTAGAGAGCTATGATCTCCCAAAGATTGTATTGTAACATGTGGGGCAGTCTACCACAACGAATAACACTCTGACCAACTTTTTAAAATGACCTTTTCCCAACAACACCTCTTCCTCAAACTCCCTGATTACATCCACAAAATTCCATGTGAAGCCCACAATGGTTTTGTTTGACCATTTAATAACGGCCGGATGTTTCATTTGCTTGTAAGAACTTAAAAAGAGGATGTTCACTGAACTGACCTTGTCTATCAGAATTCGTCTGATATCATTGCCCCCAATAGATGCTCCTATCACCACAGCATCCTTTTGAGGCCCAACAATATTTCTCAAATCATCCTCATCAAAAACTATAAATGGAAAAGGGGTTTGGGACTGATAAGAGGACATGCCTCCCTCCAACTGAGTAGGCATAGAGTGAACATGCCTCTTCCTTGATGAAGGATTTGGCACTGTCATGTTATCCCCTCCGAATATAGTAAGTGACTCAAAGAAACTAATGAGTCCGGACACCGTCTTAGTTTGTTTTGCTATGACCCCCACTTTATTCCGGGTTGGAGCAGGATCCAAGTACTCGGAATCAACATCAAATCTTTCAAGGATCACCATTGCCCCCTCCGGAGTAGTTGTTCCTGCATTGTTCGTAGGCCCAGTTCGAGGAGCATTGTAAGGCTTGTTTCCACTTCTTCTCTTGATATAAGCCCCCGATTTACCTCGTTCTATAAGATTATATACCTCATACTTCATAGCAATGCAATCTTGGGTTTTATGGCCAATATCATTGTGTTATTGGCAAAAACAAGTATTTCGACTGTCCCTGGGGAGAGAATGTGCTGCTGGTTTCCGGAAATGGACTTCATCCTTGGTCTTGTCATAAATTGTGGCCACATTCTCTTTTAATTCTGCAAACCACTCTAGTTGAACCCAAAGACCTCTTTTACTCCTTGATTGCTGGCTCTGAGCTTGATTTTGGTTGGATTGAGCTTGCTTAGCCCTGTTGGACCCTTGTGCGGTCTCCTTAGCCTTATACCCTGATTGGTTTTGGTTTTGTGCTACTGGGTGGACCTCACATGACTGTGCAACCTTATTTTCTTAGTTTCATCCACGTTAATCTGCTTCCTCACCTGATTTAACAAGCCACCCCAAGTCATGGCCTTCTTCCTTGTCACCGAATCGACCAGATTCCCAGGGTTCAATCCTTGCCTCAAGGAAGCAATTGCCACCTGTTCGAAGCAATTTGCTAACCTGTTTTTGGTATTTACGAAATGACTTATATAGTCCTTTAAGGACTCATTTGTCTCTTGGGCACAATAGATGATAGTATCTCCATTACCCTTCACCTCTTTGCTTCCTACAAACTGCCTTCGGAAGGCAACTCAGAATGTATCAAAGTTTCTGATACATCCCTGGGGTAAACTGTTGGACTATTTAAGAGCACTTGTCGTAAAAGATTGGGAGAAGGCTCTACACAGAAGTTTGTCATCATCATCAAAATTCATCATGAAGTTCTTAAACTGCTCCAGATGATTGGCCGGATCTTTACTCCCATCATACTTCTCCATTTTGGAACTGTCAAACCTTTTGGGTAGGTTTCCGGACAGTATCTTGGCAGACAATGGTGATTGTCTTCAATTTCTAAGACGACTGAAGACCGTGTCTTCATTAGGTGTTGCAAATATACCTGGTTCATCATGAAAAACAAAAGGATTGATCAGTAACTGATCCACATACCTATGACTATGGCTGTGAGATGACCCTTTTCCCAAATGCCTTTTAAGTCTCCCATGCCTATCTCTCTTTCTTGAATATTTTTTAACTAGTTCTTGTTTCTTCATGGACCTCCCTTCATTACTGCTCGATGATAAAGACTTCTGAAGTTCAGCCTCGTTCGAAGAGCTACTAGAGGACTCATAATTTGAACTTTCAACCAGCTTGGACCGGTGAGTCTTAGAACTGACATGGGTCTTTTTGGTACTCAAATGAGTCTTTGTTGATGGATCATTCTCCCTAGGATTGTTAGTATGATGGATGGAGGACGCCATCGACTTCTCCTTTATACCAATTTCTTTTTATTTTACGGCCCTCAACGCCTCTATTTCTGCCCTTAACTTGTCTCGCTCTTCGATGGTGTATTCTTTGTTTTCCCAAACTACCTCCACCACAGGTGGTGGATCTGCTTGCTCGTTCGGATCCATTCGAACATGTCTTTTCTATTGGTTTTGAATGCAAGATTCAGGCACCTTCGCCTCCCACTGTGGTTTCCAATTTGGTTTGGTTTATTTTGGGTGGGGGTAATTTTGTAAAGTGTTTTACAAAGTATTTTGAGTATTAAATGTTTTGGTATAAAGTAGTGAGAGATTTGAGCAGCCTGGTTGTATTAAATGTTCATTATCCTAATTAATGAAAGTAGTTGGGGTATTTATACTCTTAATTAAGGACTCGTGGGCTTCGGGTCAAATTATAGAACCAGATCAAGTTTAAGGACCCATTAATTTTTCAAGCTGATTAGCACATAGCTTAGTCAAAATGTGTTTAGGTGTTCCTTTACTTTTGTCCTGTCCAGATAGTTCAGTGGTACATTTATGTTTGAATTACCTTTGTTCGGATAACTCAGTGAGCTGTGACTGGATAATTCGAACTCATCAGCAATGATTCGCAACTTTTCTGTATTCAAACATTTTTAACTACTTTTGTGGTACGAAATGAGGGAATTTTGGCTAATTTGATGATTCAAAATATGGCTATGAAAACTGGGGGGGATGAATTACCTTATGGGATGATATTGAGTCATTTTCTTGTTAAGAAAGGGGTTAATGTGAGTACGAACACTCCAATCAAAGTTAGGCCAAGTAACGCTATAGCTAGACACTCTTTGAGGTTGCAGGAGATATATACTTGGGATGGAGAGTTGATATCAAAATGGCAGGCATGAAGTCACCATTTGCACTTGTTGGATGATATATGGGATGCAAACGGTGTTAGCAAACCACCAAATCCACCTTGTGGATACCCTCAGCAAGAAATTCAGTCGTCGGTCGCTTCAGTGACTGATGTTGGTTCTTCTTGACAACCACAACAACAAAGACGTTCTGATGGAGAATATGTTGAGTGGGTGCATGAACAACAAATGCAGTATGCCCAGTGGGTGCATACTCAGCAAACAGTGTGGCATGGTCTTCATACGCACTGGCAGGGTCAATATGAGCAGTGACGTGAGCAGTCGCAGTTTCAAAGCAACGAGCGACATGGTCAATATGAGCAGTGGCAAGTTCAAAATAACGAGCGGTATGGTCAATTCGAGCAGTGGCGGGGTGAATACGAGCAGTGATATGGTCAATACGAGAAGTGATATGGTAGATAAGAGGAATGGAATAATCGATTTGCAGCCTCTCAAGCGGAACAATCCGAATACATGCGACAAGTGATGGAGAACATGCATTTGCAAGGTCCACCATCAATTTCGGACAACGACAACGAAATTCCTTATTTTTTTTACATTCGATTGTATTTGGCATTTTCATTTTTATGTTTTTGTTTTTTATTTGATTGAACAACTATGTTATTTGTTTGGTTTTTATTATTAATGAATAGTTTGCATGCATATACTTATATAATTCTAAAAACTTTAAACTTATACTTAAAAAATTCAATAATATGAAAATAAAATAAACTATTTAAATCATCTAAACATATACACTTCAAGCTTGAAAGATCTAAAGAACTAAAATGAAGTAAAAAACTAAACTAGAACTATATTAAATTTAATAATTGTATAAATATTTAAAATAATATAATATTTTAAAATCAAAATACAATTAGATGTCTAATAACTTAATATTCAATAAAATATCTATGATATCTAAATGTCATCAAACAATATAAAAAGTTTACAAGTGTCTTGTTTACGATATACATATATTAATTATAGAATTTTGATTTAGTTAAAACATACAAATTATTTTCTCTAATCATATAAATATTTAAAGAAATATAATATTTAAATTAAAATACAATAAATATCATAATTATTTCGTTTATATTATATATATATATATATATATATATATATCAATTATTTAAACTGGATCTAATTAACACATTTAAATTAGTTTAAAATAATATTATAAAATAATTGATAAACATGCTTTAAATAGATAATTTAAGTTGATTTACCTAATCGTTATTTATAAAATATATGCACGTTTAAAATCGTTAAATGAATAATTCGGTATTTGTAACACAAGATTTAAAACTGTTAAATGGATCTCGGTGGGGGTGATGACCTGAAACCTGTGAATTAGACTAAAAAAACTAAATGAATTGGAAATTTTATTATATCGGTTCACAGATAAATGATTTATAACAAAAACAAATAAATAGTTATTATTATTATTATTATTATTATTTTAATAAATGAGTATACAATAGTTTATATTTATAAGATAAAAGGGTTATATCTCAAATCAAGTTTATTTAATATCAATCAATTACTGTTTGATCATTATTTTTTATTTTTTATTTCTAGAAATATTTAAAATAAGTGTTTAAAGATATAGCTAATAAATATATAAAAAACAGATGATATTTATATAGTTATATATTTTAATTATTAAAAATAGATCTTATCAATTTATAATTTTTTTAATTAGATTAAATTATAATAATCAATTATATATAATTTTATTTATTATAATTTAGTGTATTTTTAATTTTTATACTACATAAAATTTATAAAATATATTAATAAATGTTAAACTTTTATTATTGATAAATACAAAATAGATGGTTGGTATTTATGTGTAATGAAAACAAAAAAAAAAGAGATTACTTACTTTTATTTTTATTTTGAATACTATATAAATGCATTTTGTATTATTGCATCATCGGACTTTATGTAATATTTGTCATATTTTTTTTTAATTGTAAGGTTTTTCTATGGTTTACAAAGTCTAAACTTTTATACCATAATTCATAAAAGAATTATTTAAACACAGTTGGTTTTGTTTTCTGAATCAATAAACTATAAAAAATTTTATTTTTTTATAAACTTAATTAAAAAACAAAGATTAACTATACATGAGCTAGAAAAATTATGAAATATAAGTTATATACTGAATTTGTTTTAAATATAATATTAATTAATTAATAAAATATGAAATTGGATTCATTTCGCAATCGATTCAACTCTTATTTTATATTGGAAGTGATAAAATAAGTACCAGTAAATAACTATTCAACTACCTCATTACCAAGTAGTATACAAGATCATGATAGTGTCAATTGATATCTCCACTTAATAATAGGACAAAAATATCTCCAATTATATACCCGTTTTTTTCTTCGAACCCAATTTTACCCCTTCTCAGCCCCCTAAACCACCAAAACAAACTTTATTTTCTAAAAACCGGTTGACTTCCATTCTTCATTCTTCACCCCGAAACCCTTAACCACCATGACCCCAAATTCTCCATTTCTTCTCTGATTATCCACTATACACTGTCGTCTACTCCCTTAAACGTTGGAGGAGTTGTCGTTTAGTTAACGCCGACCGGTGAAGAAGGAGCCACTTACAGTAAGCATGTACGTCTCGATTTTGGAAAAAGTCTTCTTTTTTTGGTGGTTTCCAAGTATATGTTGGTGTTCTTTGACGATTGACATTTCTTATTTATACTGAAATCACATAGTTAGGATAGTGAGTGTGTATTTTTTTGTTTCCGGGTATATCGTTTTACACAATATTGTTAAAGGTTGCATGTATCATTAATCATTTTGAGCGTGTTGTGATGTATAGTAGATGATCTACATTCAGTTGTTTGTTGGTTTTTATGTTGTTTCCGAATTTCCAGATCCTCACAACGTGCATATGAAAAATTGAACAATTCGTATCTCGCTTGTGTATTATAAAACAATTCACAGGCCATTATTTTGATGTTGTTTGAAAACAACTCTCAGCTTACCATGAGAGTTGTTTGTGACTTGATAACCTGAGAGTTGTTTTGTAACTCTACTAGGTGAGAGTTGTTTGGATAAATGTCTGAGTGTTGTTTCCACATTATATCCTGCGAGTTGTTTACAGACAACTCACAGCATATCATGGGTGTTGTTTGTGACTTTATACTTGAGAGTTGTTTTGGAACTCTAGTAGCCTAGAGATGTTTGCTGGTTTTTGCAGAAAAAATAACCATGAAACCAAGATTCTACAGGTCGGGATTGTTGAGTCTTGTGAAACTGCTAAGAGAGAACAACATTAGTGCTGCCCACATCAAAGCTACGAGAAATACATTCTTCTACGCACTTTTGAAGGCGACATTCGAATTCCAAGAGGGGCAGTTAGCGAAGAGGAAGTTTTATGCGAACATTCAGTTTATTGTAAAGATCGCTTTAGTCGAGCAAGACGCCTTCCATTTTGGGTTAAACCTGGTGAAGATAACGATGGTCGATGTGAATGTTATTTTTGGCCTTAAGCATGGCACAATAGAAATGGCTTTAATAAACGTTAGAGCATTCCAAACAAGACACGTGAACGGAGAGAAGAATGATTCAAGGATGACGAGAACGTACTTCATGGGTCAAATGTTAAGAAAGATAAGATCGAAAAATACAAAATCAGTATTGAACATTATTATAAAGGTTATCCTAAATATAGTTTATGTTATAAGTAGGATGTTTAGATGCACTGACATAACATGTTGTGGTGGATTCTACAAGCAGGTATAGCAAAAGCCATCAGCCAAGGGGGGGGGGAGCATGAGTCGAAGGATGTTACCCAGCTGTTGGTATTATTTTTATGCTCAACGCTATTCTACCCAGTCTCTGAAGATATAATGGGTTGGAATGTGCTGTATTTTATCGAAAACATCGGTGAAATAAACGACTATGACTGGTCCGACTCACTACTGTTGAAGTTTCTCCAATCGATCATGATTTGTGTTGCGGAACAAAAACCCAATAGAGTTATCGTATGCGTCACACTTCTAGCCGTAAGATTGTTTTTGCTTAAAGAAATATTATAACACTAACATAAAACTCTTGATGATAATAATTTTCCCAGTGCAGCAATTCGTCATCGAGCACACAACAATTGGGCTAGAGCTCGTAAAGCCAAATCTGATCCCAAGGTTTCCTTCAAATGGTGGGGATTGGAGTCCAAATAATCGAACTTTAAGCTAATTGGAAGGTTGCCGCTGTTGCGAGCTGATGAGGTATGAAATATATATCTGTATAAAAAACTTGTGTGGTTTAATTACAAACATCACTTAGGTTATGGAGTCACAAACAACTCTGAGCTTGTAGAGTTAAGATAACTCTCACGGTTAGAGTTGCATACAATTTTCACGTAGCAGAGTTGCAAAAAACTCCTAGGTAATAGAGGTGCATACAACTCTTAGGTTATGAGAGTTGTAAACAATCCTTAGTTCATTTACGAACAACTCTCAAATACGATAGTTGCAAAGAACTCTCAGCACTCATGCTATTGTTGCAAACAACTCTCAGGGTATAACTTGGTATTAAAAAACTCGCGCCCAGGTGATAACTTGGATGTTTTTCCCTGTGTAGGCTGTGAAGGCTCTCTTTTGTTGGACAGAGGCTAATATAGAAGCATTTGGAGTAGTAGCAGGAAATGGAGATCCATATGTTACACCTGTTTTACCAGAAGAAAGACTGAGTAAAATGAAGAAAAGTGCAGCCGGAAAAACAAGGAAAAAGGCGCGACACACACGACAAGACTCTAATTAGAACATCCCAACCATAGACCAACAACAAGCAGTCACTAGAACAACGATTCCATCAACATCAATTGAGACAACCTAACAGGAGGCCGAGGAAGTAGACGATGATAGTATGAGTGAAACGCTGGGTCATTTTATACTCAAACGCAAAGATACTCCAAACAAGACTCGAGCTGAAACAACATCAAAGCGTTTGAAGACCTATACCGATAAGAATAAGTACCAACGTAAGATTGACTAACAGGTGAATTAAGTAATTATATGCCTTGATATATATATATATATATATATATATATATATATATATATATATATATATATATATATATATATATATCTGCACCGAACAAATTATAATACTTATGATTTTCTCGTCGCAGCTTCAAGATTTAAGGTTAAAGATAACAAAACTTGAAGAATAACAACAACTCCACAGTGCTCTTTCTTTGGCCTTTCCTCCCCTGTAATGCCTGCAAAGGAGAAGCAACCATGGCTACCGTTCCTGCCAATAGAAGCTCCGTCCACTGATCAAGACCCGAATCAGGATGGGCAAATGCAGTAAGCTGAAAAGCAGTATGGAGTACTACCGGAGGAGAAGGACGATGATAGAAACCATTCACCGGTAAAATCTGATGTAAGACCAGAAGAGTTATCGGACAAAATAGAGTCAGACACAGTGGAGAGACAGACAGACAAGTCTCCACCTATAGAGGAAAAACCAGCATGCATGTATTTAAACATAACTCACATCTTAATATGCGTTCTAAATTTTAAACAACTCGCCTGGTATATATACAAACAATTCACAAATAGTTGTGTTTAAATAAATTGCGTTTTTTAGTCACACACAATACTCATGTAGTATTCGAAGTGTTTAATGACACACAACTCTCATTGTAACTTGCGAGTAGTTTTTTACTGCATAACCCGAGAGTTGTTTGGATAAATATCTAAGTGTTTTTTCACAACTCCACGACTCTCATCGTAACTTGAGAGTTGTTTTTTACTACATAACCCGAGAGTTGCTTGGATAAATATCTGAGTGTTGTTTCTACAACTCGTATGATAACCTAAGTTTTTTTTGTAGAAATATGTGAGTATTGTCCGACTGTATAGTCTGTGAGTTGTTTGCTAGAAGTCTCATGTTTGTTTTACCCCTAGTGAAAATAACTCCCTCCCTGCCTATTAAACAACATGCAAACCGACAACAGCCACAACAACAACATCCACAACAACAACAACAACAACAGCCACAACAACAACAACAACAGATTCAAGGAGAACAACAACAACAACACCCAGCTTTGAGAAAGAGTGAAATGATAACACAGACTGAAGATGCACAACCTGTAGCGGTGGAAAATTTAGAGTCTGCATCCATGTAAGAAGTCAGAACTTCTCAGCCAGGAAGAAACACCGTTAGAAGTCAGAACTGCTCAGCCAGGCAGAGACGTAGTCAAAGTCCAATAATGGCCATCGCAAAGTCAAAAAAACTGAGCCAAGCAGCAGTTGTGGGACCAGTACCTAATCAATCTTAAAATCGAGAAAGAAAAGTTCTAGAGTCTACTAATACACACGATAATAGAGTACGTTTACAAAATATATTTATTGATGGTTATTACTTGCAAGTTTCACAGTCACTATTAGATGAAATTGGTGATCTTGAAATCAATGGTATGATACAACGGGATTTGGAGAATATATTGGAGGACGTCATAAATCAATTTTATCAACAAGCTCTTGATATTATCTCGGAGCAGCCAACAACATTGGTCGTCGCAGATTCAGTGGTAAGTGGATTTTTAAATGATAATACATAGAAGGAGTATATTTTGGATTTTATAATTTGAAAACATAGTATCTTTCTATATTCAAGTCAAGAGAAGAGACAATAAGAGAGGATGACATGGTGCCTAATTTTAATCTACTGACACCGACCCAGCAACCGATGGAAGAGGTAAGTCTTTTAGAAGATCCACAACCACTTGCACCGGTAACTCTCATCGACTGGCAAAGAAAACACCGACAATTGAACTGATCGATGTCGGTGATTACCACAAAGTAAAATTAATTCAAGGTAGAAAAGACGGGGTTGATCCTCAAGTATGGTATTTACCAATGTCCGAGTTTACCTACAAACTTCACGTGCCCGCGAGTGATGTGTTGGCGCTACCTTTCGAAAATGACCTGGACTACAAGGTATCCACTTAACAAACAACTCTCATATATGTTTCAAACAACTCCCAGATATTGTTTATAATAAACAACTCCCCGTAGATATTGGAGGCATAGATTCTAAATATGCTTAAAACAGTAAAGTGGAAGGTTCAATGCAAAACTTTCCCCTAAGCTAAATATGGCGCTATACAAATTTCTAGCATGGCTACAGTAAGTTTAGCTATAAAATACCAACACCTAACACGTTCTGATTGTAATATATGTTTACTTCAATGCAGTACTAACTGGGAAAAGGAGAGAAAATAACAAATGTAGTTGACGATGTACTTGTAAATATGTCTTCGGATACGAAAATTGTGCTCATTCCAATCTGCAGCACTAAGAAGGATACAATGAACCATTGGACGTTGCTCAAAACTACAACCCACTCCTACCTCGTCCACATGCAGTAGACTACACAACAAAGACACCTGGTCCGCTTGTAAGATTACTAACTGTTACCATACTCCTAGAGTTGTTTTGAACATCTATAAAGTATGTGAATTGTATGCAATTCCCATCATTTCCTGAGAGTTATATGAAATTTGCATCATGTTATGAGAGTTGTCGCAATTTTATCACCTAGGAGTTGTTTGCAACTCTACAAGTTGGAGTTCTTTACAACTCTATTTCCTGAGAGTTATTGACAAATCTATTTCCTGAGAGTTATTGACAACTCTATTTCCTGTGTATTGTTTCCTGAGAGTTGTCAACAATTCTATATTATGAGAGTTCTTTGCAACTCCATTCCTTGAGAGTTGTTCCAAACTACATGCCATTGGAGTTGTAGACAATTATATTACCTGAGAGTTGTCAACAACTCTACAAGTTGGGAGTTGTTAACAATTATTTTACCTGAGAGTTTATTTGTACCTGATGCCTATTACAAACTATTATTAATAGTTAGAATATTGTCTCGATAAAAATACCTACCAGAGGTAAAAATGGATACAAAGTCAAGAACGCGAGAAATATTTCACAACAAGAAAAAGGTACCCTCGACTGCTGTATTTTTATCTGTCAATACGCCAGAGATATCATCGAAAAAAGATACTTGTAGAAGACTTACTAAAAAATATGGTAAGAGAGGTGAGAACTGAAATCTTTTATTATTTCCTAAACGATAAAAACACTAACCGACACTAGTAGTCATCTTTTTTATGTTCCAACCTGTAAATGGAGTCATTTTTTGTGTACATACATTGCTTGCAATTTTTTGGTTTTTTTTTTGTTTAAAAAATATGCAGTGTATGACATTTTCGAACTCACTTGAAAAAACAATTCGCAACTTATATAACAAAATACCCATACAACTTGACAAAATAACTCACAGCTATTACAAAAAACGTTACTTCCAAAGAACTCTCAGAAATTACCTCCATCAACAATTCACATCATTCTATGATATATACTAAATAATTCAAAAACATACCAAAAGAATACGAACAGACTATGACGCCTGCCTTGGTAATTGGTAACTGCATTGAGCATGCAAAAAACAATTTAATCAATTACAGCCCATTAATTGTTGAATTGACAGAGAGGAGGCTGTGTAATCATTAACATAGCCACCACTTCATTAAGACTCCCTCCCTTCCTATAAATAATAGTAACCATAGGGTAATTTTAAAATAAAATCTATAATTAAAATATCAGAACATCTTAGTTTACAATCACCATGTCTACCTCCGGTTCTTTAGGCGACTCTTGTATCTATAACTACCAACACAAGTTCAGGATTAAATTCTCCGGTGGCACCACCAAACATCCGAGCCTCTGTAATGGACTTTGATATTGAGAATTACTTCTCTGCTAACTCTGAACCGGTTAAAGTGGTTGAGATGGTGAATGACACTCAACCAACAGAGGTTCCAAACCGTAAAAGAAAGAGGGAAAACACAGAGGAGGAAGATGAGGAAGAAAAGAAAGAGGATGGAGATGTTGCTACATTGTTGGAGGCCCATCCGATTAAGGAAGAGCATGGATAGAATGTTGATGATGAGCGTGAAGAGGAGGAAGAAGCAGGAGAATCCTCTAGTGATGATTGATCGATACTACTTATGTTTTTTGATTTATTTTTGCATGCAAACTAACAAATACTAAAGATGGTAGTATTTTTCTAGGGTTATGCCATTGTTTTTTGTATAAACTTTTGATCAGCTTATAAAGTTTATAAACCATTGATATTTTACAAACCACTCTCAGGTCGCATTCACAAAGAACTCTCTTGATTTATTTTCAAACAACTACCAGAGAATTAATATACAAACAGTTCGCATCAACATCTTACACATATATGTGCAAACAATTCGCATCCAAGTATTTTTTTTGTTTGCAAACAACTCTCACCTATGTCTGCGAGTTATTTGCAGATATATCTCTAATAGTTGGTTACGAACAATTCTCAATTATATCTGAGAGTTGTTTGAAACTATATAGTATGAGAGTTTTTTGCAACTCTATTTATTAAGAGTTGTCTGTATCTCTATTTCCTGAGTGTTGTTTCAACTCTTCAAGCTAGGTATTGTTTGCAGTTATATTACCTCATGAGTCCGAATTCTGCATGCTCCCCGGACAAGGACAGATCGGTCCAAGGTCTCCGGACCGGACAGGTCACTTCGAACACTTAGCCCATAGGACTGTTCGAACTATGACAAAAGTACTAAAAAACCTAAAAACTACTTGACTAAGCTACTTGCTCTCCTACTTAGAGCTCGTGGGTCTTTGAACATGACCTGGGTCCATTAAACATGACCCGAAAGCCCATAAGGGCCCAAACATTATGGTATAAATACCCAACCACCTGCATTAAGTGTAGGTAATGAGAATTTTACTGCAACCAGCCAGCTTAATTATCTCTCTACTCTCTACACTAAATATTCAACACCCACATACTACTATTAAACACCAAACAAATTACAAGCCTACTCTCAGGCAATAATTATCCTTACCAAATTGGCGACCACAGTGGGAGGAGAAGGTGCCTGAATCAAGCATTCAAAACCAGCTAAGAAAGTCTGTCCGAATGAATCCGGACAATCCAGAAGTACCACCAGCTCTGCTCGAAGTGGTGGGAGAGAACGATGAGTACACTATCGAAGAGCGTGATAGGCTAAAGGGTGAAATAGAAGCTATGAGGGCAGAAAAGTCTAAGATGGGCATGAAAAAAAAGTCCAAAGCATCAGTTGCTCATCACATTGACAACCCCCAGAGAGCATGAGTCTTCAAAGACTCATGTGAGCACCAAAAAGACTCATGCCAGCTCCAAAAAGTCTCACCGGTCTAAGCCAGTGGAGAGTTCTGACTCAAGCTCAGAATCTTCTGATAGCTCTTCGGACAATAAAGGAGTTGAAAAATCCTTATCCTCTAGCAGCGATGAGGGTCGAACTAGAAAGAAGCAAAAGCAGGTCAAAAAATATTCAAGAAAAAGGGATAGACATGGAAGGATGAAGAGGAATATTGGTAAAGGGCCATCTCACAGCCGGAGGCATGTGGACCGGATGCTGATGGATCCCTTTACTTTTCACGATGAACCAGGTATCTTCGCAACTCCCAATGAGGATACCGTGTTCAGTCGTGGAAGAAATTGGAGGCAATCTTCATTATCTTCTAAAATTCTGTCCGGAAACCTCCCTAAGAGGTTTGACAGCACCAAAATAGAAAAGTACGATTGCAGTACTGATCCGGACAACCATTTGGAACAATTTAAAAACTTCATGATGAACTTTGACGACGATGATAAACTACTTTGTAGGGCATTCTCCCAATCATTTACGGGGAGTGCTCTAAAATGGTACAACAGCCTGCCTCAGGGTTGTATTAAATATTTCGATACTTTTTGGGTAGCCTTTCGAAGGCAGTTTGTAGGGAGTAAAGAGCTAAAGGGCAATGGAGACACAATAATCCATTGTGCCCAGGAACCAAATGAATCCTTGAAAGAATATATAAGCCGTTTTGTGGACACCAAGAATGGATTGGCTGATTGCTTCGAACAGGTAGCAATAACATCCCTAAGACAGGGCTTGAACCCTGACAATTTAGCTGATTCAGTGACCAGAAAGAAGGCCATGACATGGGGAGGGTTGCTGAATCACGTTCGAAAACAAATAAATGTTGATGAAACGAAGAAAACCAGGGTGCACAGGCAAGTAAGGTCTACCCTAGTGGCACCAAATCCCAATCAGAATCAGTCCGGGAATAAAGCAAGAGAGACCGGACAGGGGCATGGTAGGGCAAAAGCTCAGACTCAGCCAGCTGCTCCTGCTCAGAGTCAGCAATCCAGAAACAAGAGAGGGCCATGGGTCCAACCGGAGTGGTTCGCAGAATTAAAAGAAAGCGTGGCCACCATTTTTGATAAAACAAAGGAAGAGGTGCATTATCGGAGACCAGCCACATTGCAGTCTCCCAAAGAGCATCGCAATAACTCTTTTTGCCAATATCACAATGATATTGGTCATACCACTGATGACTGCATAACATTGAAACAAGAAGTTCAGAACCTGATTGAGAGGGGAAAACTGGGAGTGTACGTTAAAAGAAGAGGAGGTAACAGGCCTGACAACACTCACCGGGTTGGTCCAAGTAATGCTGCTCCGGAGGGAGCCATGGCTATAGTTGAGAGGTTTGATGTGGAATCTGAGTACTTGGATCCTGATCCAACTCGAAACAGAGTGGGTACAATTGAGGAATGTTCTAGATCGGTCTCCGGACTCATTAAGTTTTTTGAGTCACTTACAATTTTTGGAGGGGACACTATGACAGCTCCTACTGCTTCTTCGAGGAAGAGGCACGTTCATACTTTAGCCTCCCAGCTAGAAGGAGGCATTACTTCCTATCAGTCACAAAATTCATTCCCCTTCATTGTTTTTGATAAAGATGATTTAAGAGATATTGCTGGCCCTCATGAGGATGATGTTGTCATAGGAGCATCTATTGGGGGCAACGACATAAGACGAATTCTGGTGGATACTGGAAGCTCAGCCAATATCCTTTTCTTAACCACATACAAGAGAATGAAAAATCCAGCTGTAATTCAGAGTTCGGACATATCAATTGTGGGCTTTACAAGCAGCTCAGCAGATGTGATCGGAGAGTTCGAAGAGGAAGTTCTATTGGGCAAGGGCCCTTTTAAGAAAATGGTCAGAATACTCTTTATTGTGGTGGATTGTCCCACTTGCTATAATGCTATTCTCGGGAGGTCTTGGCTCTCTAGGATTCATGCAGTGGCTTCAACAGTCCACCAGTGCTTGAAATATGCTGTTCAGGGACAGGTTGGAGTCGTCCGGAGCAGTCAAAAGGTTGCAAGGGAATGTTATGCTACAGCCCTGGCTCCTCGAACGCTGGGGGCAGTCCGTATTAACGAGCAATAGCAATTTAAGGGCCTTTCTGGGGTGAGGGTGAAATTGATGACCCCAGAGAGGCCCCTGGAGTGTTGATACCGGTCGAAGAGGTAGAGACACACTGTCTGGAAAAAGGAAAAAGTGTCAAGATAGGGTCTAAGATGCCACCCGTTTTGAAAGATAAAATGTTGAAGTTTTTGAAGAACCATCAGCACGTTTTTGCTTGGTGCAATGCTGATGTTACTAGGGTTCCAGCAGAAGTGATATCCCATCACCTATCCGTCCGGAAAGACATAGCACCAGTAGTTCAAAAGAGAAGAGCTTTTTCTAAGGAGAAGGCTGATGTCATTGTGCAAGAGGTTGACAGGCTCACAAAGATGGGGCACATCAAGGAGTCTCAATATCCTTTGTAGACTGCCAATCCGGTTCTGGTAAAGAAGAAAAATGGCAAGTGGTGCATGTGCATTGACTTCACAGATCTCAATAGAGCTTTCCCAAAGGATTTGTATCCGGTCCCCCGGATTGATCAGTTAGTAGACTCCACCTCTGGAAACAAGCTGCTTTCCTTTATGGATGCCTTCTCCGGATACAATCAGATTCAAGTAGATCCGAAGGATCAAGAGCATACCACATTTGTCACTGACAGAGGTCTTCATTGCTATAAGGTAATGCCATTTGGGTTGAAAAATGCTGGGGCTACTTATCAGAGATTAGTAAACAAGGCATTTGCTGATCAGATTGGAAGAAATATGGAAGTGTACATTGATGACATGATGGTGAAGAGTGTGGATGAGCAATTACACTTGTCCGATCTCCAAGAAACTTTTGCCAACTTGGTAAAAGTAAATTTGAAATTAAACCCAGAAAAATGTGTGTTCGGAGTGCAGTCCGGGAAGTTTATAGGCTATATTATAAGTGAGCATGTGATACAGCCCGATCCGGACCAGCTCAATGCTCTATTCCAGATGGAGCCACCTAGAAATATTAAAGAAGTACAACGGTTAACGAGGAGATTAGCTGCCTTAAACAGATTTATCTCAAGGTCTTCGGACAGGTGTGCCCCCTTCTTTCAAACCTTGAAGGGTGCAAAGGGGTTCAATTGGACCCCACAGTGTGATGAGGCTTTCAATGAGATCAAGAGGCACCTGTCCTCCCCCAAAACTTTGTTTAAGCCAGTTGATGGGGAGACACTCTTCGTATATTTGGCAGTTTCAAGTTGTGCCATCAGTGCTGTATTGGTAAGGGAGGTCGATAGTCATCCCCATCCAGTGTACTACATCAGCAAAAGTTTGATAGATGCAGAAAGGCGTTACTTAAAACTCGAAAAATTAGCATTAGCACCGGTGATAGCTGCCAGGAAGATGAGACCTTATTTCCAGGCTCATCCTATCATCGTCCGGACTTCTTTTCCCCTAAAGAATGTCCTTCAAAAGGCAGACATTTCAAGCAGGATGACTAAGTGGTCAGTAGAGTTGGGGGACTTCGACATAGACTTTGCTCCCCGAACAGCAGTCAAGCCCGAAGCTGTGGCTGACTTTTTGGTTGAATTCCACTCCGACAGGGATTCAGAGCAAACTACTGATATAAAAGATAAAAAGGTATGGGTCATCCGAACAGATGGTGGATCTAGCACTATGGGATGTGGTGCAGGGGTGTGTTTAACTTCTCCATATGGAGACAAGATGTACCAGGCTATTTGTTTTGCTTTCAGAGCGTCTAATAATGAGTCAGAATACGAAGCAACTATAGGTGGTTTAAAGTTAGCCTACATTTGTGGGGCTAAGAGGGTCAGGCTACTAAGTGACTCCCAGCTTCTTATCCACCATGCTCAAGGCCAATCTGAGGCTAAAAAGGAGCAGCTTGTGAAATATTTACTCCTCCTTAAAAATGAAGCACTCAAGTTTAAAGGTGTTGTTTATGAGCACATACCCCGGGCAAAAAATAAGCTAGCAGACTCGTTAGCAACCATAGCATATACGGAGTCATATCCATGGATCCATGTGTTGGAGAGCCCCTCCATTCAACTTAATAAGGGTAAAGAAGAGGAAATTTTTGAAGTGCAAGTGAAACAACCTCAAGACTGGAGGTTTCCTCTCCTGCAATATCTCTCCGATGGTATCGTGACTCCGGATAAGTCACTAGCCAGAACATTGAAACACAAGGCTCATGGTTTCATCATATTGAGAGAAGTGTTGTATAAAAAATCTTACAGTAAACCTCTCCTGCGCTGTTTGGGGAATGAAGAGTCTCAAGTAGTCCTCTCCGAATTGCATGATGGTGAGGGATCAGCCCATTGTGGATTCAAAGCTTTAACAAGAAGAGTTTTGCTGTCCGGTTACTATTGGCCATCTATCATGAAAGATGCGAAGGAATTGGTAAGAAGGTGTGACCCATACCAGAGGTACAACAATGAAATTCATGTCCCAGCCATTCCTTTAGAGTCAATTTCTGAGCCTATTCTTTTTGCTCGATGGGGGTTGGATTTAGTAGGACCTCTCCCTGTGGCGTCCGGAGGACGCAAAACTATAATTGTTGCCATAGACTACTTTTCGAAGTGGATTGAAACAGCCCCTTTAGCAGGAACAACATCAAAAGCTGTTATAAAATTCATTCTATCCAACATCTGTTGCAGATTTGGTGTCCCACAGAAGATAACAACAGATAATGGGCCACAGTTCGACAATAGGGAAATGGAGAGCTTCTATGCCTCAAGGGGTATACAACATTGTTTCTCTTCACCTTTCAACCCACAAGAAAATGGGCAAGTTGAAGTTGCTAATAGAACTATACTGTCTGGTTTAAAGAAGAATTTGGAAGGGGCTGCTGGGAAGTGGGCTAGTTATTTATAAGAGGTCTTGTGGGCCTACCAGACAACACCTAGGGCTGCAACACAAGAATCACCCTTTGCTTTGGTCTATGGGATGGATGCAGTAGCTCCCATAGAAGCAACTCTCCCATCATTTCATGTTCACAACTTCTCCGAACACGATAACGAGGTGGCAATCAGAGGTCAACTTGATTTAATAGAAGAAAAACGAGTTAAAGCTCACCTTAGAGTTGCACACTATCAGGGTTTGATGAGAAGCAGGTTTGCTTCCAAAATTAACAGAAGAGATTTCAACCGGGGGACAAGGTATTAAGGAAAGTCTTCCTACACACTAAAGAAAAGCTGTTCGGAAAGCTGGCCCCAACTTGGGAAGGTCCGTATATGGTTGTTGAAAGAATTAAACCTGGAACATATTGGTTGGAGGACAAAGATGGAAGAGTTTTGACTCATCCTTGGAACATCGAGCATCTCTGGATGTACTTGGAGTAGCATTTGTGTAAATATTTACTTGTTTAAACATCCATGTAAATATTTGGGGGCATACTCTTTCCTTCCTAGTGGCACGGGGAGGTTTTAATGAGGTGTCCGGGCTTTTGAATAAAATTTGATGCCTTCTTAAAAATTTTCCCAAGTGTTTTAAGTTTTGTCCTTTCTCACACTATCCGGATTGAAATAACTAAGGGCTATTTAAACTCTAGCCCGAGAACTTAAACACTCTCACTATGAAATAACTAAAGGCTATTTAAACTCTAGCCATCAATATTGGAACAGACTATGAAAGAAGACGAGAATTGCATGAAACAAAGATATTCATTAAAATAACTTAAAGTGCCTTGGCCTCCCAAGGACTTTTCAAATTGTCAAAAACAGAATAGAAAACCTATCCGGTCAGATGCCGGACACGATTACAAAAGAATGCATTGGCCTTCCAAGGACTTTAGTCTGAATAAAAAATAAAAAAAAAGTGGTTTATAGACTAAGACTGAGCCTTTGAAGATGGCTCAGCTTCGTTTAACTGCTTCTTTCCCTTAGGATCATTTTCCTCTTTGTCTGGGCTCTCTCCGGTACGTTCTTCGTCTTCGGATGAGGAAGCGCTAGAATAACCATGCAAGTCTCCATCAACCATTTTATGATACGGGAGATCGTCAGACTCAACATGAAGCCATAAGTCCCCTAAGTTCCTCTTCGGAAACTTCTCGTGGAAGAGTAGAACCATGTCAGACCTCACCTTGGCGTACATTTCCTCCTGGCTGTCGATCATTCTGGTGGCATAAGCGTTAATCTTGGCTTGGATCTTGGCTTCCTGCTCCTTTAGCAAAGTAGCTTTCTCCTCGGCAACCTTGGACACTGTATTCTCAAGAGCGATTGTATCATTGGTCAGGTTGGTGATGATTTAATCCTTGGCTTTGGATTCTCCCTTTGAGGTGGTAAGGTCTTTCTCCAGACCGGACAGCTTCTCCCGGAGCTCTCTAATGGTGTCCTCTAAAGTGGAGACTTTTGTGGTGCTTGCCTCTTGCTTTCTCTTCAACTCCTCGGTTTCTTCCTTTAAAATGACAGCATTGGAAGTGGCAGTGCGAAGGTCATCGGACAGCCTCTCTTTGTCAGACTTGAGATCCTTGATGATGTCTGCCTGACTCCGAACTTCTCTCTCCAACACAAGTACAGGCTGAACGTTGCTTAACAAAGAGTGGGCTATAGCATCCCTTTCACTAGAAAAAATAAAGGTCTTACCATTGAAAGTGACCGTATTTGAGGTGCTCGGAGGAAGGTAAGGCCCGGCAAAGTCATCTCTGGGAAGATTGAGGAAGTATTCACCAAGCTCACCAAGACCGGTGATGTCTACTCCATCAATATTGATATCTCCCCCCTCAACCTCATCGGTATGAAAGTCACCCGGAATCTCCTCGGCATGCGTTGGGTCAGTAGGACCAGCTTGGTAAGAAGGCTCCGGAGCCCGGAGAGAAAGCTCGTCTCCCTGAGAAGTCTTCTTCTTCTTAGCCTCCCGGTATGTGCCTTCGCTTCACTGTTTACGATTTCTCTTGGAAGCCCTTGGAGGTTTTGGGAGGTTCGCTTCTTGCTTTTCAGTCTCTTGCTCCACCACTTCCAAGAGAGCAGCATCAATTTGGCTCTGGGCTGGCCCCTCCGTGCCTGTTGGAGCATCCTTCTCTGCATTAGCAGGGTTAGCACCACCCACCACCTTCTTGCCCTTCTTCTTCTTGCCTTTCATCTTGCTCGGGGCTTTGGCCCGGCCGGGCAGGAAGAGTGTCCCATCTAGTTCATGGGTCCTCTTAAGCACAACATCCGGAGGAGGCTGAGTGGTGAGCTCCTCCCAAGTCAAGTCTCTCCGACCTGTGGTGTTCCACAGGTGAGACCTTGCCAAGATGCCACTGGTAAAAGCAGCATGGAATCGGTTCCCCCACTTCTCGGCAGCCCAAGCATTGATCTTGGTGCAAGTAGCCTGCCCGGCTTTCTGATAGTCACTGAACTCCTTGGGCAGTACTGCCAAGGCATAAGTAAAACCAATTAGTATAAACTAACTCTAAAAAAAGAAAGAAGAAGACAAAAATATAAGGCAGGAGACTTACGGCCACTCCTCCACCAGCTTCTGAGGAGGCTTGGGTTCACTCCGGATTTGATCTTCTGTCCGTTCTCCCAAGCACCACTAACAAATAGGAACTGGGTCCTCCAATTCCTCTCCGCCTCCAGCAAATCATCAACAGCCTTGAAGTCATCCCCCATATTGAAATGATAAAAGGGGATGTGGGGGTTTCTGCACAGACTGGCCACAGCAGCAAACTCCTCCATTGGCAGAGGAATCCCGGAGAGCCTTGAGGCCATGATGCAGGCCATGAGGGTATACCAGGCATTAGGGCTCAGTTGGCTCGGGCAAAGCTTTATCAGATGGAAGTATATGACAATTTCAGGGTCTAACGGGAGTCTAAGTCCCCAATTGAACAGCTCAGTGAAGATGACAACTTCACTCAGTTTGCAGTCCATAGGAGTCTCCGGGTGTATGGGGATCCTGATCTTCGCGTTCTCCGGTATTCCCCACTTCGTACGCATCCGGCTCAGCTCAGCTGTATGGATGAATGCGTAGTTGATTTTCTGCAGGGCAAGGAGGTAATTAATGCTGAACTTGTGAAAACAAGGCCCCATTCTTCCTCCGAGGCTCTCCGGCAGATCCGGATGCCTCAAATACAATTTCTCTTTGCCTTTGTCCTTCTTGGCAACCATTGCACTACTGGTCTGACCGGAGGGCTCAGACTCAAATGGAGCCTCTTCAACAGAGTCCTCCATTACTTCCTCCATGATTGTTGAAGGGATTTCAGCAGCTGTAGTGGGGGGAGGGTTCAAATTTGACTCAGCCTTGTCTCCGGACTGCTGGGCCTCGGTGTTCTTTTGGGTTCTGGCCTCCGGTAGAGTTTCCAAAGCAGGTGTTTCTCTTTGAAGGCTTGAACTGGTGCCCTCCGGACCGGACAGTCTGTCCTTGGGGGCTTTAATAGGCACCTCTGACCCGGTGCTGCTGTCTTTTGCCCCCGACTTTGAGGGAGTGTTTTTAGACCCTTGGCCTTTAACTAACCGGCCTTTCCTCCTATCGATTAGTTTCTGAGGGGAGTGCTCCGTGTCCGACCCCATTGCTATAAAGGGTGAGGGTTTTTTTAGGCTGGTAGCTGTTACTCCTGGCTCGACAGCAGGTTCCGATTCCCGAACTGAGGAACCAGAGATGATGGGGGAGAGGTTAGTTTGAAATAGTTTTCTAGGCTTGGTGCCTTTAGAAGAGGAAGAGCGTTGATCTGACTCTGTGGCAGAGGTGATTGGTCTATCAACAAGCGAAGTGGGTAACCCTACTACGATTCGTCTTTCTCTTTCGACTTTTTGAGCCTTCTCTAACTCAGAAAGATTGAGCCACCCGCCTTTGACCAGAGCGTTCCTCGCTGTAAGCATAAACTATTGAGAAAGTTTTTTCTTTATAGAGAAAAAACTTTGAGAGATTTTGCAGAGTAAATATGAAAGAGATGGTAAAACAGTAGAAAGTGAGTTTGAATTTATAGTAGATCTGAAAAAAGAAGTTGATTCCTAGGAGAATTCGAAAAGATTGGTAATGATTAAAGACGGTGCTGATGTCACCACCTTTAATGAAGAGGTTGCTTTTCGAAGAAGGTGGGTTTGAAATTCAAGGTAAAAAACGGCTGAAGCAACCAATCAGAGAGCGACACGTGTCCCACGAACTCTGGCAAAAACCGTTTTGAATTCGTGAAGTTTAATCTGTCCGGATAAACCCATAGCCCAAATTGACAGACCTACCCGGATTAATACTACCCCCAATGTCGGATTGTTTTTCAGGTTTTTTACAAGAGTATTTGCACAAACACCTAAAAAAGGGGCTCCTGATGAGTCCGAATTCTGCATGCTCCCTGAACAAGGACAGATCGGTCAAAGTCTCCGGACCGGACAGGTCACTTCGAAAACTTAGCCTATAGGACTGTTCGAACTATGACAAAAGTACTAAAAAACCTAAACACTACTTGACTAAGCTACTTGCTCTCCTACTTAGAGCTCGTGGGTCTTTGAACATGACCCGGGTCCATTAAACATGACCCGAAAGCCCATAAGGGCCCAAACATTAGGGTATAAATACCCAACCACCTGCATTAAGTGCAAGTAATGAGAATTAACTACAACCAGCCAGCTTAGTTATCTCTCTATTCTCTACACTAAATATTCAACACCCACATACTACTATTAAACACCAAACAAATTACAAACCTACCCTCAGGCAATAATTATCCTCACCATTACCTGAGAGTTGTATGCAACTATAAAGTGTGAGAGTTGTTTCAAAATACATTCCCTGAGAGTTGCTGACAATTCTATTACCTGAAAGTTGTAAACAACTCTACAAGCTCGGAGTTGTTTGTGACTCTATAACCTGAGAGTTGTTTGCAACTATACTCTGAGAGTTGCTTCTGTCTATAAGGTAGTTGTGCTGTAATATTTTAATACAAATATATTGTAGTGTATGTAATAAAAAACTCTCAAATTACATATTAATATACCGAACAAATAGATCTTTAAACTGGACCATCACAGGTCCTCCTGTTATGACCAGATTTCGAACAACGACCATACCTCAGCTGCTTGGTTATAACATCTCCTATAGAAGGGAATCACTTTTTCTTAGGCCTTCTGTGGCGTCTTTTCACGTTAGGAGGCATAATTTCCACCTTTGACAGATTGTTAGAGCTTGATCCTTTGTCGAAATTGGTTATCACCGGTATGCTGAAAGGGTAACTTGACCTATAATTCATAACCATAAAGAAAGACTCTATTATAGTTAGAGGATCTTGGTTGGTAGACTGAATTGCCACTAAAGTGTGAGGACATGGAAAACACTCTTGTTGCCATGCTCCACAAGAAAATTTGAAATCCAACAAGTTTACAACTATTATAGGGTTTGAAAAGACTTCAAACAAAGCTGCAGAAGTCTTACGTACTACCCAGGTTTCAAACATCCCCAAACCACAGCCAATTGTCTGAAACCTCAATGCTCACGATACCAAATACAATAGGTAATAATCCTAGAATATATGACAAATATAATCAGAACTTGCACTAAAGCATGATCTTAATTATAACATAAATCGTATCCCATTATTCATGAGAGTTGTTTGCAACTAAGTTTCCTCGAGGTTGTGTACAACTATATACTGGGAGTTGTTTGCAACTCTTCCTTGAGAGTTGTTCGTGAATTTATACTCGGAGTTTCTTGTAATTCTTCCCTGGGAGTTGTTCGTAACTCTACACTGAGAGTTTTTTGCAACTCTTCCGTAGGATTTGTTTGTAACTCTATTCCTGAGCATTGTTTACAACCCTTCCCTAGGTATTACCTTGGAGTTGTTTTGCAACTTTTTCCTGAGAGTTGCATTGTAACTCTACTATCTTTGAGAGTTGTTTGCGACTCTTCCCTGGGTATTACCTAGGAGTTATTTGCAACTCTTCCCTCAGAGTTGTTTATAACTATATCACTGAGAGTTTTTTTTTCGTCTAATAGCTGAGAGTTATTTGCATTTTTACACAAACCTAATAATCAATCAAATTATACAAGAAGTATGGAACTAACTATTGTTGTCGTCCTTTCCTACGACAAAAAGCAATACAACCTTTGTGCAAGTGGATTCCATCGACATACAACATTGGACATCATGAATGAAAACCTTGAAGACATGAACCAAACGCTGTAAAACAACGATTAAGGACATTTCCAACCGATAATTCCAACTGGAAATCGGTAGTAATATCGTGGCTCTTCAATCGTTTGAAGTACCCTCTTAGCAAACCAAAAAACTTGAACTATCTCCGAAAACTCCCCTCTTTTCCTTCTCCAAAGCATTCCATAACAAATAGTAAGAGATGTCTAGACCATTATCTTGTTTGACAGAAGTTTGTATGGTTTTGGCTGTTAACAAATGACATGCCCGGATAAAATCATAAATTTCATCAACAATTAAATCTGATGTCAAATGCCTATGCGTGTTATATTTTTGGGAGAAAATGGGGCTGCAAGTATGACGCGCAACATACCTCTTACATAAAGTCTCTATTTGCATCCGTTTGTGATTTTTTTTCACAAGAAGCTTGTTTGCTGTATTGTGCATGTTTTTGAAAGGAAAACAATGCTCTAAAGCATATCAGCACAAACATAACCTTAGAGTTGCAACACCTTCTTCGAAAGCTTGAGCAACTCTTGAAATAACATCAGCCCAACCAGTAGTAGCAACTTATTTTATTCTCTGATTAGAATTACCTAAACCGTTACTACGCTCCCCGCTGGTTAGTTGATTATGAGAGGGTTCTCCCAAATTATACTAGGTTGTTTACACTCTTGACCAGAACCGTTAGAACCATAACCTTTATCAAGGACTTGTTATTCTATGAGAAAACTAACCTGTTTCAAACACTCCAAATCAAGATATAATTCTAAACAAACAAAATCTTTCTCATTATTAAAGAAACAATTCTTGTGAGCCCCGCAGGAGTATGCAATTAGGTAGCTACCTCTGACCAGTTCCTCCCATGTGCTCTCCACATACTCTTTGATACTTTGAAAGTTTTCAAACTCCGTGAAAGGAACAATTGCAGTTTGGTGACCATGTTTTAAAATAAAAACTCATGATTTAGACATATCTTACCCTCCATTGAATAATTACAAAGAAGTCACGTGGCAAGTTAGTGATCACATAAAATTTGCACTACCAAAAATAATTATAAAGAAATTAGTTCTATTTCTTAAGAGTTGTGTTAGACTATCGTGAGAGTTGTTTATAATCCCTGTTATATTTCATGAGAGTTATTTGCAACTCTGTTATCTAGGAATTTTATGCAACTATGTATCCTGAGAGTTGTATGCGACTTTATTTCCTGAGAGTTGTAGTCTACTATATTTCCTGAGAGTTGGCTCAACTTTATTATCTGAGAATTTTATGCAACTATACTGCCTGGGAGTTTTTCCAAATCTATTTCCTGAGAGTTGTAGTGTACTCTATTTTCCTGAGAGTTGTTTCAACTCTATAATTTGAGAATTATATGCAACTATACCATCTGAGAGTTTTTATAACTCTATTTTCCTCAGAATTATGTCACATTTATTTCCTAAGAGTTATTCCACCTATATTATCTGAGAATTGTATGCACATATACTTCCTGGGAGTTGTTTCAACTCTATTTACTGAGAGTTATCTGCAACTCTATTATCTGGAAATTATATGCAACTATATTTCCTGAGATTTGTATGCGACTCTATTCCCCAAGAGTTGTAAAAACTCGCATCTTCATTTAACATAATTCACGTCTTCTACGTAAAAGAAACCAAATAATTCGCATCGCTGTTATCAATGTCTAGACACCTAAAACTCCTACTCTACATATTGTTTCACATTCAAATAAACATCGAATACACTAAAAACTAGTATATAACTAGTTAAACAACGATTAATATTTTAGATTAACATAATACCAAACAATCGCTCGAAAAAACCCCTAGAGAAAATGGGTCGAACTAGCTTCACTAACTAACGAACCAGTAGAATAACACATACCTCAACTCTGAAAATCAAGAAATAACCTCGCAATCAGTAGTTAAACACCATTAGGTAGGCAAAACATGTAAGATGAAGATAACAGTGGTTGCAAACAACACCATGAACATATAAATATACAGACCTTAAACTAGCCGATTACCTGCAAATTGTGGATTCTTGGTGGTTCATGGTCGTTCTTGGTGGCCATAGGGTTAGGTGGATAATAAGCGGCTTCAAAAATTTAAATCTTTAAAAGCTAGAAAATGGGGAAAAACAAAAAAAAATATTTATATAGTTGGTAGAGGGTAGTGTGGGTATTAAATATATGTTGGGTATTAAATGTGAGTATAGTAGTTGAGATGGATATTAAGTGGTAATTAAAGGAAACTTGAGTATTAAATGGTAGTATAATGTTGAGTAGGTACTTTAGATGCAATTTTCTTGAAAAAATATTAAATATTATTTTAGAATCTTATTTTGAAGTAAATTATATATTTTTAAGAATATAAATTTAAAAAGTTAAAATAAAATATATAGGTGACTTACATATTAGGCTTAAAACCAGTCTGTATATACAAATACATACAAGTAAAGATCCGATTTACAGACTGATCCATCTCACTTAGTAAAGTACCCAACTATTCCAAATAAGTTAGTTAATAGATCTAACCAAATTGAATAAAATACGGATAATCATTTAGTTTACAATTAAATTTATAGATGATTTGGTTTCTTTTAATCTGAGGTAATTTAGTCAAATGTTTTGGAGAGTTTCAAAGGTATTAGATGATTGTGTGTTTTGTAGTGAGAAATTTAAGCTGTCCGGATAGTTCAGTGGGCATTTATTGTCCGAATTACCCCTGTCTGGTTTTCTCAGTGAGTAGTGGTGAATAAATCCGGACTCATGAGTAGCCCCTTTTTTAGGTGTTGTCAAAGATCTTTGGCAGGACTAAAAAACTCATTTAGTCGGTAACAATATTTTTCGGCCCGTTTATGTGTCTGGTTCGAAGTTCATCCGGACTGATTTCTTCTCAGAATTCTAAGAGTTTTTCTTTGGATCGTGGGACACGTGTCACATTTTAATTTGTCCGATCAGTCAGTTTCTCCCTTGAACGACGCTCCTCCTAAGCCTGAAAAGTAACTTCTGCATTTAATGCTTCTTACGTCAGCGCTGTTTTCAATCATTACCTGAATCTTTTTGTCTTCTCCTAGGCATCAGTAGCTTTTGCCTTACTAATATATAAACTACTTTCTTTTACTATTTCACCATCTTCACCACTTCACAATTTCTTTTCTTAGAGCTTTTCACCTTTTCTTTCAAAACCTCTCTTGGATAGTTTTATGTTCACATTGAGAAACAACGAGAGAGACGCATTGCTGCTGGTCTTCCAGTCTCTCCAAGAAATAAGTCTGATACACCATCCTTAGAACCTGATCAAGGATCGTCTTCTACCAAAAGTGCAAAACCTAAACGCTTATTCAAGCCAAACCTCTCGCCAATCTCGTCATGATCCTCTGTTCAGGAGTCTCAACCTTCTACTACTCAAGAGAAAGCGGTTTCAAGTGTTAGGAAACCTTCTCCGTTTATCGCCATGAGACCTGACATTGAAAAGTCCCCAGAGAAAACCAACCCTCGTCGGACAACACGCCTGGTAAAAGGCCAAGCAACTGGCTCACAACCAAAGTACTCCAAAACAGGGGCCTCTAAGTTAGCTTCCAAAGATAAAGCCTCAGGATCGGAGATATCTATAAGAGACCTAATAGACAAGCCCTCTGGATCGGAGGAAACTAAAATAACTTCTCAAACAAAGTCCTCTGAAGCTGAGCCCCAACCGGACACCAGACCTCTAGAGGAAACTAGTGCTCAGCCATCCGGACAGACCACTGAGCCACAAGCTGACACTCTTCCATCCTCCACAATTAACAAATCTTCCACCATGATGGAAGAAGTAATGGAAGATAGCATCGAAGAGGCCCCCTTCGAGACTGAAGCCTCTGGACAAACTGAGGACGTTGTCTCTGACAAAAAAGGAAAGGGTAAAGTGAAGGTGGGACTGGCTCATCTGGAGCTACCGAAGAGGTTGGAGGGCAAGGTGGGACCTTGCTTTCAGAAGGTCAATGTGAAGTATCTGTTGGTCATGCAGAACATCAACTATGTCTATACTCACACCGCCGAGCTGGGCCGGATCCGAACCAAGTGGGGGATCCCAGAATCGGTGAAGGTGAGAATATCAGTCACACTGGAATCTCCGATGGACTGTAAGCTCAACGAGATCGTCATTTACACTCATCTATTCAATTGGGGGGCTAGGATTCCCCTTGGATCGAGAAATCGCCAGGTTTTTTCACCTGATCAAACTTTGTACATGCCAGCTGAGTCCAAATTCTTGGTATACACTCCTTGCCTGTATAATTACATCGAGGTTGTCCGGCATTCCTCTCCCTATGGAGAAATTTTCCACAGTGGCCAACCTGTCCAAAAACTATCACATCAAATTCCACCACTACAACATGAGAGGCAACTTCAAAGTGGTGGGAGATTTGTTGGATTCAAAGAAAAACTGGAAGACCTAGTTCCTATTCATCAGTAGGACGTGGGAGAATGGGAAAAAGATTAAGGCCAATGTCAACCCTAGCATGCTCACCAACAGGTGGTAAGTATTCAGTTTTATTTGTCTTTTTCTCTTTCTTATTTTCACCAATATTCCACTCTTGAATCAACCATTTCTCATATCAGTATTTCCGAAGGAGTTCACCGGCTATTTGGAGGAGGGGCACGCCACATGTTCCAAGCTAAATACCTAATCTACTGAACATTGGGGGAACGTCTTCCACAACTGTTTTAGCTCTGGCAACTTAGTGAGATTCTACTTGTGGAATACCACGGGCCGGAGAGATCTCACCTGGGAGGAACTGACTACGCCACCTCCCCCAACTGTCATACTTAAGCAAACAGAGGAAAAGGATGGTAAACTGGCCTTGCCCTCGAGAGCCAAGGCCCCTAGCAAAATGAAAGGGAAGGGCGAGAAAAAGAAGGCCGCAGCAGAGGCAGTTCGGGGTGCTGCAGAAGAGACTGGTCCTGACAATCAAGGAGGGCATGACCAAGGAGGGATTGATGCTACTTTGCTCAAATTAGTTGAGGATGAGACTATTAAGGAGGCAGATCCTAAAAAGGACCGAAAAAGGGGAGCAAACAGCGATGAGAGGACTGCTAAGAAGAAGAAGGTCATCTTGGGGGAAGAAGTAATCCTTCGTCCTTTGGAGCCTCTACCTCCAGTAGACCCAACTGATCCCAGCTTAGCAAAGAAACTTCCCACCGATCTACAATCCGAGGAAGGTACCGGAGGGGATATTGATGGAGTAGACATAAGTGGCCTCCAAAACATTGGTCTCTATTTCAATGATTTTGAGAAAGATGACTTTGCTGGCCCTTACCTTCCTCCAAGCTCTTCCAATATGGTGACTTTCAATGGCAAGTCCTTCACTGTCTCCAAAGAACACGATGTGGTGACCCATTCTCTCCTGGGCTATATTGAGCCAGTACTCAACTAGGAAAGGCAAGTAAAAAATTAGTCTGCCCTCATCAACACCCTTAACACAGACAAGGAGACTTTGTCAACTGACCTCCTTAATGCAAACCAGAGTATTGAGGCATTGAAGAAGGATCTTGAGGACACTTCGGAGAAGGCCAACACAGGGCTCCAAACCAAGTGCTCCAGTCTAGAAAATGATCTCTCCACCTTGAAGGGAGATATAAAGACTAAAGATGATGACATCCAAACCTTATCTGGTGACAAGATTTCCCTTGAAGAAGCTGTGTCCAAGGCAACCAAATAGAAGGAAGACTTGGTGAAGGAGCAGGAAAAGAGAATTCAGAACAGCATAGATAAGTACACTAACAAGATGATTGACTCGTTGGAGAAAAGGTATGCTGAAGTAAAATCTGATATGGTGCTACTCTTTCACGAGAAGTTTCTGAGGAGGACTCTTGGTCCCTTGTGGGAATACGTGGAGTACGAGGACATCCCGTTCCACACACTGGCAGATGGTGATAAGAAGAATTACTCTAGTGGGATCGACTCTACCACTGATGAGGAAGAAGGAACCAGAGAGAGTTCAAGTGGTGAACCCAAAGATCTTAAGAAAAAAAGATAATGCAGGAACTTCCGAAGGGAATAAGCCCTGAGGTTTTAACTATCTTTTCTTACTTGTTTTTCTTAATCTTGTGAAATACTAAAGTCCTTTGATGGCCAAGGCATTTTTGTAACCATGTCCGGTTTGGGTCCGGTTAAGCCTTTCTTTGAACTTAAATTCCTTGGATGGCCAAGGCATATTTTATGTTCTAATATTATCATCCGGTTTTTAGCCCGACAGGTTTACCTTGCTAAATTTTTTCTCTGTTTCATACTTGCTTAATTTTAATGGCTAATGTTTAAAGACCCCTCATTTATTTTACAAGTATTTAAGATGAGAGTGTTTAACATCTCCGATGACATGTGTTTAATGGTCATCATTCAACCAAATTAATCTGATCTTCTAAAGATCCTTAGAAACATTTAAAGAAATTGTACTCAAACCACTCCGAATATTTTAAGAAGGCATCAAATTTTATTGAAAAACCCGGATAGCTCATTAAAACCACACCTCATTAAAACCTCCCCGCGCCACCAGGGTAGGAAAACGTATGCCCCCTAATATTTACATGGACTTTAAGCAAGTAAATATTTACATAACTTTCATTCCAGATATAACCGGAGGTGTTCAATATTCCAATGGTGTTTTAAGATTCTTCCATCTTTATCTTGAAGCATGTACGTCCCAGGCTTGAGTTTTTCGGAGACCTCATAAGGCCTTTCCCAGTTTGGAGCTATCTTACCGAACTGCTTCTCCTTAGTATGCAAGAAAACCTTTCTCAATACTTTATCCCTTGACCGCAAATCTCTTCTTTTGATTTTGGAAGCAAATATGCTCCTCATCAAGCCTTGATAATCGGTGGTTCTAAGGTGAGCCTTTAGTCTTTTTTCTTCTATCAAGTCTAACTGACTTATGATGGCCACTTCATTAGCCTGTTCGGAATAATTGTGGACTATGTATGATGGAAGAGTTGCCTCTATAGGAGCAATTGCATCCATTCCATATGCCAAGTCAAATGGAGATTCTTGAGTAGCAGCTCTAGGAGTAGTCTGGTATGCCTATAACACTTCTTGTAAATAACTTGGCCACTTTCCTGGAGCCCCTTCTATTTTTTTTTAAACCGGACAGGATGGTTTTGTTTGCCACTTCAACTTGACCATTTCCTTGTGGGTGGAAAAGAGAATAAAAACAATATTGAATTCCCCAGGAGGCACAGAAATTCTCCATATCTTTGTTATCAAATTGTGGCCCATTATCAATGCTTATCTTTTGTGGAACCCCAAATCTGCAACAAATGTTAGATAATATAAATTTTATAATAGCTTTCGAGGTAGTTCCTGCCAGTGGGGCCGCTTCTACCCATTTTTAGAAATAATCAATGGCTACAATAATAGTCATGCACCCTCCGGACACCATTGGTAGAGGCCCTACTAAATCCAGCCCTCAACGAGCAAAAGGTACCGGCTCAGAAATCGATCCAGAGGAACAACTGGGATATGAATTTCATTACCATATCTTTGGCATGGGTCACATTTCTTCACCAACTTCTTGGAATCTGTCATTATGGATTGCCAATAGTATCCTGCCAAAAAAACCCTCTGGGTTAAAGCTCCATAGCCACAGTGTGCTGATCCTTCTCCATCATGTAGTTCGGATAGTAAAATTTGGGATTCTTTAACCCCCAAACAACGCAGAAGAGGTCTACTAAACGACTTCTTATAAAGGACATCTCTTATGATTAAAAAACCACGAGCCCTATGCTTCATTTTCCTTGCCACAGCTTTCTCCGGAGGCAAAATGCCATCAGAGATGTATTGAAGAAGGGGATATATCCAGTCTTTGGGTTGAACCACTTGTATACTTAAATGTTCCTCTTATTCCTTGCTCTGATTGGGTTGTATGGATGGACATTATTGCATATGAATCCATGGGTAGGACTCAGAGTATGCTATGGTTGCCAAAGAGTCCGCTAGTGTGTTCTCCGATCTAGGTATATGCTCATAGCTAACATTTTTGAAGGTAGCTGCCACTTATTTAGGATAAACAAGTATTTGATCAACTGCTCTTTTTTTGCCTCAGATTGACCTTGGGCACGATGGATAAGAAGCTGAGAATCACTCATTAACCTGACTCTTTTAGCCTCACACAGAAAAGCTAGCTTCAAACCAGCTATAGCAGCCTCATACTCGGACTCATTGTTCGAAGACCTAAAAGCAAAACATATAGCCTGGTATAACTTATCCCCATACGGAGAGGTTAAACATATCCCAGCACCACAACCCATAGTACTTGATCCACCATATGTCCGGACAACCCATACCTTCTTAGTTTTCCCATCTACAACTTGCTTAGTACTTCTGTCCGAATGGAACTCAACCAGGAAATCAGAAACAGATTGAGCTTTGATTGCAGTTTGGGAGGGAAAAATCAATATCATAATCACCTAATTTTTACTGACCATTTGGTCATTCTGCTTGATATGTCTACCTTCTGAAGAACATTTTTCAAAGGGAAAGACGTCCGGGCGATAATAGAATGAGACTGAAAATATGGCCTCATCTTTTTGGCAGCGATTACCAAGGCTACTGTCAATTTTTCAAGCTTCAGGTACCTTTCCTTAGCATCTATCAGACTCTTGCTGATGTAGTACACCGGACGAGGATAATTGTCCACCTCTCTTATCAGCACTACACTTATAGAATATTCAGACACAGCTAAGTATATGTAAAATGTCTCTACGTCAACAAGTTTGAAAAGGGTTTTGGAGGAAGATAAATGCATTTTTATTTCATTAAACGCCCGGTCGCACTGTAGAGACCAGTTAAAGTCTTTAGCACCCTTTAAATTCTGAAAAACGGGGCACACCTATCTGAAGACCTTGAAATAAAACGATTTAATGCAGCTAACCTTCCTGTTAACCTTTGTACTTCTTTAACATTCCGAGGAGGATCCATTTTTAACAAGGTATCAAGCTGGTCCAGATCAGGTTGTATCCCTTTCTCACTTATCACATACCCCAAAAAATTTCCGGATTGCACCCCAAAGACACATTTTTATGGATTCAATTTTAAATTAACCTTTGCTAAATTGGCAAAAGTTTCTTGAAGATCAGCTAGGTGCAACTCTTCTTCCAAGATTTTTACCATCATGTCATGAATGTATATTTCCATATTTCTCCCAATCTGATCAGCAAATGCTTTGTTCGCTAACCTCTGATAGGTAGCCCCAACATATTTCAACCCAAAAGGCATCACCTTGTAACAATGGAGGCCCTTATCTGTAACAAAAGTAATGTGTTCGTGGTCTTTCGGATCCACCTGTATCTGGTTATAGCTGGAGAAAGCATCCATGAAGGACAATAACTTGTTCCCAGATATGGAGTCTACCAACTGATCTATCCAGGGGACTGGATAGAGATGTTTTGGGTAAGCTCTGTTGAGGTCAGTGAAGTCGATACACATACGCTATTTCTTTTTTTTTTCTTTACTAACACTGGATTAGCTGTCCATAAAGGATATTGAGACTCCTTTATGTGCCCCCATCTTGGTAAGTCGGTCAACCTCTTGGAACTATGACATCAGTTTTCTCCTTAGAGAAAGCTCTCATTCTTTGCAAATCATTCGTAACATCTCTTCTGATGGATAACTGGTGTGATATAATATTCGCAGGTACTCCGGTCAACATCAGCATTGCACCAAGCAAAAACACGTTGGTGGTATGCCAAAAAGGACAAAAAAAAATTCTTCAATTCTAGTGCCATCTTGGAGGCAATTTTAACACTCCTTTCTTCATCCAGAGAGGGGGTTACATAACATTCTCTTGCTATTTTTTGGATACTCCGGACAACTCCCACTTGTCCTTGAACTGCATACTTTAAACATTGGTGAACTGGTGAAGCCACAACATGTATTTGGGAGAGCCAGGATCTCCCAAAGATCGCATTGTAACAACTAGGGAAATCTACCATGACGAAAAATACCCTAACCATCTTCTTGAAAGGGCCTTTACCCAACAATACCTCCTCCTCAAATTATCTAATCACATCCGTAGAGTTCCCTGTGCAGCCCACAATGGATCTGTTCGAACGCTGAATCACTGCTGGATTCTTCATCTGTTTATAGGAACTTAAATTTGGGACTGATATGAGGACATGTCTCCCTCTAACTGAGTAGCTAGAGTGTGAACATACCTCTTTCTTGAAGAAAGAGTCGGCGCAGTCATAGTGTCCCCCCAAATATAGTGATGGACACAAAAAAGCTTATGAGCCTAGACACTGTCTTGGTATGTTCTGTTATAACCCCCACTTTATTTCGGGTTGGATCAGGATCCAAATACTCTGATTCTACATCAAATATTTCAATGATTACCATGGCCCCGTCCGGAGCAGATGTCCCTGCATTGTTCGTTCGGCCAGTCCGGTGAGCATTGTCAGGTCTGTTTCCACTTCTTCTCTAGACATAAGCTCCCAACTTCCCCCTTTCAATCAGATTCTGCACCTCTTATTTCAAAGCGATGCAATCCTTAGTGTTATGGCCAATATCATGATGATATTGGCAAAAACAAGTATTACGACTTTCCCTAGGAGATTGAAGCGCTGCCGGCTTCCTGAAATGTACCTTATATTTTGTTTTGTCATAGATGGTTGCCGCATTTTCTTTCAACTCAGTAAACCACTCCGGTTGGACCCAAGGTCCTCGTTTATTTCTAGAATGCTGGCTCTGAGTTGGAGCTGGGTGAGATTGAGTCTGTTTGGCCCTGTTGGGCCGCTGTCCAGATTCTTTGGCCTTGTATCCGGACTGTTTCTGGTTTGGTGCAGCTGGGGCAGATCTCACTTGCCTATGTACCCTAGTATTTTTTGTTTCATCTACATTAATTTTCTTCCCCACCTGGTTTAGCAAACCACCCCAAGTCATGGCCTTTTTTATGGTTACCAAATCGGCCAGATTCACAGGGTTTAATCCTTGCCTCAAAGAATCTATTGCTACCTGCTCAAAGTAATCAGCTAACCCATTCTTCGTGTTCACGAACCGGCTTATATAGTCTTTTAGTGATTCGTTTGGCTCTTGGGAACAATGGATGATAGTATATCCATTGCCCTTCACCTTCTTACTCCCTATAAACTGCCTTCGGAAGGCCACCCAAAACGTGTCAAAGTTTCTGATACAACCCCATGGTAAGTTGTTGTATCATTTCAAAGCACTTCCTGTAAAAGATTGAGAGAAGGCTCTACAAAGCAGTTTGTCATCATCATCAAAATTCATCATAAATTTTTTAAACTGTTCCAGATGGTTGTCCGGATCTTTGCTCCCATCATACTTCTCCATTTTAGTACTATCAAACCTCTTAGGAAGGTTTCCGGACAGTATCTTAGATGACAATGGGGATTGCCTCCAATTCCGGCCACGACTAAAAACAGTGTCATCATTAGGTGTTGCAAAAATATCTGGCTCATCATGGAAAGTAAAGGGATCCATCAGCAGCTGATCCACATGCTTACGACTATGGTTGTAGCTGTGAGGCGACCCTTTTCTCAGATGCCTCTTTAATCCCCCATGCCTATCCCTCTTTATTTAATATTTTTTAACCAACTTTTGTTTATTCTTGGACCTTCCCTCATCACTGCTGGATGAAAAGGATTCCTTAAGCCCATCCTCATTCGAGGAGCTACTAGAGGACTCATATTTTTTAGCTCTCCACGGGCTTGGACCGGTGAGACTTCTTGGAACTGACATGGGTATTTTTGGTACTCAAGTGAGTCTTTGCTAATGGGTCATTCTCCCTTGGGTTGTCAGTATGGTGAATGACTGACACTTTCAACTTTTCCTTTAAACCCATCTCTGCCTTTTTAGTGGCCCTCAACGCTTCTATTTCCGCTTTCAGCCTGTCTCGTTCTTCGACCGTGTACTCATCATTTTCTTCCACCACTTCTATCAAAGGTGGTGGCACTGCTTGCTCGTCCGGATTCATCCGAACTGGTTTTTCTTGCCGGTTTTGAATACTAGATTCAGGCACCTTCTTCTCCCACTGTGGTCGCCAATTTGGTTTGGTTTATTTTAATCTGAGGGTAATTTACTCAAGTGTTTTGGAGAGTTTCAAAGGTATTAAATGTTTGGGTATTTTGTAGTGAGAGATTTAAGCTGTCTGGTTGTATTAAGTGTTAATTACCCTCATTAATAAAAGTAGTTGGGTATTTATACCCTTAATTATGAACCCATGGGCTTTCGGGTCAAATTGTGAAACCGGGTCGAGTATAAAGACCCATTAGTTTTTAAATAGATTAGTACCTAGCTTAGTCAAAAGGTGGTTAGTGTTTTAATACTTTTGTCCTGTCTAAATAGTTTAGTGGGCATTTATTGTCCGAATTACCCCTGTCCAGTTTTCTCACTGAGTAGTGATGAATAAATCCAGATTCATCAATAGATAGTCTTTTGAATATTTTAAAATACCAATCCTATTGTTGTTTTTGGACATTTTAAAATAATATTCATATTTTTATGTCTATGATGTGTTTTTTTATTTTTATTTTATAAATTTTAGTTTTTATAAACATTTCAGCGATTGGCGATCACTTCTTCGTTTTTTATTCGATTAGGTTCCTTTGGTCTTCTACATCTAACAATCGTTTATTGATTCAATTGATTTTTATTTTTTGAGTTATTTTGTTTGTGTCGAATTATTATGTGACTGTTTCATGATTTATATGATTGTTGTAGTTATTATGATTCTTTGATCTCGTACACGTAGATATTTTGACAATTATATTAAAAGAGTGATTTTGGGAAAACAAACTTGAGGATTTTCGGTAGTTTGCATGTGTAGTTGCATAATTATGTGTTGTTGAGTTGTATAAATACTACGTGTTAACTGAGTGCAGAATTACGTTTAATTTGGTCGCATAATTATGTTCAGTTTCATTGGTACCAACTTCTTTCTTTTTGTATGTGTTTTGGCTACGGAAATATGTGAAAGTTAGATGCGAAAATAGTTTCAACTTATATGGAGTCATGCTATAGTTCAAGTTCTTATGAGGAAATTTATTCCCGGGACATACCAACTTTAACTATTTTTTGTGAAACTTCTAGTTGAAATCAACCTCATATTGTTCTTCCATCTAACTTGAAAAAGAGAAGTAAATGACTTAACAAGAAACATGTTCTATCCAATGTTGAAGACTTGGTTCATAATATAAGATTATGTGAATAAAACATATAGAATAAAATATTTTTGATTTTTATTGAATATATTCTTTTTATTCTATTTCTATTATTATATATTAAACAATTTGGAATTGCATATCTTTTAGTTATGATAGTAACCATGGTTAATTGGGTGCGAAGTTGCATTCAATTTGGTTGCATAAAAAAAGGAGTTGTTGAGAAAAATAAAAGCCTACTTTGGATGAAAAAGTTATATAATAATCAATTATAGGATTAAGTTATAATTGATTGCTTAAAAAAATTCCAATTTTTTTTATTATGAAAAATACAAGTGTAACTGGCTTGCAAACTTATGTTTTAATTGGTTGCGGAAGTATCTTATAAATAGTGTAGTATATAGATACAACTTTTACAAATAAAATATTATTGTGAATTAAACATACAAGCATTTACTTGTATGTTGATGCTTAAGAAATAAAGTAAACATTTCATCTTTTTTCATCGTCGTAAATTTTGGTTCAAATATGTTTGCTATTTTTCTATTTTGAATGAAGAACCTCGTATACGCGCACACAAAAAACCTTATATGTTCTATTGTGAAATGTTTAACGGACTTTCAAATTTTATTACTGGATCTAATATCATGAGTACCTTTTAATAAATTATTTGTACTACAAAGTCAAGTTTGTACAATCATTTTTTATTTTTTAAGAAGATATAAATATAAAACAATTATTGTTATATATTTATAATCCTTACCAATTATTTAGCCGACTACAATGTTGCGTTAGTTTTACCAAACATTGTATAGTTGTAGTTGTATACAACTCCTTTTTATAAATCAAATATACATAAAGTCCAATGATTCAATACACATTTTATTAGGTTTTGTATATATTGGAACAATGACATGTCTTATTTTTGCACGAGTCGCCTTGTAGATATCGTCAAACATTATACTTATATTTTTTTATCTTGGATTAAATAATACGATTTATACAATCAAATTAACAGTAAATAATAAAGAATTAAAAAATATTATTTTAACATAATAAATTAACTTACCGATGCATGACTTGAAATGTATAATGTTTTTCTAAAATCTAGCAAACTTAAGCCATAAGGTTGTGAAACAACAATAGTATGGTTAATATCTTCCAATACGATGAATATATATGCATCAATGACCCGCATATGATAAAAATATGGAAATAAGATAAGAGTATTTAAAAAAAGATGGGGAATTAAGTGTTAACTAGTTGTAGAATTATGTGTAAAATGGGTACGGATATAGGTTTTTCAGTTGTTCAAAAATAAAATATAATTGGTTGCGTAAGTACGAGTAACATGGGTGCGTTATTACAAACAAATTGGGTGCATAAATAAAAAAATTGGGTGTGGAATTTCCTTGTATTACAACTCATCATCTTTTACAATCTCCAATATCGTTTCGAATTGAACCAAAAAATAGTTTTTGTGGATATGACCATACACTTGGATTTTTAACGAATGAAGCTTTTTATACCTTCTTCGAAATGAATTAATATTTCACATCTTCATCTAATATTAATTTCTTTGTTTCATTTTCGATCGATCAATCATATTCCATGTCTACAATTTTCTTATCATATGCTACTAGATCATATTTTGCAAAAGCATCATCTGCATCTTTTGCAACTTTATAAAGATCTTGTAATATTCGTTGTAACTCCTTTTTATTTTCATTTGGTGGGACTTTATTAGTTTTTTTTATTGAGGAGGAGCTTTACAAGTGTTTGTACATCTTTTTTCGTCTATTATTAAAGTTTTTTAGATTCTTAATTTTAAAGATGAGTTGTTAGATCGACTTGAACCTTCTTTCTCGAATGTGTTGAAATGTTTTTAGGGTTTTCTAGTGGGTGAAGAACTTCTACATATTTTAAGCTCATTTTTATTTTCCAATAAAACAGAAGAAGCTTTCACCACTCTTGGAACATGTTTTTATTTTTTAGTCTATTTTTATACATTCATTCTTTTTTATAAAGTCTTTAGGAATATGTGTTCTGTTTCTTTTATTTTATTTAAATTTTTCGTTGTATCAACCAGATTATAATCTTGTTCAACTACCCAATAAGGTTGTAACATGTGGAGTACTAATTCTCTTGATATATTACATTTATCAATTTATGCTTCTTGTAATTTGAAAACATCATCCCTATCTATAATTCGACGATTTTGCTCAATTATTCTCTTAATTAAGGATGTATTGGCATCACCAATATTTTAAATTTGATTATTCAAAGAAAGAGAATTGTTTGTCGCATATTTATTTTCTTTTTCAAACTTTTGAACTATATTTTTAAAAGTATTAATCAAATTTTTAAGTTGAATATGTTTAATGAGTTCATTATTTTTTCTTTCCAAATCTTCAATTCATTTGGCAAGTTTTTTTTCCCTTCTTCAATATGATTGATAGCTGTTGAATCCATATTTTTTGGCTAAAAAATTAAAAAAAAATAAAGCTATCTAAAATTTAGGTTGCGTAATTTCATTCAATTAGGTTGAAAAAAATTACTATTTTAGATGTGATAAAAATCGGTTACACAATTCGTGTTAATTGGTTACAAAATTATGAGTACACGGGTTGTGGAAATAGAATTTTAGTTGCTTAAATAGACAGAATTACCTATTTAGTTTGATTCTTGAAACTCTCATCTTCTTCTGAAAGTTTTTCTAAATATTCCTTGAGCCTTGTGGTTTTTGACATGTCATTTAAAGTAATATTATCTCCTTCACTTTGTCTTTCTAAACGTTCTAGAATATTTAAGTTTGAGTTTTTTCCGCAACCACATTTCAAACAAAGTTATTTGTGCTTTTAGTTTTCTTATTTTTAGAGCACTGGTTGATGGACTATAAGCTTATCAACACCGAAAAAATGTATCACATTCATTATTTTTGGAGTCATATTTGTACATTTCTCCATCAACATCAACACCTTCATCACATATTGATTTTTAAAAAATATTCAACATGTTGTGTCTCTAGATGTTGTGAAAAGTAATGTTGCACAAAGATACAATTGAAAAGACTGTAAAACAAATCTGATGAGAAAACAAATATCAAAACATTAACAAAAGAAATTTATAAAACATTTACTTGAGATTTTCCAATATATTATCAGCAAGCTCTGATTTCATTTAGATGTAATCTTCATACCGTTTTACTAAGCACCGCTAATAAAGAGGAACTGAGCCCTCAAAGGCTTGTCAGTCTCCAGCAAATCATTAATTCCTTTATAGTCATTCCCCATATTGAAGTAATAGAAGAGGATATGCCCTATTCGACATAAACCAACTACAACAGCAAACTGTTCCATGGGCATCATAATTTTTTATACCTTTGAGGCTATAATACTGGCTAACAGTGTGAACTACGCATTGGGTCTTAGTTGGCTTGGGCATAACTTTACCAACTGAAAATACCTCACTATTTCAGGGTCCAAAGGATGTATTGTTACAGATGAGCCTCCTAACAACAACAAACAAGATGAAAATGATCAATCCCCAAAGGCTCACACAGGTTCTAAAAAAGAACATCAGACTAAAAATTAAATGTAAACATCAGATTGTGCTGGAAATTTAACCGCAGAATCTCACTATGATTTTTATTCTTCCTCGTCAAGCAGTGACCATGGCCGACAAAATAAAAAAAATTATTTAAAAATATTCATATAAAAGGGATAAAAAAGGGTAAAGTGAAAATTTAGAAATATCAAGGGAAAGTAAATGGATCAGCAGATAACTGTATTGATCATTTGTTAAGTGATTGGTTTGATGTCCAGTCCGAACCATGTATCTTTGCCACTCTTGATAAGGATCACATGTTTACCGAAGTCATAGTTGACTTTGCCACTCTTGATAAGTCACTTCTTTAAGGCAAGGTTTAATGCCGGGTGAGTTAGCTGATTCAGTAACTCGAAAGAAAGCTATGAACTGGGGAAGATTATTGAATCAGGTCGTAAAGCAAATCACAATGGAGGAAACAAAAAATTCTAGAGTACCACGCCAGAATAGGTTTGTTCCAACAATCATCATCATGCAAGACAATACTCAGTCCCAAGCCATAGTCAACTATTGGCCTAAAGATTCCGGAAAGGTTCACATCAGCCTAGAAAACGTCAGTCAAATGAGGGCCACCCGTCTAGACCAAAAAGGAGTAAGTGGGTTCAACCTAAATGGTTTTCCAAACTAAGTGAAAATGTGGCCACCGTTTAAGACAGAATTAAGAATGATGTGTGCGTTTCCGAAAGCCGGCATAAATTCAATCTCCAAGAGAAAATCGGAACACTCGCTTTTGTAAATACCATAATGATGTGGGCCATGACACCCAAGATTGCATTGCCTTAAAACAAGAAGTATAAACCCTGATTGAAAGTGCGAAGCTGTCTACTTTTGTTAACAAGCAAGGGGGAAACATGTAAATCAACACGCATGTCCAATCTAGTGTAAGTACAACATAGGCTACATCACCAAATATTCAAAAAAAAACATGGAGATATCCAAACAATAAAATGATATGGTGATTATCTAGTGATTTGATATAGATTTGGAATACTTAGACCTTGATCTAAATCAGAATCAAGTTAAGATGATAATAGAAAATACAACTACAGTATCTGAGCTCTTCAGCCATCAGAATTTCCTCAGGAACAGGAAGCCTCACTTTGATTGATTTTTGAAAACCTCATTTTTTCTGAATCCTATTCTGTTCGGCTATATGACAATATACATAGGATACATTTTGAAGGGCCAACAAATATTTTACAATGACTGTAGAAAGATTAGGCCCAACTCTCCCAACAAGGCACTCCGGAAGTGGTTTGGATTCTTGCAGTTTAATTTGTATCTCTATTTTCTTGAACCACACTCTAAGTATTGCTAGTTTGGCGAGATGTCTCCAAAGGGGTATCTTCCCCACTTTAATCTATTTTTTCCTCCATCTCATGTGATTTTAGATCCAAATGATCACTGAGCTTTATATTAATTTTCTCTTCCTCAGCTCGAGAAGGCTCAGTAGGTGAAGTTGATGGGTTTAGGTCTAAAGTAGGCTGCGAAGAATGCTCTACTGCTATAGAATCTTCCAAATATGGATTTAGCCCTAACGGATTGCTAGTATCAGTGAGAACTTCTATATGATTTTATATTTCTTTGACCAATAAAGATTTAGTTTTGGCTTTAAAACGCCTAGTGACTCTGCGAGAAGTAATTTCACCAGCATCAGACCAGATAGCTATAAACCTAAAGAGGGTTTACAACTACTAACTTATTTTGTTGAAGGTCTTTTACTTGACCAAACATATTTATTAGGGCTGTAGATAATTGAGAAAAATATGTTGACGATTAAGCAAGTGGGTTAGGTTTAGAGGAAATATTCTACGATCTTTTCTAGCTTGTTTTTTTTATTTTCTTCCAATTCGAATAGATTAAACCAACCACCTCTGATTAACGCAATCATTGTTGTGAACATAAAAAATTTGAAGAAATTAAAGTTTGATTTTAAATTTGAAAGAATTTTACAATTGATTATCTTTTTCTCTCTCTATTAATAGAAACAGTGAAAAAATAGTACTCTTATAAAATGGGGATGAAGACGCACTTGAGTATTATTTTTTAGAAGAGAAACCGACAATAATAATTAAATGATAGTATTAAATATAACCTCTTTACTTTTTGTACAAGGTACATATAACCTAGGGAAAAACCGTTTGGTAGGTCCAATAAACCTCTGACACGTGTCTTGTAAAATATCTAATATTAAAGTTGTGATCTTACATTAAAAAAAAAGTCTTAAGATGTATCTTTCGGATGTGGATCAAAAATCATTTACAATGCTAGCTCTCCCAAAATTCTCCTAATAGAGCAAAGGAGGTTATATGATAGGGTCGGATTATGTTGGAGTGCTCAACAAGTAAAGTGGATCGGATTAGATTTTGCTTAGAAGGGAAGTTCAGACCCGACAGTTAAATTCGATGAGTAAGCTATGTGCTTAATGACTCAGCTAGATGCGTAGTACATTTGTTTATGGGCTTGTGGGCTTATGGGATGGACCCAAACCTATGATCCAACCCAAAAATCCCATTGACTCGAAAAAAAAAAAGTATAAATATCCTAACAAACATCATTAAATGGGTTGGACTTTTTTCTCTAAACAATAAATACAAGCATCTCATTTCTCTCTCTACTTTCCATTAAAAATTTAAGACCATATAAAGTAAAGATCTTCTAAAACTACCCCTCGATCATATTTTATCATCACTAACGGTGACTTGGAGATAACCCTAAAAAGAAAAGAAATATAAGTAATCGATGAAATTTGGTACTATTAACTATAATTCTGATAAACAAGAAAATGAACTTACTTGTACTGTATCACAACTTCAAGATTCGACTTGGGTTATTTTTCCTTAATCTCTTTGTCATTCTTCCATCAACCACTCATAAAGAAAAACTAATATTTATCGGTATTCTCAGGCTCAAAAGGTTGGTCACTATATTATACTCGTTCCCAAGAGTAAAAAAGTATAATGGAATACAAAGGTTCTTTGATAGCGAGTGATTGCCACAAACCACTCCATTAGAATCTTGATATTTTACAACCTTGAAGCGACAATGCACTCCATCAAAGTGAACCAAGAGTTCGGACTTGCTTGGCTCAGATACAAGTTCACCAATTCAAAAAACCAAACTATGGCAGTTTCTAGTAGAAACCAGAGCCTCTAGTTTAGCACATCTGGGTAGATGACCAATTATTTCAGAGCAAAAGAGGTGTATCCCTTGACTATGTTGTGTATTCCCCAACATGCCAGGAGCTCTGCTTGTTGTTCTTCAAAATAGTAGTTATACTTAACCTCATCGACATAAACAAAATATTTATTATCAACAATTTCATATAAGAGTGTCAAATCTTTTTCTACTGCATAAGGTAGTTCCAATAATTCTCCTTTTATTTTTCCATTTTTGAACTTCTGTGTATTCCCCGATTATTTTTATGGAATTTTATATCTTTTTTGAAGTCACCACTCGTCTAGGCTGAAATAGTAATATCTAATTTCATGTAGACATGTTTTTATGCCATCCTCTCTCGATCATCAACTAGTTGCATCGATTGGTTTTTAAAAGTTAGTTGTTTGATTCCAAACCTTCTAAATGTTTAGTTTGAGAAGTAAGAACCCCTTCACAAACATCAACATCGCTCCTAGATGACTATTTCAGGGGTCTGACCTGGGATGTAGAACTTGTCTTTGATATTTTATTTTTCTTCTCATGATGACTAGAAAAGAGTTCCATTTTCTCTGAACCTACCAAGGTTTTCTTCACGAGAACAACCTATCGGAATAAAATGGGTTTGGTGTGCGTTACAATTATTTTCTTGAGATCGGGTTAGTCTAGAAGGGTATGAAGTTTATGTTGAATAACATTAAAGGATGAGGGATCAACCGATCCATAGTGTTTTTTAAATGAAAACCGCCTCCTTAGTCGAAGGTTTGAACAATAAGGTTGGAACTTCATCTTCTTCAAGAAGCCCAACAAATTTTTTAGAATGGTTTCTCGCCTCAAATTTTTATGAGATAGATAACCAATCGTGTACGATATTATCAATACAAAATATAAAACTCAAAAGAGGATGTATAACATCAGGGTTAAGGTTGTTTCCAGGAAATTTGTTTTGGTGATGACTGGGTTGGAAAACAAAGTTTACACTAGCTAAAAATGTGAGGTTCTCTCTCTATCTCAAGAAGTAGTAAGAGGAGGGGAGGTGTATTTATAGGACTAGATGGTGAAGCCTAACAAATATTTCTCTTAAGCCCAACGGTTACCTGCATGAGGAAGTGGAAAGGTCTCCTCAAATGGATACTTGATTGGGGAAGTGGAATAATTTGAAAATGGATATTACGCTTCACCACTCAAAGCATAGTTTATGTGACGAGTGTTTATATGATAACTGTAAAAGAATAAAATCTCTCGCAGAATGCAAGAGACTAGCAGTTTCTAAAGCGGTAATAGATGGACGCAAGGTTATCCAACCAGAGGCCCTTCTGATTAACAAGTATTGGTTAACCTTTATAAGGAATAAGAGGGGTATTGATAAAGACTTAATATTATAAATATGTAATAATGATGGTATCTTATATAATAAGACATAAGTATATTTGATATTAATAAATTAATATGATAGAATATCTTATAATGGATTATCCAAATGAGCTTGGTTTATCCATATATGTCAATTAACAAAGTAAGCCCATAATTTATACATTTATACGAGGTAGTTTGGAAGTGTACCAAAACAAAAACTATACGACCTTTTGGATCCGATAATATTATTTGAAAACCTGATTGTTGAGTTGTTCTCACACAAGATGGTATTGCAGTCTTCTACTTTAAATTTTAAGCTTGCTATAATTCTATATTTCCACACAATTTGACAAGCAAAAACTCATTCTGCTAAATATTATAATATGTTGTTGATAGTGTCACTATTAGTTGTTTCTTTGAAGACCACATGTTTGCACCTGAGTTGAGAAAGAAGACATAAGCACTTGTTCTTTTTTTATCACCTTTATGTTATGCATAATCACTATCAATATGTGCAAGTAAATGTTCACTAAATGTAGTACTTTAATAGAAAATTCAAAGTATAACGGTTCATTTTAAGTATCTCAATATTTTATTAGCTAAACTCAGATGTTTTATTTTCCTTGACATATACATTCTCACTAAACTCATTCCATATGTTATATCTGGCATTGTTGAGACCAAATATACAAGGCTTCCCACAATTAGTTTGAACACAGTATCATCCACTAACTCTCCCTCTGCATCGTTATCAAGTTTTGTACCAGGACTTATAAGGAAAGAAGTAGGATTACACTCATCCATTCTGAATCTCCTCATAATATCTCTTGCATAATTATTTTGACACCTGCAAAATTATTTGGAAGTTTGAGTGATTTACAGACCTAGAAAGTATACCATGCTTCCGATATTAATCAATTAAGAATCTCTCATCATTGATCCTTAAATTCTTCATCATATCTTCATCGTTCCAGCGTATATCAAAGCATCCACATAAATTCTTACCATCAAATTTTTTTATTGTTCATTATTCTTTGTGAACAAGGTTTTATCACGGTCAAAATTCTGGAACTCATCATTCAAGAAGTGTGCTTCTATCTTTCTAAACCAGGGTCTAATAAATTGTTTGGTACCATAGAATTCTTTGTGTAATCTGTAAATAAGGTCTTCTTTTCCTTTCTTCACAAAACCTTGAGTTTGTGTTATAAAAACATCTTCAAATGAACGTCCTTGTAAAAAATCTATATTCGTATCCAATTGGTAAATCCTCCATTTGGTGAATATTACTATGCTTAAAACCATCCTTACAATGTCCATTCTGACAATAAGACAAAACACTTAAGAATAATATTCCTTCTTTATGAAAATATCATTTGGCGACCAACATTTTTTGTGCTTGGTTACCATTCAATTTCATCTCTTTTAATCTTGTAAATTAATTTAAGTGTATTATTCTTGAAGTGGTGAGGAAGATGAGTGAGTTTCAGGTTCTTTTTATTCAAAAAACTTTATCTCCCTTTCCATGGTCATTCTCCATTTCTCAAAATCTATTGAATCTTCATATAATAAATTATCTTCTTCTCCATCTTTAACCATGTTCACTTTTTCATCAGATATGACAGATAATTTTCAGAATCTAAGGTGATCAACTGATTTTGTTTTGTTATTTTATGCTTCTTGGTGAGTTTTATCTTGGAGGTAAGATAAGGAACATTTGTTCAACACATGATAAGCCCAGATGATTGAAGTGAGCAAAAATTTCTTTGACATATTCTTGCATGATAACATGGCCCTCACCATACTTCTGATTTTCATCTCCTCATTCTGTTGGGGGAGGAGTGTAGGTTGTAGTGAGATGTAATTTTATTCCATTAACTATAAATAACTTATCAAATATTAATGATGTATATTCACCTCGCAAATTCGTTATTAAGTATTTAATACTATAACAAGTCTCCTTTTCAGTAACGATCTTAAAAGTTTTGAATGTTTCTAAGGCATCTGATTTGTTATATAAAAGATATATCAATCTTCCAACTATAATCATCGATAAAATTAAATAAGTACCTTTTTGACTGTATGATAAATTATTGGTTGGACTACAAATGTATGAGTGTATGAGTTCCAATGCATTATTAGCTTTTACGTGGATCATCTTTGCCATGTTGATCCTTATTTGTTTTTCACTGAGGTAGTGACTCCATACATTGTTTTACTCTTTTGTCCTGGGTAATCCACTGAACAGGGTTTTGTTGTACATATTCAATATTTCTTCATAATTCAAGTGTCATGATATTTTATTCCAAATCCCTAAATATTCCGTTTTTTACACCTTTAAGTATTCTTCTTCATGCAACAATTGGTCCATATGATTTAAGGTAATCGTGTACATCATATTCCTCTTCATCTCCTAATACTCTATAATATTGAGAAATTTATATTGCGACTATGGGACATAGTAGACCTCCATGATGTCATAAGAATTTTCATTCACTCTTATCATCATAGTGTATTTTCCTTCCACACACATTTTGTAATTATTTCTTAGTTTACAGAGTGATTGAAACTCTGATCCATGGAGGTACACATGTCCTTATTTATGCACATGTGGTTTGAACATTGAGAATCTATGAACCAAGCTTCTTACCTTTCTGCATTTTCATCCTCAACACTAGCCATCAACACTATCTCATTCTCATCTTCACTTATCTCACTGCAATCTGTCTTTCTGTTTTTCTATGGATAGGAAGTATAATAGTTTGTGGAATTTGTAACATTCAATCTAAGATTTCTTACAATATATGTTGTTGTTTTTCTCACCAAATCATGCTCTCAAATTTCAAAACTTCTTCTTTTTCCTTTTCTTTCCTCTCAAATCTCAAAATTTAGAATATATGTTCAGTTTATGTTCATACATTGTAGGTGTGCCTTGTAACTCATCCACTCATATAGAACTCATGTTATATAACTACTCAATTGATATTGTCCTATAAATTAACATATCAATGAGATTTCTCATTACTTTTTCCATAATTTTGGAGACGCATATTTCCACCAAAGCTCCTCAGTTTGTTTGACACTGCCATAACTTCTGCAAAAAATCTTTCAATAATGCCATATTTTTTTAATTTGTAGCATTTCAAATTATCTCATTAAAGTGTTTCTATAGGAATTTTTTACCTTCTCGTCTTCATTGTGTTTTTTTTTTAAAATCCATATGGTTGTGGATGAACTTTTATCAAAAATCTACTAGAACATTTATTTATCTCGGATATGGAATAAATAGTGTTTGACTTGATTATTTCTTTGTCTAGCATGCTCATGAAGCCGATTTTGATTTGTATTGAATAATGTTTCTTCCACTGGTTCACCTACACCGTGCTGAATCATTATTCGTAGTCTGTTCGATTTCAACAGATTCTCTTTGAGTTCACTTTGCTATTTATAGCGACGATTAAAATAAAATAGGTTGTTAAAATCTTATCATCATCCGTATTTCGTGTTTCATTTAACTATTATAAGTTATTATTCCGCTCACATTATACTAGTATATTTATACGTAATACAAATATAAATTTAATAATATTATCTTGATTATCAAATACTGCATAAAAATCCACTAACAAAATTGCAATAAAAAAGTTTTGTACTAACTAATTATTATTTTTTACTTTTAACTATTAATTATTATCATTTAATTAATATTTATTTTGTGAATAGAAAAAACGAGCGTTGCATGCTCGTCGTCTTGGCAACTTATTGCAACTGATGCTACACGCCATTTAAAATATATATAAATCATTAGATTTCAACTTTTTTATATGAGATTATTTTGAGTAAGGATGTTAAAATTATTGTTATTTTAATGATTACGATATTATTTTCTAAAAACCGAAGTTCGTCATGACTTTGAATGGTAAGATTCGCATAGATTAAGGCAACACGCATTCTCTCTGGCTCGCTCAGAAAAGCAAAAATATGGAAGTTCCGAGAAAGTAAAGTCCTTAAGCGATAGCTTAATCCAGCCAGTAATAAATTTTGTAGTTGCGGGCATTGTTATGTAAGAACTCAAAACTATTAATATGCATTTACAATAGAAACGATCTCTAAAGAATCCTATAATCATTCTAAGAAATAAATTGTCCTCATAGACCCTCCCAAATACTTCTTTCTTCAGAGAATCCGAGTAATATATCAATGGACTAGCTCTAGAATGGCATAATAAGCCACCGCCACAAATGGACACAGAACCATTCCAAAGACAACACTGAAATATATGAAGATGATCAGGAACAATCACCAAAAAATAATTATATAATATTATCGTATGATCGTAGAGAGTCTAATCAAACTTACGCTGTACTGAATACTTCTGCATGCAGTCCATATTGTTTAGCATAGATGAAAGAAGTAACTGCTTGTGGCAAAGCTGCCTATACAAAGACAATATATAGATACAATAATATAACTAGCTGGATCATTAAGTCGTAACTAGCGATTTGAAATGATATACATGTATAAAGTTCTAACCTGAAGAATTGCAATACGTAAGACCTGACCATGTAAGCCGATGGCAATTGCGGCAATTGTGAAAGCTCCTGGTCCAACGATGAACCTTAATATCATTCCTAGTATGGCCAACTTTGCACCACATGCCACCAACCTTTCCTGTAATGCCATGAAGATCCCTGCACCGCAGTGTCAACACTCATTTAATGGACGATTTGTTTTATTAGCAGGAGGTTAGGCTGCTTATAATAATGTCATGATGTTAAACTAATCAAAGGGGTGAAGCACTATATTTAACTATATTTTACTATTATTTAGAACTTTAGGCATTGAAAACATTATAACTTGAATCTTGGTTTACTTTTTAATACATACTTACCCATACTGAATAATACAGTGCCAAGTCCAGCTCTCGACATTATTAAAATTGATTCCTTTATGACCGTTGGCATAGTAAAATGGCACCTGCGGTCACATATATATAATCTTTAGTGAATTATATAAGAAGAAATGGAAGTCGACCTAATTCAAGTACAAATAAAATTCTACAAACTTTATACTTATATAAATTCAACAGGAGTTTTTTTTTTACTATTTGTTTCATATAAAAGTTTTGAATAGTAATTATGAAATTGAATATACACATTTAGTGTCATGTGATTCATTCACTAAAAAAATTGGTCGGTCGTAGTATTTTTTATTTATTTTCGATAAAATTAGTCCTCCGATCGTGTTTACTATCCATTTCTGATAAATGATTAAATCTTGAAATACTTCATTGACTATCCTGTTTTTTTATCTAGTCTATAGACTTCAAAATCATCAGCGATGGTCTTTGAATTTAGAAAAATCTATAAATTTAGTCATTGACTTGCAAAAGTTTTATAAATTTCGTCCCTCGATTTCACAAAATCTATAAATTTAGTCTCTGAATCCAAAAAAAAAATCTTCCATGGACTAAATTTACAAAGTTTGCCAAATTGAGGGACTAAATTTATAGATTTTACCAAAAAAAACCAAATATATAGATTATATAAGTCAATGACTAAATTGATAAATGTTAGCAAGTCCATAGATCCTCACAGTTGATTTTAAAAGTAAAGGGCTAAAAAAATGATACTCGAGGATTATTCTCTGATCTATAAAAATAGTCTTTTGAGAATCATTTCGATAAAGTTAGTCTATAAAATCTTTTAATTTTAAAATATTCGGTTCGAAAGAAAATTTTAATAAATTTAGTCCATAACATAGCGTACGAGAAATCAAAAAATAAATATACCAAAATCGTCGTAGTTCGAGTGATATTCACCAAACATTTTGTCACACTAAAAGTACGATTTACCAAACACTTTAAAGTCCGAGTATAATTTATCGAAAACAAAAAATTTGAAATTTTTTCATAAAATATTTTGGAATAAAAGGCTATAAAAAAAATCGCCATACTGAAGTGATCGATCGATTTGGACCTATATATAATAGAAGGATATTTTGAATTTTTTGACAAAATAATTAACCAAAATAAATATCGGTGTACCTGTTTGATAGAAATGCCCATGCAAGGCCGAAAACACAAGCATACACATTAGGATTGACAACCACCTTAAGGCACACCACCTTCAACAACTTCAAGATTGATTGGTCATCCCCTGCTCGAACATTAGCATTTGCTTCTACATCATTTTGCTCATTTCCTACAGTACTAGTATTAATCTTCGCCTGTCTCAATTCCATCACGAACAGAATAATCGGAAACCAAATGATGAATTGAACAACCGTTATTTGCACAACAAGATCAACTCCTAGTTCTCCATACATTGCCCTTAGCAAAGGTACCCCTATAACTAAAGAATTCGTTATAGAGCACAAAGAAAAATTTGTTATAGCCCAATCGTACCTTCCTTTGCTACTCAGTTTTGCCCACAAGAGTAGTATTATTACAATGATCAACTTGGATACAAGGTCGGCTGCGATGAATCGGTAGTTCATTTTGAACGGATCGGCATGAGAAGTGAACTCAAAAGTGAATAGAGGAAGAGTGAAGTAGCAAACAAGACGGTCTAGAGCTTCGCATTGTTCGCGGTTGAATATGTGCCACCACTTCACCGATGCGTAACCTAACATTAGGGCTACATAAAGCGGCACCATAGCCACAACAACCTTGTAAATATCTTCCAAACCTATCATAACTAATGCTCAAGATATAAAGAAAGTATTTGTAGTCACTGAGAATGTAACGTATGAGAAACAATGAGAGAGCAGCATATTATATAGATGCATGCACATGTGGAGAACCAAGAAAAAAGAAAAATATAATATATGTTTCGTGGAATATGCTATGATCACTTATATGTGGAAACCAATCAAACGTTTGGAGATTTAATTATAACCAAAAGACTAATCGCACTTAGTGCGTAGATGACAAGCCAGTTCAATTCTGCATTCGGTAAAACTAGGAATAAAGTTGATGGTTTAAGTTAATAGGTTGCATTATGTACAAATTATAAATAAATTAGGAAGTGCTTTTGTAGAGTGGTAATGCTTTTACAAATCTGGGGTTGTGCTCAAGTGCTTTTTGAAAACAATGGCTGCATATTCTGTCTTTTTGGTTTTTTTGGTTTAGTGGGTAAGAGTCATGCGCATTGATTCTGAACTAGTGTGATGCCCTATTTCTATTTTTTCTCTAAATATATCAACTTTATATATCTTAGGGTCTAGCTGAAGTTTTGATCCAGTTTTGCCTTTGCAGTTCGTCTCTTTTTTCTGCCTACCCGGTTCAATTTATGTGTGTTGTTTACGCGATACGCCCTGCAAGATACAAAGGCTGCAAATCAGTTTAGCAACATGGCTGCGGACTAGAGCTATGACAGAAGAATGAGAATTTTTCCATGGAAAAGGAAATCATGTATTGATAAAGAATGTTGGGTGTCTGTCCGCTAAATTTTTCACTTTAGCTATACTCAAATATATATTCGGCCACACGAAAAATTTATATTTGATATCAATTTTTATTTTTTATATGAGAAAAAATTATATTTGATATTAAGGGGGAAAAATAATAGAGATATTGTACCGGGTAGAATTGACATGGTTGAACGGTATATGATTTAACAATAGATTGGGCTAGAAATTTTTCAAAATTTAAAATTAATTTTAAAAACTTATGAGTTTATCTATTCTATACCGCACTGGAAAATCACCGAAAATCATGTTTCTATTTTGATTGTGAAGTGAAATTGATGGTTGATTATCCGCGATTTGGTTATTAAATATCATAAGAGATGACCCAAATCTCCACAAATCAAATGTTTTTATTTTTTCAAGGTGTATTTCTTTAGATGGTTAAGACAATCTTGTTCAAATGTGAAGAAACCTCTCCTTATAAAAAAAAATTTGAAAACTTATTTTCTTATAAAAACGGTAAATAATTTAAATATATTATTTTTTGGATTTTAAATTTCAAAATTCAAATTTAAACCTTATAAACTAAATAAAAACCACACTCTATTAAATTGTCATTGGACCATATTTAGGTATTATTTTGTCATACAAAATAATCCAAAACTTTACGTTTGTTTAAATTGTTTGTTTCTGAATCCAATCCATCACAGTATTCTGAATTAAATTTGGTAACCACAATTACCTCCATATTACATATTTTATTTACTAGTTCATCACTCTTTTATGATTATTTTTATTGGACTAATATTAACTATAGTATGATACATCGATAAAACGTGTGACGGTCCAACTCAATGGAGAAATTCCAGCACGTTGTTGCTAAGCCTTAAATGATTCACTCTTTGCAAGTATTGTAAAGCTAAGAGTAGAGATCCGACTATGTGAACCTTCCAACATAAAGTTAATCCAATCACATAAGACATAATTAACGTTATTCGAATTGTGAAAAAATTCTATATATGCGGACAACGTATAGAAATTATATATATATATATATATATATATATATAGGTTACAATGAGAATCTCTCAAACAAAACTAACATAACCACTATTTTTATGTTACAAATCAGATTTTACTTAGAGAAGGCACTATGGATCTTAGTGTTTATCTTAATGTTTATCTCTTACCTCGTTTCTCTCTCTAAAACTAGACAAGTTTGAGACATTCACTTTCTAGCTAATTCACGCGACATGTTACAAGCCATACTTCATACCTCTTCTCAACCATATATATATATAATAATTGATAATGGAGCTGAACCCCCAAGCTTATAATAGAAACTTACAACTTTTTCCCTTTGATAGGTGAACAGAAACGGTGTTGCAGCCCTAAAATCTGCACGATTATACAATGCATTAGGTAATGAAACCACTAATTCTTACACCTGACGTTCTTGTACTACATTTTTCATTCCTCAAACATGCTCAGATCAACATTTACTTGACCAATGGTTGAGATCAAATCATCAATTTCAACTTTCCTAACATATTACGTAACTATTTTATTTCTAGAAACACATATGTGTATTCATAAGCCTTTGGTCTACAACCTCCGTTCTAGTAGTTATTTAACTATCTTGATAAATCTCATATCTTAGGTTCCAAAAGACGTTTATACACCTAAGTATTCGGGTGTGAATCGTGTCACTTATAGATTTGATAACTACAACCCTTAAGTCCTTGCATACTCAAGTAGTCGACCCGTAATTCATGGCTTAGTTGTACCAATGACTTTGAGCCAGCAATTAAAAATACTATAACCATGCTTATAGTGATTATAGTGTCCATTTTCTCGATGCAGTTTGTGAACTTTGAAACCCGTAACACATTGGTCATAGTATTCGAAAAGTTTTCAGCACTTGAAATTTTTGTCACCTTCACTTTCTCTTTCTCCACCATATCATAAATCAAGTACAACTTAATATTTACATACTTAGTTATCTCATGGAACTTAAGATTTTTCTTTAAATGAATAACATTGGTATTATCAAAGAACAAATTCGCTTCTTGATCTTTAGAATTATCCCATTCAACTACCCATTCAACCACATGGCTTCCACAACCTATACCCTTTTAATTCTTCTGGATAGCCAGATAACGAACACTTTAATATTCTGAGTCAAATCTTATCTTGCTTCTCATGTGTGTAGGTGGTATATCTGAATATTCCTAAATGTTCCAACACAGTTTTATGTACAGTCTATTTATTTTATGGAAATGTAAACTCCAGTGTCATCGAATGACTCATGTTGATGATGTATGTAATTGTCCTTACAACTTATCCTTATAATTTTATATATATATATATATATTCCACCTTTCGAAAGCTATAGTTTGTCAATTTAAAAAAGGCTAAGTTTATCCTCTTAACAATCACATTCTTGTTAATGAGTTTCTTTCACAGTCATATGTCTAGCAATACCAATTTTAGAACAATAGCTTGTGAGTCCTTAAGTTATGTAACATTTTTCCAGTTTAATTCTCCACCAGTATTGTTTAGCTTCTAAAAGCATCAAATGGTTCATCTTGGCCTTTAAAAGTATAATACACATTTTTATGGAGTAGTCATCAATCAAGGACATGAATTGCCTAGCACCACGCGTCATGGGTTGCCTTGCAGAGCCCCAAAGGTTGGAATGACACATATTGAAGCCTATCATTGCTTATATGGCTTTCAAGCAAGGAACTTAACACTTTTGATATACCTAGCACAAACCTTTCATAAAAGCTCAACTTCTAAAATGTGTTATCATCCAATAATCCTTGTTTATTAAGCTCAACAATGCATTTCTCACTCACATATGCTAATGTCAGATACCACAACTTGGTTGAATCTCTCTCTGTACTAGACACACATTCGACCACTATAGACCCTTCAAAAAATAAGACATTAGTAGTATTATAGGCTTAGATAACAACACGTGAACATTGGACAATCGTAAGTGCACAATATCCCTTATATGTAAACCCTTCCTTATCGAACATGCCAATAACAAGAAGGTTTTGTTTATATTCGAACACATAACCCGCGTTTATTATCACTTTCACAAGACATCTAGACAACAATAGCTGAACGCTGCACATCTATTGTAGTATACAATTTATTCTTCAAGGATGCTTAAATTAACGGCAACTTGATCAATGGTCCAGATTAATTCATCAATCTCATATCCTCAAATTTATTAGTGAATTAGTTTCTTCTAGAAATACATAGATATTTTAAAAAAATGTTCAATTACAAGTCCATGCACCTAGGTCCAACAAGTATCGATTTTGCACCTTGGGTTCCAATAATTATTTAACACTTGTCTTCGATAATCTCATCGTATAGGTTCCAACAAATGTCTCTGAACCTAAGTCTTCATCTGATCATTTTGACACTTAGTATTCAACAAATACAACCCTTAAATCTTGGCTTACTCAAGTCTTCGATCCTTAAGTCTCGGCTAAGCTGCATACTTTTAACCTACACCTAATATTAGTATTAACAATATATATATACACCTATTTTTAGCATTAATATATATATATATATATATTAAAAAACTTACGTGGATAAAATAAAATTTTAAAATGATAAGAAGGACTTACTGATACATTATAATGAGTTGGTATATATTTTTATTTTCTTAATAAAAGTAAATCCAACTGGGTTGTAATAACGAACATGGTTGGTAGCCATAAAATATTGTTTCAGCGAAAGCCATTTTGCTGACATTTGTTGCGACAATAGATCAGTTGTCGCTCCGACATCTCAGGTGAACAATATTTTATGATAATCATATTTTTCATTAGTCGTGGAAGTTATATTAATTCTATGTGGGGGGTTGTAGATAGAATGGTTGTTCATACTGATAAGGATGGATTTCATTCGCGTTTTTAATGACTTTTCAATAGCAACCCAGTAGGGAACTAATGCACCACCATCGCCCGAGCCCATAATTTGTCTTGGTGCTTTCTAACTGATGACCTCCTGACATATGTTTTTTGGACGATGGTTTTCCTACCGATAGCCAGCTAGCTGATCCCACAACTCGGTTCCAGCTGCAAGTCAGTTACAACGATATTAAAGATCTCGTCACTTATAATTTTACTACTTTAAATACCTACGAATTAATGTATCAACATGTTACAGTCTTCCATATTAATGATAATTATCAATATCGTTCCATAAATGTAATTCGTTATACTTTCTCATATATAAAGTAGAAAAAATCATGAACAAGAATATCTTACAACCCTTCTACCACTTAATCACCTTTTTACACTTATCATTTAACGACCCCATTATGGAGAGAAGATACCTTAGATCTATTATAAAAATCTTACCAAAGAATAATAAAACATTTATATATAACATTATGGTATAAATCAGATACGTGGCTACAAAAAAAAAGCAAATGAATGATGAACATGTTCCACCGAATGAGCTAAATGCCATTATAGAAGCATAACTCAACAACCTGGCGGTCGAACACCAGGAGAACCACCTGGAAAGGATGAAGACATAGGTCGAACTTATGAACAAGTTTATCAGACGAAGAATCACATATGAGACCAGTACATCAAATACAATTATTCATTAAATAAATACATGGACGTTATAACTAGATCTCTGATAAAAGAAACAAACCCCAACGTCGCAGACAAAGAAGGAGGAGCCAAACTGCAGGATCTCAACCAAAGCATAAAAATGCATGATGACGAACCTCTCAAGATACATACTAAAGATACGCATGGAACGAATTTCAATATGCCCATGCCGAGGGTTAATCCAAATCAACAACAGAAACAACAAGCACAATCGCTCTAGTCCTGATTTCCCATCCACCCCATCTACAAGGTTTTATAATTATCTAGACCCAGTGGCCTTAGTAGGAGTTCATCTCAGTAGCTACCTTCAAACTGCTTACCCTTAGGCTCAAAAAACTTATCGATTCGATATGGTATCGACTAAACCTCTAATGCATCAAGGCTATCCAATTGTCTCAACTGGAGAAAACATAAATGTTGCATACGACCCATCGTAATCTTAAAACGGCAGCCATCACACCATAATGGAACCAGCACGGACCGCCGCCGCCTGGTTTTTACCATAATTGAGCATATATGACCAATCAACATATAAACCATGCTTCTATGCATAAGGTAATGAGCATCAAGAGATACCACATATGAAAAAGTAACATCTTATATGATGTTAATGATAAATTTATGCCAAAAGAAACCCGTTTGCTCTTAAAATTGAACATGCAATATTACCAATAAAATTTAGCACACACAGAGCTAATAAATTCATAATAAATTGTGACCCAAACCACTATGAGAGATGCTACATTACTAGGGAGAAGATGATGGATTTAAATGCAAAGCTTTCTTCTCAACTTTAAATGAGTCGTCCTAACCCGAATTAGTGACATGCCATCGGGCAATATTAGAACCTTCAACCAACTCCGCATGATTTTTCAAAATAATTACATTAGCTATAATTCCATTATGGGGATCCATATTTAATCATTAACTCTAAGGGAAGACCACACGCGAGCCTGTGATAATACACACAATGGTTTGTGGAGCTACAAGACCAGATGTGGGACTTCTCGGATAATGTAGAATGTGTGACATACTCACAAGGAATCCTGAGAGGAGTACTATCCAAATATATCATAAATACATACATGTTCAAATATTTACTCGTATAGGTGGAGTGATGCATAAAACATGACAATATGTAACATGTAACGGTAATAGTAAAATCGGCAACGGTAACAACTTATTCATATAGCCAATCTTTTCACAATGGAGAATAGTTAATCGTGGCTAATGTCAGCTCAAAGAACCAATATGAATCCTAGTAGAGCAATACCATCGTCTCGACAAAGCTAAGGTACCCCAATTAGGGGAGAGGATACCATGAAAATAATCGTACCACCAAGTAAAATGACCACGATAACGACATAAGATCATAATGTCCCCACATGGACCATTTACTGACATAACTAATAACATAGACTTTATTTACATTAAAGCTGGAAACATATTTACATACTGAAAGCCACCTAAGATGAATAACCCAGGGGAAACTAGAGTTACATCCAAGTACTATAAATTTCATGGTGAGGGGGATATTTAACGATAGAAGATTACATACTGCAAAACAAAATACCAAAGCTAATATAGAAGGAAAAGCTTTCAGAATTTATCAAAAAAAGAAAGATGGTGTGATAACAAAGTGTCAATAGAGAATGAATAAGGGAAAGAAACTCCCGATAAGATGAAAACATAGTGAGCCTGGAAAGGCCCCCAAGGGGGTAGCCGAGTTGGTTGAGTATGGCATTCTTATGACCAGAAGGTCATGAGTTCGAGTCCCTCTACATACACTTTCTCGGCTGAGCCTGTCACTTTATGTGGTTTACCTTCTGACGTTGGTTTGCAGGCTATCGCGTCAGACTGAGGGTTTACCCTGTGCGCACTCATTGCACTTTGACTAGCGGCTGCGGGTTCCCTCCGGAAAAAAAATAGTGAGCCTGGAAAGTTTAAAAAATAACTAATGGTCAGGCCAATGAGCTGTTAGACCTAGCAAACCATGCCATATTCGATCTTCTGATACCACAATATCTAAATCACGACCCTAATCTTCACCAAATTGTGTACGAAATATTCAGAGGACCCTTCTTCGATCTTACAAACTCCATGTACTCACAATAAACCCAAAATATTGGTAATGCGGTTTTTAGTCAACAAAATTGATAAGCACACACTGGTGTTTTAATCAACATGTTTCTTTTTACCCATAAAGCCATGTAAACTGCCCATAAAAGCATTAAGCCTACTTTGTTGAATCTGCTTAATGGGATACCAGCATAACGCTCAAGCATAGATCTGGGAATACATAAAATGATGTGTTACTTATATACAACACGCAAGCATCACTCATTATCGATTTACCAAAAACTAAGCGAATGCCAAACAATAAACTTATAGTACGAGCACATACCATGAAGGCCATCACGGATTTGTTTGACCAAATTACAATGTATGACATCTTTATTTGGCTCACACACCTGAAAAAACGACTATACTAAGAAACACCATCACTTATTGCACTCAATCCACCGGATACCCAATGTCACATTTCTTATTGCAAGTGCTTCAAAGTACCATACACATTTATCCATAGTACTCGTAAAAATGTACCACTTTGTACTTACTAGGGTATCTAACTAGGCCTTTTCTAATATCATGAAGCATTTACTACCTTCTCCAACACAAATCAAAAAATCACAAACACCCACTCATGACATCTTTCATTATATACAGTCATACATATTTGCTTCACAAATGCTTAATAACCATATCACTCATTATCATTTGGCGGAAGACCTATTTTTCCAACATATCACCACTAACCCTCATATATTATACATGATGGATCTGGGGTAATTTCAAAATTTTAAATAAATTATTCTTCAAATGCTACCTTATGATAGCCGATTCAGACTTGCGACAACAACCCATAATAAAATAAGGTCAACTCAATGCATTAGATTCGGCAAGATGATATACTGCAAGAAACACTTATAGAACCGTTAAAAACGTTATAGGATAGTTGTTGCACTTGGTAAGAAAATAACCAATATATCTCCTCAAATTTAGAATTACTAAATCAAGTATGGCCTTCACACGACATGCTGACTCATTTGATACCTGGCATATTATTGGAAATCCTGACAAACGAGGCTTTGCGGTTCGACTTATTTGGGTCACTTAACCAATATAAAATAATTTGGCATAGAAAGTGTCACAAGACACCACGAAACACTTTTAAATTTTTAGGGTTTTGATTTAAGACACGACGGGTACGGTTCTATAGTTCTAAAGAGACAATAAATTATGGAAACATACTACCAACACAAAGATGCCATATTGCACGGAGCGTCACCCATAACAATAATCTTCACCCTCGTTATACAAAAAAACGTCATCATATCTGGTGTGGATTATTTTCGACTGAGGGTAATTTTGTCAGATATTTTGTGGTGTTTCAAGAGGATTAAATGTTTAAGTGTTTTGTAGTGAGAGATTTAGGCTGCGTGGTTGTATTAAATGTTCATTACCCTCATTAATGAAAGTGGTTAGGTATTTATACCCTTAATTATGGGTCATATGGGCTTTCGGGTCCAGTTCAAAAACTCATTAGTTTATTAAGCAGATTAACAATTAGCTTAGTCAAAAGGTGTTTAGTTATTTAATACTTTTGTCTTGTCCGGATACTTTAGTGGGTGATTATTGTCCGGATTACCCTTGTCTGGTTTCTATAGTGAGTGGTGAATATTTCCGGACTCATAAATATCAACGCCACACTAGCACCAACCCATCGATAAGACAACATATATGTAATTCATCAACAACAACATTTATATTTCCTAATTTTATTTCCAAAATTATGTGACAATTTTTCTCTTTTACAAGCAGTATGAATAAAGTTTCCTAGCGATTTAATTTTCCACTTATATTATATATATTTTTGTCACTATTTGCACATTCGTAAATGCGATACTCAGCTAACAATGATCCAAAAATGCACCTATCCTCCACCCAATTCACCAAGTACAAAATATTTTAGGATAATATTGAGATGCAAATATAGTCTCTGACAGCTCCATGTTAAGGCATTAACTTCTCCAGGGATAGTACCGAGTTCTCTCAGCATCTCTTTTTTATGCTAAGTCATCCCACTCATCGTGCTACAACTTTCAGAATTGAGTCTAAGAACTTCAAGGACAACATTATAAATAATATGTTTCTACAAAAACTATTTTTTTTTATATTAATAGTCACATTTCCAACGATCCTTGGCTCTGTAGGAAATGGTCTGTTGATCTAGGACTTAGCCCTGTGTGGTACTGACCACAAGTAATTCCCCCGCTTTCCAAATCACTTGGCCCAAACATATCGTCAACCATGATAAACCTCTTTGGTACAATGTTTTCAACAACACACTCCCCTGTATTACGAGGGAAGATATGTTTTCCCTTCAACAGAAGTATTCCATATGTGGTAATACAAACCACTTACCTTTAACTTCTTATTTTGCTTGTGAACTATCGTTACAACCTCGAATTGTGGACCATCACATAAATAAAGGTTTTGGCACCGCGTCCACGTATTCATCCCTCCTCCCCCGAATGCGGGGTGGTCCTCCATTATAATCCTCAATGGCTCTCCATAAAACCAATATCGTCATATGTGGCCAAATCAATGGTATACACGTCCAAACGTAGATACGAGCATATGCATCTTGTTTGTTTCCATAATCCAACAATTAAAAATTATATTCGAGACCAACAGCTTAATAAAGCTCGTTTCAAAATTCTCGATTTTAGTCTTTAAGATTTTGTACGCTACCTTTGTTGGTTTTACCTGTGACTTGCAATTATAACCCGCGAGTGAAAATGAGCACACCAACAAAATCAGTAATACTCCAAATACAAGTTAAGCAATAAAAGAACCACCATACTTTTCGGTCGCCACATATGAGAGCAAATCTTCTCTGAACCTTTAATGCACCCAGATATACAAAACCTTTATTCTTCCAGATATGGTTCGGTTGGGAAAAATCTTAACTACTTTACATGCAATGTTTAAAAAATGTAAAAATAAGGGAGATCTTTAAATTAGTGCGCCTTTTTTACTTCTAGAAAGTCAAGCATTTTAAATTTTGAAAACTGATCCCGTTATAAAATAATATTCACGAAAAAAACCCTCTCGAAGTTCAGATGTAGTTGTATCGGGCAAATTTGGGTTACATTGAAAAATTATAGCAGGTTGGAGCACATGAGGAAGTGAATCCCATGCTCGAGCATGTATGAGAAAAAAATCACCTCATATTCGAAGATAATGAAAGCAGTCTCACTTTCTTTTTGAAAGCATACTCTAACATTTAACGGGATGCACCAGTCTGTTAGAGCCCGAGCTTGTTTGGCTTCACTAATATACTCATACGATTGTTTCATAACAGATATCCACAACTTATCATCAAGTTGGTCGTACAATGTCACACTTATGCATAAAGAAGCGACTAGAGTATCGGTGACATTCTTGTCAACATGGTGTATTGTAGCCGGTAAGGAAACAGGTCGTGATACGCGATCATCGGTATTTACAGGTCTCCACAACTTACAAAGTAGATTCAACAATGGAACATCATCGTTAGACTCAACACCAGAGGGACGAGCATGAATAATATGGGGATAAGACGTGTTGTCATTCTTAAAAGCCAAAATAAATCAAAGTATAAATAATGAGTATATGTAGAAAATTTATGAAAGAATTTGATAAGAAAACGTGGACTAAAGAATTTTTTACCTTTATTTTGGGAATTTTCAAACAAAAAAATACAAAAAAACACAATGATGAATTTATAGGCATAAGTGGGCTATAAATAGTAATTCGTTTGTTGATTATCCATTTTCTTGATAGATAGTCCATTGACTAAAAAACATCATGCTTTAGTTCATTAACTATCCACTTTCGTTACATATAGTCCCTCGACTAAAAATTGTTCTATTTTAGTCTCCATCCATGCTTTTTTAGGAAACTAACTTAATCATAAATAGATAGTCAAATGACTAATTTTATCAAAAATAAATACAAAAATTATCTGTAACAAAATTGAATAGTCAAAATACATGGAAAACTAACTTTACCCAAAATTTATAGTTGGACGAATATTTATAAAAAAACACTAAAAGTCAATTAACTAATTAATGTTCTAATGCTCAAAACACATTAAATAAATTGGGTTCTTACATTTTATTTTGATCAATCTAACGATTTATAATTTACCAGTATCGACGGACGCGATGAAAAACATCCAACGGCTCAGATTAACGAAATTGAAGCTTCCGAGATGAACACTATGACGTGATCCCCAACTCTTTTTTTTTCCACGAGTCACTGAAGTGAAGACCTTCCCTCGTCTAGCCCATTGGTAATAATTTCATCCAGGTCCTTCAATTCTTTATAATGACAAAAGAAATTCCAAGAAGACTTATTTATTCTTAATAGCCACATAACTAAGCAGCAATTCAGATTCACATATCAAACAATATTTCTTCTGATTGCGAAATTGTTTGGATGTCATTTTGTTTTCCTAATAATATACTCTTTAATTTTAGTCAATTTCAGGGAGAGTCGGACTTTCGGATTTAGATTTACGGCCTATCCTCTGATCTATTTTGTCTCCAAATTCATCCATTTCTTTCTTTTCTCCTCCCAGATGAAATGTTAATTTATTATCGATTTTTTAAGATGGGTTATATATATATATATTAGAATTTTATTATGGGCCAGGCTAGAAATGTTACACATTTTGATAGATCTCTCACCCTACTCCTTTAATTTTTGAAACTGAAAGTTGAAATTCCAAAATTGCCCTTCCTCTCTCTAGATTTTGACATTTATGCCATTTAGTCTCCAAATCGGCCGAAACACTCAAATCTATCCGATATTACACTAGATCTACAAGCTTTGTAGTAACATCTACTAATCTAAACCCATTAATTCGAAAAAATTAGCTTTTTTTACCCAAACCCATCAAACCCACTTCGAAAAAGCTTGAATCGGAGTATCTATGGACAACGAAGAGATGGGCATTTCTCTGGAAGACTTACTGAAGGAGGAGGAAGCTTACCGGATGGAGGTAAGGACCGAAATTCCGTTTTTATGATTCAGGGCTGTAGCACGCTGTTCGTGCGATGAACAGCATCGTCATCGCACGAATAGTGGGCGACGGCTCTAAAGCCCCGTCGCAGGCCTTAAATGCGACGGGTACAAAAGACCGTCTCATTTAAGGCCTGCGACGCTAGGCCAATAATATGGCCCATATTTTGTAGCCAGAGAGCCTCTGTCGCAGGCCCAAAATGAGACGCTCTTTTGGGCCCGTCTCATTTTGGGCCTGCGACGGGACTTGAGACTTGTCTCATTTTAGGCCTGCTACTGCAACTTGTATATATAAACTCATACATTTCGATTCTATATTTTGCAAGAGGAACCTGCCCAGCCTCCATTTATGGATGCCGATTACAGTAAAATATTCAACACAGATAGATTATTCACTAAAGACGAATTAGATGCTTTCGTGGAGATTGAATCAAAGAAGATCAAGTTTGTCACAATAAGAAAACTGTACGATAGTGGGAAATGGGGAAGGACTCCTAGGTTAGAGTATGTTTGCAAGCGATACGGTGTATACGTATCAAAGGCAAAGCCGGACACTTTGAAAAAGAGGAAGACATCCACGAAGAAATGTAATTGTCCGTTTGCGCTAAAAGGTCATCCGATCGACGTACTAGCCATGAAATGGCGTTTGGAGGTGATAAACGGTACTCACAATCATGAACCCTACATTCGCCTAGACGGTCATTCCCGCGCTTGTAGGCTAAAACTGGACGAAGAGGAACTACTTCGTAGTTTGTCTCACCTAGGTTCGCGCCCTAGGGAGATATACAGTGGTTTGAAGCACCAATATCCGGAAAAAATTTCGAACATGCGTGCAATCTACAATGTCCGCCAAAAACATCGGGATGCTGAACACGGGGGACAAACCCAAATGCAATATCTATTGACGAAGTTGAAGGAGAATGGATACTCGACGTGGGAGCGTTTGAAAGATGATACAAAGGTGATCACTGACTTTTTCTTCGCACATCCTACTAGCATAGACTTATTACGTACATTCCCGAACGTGTTATTCATGGATTGTACGTACAAGACGACTAGGTATAAGATGCCGTTGTTAGAGGTTGTCGGTTTTACGTCCACTTCCATCACATTTACCGTTGCGTACGTGTTTATGAGCGGAGAGAAGATTGGAAACTACGTATGGACTTTGGAAACTCTTCGTGGTTTGATGATGGATAGCGTTTGCGCTTTTCCATCCATTATTGTTACCGATCGGGAGTTAGCTCTCATGCGTGCGGTTGATAGAATTTTTCCCGGAACGCACCATTTGTTATGCACGTGGCACATTAGTAAGAACATCCTTGGGGCGATTCGGAAGATATTGCACGATGATGCGGTAGCGAAACAATTTGTTGAATTTTACGGCTACGTTGCGGAGGCGAACACGTTTGAGAGTTACCAAAAGAATCTGGATACACTTAAGGAGATGTTCGCATCTAAACCGGAGTGCTTTGCGTACGTTATGGACTCGTGGATAACAAAATATGATGACAAGTTCCTTGCGTACAAAACGAACACGATTAAGCATTATGGCCAAACAACTACAAATAGGTTAGTCCTTCTATCCTACTTTTCGTTGAGTTATTTTATTAAAGTTCAAGTATGTTGATAACTTATTACTTGTACTATGTAGGGCGGAGGGTGCACACTCGTCCCTTAAAAAATATCTTGGGACGAATCAATGCAACTTTGAGACTTTTTGGGAAAAAGTTCATAACTTGTTAACGAAACAGCATGCGGGTATCGTCGAATCATTCGAGCGAAGTAAGTTTAGATCAATTCCCGGCTTCGATGGTGTTTTGACCAAAAATCTTAAAGGTCATGTGTCACATGCGGGGCTAAAGATACTGACGGTTGCTATTGTACGTGCTCGGAATATAGGAGTAGATCGGGTGGCATGTGGAGGTTGTTTCCTTAGGAAAACTCATGGTTTACCTTGTGCATGTGAAATTGCCTTTATAGCTAGAGAAGGTAGGTGCATCCCTTTAGAAGATGTGGATATTTTTTGGAAAAGATTAGATATTGTGCACAGGGATCCTACCTCTCGCGAAGAGGAATTGCAAAAAAAGATTTCCTTAATTGACAACTCCATTCGTAGTTTCCGCCCCGACCAACAAGACCACATTATCAATAAAGTAATGCAAATTTTGATGCCCGAGACAAGTCATATTCAAGATCCTAAAGAAGCGGTTAGAGCTAAAGGTAGACCAAAGGGAGGCGTTGATAAATCGACTAAACGGAACCCTAGTTCGTGGGAATATCCCATTGAACAAACCGCTAGTGCAAGTATTCCGGCTAACTCGGTAGGTAGTACACCCGTAAACACGTTAGGGAGCACGGCCGCATCCAAAGTGGCTCCCATCGTACCACCCAAACCTCCATTAGCAAAAAAGAAGGTTGGAAGGCCCAAGAAAATTGTTAAGGATGGGAAGTTAACATTGTATCCGGATTGCATCCCGACCTTTCTACACACTTACATTTCAAAGTTAGTTGACGTTCTTCCGGACGGACAATGCGGATATCGTTCCGTAGCGCAATCAATATACAACGACGAAGATAGATGGGAGGATGTTAGACGCGAGTTGTTGAAGGAGTTGCGGGACAACCGTGCATGTTGGTTGGATGTATATGGTTCGGAGAAGGTGTTTGACGATTTGATACAAAGGTTAGATTACTTCAAGCCGAATCCTAGTAGCCACTATTGGATGACATTTCCGGACATTGGACTGGTCATCGCGACAAGGTATCAATGCATGGTATACCATGTATCGCTCGCAGCCTCGTTAACGTATCTACCAATACGTGGAAAGCCACCCGTCAACAATTCGACGATCATAGAAGTTGGGATAGCTTTCGTGCATGGATGTCACTTTGTTAATGCAAGTATATTTCGTTTCTAATCAAAATTTCTTACGCTATCACTACTAATGCATTCGTTTATTTTATTTCCTTGTAGATTACTACTCCACCCGATGGACCGTTGCCTCCATTATACCCGTGTTGGGCCGCTTACGCAACCGAAGAAGCGAATCAATGGGCGCATCCATACTACCGGCGGTTGAACAAATTTGCACAGATAATGCCCGCAAGGAAAATCAACTTGAACGAAAAACCCCATGTCACAGATTTGACTAGAGACGAGGACGTTTCTAATGTTTGAAATGTTTTTGTGCGACATTTGTAGTTTAAATTAGTTAGTTTTCATAACATCTACTGTAACATATGTAATTTTGATGTAATTTTGATGTAAGTATGATATAATGTAGTTTACGGTGTTTGTCGCTTTCATACAAATGTGTTTGACGATTTTAAGTTTAACGTAAGTTTCATTAGAAACACATATCACATATCCAGTCAAAATTTGGCCTGAATTCTCAAAAATAAATCATTTGTCGCATGCCTAAAATGAGACGCCCTTTGGGCATGGTCTCATTTTGTGCCTGCGACGGCAGGCTAATTTTTTGGCCCATAAATTCGGACAGAATGCAGTTGTCGCAGGCCCAAAATGCGACCCCATTTGGGCCTGGTCGCATTTTGGGCCTGCGACGGTAGGCCAAAAATTTGGCTCATATTTTGAGACAGAATGCAGTTGTCGCAGGCCCAAAATGCGACTCCTTTTGGGCCTAGTCACATTTTGGGCCTGCGACGGTAGGCCAGATTTTTTGCGCACTTTTTCGGACACATAATAGTCCTAGTTTATCATTTTGGACATTTGTTGGAATAAAATACCAGTATATAGGATAAAACAACAAGTACATTTTGAAGAAGTCCAGCAAAACAACAAGTACATTTTGAAGAAATACAAGAAAACAACAAGTACACTTGAAGTGGTTACAAAAAGAGGAAAACATTAAGTTAACACTTTTAACTTAACGAAACATAAGAAAATAATTAAACACTGAAATGCCAACAACCAAAATGCTCAATCATCGAAGTCATATCCCAAGTTGTCGCCAGAATCAACCCCCTGCTCCCTTTCCGCAATCCTATCCTGAAGATACGCCACCATATCCCTACTGATGTAGTCTACCACCGTCATGTTGAAGACGGCGGCTGCTTCTTGCTTAATTTTATACGGCTGAAACAACAAACGCTGGAGCGGGTGGCAAAAAATATACCTCTGCTTGATTTGCTCACGGTTGCGCACGAGGAGCCCTTCTGTTTGTAAACGGCCGTAAGCGTAGAACATCTTACAAAGCACCCGATCAAAAAAAGCATCACTAGTATCTTCCCCCATCTCTCGTCGGGCAATCCTCGCCGCCAGAAGCAAATGGTAGTCTTCATGGGAAGTAAACTCCATTTGTTGAACTTTCTAAGTTTGAGAATATTATATGAATGTAAACGGATTTGTAGTCCCTTTATATAGTGAATTTAGGTGGGACTTTATTTTAGATAATGAGAGGGAGTTTAGAATTTAGAAAATGGGAGGAAGTTTTGAATTTTTGGGAAGAGCGGGATTTTTTGAATTTCCAAGAACGAGAGGGAGTTTTTGAATTTTGAAAATGAGAGAGAATTTTGACATTTTAAAATGAGCGGGATTATTATAATGTTCGAGAACGAGAGGGATTTTTTGAATTTTGAAAATGGGTGGGAGTTTTGATATTTAAGAATGAGCGGGATTTGTTAGAAAGTTTGAGAGTGAGAGGGAGTTTTCGGTTTCTTACTTTACACGTGTTACGTTTTCATTTGAATGTTTTTCTTATCGGTCCGTCTATAAATAGAAGCTTCAAGCACATTAAATTGTAAATTAGTTGATAAATCTAGCTGAAAAATGGGATCATGGACTGAGTTGGAAGATCAGTATCTGATGAGGGCATCAGTTGAAGTTGGTAATATGCACATTCCAGAGGGTGGTAAAAGGTACTGCGAGGCATTAGTATGCCAGATGTACTTCCTGTACGGAAGGGATGGTGTTCAGCCACCTTACATTTCAAGGCGTGTTGATGAAGTGCGAGCTAGGTGGTCGGTCTTGGTCACATCCCGTCGACATCTAGTCTCTGACCTCACCGAATTGGAACGTCGTATTGCGGGTAACCGGTTCAACTGTCAAGCGACGGATTATATAACAGAGGACCAGCTGGATACGGTCCGCTCTGACATTGTTGACATCCAGCTACAGGAAATCAGTGACTACAAAGACGCGAAAGAAGAAAGGAGGTTGATGAAATGGAACTGGCCTGATAGATAATTTTGCGTGTGTATTTCCGTTTGAGTGTGAGTTTCAATTTAAGTATAAGTGTGTATTTCTGTTTGAGTGTGAGTTTCAATTTAAGTATGAGTGTGTATTTCTGTTTGAGTGTGAGTTTCAATTTAAGTATGAGTGTGTATTTCTGTTTGAGTGTGAGTTTCTGTTCGAGTATGAGTGTGTGTTTCTGTTTGCGTGTGAGTTGATGTTTAAGTATCAGTGTGTTTCATTTTAATTTTGAGTGTGTATTTCTGTTTCATTATAATTTTGAGTGTGTATATCATTCGAAAGTAATCAAACCGATGAACAGATTACAATAAATTAAAAGCAGTCATACAAATAACCGATTACAAAAATTAAAAGCAGTCATACAGTTTACCGATTACAAAAATATAGTGTTGATGTCCAAAAAGCTAACATACTGAGAATAATAATCAATGCCGTCGGTACCTCTCGGCGATCCTACACATCATGAGGGCGGACTCTAGAAGATCAGGGTGCTCCAAAGTAGGTAGCGTAGGAGCAAACCCAGCAATCTGCTCGTATCCTGAATAATCAGCACCACCCTGCGGCTCCACCCGAGGGCCTCTCTCCGGCGCAGGACGACTGACGATGTACCATAGCCTCTTCCTCGCCCAAATGTAGTACATCGGGTCAGCACTCGGTCCACTACCACGGTACTCCGTGCTAAAAGGAGTGAACACGTGGCTTTCCCAATTCTGCCACAAGTGATCGTCCCACTTTAAGTCTGTGACCCACTTCTTCCCTACTTTTTTCGGCTTAGGAGGGCGTATATCCTTAGGAATCAGCTGTACATACCCCATCTGTCGAATGACACGGTCTGGGTAGTACGCCGCAACCACGTCGAACGAAGCAAGGTTCAACTCAAAGTGACCTGCTGGAACGGAAAAGGGTCCCGTAAATGTATGAACGGGAGGAACATGACCTGTAAAAAAAATAATTTAGCCCATTTATATTAGTAAAAGTACTCATAATTAAAATAATTAAATTCGAGGAAAATGACTTACATCTGCCTCGGTGCAAGTCGCCAGTACGTGTCTCATCTGCATGCGCACCTCATGGGAGACACCAATCTTCCGCGGCGCATGTCGGCACATATGGGGCATGGATACGTCGTAACCGGGAAAAAGTGGAGCTCGAAGCTGAACAAAGTGTGCAAAAATCCACGACTCGAGCAACGCTAGAAACCCGCAAATGCCTCCCGTACCATGGAGAGATCCCTGACTAAGGGCGTGGTACAGCTGCGCTAAAACCAACTGGCCCCAGTTGTACATATGCAAACTCTGGTACTGGTTCACGATCTGGAGGTAATCTAATGGAATGATGTTCCCGGTTTTGTTCGCGCATATAGTGGTACCTAACAAATATAGTATGTAGGCACGGGTGGCATGATCTACCTGGTCATCACTGATCCTCCTATCACTATACTGAGGACTACTAAAAGTACTCCGCAGCCACCCTAGGTTCACACTACCAGCATTCCTAAGGTTTTTACTCAGCTCCGATTGTCGCACACCTAGCATGGCAGCATAAGTAGAAAGCCTCTCAACGTCAGAGTCAAAGGGTATAGCTGTGAAGGACCTACCTAAAGCCGGTAGTCCAGTGATGACGTGGACATCGTCCAAGGTGACTGTCATCTCCCCGAACGAGAAATGGAAAGAAGAAGTCTCCTCATGCCACCGCTCTAAGAATGCCTCCACCAAATGGAGGTTCGTATGCCAGCGGGTGAGTGCATCGACGAGTGGACCGAATATAGTCTCCATCACCCTGGCCCGTACCCTGCTCTGCTTTGTAATGTCCCATCTCCGGAGACTGTCATACATAGCGAAGCATCGGAGAGTGACCCTATCCTGCAATATGTATAAAATATGTAAATTCGTAAAACAATAATAATTAAAAACATGTGTATCGAACACGTAAGAAAATTATAAAACAGTATAAAGGTGTAACACTTACATCTCCGTGATAGACGCTATAAGCCTCGTGCAGGGTGTAATCCGGGAAAAGCCCCGGAACATGCGACAGCACGGAATAAAAATCAACATCCTCACCCTCAAATGCTGCCTCTGGCGCGTGAGGTGCATCGTCCTCCGTATAGTCCGGTACATGAGATGTATCAGCCTCCATATACTGCGGTGCATCTACATCGTCATCGTACTCCTCGTCAGGGGGATGCGACGTAGAAGCTGCCCCTGTGGTACCATCAGCAGGAGTAGGAATATATTCGCCGCCACGACGGAGACGTCGTCTACTACGTGTACCAGGAACATGTTCCCCGCTCGGAGCAGCCTCCTCGGCCTCGGCCTGCGCTCTAGCCGCTGCTGCTGCCTCCTCGGCCTCGGCATCGGCCCTAATTTTTTTAAACGGATTTTTTGCTTTAATCTTGAATCGAGGCATCCTGTAAATACGACGCAAAAAAATATGTATTAGAATGCAAAACACCAAATTAATATATATAAAAAAAAAACAACTTTGGGCCTCGTCGCAGGCCCAAAATGAGACTTCATTTGGGCCTGGTCGTAGGCCCAAAATGAGACATATATTGGGCCTCGTCGCAGGCCCAAAATGAGACGGCATTAAAGCCTCGTCTCTTTTTGGCCGTGCGACGAGGAACTGTCGTCATCGCACGAACGGCCTGCGACGAGTCCCAACAGCCATGGCGATCCCAACCTTAAACAACCCCAAAACAGCCTCATTTCTAACAAAACCAAGCACCAAAACGTAGATCCTAGCAATACTAACAACAATATAACACTAATCTAACAAAACAACACCTAAAATCATACAAAAATCCAACTTTTGAACTCGAAACCACAAAAACTTAAAAACCTAGATTCGACAGTTTATACCGAATGAAATCAAAAACAAAATACACCATGATGTTCGTATCGTTTTACCTTTACGTTTTCTTCAATTTAGATTCTTCAAAAATCGAATTTCAGAAATGGGTCTCACGGGTGCTTGAGAGGTTTCTAGAGAGAGAGAGAAAGAGAGGAAAAAAGTGGTGAGAGATCTATCAAACACTTTTATAGCTAGGTTTTCTGAAAAGGGTAAAATGGTCAAAATTTAGGTGCGAGATCTATCAATTAGGTATAAGATCTAGCGGTTCTAAATCTATAAAAATGTGTATTATTTCTAGCCTGGCCCTTTTATTATTTTAAAACTATTTAATCCTTTTAAAACAAAAAACAGGTTTATCTGTTAATGCTAAAATTTTATGGCATGCATTCATGTTTGGAATCATTTTGTTATCTTTGGTTTTTAAAATTATTTGAAAATATTTTTAGATATAGCAAAAATTATATATTTAATTTTTGAACTTTAAAATTTATAAATTTGGTCGATTTGATAAACTTTATAAATTTAATCTACAATGAGTGACTTTTTTTTTGCGTTCAAAAACTTTATAAATTTTTACATAGTTGAATGACTAAATTTATATATTTTATAAATCATAAACTAAATTTATATTTTTTTTAAATAAAAAAATCTTCACCGGTAGTTTTAAAACTAATGGACTAAAAAAATGAAATGGTCGAAAACTATTCTCTAATCCGTTTTTTATACATACAAGTCGTTCATTTTGTCATTTCATGATTAAAATGATAAAAACTTTAGTGCAAAAAGATAAACGTGTAGATTTATAGATTTCTTTGCAAGTGTATTCTTAATCAAATTTTACCATATACGGCCATCTGCAAGTATTAGTCGACAACTTTTTTTTGAGTTTTTTTAAATCTAAAAAACTTTTATTTGAATGAAGTCATTTGGCCCAAGGCTACAAGAATCCAGAACTGTCTCAAAGACACAGAACTTGTCTCAGACCTTATCAAGAACAAAAGTTAGAAAGAGGAAACAAAATCCTAGTCGTGACTGTACCCCCTTTACTCTTCTCAATTCACCCAGTGATTGTTTCTCTCCCACTCGGCTTTATCTTCCATACTTGACGCAAGCAACGATTTCCATCAAAACTAGTTTCAAGTGTGAAAATCTAACTGGATAGGTGAGTATCTATCTGGAGAAAGTTACACTCTCATGGAATCACTAAGAAATGCGATTTGCAAAGAAGATAGCCTCCCAGAAAAAATCTACGAGCTAGTGACACCTCAAGGGAAGAGGACCACTAGACTTTCCTTATCGAAGCCTCACCTTCAGGTAATACTTATCATATTCAGAAAGTGCTTCATTTAGAAGAATGCGAAGGCACATGAAGGACTATTTCTTTTCTGATTGATGTGTGAAATTGCTTCAATAATTTTTTTCACGGATACAAAGAGGAAGACATGAAGGATTTTACCTACAATCTAGTCAACTGCCTTAAAAATCTTAAGTATAGAGTCATTCATGGCTGAATCTGTCCTGGATGAATTCTTAGATTCAATCTAAGAATTTCTTACTAAAGATTTTATAAATTCTTTAGAAATTATCATTAGTTAAGATCCTTATAGTGGTTGTTTTCTTCGATGCTAGATTCTTCTAAAACCTAGTCCCAAACAACAACTAATTCCTTCCAGCATTTCTCTTGCTTCCTCGAGAACATCTATGTTTGCAGTATACTGGTAAGTTTTTTAAGTCTTTCATTGATCTGAATACAAAAAAAAACCAAAGTCTTATGTTCTTATATAGCCTACATTTAGGTTTTCTAAGAATATAATGACATCTAAATAAGGAGGTATTTTAAAAAATTTGAAATTTTTGAAATCAATTTTCATCTTACCATGGAGGGTCCATCGACCAAGTCAATCGGTTGCTCGATTTCTCTCTCTAAATATGTGTTTTAAGACTATTTTTAGAGAGATCTAAACGTTTTGGGTAGAGACCCGAAGATATGAGACTGACTAAAGTTTATGAGTCAGTATCAATGACTACTTCCTTTAACCCCCAATATTTCATATATTTGCGGTCCATCATAAAGTGTTCGGGCTTCTGCTTTTATGGGGGATAATCTCTCATAATTATAAGTATAAGCATGGATGATAGTTCCAAAGCAGTCTGTGATGATGATGGCCCCGCTTGACTCCCCTGAGCTCAGACAGTATGTGTGTGAGTTGATTTTATGTATTTCTAGCTTTGATGGAGACAATGAAAGATAAGTGACTTTCTTTTTTGTTATTAAATGGTTGAAGCATCCTAGGGAAGAAGCTGCCTCCTTATTATTTTTCCAAAGTTTGTGATTCAATAAAGTAGACTGATCTAGACCACTTAAGATATGGATAATATAGTTTATGGTAGAGTCTATAGAATAGGCATCTCCCACCATCTTAAATATACTTCTTTGCTGCCAAATGGCCCAGAAAACTATGATAGGTTGGATACTCTTAATGTGTACTTTATAAGGTGGTGATCAAAACCATATTCGCAGCAGATTCTTAGTTATCATAAATTTCCTGATGTCCACCTTTATAATACCTGCAAAGTATGACCAGACTTTCCATGCAAAAGTGAAAGATAAAAATATGTGATCTTTTGATTCTAGGTTTAGACAAAACTGACATTTAGACACAGTAGTTAAATTCATTTTTTGTAATATTGAATCCGCATACAGTTTATCTTCTAGAAGTCTCCAGACTAGTATAGAACATTTAAAAGGGGTAATTTGATTCCATATATTCTCATATAGAGAGGATTTGTTAGGAAAACACCTAATAGCTTTACAAGTTTCTTTAATGTTAAAATTACCATTTTTAGCGGAAACGAGTAGATAGAGTCTTGTGTATGTTCTTGTATACTAAGATTAGAGATAATGTTCATATTTGAATCACCGAACATAAAATTTAGTTTAGTAGAATTCCATGAGTCATTTTCCCATAGTTCTTTGACATGCATTTCTTTAAACCATGAGTTATAAGAGTCAGAGTTAAGAGAGATTAGGGGAGACTTATCTAGCCAGTTGTTAAGCCATATATCCATGTTTCCTTTTTCTAGAATCCACCTTAGGTTTTTTCTTTCTGCGAAATCCTTGACTTTTGCAAGCCTTTTCCGAGTTTGGGACCCTGTCTTAAGATAGTTCAATTGAAAAAAGTGGTCACATTTGCAATATATACTATGTAAAAAAAATTCCCAAAGAGAGGTATTCTCTCTGAACCTGACCCGTAGTTTACATGAGAAATCCATTTGAATATCATGTAATTATACATAGGTTTAGGCCACCATTAATTTATGGCTTGCATATAGCAGGCCAAGAGGACCCGTGAAGTCTATTTACTTCTCTCTTTGAACCCTAACAAAAATTTGTTTAAGAGTTTTTCTATTTTAGATATAACATGACTAGGAATCTAGCAACTTTTAGTCCAAAATATACAGATAGACATAAGGACAGACTTTATAAGAATAAGTCTACCACCTTGAGAAAGATTTTTTTCTTCCCAATCAGAGATTTTTTTCTCTGATTTTGTCTAAGAGAAGATAATAGTTATGTTATTAAATCACTATGCAACTATCACAAAATGGCTCAAGCACAGAACATATACGAAGGAAAGACCTAAATGAACATATGATTTAACGTGGTTTGACAATTGTCTACGTCCACGGGTGCCGGCAGAGAAAAGAGTTTCACTATGATAGAAAAGGTTACAGATTTCAGATTGTGTTTTTGTGCAGCCCTAGTAATCTATTTATATGGAATAAATAGACTTACTAGATAATGGTCCTAATGGGCTCGTATACATGAGACCAAAAATGACATTACCCATTTTAGCTTCACTCTCAATGACACAAAACTGTACCGCCGAACATGGTACACAATCAAGGCACAATGACACTATGAGAGACACAAAACTGTGCCGCCGAACACGGTACACTGTCAAGGCACTATTCGACTCATTCACAACAAATTTTCCCCTTGAGGCGAGTATCCTTTCTTCACTATCAACAAAGAAACTTCTCTTCTTCAGACTCACCAAATGCCCCAAAGGCATTCACTCTATACTGCGAACACCGATCCAGTTTAGGCACTCCCTAAACTTTCGAACTGATACTACCTTGGTCATTATATCTGCTGGATTATTGTGTGTAGACACTTTCTTCATATCAACAATTCCCTTTGATATTATATCACGAATAAAATAATACCTGGCATCTATGTGCTTTATATGCTTATAGTACATCTAGTTCCCTGTAAGGTGTATGGCGCTTTGACTGTCACAAAACACTTTTGTAGTAGTCCTATCCAAGCCCAAATCTGCCACCAAACCTTGCAACCATATTGTCTCTTTAACTGCTCTTGTTACCGCCATGTACTCTGCCTCTATTGTAGACAAAGCTACAGTAGCTTGCAACTGTGCTTTCCAACTGATTGCACTCCCAGCTAAAGTAAATATATATCTTGTCAGAGATCTTCTTTTATCCATATCACCTGCAAAATCAGAATCAACAAAACCAACCAATGATCCTGCAACATCATTCAATGATTCACCAATATCGGTCTTGTTAAAAGTTAAGCCAACGTTCACAGTATTCTTAAGAGACCGAAGTATCAATTTCACTGCCTGTCAGTGTTCTTTCCTAGGAAATCCCATGTACCTGCTAACTATACTAATCGCATGTGAAATATCAAGACGTGTGCATACCATAACATACATGATACTACCAACTGCACTTGCATATGGAACCTTGGACATTTTTTGCTGATGAGTCCGGATAACTTAATCACAGCCTACTGAGATTTCCGGACAAGGGAAATTTGGACATAAACTTGCCACTGAACTATTTGGACAGGACAAAAGTAAAAAAAGACAAAACAACTAATCACCTTCTGACTACTATATGCTAATGAGCTTAATAAGTAAATGGGTCCTTAAACTTGACCCGAAAGCCTATGGGTCCATGATTAAAGATATAAATACCCATAATACCTTCATTAATGAGGGTAATGAACATTTAATACAACCATGCAGCACAAATCTCTCACTACTTCACACTGAAACATTTAATACTCTTTAAACTTTCCAAAACACTTGACAGAATTACCCTTAACCTAAAATAAACCTCACCAAATTGGTGACCATAATGGGAGGAGAAGGTGCCTGAATCTAGCATTCAAAACCAGCAAAAAAACATGTTCGGATGGATCGAAACGAACAAGAAATTCCACCACCTATGGTGGAGGTGGCTAGGGAAAATAATAAATATACCACCGAAGAACGAGGTAAGTTGAGAGCTGAAATAGAGGCATTGAGGGATATTAAAAGGGTAGAGATGGGTTTAAAGGAAAAGTCAAAGGTGTCATTCATTCACCATACTGACAACCCAAGGGAGAATGATCCATCAGCAAAGACTCATTTAAGTACGAAAAAGACCCATGTTAGCTCTAAGAAGTCTCACCGGTCCAAGTTGGTGGAAAGCTCAGATACTGAGTCCTCTAGTAGCTCTCAAATGAGGATGAGCTTGAGGATTCCTTGTCATCAAGCAGTGATGAGGGGATGTACAGGAAGAAACAAAAGCTAGTTAAGAAATATTCAAGAAAGAAAGATAGGCACAGGCAACTTAAAAGGCATTTGGGCAAAGGGTCATCTCACATCCATAGTCACAGACATGTGGATCAGATGCTGATTGATCCTTTTTCTTTCCATGATAAAGCAGGTATTTTTGCAACACCAAATGAAGACACAGTTTTTAGTCGTAGCAGGAATTGGAGACAATCACCATTGTCTGCCAAAATCTTGTCCCCAAACCTCCCCAAGAGGTTTGACAGTACTATAATAAAGAAGTATGATGGGAGTAAAGATCCGGACAATCATCTAGAGCAGTTCAAGAACTTCATAATGAATTTTGATGACGATGAAAAAATTCTATGTAGGGCCTTCTCCCAATCTTTTACGAGAAGTGCTCTGAAATTGTATAACAGTTTGCCTCACGAACTTTGACACATTTTGGGTTGCCTTCCGAAGGAATTTTGAGGGGAGTAAGGAGGTTAAGGGAAATAGAGATACTACATCCATTGTTCCCAAGAACAAAATGAGTAATTAAAAGAATATATAAGTCGGTTAATAAATACCAAGAACGGGTTAGCTGATTGCTTTGATAAAGTAGCAATAGCTTCTATGAGACAAAGGTTAAACCTTGGAAATCTAGCTGATTCAGTGACAAGGAAGAAGGACATGACCTGGAGTGGTTCGTTAAACTAGGTGGTAAAGAAAATCAACGTGGATGAAACCAAAAAGACTAGGGTACACAGACAGGTGAGGTCTGCCCCATCATCTCCAAACCAAAATCAGTCCGGGTACAAAGCTAAGGAAATCGGACATGGGTTCAACAGGGCCAAACAGACACAATCCCACCCAAATCTAGCTCGGAGCCAGCAGTCCAAGAATAAACAAGGTCCTTGCATCCAACCGGAGTGGTTTGTAGAGTTAAAAGAAAATGTGACAACCATTTATGACAAAGCTAAAGATGAGGTTCATTTCCAAAAGCCAGCAGCACTTCAATCTCCTAGGGAAAGTTGTAATACTTGTTTTTGCCAGTATCCTCATGATATTGGCCATAACACCGAATATTGCATCACTTTAAAGCAAGAGGTGAAAAATCTTATCGAAAGAGGCAAGTTGGATGCGTACGTCAAAAGAAAAACTAGGAATAGGCCTGACAATGCTCCCCGAACAGGCCCTACAAACAACGCAGGAACATCGGCTTCGGAGGGGGAAATGGTGATCCATTAAAAATTTAATGTGGATTCAGAGTATTTAGAACCTGACCTAACTCGTAATAAGGTGGGGGTCATAACAAAACAGGTCAAAACAGTGTTCGGACTTATTACTTTCTTTGAGTCGCTTACTATTTTTCGAGGGGACACCATGACAGCACCCACTCCTTCATCAAGGAAGAGGCATGTTCATAATCTATCTAATCAGTTTGAAGGGAGCATGTCTTCATACCAGTCCCAAACTCCTTTTCCATTTATAGTCTTTGATGAGGATGATCTAAGGGATATTGGTGGGTCTCATGAGCATGTTGTGGTGATAAGATCATCTTTAGGGGGTAACGATATCAGACAAGTTTTGATTGACACTGGCATCTCAGCCAACATACTCTTTTTAAGTTCTTATAAGCAGATGAAAAATCGGGCCGTTATTCAATGGTCAAACAGAACCATCGTGGGCTTTACAGGAAGCTCTGCGTATGTAATCGGGGAATTTGAGAAGGAGGTGCTGTTAGGCTTTACAATGCAATCTTTGGGAGGTTCTGGCTCTCTAGGATTCATGCTGTGGCTTCAATAGTCCATCAATGTTTGAAGTATGCGGTTCAAGGACAAGTGGGAGTTGTCCGGAGTAGCCAAAAGATAGCAAGGGAATGTTATGCAACTGCACTTGCTCCTAAAACATTGGGGGCAGTCCGGGCTTATGAAAATTAGCAGTTATTGGGGCCTTCTGGGGGTAAGGGTGAAATTGATGACCCCAGAGAGACCCTGGTGTTTTGATACCAATTGAAGAAGTTGAAACTCTCTCTCTAGCTGAAGGAAGGAGTGTTAAAATTGGCTCGAAGATGGCACTAGAGTTGAAGATAAAGTTGTTGTCCTTTTTGGCAGATCACCAACATGTTTTTGCTTGGTGTAATGCTAATGTGACCGGAGTGCCTGCAAGTGTTATATCACACAAGCTGTCCATCCAGAGCGGTGTTGCACCTGTTGTGTAGAAAAGTAGAGCTTTCTCTAAGGAGAAAGCTGATGTGATAGTCCAAGAAGTCGACCGGCTTACCAAGATGGGGCACATAAAGGAGTCTCAGTATCCTTTGTGGGCTGCCAACCCAGTGTTAGTTAAAAAAAAGAATGGGAAATGGCGTATGTGTATCGATTTTACTAACCTCGACAGAGCTTGCCCAAAAGATCATCTCCTGGTCCCTTGGATAGATCAGTTGGTGGACTCTACCTCTGGGAACAAGTTATTATCTTTCATGGATGCCTTCTCTGGGTATAATCAATTACATGTGGACCCGAAGGACCAAGATCACACTACCTTTGTTACAGATAAGGGTCTTCATTATTACAAGGTGATGCCCTTTGGGTTGAAAAATGATGGGACTACTTATTAGAGGCTGGTGAACAAAGAATTTGCTGATAATATTTGGAAGAAATATGGAAGTATATATCGATGATATGATGGTTAAAAGATTAGAATAAGAATTGCACCTAACTGATCTTTAAGAAACTTTTGCTAACTTGACAAAGGTTAATTTAAAGTTGAATCCAGAAAAGTGTGTGTTTGGGGTGCAGTCCAGAAAGTTTTTGTATTATGTAATAAGTGAAATGGGGATACAGCCTGATCCGGACCAGCTTGATGCTCTCTTAAAAATGGACCCCCTTCGAAATATGAAAGAAGTAGAGAGGTTGACAGAAAGATTGGCTGCTTTAAATCGTTTCATTTCAAGGTCTTCGGACAAATGTGCCCTGTTCTTTCAGACCTTGAAAGGTGCTAAAGACTTCAACTAGTCTCCACAATGCAGCCAGGCTTTTGATGAAATAAAGAAGCACTTATCTTCATTTAAAACCCTTTTTAAGCCTGTTGAAGGAGAAACACTTTATGTATACTTAGTTGTGTCATAATGTACTATAAGTACAATGTTGGTAAGAGAGGTGGGAAATTATCCGCGTCCGGTATACTACATTAGCAAGAGTCTGATAGATGCTAAGAAGAGGTACCTAAAGCTTGAAAAGGTGGCACTAGCCTTAGTGATTGCTGCCAGAAAAATGAGGCTGTATTTTCAGTCTCATTCCATCATCGTCTGAACGTCTTTTCCACTAAATAATGTTCTTCAGAAAGAAGACATATCAAGTAGGATGACCAAGTAGTTAGTAGATTTGGGTGATTATGACATTAATTTTCCCCCACGAACTGCTATCAAAGCTTAATTTGTTGCTGATTTCTTGGTAGAGTTTCATTCGAACAAAAGTTCTAAACAAGCTTCAGAAGGAAAAACTAAAAAAAATGGCTTGTCCGAACAAATGTTGGATCAAGCACAATGGGTTATGAGGATGGGATTTGCTTAACCTCTCCATATGGTGATAGATTATATCAGGCTATATGCTTTGCATTCAGGGCCTCTAACAATAAGTCTGAATATGGACCAGCTATAGCTAGTCTTAAGCTAGCTTTTCTATATGGGGCTAAAAGATTTAGATTGATGAGTGATTCTCAGCTTCTTATCCACCATACTCAAGGTCAGACTGAAGCCAAGAAGGAGAAGGAGAAGTTGATGAAGATGTAGCAGCCAACTTCAAAAATGTTTGCGATGAGCATACTCCTAGATCGGAAAACACGCTGGCAGATTCCTTAGCAACCATAGCATACTCTGAGTCCTACCCTTGGATTTATATACAAGAATGTCCGTCTATACAATCAGGCCAGAACAAAGAAGAGGAGGAAAATTTTAGTATACAAATAGTTCAACCTAAAGATTGGAGATTTTCCCTCCTCCAATACATCTCTGATGGGGCTTTGCCTTCAGATAAATCCATGGCAAGAAAAATTAAACATAAGGCTCTTAGTGTTTTTTATCATAAGAGAAGTTTTGTGCAAAAAAAATCCTTCAGCACACCTCTCCTGCGATGTTTTGGGGCTGAAGAATCCCAAATTGTTTTATCTGAACTACACAACGGAGAGGGATCGACACACTATGGCTATAGAACTCTAAGCCGGATGGGTTTATTGGCCGGATACTATTGGCCATCAATAATGGCAGATGCTAAGGAATTAGTGAAAAAGTTTGATCCATGCCAAAGGTATGGTAACGAAGTTTATACCCTAACAGTACCTATGGAGTCTATTTATTGAGCCAATACATTTTTCTCGTTAGGATTGGATTTAGTTGGGCCTCTACTAATGGCATCCGGAGGGTGTAGGACTATTGTTGTAGACATTGATTATTTCTCAAAATGGATAGAAGCAGCTCCCATGCTAGGAACCACTTCAAAAGCTGTTATAAAATTTATCTTGTCTAACATCTGTTGCAGATTTGGGGTTCTATAAAAGATAACTACAAATAACAGGCCACAATTTGACAACAAAGATATGGAAATTTTCTTGGCCTCCAGGGGTATTCAACATTGTTTCTATTATCCTTTCCACCAACAAGCAAATGACCAAGTTGAAGTGGCTAACAGGACCATTTTGTCCGGTTCAAAAAAGAATTTAGAAGGGGCTGGAGGATAGTGGCCAAGTTATTTGCAAGAAGTACTATGGGCATAACGAACTACTCCTAGGGCTGCTACTCAAGAGTCTCTTTTTTCCTTGGTGTATGGGATGGATGAAATTACTCTTATAGAAGCAACCTTACCATCATACACGGTCCACAACTATTCCGAACAAGACAATGACATGGAAAATAGGAATTAGTTGGACTTAATAGAAGAAATAAGGGTTAAAGCTCCTCTTAGAACAACCCACTATTAAGGCTTGATGAGGAGCATATTTGCTTCCAAGATCAAGAGAAGAGATTTTCGACCGGGAGATAAAGTCTTGAGAAAGGTATTCTGGCATACTAAAGAAAAACAGTTCGACAAGTTGGCTCCGAACTGGGAAGGCCCTTATGAGGTCTCCAGAAAGCGTAAGCCTGGAACGTATAGGCTTCAAGTCAAAGATGGAAGAATTTTAAAGCACCCATGGAATATTGAACACCTCGGGTTATATCTAGAATATAAGTTATGTAAATATTTACTTGTTAAAAGTCAATGTAAATATTATGGGGCATACTCTTTCCTACCCTGGTGGCACGGTGACGTTTTAATGAGGTGTCCGGTTTTTTCAATAAAATATGATGCCTTCTAAAAATGTTTGATGTGGTTTGACTACAATTCTTTTCAAGTCTTCAACCTAATGATATGGATCTTCGATAGATCAGATTAATCTTGTGGAATAATGACCATTAAATACATGCCATCGGAGATATTAAACACTCTCACTTAAAATACTTTTGAAGTAATTGAGGCTCTTTAAACATTAGTTGTTAAAATTGAAAGAAAGCATGAAACAAAGAAAGATTTGATAGATGGGCTTGTCCGGATGTAAACCGGACAACATTACCAATTTACAAAATATGTCGTGGCCATCCAAGGAATTTAATTGTTTTAAAAGACTTATCCGGACTAAAACCGGATACTATTACAGAAGTTCCTTGGCCATCCAAGGACTTTAGAAGTTCACGAGTTAAGAAAACACAAAAGATATTTAAAAAACCTGAGGGTCTATTCCCTTCGGATGTTCCTGCATCACCTCCTTTCTTGAGACCTTTGAGTTATGCACTTGAACTCTTACCGGTTCCTTCCTCTTCATCAGTAGTAGATTTTATTCCACTACTATAGTTGTATTTGTCACCAGTAACCATGGTATGGAACGGGATGTCTTCATACTCCACATATTTCCATAAAGGACCAAGGGTCCTCTTTGGAAAAGTTTGGTAGAAAAGCAGCACCATGTCAGACTTCACCTCAGTATACCTTGCTTCCAATGAGTCTATCACCTCATTGGTGTATTTATCAATGCTAGCCTGAATTTTCTATTCTAGATGTTTCTCCAAGTCTTCCTTCTTCTTGGTTACCTTAGACAAAACATCTTCTAGGGAAGTCTTCTCACCAGACAAGGTCTGGATGACACCATATTTGGTCTCCAGGTCCTCCTTTAATGTTGAAAGATCTGTATACAAACCAGAGCACTTATTTTGAAGCTCAGTATTAGAATTCTCCGAAGTAGCCAGCTTGGTCGACAAATCTTTTTTGTCCTTCTTCAATACTTCAAGCTCTTTCTTCAATTCTTCTATGATCTGATTAATATTGAGTAGATTAGTTGACATAGACTCCTTATCAGTATTGAGGGTGTTGATAAGGGTGGACTGGTTTTTCACTTGCCTCTCCAGATCGAGCATTGGTTGAGTATGACCAAAAAGAGAATGGGCCACCGTATCTTGATCTTTGGAAATTGAGAAAGACTTACCGCTGTAGGTCACCATGTTGGAAGATCCTGACGGACGAAAGGGACCAGCAAAGTCATCCTTCTCCGAGTCGGTGAAGTAAAGACTGATGTCCTGAAGGGCTCTGATGTCCATACCATCAATCCCTCCTCCAGTACCCTCCCCGAATTTCAGATCTGTTGGAATTTTCTCTGCCAAGGTGGGGTCAGCAGGAGCTGGTGGAGGAAGAAGCTCCGGAGGGAAAATAATTATTTGTTCCCCTAAGGTGACCTTTTTCTTCTTGACAGCCCTTTCGTCACTATTTGCTCCCCTTTTTCAGTCTTTCTTGGGAGGCCTTGGTGGATTTTGTGGTTCTCCTGCCTCCTTAACAGTCTCATCATCAACTACCTTGAGCAAGGAAGCATCAATCCCTCCTTGATTCCCCGAACCGGTCTCCTTTGTGGCAGCCCGAACTGCTTCTGTTGCAATTCTCTTCTTCTTCCCCTTCATCTTGCTGGGAGCCTTGGCTCTATAGTACAAAACCACTTTACCATTTTTTCTTTAGTCCGTTTGAGGATGACACCTGGAAGATGGGCTGTGGTCAATCCTTCCCATTTTAGATCTCTCTGACCTGCGGTATTCCACAGATGAGACCTCACTATATTTCCGGAGGTAAAGCAGTTGTGGAAAGCATTCCCCCAACGTTCTGCAGCCCACGCATTCAGTTTGGCACATGTAGTCTGCCCTCCTCCAGATATCTGGTATACTCATTCGGTAACACTAAAAAATTAGTAATGAGTAATTCAGGAGTGGAATATTTGTGAAGGGAAAAGAAGAACATAAAAAAACAAAATTGAAAAGCTTACCCGTACTCTTCCAGTTACTAGTTAGCATACTAGGGTTGATTTTGGCTTTGATCTTCCTCCCATTTTCCCATGACCCACTGATAAATAAGAACCGAGTTCTCCAATTCTTCTCCGATTCCAACAAGTCGTCTACCACTTTAAAGTTATTTCCCATGTTGTGGTGGTAGAATAGGATATGGTGATTCTTGCACAGACTTGCCACAACGATAAATTTCTCCATATGGAGAGGAATTTTGGACAGCCTTGATGCCATTATGCATGCAAGGAGAGAGTACCAAGCATTTGGACTTAATTGGCTTGGGCAAAGCTTTACCAGGTGGAAATATCTGACAATCTCTGGGCATAAGGGGAATCTGAGCCCCCAATTTAACATGTTAGTGAAGATGACTATTTCGTTAAGCTTGCAATCCATCGGAGTCTCCGGAGTGACATGTATCCTCATCTTCACAGACTCTGAGATCCCCCATTTTGTCTGGATCCGGCCCAACTCGACGGTATGAGTATAGACATAATTTATGTTTTGCATGGCCAACAAATACTTAACATTGAAATTCTTAAAACAAGGCCCTACCTTGCCCCTCTAAGCACTCCGGGAGATCCGGATGAGCCATACCCACTTTTACTTTGCCATTGTCTTTTATGTCTGAGGCAGCATCCTCGCTTTGTCCTTAGGCTTCGGTTTTGAAGGGGTCTTCGCCAATGCTGTCCTCCATCACTTCTTCCATCATTGTGGAAGGTCTCTTAGTAGTTGTAGATGAGAGGGGAGCAGTTTCTGACTCCAAAGGCTCTCCGGATGGATGAGCGCCAGTTGTTTCCAAATGCCTAATATCCGGTTGAGACTGAGCTCCAGTGGAATTTGCTTGAGAGGATACTTTGGATCCCTCTGATCCGGAGGGCTTATCTTGTGGGGCTCTTATAGATACCTCCAATCTGAAGGGTTTATCCTTGGATGTTGCTGGCCTCCGGTTTGGAGGGTTTTGACAATGAGGCAGTTGCTTGGGCCTTTACCAAACGGGTTGTCCGGCATGAATTTGATTTTTCTGGAGACTTTTCAATGTCTGAGCCCATGGCTATGAAACGGGAGGGCTTTCTAACACTCAATACTGCTTTGAGCGGTGGAGGGTTGGGACTCCTAAACAGAAAAACCTGATGGAATTAGTGAGAGACTTGTTTTGAACAACTGTTTAGGCTTTAGGTTTATGGTAGAGGACGACCCTTGGTCAGTTTCCTGGGGTGGATCACAAAAGGTTTCGCTTGGGGAGACCGGGAGACCAGCAACGATACATTTCTCTCTTTCGACTTTCATTGCTTTCTCAAACTCAGACATGTTCAACCAGCCTTCTTTTGCAAGAGTGTTTCTTTTCGTGAACATAAAACTATCCAAGAACAAGTTTGAAAGAAAGGGAGGAAAGCTCTGTAGAAGGTTTTTTTAGTGGTGAAGATAATGAAACAGTGAAAAAATGGTTTATATATTAGTAGAAAAATGTAGCTGATACCTAGGAGAAGACGAAGAGATTTTTGTAATGATTAAAGATGGTGTAGACGTGGGAAAAATTAAATGCATAGGTTACTTTCTAGGTTTAGTGGGAGCGCCAATCTAGGTAAAAAACGACCGGTAGGTCAAATCAGATTGTGACACGTGTCCCACAATCCAAAGAAAGACTCTTAGAGTTCTGGGAAAAGTCAGTTGAGACAAACTTCAAGCTGTATGCATGAGTCAGTCGGAGAAAATCGTCACTGAATAAGAAAATGTTTTAGTCCTGCCAAAGGTTTTGACAAGGCCTAAAAAATGGGCTACTGTTGAGTCCGGATAACTTAATCACAGCCTACTGAGATTTATGGACAAGGGAAATTTGGACATAAACTTGCCACTGAATTATCCGGACACGACAAAAGTAAAAAAGGACAAAACAACTAAACACCTTCTGATTAAGCTATGTGCTAATCAACTTAATAAGTAAATGGGTCCTTAAACTTGAGCTGGTTCCATAAATTGACCCGAATGCCCATGGGTCCATGATTAAAGATATAAATATCCCAACTACCTTCATTAATGAGGGTAATGAACATTTAATACAACCATGCAGCACAAATCTTTCACTACTTCACACTGAAAAATTTAATACTCTCTAAACTTTTCAAAACACTTGACAAAATTACCCTCAACCCAAAATAAATCTCACCAGTTCCAACTCAGCATCGTCCTTGGTCGCTCCTACTGTAGACAACTTGAAATGAGAAGCAAACGGAATGCTAACTGGTTTAGCATCAAACATGTTGAATCGTTGTAACACTTTCTCAATATAGCTTCGTTGAGACAAGTGTAATGATCCTACACTTTTGTTCTTCATAATCTCCATACCAAGAATTTTCTTTGCTCTACCCAGATCCTTCATCTCAAACTTGGCACTGAGCTGCTTTTTTAACTGCACAATATGTGACATACGACAAGCAGTAATAAGCATATCATCCACATACAACAACAAGTAAACATAAGAATCATCTGACATCTTTTGATGATACACATAACTATTATATGGACTCCTCGTGAACCCTTTCGACACCATGAATGTATCAAAACGTTTGTACCATTGCCTAGGTGACTGTTTCAAACCATACAATGACATTTTTAGCAGACAAACTTTGTCCTCCATATTAGGTTCGATAAATCCCTCTGGTTGTCTCATGTAGATTTGCTCCTCCAATTCACCATGTGGAAACTCAGTCTTCACATCCAATTGTTCAAGCTCTAAATCTTGCAAAACTACTATGGCTAACAAAACTCGAATCAAACTATGCTTCACCACTGGAGAAAACACTTCATTGAAGTCGATTCCTTCCATTTGAGTAAAACCCTTAGCGACCAGTCTTGCCTTGAATCGAGATGCCCCAACCCCTGGATTACCTTCTTTTTTCTTGAGCACCCATTTACTGCCTACTATCTTCTGTCCTTTAGGCAAGTCAACAAGCTTCCATGTTTGATTCTTATGAAGAGATTCAATCTCTTCCCCCATAGCACCAATCCATCGATCTGCCTCTGAACTCGCTATAGCTTCTCTGTAGTTACTAGGTTCATGCATCTCAACTTCTTCTGCAACTGACAGAGCATATGCAACTAGATTCGCATACCTTTTTGGAAGTCTAGTATCTCTTCTTTCTCTGCCCAATGCTATGCTATAAGGTTGTTGTTATGGTTCAGGGGCATCATCGTCACTATCATCCGATGCTGACGCTTCACTTCTTGATTCTGGATTCACCTCAGAACCACTTGAATTATTGGACCTACTAGGAACTGATTCTACTTCAAGCTCCACTTGTTTACTCACAAACGATCCTGATTCGACCATTTCTCCTACTTCCTTCTGACTGACTATCAAAGAAAACTCATTAAAAGTAACGTCCCTACTGATGAGAAAACCTGGAGACTTTGGAGAGGTACATCATAACCTATATCTCTTCACTCCAATAACATATCCTAGAAATATGCACCTCTTTGCCCTTGACTCAAGCTTACCATCTTTCACATGAGCATACACATGACAACCGAACACCCTCAAATGTTCATAATCAGCCGACGATCCAGACCAAATCTGAAAAAGGATTTTTACAATCAATAGCCATTGATGGAGACCGATTCACCAAGTAACACGTTGTATTGATAGTTTCAGCCCAAAAATACTTTCCCACACTGGACTGTGATAGCATACTTCGTGCTTTGTCACAAAAAATTTTGTTCATTCTTTCTGCGACTCCATTCTGTTGTGGTGTTCTAGAACAAGTGCGATGGTGCACTATTCCCTCAGCTTCGCAGAACTCAATGAAATCACAATTGCAATATTCTAACCCATTATCTGTCCTAAGACGTTTGATTTTTCTTCCTATTTGCTTTTCAATCATCGTCTTCTATTTAACAAAGGTTGAATATGCCTCATCTTTCGTTTTCAAAAAGTAAACCCACACCATCCTTGAATAGTCATCAATCAAACTCATGTAGTATCTGGCTCCGCTCTTGGATGGAATTCTATTTGGATCCCAAAGGTCTTAGTGAATGTAGTCAATTGTCCTTTTAGTCTTTCTTACATCTGATTTGCTGAATTTGACTCTAGTTTGTTTACCAAACACAGTGCTCACAAAATCCCAATGATTCCGCTTTATACCCTTTCAATAAATCTCTCTTTCCCAAAACAGCTAATCCTCTGTCACTCATGTGACCAAGACGCCAATGCCACAACTTATTTTGATCCTTCCTACTTTGACTATTACTCCCTGATGATGCTAATACAACATCACCCATAACAACACTCCATTGGAGAATGTAAAGACCCTTATGCAAAATAACTTTCATGCATACCATTGAGCCTTTTGTCACTTTGATTACATCGTATTTTGCACGGTACTTGTAATACCGAGAGTCTAGAGTCCCAAGAGAAATCATGTTTCTCTTTAACCCAGGAACATGCCAGCACGTCAAGATTCTAACAACCCCGTCAAACATTCTGATTCTGACGTTACCAATACCACCAACAGTCAACGAATGATTGTTCCCTAAATAGACAGTTCCCTGCATTGGCTTGTACGTATCCAACCGCTGCTTGAACTGACACATGTGATATGTAGCGCCAGTATCAAGTACCCAAGAATTTTACCCAAAGTCTGAAATCACGGACAATACATCCCCTCTACCACTATTTTCACTATCGTCAGATTCGTTCACACCTTCAACAATGTTTGTTGCATTTTCCTTTTGATTTCCTTTCTTACCATTCAGTTTCGGAAAATCTCTCCTATAATGACCCTACTCACCATATTCATAACAGTTTGAGTGATTTACCTTTGACTTGGACCTCCATTTCTTTCTTATTAAAGAACTCGCTTTGCTTCTAGATCTTCCCCTAGTCATAAGACCTTCCCCTTTAGCTTGATTGTATAGCTGCAACTGTCTCATCTCCTTTTATTTCAGTTCCCCTTTGACATCTGCTAGCAATAACTTATCCTTACCATATATAATGGTATCTAAGAAGTTTTCATACGGAGCTGATAACAATCTCAATACAAACAAAGCTTGATCCTCATCCTCAATATTAATATCTATGTTCTCCAAGTCCATTATAATTGATTTAAAATTATCTAAGTGCTCTGTTATGGACATACCTTCTTTCAATCTAAAATCATACAAACGCTTCTTCAAGTATATTCGGTTTACCACTGATTTCTCTGAGTAAAGATCTCCTAGCTTTTTCCATGCGCAGGCAGAAATCTTCTCACCACGAATCTCGCGAAGCACATTGTCTTTCACACTCATTAAAATCCAGCACAAAGCCCTTTCTTGAAGATCTTGCTTCTCATCTTCTTTCATCTCTTCTGGTAACTTATTCTCTAAAGCCTTCCACAACCCTTGCAGTACCAATGAATATTTTAGTTTAATCTTCCACAACGCAAAGCTGGATCCTCCATCAAATTTTCCAATCATGTATTTTGTTGTTGTCGACGACATTGTGAAACCCTAATTGCAAAAGCCCCAATTTCACCACATGGCTCTTATACCAATTTTGTTATTAAATCACTATGCAATTATCACAAAATGGCTCAAGCACAAAACATATATGAAGGAAAGACTTAAATTAACACAAGATTTAACGTGGTTCGATAATTATCTACATCCACGGGCGTCGCTAGAGAAAAGATTTTCACTATGATAGAAAAGGTTACAGATTTCAGATTGTGTTTTTGTGTAGTCCTAGTAATCTATTTATATGGAATAAATTGACTTACTAGATAATGGTCTTAATGGGCTCGTATACATGAGACCAAAAATAAAATTACTCATTTTAGCTTCACTATCAATTACACAAAACTGTACCGCCAAATACGGTACACAGTCAAGGAACAATGACACTATGAAAGACACAAAATTGTACCGCCGAGCACGGTACACTATCAAGGCACTATTCGACTCATTCAGAACAAGTGAGCTGACTTGTTATGGGGACTTAGATTAATACCAAGATAATTTGTAGGTAGATAGCTAGTTTGTCACTAGACTAATGGAAAGAGCTTTGATTTTAGTTTGAGGAAACTTTTGATAGGTGATGATCTTTGTTTTGTATTTATTGAGGGATTATCCAAGAATATCTTGATAAACCTGTAGAAATTTTCCAATTATCTCCATAGTAGAAGTTATGTCGTTAGTGAAAATTAATAGGTCGTCAGCAAAAGATAGACATGAAATAACTAATTTACTTCTACTAGTATACTTAAGGGTCTTATTTGAAACAAATAGATTGAGTAATCCCCTCAATAGAACTTCTTTAGCTTGTATAAAAAGACTGGTGGACAAAGGGTCCCCTTCTCTATCCCCTTTATTAGCTTTGAAATAACATATGGACCTTGTATTAATAATAATAGAGAAAAAGACATAACTAATTAGCTTTTTAACTAGTTTAATAACCTTGTAGTTAAAACCATAGGCTTTCAGGACTCTTAATATGAAACTATGGGAGATATTGTCAAAATCCTTTAACATAACAACCTTTATTACTATATTACCAGCCTTATTTTTCCTATTTAAGTCATGTATTAACTCTTTGGCTATTAACATATTGTCCTCTATAGGTCTATCTCCTACATAAGCTGCTTGCACCTTAGAAATTAGTTTAGTTAGAAGATATGACCGCCTATTATTGATCATTTTATACATAGTCATGTTCGTTAATGTGCATAGACTAATTAGTCTAAATTGATTTCAATAGGAAGGCTAGATACCTTAAGTATAAGATATATTCCAGTTGCCAACATACCTTTAGGAATCGACTGACCATTAACAAAGTATACTAAGGCCTCATAAATATCTCTTTTTATAATACTCCAAGAAGATGTGAAGAAACATTTGTTAAAGCTATCGGTGCCTTCTGCACTAGATGTCTTTAGACTTTGTATGACTCCCTAAACCTCTTGTTCTGATGGACAAGCCAGTATAACATCATTATCTACAGCAGTAATTATTTTAGGAATAACACTAAATATTGTATGATTCATGTAAAGTTTTTCTTGATCTAAGTTAGCATAAGATAAAGAAGATAGGTTATTCTAAAAATAAGAGACTACTGAGTTGTTGATGATTTCTTGATCAATTACCCATATATTATTGATTTTAATACAGCGGATCTTGTTTTTTCTCCTCTTTTTAACAAAATTATGATATAGTTTTGTATTTTTATCCCCATCATGTAACCAATATATATAACACTTATGCTTCCACTATTCCTCCTCCATTTTGAGGGCCAAGAGGTGCTCCGTATTTGCTTTAGAGTGATTAGATTTAGCTTCACTACTACGTTATTTAAGGTAACCATCTTCACTTTTCTTCAATCTTTCTTCTGTGTCTAATACCTTGTCGAATATATTTCCAAAGTATTCTCTATTTCAAACCTTCAAAGCCTTTTATAATCTCTTTATTTATTCCAGAAAACAAACAATGGAGGACCATCCATCTTTTATGTCCAGCTGGTTTCCACCAAGGTATATTTTGTACACGAGAATCCTGCATCCGCTAAATAGAAATATTTAATCATTTCAATAAAATCAGAAGAGTTATGATAACAATAATTAACACATCCAGTTTGTTCCACTGGGAAGCTTATTATAAAGAAGTCCCCCAATATTAATCATTCTTTTGTATTGACTGAAATGTTTCGAAAGACATCCCATAACTCCAGTCTCTGAAGCCTCTGGCACTTAGCATAAACACAAGTAACAAAAAGATCCCTATCAAGGTTAGTGTGCTTGACAGATATATGAATAAAGTGTACAATATCATTGATAACATTAATTTGTAAAGTATCATCCCACATCATCCATATTTTTTCAGATATATTAGCTAAATAGTTAGAATAGTTTAGTTTAGAAGCAATTTAAGATAGGTAAGAGTTGTTAATCACTGGTTCTTGAACCAGCAAGAGTTTTATATTTTCCTTCCTTATGATAGATTTAAGTATTCGCATTGAACATTGGTTACCAATGTCACATATATTCCAACATAGAGCCTTGATCATTGAGGGCTTTTGAGAAATTTCATTTTAACCTTAGAGTTTTGTAGAGACTGAACAACTAGAGGTTTATTTCTTTTATTACTTCTCGCCAATTTTAGCTTCTTATTTAAGATCCTTTGAAAATCAGTATCCATAGCCTTTTTTCTGAGAGTCGGGCTTGAAGAGAGACTTCATCTATTTTATTTGTTAGGGGTCTGACATCCAGAAAAATGAGATGCAGAGCCACTAGGTGAGGATAGATGGTAATCTGTATCTAGGGACATAATAGAATCTATGATCTTATCCTCACATGTGCTTGATTACACTAACTTGTTGTTATCTTTATTAGATGTCCTTTTGTAAAATTGGTTGCAGTGACCATTATCATTAGTGAGCTTTCATTTTGATGAATTGCTTTCAGGGTTATTGGTTTCAGGAGAAGTTTGATCTTTCTTTCTCGTGCTTGCTCCATTACAGACAAGTATGCCCTCCTCTCTTTTGTTATTCTCTTTCTCATTGTAGACTTCTTTTCTTGCTTCCTCACTGGGCATAGTTATAATAGGCATAAGTCTATTAGTTTGGTGTTTATTTGCTTGTATCTTCATGTGGCTAGCGGATGTTGTATCAAATGTTATTAATGAAGATTCATTTACGACATTTTGATCATTGGGAGTGTAGGGTTATTACAAGTAGATGACCACACAAATTTCTTGCATTCACTAATAGCATGACTAACGTGATAGCACTGTTTACGATATTTTGGCACATCTTTATAACTTATTTGTATCCAGGACCCATCAATACTACCAAAGCCTATCCAAACATGGTGCTGATGTTCTTTGGAGATGTCCAACTCTATCCACGCATAACAGGCGTGCTAGAGCACTTTATTCTTTGAAGGGATAAAAACTTTAATAGGAGATCTTTATTGATGAAGCTAAAGAGAAAATGAATTCCTCGTTGTGCATGTATTCAGGTAAGTTTTCGAACCTAATCCGAATTGGTAGTATAGGGCTCTCAATATTTATTTGGATTAAAGTTGGAAAGCCATTTTAACATTGAAATAGAATTGGAACTTATAGTCCAAACAAGCCTCAACCAGATCTTGCAGAGATCAGATTCCATAGGAAATTCGAGGAAAATATGTCTTGAGTTCCAGTTGGCATAATAAAAGTCACCTTCAAATTTTCAGGCTTCAAAGAATCGGTCCAGAACTTGCTTTTTAGGTAAACCCTTACTAAATTTCCCTAACAATATGAATGTTGTAGTACTTTCAGAGATTCTCTTACACTTTCTTCAAATTGCAAGAATAAATTATCCTTCTTTTGATATATACTTATGTGTCTCAGGGAGAGAGAGAGACCGATTTTTTCTAACCATGTTAGAGTATGATATTTCTTTCAAGTTGAATTTTGGGATCGTGGATCCTATGTGCCCTTGGAGATCAGAAGCTTGGTTGAGAGATGAAGAATCCTTTACATCAGAAGTGTTTTGTACATTAATCATGATGTTTACACGATGAGTAATGAGAATCAAAATGCTTTATAAAAAGAAAGAAAATTTAGAAACAATATTCACATTCTTGGAGATTTTCCATATGGCTTTTTTCAGCTCTTGTTGATTATGTTTTCACCTTCTATTTGGGTTTTATACATACGGGTTATCATGTTTGAAATTCGTTCACTGCATGACTAAAAAGGATGAACTTTTAGTGGTTTATGGTTGGATAAAAAGATAAATGCGTAGATCTTTAGATTTCTCTGTAAGTGTATTATGATTCCACTACTCTATTTCTAGTAAAAAAGAATTTTACGAACGTGAGCCCTTGGGAAAAAATAGTTCTGGTTGGACACGGACACTATATACAAAGAATGAAAAATAAATATGAGGTTCAGTGAGACAAAGATGATAATTGAATCCGACCAAGTAGGTAACTGAGTCAAATTAATTATTCGGTAAAATAAAAATAATAGCATTGACATCGCATCAAACGATTAAAAGAAAATAAATAAAACATAAACCATATAAAAGCACCCAAATTATTTATTTATATTTTTTATAAATATAAATTAAATTTGAATAATCTAAATGTTGGATATTAAGTTTGGAACATTTTTCTTCGATCTAGTTCTCTATACGTAAAAGAGTTACTAATTTACTAAAACAACGGGAGAAAAAAATTAATACTTTAGATATTATCACCCCCAATATACTTACTACACAACTTACGCTAATAAATATAAAACGTTTATAATATCATCGGTTGAAAAAAAAAATCATAATCATTAAAAAAATAATTTGTGCGATAAAAACATTAAATATTATAAAAAGTTCATACAATAGACCTGGGGCATGCCCTGAGAAGATACAACAAGCTAATCGGAAAATAGGAGAAACTCTAAGTAAAACACATCCATAAAAAAGGAGGATGTCATAGTAGATAAACAAAGTACAAATCGATAACTAGTAGGCAGTACTAAGCCACGAAATAGGATTCGTGCAGCTATCCAGGGCGCCCATCTCCAGTCCAATCCAAAGACCTGCAAAGACAAATGTAGAGTATAAAAAAGAAGCCACAGATTATTATATAGTCCAGCCAATCTTGGTGCCATGAAATCTATATCGGAGATCCGACATAATTTGATGGGCTATCGAAGATGCCAAGAGCAGAGCAGAACCAAATATTCTTGAATTCCGTTCTTTCCAGACGTGGTAAATGACCGTGCCGAAGCAAAAGAACCAGCGATAATAGTCTCAAGAATTAGACCAATTTGACGCCTTACAGACCCAAGATTGCTAGCTCGAATAATTAAAAGGAAAACCTAGCTTATTGCTAGCAAAGGTCCATATACTCTGAGTGAAGTTGCATTCATAGAGGAGGTGAGATGTTGTTTCATCTGTAGGGTTACATAAGGCACATTCAATTGGGGTGACTAGACCCCAACTGAGAAGCTTGTCTCTGGTGACAAGCTTGCCCAAAATGGCAAGCCAAGAGATAAGAGAATGACGAGGAATATTGTATTTATTCCATACGAACCTTGCCCACCCCACTTTTGGGGTAGGCGTACGCCAAGCGTTGAAATTATCTTTAGTTGTGAAGGATCTACTTCTATCCTTTGCAGTCCAATAAGGAATATCGTTCGATAAGATGTTGGGTTGGGGGAGATTGAGGATGAGCTGATGGATCTCCTTGAGGTGATCATGACTTTGAGCTCTTGTTGACCGCCGGTTGACAGGCCAGTTCCATTCTCCATTAAGAATGATATCTGAGACTTTCAGATTATTTCCCAGCCATGAGTCGATAATGATGTTGGTTCCATAGTGGATTGCAAGAGACGAAGGGAGGAGCCACGGGTCGTGCCAGAAGGATGTGTTCACACCATTACCAATTGCTACCCTGTACAAATTATGAGCCAACGGGTGAAGACGAAGAATTTTCCTCCAAATCCACGAGGGAGAAGAACCAATAGAAATGTCCCAAAAACTTTTGTTTTTAATTTTTTTTCCGATTTTATCCATTCACACCAAATGGATTGATTTTTATTACTCACAATAGACCAAAGATGTTTGAGGACAGCCGCCTGATTACAAATTTTTAAATCTAGAATCCCAATGCCGCCCTATTTATAAGGAGTGGTAACCGAGACCCATGCCACTTTAGCCCCATGAATTTTCATTGAGGTCCCCGTCCAGAGGAATCGACTAATGTATTGGTTTAGTTCCTTAATTATTCTAGAAAGCATAATAAAAACAAAAGACCAATAGACTTGACTAGCAAAAATGACGGATTTGATTAATTAGAGTCTACCCGCATAAGAGAGATGTTTGGACGTCCAAGTTTCGATACGGGATGTGATCTTGTGAAGAAGGGGGCGACAGTCCCCATGGGTAAGCCGACCAGTTAGGAGGGGAACTCCCAGGTATTTAACTGGGAGAGAACCCTCCGGGAAATAAAGTACAGGTAAAAGCTCTTCTCTAGTTGAATGGTCAATACCATAAAGAAAAATGTGACTTTTAGAGGGGTTGACCTTTAGTCCAGATAACAGATAGAATTCATCAAGAGCTTATTTCATGAGAGAAAATCATCAGATCGTCTACAAAGCAAAGGTTGATGATTTTAAGCTTATGAAACTTCCTAGTAGAAGCATAAATTCTTATCTTGACTCTTCTTTCTGAGGATACTAGAGAGCACTTGCATGACTAGGACAAAAAGGAAGGGGGAGAGAGGATCTCCCTTTCTGAGTCCTTTTTTCCCTTTAAAATTGACATGTGGATCCCCATTTATATTTATAGAGTAAGTGGGGGAGGAGATGCATTTGATAATCCAAGTGATTATTTTCTGAGGAAAATACATCGCAACAAGGATATCAAGGATAAGATGCCAGCAAACATTATCAAAGGCTTTCATGATATCAATTTTAAGGGCTACATTTTTCCCTTACCTCTATTTTGATATCCCTTCAGGAGCTCTTGCGTTAACATAATGTTATCGGATATGTTCCTTCCCGTGACAACAACCAATTTGGAGTTATCATTAAGGTAGGGAAAATAGTCCTTAATTCTATTAGCCAAAATTTTAGAAATGATTTTATCGACAACATTGCAGAGAGCAATAGGTCTGAAATCAATGGGTACATACAAGGAGTCGTTTTTGAGAATTAAGGAAATTGAGGTAGAGTTCCAAGATTGCTTCAAAGTTCCAGTTTGAAAAAACTCTTGGACACCATTACAGATGTCCGGGCCAACTATGTTCCAAGTTGACTTAAAGAAACTGGAGTTGAATCAATCGGGACCAAAAGATTTGTTACTATCAATACTGAATAAAGCAGATTTAATTTCATCGTAAGAGATTTCAGGAATCATTGACTCTTTATCGGTATTATTAACTTAATTAGAGAGAAGATATGATACTTATTCCAAGCCAGGTAGTTAGCAGTGTGCTTAGTACCAAGGGATTTCTCAAAGTAACTAACAATTACTTTAGAGATATTAAAAGGAGAGAATATTGTGGCTCCAGAGTCATTCGAAATCGAGGTAATTTTATTTCGACACGGACGAGCTTTAATATTATTGTATAAGAATTTAGTATTCTTGTCACCCAACTTAATCCAATTTTCTCGAGATTTATGCTTCAAAAAATATTCTTCAACTCAACTCAGAAAGATGAAGAAGGAGGTCGCCTCATTCTCATTAGATACTAATCGAGGGTTGAGGGGGTCAGAGGCGAGATTAGATTGGGCCTCAAAATGAAGTGTTTGGGCATTCGAGACTCTGGCGCTGATGTCACTAAACTCCTTACGGTTAAGGGATGATAAGACCGTTTGAAGGCGAGTAAGCTTATCAGAGACCATTCTCATTCCAGAGGAAGATAGAGGAGATGACCAACTTTTGGTAACTATATCCTTGAAAAGAGGATGAGATTGGCACAAGTTGAAGTATCGAAAAGGTTTTTTCCTTCTTGGTCGGGGAAGACCAAGATGAAGGGTAACCATAGTATGGTCTGATGTGCGGAAGTGCCCAAAACGGGCGTGAGATATAGGAAAGCGCTCATCCCAGATCGGGTTGACAGGGACTCGGTCAATTTTAAAGAAGATAGGATGGGAAGGTGGCTTGTTTATCCAAGTGAATTGAAAGCCAAACAATCTGAGATCACTGAGATCGCTTTGGTAACAACAATTATTAAAGTCGTCAATAACAATTATCAGTAGAACCCAACCGCTCATCCGGATGACAAATAGCGTTGAAATCCCCGAGGATTACCCAAGGGGTGAGGTTGTCCTGGGTAGATAATTTAATTAGGTTTTTCCATAGGGGAATGCGATCGAGTGCTTCGTCAAAAGCATAAATAGCAGAGAGCCTGAAAGAGGTATTATACTTGTGACGTTTGGCCATACAATGAATATACCGAGAGGATTGAGAAATTCTGGTGACCGAGATCACACTAGAGTTCCAGATAATCCAAATTCTTCCTAAGGGATGGGACGAGTGGTTAGTGATTACATGCCAAAAATGGGCTATCTTCCTGATATTATAGTCCACATTTTGAATTTGGACTTTAGTTTTTACAAGGATTAATAAAGAAATACTATTGTTAATAATAAAATCAGTAACATCTTTTTGTAACAAGGTCGTTTAGACCCTGAACGTTCCAAGAAGCTATATTCATAAGGAGAATTACTTATAGTGCATCTGTCGGTGGTCCCGTCAGAGGACCATACATTTTTACCCTTGTCATTGGCTGTAACAGTGCGAAGTCTTTTAGGTGGTGAATGCACCTTCTCTCCATTCTCCACGTCCTTATCATCTTCAATAGAGGGAATCCGCGTTCCTGAACCCAACTCTGGATCAATCTCAGAAAGGTCTTCGTCAGAAGACGTCATCTGAATAGGGAAAAGTGAGAGCTTGATAGGCCCTTTTTTGCATTGGCGAGTGGGGTGCCCAAATTTTTTACAGTTAGCACACTGAGGTGGAAGACCCTGATATTTGAAAGATATTGTAATGGACTTGCCCCTTATCTTAAAGGTGAGTTCAGAGCGGATAGGGGGGGGGGGCGCTTTGATCATGATACAGATGTGAGCAAAGTGAAGTTTTTCCTTCCGTTCTGTTTGATGATCCACATATAAGAGTGGTCCAATAACTTAGCCTATGTTTCTTAGTCCTTCTGCCGTCCAGAGTTCAAAGGGGAGGTTAAATACCTTAACCCAAATAGGAATTTCCATTTGGGGATCCTTGATAAGCGGTGTTAGAGGTTCCGAAATTTTCAGAATCATTAAATTACCACCAAAATGCTATGAGGCTTCCTCCAACACCTTCTTAGACATCGCCTCAGACCCAAATTTGGAAAGGAAATATCCCTAAGGGAGATGCTTAAATTACATTAATCCATACTATTTCCACAAAGATTCCACATTAGCTTTGCGGAATGTAAGATTGGAAGGTTGAGTAAGAAAATATCCGAGAGGCAAGCCTTACAAGATTTCGTAGAGTCTAGAGTCGAATCCTTCATAATGAACTCATTACCCACCATTTCCATGTGATTACTGCCTATTACCAAAGAGGATCATTTATCGATATGGCCCGCTACTATACTCGCATAAGAGGAGGGGGAGTTAGTGATGAGTCTAGAATTAGAACTAGATATACCCCTTGGATTCTCTTTGGAGGAGAGAGAGATAATAGGCTTAGACGCTAAATGAGCCAATTTAAATTTCCTTCATTTTGGGCCTTTACCAGCATTTCTAAATTTACTGATTAAAGAATGTTAAATATAGCCCGACCAGCCTCCAATGAGGCCTTTTCCTTTGTTTAACCCAAATTCGCCATCATACTTGCCAGCATTAGAATACAGCGACCTGATTTTTCCTCCATTGGGTTTTCTTGCCGGCGTCGAGGAATGGAATCTGGAGGAGTTAGGGTAGAAGCTCTCTAATATCCGAACCACCAATTTGGAGCTGGACTTGGTTGAAGACGGTGATGCATACCCAATACAGGCTCTATTTTCACTCGAATCGTTCAAAGGAACCAGAGGAATCGCCAGGATGTCACTCTAGCAGAGGCGATCAGAGACCTAGCTCAGAAGCTAGAGAGAGCAAGGCAGGTTGGGGGCTTACAAGGGAGATCTTCCAAGGCTGATACTAGATTCTCATAGAACCCATCCCCACAGACAAGGGGTCCAAAGCTCCTGGAAGAAATAGAGTTGTCTAGAGGGGAATTTCCAGTTGCTTGAGAGAAAACAGTTCGAGGAAGGAAGGGTTCCAGGTCAGGGAGAAATCCCAGCAGTTCAGAAGACAAAGCCGATTTGAATAGAAGATAACCCTGGCCAGATTCCATGTGGTATCTGGCCATGGTCAACGCACTCTTTACGAATTCTTCGTGGGATGCAGGAATTTGGTGATTAGGAGGGATGGTTTAAGAGGCGGAGGGGGTTGACAAAGGAGTTGGATTGATGACCGAGATGATTGGTGGTTCAGAGGAGAAAGGGAACGATACAAGAGACAAGGAGAAGTCTTAGGTTCTTACGGGAGAGAAGGATCTCATAAGACCAGATGGTTCCGCCGGTCGAAGAGAGGAAGAGGGGTCCATCACAGGCTTGGAAAGGTGAGGGCTAACATGTAATAGATTAATTTTGGTTCTCGAAAGTCTTGGTAGTGAGGTAGGGTAATTGGAAGTGGATGTGGTTAAATAGTCTAACGAAAAGGTTAGGGCAGAGAGGTGACAAGAGGGGAAAAGATTGATGTGATGGAATTTGGGAGGATAGGATAGTAAGTTAGAACAATCCTAGTTAAAGGTAAAAAGGAACAATAGTACTGGCTTAGCCCAGCTTTAGAAGGAAGGGAGAAGATACTAGAAACGTTTAGGCTCAAGGCAACAGGAAACCAACAAAGCTTAAAAGGGTAGTCTATAGAGAAGAGAGAGAGGGAAATAACTCCAAGGGCTGACCAAAAGAATGAGAGAGAGGGAAGAGATATGTTGATTAGACCAGGGCTGAGAGAGGCAGGGTTTTGTCCTTTTGAGACTATACATGGAATTGGTTAAAAACATCATTAGGTTATAATACAAAGGAAAGAAAAGGGGAAGAGGGGTGATATCTGGTTAGTTGGGTCCAAACAGTTTGGCTCCATTCTAACCAGAGTGCCTTAGACAAAGGGGAGGAAGAGGCTGAGTTAGTTAGGAGGAAAAGGAACTGGAAAAAACTTTGTTGGCATTGACCATGTATTAGCCTTAGGGGTGAGGGTAGTACAAGAGTTGGACGGCTGACTAGGGAGGTAAAGGGAAGAGATAGGTTTTGGATGATGGAGAAAAACTAGGGGTTATAAGTAATGTACCAAGATAGGGGTGAAGAGGTTGGGCAGAGGGCATAGGGATGTACTGGTTTATAGAGGGAAATGAGAGTGGTGATATCATGATTGGACATACAGTGGATCATGCGGTGGGATGTAACTTTGCTTATGCTGATTCTGTTGGAGAGGAGGGTAAGTGGCCTTAACCAAAAGGAAAACAGGATGATGATGGGACTGATTGTACTTGTGTGGACAGAAAAGTACATCGAACACACTGAACAAAGTTGTATAGAGGGTGGGAGTAGGGCTTCAAAGGAAACCTCTAAGTAACTAGACATTTACTTCTGTTGAGGAACGTCGACAAAAGCAGCATAATACCCTAAAAACTTAGGGATCGGAGATTTGTTGCTCGATGAAACAGCCCGAGGTGGAAGGATCAGCAAGGTGATCATGGTGATTGCATTCTCTGGCCTTCCAGCCAGAGAGGAAGTCCACCAGAAGCTGGATGAATATTATCGTTAGATCTTGTTAGGAGAGGGGAGAGGAGAGAGGAGAGAGTTTTTTTATATGTTTATTTCAATTATTTGCTATTTGGTCTCGTTACATAGTCCATTGAATATGCTCTAAATATTTTTAAATAAATTATTATTGATGATAATACATTACTATAAATATCATCGTAAGTGTCTAATAATTACATGTTATTTGTCAATTATAATTCTACAGCGTTAATAATAAATAAATGCGTGCTCAATAGAATGGAAAAGATATTATAGTCTTTTGTAAAGAGGAACAAAATCAGCAATAAAATATCGAGTAATCATTTTACTATTATTTCAAAATATGTTCTTCCTTATGATTCATATTTTTGTGGGATCTACATTTTAGTTCTACGATTTTTTATGATTTAAAATTTAAAATATCGATCTATGATCTTAAGAGGTTTTAGGATTTTCCAAAAAAAGTGTGTATTTTATTGACTTAAAAACTATAAGTGATTCTAAATTTTTTAGTGTTTTATTTTTAATGTTTTTACAAAAAAAATGAATATTTTGACTTTTGTGAGATTTATAGCAAGATTTCTATGCTGTTTTCACTAACACTTATTGTTTTTAACAACTTTCCATTTATTTAAAAACTTCAATTTAAAAAAAAAAATCAAATTTTTGGTTGAACAAAAAGAACTTACACATTTTTCTACAAAATCTCGTTACCGTAAAAAAAATAAAAAATACAAAAGAAAAAGCATTGTGGACGAAGTTGACACTCGAGTCGAGGTTATCTTTCCGATCTATTAGCTCTAAAGTTAACATTTTCGAGGATATATCTATTTCCGTTTTGAAAACTTTTTTACCCGTAAATTATCAGCTACGAATCTCTGACACCAATAGTGTGCAACCTTAGCGATGGAAGTGGGAAAGTCTACTTTTGCGCTTGCAGTGCTATTTTATCACCGATGGTGTAATAAAGGCCACGTCGTTGGTGTGCCAGCCCTACACTTCGGTGTCATAGCCTGGTACCATGATTTAGTCATTGGCGGTGTGTCCTGATTCACACCGTTGGTTTGTTGAACCCGCACCAACGGTGTTCAAGTACAAAAAAATGGTATGAACGCTAGATATTGGTTCTAGCCTTACACCAAAAATGTTGATTTTTTTGTACTGTTAGTGTAATAATCCACCCCTTGTATAAAATTAATACACTATCAGTGGGTCTATTCCACTGAAAGTGCGGCTTATCCACGCCTCCTGTTTACCGTGTTTGTACCGGCGGTAGGAACGCCTCCTGTTTACCGTGTTGGTACCGGCGGTATGAAGTCGCAAACATATTTTTCCTGTAGTTTTACATTTTTAATTTTGAATATTTTGTCATTGTATGATGTTAAAGATTCTGATTTTATGGGAGAGGAGAATTTCAATGTTATGGATATCAGTGGAGTCTTCAAGGCTTACTTTGTCAATTGTATGGATTCGCTCACCAAAAAATTCAACTGGACGCAATAACAATTGGTTAATTAGGTTACGATAATGGCAAAGGACAACGAGTTCATAATTGTATTAACAATTGGTTAATTAGGTTACGATAATGGCAAAGGACAACGAATTCATAATTGTATTAAGACGTCACGATGATGTAAAAAACATAAAAACTCCTAGACTATTGTTTAAATACGAGCTTATCATTTGCGAAGGTGGTCGAAGAAGTGTTCCTTAATGTAAACCTACACGAATTTGGTAGAACCAAAGGCTTTTAAAAGGAAGTTTACTCGAACAAAAAAATGCCTATGTCCTTTCAAACTTAAAGGAAATATAGTAAATGATTAGTCATAGTCCTTAGAGATCATGTACAGGGTTCAAATCATAACATTGAAATTTCAATGAAGATTATTCATACTTAGGACGTTTGTCTAAAGAACAGTTGAAATTTGTAATTAGTTCTACCAAAATAGGATCCTGCCGAAGGGAAATTTTGGGCGAGTGAAAAATTTGAACCCTAAGAATTCGTTGTCTTTGCGCACTCTATACATTGATCAACTAAAACAATGGAATATGGATAAAGGTGATCATCACAATTCCAATACTTGTTAGGTGAACTAAGAAGGTTTAATTATTACGAATGATATAGATCGTGCGAAGAGAGAAACGATATCATAAGTGAACTTTTCTTCGAACACCCATTTAGTTTGGATTTGTTATGAACGTTTGCAAATGTGCTAATAATGAATAACACTACAAGCTAATAAGGTACGAAATTTCGTTGTATGTGGTTGTTGGCTCCACTTGTATCGGGAAGACTTTATACATCCGATTTGTATTTATGTCTCGAAAGAAAATTGGGAGATAAAAATGGTCATACAATGTTTGTAATTATTGATGGTAACTCACTGCATCAAACCACCATCTATTATTTTGACGGATAAAGGCTTACCATTTGCGAAGGTGGTCGAAGAAGTGTTCCTTAATGTAACCCACATGTTATGTCGATGGCACATTAACATGTATATCTTATGCAAATTGGAAAACACCATCAATGATAAAGAAAAGTCTTAGATTTTTTTAAAGGTGTAGAGTAAAATGATGTTATTAGAAATGGAACTCTCGTTCAATAACTATAAGTCGGAAATGCTTCTAAACTTCAAAAAATATCTTAAACAATCGAACACACTGAAACTGGGTTAGAGCCTTACTGTGATAAGTTTCTCACCTGGAAAACTAACAAGTCATTGCATTTTGGTAACCAATATATTAACCGCGCGGAGAACGCTCATTCCACCCTCAAGCATATTCTTAGTACGAGCAAAGATAACTTCGGGTATTTTTGGTTGAAGGTGCATAATTTGGTCCAATAGCAACATGAATACTAAAACCTCATTTGAAAAGAGTTGAGTGTTAGCCCTACCAAAGTTCTCAAGCAATTTTTAGGTCAAGTTCAGAAATAACATCTGTCACTATGCTTATAACGTTTTCCTCGGAAGTAAGATGTGCCAAAACAATGACAACTTACGTACAATATGCCTTTTAGTTGTGCTATAAGAACTACCCAAGGTATACCTTGTTCACACGACATCTTTGAGTTTATAAGTAAAGGCATAGAGGTAACTTTAAACTTTTTCCACGATCATTGGAAGAAGTTAGATATAGTTATTTTATCGATCTGGCGACGATAAAGTAATTGAAGGAAAACATTAATAAAATCGTACTTGTTATCATGGAAATCAAGGACGAAACACACATAGAGCATTTGTACAAGAAATGGTTTATCGTAGTTGGTGAGGTTTATGTTTGCGTGAGGGTAATTTTGTCCAGAGTTTTGTGGTATTTTTAAGGTGTTTAATGTTTGGATAGAATGTAAAGGGAGAATTGAGCTGCGTGGTTGTATTTAGTTTTCATTACCCTCATTTAATGAAGGTGGTTGAGTATTTATACCCTTATCCTTGGGCCACATGGGCTTTCGGGTTGTGCTAACGAATTCGGGTCGAATTTAAAGACCTATTAGTTTAAGTAAGCAAGTAATTAGCTTAGTCATGAAGTGATTAAGTTTTTAATACATTAGTTCAGTCCAGACAGTTCAGGAAGTGGAAGTTGTCCGAATTTTCCCTGTCCGGTTAGGTGGATGTAGTCCAAATTTCCCCTGTCCGGTTCTCATAAAGAGTGGTGACAATATCCGGACTCATTAGTAGCCCCTTTTTTAGGTGGTGTTCAAAGGCCTTTGGCAAGACCTAAAAAATAGGCTGTAGCTGGTCACAGCTATGTCCGGACAGATTTTCAAACTGTGTGATAGCTTTATCCGAACTGAAAAAGTTCCCAGAAACTAAACGGTTTTTTGCCAGAGATTGTGGGACACGTTTCTATCTCTGATTTGCCACATCAGCCGTTTTTCCCTAGAACGACGCTCCTACTTACTTCAAAAAGCAACCTCTTCATTTAACGAGGATGACATCAGCGCCGTTTTTAATCATTGCAACCCTTTCGAATTCTCCTAGGTATCAAAGCATCTTTTGTATCTTTACTATAAATTAGTCCATTTTCTACTGATTTATCATCTTCATCATCCTTGCTTTGTTAAACTTCAAAGCTTTCTCTCTAAAAAACAAACACTTTCTTTTGGTGTGAGTTTATGTGCACATCAAGAAACGCTTTAATAAAAGGTGGGTGGCTCAATTTGTTGGAGTTAGAAAAAGCTCAAAAAGTTGAACGAGAAAGGCGCCTTGCTGCAGGCCTCCCTATGTCCCCTCTTGATAAATCTAAAACTCCAAGCTCAGAGCCTGATCGGGGCTATTCTTCAACTAGGAGTGCCAAACCTAGGAGGTTGTTCCAACCCAACCTTTCACCAATTGTTTTGGCCTCATTGGTTCAAGAACCAGAGCCTACTGTTGAACCAGGACAAGCAGTTACCAGTTTTAAGAAACCTTCCCCATTCATTGCCATGGGGTCGGATGCTGACACCTCTCCAGAGAAGTTAGTAGATCGGAGAAGAGGTCGCTTGGTGAAAGGGGAAGCACCAAAAGCTACACCTTCCAAACCGGGGGTTAAAAATAGCAATACAGGGTCAGAAGCACCCATTAAGATTCCTAAGGACAAGCTGTCCGGCCCGGAGGCATCTAGTTCAAGTCTCTGGAAAGAAACCACTGCATCTGAGCCCCATCCGGAGTCCAGAATACAAGAAGCTAGTGATGTCCAACAATCCGGAGGGCCTGCTGAGCCAACCTCTAGCTCCCCTCACCCAAAACAACTGATAAACCTTCCATGATAATAGAAGAAGTGATGGAGGATTCTATCGAAGAAGCTCCCTTTGAGTCTGAAGTCTCCGGGAAAACAAGTGAGGCTGTTGTTGCCAAAAGGACAAAGGCAAGGAAAAACTATGCTTAAGGCATCCGGATTTGCCGGAGTGTCTTGTGGGAAAAGTGGGACCTTGTTTCCACAAGGTAAGTGTCAAATACCTGCTAGCTTTGCAAAAACTTAATTATGCTTTCATCCACAAAGCCGAACTGGGTCGGATGCGAACAAAATGGGGGATCCCGGAGAATGTCAAAATAAGGATTCTGGTGGATCCGGAGACACCGATGGACTGCAAGCTTAGTGAAATAGTTTTCTTCACTGAGCTCTTCAACTAGGGACTAAGTTTTCCCTTAGATCCGGAGATAGTCAAATATTTTCACCTCATCAAACTTTGCCCAAGCCAGCTGAGCCCCAATGCATGGTACACTCTCATGGCCTGTATTATGGCCTCCAGGCTCTCCGGAATTCCTCTTCCAATGGAGCAGTTTGCAGCTGTGGCATGCCTCTGCAGAAACCACCTTATTCCCTTCTATCACTTCAACATGGGTGATAACTACAAAGTAGTGGATGACCTGCTCGAGTCGGAAATGAATTGGAAGACTCAGTTCTTGTTTGTGAGTGGCGCAAGGGAGAATGGGAGGAAGATTAAAACCGGTGTCAACCCGAGCCTCCTTACCAGTAGATGGCGAAGCGATGGTAAGAATCCTATCTCACACTCCTATCTCTATTTATCACAAATTTGTTTATCTAACTTGTCTTTTTTTTTGTTTCTTGGTAGTGTTGCCTAAGGACTTCAGTGACTACTTGAAGGCTGGACAGACCACTTGCACCAAGCTAAATGCTTGGGCTGCTGAGAAGTGGGGGAATCGCTTCCAGAATTCGTTTACCATAGGCAATCTAACAAGGTCCTACCTTTGGAATACAACTGACCGGAGGGACTTGTCCTGGGAGGAGCTAACCATCCCACCCCCTCCGGAAGTAACCCTCAGGAAAACAGATGCACCGGACAGGTCGGTGCATCTGCCTGGTAGAGCCAAAGCCCTAAGCAAGATGAAAGGCAAGAAAGTTAAAGGCAAGCAGATTACATTTGAAGCCAATCCCACCGAAGTGGAGGAAGCTGCCCCAACAAACCAACAGGGGCCAGATCAAGGACAACTTGATGCCGCTCTTCTACAAGTAGTGGAGCATGAAACTACTAGGGAAGTGGTAGGATCTCCAAAATCCTCAAAGGCTACCAAGAAAGATAGGAAAAGAGGAGCATGAGGAAAAGACATGGAGGCCAAAAAGAAGAAAACCTCCAAGGGTGATTAAATTTCCCTCCGGCCTCCGGAACCTCTTCCTCCGGTCGATCCTACTGACCCCACTCAACCAGAAGGCATCCCTGGGGACTTCCAATCCGGAGGAGGTGCAGGAGGAGATATAAGCATTGATGGTGTTGATATTAGTGGTTTCGAAGAGATCGGTCTTTACTTCGAAAACCTCCCTAAGGATGATTTTGCTGGACTTTACCTCCCCCAAAGTTCTTCAAACATCGTTACCTTCAATGGTAAGTCTTTCTCTGTCTCAAGTGAAAGATATGTCATCACTCACTCTATATTAAGTAATATTCAGCAGTGCTTAATTTGGAGAAGCAAGTACGAGGTCAGTCATCCATCATTAATTCCCTTAATTATGAAAAAGAGAAATTGTCTGGCGACCTCCTTACTGTCAATCAAAATGTTGATGTTTTGAAAAGAGAAAATGAAGAGTTGAAGAAAAACCAGGAGGATTGGGCCAAAAAGGTAGCCACTTTTGAAGATGCCATCAAAGAACTTCGAACAAAGAAATCTGAGTTGGAGAGAGATCTATCTTCTTCCAGAGAAGAGGTGAAGGCTAGGGACAGGGTCATTCATACTTTAACCAATGACAAGATCTCGCTCGAGGACTCGGTGTCCAAGGCTGCACAAGAAAAATCTGATTTGCTAAGGGAGCAAGAGGCAAAAATCCAAGCTAGGATTGATACTTATACCAACCAAGTGATAAACACTCAGGAAGAAAAGTTTGCCAAAGTGAAGTCGGACATGGTCTTGCTCTTTCATGAGAAATTTCCAAAGAGGAATCTGGGAGACTTATGGACTTTTGTAGAGTATAAAGACCTCCCCTTCCACACGATGGTTGATGGTGACAAGAATGACTACTCCAGTGCTGACTCAACCGATAAAGAAGAGAACACCGAGGAGAGTCCGAATGAGGAAAATGACGACCTCAAGAAGAAGAAAACTAGTGAGGCTGAGCCATCTAAGAAAGCTCAGCCTTGAAGTATTAACTATCTTTAAATTTTGTGCAATCGAACCAAAGTCCTTGGAGGGCCAAGGCATTTTTTGTAAATGTGTCCGGCTCCGGTTCAGATAAACCTTTTCGTTTAAAAACTCAAAGTCCTTGGGTGGACAAGGCACTTCGTATGTTTTAATAGGTAGCTTTATTTTGCACAACTCTTGCATTCTTTCATAGTTTTTCAATTTTGGTGGCTAATGTTTAAACATCCCTTAGTTATTTCATAAATATTCTAAAGTGAGAGTGTTTAAATTCTCCGATGACAAATGTTTAAGTAGTCATCACTCCTTCAATTTAATCCGGTCTGTTCGAATAAAAATTTCACAAGAAACTATTAAGTAAAAACACTCCGGATTTTTAAGAAGGCATCAAATTTTATAAAAAGCACGGATACCTCATTAAAACCTTCCCGCGCCACCAGGGTAGGAAAGAGTATGCCCCCAAATATTTACATGAACTTTTAAACAAGTAAATATTTAACTAAATTTTATTCCAAGTAAGACCGGAGGTGTTCAATATTCCAGGGGTGATTCAAAATCCTTCCATCTTTGTCTTGGAGTCGGTATGTCCCAGGCTTAAGCTTTTCAATGACCACATATGGTCCTTCCCAAGTTGGAGCCAATTTACCGAATTGATTCTCTTTAGTATATAGGAAAACGTTTCTCAGTACCTTATCCTCCAGATGAAAATCCCTTCTCTTAATTTTAGAAGCGAACCCTCTTCTCATCAAACCTTGATAGTGTACAACTCTAAGGTGAGCTTTAACTCTTCTTTCCTCTATTAAATCAAGTTGGCCTCTGATTGCCACTTCGTTGGTGTGTTCAGAAAAGTTATGAATTCGAAATGAAGGGAGAGTAGCTTCTATGGGAGCAATGACGTCCATCCCATATACTAAGGCAAAAGGAGACTCTTGTGTTGCAGCCCCGGGAGTGGTCCGGTAAGCTCACAAAACCTCTTGCAAATAACTAGGCCATTTTCCAGCATCCCCTTCCAAATTCTTCTTCAGACCGGACAGTATTGTCCTGTTGGCCACTTCGACCTGACCATTTGCTTGTGGGTGGAAAGGGGAAGAGAAACAATGTTGTATGCCTCTAGAGGCACATAAACTCTCCATTTCTTTGTTGTCGAACTGTGGCCCATTGTTTGTTGTTATCTTTTGTGGAATTCCAAATCTGCAACAAATATTGGATAAAATGAACTCTATAACAGCTTTTGATATTGTACCTTCCAATGGAGCTGCTTCGATCCACTTCGAAAAGTAATCATTAACAACGATTATTGTTCTGCGCCCCCCGGATGCCATAGGTAGAGGTCTCACTAAATCCAACCCCCATCGAGCAAAAGGTATTGCCTCAGAAATTGACTCTAAAGGGATGGCTGGGATATAAATCTCATTGCTATATCTCTGGCATGGGTCACACTTTCTTACCAACTCCTTAGCATCTTGCATTATGGAGGGCCAATAGTACCCAACTAACAAAACTCTTCTTGTTAGAGCCCTGAATCCACAGTGAGCTGATCCCTCACCATCATGTAACTCAAAGAGCACTATTTGAGACTCGTTGACCCCTAAACATCGTAGAAGGGGTTTACTATAAGACTTTTTATAAAGAATATCTCTTAGGATGACAAAGCCACGAGCCTTGTATTTTACTTTTCTTGCTACTGATTTTTCCGGAGGTAAGATGCCATCTGAGAGATATTGAAGGAGAGGAAATCTCCAATCTTGAGGCTGTTTTATCTGTATATTGAAACTTTCTTCTCCCTTATCTGGATTGATTTGAATGGATGGGCACTCCAGCACATGAATCCAAGGGTAGGACTCAGTATATGCTGTGGTTGCCAAGGAGTCTGCAGTATATTTTCTGTTCAGGGTATCTGCTCATAAATGATGCTCTTGAAATTGAGTGCTACTTCTTTAAGAAGAAGTAAGTATTTAACCAGCTGTTCCTTTTTGGCTTCGGATTGACCTTGTGCATAATGGATAAGAAGCTGAGAATCGTTCATCAGCTTGACCTTTTTGGCCCCACAAATAAGAGCTAATTTCAAACGAGCTATAGTAGCTTCATATTCAGACTCATTATTAGAAGCCCTGAAAGCAAAACATATAGCTTGGTACATTCTGTCACCGTACAAAGAGGTCAAACATACCCCAGCACCACATCCCATGGTACTTGATCCACCATCAGTCCGGACGACCCATACATTTTTGTCTTTCACCCCAGTTGTTTGCTTAGTATCCCTATCTGAGTGAAATTCAACTAAGAAATCGACCACCGCTTGGGCTTGTTTGCTGTCCGAGGGGCACAATCAATATCGAAGTCCCCCAATCTCACCGACCACTTAGTCATTCTAGTTGAAATGTCGGCCTTTTGGAGAACATTTTTCAAAGGAAAAGACGTCCGGAAAATGATAGGGTGAGCCTGAAAATAAGGTCTCACCTTCCTCGCTGCAATCACCATGTCTAATGCTAATTTTTCAAGCTTCAGATAGCGTTTTTCTGCATCTATCAAGCTCTTGCTGGTGTAATACATCGGACGAGGATAATTATCTACTTCCCTTACCAATAATGAACTTATGGCACAATCAGAGACTGCCAAATATACGAAGAGAGTTTCTACATCAACGGGTTTAGACAAAGTCTTGGGGGAAGACAAGTGCTTTTTAATCTCATCAAAGGCCTCATCACACTGTGGGGACCAATTGAAATCTTTTGCACCTTTCAGAGTTTGAAACAATGGGGTGCACTTGTCTGAAGATCTTGAAATAAAACGGTTTAGTGCAGCCAGCCTCCCAGTCAATCAGAGTACTTCTTTAATATTCTGAGGAGGCTCCATCTGCAGTAAAGCATTAAGGTGGTCCGGATCAGTTTGTATCATTTTCTCACTTATCACATACCCCAAGAATTTGTCGGACTACACTCCAAAGACACACGTTTCTGTGTTTAATTTCAAATTCAATTTCACTAAGTTAGCAAAAGTTTCTTAGAGATCCTCCAAGTGTAGCTCTTCATCCACACTTTTCACCATCATATCGTCAATGTATACTTCCATGTTTCTTCCAATTTGATCAGCAAAAGCTTTGTTTACCAGCCTCTGATAGGTAGCCCCAACATTTTTTAAACCAAATGGCATCACCTTGTAACAATGAAGGCCCCTATCGGTAACAAACGCATGATCCTTCGGATCCACTTGAATCTGATTATACCCGGAGAAGGCATCCATAAAAGATAGCAGCTTGTTCCCAGATGTGGAATCCACCAACTGATCAATCCGGGGAACTGGGTATAAATCCTTTGGGCAAGCCCTGTTGAAATCCGTAAAATCGATGCACATACTCCATTTGCCATTTTTCTTTTTTACCAATGTCGGATTGGCTGTTCATAAAGGGTACTGAGACTCCTTTATGAGCCCCATTTTAGTAAGCCGGTCGACCTCTTGAACTATGACATCAACCTTTTCCTTAGAAAAAGCTCTTCTTTTTTGTATCATATGTGTTATGTCCCTTCGGATGGACAGTTGGTGTGATATAATATCTGCTGGTACTCCGGTAACATTAGCATTGCATCAAGCAAAAACATGTTGATGGTCTTTCAAGAACTTTAACATTTTACCCTTTAATTCTACTGTCATCTTGGATCCTATCTTGACACTTTTTCCTTCAGCCAAAGAATGTGTTTCAACTTCTTCAATCGGTATTAAAACTCCAGGGGTCTCTCTAGGGTCATCTATTTCACCCTCTCCCCCCAGAAATCCCCTCAAACTACTATTTCTTATTAATCCGAACTGCCACGAACGTCCGGGGAGCCAGTGCTGTTGCATAACACTCTCTTGATACCTTTTGGTTGCTCCGAACAACTCCCACTTGTCCTTGCACAGCATATTTCAAACATTGGTGGAATGTTGAGGCCACTGTCTGCATCCTAGAGAGCCAAGACCTCCCCAAAATAGAATTATAACAAGTTGGACAATCCACCATGACGAACACGATTCTAACCATCTTCTTAAAAGGGCCTTTTCCCAACAAAACCTCCTCCTCGAATTCCCCGATCACATCTGCTGAGCTTCCAGTGAAACCCACAATTGACCTGTTCGAACGCTGAATTACTTCTGGATTTTTCATCTTTTTGTAGGAAGTTAAAAAGAGAATATTGGCAGAACTTTCGATGTCCACCAAAATTTGCCTTATGTCATTGCCCGCGATGGATGCTCCTATGACCAGCTATATCCCTTAAATCATCCTCATCGAAAACAATGAAGGGAAACGGAATCTGCGATTGATAGGAAGTCATGCCTCCTTCCAGTTAGGTAGCTAAAGTATGACAAGCTTCTTTCTCGAGGAAGCAGTTGGTGCTGTCATGGTGTCTCCTCCGAAAATTGTGAGTGGCTCATAAAAGTTCATAAGTCCAGACACCGATTTGCAATGTAAAGCGATAACACCCACTCTATTCCGGGTCGGATCAGGGTCCAAGTATTCTGACTCTACATCAAACCACTCGATTATCACCATAGCCCCTTCTGGAGCAGATGTGCCTGCATTGTTTGGACCAGCCCGATGAGCGTTATCAGGCATATTTCCTCCACTTCTTTTAACATATTCCCCCAACTTTTCTCTTTCAATCAAATTCTAGACTTCTTGCTTCAAAGCAATACAATCCTTAGTGGTATGGCCAGTATCATTATGATACTGACAGAAACAATTGTTACGACTCTCCCTAGGAGATTGTAACGCAGCCGACCTTCTATAATGTACTTAGTCTTTTGTTTTGTCATAAATAGTGGCTACGTTTTCTTTTAATTCTTCAAACCACTCCGGTTGAACCCAAGGTTCTCGTTTAATTCTAGATTGTTGACTCTGTGCTGGAGCATCTGGCTGAGACTGAGCCTTGGCTCTGTTATGACTCTGCCCGGCCTCCCTAGCCTTGTTCCCGGACTGGTTTTGGTTTGGATTTGGTGCAACCGGAGCATACCTCAACTTCCTGTGCACCCTAGTTTTCTTTTTTTCATCTATATTGATCTGCTTTCCGACCTGATTCAGCAAACCTCCTCATGTCATGGCCTTTTTTCTGATTACTGAATCAGCCAGGTTTCCAGGGTTTAAGCTTTGCCTCAGGGTTTAAGCTTTGCCTCAGAGAAGCTATTGCTACTTCCAACAAATTTTCTTCAGAAAGCCACCCAAAAATTATCGAAATTTCTGATGCAGCCTTGTGGCAAACTGTTGTAGCACTTCAGGGCACTCCCCGTAAATAATTGGGAGAATGCTCTACAAAGCAACTTGTCGTCATCATCAAAATTCAACATGAAATTTTTGAACTGTTCCAAGTGGTTGTCCGGGTCTTTACTGCCATCGTATTTTTCTATTTTTGTATTGTCAAACCTCTTAGGGAGGTTTCCGGACAGGATCTTGGATGACAATGGAGATTGTCTCCAATTCCGGCCACGACTGAAAACGGTATCCTCATTAGGAGTTGCAAAGATACCTGGCTCATCATGGAAGGCAAAATAATCCATCACCATCCGATCTACGTGTCTTCGGCTATGAGATGATCATTCCATGCGTATCCATATTCTTGAGTATTTTTTTACTAACTTTTGCTTCTTTTTCGAACGTCCTTCCTTATTGCTGGATGACAGGGATTCTTTGACTCCAACTTCTCCTGAGGAGCTGTTAGAAGATTCTGAATCTGAATCAGAGCTCTCCACCGGTTTAGACCGGTGAGACTTTTTTGAGCTAGCGTGAGTCTTTTTCGTGCTCACATGGGTTTCGGAGGGCTCATACTCCCTTGGATTGTCAGTATGATGAGCTACTGACGCCTTAGACTTCTCTTTTGTGCCCATCTCTGCCCTCTTGGCAGCCCTTAGAGCTTCTATTTCAACTTTTAACCTATCTCGCTCCTCAATGGTGTATTTATCATTTTCTCCCACCACTTCGGCCAAAGTTGGTGGTACTTCTTGTACGCCCGGATTCATCCGAACTGGTTTTTCCTGATGGTTTTGAATGTTAGATTCAGGCACCGTCGTACTCCCACTATGGTCGCCAATTTGGTGAGGTTTATTTTCGCGTTAGGGTCATTTTGTCCAGATTTTTGTGGTATTTTTAAGGTGTTTAATGTTTGGATAGAATGTAGATGGACAATTGAGCTGCCTGGTTGTATTTAATTTTCATTACCCTCATTTAATGAAGGTCGTTGGGTATTTATACCCTTATCCTTGGGCCACATGGGCTTTCGGGTTGTGCTAACGGATTTGGGTCAAATTTAAAGACCCATTAGTTTAAGTAAGTAAGTGATTAGCTTAGTCATGAAGTGATTAAGTTTTTAATACATTAGTTCAGTCCGGACAGTTCAGTAAGTGGAAGTTGTCCGAATTGTCCTTGTCCGGTTAGGTGGATGTAGTCTGAATTGCCCCTATCCGGTTCTCATAAAGATTGGTGACAAAATCCGGACTCATCAGTAGTCTATCTAGAAACATCTCTCATTTTAGATTTTTTTATAAACTAAAAAAGCATGGTTGTCGAACTTCCAAATGTAAGTTATCTATTTCTACATCTATATCATCCACTAAACTAGCAAAATTATACCATTAACACATGCTAGATTCTGAGAAAGTGAGTGCACCATCGTTAGGTATATATTTCAAAAATTCATTGATCATTTTACAGAGCGGGAGCAAAACTCCACCTCATAAATTTTGAAAGGGTAGAGTTTCAAACACAAGAGAGCAGATTTCCTACACAAGAAAGTAGAACGATATATTCTAGTGGAGCGGTTGCTGTAAGTCAAGTGTTATGATGTCGGATAAACAAACAGTGGTTAATCGAAATGGCTACTTAAACCAATATTCTATCTTGTATAGACCTTTTATAACATTGATCAATGATGTTAAAGTCGATGGCCATTACGGTTATCTTTTAATTATGTTTTCTTTGGACGGACAACTAAATATATTGAGGTTGATTAGGGATGTCTTATACAATGATCTTATGGATTTCGTGTTCGTTTACGTTACAATGTTTACCAATATGGAGGATTTAAACAATATTGTGGAATGTGTAAAGTCCTCTAGCGATGTGGTTATTATGGATAATTGGATGACACTGTCAGAGACAGGATTCATGATCACATCAATATTTAAGTACATACTCTACTTTGTAGTGCGGTCGAAAACCATTCATGTTAGTTTCACTTTCAAACCATTAAAATATGCACCCTTCCTAATGTCAACCCGACTATAAATTTGGGTTGGTTTGGGTCAATACCAACCACTTTACCAATGTAAGCATTTAATTTTATCAAACTTTCTATAAAATTGACAACATCTATTTGATTTTTACATTACCACTTTGTTATGTGTTTTATTTTCTAGTTTTACATCGTGATTGACGTCCCATGTGCAATGATACATCTTTGTTGCATAAAACTACACTCAACAGATGCCAAAGGTTGGGGATTAAAAATGTATTCACTTTGGAAGAAATACAACGAAATTAAAAGCTATAGTTTTGAAACAACTGATTTAACATTTTTTTAAACTTACGTGCACTATTTTCAAAACTATTTGTCATTGTAATCTTTGTACTATTTACCATGAAAAAAAACCTGTATGTTATGAATATTATCAGAATAAAAAATTCAAAACAATAACATTAGATATAAATTTTTTAAAATAGTTACAAAGATTACATTATTCGTACGTAATACATAATTAAAATACAAACGCAAAAAAAAAACAAATAGATAGTTGACATAGTTGACGTTATAGGTGCGGTTATGGTGAGGGATATTTCCATCCATAGTCGAAGAGTTTTTCGAACGGATATTCCTCAGCTTTGTTAGTTACTTCAGAATTTTTGTAAGCGGTTTCAGCGTAATTGGTTTATGCATCCGCTTTATGTTTAAGTTCTTGCACCATATGGTCCAACATATATTTTATAATAAATTCTTGAGGTCTCATATTGTGAAAAATCGTGGGTTTCCCGTTAAATTTTATTAGGGAGATCCACAATGCGTATACTCATAACCATTTTCAAATAATTTAACCTGGCGACACTTTTTTCACCTCCGCTTAGTGATGGCATCAAAAAAACATAACATGTTGCTTCCTTGCCGTACATAGAGTACATTTTGCATAGTAATTTGTCAATCAAATCAGGAGTTTCTTTCGACATCGTGAGTTTAACGCAATAAATGACTTTAAAAGTATGAAGATCTCTGGGCACGTTCTAGTTCGTTACACGCGCACGTTCTAGTTCGTTACACACTATATACTGTGGTACATGTTTGGGATTAAACATTAATAAATCATACTATTGACTACCTTTATTTATAGAAGATGATTGGTGGGAGATAAATTTTATTTTGCAGGAAACCCTTGTTGGCGAGAACTCTCATTGGTGGGAAGTTCCAAATATTTGTAGTCATTTTTTAAAAGACTTAGTTTATTTTAACAATAAAATAGCATCGCACCGATGGGCTAGATTTTCCCACTGTTTATGGAATATTACGATGCTAATATGGAATTTCCTAACTGACATCGTCACTAATGCAACCGGTTGTGTGAGTGGCTTCCATCACCGTCAGGTAAAAAAAAATTAAAACAAATTAGCATCCCATCGTCACTACAAAAAAAATTACACGACTGATGTGGAATTTCCTAACTGGTAGCGCAAATTATCAACTGACGGTGTGAGTGACTTCCACCACCGTTGTATGTAGAAAAAAAATGTGATTATCTGTTATCAATAACTGGGAAACCACCAGCGGTGTGGAATTTTTACACTACTGGTGGGAAATGATTCTCACTTAGAAATTTGCTAACTGATAGCGTATATATTCAACCGTTGGTATGATTGACTTCCACCGCTGGTGTAAGTTAGGAATAAACTTTGTTACCTTGTAACAATAACTTATCCCACTGGTGATGCATAATTTTTACATTGTCGGTGGAAAAATTACGTTGTCGATAAGGAAGTTCCTAACCGGCAGCGTAGATATTCAACCGATGCTGTGACTGAATTCCACCTTTGATGTAAGTTATAAAATATTTTATTACTTTGTAAGAATAACTTGGCATCCCACTAATGATGTATAAATTTTACATTTCCGATGGAAAATATTACTACGGATGAGAAATAAAGCTAGATATTTCAAGCAGACTAATCCTATAGTAGAGGTATTTTAAAACTACTAAGATTGGTCTCACCACATGGTAATCCTATTATTAGGACAACTTATCTTTAAATTCTTCGAAGGTGATTCACCAACCATTTTGATGTCACTAACTCGCTTTTATATTATCAAAGCTCTCTAACATCGCTAAACGTTTCAACAACTCTATTTGGATTGGTACTTCCACACTAAAAAGGAAATGACTTCGAGGTCTCTTGTAACTACTAGACAAAATTCAAATCGGAGTCCATATTGTTGAAGCTGTTTAGATAGATGTTCATTGGTTCAACATTATTTAGAAGCTGTTAGTTTATGTTGGTCCAGTTTATGGGTCTTTTGTGAGTCTCTTATGGGTCTTTTGTGTGTCTTTTTTAGGAAACATCACAGTTAAATTTCTCTGATATGTGGGTAGTTTAACTTATGTTAGTGAAATGAATGAATAAAAGTCTTTTGATTTTCCAATAACTCATTTTCTTCTATATCTTTTAATTATTCTCACCATTAAATCTCTGTCTTCTACACTAACAAAGTGGTATCAGAGCCCTCTTCTTAAGGGATTTGTGAGGTTAAAATGGAAAGATAATTTTCAATCGCTGCACCACCCGTCTTCGATGGAGACAATTATTAAATGTGTGCAGTTCGTATAAAGACTTACTTTGAAGCTTTGGATCTTTGGGAAGTAGTAGAAGAGCATTACGAAATCCCTCAACTTCCAGCAAATCCTACTATGGCACATATCAAAGCACATAAAAAAAAGACGAGAAAATCAAAGGCAAAAGCTTGTCTATTTGCAGCCGTATCTTAAACGATATTCACACGAATAATGTCTCTCAAAACAGCCAAGGAAATTTGGTATTACCTCAAGGCTGAGTACGAATGAGATGAAAAGATTCGTGAAATGAAAGCCCTAAATTTAATTAGGGATTTTGAGTTGTAAAAGAAGAAGAAGTCTGAGTGCGTGAAGGAGAACTTTGACAGACTTCTCAGCATTGCCAACAAGGTGAGATTGCTTGGGTCTGAGTTAAAAGACTCAAGGATTGTTGAAATGATACCGGTGACTGTTCCATAGAATTTTGAAGCAACTATTACTACTATGGAGAACACCAAAGATCTGTCAAATATCTCTCTTATAAAACTCTTAAATTATTTACAAGCACAAGAGTAGAGAAGGTCTATGAGGAAATAAAGGGTGATTGAAGGTGCCCTGCCAGCAAAGAATCAAGACAACAATAGGTATAAAAAACAAACTTCAAAAATCAATGGACGAGTGAAGATTCATCTAGCAATTTTCAAAAAAGAAAAGAAGCAGATGTGAGTAAATCCTACCCGTCTTGTTGTCATTGTAAAGTTTAAAGTCATCCACCATACAGGTGTTGGAGGAGACCTAATGCTAAATGCTCCAAATGTAATCAACTTTGGCATGAAGTTGTAATCTGTAAAGTCAAGGATAAGATGCGGATGCAAAAAGTAGATACACGTGTAGCTGATCAAGAAGAAAAACAAATATGTTGTTTGTGGTCACTTGTCTTCCGGTCATAGAATTGAGTGAAAGCTGGTTGATTGACTGCGGGTGGACAAATCATATGGCATATGATAAAGAGCTTTTTGAGGAATTAAAATACACTGAAGTCAGGAGAGTGAAGATCGGAAACGGTGAACACTTAGAAGTCAAGGGAAAAGGTAAAGTAGCTATAACAAGGTATGAAGGTACAAAGTTTATTTCAGATGTTTTATTTGTACCAAAAATTGATCAAAATCTTTTAAGTGTTGGTTAATTGCTTGATAAAGGCTACAAAGTGTTGTTTGAGAATCAACACTGCCTGATCAAAGATGCTAGTGACACAAACTTGTTCAATGTCAAAATGAAAGGAAAAAGGTTTGCTCTAGATTCAATGGAGAAACGAGAATTACTTTCTCATGATATATGGGAACATCATTCTAAACCATGTTTTAGTGAGCCATCTTATCGTGCCACTGAAATTCATGTAGATGAAAGTATCAGGTTAACCAACCTGTCTCAAGAAGTCTATGATGTTGGTTATGGTTCTAATTTTGAGTCCTCGCTGTATCTGTCTAATCAGATGTTTGAGAACTTTAGTAATCAAACAACTCACAGGTCATTACTTCGAGAACAAATTAATGAGGTTCATCTAAAGGAGACTTATCTACAGTTTAACCAAATATTGTCAAGTATTTGGAAAGTCGTTGACAGTGTCAATGCTTTGATAGATGTTGGTATAAAAAGGGAATATCATACTTTACTTCTATCTTCAGACGCCTTTGAAAATGGAATTTTAATGGACAAACATGATATTGGTGTAGAAGTCCAGTTCGATGATGTTATCGACAAACAACTTGTGATAGTAACAAGAAGTCTTGAGCTTTCGGTTGAAATAAATCTTTCGGTTGAAAGACATACATAAGTGAATATTGTTGCTGCTAGTGAAAGGCGCAAAAAATCGAAGAAGAAGAAGAAAAGAATACCAAAAAAATTAAACAGCATCTAAACAAGAAGTGTTGAAGTTGTTTACATAGTTGTTCATTGGTTTAACATTATTTAGAAGTTGTTAGTTTATGTTGGTCCTGTTTATGGATCTTTTGTGAGTCCTTTATGGGTCTTTTATGTGTCTTTTTTAGGAAATGTCACAGTTAAAGTTCTATGAACACGCTTTAGTACTTGTGGTTTTTAGTTAACTTATGTCACTAATTTAACTTATGTTAGTGACTTTTATCTTGTATTTAAAGCTCCATCTACTAAATGAATGAATAGAAGTATTTTGATTTTCTAGTAACTCATCTGCTTCTCTATCTTTCAATTATTTAAAGCTCCATCTACTAAATGAATGAATAGAAGTATTTTGATTTTCTAGTAACTCATCTGCTTCTCTATCTTTCAATTATTCTCACCATCAAATCTCTCTTTAGTCCTTACTAATTATACATAGTTACAAATATCCTCTTAAACTTACATTAGTCACGGATTAAGGACAAAACATACATCAATTATAATTAAATCCTTAAATTTAGATTATTTACAATTTAGTCCTTAACACTCGATTTCCATATTAGAAGCTCCCCTAGTTCTCATGTTAGTAAATGAATGAGAACTAAAAAGTCTTCAAATTTTTTTTGTCTTCAAATCTTTACATATTCGAAAACTCCCATACGCTATGTAACCTGTCAAAAACTTAAAAGAAATCATTCTAAGCAATTAGATTAAATAGTTATTTGAAGCACTTATGCAATTTAGCATCTTAAAACATATTTGAATTAAAGAATAAACGCAAAATGGCCTCAAAAATCCTTGATAGTTAAACGTTAGCTTGAAATCACTTCAAATCGATGTAATAAAATGTTGGCTTCAAAATCGTTCTCGAAATATTATGTAAATATATCATCTTTGAATAATCATCCTCGAATATAACTGTTATATATATAACCGTTAAATTCATCATAACCATAGTAGTCTAGCCTGACAGATGTCGAACATTTAACCAAATCACTGATTCGTATTCCAACCTATCATCACAAAGTTCTTTCCACCTTCACATGCCTTCACTTGCTTTAGTATAAATACAACCTTCCTCTCATTTCCACTCTTCTTACATAGAAACCTTTTTAGAGAGAAGTTAGAGTTTATGGCTACCTTCATCGTGCTCTTCCCCTATTCTCAAGATTTTCACCAGAAAATTCAAACTTCCCGACCAATCTTGATCCTCTCCGATCAACTCTCACTTGGTTTATGAGAAAGAAACCAAGAACCAAAAAATCGAAGGCCATTCTACCCAAAACACCTGAATCTTTTGATACTGATAGTAACTTAGTGTTCAGAGCTTACGATTACTTTTGTATTACACAAAGGGATGAAGAATATCGAAGAGCTGGATTAATTCGAGGAGGTCCAATCAGAACTACTACTGAGACATTCTATTACGGTAACTTCGATCCTACTAAAGTTCCAATTTTTTCACCTTCCCCCGGAATCAAAGAACAATCCTCATCTAAAATCTTCGGGCCTAAAACACCTCGAGTCTCCTCATCTCAAAGTAAAATTTCTCCTCTAAAACCAAAAACAAGTAACCCTGGGAGATGAATCAATAATCATCTGAACTCTTTCTCCTCCAAATCCAACTACTAATGATCCTCCTCAAAGAGAAGTGATAGAGGAAGTGCCTCGAATTACTAATCCCTCTACAGAAACGATTATCCCAATTTCTCAAAATCTTCGAGAAGAAACTTCAAAATCCAACGAAGCTGACTCAGAGGCTACAAAAACCAATCTTGAGGCTGAATCTCAAGAAGAAGCAGATGCTTGCTTCATCTCTGAAGAAGAAAGTGCTAAAATTGGGAGAAACCTAAGGAACCTTGATAGCAAATACATTATTGCTTTGAAAAAAGTCCGTTACATATACTACAAGGAAATCCAAGCTTCGGCTCTTAAGAAACAATGGGGAATGGGAGAAAACCTAACCCTTCGTATGCCAAAGAAAGGAGAAACTCCCCTGGACTGCAAGGATGATGAAGTAGTAGTATACCCATAAATCATCAACTGGGGTCTTCGATTTCCACCAGATCCAATGATCGTGGAGTACTTCGAACTCCTCATTTTATTCCCTACCCAGGTGACACCGAATCAATGGTACACCCTTATGTCAGTGATCATGGCATCTCGTCTATCCAAAATTCCCATCAGCATTAAAGACTTCATCTCACTAACTCAACTTTCAAAAGATCTAAAGCTTCCCTTTTACTACCTCACATTGATGGATGACCTCAAGATCATCGATGATCTTTTGGAGGCTGATAAATTCTGGAAGCAGAAATTCATCTTCATATCTGGAGCTTGGGAAGACGGTAAAGTGATTTCCGAAGCTAACCCTTCGAAACTAACTCTCGTCTGGAGAAGCAATCGTAAGTTTTTCTAATTTTTATGTTCTAATATGAAATTTATCTTTTTCTTTGTTAAAATTTTTGTTTTGCTAATTTATACTAGAAATTTCGAAGCGTTACTCAACACGTCGAGAAGCTGCTACGAATATTTTTCAAAAACTCGTTGCATGGGCTGAAAAGGAATGGAATAGTGCATTTCATACTACCTTTCAGCCCATCACTTTCCTTCATAGCCATTTGTTTCCAATCAAAGAAGGTGGGTTGCCTCCTCAAGATTTATCATCCGAACCAGATCTGAAGCTTGTGTGCCAACGAATACCTTGGCCTGACTGCAAAGTCATTCTTCCCATTCGCAACAGATCGGATATGCATTTTCCAAACCTCTCTCATACTTCCTTCATACTACCTTTCAGCCCATCAACCTCTCTCATACTTCCTTCATACTACCTTTCAGCCCATCAACCTCTCTCACCCATCGGAGAGGGAAAAGATCAAGAACCATCATCAAAGAAAAAGAAATTTTCCTCTGGTTCCCTCGGAAAGAAAAAGAAACAAATGAGAATCACTTCGTACAGTTTGGTTGATGAGGACGAAGTCACTGTTGCTCAAAACCCACAAAACCCTTCAATAGAAAATCAGTCAAACAAAGACAACCCTTTGATAGTTATTGAAGATAGCACCGCCAATGAGAATCAAGCCACTGCAGCCTTCGACCCTGAAATGTTTATCGGCTTTGAAAATACCGAAGCACTTAGTAGTGAAGAAGATCTTGTTCTTTAAGTAATCCAAAACCATATGCTTTATTTTGGGAGACCAGAACCAATTGAAACCTCTCTAGTAGCTACTCGCTCTCTTGAGCCCATCACCCTAATGGTTCAAGATCCTATTACATCTGAACTTCGTGTTCCTACTCCAAATCCTGCCAACTCTATCGATTTTCAGCCATTGGTCGAACTTGATGTTCCAGCAAAGAAACTTGCTTCCCAAGTCGAAGCTTCTTATAACCATCTAAAGCAGCTGGCCAAATATATGGTTTACTACAAGGAAGCGTACGAAGTTGAGAAGAAGCTTAGAGAAATTTTGCATGGCAAAGTAGTCGATCAATTTCATGCTTATGAAATGCCACGGTCCGAACTAATCAAAGGTGCTCTCTGCATAAATAATCATCTGCGAATCAACCACCTTGTGGAGACTGAATTGCTGACGAACACTCATAAAGCGGAGTTGAAGAAAATCAACACTAGCCATGGTACTGAACTGGCCACTGAAAAAGATAACTTCAGTAAGCTTCGAATTTCTCTCATTCTTTGTGAGACAAGAAACAGAGAACTAGTTGATGACATGGCTAAATTTGGTGTGGATAATAATTGTCTGAGGGTAGGCTGGTAATTTCAAGTGGAGTTTTAAGGTGGTAAATGGGTGTTTAACGGTGGTGTTTTGGTGTTTAACGGTTAGAGTAGGAAGTATAAGCTGGAGAGATAATTAAGCAGCTTGGTCGCAGTTAATTCTCATTACCCATAGTTAATGCTGGTGGTTGGGTATTTATAGTATGATGTTTGGGCCCTTATGGGCTTTCAGGTCATGTTTAATGGACCCGGGTCATGTTTAAAGACCCATGAGTTCTAAGCAGGAGGGCAGGTAGCTTAGTCAGGAAGTGTTTAGGTTTTTTAGTACTTTAGTCATAGTTCGAACAGCCTTAAGTTTACAGTGTTCAAAGTAATCTGTCCGGTCCAAGTGATCTGTCCGATTTATGTCCTTGTAGCCTGTCCGGTATTCGGAGAGACTTAGACTGATTTACCCTTCCGGGGAGCATGCTGAATTCGGACTCATCAAAATTGAAGAAAAAATTCGAATTTGAAAACGTTGTTGCTGTTAGTGTCGCCGAAGCTGAACTTTCAAAGGATATGCAAACACCTACTCTTAATGACTTTATCCAAAATGACAAATGACTTTTGTATATTATTATTTTCCTTGCATTTTATTCGATGCTGAATTTTACAAACAAAATAACTACAAAACCTTAACAATTTAATGTAAACTTACCTCCTCGAATACCTTAACAAAATTGGTAGATATTTCAGCTCTTCGGATAAAAATTAGTACTTCGAAAAATATTAGTGTATTGTTAAGCTTTAGTAGGTCTTCAAAAAATTCTCAGTGTGCAGTTAAGCATTCACTTCAAAATAAAAATGTAATGTAATTAACAAACATGGTTGTTTCTTCGAAAAGTGCCATAAATACTTCGAAACAATCTACTCTTAACTAATCTCAAAGGTGATTAATCTTTGATGATTTTTTAAGATAGTAATCAAACATATGTAAACAACCATTGGCCAAAAAACGAACTTTATTGATAATATTGAATATCTAGACGACACCTCGTTAAAACCTTCATGGGCCAACATGATAGGAAAGAGTGCGCCAGTCAAAACAAAAATTCCAAAGTATAAAAACATATCAACTCCCAATAAAGCTTCAAGTGTTGAATACTCCATGGATGTTGAATCATTCTCCCCTCGAAATCACAAAGACGATAAGACCCCGAGTTGATTCTTTCAACAACTGTATAAGGCCCTTCCTAGTTTGGAGCCATTTTTCCGGGGTTATTCTCCTTTGTGTGAAAGAAAACGTTCCGCAACACTTTATCACCTTTTTTAAATTCTCTTCTCTTCGCCTTCGAATCATATCTATTTCGCATAAGAGTTTGATAATGGATTACATTCAGATGAGCTCGAAATCTTTTTTTGCTCAAACAATTCCAAATTAACCCTTCGAATTTCGTCTTTAGACCTTTCAGAATATTGAGATATTCTAAAAGATGACATCGTAGATTCAATTGGGCTGAATCCATCCATAACATATGCCAAAGAAAAATGAGTCTCTTTTGTAGCCTCTCTTGAAGTTGTTCAATATACCCAAAGCACCTCTTGCAAATAGTTTGGCCATTTCCCTCCTGCCCCGATAAATTCTTCTTCAAGCCATCTAAAATAGTTTTGTTTGTCACTTCCACTTGTCCATTAGCTTGAGGATGAAAAGGCTTCGAAAAACTTTGCTGAATTTCTTTAGAAATTCAAAATGCAGTCATTTCCCTATTATTCAACTGAGGGCCATTATCTGTTGTGATCCTCAGAGGAACCCCAAAACGACAACAAATACTATTCACAATAAATTTGATAACATTCTTTACCTTTGTTCTTGATAGCGGTTCTGCCTCTTCCCACTTTGTAAAATAATCCACCGCTACAATTATCATTTGTTTCCCCCAAAAGCATCGACAAAGGTCCCACCAAACTAATTCCCCATCTATCGAATGGTATTGCCTCGGATATAGATATGAGTGGTACTACTGGTCTGTGAATAGCATTGGAAAATCTCTGACAAGTATCACAACCTCGTACTAAATTCTTAGCATCGTTCTTGATCGTAAGCCAGTAAAACCATGCAAGTAAAAATCGAGGTGATAGAGCTTTGAACCCACAATGAGCTGACCCTTCACCATCATGCAACTCTAATAATACTTCTTGTGATTCTTGCTTTCTTAACCATCGTAATAATGGTTTTCTTAATGCCTTTTTATATAAAATCTCTTCCAGAACTATATATCTGAATTTACCCCTCAACTTTTTTGCCATTTGGGAATCATTTGGCAGTAGTCTTTGAGTCAAAAAAATTAAGAATATCCGATCGCCAATCGCATCGACTTTCATTAGTGATAAAAAATTCTTCTATGCCTCCACACTGGCTAGATTGAGTAACAATAGAAGGATTTTCTTGCAATAAAATCCAAAGATATTCTTCCTTGTAAGAAACATTTTCTAAAGAATCAACCATCGTGTTACTTCCTCGCCTGATATATTCCATAACCACGTTGTCAAACAGAAGCATTAAATTCTGAAGCTCCCGAAGATACAAAATCAAGCGATCTATCTTTCCAAGCGCACTGAAGTTGCCCCACAAATTTTCTCCAATCTCAAACCTGCCAAAGCAGGTTCGTATTCAACTTCGAAGCATGAAAACCAAATTTAATTGATTGAACCATTGTCTCTCCCGTCGGAGCTATTAATTGAACCCCAGCACTGCATCCTGAAATATTGGATCCTCCATCCGTTCGAATAACCCACCTCGAATCAATAGGTAAAACTTTTTTAGTTTCTCCCTCATCTGATTGAATTGAGTGGAACTCAACAAAATAATCTGCCAATGCTTGTGCCTTTATCGTTGTTCGATGTGTAAATAAGATATCGTAATCCCCCAACTCCACTAACCATTTGGTCATCCTCCCCGAAATATCAGGTCGTAAATTTTTTTTAAAGGGGAATGAAGTTCAGACTTCGATAGTATGAGCTTGAAAATATGGACGCATCTTCCTAGCAGCAATCACCAACGCTAATGCTAGTTTTTCTAATTTCATATTGAAGAATACAGAAATAGCTCTAAGGTAATTTTGTGATACGAGTATCTTTTAGTGTCAAAATAGTTTTAAGTTCTTTGTTAAGAAGTCGTTTTAAAGAGAGAAAGTAGTTACTGAGTATGGTCCCTTTATAGAATTATGATGGGCCCCACACGCTCTAATCACTAATTATTTCACATTTAGTCCCTGAGTATTTCTATTACACATTTAGTCCCTGAACATCTCTATTTTCTCCTATTGCTACTTTATTCATACCTTTTATAATATTTCCCCAACGAAAATACTTCCTTGAAATTTTCCTCCTCGTTTTTAGTCTCCCTTATCAGTAGCCTCCCAGTCCTAGTAAAAATAATTTTACTGGGACTGTAACGTCATCTCTGAATCTTATCTTGCTCGTTTTGGTGCGCCTTGAAGTTGCGTTTCCTCAGATACCTTTTATTCTCCATCTGTCCTCGAATAATACCACTTCACATATGTTCTCTCTTCGAAAATCTTCAAATACATCTTCGAACATCTTTCTTCGAAAATCTTCGAATATATTTTCTCTTCGAAAACCTTTGAATACATTTTCTATTCGAAAATATTTTCCCTTCGAACATCTCTGTTCGAAAAGCTTTCTTCGAAAATGTTATGCAATATACACTAACCAGTAGCCCCCCCCCCCTCCAATCCTTACAATTTGTGTTGAAAAAGGTTGAGTCATGCTCGTCATCAAATAATGTGCCTCGAAATTAATTGTCTCAATAACGATATAAGTTCCCATATGGAACTAAGAAATTGCAAGGATTGGAACTCGCCGAAAAATCTGTGCGAACTTGCATATCTCAACGAGAAAGCTCCCTCTTTTTTATGACGTCATGGGCCATATTTTCTTGTCACAAAGTTGTTTTAGAGATCCTATCCCTGTTTCCCATGCATTTCATCATGGAATTGCCTCTTTGCCTTCTCCCTCGATTTTCGAGTCAACAAAATCGTACATATGTTACTCGTAATGCCCCTAGGAAAACAAAGGAAAATGTCCCCAGGCCATTGTATACCCTGAAAGCCCATCTTCCTCTATAAATACTGATCTCCATCATTGTCATTCCAAACTTTTCTTTCTAAAAATTTTAGAGAGAGAAAGGTGGCTCATAAACCTCGTCGAATTCCAGAGTGGCTTTGAATCAGTAAGAAATTTCAAGATAGAGTTTCTGCTGGAGAATACATTGAGCCTCAACCCCAACCACATATCACCACATTCTACGGTTCCTGGCCTCCGTCGAGATTTTGGTAGCCATTATTCCCATTCGAAATTTCGCAATATAATCAAGCTTCTGATCTCCGTCCCTTCGAACTTATGGGGAAAGATAGACATCAAAAGCACTCATCTGGAAAGAGGAAAATACACCCTAAGGATAAGAAAATTTCTCAGGAGCAAAAACGTGCCAAAGAAACTCCCACAGCAACCCCAGACCCTCCTGTGGCTGTGGTAGTTGAAAACCCTCCTCGTAAAATTGACTCTTCTGGATCCAGCCTTCCAACCACTCCCTCAATAACGGCGACCGAGAGCCCTCCATTTAACCCCTCAAGAACAACCATTACCGAAAAGGATGCTCAAGAAATGCGAAATAAATCCTTAGCTCTGAAAGGGAAAGAAGTAGCCTTGGACGCTCCTGAGCCAGAAATTCAAACGACTTTTCCTGCAAAGCAGAACAAAGCTATTATAATTCCTTCGAGTTCTTCTAGTCGAACGACTACTGCTCCCCCAATGATTTTTGAGGATCAAGCTCGCAGGATCGCCCTTAAATATAAAGGAGACATCACTCTTCCCTTAGAGCTTGATGTCATCGCAGTGTGCAATATTCGAGGGATTGAGAACAAACACATGGTTTCTTTGCACAACATATCTTATAAATATTTCTACAATGCAGAAGAGCCCATGCTAAGCACCCGTTGGTGCATTCCTTTGTACATCAACATTAGATTCCCCTCGGAAGGTGAGACCCCCTTATAAGTTAGAGATAACGAATTAGTTGTTTATACTGCAATTTTGAACTGGGGGTTAAGGTATCCCTTATACCCTTTTTTTATCGAATATTTTGCTAAGATAGATCTCTGCCCATCCCAAGCCGGTCCAAATATGTGGTTCACCCTCATGGCATGTATCATGTCCTCAAGGATTTTGGGCAATGAATTCTCTTTGGAACAGCTCATCGGCTTAGCTGGCTTAACAATGAACCCTTTTTCCCATCTTACTCACTAACTTTCAACCGAGGACAAAAAGTCTTGAAATACTTGTTAGAAGCTGATAAAAAATGGAGGCAGCAGTTTATTTACTTTTCTAGCCACTGGGAGACAGGATCCGAGGCGACTCCTTCAAATCCTCACAAGCTCACGCTCTTGTGGACCAATAAATGTAAGTTTATTACCACTTGTGCTTTTCATGGCCCCTCGGTTAATGATGTACGAACAAAGAATTTTGCAACTATGACTGGAGTGTCCAAGCTATATGCAGACTACTTAGAGAGTGCCACCACTGTTTTCACGAAACTCAGCTTATGGGCCAAAGAGAATTGGGAGAACCGATTCCGTTTATGCTTTATGAATAAAAACTTGACCAAGAGTCGACTTTGGAGGTTAGATCCCCTCGACCGTTTGAGTATGAAAAAATTGATGACTCCTCCTTCCGAGCAAGAAATTCTAGATCGAGTGACCAAGAAGGACATAGTCATTTATCTCCCAAAACGCTCTCGTGCCAAAAGCCACCTTGGTGAGTCCGATGAAGAAGTGTCCACAAAATCATTCAATCAGATTTCGAGGGGCTAATTTCCAACCACGAGCCATCCTCTTCGGCAAACACTAGGACACCTATGTCAACTTACCCTGCAAAGAAATCTATCCATCCTAGCAAGAAAAAAGACCCCAAAGAAAAAGAAGGCCAGAAAAAGGTTGTCCTAGAACCCATACAAGAATTATCCGAGGACGTGAAATCACCAGATGACGCTCCAGAAATTTCCCAAGGCACTGAGGCCTAAGATGTGTCAAGTGAGCCTGAAAAAAAACTGGAGAAAACTTAAGTCAAACTCCCACCTCTCCTTATACTCAAGCTTCAAGTCCTTCTCCAATTGAAAACTCTCCTACATTAGCACCACTCCCAATTCCTTGAAGCGATCCTCCTCAGAATGTTGATCTCAATATTCTAACTGGTGAGTCATCAGATTTTGACCCCACAGCACTTGGTATACCTTCGAGTTCCTTCGAAATTCCAGCCCATGATGAATTTTCATTAAGTCTGCAAAATCTTCTTCATGGTTCTGTCAACATGGGGAGAAAAATGTGGCATCTAGAAGACCGAAACAATCATTACAAATTCAAGGCGTCCCTTGCAGCTTCCCAACTTGAGGAGGCAAAGAAGCAACACTCTGTTGTAGAGGGTCAAGCGGATGCACTTTATGGGAAGTTGTCTGCCGCCGAAAATTATGTTACCATGCTCGAAAGATACTGTCAGGAGGAAAGAGACCTCTACCAAAAAAGACAGGGGCACAAGAGAGAATTTTGGACAAACTCCAGAATTCTCATCAAATCGTATGCAAAGGATTGAAGGATTGTTGTGATGATTACGAGAAAATTTCGGAGGACGGAAAAAAGTTAGTGAAAAGAATCGAAGATTTTCCTAGACAAGTTGAAGAAGAGAAAGAAAAAGCTGTGAATACTTATGCAGCCAAGTGTGCAGACAGCCTCAATGCTCGAGATGCTACAATCCGAGCAGGCCTAATCACCCAAATTCACGCAGAACACCCTAAATATAACTTAGGTAGTTTTTGGAAGCTCGTCTCCCCTGACCTTCGCCCACCTAACATTGTGGTGAGTGATAGCGAGGCATCAGATTCGGAGGAGAGTCCCCCCTCGAATAATTCTGATTAGTTAGCAGGTTTAACAATTTTTGTGTGTAAGTCTTTGCAAGGCAAATTTTGTAACCCACCTGATTTTATTCGAGGAGAGTGACTCCTCGGATCACTGTGTATTTTAATTATGGAAATGAAAATCGTACAACTTGTTAATTCTCATATTTGTCATATGAAAAAATCAGTGTATCCCAACTTGCGTTGAATGGTTGCTTTATGCCGATTTGCATCGTAATATTCTCTGTTTGCTATGTTAAGGCTAGCTTTTTCGAAGCAACAAAAAATGTCGTCCCAAAAAAAATATGAGGCAAAAAATATCATGTCGGAAAGAATAATTCGAGGCACACAATATTTCCTTGGAGCGTATATTTCGAGATATAAAATTTTATGACAGAAAGAATAGTTCGAGGCAGAAATTGCAATTGTATTAATCAGCTCATAGTAGCACCTCGTTAAAACCTTCATGTGCCTAACAGGGTAGGAAAAAGTGTGCCCTCACTGTTTTTGTAAACCTGAAAGTACACAAAAAACAAACAATGCATGCTTATTGTTCCTCGTTCGAGATACAGTTTTAAGTGTTCGATATTCCCTGGATGCCTAAGATATCACCCTTCATTGTCTTTTAATCTATACGTGTCATGCTTTACTTTCTCCGTTATCTCATAAGGGCCCTCCCAATTTGGCCCCAACTTTCCAAAACTCTTCTCTTTAGTGTGCAGAAAAACTTTCAGTAACACGTTGTCCCCCACCTTGAAATCTCTTTCCTTTACTTTGGAAGCATACCGACTCCTCATTAACGTTTGATAATGCAGAGACTTCAACTGAGCGCGTCTTCTTTTCTCTTTAACCAACTCCAATTCCAGGGCTCTACTTTGATCGTTCAAATTCTATGTATAAGTTGACACACGATATGATGGGAAGACAATTTCCAAATGAACAACTGCATCCATACCATACACTAAAGCAAATGGTGATGTATCAGTTGCAGTTCAAGGCGTCGTCCTATAAGCCCACAATACTTCTTGTAAATACTCAGGCCATTTTCCAGCATTTCCTTCCAAATTCTTTTTCAACCCATCCAAAATTATTCGATTGGTCACTTCCACCTGACCATTAGCTTGGGGATGGAATGGGGCAGAAAAGCATTGTCGTATGCCCCTGGAAAGGCAAAAGCTTTTAAACTCCTTGTTATCAAATTGAGGCCCATTATCCGTCGTGATTTTTATCGGTACCCCAAAACGGCAGCAAATATTTGATATAACAAATTTGATAACATCTTTCGCCTTTGTTCCTGCTAGAGGTTCTGCTTCCAACCACATAGAAAAATAATCGACTGCTACAATTATAGTATGCCTTCCACCAGACGCCATTGGTAGGGGTCCAACTAGGTCAATGCCCCACCTATCAAATGGGATTGCTTCTGAAATACTCTCCAAGAGCACCCCAGGCCTATGTATTATGTTTGCATAGCGTTGACATGTATCACACTACTTTACCAAATCTTTCGCATCAGAAGAAATAGTCGGCCAACAGTAACCAGCCAAAAACACTTGTCGAATTAACACCTTATACCCACAATGGGCCGAACCTTTCCCATCGTGTAACTCTGACAGGATAAACTACGACTCGTCTTTAGTCAGACACCTCGGTAACGGTCTGCTCAAGGACTTCTTATACAAGACTCCTCCTAATAGGATATATCTGTGAGACTTAAACCTGACCCTTCTAGCCTCAGATTATTTTGTGGGTAAACTATATTTTTCCAAGAAGTCTATGATTTCTGACCTCCAATCACTGGTGATCACATTGCTTACTTCCTTAATGTTCATCGAATGCTCCGTACCGGCCGTAACCGAAGGGCGCTCCTGAATCAGGACCCATGGGTAACCCTCCGATCGCGAGGTTGCAGCCAAAGAATCAGGGATGACATTTGCCTCCCTTCGAGCATGCTCATATTGAACCCTATCAAATTCGGCAACCAAATATTTTAACACTTTTAAGTACTGGATCAGCTTATCTTTTCGTGCCTCAGACTCGCCCAAAGCTTTATTTATTACCAACTGTGAATCACTGATCAACTTAATCTTTCTAGCTCCATATATTCTAGCCAATCGTAAACCCTCTAATGCTGCCTCATACTCCAACTCATTATTGATTTCCTTGAAACCGAATTGAATAGCCTGAAACATAGCTATCCCCTCCGGAGAAATTAATTGGACAGCTGGTCCACTTCCAGAATAATTCGGCCCCCCATCCGTTCGAACTAAGCATTCCGCCTGATCTGATTGGTCGACAACCTCCATATCGTTCCTTTCTGAGTGGAATTCGACCAAGAAATCAGCCAAAACCTGAGCTTTTATTGCTGTCTGAGGCTCGAATGTTATGTCAAAATCTCCCAGTTCAACGGACCATTTCGTCATTCTCCCCCATATATCCGGCCTCTGTAACAAACCTTTCAGGGGAAATGTCGTTTGAACAACAATAGGGTGGGCTTAGAAATATGGTCTCATTTTCCGAGCAGCTAGAACCAATGCCAAAGCTACCTTTTCCAACGTGAGATATCGTTTCTCAGCATCCAACAAACTTTTACTTACGTAATAGATGGGTTTCAACATATCGACCTCTTGCTGGAGTAAGACGGCACTGACTGCACAATCTGATACCGACACGTAGACAATTAATTTTCCCCCTACCAATGGTTTAGACAGTATATCTGGAGACATCAAATATTCTTGAATTTTACGAAAAGCGGCTGAACACTCCTCGGTCGAATTAAACTGTTTCACATTCCGTAATACCTTGAAGAAAGGTGCACATTTGCCCGATGATCGAGAAACAAACATGTTCAATGTCGCCAATCTCCCTGTTATAATCTGGACTTCCTTGATATTCTGAGGTGGCATCATAGTTATCAAGGATTTTATTTGTTCAGGGTCAGCTTCTATGCCCCTTTCACTTATCATATAGCCAAGAAATTTACCCGATCGTACCCCAAAAAGGCATTTTTGTGGATTCAATTCAAGTTGACTTTACTTAAATTGTTAAAGGTTTCCTTCAAGTCAGAAAATGATCTTCGTCTGGCAAACGTTTTACAAGAATATCATCGATGTAGGCTTCGACATTCCTACCAATTTTTCCCTCAAAGGTTTTGTTGACCAAACGTTGATAAGTTGCCCATGCATTTTTCAGGCCAAACGGCATAGTCTTGTAGCAATATAATCCTCTCCCAGTGATAAACGATGTGCTCTCTTCATATTTTGAATCTAATCTGATTTGATTATACCCTGAGTAAGCATCCATGAAAGATAATAATCGGTTACCCGAAGTGGAGTCCACTAATTGATCAATTCGGGGCACCAGAAAAGGATCATTGGGGAAAGCTTTATTCAGGTCCGTGAAGTCCACGCACATCCTCCACTTGCCATTCTTTTTCCTGACCAAGACAAGATTCGAATCCCATATAGGGTACTGCGACTCTCAAATGTGGCATATACTCAATAACCTCTCTACTTCCGAAAGAATGGTTGCAGCCTTCTCCTGAGAAACCGGTCTCCTTTTCTGGAAAATAGGTCGAACATCAAGCCTTACTGTAAGTTTATGGCATATTATCTCTGGTGGTACTCCTGTCACATCCTGTGCAACCAAGCAAACATATGTAACTTAATAGATTAAAACGCAATGAATCTTTCTTTAAACTAAAAAGAAAGTTTTACTCCAATCTTTAAACATTTATGCTTCTCAGAATCTTCTTCTGGAACCAGATATCCGGGGGCCTCCCTCGGATCATCACAGGGAATGGTCTCCGAGGAAGTCCCATTTAATTTCTATGCCTTTTCTAATGCTTCTCCTCGAACTCCCTTTGAGGATAAAGCTATTTGGTAACACTCTCGAGCCATCTTCTGGCTGCTCCTGATTGTTCCGTATATTATTCCCTACCACATACTCCAGACATTGGTGTACCGTCGAGATAACCCCATGCATCCGGGACAACCAAGATCGACCGAGAATCTCATTGTAAGCAGTTGGCGCATCTACTACTATAAACAATACTTCCACTTCCTTCTTAAACGGCCCACGACCCAACTCTACCACACATTGAAACTCTCCAACGACTATTGTTGTCGCTCCTATGAAGCCTACTATGGTTCTATTGGAACGCCGTATAACGGGTGGTTCGGAAATCCTCATGTAGGTACTCATAAACTAAATATATTTGCAAAGCTCCCCGTATCAATGAGTATATTCTGAACTTGGTCTCCACCTATACACGCAGCGATGACCACCGCATCCTCATGTGGGGCCGCGGCATTTCTCATATCATCATCATCAAAACATATGATAGGAGATGGCAATCGATGCATCTGTGCTGAAACCCCTGCCTTGATTGGTGTGGTCAAGTTTACCATATGTCTTTTCCTGAAACTATTAGAATTTCCTGCCATGGTATCTCCCCCGAAGATAGCTAGCGACTCGAAAAAAGCACACAGATCATTTACTTTCTTCCTCAGAATTGTTTCCTCCACCATATTCACATTTTTCCTCCCCTCTTTGGGATCCAAATACTCTTTTTCAATATCAAAGACATCCACCTCCTCAGAAATCACCATCGTTGTGTCAGTAATTATTGGGACAACTTTTACCACGACGCTTTTCTGGGAGTGCTTCTTCACAAATTCTAAAAACATTATGTTCTCAATCAAAGCTTGCACTTCTTTTTTCAAAGCAATGCACTGTTCGAAAATGGCCTCGTGCTTTGGTTATAATTTTGTTGGTTGTTATAGTTTGCTTTCGGCCTCGGCGAATACTGACCCGTATTCTTAGCTGGAACGTTAGTACGCGGCCCTTGATGACTAGAATGAGTCCTTTGAAATTGGTTTTGTTACATCTGATCGCATGACCCTCTTTCAGATGTTTGAGTCTCCTCTACTAATATCCTTTTCTCAACTTGATCCAGTAGTGCTCCGAAAGTCATCGCCTGACTTTCTGCTACTGTAATAATCCAGGGAGAAGCCACATTCTGAATGTTGCGAGCGCCACAGAGTCTTTACAATATTCTATGTCCGTTTTTGTTTTGATGAATCGATTGGTGTAGTCCTTCAAGTCTTTACAATAGATTATCGTATCCCCATTAGCTCAAAACTTTTTACTCCGCACAAAGTGTTGTCTGAAGATACTCCAGAACATGTCCAAATTCTTTATCGATCCCTGTGGAAGCCTGTTATACCATTCGGAGGCCACCCCTTTGAATGTTTGAGAAAACTCCCTACACAGCAGCTTATCATCGTCATCGAAATTGATCATGAAGTTCTTAAACTCGTCGATATGGCTATCAGGATCTTGCGTCCCATCAAACTTTTCTAACTTTGAAATGTCAAAGTGTTTTGGGAGTTTCCAGTTAGAATTTCCGAGGATAACGGAGATGCTGTCCAATTATGAACTGTCCTGTAGACGTTTGATCTCAAATGTTCATGGTGTGAAAAATAAAGTCCCTCTTCGGATGGAAAAGTGTACTAATATTGCCACTCCGAATTCCGCTGGTTGGCATACTGGTTCCTGGAAGAAAAATTTGTTTGGTCATGGTTCTGCTCGTTTGTATGAGCGTGATAAGCTCTTTTCCTCGGAGATTTTCTCTACGAACTTCTTCCCCTCCAGTACTCCCCATGCCTATGACCATGTATTTTATTTCTGTATTTCTTCCTAAGAGACGATTCTGACAAGCTGTAACGAGAATAATCACTTGAATCGTCAGATTCCAAGTAGCGTTTTTATTTCCTCCTCGAAGAGCGTCGCTCGTGACCTCTATATCTGTCATCCTTGTTTCTAGGATAAAAGTCGGTCGCACGCTCTTCCTTTCCACTGTCAGGCTCCCTCCTCACCTCGGGGCGAAGTTTTGCCTATACGGTTTCTTTTTCCGCCCTTAATTTCTCAATTTCCAGCAGTAGTTCGTCGCTTCGAGCCAGCGAAACTGAATCGTCGACGGTTTCTCCGACGTGTCGGCCCCCACGCGCCTCATACTCCACATCGTCACGATAATCATCCCTGATAAGATTTTCCTCGCACTCGTTGAAGAAATCAACCCCTTGCTCTTCCATAATCCCACTTAAATTCAGAACAAGTTCCATTAAGCGATTGTTATCAGAACAATCCTCGTTTCCCAAAGACGGCGCCACTGAAGAATACGTAAATAGCTCTAAGGTAATTTTGTGATACGAGTATCTTTTAGTGTCAAAATAGTTTTAAGTTCTTTGTTAAGAAGCCGTTTTAGAGAGAGAAATTAGTTACTAATTCACTTAGAGAGAGAAAGTCATTATCCATTAATCCATCCCTTGGCCAGATCGTGTGTGGTCCTTTTATAGAATTATGATGGGCCCCACACGCTCTAATCACTACTTATTTCACATTTAGTCCCTGAACATCTCTATTTTCTCCTATCGCTACTTTTATTCATACGTTTTACTATATTTCCCCAACAAAAATACTTCCTTGCATTTTTTTCTCCTTGGTTTTATTCTCCTTTATCACATTTATCTCTTTTCTGCTGCCACCAGACTTTTGCTAACATAATACACCGACTTCAGAATTCTTGAATCTTCACTGATTAACACTGCGCTTAGTGCAAAATCTGATACCGCGATGTACAGAACTAGTTTCTCCCCATTTCGAGGCTTTGCCAAAATATCTGGTGATGATAACAAATTTTTATTATTCATGAAAGCTGCTTCACATTTCCACGTCCATTTGAACCTGTTGGGTCCTCGTAACACTTGAAAGAAAGGTAAGCATTTGTCAGAAAATCGTGAAATAAATCGATTAAGCGCTGCTAACCTTCCTGTTAGAATATGCACTTCTTTGATTGACCGAGGAGAATTCATTGTTATCAAAGCTTTCAGCTGTTCCTGGTCAACTTCTATTCCTTTTTCACTGATGATAAAACCCAAAAAATTCCCCTATCGAACTCTGAAGGTGCATTTCTCAGGATTTAATTTCAACCTGATCGCCCTTAGATTCCAAAAAAGCTTCCTCTAAATCATCAAGATGCACTTCATCTCTTGAGCTTTTCACTACCATGTTGTCTATATATACCTCTGTGTAGCAAAGCTTTATTCATTAATCTTTGATAAGTGGCTCCAGCATTCTTCAATATGAAGGGAATCATTCTATAACAATGCACGCCCCTATCAGTTTGTGCATTCTTGATTTTTTTGATCCATTTGGATCTGATTATACCCAGCAAAAGAATCCATAAAAGTTAAGATTTTGTTGCCCGAAGTAGAATCAATCAACTGATCTATCTGAGGAACAGGAAACGGATCTTTGGGGCAAGCTCTATTCAAATCTGTAAAATCCACACACATCCTCAATTTCCCATTCTTCTTTTTTACTACTACTGGATTCACCGTCCACAAAGGATATTGTGACTCCTTTATATGTCCAACCTTAGACAACCGATCAACTTCACCAACAATTGCTTCTGTTTTTTCCGAGGAAAACACTCTTCTTTTTTGGATTACCAGCTTAACCTTCGGATCTATGGCCAAGCTATGTCGAATTACGTCAATAGGTACTCTTGTTACATCTTATGTCCTCCAAGCGAAGACATCCAGATTTTGAGATAAAAAATCAAGCAGTTGTTGACGTAGAAAAATGGTCAATTAAGTTCCGATTCGAAGCACTTTTCCTTCCAAAAAAGTAAACTCCCTGATCTTTTCACTCACCGTTAAAGACCCCGGGGTTTCCCTCGGATCGTCAACCCTTTCTTCTAAATCCGAGGATGTCCCCTCTAACACGATGACGATTGTTGAGGGTTTATGTTTTGATTTTATTTTGGCTAAATAAATGCTGAAACTTTAAGTCTGATTATATAGACTAAACAACTTGAAGCCTAAAGTTTTAAAGGCCAATAACATTTGTCATATTGTGACCCGGGACCACAACCTACTAAATTGATAAAATCAATTTACACTATAAGCTATTAGTTCAAGCTTAAGTGTTGAGATTTGATCCCTCTTCTTTACAGTGCCCCAATTCAACCCCGCTATCACATTTAGAACCATAACACATTTTTCACCTACAAATTCAATATAATTGATTATGTAATACGATTAACTCGATTAATTTTATTGTTGAACTACCTTAAGATAATGACTGAATATATATTTATCATGTCGGTCCATAAATATTCTAACATTCTGTTAATGTATATTCAAATTGGCCAAATGTGTTACTTTGATATACTTCAAGCACCAATAACACACATAATCGGAACCATGCAGAAAGGGTTAACAAATAAACAAAAGTTAAAAATTATACAAAAATAAAAGCATAACTCAACTATGTTGACGAATTCGTTGGGCAAGATGAACCATGAATTTTTATTACCATTGTTGGATTAGTGAAATGTGCCAAAAATGGTAATCGTGCCATTTCAGCCAAAAACAATTTAGCCTCCAAACTGGGTCTCAAGAAAGAGAGTCAACCATTGGCCTACATCGAAGTTGGCACAGATCCAAACCTTCAACATATATTTTGGCTTTCTCCCTATAAGCTTACAAGCGAAGAACCAATATCAATAAAGTTTATAAGCCAAATTTTTATTATGCTTCCGAGCCCAATTAACAAAACGTTTCCATTTGGGTATCAATTTGGCATACCCCCTTGTGTTTTTAGAGTGCATGCATTCATTCTCTAATAGATTACAATACTGATAAATATAAAATATTTCAACGCTCTTTTATAATATTTCATCATTCTTTTTTCCATATTACGACAATCAGTAATATGACTCAATACTCCAAAGTTCAAGTTTTATAGAAAATAATCAACAATAATACTACATATATATTTATTCGAGGATAAATCATTTCACGAGTGATAAGTCTCATATCACTCAATATCTATTTTGGTGAGGATAAACCGTTTCCCAAGGGATAAGTTTGATATCTTTGAGCACCCATTTTAGCGAGGATAAATTATGTCCTCATGATAAATCGTTTTCACTGGCTAAGTTTGAAATACTCAGCACATTCTTGCAATACTATGACATTCACTCGTTTAGGATAAATTTGAGAGGAACATGTAGTCTTCAACATTGACCTACTACATCGAAAATAAATGTTATAGCATTATATGACGTATCTTAAAATAATAAGGATAAGACTGGACCAGCAATATCCTACATTGTGGGTACTGCGATGGCAACAAGTGGTAAAATGTAATTCATGAATCAATTTCCCGATGATAAAGAAAACCATGTGTTCATTCTCATAAAAAACGAAATTGGGTAGTCTAGATGTAACCTAATGGGTAACAACGCATCTTCTTGGGGTTTCTACATTTGAAATTGATAACTTCATTGGACCAACAAAGCACCAGGTAGATAATAGATACAACGACATTGACAATAAAAAAAACATTAAGCAATTACTATTGAATAAAATAAAAATAACATAAATGAGGGCTTAATCAGCAACAATAAAAAATAGCAAGAACTATAAATGAGGTCATCATCAGCAAAAACAAAAAATAATAGTAAGGAGCATAAATGAGGCCTTAATCATAAAAAAACAAAGAAATTATTTATTTTTAGAATCATATTTTTTTATCTTGTTTTGTAGGTGTTGAGCCAGAGAGAGAGAGCAACAAAGGGAGCCGAATGAGGCTGAAGTGATCCGACCGCGCTATTTTCACCAATTAAGTCCAATTCTATGGCGGAAGTACATCATTATCCTCGGTGAAGCATTTGTATGTTCTTTAGCAGCCGCAAGAATTTCAACACTCTCAAGAGATGATGTTCGTTCAATAATACAATATATTCAATATTTCCTTTTTGTTGATCCAATAGCTCATATTTATGCAGAATCAACGATGTGGACCGAAGAATCCTGGTTATTGTAAAAAAATGAAATGGAGACGGTTAAGATTTGAACCTTAGATCTCTCGGTTCCTACCTCTGAATTTTTCACTGGTCTAGGATCCATCTTGTTATTTATGTATACTTAATAATGTTATATACATATTAAAAGTTGGGCTCCCAAGCACACTTATCCGGATATATCCATGTCAATCACCATACACGCTTCGATAATCAACAATCAAGTTTCGATAAGCTAAAAAAATAACAAGATGATCAACATAATTTAGTTGGTATTTCTTTAACATTATTATAAGAAATATGAGAGCACTGATAATGGTGTAAATTGTTTGGTCCACGAGAACTAATATATTATGCAGTCGATGCCCAATTATTTATTTGACATAAGAAAAAAAGTCATGCAAAATAGACAAAACAACTAAATCGAAATAAAATTATATAAAAGAAAATAAATGGTTACAAAAGAGTTATACTTGGAGATCATAAACAATAATCATAGTTTAGCAGTCACGTGAAATAATTATTTGACTGCTACCGTCTTAAAAAGCCAATGGCAAATAAATATGGATATTTGTGTTATCGATCATTTCACTATTTATTTAACAGCTCCAACCGATTATGGTTATCTAACATTTATTCTCCGTATGATGTTGTCGTGAAAGAAAATGTATGATATTTGTTTTTTTTTTACATCATTTGGTTTTTATTTTTTTTGTTGAGGATTGTATATTTTGGATGTTTGTTAAATGCAATTTTTTTAAATATGTGTGATTACTAACTAAAAAAATTGTTACATTTTTAGTTAATGAGACGAAATTGAATTGTAAATATTTTTTAAAATGTTTATTGATTTTTTTATAGATATTGTTTTATCTAAAGAAAGAATAAATAACAAAAAAACATTTAATGAGAAATATTTTTTATTTGATTTATTCTTTTTCTTATTATAATATTTACATAATAATATAGTTTTGTTTAACAAGTTGGACAATATTTTTAACAAATTACAGTATAAAAAACAAAACTGTTAAATACGTAATTAGTGAACTGACTAATTACTACGAATATTATTTTTTATGGACAAAAAATATTATATTAAAATAAAATAGTTTTTACAAAATACATAAGACATATGAGCTTAATGAAAAAGAAAATGTAAACGATAATGATCAGATATCATACATGGGCAGAATTGAACACATTAGAAAATATCAAAACATAGGTAATCAAACATAGCGTCCCGAATAAAAGTAAAGCAGGAGGTTTAAGTCGATGTCGGGAACCACGAGACCATACATCGAGAACAACGAACATCGACCGCTACCATCTAGGGGTAAGGGAAAGCTGCAAGCCAAACAATACAATAATATAATAAGTAAGAATTAAGATACAAAAATCACTCTCGCCACCCAATTTTTGTGCAAATAAATTTGAATCGAAGATCAGACTTGATAGGTTCGGATATTTTACACCAAACATATCGTGAACACTCTAATCAAGTCAATCTTGACTCAACTGTGTGCTAATACTATTTAGGGTTTGAGCTTTAAAGATTGATCAAAATTCAAGGTCTGACCCAGAAGGCCCATGGGTCACAAAATCAATATAGATACTCAAACCAACTTCATTTTATGAGTTAGAATTTTCCGAGAACATTAACTACAAGCATACACCTCTCTTATCTCACTACTCACTACCCATAAATTAATATTCAACCTAAAAACTCCCCAAATACCCCTCGGCTACAAATTATTCACACCAATACTGAATACGCTACAAAACTCTAGAGGCAATGGCAAGAGGGGAACCAAAAACTATCACACTCCTCTCTTGCCAAATGTGGTAGACAACCGCAATAAATCAAGAACGCGAGTAAGGAGGGTTTCAAGAAGAATACCAGTTTGACGCCTCACAACCCGAAGAATGACAGTTAAGAGCAGTAATCATGAACCCGAGTTTGGAGTTGGCAAAGCCTCAAATACCCTCACTAAAACTGCAATCATAAACGATATGATTGAGAGTTTCAGAATTTGAATTGCATAAGGTACAATCCGTATGGATATTAAGGCCTCGACTCCAAAGTTTATCTCGAGTTGCCAGCTTGCCTTGAATATCAAGCCAGAGGATGAAAGTGTGACGAGGAATGTTATAATTGTGTTATACTAATCTGGACTACCCAAAAGAAGGGGTAGGTGTACGAATTATATTGTAGGTATCATTTTTTAGTGAACCTAGAATCTATTTTTTACGGTCAAGTAATGCATGTCACTGAAATTAGTATTTGGATGAGGAAATGATAGAATGAGATTATTAATCTCATGAACATTATAGTGATTCCTTGCTCCCGTAAATATGATGTGAGATGGCTCGTTCTAGACGTCATCCTAAATAATTTCCAAAACTCTGAGATTATTGTCAAGCGTATAATGTTTAATGATATTTTCTCTATAGTAGGTAACGAGACAAGTATGTAGTAACCGAAGATCATACCTGGCAGAGGTATTCACGTTGTTACTAATCACCAACCTATACAAATTACTAACCAAAGGCCTAAAACGTAATGTTTCCCTCCAATTCCATTATGGGGAGGATCCTAAAATTATTATTATTACTTATTAAACACCAAACATATTTAAATACATCTGCCTGCTTCTATATTTGTAGATCAAGAATCGCAAGTGTTAAGGAACTAACAAGTTCTATCACGGTAAGTCTCCAGTTTTTTAGTCAAGAAAGAGATCACTTTATTTATCATTAGGTTTTCCCTATTTATAATACACAGATTAGGGGTAGTTACATTAGGTTACGCTTTTAGCGTCACTAGCCCAATAATACCATTATCCCTTTAACTGTGGAATAAATAACCATTACAACTGCTATCCCTATAACTGTGGAATAACTAACACGTTTTAACTCGTGGGCTAAAATGTGTGTTTATATTACAAATGAAAGCACTGAATGCAATCTGTAATTTAATCTGAGCTGAACTACTCCTTTAAACAAAACCAGGTTTAGTCTGATTTATTGAGCTCGAGCTCGCTAATGACGCACTCCACTTATCCTCTTCAGGTCTTTTCCTTTCATCACCCTCCTCGTTCAGTCGATCAACTCTTTTCTGACGTCGTCGAGCTTATCCTGATTTTGAATTCAGCAATGTTGTATATGTTCTTGATTTCATTCCATTATCAAGTTGTATATGTCATTGAGCTCAGTTCACTAACGAGCTCAATGTCCCTTTGAGTTCATCAACGATCTTTACCATTGGCGTCGACCTGCTTTTGAGCTCGTCAATGTCATAGAACTCGTTATATTCTTTACTACTCATCATAATCCAGACTATCAGTGCTTCTTGCTCGCATTCTAGGGAATCCCCCCTTATCAACAAGGTTTCCCTCCATCGTGGAAGTAGTGACATGAGACCAAGACACCTGAGATATTCATCTCAAAGCGCGACTATAGGAAACAAAAAATATTTTAGGCCAACTTTTTAAGGATCGTAGAAGGAATGATAAAAATTGAGGATGAATGTACTTGTCCAGCATATATTACAGATTTGATAAGCTGGAGCCGACTCACATGAGAGAGGTGTTTTAAGGTCCACGAGTCTATTCGTAAATTAATCTTATAAAGGAGATAACAATAATCATAATGAGATAGTTTCCCATTGAGAAGGGGAACACCCAGATATTTTACTAGAATGTACCTTCTTTGTACCATAGGATACTGATAAGGTCATTACAAAGGATGAGGTTGACCCCATAGAGTAAAATATAGCTTTTGGCTTGACAGAAATAGAAGCCTGAAAGAGAGAAGAATTCATTCAGGCTATCTTTAATAAAATTAAAGGAGTTGAGATCATCGTGATAGAAAAACCATGAGATCGTTTGTATGATGATTTTGAGCTTATGGAACTTCCAGTGGAATTATAAATTCATATCATTATTTTTTTTACTTGAGAACACTGGAGAGGACTTTCATAACAAGGACGCAAATGAAAAAGGCTAGAGGCTTTCCTTTCTTGAGTCTCTTCTTTCTTTGTAAATTACCATTAGGGCCACAATTAATGATAATGTTGTAGGAAGGAGTAGCTATACACTAGATGATCCAAGTGATCATCTTTTCAGGAAATTTCATGGCGACGAGGATATCAAGGATGAGGTGCCAACGGACATTATCAAAGGATTTCATAAAATCAATTTTGAGTATGACCTTTTGCCTTTATAGTTAGTATGATAATTCCTCATAAGCTCTTATAAAAGAAGAATATTATCAGAAATGTTCCTCCCAAAGATGGAAGCATATTGAGAATTATATATAAGATAAAGGAATGAGTTTTTTTTTATTATATTCGCTAGAATCTTAGAGATAATCTTATAAACCACATTGCAAAATGCAATATGCCTAAAATCAACAACATTATAGAGGAAATACTTTTTAGGAATAAAGACGATTTGATTGGAGTTCCAAGAGGGTTCAATGATACCCGAGTTAAAGAAAAAAATCAAAAACCTCATTACAAATATTCTTACCCACAATATTCTACGAGCCCTTGACAAAACTAGAAGCGAAACCATCAAGTCCCAACTATGTGTTGGTGTAGATTAATTTAAACTGAGGGTAATTTTGTCTAACGTTTTGTGGTGTTTCAAGGGTATTTAATGTTTAGTAGATTGTAGTGAGAGATTTGAGCTGCCTGGTTGTATTTAATGTTCATTACCCTCAATAAATGAAAGTGGTTGGGTACTTATACCCTTAACTGTGGGCCACATGGGCTTTCAGGTCATGACTATGAATTCGGGTCGAATTTAAAGACCCGTTAAAGATCCATTAGTTTTTAAGCAGGTTGGTAATTAGCTTAATCATGAAGTGGTTAAGTTTTTTATACATTAGTTCAGTTCGGATGGTTCAGTGGGTGGATTTTGTCCGAAATTCCCCTATTTGGTCCCCATAGTGAGTGGTGATAAAATCCGGACTCATCACGTGTGACTATTAATACTGAATAAGGCATTTTTTTTATTTCATCACACGTTACCATACGAGTCACAAAAACTTATCCAAATCATTAAAATTTATGTTGAGGAGGGTCAAAACCATAGCTAAGCCAAGGTAACCCGAGGGATGCCTGGTTCCAAGAAAATTATGAAAATAACTCACCAGAATATTAACAACCCCAGTGGGATTGGAAACCATAACACCATGACAATTAGAAATCAAAATAATCTTATTGCGTAAAACATGAATTTTATGATATTGTGAAAAATTCGGTGTTCATATCCCTGAGTTTAAGTTAAATTTCACTTGATTTTTGTTAAAAATATATATATATTAGCTCTACTAAGATATAGGAATGGAGAAGATGCCTTAATTTCATTAGAGACAAAATCAAGATTAAGAGGTTCTTGAGCAAAACGAGTTTGGGATTGGAAAAGAATCGATTGATCATTCAAATCACGTGAGTTTATATCCCTAAATCATTACGGTTAAGACAATTCAGCTTTAATTGAACGTGGTTGAGTTTTTGAGATACCAAACACATGTCTTGAGAGGAGGTGGGGAGATTCCAGTTATTGGATTCAATATATTTGTAACGAGGGTGAGATAACCACATGTTAAAAATTGAACGATTTTTTTCTTTCGCTAATGGGGAGTCCCAAAATCAAGAGTAATAGTGGTATGGTCTGAAGAACGAAGAAAACCAAAATGAAATGAAGATATTGAAAATTACTCGTCTCAATTATTATTGACTAAGACATGATCAATTTAAGAATAGATTGGATTTTTAGACTATTTGTTAACCCAAGTGAAGTGGAAGATCTTAAAACGGAGATTACTAAGCTCGCACTAGGAAGAACAATTGTTGAATTCATCAATTTGTGTAGACCAATTTTCACAGGAGCCAATGCACTCCTTCGTCTTACAGATCGTGTTGAAATAATCGAGGATGACCTAGGGCAAACCAAGATCTTGGGAAGCAACGACCTTCCGGTCAGACCATAGAGGAATACAATTAATGGATTCATTAAAAGCATATATGGTAGTAAAAAACGTAGAATGTAGATTGTAACGTCTAGATTTATAGTGAATATATTACGTAAAAAATATAACATAAAGATAGTTATTACAGTAGGGTTCCAAATGATCCAAATCCTACTAAAGGAATGAGAATCGTGGCTGATAACATAATGCCAGAAAGGGATCATTGTCTTAATAATATATTATAATTTATGACTATGGACTTTTATTTCCACAAATATCATTAGAGATATACTATTACTAATAAGAAACATAAGTGACGTCTTTCTGCCTTACATGATCATTTAACCCTCACACCTAAGAAGCAATAAACATTAAATTAAACTTAAAATTTACAATGGATCAATCGATGTTCAAAAACATTACTATAATATATATATATATATATATATATATATATATATATATATATATATATATTGATGACGCCAGTGGAATGGATCCTCGTCGATGGAGAATTCACTTATTCTCTATTTCCCCCTCCTCTATATTGGTCAAAGATTTGGATAATTATGCTTGATATAAGAATACTATTCAGTAAGGAAAAATATTGTGTTAGTGATTTGAATTTGTTTATTACGAAAAAAACTATTGTTTTCCAATTGTTGAATTCTATGTCATTGGGTTGCAAAAAAATTCAGTTATGTTGCAGTTGTGAAATTACGTGTAAATGAGTTGTGAAAATAATAAGAAAAATAAATTGTGTCGTGTTGCAAAATTATGTGCAAATAAGTTGCGTAATTAAGAAGAAAATATTTGCGTACTTAGGACTATAATTTCAAAATAAGTTTAAAAAAAGTAATTATATTCTAGTTGCAGAACTACGTGCAATTTGGTTGATAAAAGGTAATTGTGTTCCATTTGCGCAATACATGTTATTTGGTTGTGAAAATATGATTAATAAATAAAAATCATCCAAAAATATCACTCATGGATTTCATTTTGTTCGTCTTTAAAAATAGATACATCTGTATTTTTGAAATTCCTTTTTATGTTAGAGTTTAGAATATATAGATTTTTTAAGGTTAAAAATAAATAATTGTTATGATTGTACATGTTTTGTGCACATATGGGTATTGTTGGAAATATTTACGTTGCGGGTGGTTTTTGTTAAATTTCAAAATCTAGATGGTTATCGATAATTTTAATTTTTCTCGGGTAGTTATTGATAACTTACCTTTAAATCAGCTGAAAATAAGACGATAGTGGGTTCTTATTAGAGTTAAAAGTATTGGATTAATGGATATGAGTACGAAGAATATTCACTTACAGTCTATTTTGAAATTTACTAAAACTAATTTTATTGAAGGCGACTAAGGGGTCGTTGGATACAAATTTAGGTAAGGCCGGTTCTCATATTCATAATGCTGTTATTGGTGGTGGCACGAATTTAAAACCGATTTCATTTGTGGATGTGTTAAAATATGGAAGAGATTTTTGAACCTATTAAGGTGGTTGTTTTTTATGTCCTTCTGGTTTTATCAAGCGAAATTTCTCTTTTAAGATGGGTATCCAACAATATTTTTCACCACTAAAGATTTAAAAGCAACGAATAAGATAATCAATTCAATAATCCTGTGATTTTAAAGTTTTCAACGGGAAGACCTTCGTTGGAAAAATCGAGTCAGATCATTAACAATGATTTGAATATATTTTTACCCATTAAAGTCTATTTAATAGATAATCGTGATATAATGTCAATCACACAGTCACAGTTGGGCTGTGTTAAAGTTCTAGCGCGAGATTCTAACAAAATTAATTAATCCTTCTATCAAACTATTAGATGGAGTTCATTGTTTGATTCAAAACGTGAATCGATTTGTACATCAACATGGATTCAATTACTGAGAATTTCTGTATTAGTGTTTAATGTTATGTATTAGCCCTTATTGGAAATGTGATAAGTGAGTTTTTACTAATTGATGATCGATTCATGGTTCTTACTCATTTATATATGCTAGAATTTGTGTTGAATTAGGTGTAATAGTGCATAAAGTTAAGAAAATGTGGATTATTATTGATGAGAACTCAGGAATCTAGCAACATGTGAGTTATGATTTTAATTTATATTATTGTTGTATATATGAATTATGTAGGCATACTTATGAGTATTATTGAAGAAATAAAATTATGATGTATAATGGAGTGGATAGGTCTATCACTAATCCTATAGCAGATCCTAATACAACTTCTAACAGGTCCATATAAGTGGTGAAACAAAAATCTAATACTCGTTAAGTAGAGAAAACTACCAACTATGAGGTACCAATTTATAACACTTTCAATAATGGTAACATTATTTATGATCCATATATTTTTTTTATAACTTTTGGACTTTATTAGAAAGATTTGAAAGTACAAGGGTATCAATACAAGTCAGTAACTAAAGCAAATTACAAGCTCGTCTTCAACCTTGAGATCAAAAATAGACTCTTCACAGCTTCAACAACACCAAAAATATCGATTCGACAATCTTTAAATTCGTCTCTCTATTTATCAAGTAGCCAATGCCATTCCTCTCAAGTATAGCAACAACTTGAATCTCATTTGGGGAAGAATTGTTTTCGAACTCCATATCCTTCTTTCGAGTCAAAGTAAGCTTTGCAACCCGATCAACCAACTTGTTTTACTCACAGAAAATATGCTTAATCGACATACTAAGAGCTATCAGCTTTCTGCAAAACCCAATCAATAGATCGAGGTACCAAAACGATCGTCCTCTGCTAATTAAGTCTATCAGAATACTTGAATCGACTTCAACATCAGCATTTGTGATATTTAGGGCTTTACAAATCACCAGACTATCCATGAGAGCCCTGGATTCAACGATAACAGCAAAGTTCTTTCCATATAATCGTCCATAAAACTTAAAAATACTTTCATTGTGGCCCCTAATCATGCCTCCTTCGCTTGATTCGCTTGATAGAAGAGAAGACCCATCTGTGTTAAGCTTGTACCGGTTCAAATTTGGAGCTATCCACATTAGAGAGATTGGGATCCTCTGTTTGGTTGAACACACATTGCAACCCAGCTGATTGGCAACTTTCGAATCAGGTCCCGATTATCTTTTCTTTATTAAATTTGCATAGTTTATATCAGTAAGTATATGGGTTATATGACTGATCATGTTTGTTGATGACAGGTGGGTGTCCTGATGCTTTTTCAGATTCCTGGCTCTCCAGATACCCCATACAATTATTGCTGGCGAAATCGATCTGATGCTCCACATTTTCGTAGAAGATCAATACCAGGTTCTAATCATATGTTGAGTAGTCATATTCCTGAAAATGTTAATTCTCAAAATAACACTAAAGTGACTCTACACAGCTCATGCCTCCTTATATTGAATCATCACATGGTTTGTGTTTTCTTCTGTTTCACAGAACTGACATTTGGATGCCAGTTGGAGCTTTCTTCTCTTCAAGTCTGAATCAGTGGGGATCCAGTTTAGCATCACTCTCCATAGAAGAAATGAGCATTTCTTTGGTATAACTGCTTTCCAACTCTTCTTAAAGAAGTTAAATTCTTTTCCATGTGATCTTATGACATCCCATGTTTGCTTTGTATAAAACTTTCCATCAAAAGACAAGGCGCATATAATCTTATCAGAGTTAGTATTGATCTTGAGCTTAGTGATTTCATTCGCCACATAGTTAGGAACATCATCATTTAATTTCTTTATGTCCCAATTCACATTGAATTAAAAGCTTGAGACTTCGACATTAATGTGCCCCTCTCTATTATCACCTTCATTGAAATATATTAGTGCTCTCTTAGAGCACCATCTATCCAGAAAGAAATCAATATCACCATTCCTGAGAGACCAGAAAATATATCTGTCAGCCTTGTCTCTGATGCCCATATTCTGGCCCAAACTCTAGATTTTTTATAAGGCATAGTAACAACAATAGGATGCTTATCCTTATAGTAGATTGAGAGCATAATTCTTGATCAAAGGCTTCTGTTTATTCCGAGATTAAACCATAGCTTATAAGAAAAAGTTTCATGTAAATCCTCAATCTTCTTAACATTTATACCTCCTTTAGAATAGGGCTTGCGGTTCTTGTTCTATGGTGACCACCAATCTTCCTTGATCTCCATATTATTGCCCCACGAGAACTTGTTAAATAAGTTCTCAATTCTTCTTATGACTGCTTTAGGTAAAATTGAATTTTGTACATGATATAAAGGTATGGCAGAGAGGGCAGACTGAATTAAAACCAGTCTGCCTCCAAAAGACAAAGTGCACCAGTCCCAATCAGTAATTCTTGCTTTGATCCTTGAAATAATGTTGTCGAAATAGCTGACTCTGCTTTTATTGCTAATCATCACTCCAAGATGTTTAAAAGGCATGAAGCAATGTTTCCTTCCCCATTTCCTTTCAACAGCATTAATTATTTGATTAGACATGTGCTCAGCTACTATTAGTTTGGACTTCTCTCTATTGATGATCTGACCAGAAAGGTTTTGGTACTTTGACAGGAAATCAGTGATTTTAGAAGCTTAAGCATCAGAGCTGTTACAGAAAACAGTGAAGTCATCTACAAAAGCCAAGCAAGGTAAGGAATAATTGGCTCTTGCTTTATATCTTGTAGCTGTATGTTCATCACTTATTTTCTTCATACTCTGAACAAAAAACTCTTCAGCCAAAATTAACAAACTGGAGGACAGAGGGCCCCCCTGCCTTAACCCTTGATTACTCCTGAAAAATCCTTTGATTGCTCCATTTATTAGTAGAGAGAAGTGGTTATTCACTGTATTATTTTTTATAAGCTCAATAAAACAAAAACTAAACCCATAGGCTCTAAGAATTTCAAATAAAAACCTGTGAGAAATCATGTCAAAGTCTTTCTCCATATAAATCTTTAGTACCATGTTGTAGTTTGCTTTAGCTTTCAGATTCATATCACAACTTAACTCTTGTGTGATGAGTATGCTTTCATGAATGCTTGTGTCTACTACAAAGCCCTCTGTTCCTCTGAAATCAATCTAGGAAGAATCATGCTTAATCTTTTATTGATAATTTTAGAGTATGATCCCGTTGAATATGGTAGTTAAGCTTATGGGGCGGTATTCCTTCCAAGTCTTAGAAGATGTGACCTTATGAATCAGGCAGATTACAGAAGCCAAAATACCAGTAGGAATCATGCTTTCTATGAAAACATCCCTAATAGCAGAACACAAGTATTTAGAAATAATAGACCGTTAAATCCATCAGGCCCAGCAGCCTTGTTAGGATTAAGCTTGCAAACAGTCTTGTAAATTTGATTATCATTAGGAAATGCAGTAAGCATAGCCTTATCATCCTCCGTTACAAGTTTAGGGATAAAATTAATAACATCCTGAGCCAAATCATCATTGTTTGTAGTATCATTTAGAAGATTATTAAAGTATAAGATAACAGAGTTCGTAATAGCCTCTTGGTCCTCCAACCACGCATAACCATGTCACATTATTTAGATTTTATTCTTATTTGCCCTCTTCTTAACCAGGTTTTGAAAGAAAGATGTATTATTGTCACTGTCTTTCAGCCAAGTAGTATGAGTCTTATTAGGTATGGGCATTCGGTTCTTCGGTTCGGTTCGGTTCGGTTCTTTCGGTTCTCGGTTTTTTCGGTTCCTTAAAACTAGTACCCATTTAGGAACCGATTAAAATTCGGTTCGGTTCTCGGTTCTTTCGGTTCTTTAAAATTAGTACCCATTTAGGAACTGATTAAAATTCAGTTCGGTTCGATTCTTCGGGTTTCGGTTCGGTTACATTCGGGTTTCGGTTCCAAATGGTTACTTTCTAACCAAATGGTTACTTTGTGAGCAAAAGAACCGTTTGGAATCGAACCCGAAAGGAACGAAATGATTATTTTCTAACCAAATGGTTACTTTCTAACCAAAAAACCTGTTCAGAACTCAACCTGAAAAGAACCAAATGGTTATTTTCTAACCAAATGGTTACTTTCTAACCAAAAGAACTATTTGGAACCGAACCCGAAAAGAACCAAATGGTTACTTTGTAATCAAATGGTTATTTTGTACCCAAAAGAACCGTTTGAAACCGAACAGAAAACCATGGATATTAAAAGGTAATATTGCTTATTCGGTTCTTTATGGGTACCATTCTGTTCTCGGTTCCGAACCGAACCGAACCGAGAACCGTGGGTATTTAAGATAAGGAACCGTACGGGTATTTATAAGGAACCGGAACCGAACCGAATCCGTTATTTCGGTTCGGTTCTTCGGTTCCATACCCATATGCCCATGCCTAAGTCTTATGTTCCCAGAAGCACTCTTTACTAGCCAATAACTCCAAATGTTGCTCCTTAGCCTTGTTTAGAAAATATTTATCATAAACTTTATATGTAGTCTGGTATTTGGATTCCAAAAAAGGAAATCTCCTAATCAATCTGCTTTATAGCATATAAAAGTAAATAATCTTTAGTTGGAGAATAGTGAGGTGTTACATTTTTTCGGTATGAAAACTATTTTTGTATTTAATGGTTACGGGTCAGTTTGAAACATAATTAAAGAGTAGTAGGAATTTTCTTTCAGAGCTTTAGATTATTCCTTTAATAGAGCATCGTCTTTCAAGAGTTTTTTGGGTTTAAGAAATATTCTGGCATCGGAATTTCCAAAGTTGAATTTATTTTATTATTATGATTGTTTCGCTATAAATGTAATATTACATGATTTGTTTAAATATTGTATAAATTCTCCTTTGTGTGTCAAAAATAGCAATGTCATTGATTGTGTTACGAACGAGGAGATTAATACTTATAAGGTTATTGTTCTTTTATGGTATAAATACGCATATTGATTATGCATTGAATTGTGAAAATTGTTCAAAGATGTAATATAAACTATGGGGAGAAGCTCAATACTATATATATATATATAAACGTTTTAGAAATTCATTTCATCAAGTCATGGTTTGTGTCATAAGATGATCGAGGGTCTTATAATCAATCCAAAAGTTTAAATGATTAGTTTGATTATTTGGAATGCAATGGGGATCAAAAGTAAAGATAAAAAATTATTAATTTAAATGTATAAATAAATTATAATTTTCAGATCATCACAATTCTAGAATATAAAGATATATCGGTATGGATTTCTACTTCTGTTAGGCCGATTAAGTTTGATAGTTACTTAGATAAAGATGATGTTAATTCTTACATATAGGTTTTATGGGATAGTTCTATCAAACTTTCAAAAAATGATTTTTTGCATAACAGGTTACATCCTTAATATGGGTAACATGAAAGATGTTCTTGGCTACTTTTGTTTATGTCAAATGTGATAACAATTTTAAGAAAAAAGTATGGCATGCGATTATGCATATACGTGGAAATATTTTGTTGACTTGGTTGGTTGGGGAAGGTTTTATTGTTGTTTCTAAATATGAGGATAGAAAAACAAGTGTAGTATTTTAATTAATAAGGTTGATTATTTTGTTGAGTTTATGGTATAGACTCGCCTAGATGATTGTTTCACTCACCCGTAATTTACACAGTGTAATAATAGAAGGCTCAAACTTATCATAGACTGGATAGAATGTTGTTTAATCATACATGGCTTGCTTCAATGTCTAACATTGATATATTTCATATATCTAGAAAGTAATTTGACCATACTCCATTGTTGGTTCAATGCGCTAATTTTGGTTTACCGTTTTGTCCATGTGGCTTGAGCACAAATCATTTATGTCAACGGTGATCAAACCCGAAAGTCTTTTCAGACATTTGAAATATTAGAATTAGAATGTTTTTGTTCATATTTTCAAATATTTGGACGAAATTGAATTGAAATCCATTCTCTAATTGAGAATGAGGATGTGATGGATGATAGGAAAGCTGATATTCTTTGTTCTTGTTAAAATTTACCTAAAAATCTTTTTATGTGTAGAATTTATTTTTACAGATACATTGTACGTGTATGGTTGGAAGGCATGGGTAAGAACTCAAATAAATCATGTTGCACTTAAAGTTATAGCCCCCAAGAAATTATCACTTAAACGTTTTGATAATGGAGTTACGCTTCTCTTTACGGTTTGGGTCATGAAAAGTTGAAGTTTTACTCTAAAGTTATAGGATCTTCTATCATTAAGGATACCATTCGTGATATAGATAATTTCATACTTCATAAGGAGTGGGGGTTCTATTTTTGATTAGGATAGAAATGATCTCCTTTAGATCCCAATGACAAATGAGGTTTGTGAAACAATTAAAACATGAATACATCAAGTTACCATAGTCCTGATGAGCTTAACGTTCTTTTTATTGATAAATATTGTTTGGTGGTTGGGGTTGATGTTGTGGTTTAGGAGTTTTTTTGTACTTTCATTTGGCCTAAAAGTTATACGTTGTCATTTTTTACATTGATTCCTAAGAAACAACAATCGTCTTCTTTTAATGATATGCACCGAATAAGCGTGTGTAACTTTTCATACAAGATTTTCTAAAATTTTAAATGACATGTAGTATTTTTTGCTCCCCAATATTATTTGGAAAAAATAGTTCACTTTCATCAAAGATAGAAGGATTCGTGATTGTATTTTATTAGCTCTTGAAATAACACATGATCTTGATAAGAACATTAAAGGTGAAAATTTGATTATAAAACTAAATATATATAAACCTTAAGATAGGTTGTCTTGGGATTTCTTATATGCTTCTTTTAGAATTTTGGTTTTAACAATCGGGTCATAATGATGATCTCAAAATGTATTAATAATTGTTGGTATTCTTTGGATTTATAAGGAAATTTACAGGAGTTCTTCAAATCGACGAGAGGGGTAAGACAAAGAGACTTAATATATCATTCCTTTGTTATCTTAGCCTAGGATATTTTTTTGAGGAGATCGAAATGTTGTTAGAGACTAAAGAATTCATGCATTACAAATGCATCAAATCGAAAATACATGTTTCTCATATTTGTAATGAAAATGATCTTTGTTTGTTCTTGAATAAAAGGATATTCTAGTGTAAAAAATAAAAGATATTTCTAAAGTTGTACGAGAAGATAGTCGGTCAAAATGATAAAGCTTTATATTTTTTGGAAAATCCATCACTCATCAGAAAGGAAAACATTCTTCATCTTACTGGCATGAAGCAGGGGTATTTCCAACAGATTATCTAGGTGTCTGTCTGTTTAAAATTCGGGCTAAAGTATCATTCTTCCAACCTCTAGTTGAAAAATTTAAAGCTTATTTGGAATTTTGGGTTGCTCATATATTTTCTTTTGTTGGTAAAGTTGGTCTTATCAATTTAGTTTTATATTCAATCCCTATTCATACTCTTTCAGTTCATCTTATGTCAAAATAGATTTTGAGATCGCTTGAACATATCATGAGGAGTTTTATATGGAGACCTAGTAATAGCATTCATAATTGATATTATGAGCCATAGTTACAAATCCTAAAAAACAATATAGACTTGTTATTACTTATTTGTTTGACATTATGGAAGCTCTACATTGTAAGATATATTAGAAATTCATAAAAGGTTAAGGTCTTTATGTTAAATTTATGATTTGGTACCATATTCTGGCGTATTTAAACACGACTGAATGATATGTAATCCTTTTAATAAAGTATCATAGTATTTGACTTGACGATTGGGTAAAGGTGAGATTATATTCTGTCATTCTCGATGGTTGTCTGATAAATTAGAATGTGGAGAGGACAATCATTTTAGGATGCTTAATATATTTTGAGTAATCTTTCTCAACTACGACAAGATCTGTTATAGATTATGAGATATTTAAATCATGGAGTTTACAAATGTTAGTCTTGACTTTGTCCGGATATATATTTTATATTAATAAGAAATCTGAATTACCGTGAGGAAGTTTTATGTCTTCAGTTAAGGTTGAACTTCAAAGTCCAAGAATTTTATAGAATGACAGTAGAATATGGACACCTATCATTCCTCCTATTTTTTTAGTTTTAAAGTTTATCTATTCCAAACTTTCTATGCATCATGAGTTATCATTTTTAGAATATTACTTGCTTCGAAATTTGTATGTTATAAAATTCATCAATATGAAACTTTGGAGCATAATTTTTTACACTTTGAATTTTATAATACTTCGTGGGTTTACTTTCTTTATTTGTTACAAAGTTTGATGTTTTCTTTAGTTTTAAAATTATTTAGATTTCATTATGATATAAATAAAATTCGATGACAACTTTCTCTTCTCACTTATTCTTTCGCGTGAGTCATTTCTTAGCATGTCTAAAAATGGATAAATGAGTCAAGCAACAATACGAAAATCATTTGATCAAGTCATCTTGTGATAAATTTAATACAAAGTATGTTGATTGTCATATTTAGTGGAATGAATGTGATTAATTCTCCTAATTTTCATTCTAAACGTATTTTTTAATGTGAAATTTTATTCCAATTCTTGAGTTTTAAGGAATGAATTCTTGGATATTCGTGATCTTAGTTCTTTGGGCCGATTTGAACATGTTTATAAAGAGGTCAATGAAATTGCTGATTGGTTGGATAAATGTGTAGAGTCCGAGAGGATATGGCTGTTTTTGTTACCCGTGATGTTGAGTTAGAAACCTTATATGGAAGTATTCGTGGGATTTTAATTATCTTTTCAAATGGCTAGCGCTCATTGTTACGAGTTTTAATTTGATTTACATGCTTTAAGATTTTAAAGTTTTTTATATATGTACGAGTTGTAAATTTTTATTTCTTATTAATAAAAGTATACTCTTATCTACAAATTTTATAAAAAAAATATATATTAATATCCTAATTTATTTCGCATTTGATTTAAAAATTTGAATATTTTTTTATATTTTTGTGGATCATTGGCTCTAACAAATTCCAAAATATAGGCATTTGGTGTTAATGATTCATAGAAAGAATATAGTTTTAAAGTAGTATGAGATGATGAAGACAACTGATTTTATTTAGGAGATCACAATGATGATGTAATAGAATTTGACGGCAATAAAGTTGGAATGTCATATGAAGGAGATAAGGTAATAAATAACATGCAAGAGTGTCGTTCTTCAGATGGAGATGAGGAACAAAAGAGATAACAACTTCAACCACATATGAGTAAATTTACTACACGTTAAATAAATTCTTATTCACATAAAATAACTTTTACTTCATATATATTTAAGAGTTACAAAGAAATATGAAGAGAGATTATGTGCATAAGGCTCACAAAATCTATCATTTAAAAACCCAAAACAGACGTCTGATGAGATTAGTCAGAAAAATGAAAGTAAGCATATATTTTAAATTTTCTATTTGATAGTTAGGAATGTTATGAATTTAATATTTGATAGTAAAATATGTTATTCATTTAGCATTTGGTGGTTATCAATGTTTCACATTTCTTATTTGGTAGTTATTAATGTTTCACATTTCTTATTTGGTAGTTATCAATGTTTCACCTTTCATATTTTCTCTTATTTCACATTTTGCATTTGTTATTTTTATTTTTTGCACATTTTAAATTTGTTGATTGAATATTTTGATTTTTAGTTTGTATTCAAAAAAACAGTTAGAAACACTATCTCAACTAATAGATATGGAAATATAAGACCTAATAAAAAGGTTTATTGATGAAAATTTTAGCTTTAAACAAGGTGGAAAGGGTCTTAAGGATGAAGTGACTAGACTGTAAATTATATATTATGCGCTCAAACAGTTTGTAGTTGAGAAATATAAGGTTATAAATTGCAATTGAATAAAATTTGGAGCAATGTAGGCTAAACAAAACTTATATCTTGTTCATATTACAAATAGCAATGGAAGAATATAGTTCCAACAAACGTAAAGCTTTAATTAACACATCGCCTCCTATGCAAAAGAAAATACACACTGAGAAAACAAATTATAGAGACTGATGTACATAAAGAAACTCTACAAGATGAGGTGGTTATATTTTTTTCACAAGAAGTGATTACAATGTTGTTGAAAATATAGGATGCACACCAAGAGGATGCACATCAGAAGAAGAAACTACAAAATAAAAGATGTACCCCAAAATGAGATACAAGTTGAATTGTTATGTCCAAGATGGAGATATAGGATACAAAAATTAAAGTGAAAAATTTAGTCAAAGATGTGGTAAATCTATATGATCCACATGATGCACAAGTTTAAGTGAAAGATGCGCAGGTTGAAATTTAAACCCATCAAGGTTTAAGTAAAAATCAAGTAGATTGAAAAATATGTTTCGATTTTTATGTTTAAAATTTTTGATACAAAAAATATATATTTGGTAAAAGGCCGTGTATTCTTTAGATCTTGTAAAATAATTTGTTCGCATTTCATCAAAGCCTTGTTTCACATTTCATTATTTATTGTTATTTTTCGTTTTGTATTCTACACGTGTTTTGCATTTCCGATTTGTTTTTATATTTGTAAAATTTTGCATTTTTCATTTGCGTATAATTTTGTTTCGCATTTTGCATCTATATGTGTCATAGTTTTTTATTTTGCATATGTCTTCATGGATTTTCATAATCTACTTGTGTTTTATAAGTAGGGGGGCAGAATAACAAAAAATAAAAGGAAAAATCCATTTGTACTATATACATATTGGAACAATTATGACGAAGTAGTATTTTGGAAAGTTGTTGAATGTGAGAAAGTAGATTGGCCACTTTATAACAAAACTAAAATTTTGATTTACCTCAAATAATACCCAATATTCCAATCAAAGAAAAGAAATATTATCCGGTGATATGGTCAGTTCTAAAAACATGTTTCATATTGGTTTGAGTAATATGATGAAGATAGCCAAAGAAGACCAGATTGACTACAAGGTAAACATTCAATCCCCAACTACTTTCGCATCTTTTTTATTAATATTTCACATTTCACATTTAATTCAAAACTAGTTTCAAATTTTACAGGTTATTGATTCTTATATCTATTGTTTGTTATCATGAAAAGGATTTCACATATGTGTAATTGGAATTTATGGATATCTTACAATACCTGCTAAATATTTCATCATTTCTGTACATATAGTGGTAAATATCTTTAATTACTACAAAATATATGGAATATTAAACACAATATTGTTTCTAAACCATTATCTTAATATAAAAATTGATCATGAGAGACTGATAGACGTTATAGAAATGGTTAACAAAATCTACCTCGAAAATTATCAAGGAACGACTTTCGTCCGCATTCTAATTTCCACACTGGCACCACGAAATGGAATCAACCAATGAACATTAATGACAATAAACCTTGATAATAGAATAATAATAAATGTAACACCATTAGTGACAATTGCAAATATATTGCAAATAAAACAAAAGGAAAATAACATAAAAATGTGTATGTTATACGTTATATCACATTTTGCATTTGATAATAGACATGTTTTGCATTTAGTATTTGATAATAGATATTTTTTACATTGTAAATATGAGATTATACATGTTTTGCATTTCACATTTTATAATTATACATGTGTTGTATTTCATATATGATTATAGATATAATTCAAAATTCATATTTAATATGTAAACTCATGCCTTTTATAAGCCTATTATTTAAATAAATTTGTAAATTGATTACCTCATCTGAAATAAAATTTGAAACCAAAACTACCAATAAAGTCAAATAGCTTAAGATATTTCCCACAAAACAAAAGGAAATTGTTGATTATGCATACTGATTTGTGAACACGCTAGAGATTTTATTGAAACTGGCCAAATTTGAGACACTTATATGGAAAACATTGCTACACTGAGGAGAGTATACATGCTTAATATTTTTCTCACTGATCAACATACAAACTGATTTTAGTAATTATTGATGTATTAATATTAAAAAAATGAATATAACTTTGCATATCATACATTCGTACATAGGTGATCTTTGACAATATTAGATTTAGATTTTGGTTCGCATTGGGTAGCTTATTGTTTCACATTTCATATTTACCAAAAACATTGTTTCGCATTTCGCAGTTACCAAAAACATTGTTTCGCATTTCACATTTAGACAAATTAATATTTTCATTTCTTATTGCATATGACTCCATACTTGGAAATTTTAAAAAATGAATTTCATATATACTATTTACCTTGTTTCACACTTCAATTTAGGAAAATTAATGATTCACATTTTGCATTGCATCCGCTCCATGCTTAGACTTTAAAAAATTGTATTAAATATATACCTTGAATTTTTTTTTCATTTAGGCAATTTGATGTTTCCCCTCAAACTAACTATGAGACCTTCATAGTCACTTTTCAAAACTTCCGTCCTTTGAAGCTATTTTGAGCTTAATAAACTCTTTACCTCGACCATCGTAATAGACTATTTGTTATTAGGAATTATGTCAACGAAGTGCTCAAAGACCTCTGACGATGAACTTAAAAGGATAATCTTTTGATCTTTATTTTTAACCTTGACACCAACCACATTCAAATCAAGAATAATTTTATTGAAATCATCCAAGTATTTCTGGATTTCCTTACTACCATCCATTTGTAGCATATACAACTAGTTCTTAAGGTACAACCTATTTTCCAAATATATCTTCATGTAAATGGTTTCTAGCCTATACCACATCCTCATGTGCAGAGACTACGTCCGTCAAACTCAAGATCAAAACACTATAGGAAACGGACAACACTTCAACATCAATCTCCTTTATTCATTTACCAATAATGACAGCGGAAATTCCCCAAAACTTAATTATCAAAGAAGTCATTATCTCCGGTAAATTTATTAATGTTGAACTTCATGGAACTCATTTGTGCGACTGTTTTTTATATTCCGGTGAGATTTGAATCTCCACACTCAAGATTTGAAATGATCTTTGTCATTTTACCTAGTATTCATCATCAACAACAAATATTTTTACATATATCGTTGCTCACCACATTACTTATTAAAGTGAAAATCATAATATTAAAAAAGTTTGGCAATGGCCGACACTTAACCACATCAAACCAAGATTTTGGAAATAGTTGGTGGCCATTTGCGAGAGGTTTCATGAAGTAATAAAGCTTCATCATTTTACTCTTTCAAACAACAAAGTTAACAAGAATGACATAAAATAAAATCAAGCCCACAACAAAAGATTTAATATGGTTCAGATTGTGAAGAAATCGTGCAGCCACAGAAAAATACACAATTCTTATATAAAAAGGTTATCATAAGACTCTCTCAAAACACAACCAATTTAACTAATCATCTTTTGTTACAAAGTACCATCGATTTACAAAAGTAACTATAGATCTCAGATTTTATTTCAGTTATTTATCTTTCACCTTACTTATCTCTCTAAAACCAGATAAGTAATAAGTTTTCTCTCTCTAAAAATATTCTTTCTATTTCACAACGCCAACTTCAGTATTCTATTTCCTTATATATAGAATCAATAATGTGGAGTATGATACATCAAGTTTACATTAGTAAGAAAAATAATATTTATTTGCCTAAAAAAAATAAGAAAATGGCTATGTCACTATAACACATGTACGTATTTTCGGGTAGTGGCACCATTTTATGACGTATGTGTCGTGTACTATGTTGTCTCCCTCCAATGCACACTCCTGATTAATAATCATAAATCAACATGAGATATTTTTCATCTAATTTTAAAATCTTCCATACAAGTTATTATACTTCTCTCAAAATCTTAGAAGTATATCCAAAATCCTTCGAAAACATGTTCTTGCACCTTCGGTCCAAAAAATGATTAACCTGCATTTTCTGTCTAATTAGTAACAAATACATTTGTCTTCGGCTATGTTTATCTCTTAGGTTCCAGCAGACTTTTTGTACTTAATCCTTCAGCTGAGCATCAGCCCTTTAGAGATTTGAAAGTTCCAGCTCTTTAAGATTCAGCTTAATTAAATCTTTTGCCCTTAAAGTCTAACATGACTGCACCAATCTCTTTGTTCCAGCTTCAATACTTAGTTCCAACCTCTGACACTTAATTATAGTTTCAACTTGAACCCTTAGTCCAAGCATTCTGCACTTATTTTTAGCTTCAAATTTAGTTACATCTTCCGCATTAAATTACAACATTCAATACCAAGTTACAACTTCAGCACTAAGTTGCACCTTCAACACTAAATTATAGCATTCGATAATAATTCCATCCTTCGGAAAAGATCATGCCTTAGTCACTTTGAACATATACTTCACAATTATTCATCCAAAATATTTAAAACAAATTGGTTACTGTAGTTTTATACCTTAGTCACAAAGACTATATATATTAACCTCAGAAGAAAATCTCAAACTACTTCAATAAATAACAGAGATAAATTTGTATGAAGATTATCTAAGAGAAAAAAATACCATGATTGGACGAATCCTAACAAGCCCTCAAAATTCAATGGAAACCCTAAGACTACTATAGAGAACCTAACATTATATATTATCTTAATTTTAATTTGGACTAGTCTAAAATTCAATATAGTCCCTCACGTATATCTAATGTCACGCAACAATTTTTTCGTTCACTTTTGAATTAAAATAGCCACCATTTTGTCCCATTGTATCATATATAACCTTTCATGTGCGAGATTAATATGAGAGCAACATGTGCCCGTGTGAAAAAAAAAACTTTGTCGCATTTAGGGTCCTCCTCAATTATTGTCCAATTATACTCTTTAATTTATACGTCAATTGACACACAGGCACAATAAAATTTGAACTTTTTTATTTTTACTATTTACCTTATTAACTACCCACTAATTTACCAGATTAAAACTTGATCCGACTTTATAATATAAAACCAATATTAATTTCTTATCCAAACCTTATTATTCATTAACACAACCAATATTAACACAACCAACCGTCATTGAACCTCTTTCTCATCTATATATAAAAAAATATGCATATTTTTTATTTAATTAAATTGAGTACAAAAATGGGTTACTTGGAAAATCCCATCACCCAAGTTTGGCTTTCTCTCCTAAACATGTCTACGTTCATGTTTGATGAAGTTATAGTCAAATAAGTGGCCAAAAAATTGGGAAATCATCTTACGGTTTTGGTTTCAACAAAAAACAGAGTCGGACATAACTGTTACAAGATATAGCAGAATTTGGACATATCTTAAGAACTTTTCACCAAAGATTGGATAGGTTGTGGTGAAAATGATGGTTATCAGAGATATATATTATATGAAGAAGTTCTTACTACTGTTCCAAATGCTATCATTTGGGTCACCAACATAAAGACTACAGAAAACATAACAAATCAAAGATATTCTTAAAAGTTATGATCAAACAAAAGGCTCTCAAAACTTTCTTACTCAAGAAATAGTTAAGAAACGTAAGATAAAGTCTATTATTATAAAATGGAACACCTGAAAAAATCAATCAGAAGGAATTGATCAAGAGAAATCAAAGACAATAGAAAAATAAAAAAGATCACAATGTTCATAATCATAGAACAGCAAAAGAATAGATTGATATTCCAAACAAGAGCAACCATTTTCAATCAGAAACAATGAAAACAGATAGATTTTATATTCAGTGAACAAATAAAGATAATAGTCATCTGAATGAATCCGATATTTCATAAGCATTACAAACTATAGAAACCGGTACCTTATTTCTGGATAAAATGAAAAAAGTGGTTCCAGGTAGTAAAGATAGATTATCATGTCTTTTAACATCGAATAGCCTTGTGTTGAAAAAAATTGACGTAAGCAAAGATTTCAAAAGAGTCATCAACAAGAAATCGAATAATTAAAAGGTCCACTTTAAATGTCTGGATATTTCTAAACCTTTTTCATAAAGGGTCTCATAAACATTCAAAAGAAATTTTTAAATAACAATCAACTTGATAAGTTGGAACATTAGGGGTATCGACAATAAAACTTAAATTAGGACGCTTAAATGTATAATAAAAAAATAGAAAAGTAAAAAAAATTGGCAATTCATGAGCTTATGGTATCTATGGATAAGTTTTATTTAATAACTAAATAGATTGGCTTTACTAGTTTAACTCCCAACATCAATAATAAAATATGGTTGTTTTAGAATGACAATTACAGAGAACAAAATAGTGCCTCTAAATATATAGCTAAGGAAACTATAATTACTAAAAAGGATACTGATTTCGATCGGTTTCAAATCTCAAACTATCTTAGATATATTATTCTTTTAAAAAATGTAGAAATCGGCTACATTAGGATTGAGGACGGAAAAGCTAGGTTTTTTATATATAATTTCTTATTAATAAAATTTGTCTAGCAATTAATACCTTACTACCAATGTTTTTCAAGTTTTCAAACAACACAACAATCGATATGAAATCAAATAATGTAGATAAATAATAAACACGAATTAACAGAAAAAAATAATAATACATATTTAAAGCAACATTATAATGAATTTGACATAAAGCTTTTATCTTCTTTTTTTCCGGAGGGAACCCGCAGCCGCTACTCAGAGTGTAATAAGTGCGTACATGGTAAACCTTCGGTCTGATGCAATAGCCTACAAACCAACGTCAGAAGGTAAACCACACAAGGTGACAAGCTCAACCGAGAAAGCGTATGTAGAGGGACTTGAACTCATGACTTTTGATTACAAGCATGTCATACTCAACCAACTTGGCTACCCCTTTGGGGGCAAAGCTTTTATCTTCTGGCTCTTTCTGCAGATGATCAAACCTTGGATACTAGATGACAATAAAATAGTTGAGTGGATACCTTACGTACAATTTCCCTTTTTTTTTAAGGTAAATTTTTTTATTAGTTGTTTAATCATAAATATTAATGATTTTTCAAAATAAAATTACATTCATTTTCATATTAATAAAAGGTTGGGTTATGCTTGAATGATTTTTTGAATTTGATAGTGCTAAAATGATTTTTTGAATTATAGTTAGGTAACCACAAATAAAAGAAACACATGTTACAGTTAAGAGAACTGGTAAAAAGAATTGAAAAAACAAAAGTGGAAGTAAAGTTAAATTAGAATAAAGGAAACATATGTTATAAAAGAAGTTTCCTAATTTTGGAAACTGATTTCTTCATGACGGCTATAAATAAGAGTGCAGTGCACAACGAGTGGCATTCTTATTCGTACTCTTAGTAAACAAGAAAATACTAAAACCGATGGCAGTGAGCATGAAGAAACCGGCAGTTTCAATTTGCGAAGAAGCCGGAGAGTTTCGTGAACTAAGGAACAGGTTGAAGGAGGAGATTCGAAGGAAGATGAGAAAGGAGTCGATGGATGGGGAAATAGGAAACGAGAAGGACTGTTCGGTGGGGAAGTCTGGTGTTGATCGGAAAGCGACAGGCTCAGTGTCAGTAGGGCTCGCAGTGGCAGAGACGAGCGATTCTGAACGGAAAACAAAAATTCAACAGCTCCGCGAGTCACGGGACTACTCGTTTCTGAGCTCTGAGAATTCTGAGATTCCGACTAAGCCTTTACTTTCCGGTGAAAATGCAGAAACTGTGCTTCCTCGTCCTGTTTTAGTATTCAAACCCACCCACAAACCACCGGTGCTGATCGGAGTAAAGAGAGCAATGGAGGGGAAAGAGACTGCTGTTCCACAAGCCAAGAAACCAAAGCTGATAAAATCGGATCAAACCCTAGAGCCTTTCTTGGATACCAAGCAAACCCCTTCTCAATCTGCTCTAAAAGTCAAAATCAAAACTATCCACAGCAAACCACCAGTGCCGTCCAGTTCAGTCATCGGGGTAAAGCGAGCAATGGATGGGAAAAAGGCGGCTGTTCCACGAGCCAAGAAACCAAAGTCGATAAAATTTAGATCTGCGAATGCGAATGCTTCACAACAGGAGGATGACAATGCAAAATTTCGGTCTGAATTGGGCTCTATCATCAAACAACTCGCAAGGTAAAACCTAATTTCAAATGTTTCCTTTTCGTTAGGCTCTCTAAGTTTCTTTTTTTTCTTTTTGTCTTGACCTAACATTGTAAAATGGGACATTGCAGACGTGGACGCGATGGCGGCGTGAAGCGTGACTTCCGCGACGACGACGCCCTCGGGGATTTAAAAGTCTCCAGTTTCAGCGATATTCAAAAAGAAGAGAGGCGAAGGTATGCGCGGTTGCTTCGGTTTCAAACATGTTTTTTACATTTCTAACTAACTACTTTGGATTACAACTTTTATTTCTTTTTTTACTCATCTAAATTTCTGTGTTTGCAGCTTAAGACTCGGAAAGATGGAGGACGAGATAGAGAGGAAAAAACTCCTTGAAGAACAAATGAAAGCAAAATTGGCCAGAAAAGCAAATCGGCAAAGCAAACACTGACCCTTTTTCGCAACTGTTTCTTTTTTTGTAATCACCAGTTTCTTTGTAGATTTTGTAGATTCAGTTTTGCATTTTGATTGTTGCACCGATCAATCCAATTCATTTGTGCTATAATGCCTAATTCAGATCAGACTTTTAGTAAACCACCAAACAAACTACCACTCTTTTAACTTATCTTTTCAACCAAATCAACAAGACATGCTACTAAACTCCCATGATTACACATGATCATTGTAAAAGATCGCCAAATTTGTAAAACCAAAATATTATCGAGCTAGGGCTTATATGTCCAGCCACCACACCAATGATACATAACACCTATATAAACAAACTAGTGATTTTGATAGTTTAAAAAATTGGTTCACCTAGTTCTCAAAATCTCATCCATTCATCTCGACCCAATTTTGTGATTTTATCTCTTCATATACCCGGTCTCTTTTAATTTAAAATATCCAAGTTTAACCCATAACAAATACGAAAACATGATTATTTTTTATTATTTGGATGCTAACCAATATCAAAATGATATTTTAAGTGTATTTGTTCGAGAAGATATATGTAGCATGAAATACAATTCTTTCATTTAGAAACAGTTATATTCGAATGATTTCTTCAAAGACAAGGGAATATGTATATGGCTAGAAAAACGAATCAAAGTATAATATAATACTATGGTGAAACAAAATAAAATTAAAAATTAAAAATTTGAGTGGATCGTTGGAACGGTTTAAAGCTTGATGTTGAATCAAGTCCTACACAGAATTTGGTGAAAGTGGTTATGTAGTTTGAATGCGGTTCAAACTATACCAATTTCATCTCAAAGTTATTTGCAATACGATCAAACGACCACAAAAAGATAGTCATTATCATGAGTTGCTATTGTTGTCAATAATTTCTGCCATTTGGCCTCTCTTCCGTTTTTTTTCTCGGTATTTGCACCTATTTTTTCAAAAAGTAATTAGGTTGTACTTAATAGCCCATTATCATTACTTGAATGATTTATCTCTCCTTCGTAAATCACTCAAATTCTTTTCTCCTATATTTAATATTGTTTTACTGTTTTCTTTTTTAGAACAAGAAAACTTTCTAGAGAGAGAAAGCTTTGAAGCTGCTATAATGGAAGAACATATGGAAGATAGCAGGGAAGATACCCTCTTGGAAACATCCAGACAAACGGGGAATACAACTTCGGACCGGACAAATAGAGGAAATGTTGGACAACCATATAGTGAGTCGTTTCTATAGTGCTTGGAAGAGAAATTTGGGCCCAAATTTTGTAAGATTAGTGTGAAATACTTATTGGCCCTTTAAAATATTTCTTACGTGTATACACACGCTGCCGAATTAGATCGGATACGAACCAAATGGGGCTTCCGAAGTCTGTCAAGGTGAGGATCCCTATAACTCTGGAAACTCTTATGGATGTAAAGCTAATGAGATGGTGGTATACACCGAGGTGCTGAACTGGGGTATTTGTTTTCCCTTAGGCTCGGAAATAGTTAGATATTTTCATCTAATCAAGCTTTGCCCAAGCCAGTTGAGCCCGAATACTTTGTATACTCTGCTAGCTAGCATTATTGCTTCAAACTGTCAAAAATTGCCATGCTTATGGAGCAATTTGCTGTCGTGGCTAGTTTCTGTAGAATTCACCAAATCATTTTTTTATCATCACAAGATAGGAAACGATTACAAAGTAGTGAATGATTTATTGGAGGCTGAAAAACCATGGAAAACTCAGTCTTTTTTCATAAGTGAAGTTTGGGAGAACGCAAAAAAGATAAACTATGAGTCAAATCTAAGCCAAATGACTAGATACCTGGAAGAGTTCAGGTAACTTTTGTTCGGATTTTTATTAGTGCTTAGACTTTATGTTAATATACAAACTGATAATTGCATCTTTTTGCAGTTTTTCCGAAAATATTCTCAGAGCATTCGGAGGGTGGAAAGGCTATATTTGCCAAGTTAAATCAACGAGTATCGGATAATTGGGGTTGGGCTTTCACAATTGTTTCACTTCTAGAAACATGTTGAGGGCTCATTTGTGAAATACCACTGGAAGCAGAAATCTTTCTTGGGAACAGGTGACCACTCCTCCTTTATCGGATGTCATCCTTAAAAGAGCTTATACAAAGGATAACAAACTCTACTTACGAGACCGAAACAAAGCTCCTAGCTATCCGGACAAGTTGAAGAAGAATAAGAAGAAGAAAATAACTGAAGTTGACTCATCTCAACAGTTTCCTGAAGAAAAAAATATAGTTTCACTATTTTATTTTTTAGAACAATAAAACTTTCTAGAGAGAGAAAGCTTTGAAGCTGCTATAATGGAAGAACATATGGAAGATAGCAGGGAAGATACCCTCTTGGAAACATCCAGACAAACGGGGAATACAACTTCGGACCGGACAAATAGAGGAAATGTTGGACAACCATATAGTGAGTCGTTTCTATAGTGCTTGGAAGAGAAATTTGGGCCCAAATTTTGTAAGATTAGTGTGAAATACTTATTGGCCCTTTAAAATATTTCTTACGTGTATACACACACTGCCGAATTAGATCGGATACGAACCAAATGGGGCTTCCCAAGTCTGTCAAGGTGAGGATCCCTATCACTCTGGAAACTCTTATGGATGTAAAGCTAATGAGATGGTGGTATACACCGAGGTGCTGAACTGGGGTCTTTGTTTTCCCTTAGGCTCGGAAATAGTTAGATATTTTCATCTAATCAAGCTTTGCCCAAGCCAGTTGAGCCCGAATACTTTGTATACTCTGCTAGCTAGCATTATTGCTTCAAACTGTCAAAAATTGCCATGCTTATGGAGCAATTTGCTGTCGTGGCTAGTTTCTGTAGAATTCACCAAATCATTTTTTTATCATCAGAAGATAGGAAACGATTACAAAGTAGTGAATAATTTATTGGAGGCTGAAAAACCATGGAAAACTCAGTCTTTTTCATAAGTGAAGTTTGGGAGAACGCAAAAAAGATAAACTATGAGTCAAATCTAAGCCAATTGACTAGATACCTGGAAGAGTTGAGGTAACTTTTGTTCGGATTTTTATTAGTGTTTAGACTTTATGTTAATATACGAACTGATTATTGCATTTTTTGCAGTTTTTTTGAAAATATTCTCAGAGCATTCGGAGGGTGGGAAGGCTATATTTGCCAAGTTAAATCAACGAGTGTCGGATAATTGGGGGCTGGGCTTTCACAATTGTTCACTTCTGGAAACATGTTGAGGGCTCATTTGTGAAATACCACTGGAAGCAGAGATCTTTCTTGGGAACAGGTGACCACTCCCCTTTTATCGGATGTCATCCTTAAAAGAGCTTATACAAAGGATAGCAAACTCTACTTATGAGACCGAAACAAAGCTCCTAGCCACCCAGACAAGTTGAAGAAGAATAAGAAGAAGAAAAAAACTGAAGTTGACCCATCTCAACAGTTTCCTGAAGAAAAAAATATTGTTTAACTTTTTCTTTTTTAGAACAAGAAAACTTTCTAGAGAGAGAAAGTTTTGAAGCTGCTACAATGGAAGAACATATGGAAGATAGCAGGGAAGATACCCTCTTGGAAACATCCAGACAAACGGGGAATACAACTTCATACCGGACAAATAGAGGAAAGGTAGGAAAACCATATAGTGAGTCGCTTCTGTAGTGCTTGGAAGAGAAAGTTGGGCCTAAATTTTTTAAGATTAGTGTGAAATACTTATTGGCCCTTCAAAATATTTTTTACGTGTATACACACACTGCCGAATTAGATCGGATACGAACCAAATGGGGCTTCCAGAGTCTGTCAAGGTGAGGATCCCTATCACTCTGGAAACTCCTATGGATGTAAAGCTAATGAGATGGTGGTATACACCGAGGTGCTGAATTGGGGTCTTCGTTTTCCCCTTAGACTCGGAAATAGTTAGATATTTTCATCTAATCAAGCTTTGCCCAAGCCAGTTGAGCCCGAATACTTGGTATACTCTGCTAGCTAGCATTGTTGCTTCAAACTGTCAAAAATTGCCATTCCTATGGAGCAATTTACTGTCGTGGCTAGTTTCTGTAGAATTCACCAAATCATTTTTTATCATTACAAGATAGGAAACAATTACAAAGTAGTGAATGATTTATTGGAGGCTGAAAAACCATGGAGAACTCAATGTTTTTTCATAAGTGGAGTTTAGGAGAATGCAAAAAAGATAAACTATGAGTCAAATCTAAGCCAATTTACTAGATACCTGGAAGAGTTCAGGTAACTTTTGTTCGGAATTTTATTAGTGTTTAGACTTTATGTTAATATACGAACTGATTATTGCATCTTTTTGCAGTTTTTTCAAAAATATTCTCAGAGCATTCGGAGGATGGAAAGGCTATATTTGCCAAGTTAAATTAACGAGTATCGGATAATTGGGGGCTGGGCTTTCACAATTGTTTCACTTCTGGAAACATGTTGAGGGCTCATTTGTGAAATACCACTGGAAGCAGAGATCTTTCTTGGGAACAGGTGACCACTCCCCTTTTATCGGATGTCATCATTAAAAGAGCTTATACAAAGGATATAAAACTCTAATTAGCAGACCGAAACAAAGCTCCTAGCCACCCTGACAAGTTGAAGAAGAATAAGAAGAAGAAAAAAAAAACTGAAGTTGACCTATCTCAACAGTTTCCTGAAGAAAAAAATATTGTTTGACTGTTTTCGTTTTTAGAACAAGAAAACTTTCTAGACAGAGAAAGCTTTGAAGCTGTTATAATGGAAGAACATATGGAAGTTAGCAGGGAAGATACCCTCTTGGAAACATCCAGACAAACGGGGAATACAACTTCGGACCGGACAAATAGAGGAAAGGTAGGACAACCATATAGTGAGTCGATTTTGTAGTGCTTGGAAGAGAAAGTTGGGCCCAAATTTTGTAAGGTTAGTGTGAAATACTTATTGGCCCTTCAAAATATTTCTTACGTGTATACACACACTGTCGAATTAGATCGGATACAAACCAAATGGGGCTTCCGGAGTCTGTCAAGGTGAGGATCCCTATCACTCTGGAAACTCCTATAGATGTAAAGCTAATGAGATGGTGGTATACACCGAGGTGCTGAACTGGGATCTTCGTTTTCCCCTTAGACTCGGAAATAGTTAGATATTTTCATCTAATCAAGCTTTGCCCAAGCCAGTTAAGCCCGAATGCTTTGTATACTCTGCTAGCTAGCATTATTGCTTCAAACTGTCAAATATTGCCATGCCTATGGAGCAATTTGCTGTCGTGGCTAGTTTCTATAGAATTCACCAAATCATTTTTTATCATCACAAGATAGGAAACAATTAAAAAGTAGTGAATGATTTATTGGAGGCTGAAAAACCATGGAGAACTCAGTGTTTTTTCATAAGTGGAGTTTGGGAGAATGCAAAAAAGATAAACTATGAGTCAAATCTAAGCCAATTGACTAGATACCTGGAAAAGTTCAGGTAACTTTTGTTCGGATTTTTATTAGTGTTTAGACTTTATGTTAATATACGAACTGATTATTGCATCTTTTTGCAGTTTTTTCGAAAATATTCTCAGAGCATTCGGAGGGTGGAAAGGCTATATTTGCCAAGTTAAATCAACGAGTATCGGATAATTGGGGGCTGGGCTTTCACAATTGTTTCACTTCTGGAAACATGTTGAGGGCTCATTTGTGAAATACCACTGGAAGCAGAGATCTTTCTTGGGAACAGGTGACCACTCCCCCTTTATCGGATGTCATCCTTAAAAGAGCTTATACAAAGGATAGCAAACTCTACTTACCAGACCGAAACAAAGCTCCTAGCCACCCGGACAAGTTGAAGAAGAATAAGAAGAAGAAAAAACTGAAGTTGACCCATCTCAACAGTTTCCTGAAGCAGCTAGTTCGGAGAATCCTGAAGGAATCAGTGTTGTTTTGTTAGAAACAGTTGCTGCAACAGTTGGTGAGGCTACAGGATCATATCATTTGCTTCAACTCAAGAAAAAAAGTAATAAAAGGCGTAATGAGGGAGGTGATCGAAGGGCTACAAAAAAGAAGAAAAATTACATATGGTCAGAGATCATACTCTGACCTACAAAAGTTCTTCCCACTCTCCCATCTGATATTCCTTCACAAGAAGAAGTATATGTTGATCCTCCCTCTCCAGTGTTTCCTACAGTCGATCCGCATCCTAATGAGGGTGATGTCAACCTGGATGACTTAGGTAATATGTATTTTGGTGAGTTTGACAAAGAGAACTTTGACCAAAAGTTTCCCCAAACAACCACTATGACCAATGCTGTGATTTATGAAGGAGAATCATTTGCAGTTTCAAGTGAGCAGGATACTTTGGGCTATACAATTCGGGGCTATATAAGGCCAATCGTTGATCTGGAAATACAAGTCAGGGATCAGGCTAAGGATATCACTTCTCTTACCACATAAAACCAAAATTTGAAGGGTTGTCTGTTGTCTGAACAACAAAAAATGGAGGCTTTAGGTAAAGAGAAAGATTAACTAAGCACCAAACTGCGTCAATCCAAGGTTGCCCAAGAGGCCATCAAGAATAAGGATTCTGAACTAGAAACTACCACCTCATATGAGATTAAATCTTTGAAGGAACAAGAAACCACCAATGCAAGCACTATCAACACCTTATCCTCAGAGAAATAAAGGTTAGATAAACTTATTAAAGATAAAAAAAAGAAGAAAATAATTCTCTAAAGAAGATTCAATTCCAAGAGATAGCTGCAGCAATAGAGAAATATGTTGCTGGTGTTGTGGATTCTTTGGAAGAAGAGATGAAGGTATCAAATGAGATATGATTTTGCTATTTCATGAGACTTTTCAAAATATGAACCTTGGAACTTTGTGGAAGTTCGTACCATATGATGAGATACGTTTGCATACCATACCAGATGGTGATAAACACGGTTATTCTCTACCAAGCGAGAGTGATTCTGATGAGGGAACTGATGAAAGCTCAAACATCAATGCCAAGAGTCCCAAGAAAGACGACGGTAAGGAGAAAAACGAAGGTAAGGTTATTGTGTTTACTTTTTATGTTTAAGACTAAAGTTATTGGATGGCCAAGGCAATCTGTTAATTTATTTCAAACTTTTTTTGCGAACCAAAGTCCTTGGATGGCAAAAGCATTTTTTGTGATGGTGGATCGGACATATTTAAATCAATGTTTAATGTTCATTGTCCCTTCGTATATGTCTATTTCTCTTATTATGTCTAGTATTTAATCATTATTTAATTTTTACGACGTGTTTAATGAGCATTTAGTTCATTGAATCACTTCAAAGATATTTCATTTGAAGGATGAAAGTGTTTAATAGATCTGATCACTTCAAAGATACTTCATTTGAATGGTGGAGGTGTTTAATAGATCTGATCACCTCAAAGATACTTCATTTGAAGGATTGAGGTGTTTAATATATATTTAATTTATCCAATCTCCTTGTACTCGCCGAAACATTTAAAATGGGCATAAGAAAACATTGATTTAAAATCGTACACCTCATTAAAACCTCCCCACGCCACAAGGGTAAAGAAAATCATATGCCCCCAAATATTTACATTGAAGTATGATCAAGTAAATATTTAAAAGTTAATTTCATTCTAAGTACAACCTAAGATGCTCAATGTTTTATGGGTGCTTTAACAAGTTGTCTTTTTTTTTCTTGAAGTCTCAATGTTCCTTGCTTGATCTTTTCACATACCATATATGGGCCTTCCCAATTCGGAGCCAATTTTCCGAATTTTTTGTCTTTGTTATTCAAAAAGACTTTTCTCAATACTTTGTCCCCTAACTGGAAATCTCTTCTTTTTTACTTTGGATGCAAACCTACTTCTCATTAAACCCTGATAATGTGATGTTCTTAAATATGGATTCACTCTTCTTTCTTCAATCAGATCCAACTGATTCCTTACAATCATTTCATTAGCATGTTCGAAATAGTTTTGTATCTTGAATGATGGCAAAGTAGATTATAGGTGTGATTGCATACATCCCATAAATAAGGGAAAAATAAGACTTTTGGGTGGCAGTTCGTGGATTGGTTCGATAAGCCCACAGTAATTCTTGCCATTTTCTGGCTGCTTTTAACTGTTCCCACATTGTTTCCCACAACATACTCTAAACATTGATGGACGGTTGATGGCACAGCATGCATCTTAGAAAACCAAAACCTTCCGAAGATAGCATTATAAGATGTAGGAGCATCTGCCACTACAAATAAGATTTTGACTACCTTTTTCAATGGTCCTCGGCCCAATTATACCATGTTCTCGAACTCTCAGACCACTTCAGCTGTAGCCCCAGTGAATCCAACTGTTGTTTGATCAAATCGCAAGATTTTTGGTGGGTTTTTTATCTGGCTATAAGTAGACATAGACATTATGTTAGCTGAACTACTCGTATCAATAAAAAAAATTGTATCTCATTTCCCACTATCTCCGCCCCGATGACTACTGCATCCTCATGCGGACTAACTACATCTCTCATGTCATATTCTAAACAGATTACTATGGATGAATTTCTATATAGATGTATTGAAGCGACTGTTTTCAGTGTGTTGCGAGACTAACGATATGCCTCTTCCGAGAGTAGTTTGATATTCTTGCAATTGTATCTCCTTCAAAAATTGTTAGTGATTCAAAGAAATCACATAACTCACTTATTTTTCCTCTTGCTATCAGTTTTTTACCATGTTTATGCTGTTTTTACCCGACGTTGGGTCTAAATACTCAGCAGAGATATTGAATGCATCTATAGATTTTTCATCAATTGTTTCTGATATCATCATCGTATCTTTTTGCGTAGGATGAGCTTCTTGTTTGAGAACAACCCTAGAATTATTCTTCACAAAATTGACTAACTTTTCATTTTCTATCAAGTATTGCACTTCTTTTTTCAGTGCCACAAAGTCTTTTGTATCATGCCCGATATCCTCATGATACTGACAATATTTATTTTTATATGTTCCCTTGGAGTCTGTGTTGGGAACAACTTATGAAAGTGTACATTCAAACGTGTCTTCTTAAAGATAATTGACACATACACTTAGTCACCTCTGCATAATGAGCTGGTCGGACCCATTTGTTGGACATGGGCCGGGCATACTGGTTGAGTGTTGACTACAGGTGTGTACTGTTGAGTGTTGACTACCCTTTGAGGTGCCTGACTCATAGCTTGAACAGATGCTCGGGGTTGGACTGTTTTTGTTAGTTTCGATACTTGCGGTCGGACATTCACCGGTGGCACACTGGCTTTTATCATGGTCGGAGCCTGGTAGAACTGCGACATCGATTCTATCTCTGACGCTCTAGTTTCTTCAACTAGAATTCGCTTCTCTATCTGATCCAACAATGCTCAGAATTTCATGGCCTACGTCTCTGCGGCATTATCTTTCATCACCCCTGGAAGAAAACCCATTTGAAAGGCAGCAAGAGCCATTTTTTCTTCTCAAAATTCCATATATGTCTTGACTTAGATGAAACGCTTTGTATACTCTTTGAGACTCTCCCCAACTTTCTCGGTGTAGTAGATTATAGTGTCCTCGTTCGCTCAGAATGTTTTGCTTCCAACAAAGTGCTATTGGGACATGCTGCAAACATATCAAAATTCTTTATACACCCTTGAGGTAAACGGTTATACCACTTTGACGCAATATTCTTGAAAGTTTGAGAGAAAGCCATGTGTAATAACTTGTCATCGTCATTGTAATTGATCATGGAATTCTTGAATTATTCAATGTAACTGTCTGGATCTTGTATCTCATCAAACGTTTCCAGCTTAGAATTGTCAAACCACTTTGGAAGGTGTCGGGATAAAATTTTTGGAGAAACTGGAGATAACCTCTAATTATGTCTGAACTTATAAGCACTTCCTCACAGTCATTTGTTCGCAACCATATAAAGTCTCTCTTTGGACGAGAAAGTAAATTAATTACTGACTCGGTAATCCTAATTGTAGCTGTTAGACTCAATTTATCTTAGAGGAGTTACATGTTCTGGTCGAATTGTATTTACCGCTTTGTGGGGCTCTTCAGAGTATTACTTTCTATTTCCATGATTGTCCTTTTTTCCTCGAACTCTTAGTTCTCTGACTTGTTCGATGAGAACTTTTATGCACCCTTGATTCTTTTTGTTTCTGATCTGTTTTATGCCCACCATCATCTGAGGATGAAAATTCATGTGAACTAAGAGAAGTATATTGACTAGATTCTGTTGATTCGTATCATTGTTTAGATCTAGATCGCCTTTTGGAAGATCGATGGTCATTTTTCTGATGCCTTTCGTCAGATTGATTGACATCTTGGGCTTGATCTGCCATGACGTACTCTCGTCAAACTTCTGATTTGATTCTTCTGGAGTTTATTATCACTTCCTTTGCAGCGTTTAGCCTTTCAATGTCCTCCAAAAGCTCTTTCCGCCTGACAACCATGACAAATTCTTCAAGGAGCTGTCCAGTTTATCGATTATTGTTGTTTCATTCGTTTTTCAGTTGCTCTTCCATCACAAGGTTTACACATGAGACTCCGATCAAATTATTTATCGGATTTGCTTCCAACTCTCCACGAATTTCAGTTTCCATTGTTTTTTTTTTGCCGTGGATTATTTTTATGGTTTTGGAACGTTGATTTCGGGTACCACTTACGTTCCCACAGACGGCACCACTGATGAACTCATATATTTCTTAGAGATAAAGCCAAATGCGAAGATGTTCGTATTAGAGCATGAGTCTAAGAAATGATCGTATCAGATACTTTTAGAGAGATAACCAATATTTAGTAGAGAGAGAAATAGAGAAAATGAATAAATGTAGTAATAATTGATTAATCATTGGCCATTTTCCCCAAAAGACTATGTCGTTTATATTGTACATGAGGTGAATAATAAAATTACATGATTACCACTATTAAAGTGAATTTCTCACCCCACTCATTTACTCCTTGCAAACAAGTTCTAACGGTATATCATTTATCCCCTTATCTCTTATGTTTGCTTTAGTTTAGTTCTTGACCACTAAATACATGAATTTAACATTTATATTTAATATAATAAAGCTTGTTATTCTCTTTAGCCCCATTATCATAAATAACTCATCCATTTCTCTGCAGCTCCTTCTAGATTTTTTTTCAACCCTGTTTATTACACTAAATTTTTTTACTAGTTGTGAAACTCAATATTATTAGATCAGTGTTAAGTATTGTTGCCATTTAAGATCTTTATCTTGAACAGTTAAATATAAAAACTATATTTCTGCATGAGGACTTAGATTAGGAAATGTACATGTATCAACCAGAACTTTTTATTAAAAGAAGGGAAATAAAACATGATATTTAGACTAAATAAAAAATTGTGTGATCTAAAACAAATCCCAAGACAATTTATAAAAAATGATGGTTTTATGCACAAGGAAAGTTTCCAAAAGTGCAATCTTGGCCATTGTTGCTATTTCGAAATATATAAGTCCATTTATATTATTTTGCTACTCTATGTTGATGATATGTTAGTAGTATGTTCAAATATAGAAGAAATAATTTAAAACAATTGACATGAAGGACTTGCATCTAGAGAAAGTGATGCTTGGAATTCAAATCACAAGAGGTAAATATTAAAGAGCTTTACAGTTATCTGAGTTAGAGTACATCGATAGTGTTTTGCAGAGATTTAACATGGGTTATACCAAGCCAGTTAATACACCATTGGCATGTTACTTTCATTTATCCAAGGGTCAATCCCTTCGGATGGAGGAAGAAAAATAATTTATGACTAAGGTTCCTTACACATTAGTTATTGGGAGTTCGATGTATGCAATGGTATGTACGAGAACATACATTGGTCATAGAGTGGGATTCGTTAGAGTGTGCCTAAAAATCTTACATCTTACATGGTCAAACATGGGAAGGATCAATTATATATAACTAAAAACATATCTCAACTAACATGAGATCTTTTGAAAATGAACCGAGAAAAAAACCATGCGGACTTTCAGAAATCGGTTGTTTATATCTATATACGAAAACAAAATATACGATACGATATCCCAAGTTTTATTTATTTATACATCTATAAATCAAGTTAATAGGATAAAAAAATTATTGTATTTATGTATAAAGACGTAAACATGGTAGTAAATGAAAAATATAAATGAACACAAATATTTAGATTATTATAAATGCGATAAAAATATTATTATTTACGGCTGATACATAATTATTTCCTACTCTAAAATGTTTTAATAAAAAAATAAAAAATAAAAGGATTAACCCTCAAATTAATGCAGAACACGTATTAGTATATGTGCCGTCTTAATTTTGATCGAGTAGGTTTTGATAAATTATCACTAATTTATATCCTCTAGGATAGGGAAAAGAAAAGTAAAATAACTCTCGAAAAGGAGAGTTGGTGGAATAGATTAGTGGGTGACCGAAAAATCATACTTGATCTTTTCTACAAACATTTTCTTGGTTCTCACCTTGTGTGAATTTTCTTGATTTGAGCCTACCGGCTCATATATGTCACCTTGTGGCGTTGGTTTGGTTTGCCTTGTAAATATATAAAAAAAGGTCAAACTATATAAACCCAAATGTGGTTTAAGTATACCCAATTTTAAATTTACCCAAAGGTGGTATAAGTATACCTAATTTTTTACAAAAATACCTTTTAGGGGTATATAAGCCCTTTTTTACTAACATATATCCATCAATTTTTTCCTACAACACTCTCTCACTTCCCTCACACCTCTCACTTCTCTTTACAACTCTAAACCTCACTTCTCTCAAAACCTCCTACCTCTCTCTAACTATTCCGGAGAACCACCACACCTCCATCTCTTCCTCCCCTTCTCCTCCTCCGTCATGGTGAAGAACAAAAACCCACCACCAACTAAGTAAGTTTCCTTAATTTTAATTTCTAGGCTATATATTTAGGATTAAATTTATTGAATTTAGTTAGGATTTTGTTAGAATTCGAATTAGGGTAGATTTAGGATTGAATTTAAGATTTAGGGTAGGATTAGAGGACCATTTTCTAGCCAGATTACTGGCTGGAAAATGACCGGCAGTGCACCGGTGGTGTGCGTCAAGCAGCACCATCAGTGCATTGGGTTTGTACCGAGTGATATAGGCCTCCCATACCGAGCGGTACAGACGGTTGTGCACCTATGGTGCACAGTCTCAAAAATAGTTTTTTTTAAAGAAACATCTTTTTTTTTGAATTTTTTTAAATTTTTTAAGACTATGAAATGTAGGTTATATGGAGGTTTATGTTTAGTTTGTAGATTTTTTTTAAAAGTTTACGGATTGTATTGTATGTTGTATGATAATATTAACTTTGTTTGAATTTTGTTATTATTTAGGTCTGATTTTGTCCAGCCGCGACCCGCTGACCTTCCTCGGTCAAGGGAAATTCCCCCGGGATCAAGGGTGATACACCCGGGGAAGAATTTGAAGATGGTACTGGTCGTCGAGAATGAAAGGGTCCATGAAGCTAAACGCAGACGAGCGTCATCAGAGGACCCAGAGACTAGACGTCTGAGGAAGGAGGAGGAGGAGAGGGACATATCTGATCAGTCTTTGTGCCGAATAAACCATGGGAAAAGGAAGGAGAAAGGTGTTGAAAAAACAGTTGACGACACTAGAGGTGAAGGCTCATCACGCCGACATACATCACATGTCCACCGATCTCCACCGCCCGCTACCAGTTCACCATCCCCTATGCATACTATTTCACGTTCACCACCAGTTAGTGAGAGGGTGGATGTTATTGAGGATCTCGAGCAGGATACGATTGACGAGGAGCATATCAATGCTATACACACTGAGGAGCAGCGGAAGACGTTTGCATTTTTAAAATGCAACAAAATACCTTTCTTTTCTGACTATAAGAAACATGAGGCATACCACGTCTTCATCGGGTAGGTAAGTATCAAATTATTATATGGTATCCTATGTTTTAATTTGATTTATGTTTGACTTAGTTGTTCATTCGCAGGCTCATACGTCATTAGGCATCTAGGCACATTATGATGTGCTTCGTATGTGGGACCTTAGTGCTCAGCCGGAGGTGAAGCGACACTTGGCACGGACTTATTTCGGTCCTCTGATAGCTCACTTGCCTCAGTACTTCACGCATTCAGTACTTGATGAGGTTTTCTTTGAGCGTTGGCATCAGGAGACCAACACGTTTCATTTCTCATTCGGGGAGATGACCATTACTCTAGATGATATCAGCTGCATTATAGGTCTCTTTGTAGTTGGTCGGACTTTGGACGTAGTCACGGTTGCAGGTGATGAGGCATACAAATACTACGCTAGTATGTTGGGGTTGAGTGTGGAAGAGGTCCGTGCTGAGATCTAGTCCACTAGAGGCATTGGCTTCAAGATAAAGTTGCTACGAGAGACGTTCACTTGGGGTCGTTACATTGAGCAGACTGATTAAGACACTATCCGCTAGGTATCCCGAGCATACTTGATGTTACTATTTGGTTGTACTATTTTTGCGGATACTAGTCAGAAAATGGCAAGGCTGACTACTTATACGGGTTGGAGAATGTGAAATATGGTTTATGGGACATTGTGTGGGGTACGAGTGCATTGGTATTTTTGTTTTGTGGGTTTGGGTGATGCTTCGAAAGCATCGAAGCATAACCTTTACGGATTTTTTGTCATGCTAGACTGCTGGATTTACGACCATTTCCCTGCATTTAGAGCCTCTGAGAACGCGGACGATGTAGCAAGGCAACCGAGAATTGTGAAGTGGCTATCAAAGAGGATTGTTGGGCAAAACATCCGCCCTAAATCGGTTGTGCGTACTCTCTTTTGGATCAGAAGGAGACATATGTAATTGTTTATATTTATTAGTAAGTAACATATTTATACTAAGTCATATTTTATTATGTATTCACAGTTTTACTATATTTCGAACAGGTTGTATTCGAGCCATACGAGCGTATCAGGGTTCAGTTTCCCGTGCAGGAGGTCCGCACCATCGCTTATCTTTTGCGGATGATGAGCACAATTAAGGGTTACATGACCAATCGCGTTATGTGCCACTCTGGACGGGTTCAGGATGAACCCGAACTCCCACTTGTACTCAGACCGGGTTACAAGAAGGGAGATTTGACTAGATATACATGGCGTGAGAGCGCATGGCTGGATTGGCGTCATCATTTACTTCCAGAGGATCGGTTGACTGTTACCATCGATACTTATAAACAGTCGGAGACGAACATGTATTGGAGGTACTTAGCTGAGTATGGTTGGCATACTATCAATCCACCCCCGCGCACCACTAAAGATAGATTATTGGAGGTTGTTCGATCAGTTATTACATTGCCTATACGTCGAGATTTAGAAGGTGTGCTTCAGTGGAGAGATCATGTGTTAGAGCTCTTCTTTCCTTGGTTATTTGTCCTCATTATTGGACTAGTTTTAGCTATGCTATGATCTATCTTTTTTCTTAATGTTTATGTTTGTTATCACTTTGGACGATTTATTGTACGTTGGTACTATGACTGTTAGTCTTTTCTTTCATTATGAATAATGTTAGTCTTTTCTTTTCATCTTTATATTTACTTATTCCATTTAGCTAAAAATTCACCCAAATTATAAATACTTGAACAATGAACATCCAATTCAAACGAAAAATTATAAGTACTGAAACAACAATCACTTTTACGCCTTAATATTACTTATTCAATCCGCTTGCAAATTTTACTCAATAATATGTAAACATGTAATCTTAAAACTGGGACAGAAACTGCTTCAAAAAAAATAACATCAAATGTTCTAATAGTATTACTGACAATGGCTCACTAAAAAAACAATGACTGAATAAAATATTGGCAACAGAAAAACCAAAAAAAATACAAGTCCTAATGCACCATTGGTACGCAGTCATGAGAACCTATGGTGCACACTACTCTGTACCCATGATACAGGTGGGTGTACACCATAGGTATAACGTAAGGCGTACCTATGATGCATTATACCATCGGTACATGGGGCTTGTACCCATGGTATATGCCCATGTACCGATGGTACAATGCACCGACCGGTATACGATTTACTAATCGGCGTTTGGCACCATTGGGACCCAGTCATGCGCACCGATGGTGCATTATCTATGCACCATCGGTGCAGAGTGTATAGGACCGATGGTGCCATCGACTAGGCACCATTGGTACACCCACCTGTGCACCATAGGTACACAGTAGGTTGTACCTATGGTGTGCAGGTTTTTTTCATTTATTTTCTCCCGCCTTGTAATTCCCGCTAAAAACATTTCCCGCTCTATAAATTCCGCTAAACTAATATTCTAATTTTCTATATAAGGAGGTCTAAGTTGAATACAACAAACACATAAATTTCTTTTTGCAATCTTCCTTATTTGTTTCTTTATGGAGTGGAGCGTGTTTGACGATGCTCATCTAATCAAGGCTGTAAAACACATGAAGTTTACTATGCTCGATAATGATACCAATGATTTTTTCGATGATGTTTTGTGTATGATGTATTTTATGTACGGTGGAATGTCTACGTCTACACAAATTCCTCCACCTCGGAGTCGTGAGGACGTAGCCACTAGGTACAGGTGTATAACTAGTGGACCAATATTTTTGGTGTTCAACCAGCCACCAGACATTAGGAATGAGGCATTCAAATCATTTGGTTTAATAGCCACGAACTATTTATCTAAAGAAATGATGGAATATGTTAAGGATCAAATTTCCAGGAAGGAGGAAACACTGCGTATCCTCAGCGACAACGGAGGATATGATTTTAACTAAAGCGCTGTTTAATCTCAAGTTATGTACCCTTGCTTTGTCAAGTCATTGTTGTTTATTTTAATGTTTAATTTTTAATTATGAAATGATAACTTACTTAATGCTATAAGTTGGACAATCTACTGATTTATCGTCAATATTAAAACAAGGTACCAAAACACAAACCACTAAGAAATGAAGTACAAAATGTTATGACAAAAAAGTAAATAAAGTGTTAAACAACATACAACGGACCAAATAACATAAACCGACTAAACAAATTCATCAAGATCAGTTACTTCTGGGAATGAACAAACTGGCTTTCTACCTTCGAGCTCCGCATATGTTTTGCAGCGACCAACTATTGGTAGCTCCCAAGTTGAAGCCTCTTCACTCTTCAACGTATACCACATAGGATGTATACATGTGCAAAGACATAGAGGCTTGATTGCTAGTTGTTAAATCAAACAAGAATTAGAACAAAATCTTGTTTAATACAATCGTATTTAATATCAAAAGTATTATTCGAATGATTTACATTGACGAAGTGATTAGTATCAACGAATCCAAACCAAATTTCACGTCTTTTGGACATCATGGATGGTTCACCGCGCAGAGGTAGAAACGTTTGGCTGCAGTTGTGAGAGCCCACAAGTGACACAAAATGAACAATGCATTCGAACTTGGTTGTAATCGTAATGCCCATCTCCGGCATTGTCATACAATATTTGGTGGATGCTGGAGTTTCATAGTAGTTTATACTTTCTGAAACCTTCAAGTACTCTTCTTTACCGTTATATATCTTGCTATAAGTTACATAGTTGTCCATTATTTCATCGTAGATTGCCTACCTAACACCTTGCCAGCCTTCTTCATGACCGTACAACCCAAACAAAACTGCTTTATATCCACAATGACTATCTGGCCTAACATCATTTATGCCAGATATAAAAGGATTGAAGTGAGTCAGAAACCAACGCAAAAAACCTTTCAGATCATATATCAGTTATTTGCCTCCATTAACAGATGATTGTACGATATTGTTAGCAAGCAAGACAATGGAAGAACTTCGAGTACGAGGTACTTTAGGCACATCCGCACGAATCGTATTTGCACTAGAAACTGCTTTACGGGAGTTAACTTTTGGTGCTTTCAAAGAGTTCATCACTAAGTCAAGGCTAGCCTTATCAGCAGCGTTCACACGTTCCCATTTACATTTATCTCATTTAGTGGATGATGTATCAACAACAAGTTTCGTTTCACCTGCGGACGACCGCGGTATTTTTGTTTCTCCAATGACTCTAGCAAGGAGGATGTTTTAGGATAATTAATTTCAAACCATATCTTGTAAATGTGTTTTATACGGATTTCGTCTTTTATCTCCATAACATCGATTACAAGTTTTTCCAAATTATCTTTGAGAATCTCCATCGTCGTATGGTTTGTACGAGGTTGTATTTCTAACCTTGTCTAGTGGCTGTGAAACGCTTCTAACGATGTAATTTTTCCGTTATTACGCCACTCGCCGATCTGGTGGTAGCAAAGTATACCATGGGTAGATTTTATCGCGCATATGCAAATGACATCACATATATCGTGTTTAACATCCGACCCGTCTTTGATAGCGATTTTATTACAATATTCAGTCATCTCTAGTTCGGTAAAAAAATAGTTATAGCGCCATGTGAGAAATCTTGCCTCGAATTTCATCAAATAGTTTGTTGGCGAACTTATGTAGCGCTATGTAACGACTCTTCTCAAAAGGAGACCTAATGGTAGCATGTTGGATTTCAACTAGTGAATGCACCCTCCCCCAAAATAACTCAAAGTTTAATTTTCTTGTACGTAAGTAACACTTTAAGTTTGAATGAGCACTCTCGACGCGGTTAGTCGTGCAATGTCCCAAATGCATGTACTTGTTCGTCTTCCAAACAAAGAATTTGTCCGTATATTTATCAAGTCATGATTTTTCAATGTATTCAATTGCAAGAGGATAGTCTTTGTACTCCAATAGCATGTCTCGTCTAGCGTGATTGAATTCAATCTTTGATGCTGCATACGCAATCTTCTTCCAATCAGAAACAAACTTCACATGATCACTTTTCTCAGGGAAATACTTCCTTGTTTGCCCCTGAACCTTTTGGTTTATGTGCCAACGACATAACATATGCGTTGTTGGGAATACCACTTATATGGCGTTCATCAATGCTAAATCTCTGTCGGTCAAAATCACACGCGGTTCTTTGATCCCGTGGACGACAATCAACGACTCTAGACAGTCTAAAACCCATTTGAAGTTGTTTAACTTCTCATCGGACATGAAAGCAAAAGCCGCACAGTAGGTCAAACCAGTACACGTCACACCCACTATCTCAAACAACGACATACCATATCTTATGACTTGATACGTACTATTCATGATCAACACTGTTGGAAATATCCACAAAAGGTCAACACTAGCTGGATGGGCAAAAAATATATCTGTAATGACTTATCCATCGTCTTCGCCAGATTTATGCCATTCATAATAATTATGTGCCTTAAGCTCTCCCAACAACTGCAGCTATGACCTGCCCGCCTTCTTCAAAAGCCTACTTTTCTGTCGTGTATTGTAGATAGTGCGCATACAAGAACATTATCTTCATTCAGTATATCTCTAGGGTTTGTTCCAATATAGGTCTCTCGTTCAACATATTACATCTCTTCGTCGTTCAAACGATCTGCGAAAGAATTACCGTCTAACTGTTTTGAACTCTCGTGTTTGTGATCCCACACTTTCAGTGATCCAGTTCTACCATTAACCCGAGAAGCTCAAATGGGCGGCCAATTTTTTTGGTTCCTGTCGACTTCCGTTTACGGTCTTTCTCGGCCACTCTTGGAACATACTTTCCCGACCTCTCACATTGGAAAAATATCATAAGATTTTTTCTACTCTGTACTTTATCGCGCCGACTTAGGTTGATAACCAAACCATAGTGTTTTTCGGTCTTCGTGATCCACTTAATCAACGCTTCTTGTATATAAAAGTCAGTGGTGAAGAACAAATGCCTGTAGTCGGTAGCGAAAGCTTCGTCAGACCCATGGGCAACATCCGTCCCCTGTTATACAACAACAAAACACAACTCGCAATTAGGTACAATAAAAAATGGGTTAAAACCCTTCTTTTTTTCAAAATGAGCACGCACAACTGATTCAGGGCCTTAGAACCGGTGGTTCTAGGCCTTAGAACTGGTCGTACACGGCCAGTGTACCACCGGTTCTGGGGCCAGGAACCGGTGGTGCGTAGGTCATGCACGATCAGTTCTAAGGCCTAAAACCGGCTTCCACCATGCTACGCACCATTAGTTCCAAGGCCCAGAACCGATGGTGTGTGGCGAAACCAGCCTCGATGTTACCTTTTCTGGCGGCGCCGACTTCTTTTTCGGCGACTCAAGCTCCTTCTCCGGCAACATTTCATCATCTCCTTCCTCTGGCGACATCAACTCCTCTATGTTAATCCCTAGTTCCGGGTGAATCATGATTGATTATGTGTTTTTTTTTTAAGTGAGGTTGAATGGTCTTGATAGTAATTTGAATTTTAAAGTTGATTTTCAGAAAACAAGACAAATATAGTGTTTGATCTAGTAAAAAATGGTGTTTGTTTGGGTATAGATAGCGAAATAAGTTATTTTGTGAATTAGGTATACTTATGATATCATAAGTGTTTTTTTTATTTAATGACAATTAGATAATTATATGGAAGTATTTTCGTTAACAAAAATTAAAATAAAATCAACAAATTTTTTAAAATTTATTTAAACCACATTTAAATATATATAACCATAATTTTTTTTAACATAGTGTATTATTTACAATTTATTTATCTATTCAAATATCAGTCTTAGAGCATCCCCAACAGCTAGTCTATAATTTAGCTAAATATAGATTAAATTATGACACTTTATAATTTTAGATTACTAAATAATACAACAGCTAATCTATAATTAAGTTAGTTTTTTAGTTTTGTAAGTGATGAGAAAAATAAGGAAAAAATATACAGATTGTGTAACCGCCTAGGTAAATATAGATTATCAAAATAAAATCTGTAAATTTAGACTATGTTTTAGATTAACTGTTGGAAAGCATTTTTTAAAGATAATAGGTATTTTTTAAAATAACTGTGAAATAGAGTATCTGTTGGGGATGCTCTTATCCTAACCATACCATCTACATAACGTAATATAAATACCAGTCTTTATCTTAATGTCACTGGTAAGCAGTTCTCTCGACATAACATATCAGGAATCAATAATATTCCATCCTGATGATACAAAATAAATTTATTACCTTTGACCTACGGTATATGCAAACAAAATTTCTAAATTTTGATGTATTATACAAATGTTTTGGCTATAATATTTATGACACCTACTTATAATTTCCTTGTTTGAAACCCACCTATTAATTTCTTTTCAATTTTGTATATGATAAAACCAAAATAGTATAAAATATTTACCAATTTTTTTAATATTGCATTGCATGTTACAAAATAAATTAAAATAAATTTTAGCACATGAAATAAATAGATCTGTCTGAATTATGATTCATCATTACATGTTAATCATCATCATAATAATGTTATTTTGGTCTTACTTGAGAAAAAATAATCACTTGCCTCTTATATTAAATTATCTATACCCATCTCTATTTAATTTTAGAGACATTCAAGTCCAAATCAGTAACATACCTAATTTATTTCTTCTTTTTTCTTTTTGATCTCATCCACAAATCTTTTATATATACATAATCACAACAACAACCTCAGATTTCCATTTCACAGATCGTTCGTTCATGGAACTGAACCTTAACCTTCTTCAATGGAGAATCGTGTTTTCATTCTTCTGATTCTCAACAGGCTTCCAATTACCGGTTTTCAATTCCTCCTTATCCTTCTTCATTCTCTTTTATAACTATCCATCTCGTACCGGTTCCGTCCGGTTCGATAAAACAAAGAAGATCAAGATCGGTTTTGCTTCTTCGTCTTTGATTTCGCTCGACGATTGAGTGTGGTTCTGTTCTTTTTGTAAGGGATTTTGTTACTGATCGACTGAGTTTTGTTTGCGAATTTGGTTGATTTCGTACCTCTAATGTCATTTTCATGTTTTACTTTTTTTGGTAGATAATGGCGTCGGTGTTTTTGTACCATGTGGTGGGGGATCTGACAGTGGGGAAGCCGGAAATGGTCGAGTTTCTTGAGACAGAGAAGGTGGAATCTGCGATTCTGGCGATTGGAGAATCTACGGAGTGTGGGGTTCCTGTTTGGAAGAAGAAGTCGGTTGCTGGTGCATTTGAGAACACTGAAATGAGGCAACAGAGATTTGTAGGTATTCTCAGTTCTCTTGATATTATTGCTTTCTTATCTAAAAGTGATTGTTTAGAAGATCAAGAGAAGGCCATGAAAACTCCGGTGTCAGAAGTTGTGGTGCCGAATAACTCTCTCTTGAGGCATGTCGATCCTGGGACTAGGTAACCTTCTTTTACTCTCCCTTCCCTCTCGTGTTATTCGTGCATTGTCTTCACTCTTCAACATATTTATAAGTAAGAAGAGGGTTTTATTCTCTTTTTATGATTATGGTCAACATCAACTTTATATTTTTAGCATTAACTTATGTTCTTTCTTTGCTTTTTGTGATGATGGTAGGTTCTTATAGATCTAACTTTTTTGAAAAGAGTTAAATAATATCTTAAATTGGAAAAAGTTTCAATGACCAACTAGGTGTAGAGTAAGAAAGCTATAATTGGGGATACGTACGGAAAGATATTGAATTGGCTTGAAGTTTTCTCAGTTTGGGAACTGTTCATATATTTTAGTCTAAATGGTTGTTTCTCTTATCTCAAACATTGTACACATTTTAGTCTAAATGGCGGTTCATTTTAATTGATATACCTTTGACTTTCACTTGATTTCTTTGATCTTTGCATGCACCAAGCTGATCTATGGTAGACGGCAAGGGTGGTGTATTAAGCAATATAAATACAACCATAATCTATATAACAGAAGCATAAAGCAATCAAAAACAGCAACCTTGATTGCTGCTAGTTATTGGGGTCGAGTTTTCAGCTTTTTATTGTTGCCTGATATTCTTTCATGAAATTCCCGACAAAATAGCGATGATTCTTCAGGAATATTTTTTTTCCTTCTAATTTTTTTATTTCTAAAGGCTCAGTCTGGAATAGTAGCCAGTGGGTCGATGCCAGGTTTGTTTTTTTCATATAGAGACTCTGGCCTTTACGCAGAAACTTTTGCGTGTGTGTATTGGTGACGAGAAAGCCTGCTCTTATTTTTTCCCTACAAATATTGACCTCTAATTATATACTAAAATATTGTGTCTGAGCCATCACTTCACGCCTCACATCTTACCGGTGCCCTAAGCTTAGTTGTCTTTCTCCAAAACCAGAGACATCTTGTTCAGGAACGATTCGCAAAAACTACAGAAAAGTATCCCCAAATTTGAAGAAGTATATCGAGATCCATGAGCCCTAGACCATCCTCGTCGTTAGGTTTGCACACTTCCAATCAGCCCTCTGCTCTAGAATATCCTAATGTCCCATGCACTATGAAAGTCATACTCCTACTGCAGTCTAGATTAGTTTCTTAGGCTTAATACAAAGTGAACACCAATATATATCAATGCTATCTAGGCAAGCAACGATCAGTTGCTGGCTACACAACTCCTTGACTCCAGAGGATCGTATATTAAGACATGATTCAATTGATGCGTAGTTCATAGTCCTGGAGGCCAGTCCCTCAGAAACCAGAGGTAGCTCAGGTAATGATAGATTTGTAAAAAGGCAGTTTGTTATGAGTCTGGCAGTCTTTTAGAACTACGCATCCTTTAATGGCTCCAAGCTGACAGGTCTCCTCTTTTCTATATAGATGCGGCAGCTGTTTTATAATAGGGCTTCCTCTTTTTAATCGTTAAGTAACTTCTATACCATATACCTCCTTTAATATTTTATGCATATTATATTTATAAATATTTACCACTTTAAAATTCGAAGTCCCATTAATCTCTGAGTAATTTCTACCTCCCAATTAATTCTTAAGGTGGCACCTAACTGCATCCAAATCAGCTAGCACTAATTAGAGCCTTGTATAAGGTTTCATGAGCACCCATAAGAATTTCTATAAATAATGTGGTAAAACCTTAAGAACAGGTTCAGCTTTGTATAGGCAAGATAGAGACTTGATTTTTGCCTTTCGATCTGTTGCACCCCTGGCTCCAAATAAAAACCTATAGATAAAATGGATAATCAACTTGTGAGAGAAGCCCTTCCCGGAGTTGGCACTGTTTATTTTTAACCTTTCATTAGATCTGATCGGCCAATCATTCAAATTATGGATAGAAGGACGTTGCTTTTTCTTTCCCTGCTACCTAATTGGGATTATCTGCAACTGTAATTTCAATTCAACCATATAGTCCTGCTCATGTTCTTTATTGTCAAAATGAATCAACTTATGCTTAGTATATATTTTAATTTACTAAATCTTTATCTTTTTCTCTTACGTAATGTAGATTGATTGATGCTCTGGAGATGATGAAACAAGGTGTCAGACGACTTCTTGTCCCAAAGAGCACAGTGTGGAGAGGAATGAGCAAAAGATTCTCGATTATTTATAACGGGAAATGGCTGAAGAACATTGATACTGGCGGCGGCAACAATCTTGCTACCAATGGGGCCCGACCTTCTTGCTCTTCTCCTTCTGGCCTTGACAAGTTTTGCTGTCTCTCACGAGAAGATGTTGTCCGCTTCCTCATTGGTTGTCTTGGTGCTCTAGCTCCTCTCCCTCTCTCCTCCATAAACTCACTTGGAGCTATCAACCTGAACTACAACTTCATCGAAGCTTCCCTTCCAGCCATCGAAGCATGTCGTAAACAACCAGTTGACCCCAATGCTATTGCTGTTGTGGAGCCCACATCAGACAATCAGTATAAAATCATAGGAGAGATTTCAGCCTCAAAGTTATGGAAATATGATTACATGGCTGCAGCTTGGGCTTTAGCAAACCTCTCTGCAGGACAGTTTGTGATGGGAGTTGAAGATCACGTAAACTCGAGATCACCTCCTGATTTTTCAGTCAATTCACCAGTTGGGCAAAATGATGTTGCGAATGGAGTTGGTTCAACGAGGGCAAAGAAGTTCAGTAGTAGAAGCATCGGGTTTAATCCAACTAGCCCGAGTTTCAGTATCAGTAGGAGCATGTATCGAGGCAGAAGCGCACCCTTGATGTGTAAAACTTCAAGTTCATTGGCTGCAGTTATGGCTCAGATGCTATCTCACAGGGCAACCCATGTTTGGGTAACCCAGGATGAAAGCGATGATATTCTAGTTGGAGTTATCGGCTATGCGGATATCATGGCAGCTATTACTAAACACCCTGCCACCCTTATTCCTTCAAATAAGTCTTTTGAAGCTTTTGGAAATGAAATTCAAAATTGTTAGTGATTTGTTTATCTTAAGACCCCATATTCATTTGGTTATATAATTATTGTGGTAGTCTTGAGAGGCCCTTTATGCCCCTTGAGATTAGTATAAAAGAAGAGGATTTCACTGGAGTAGTCATAGAGGGGGCTAGATATAAAATTTGCTGGCTGTAGATGTTTATGGTATGTTTGTCCGATCACTTGTAATAAATGACATAAGCAACATAAGCCGTTTGTGTTTTTATGCCAAATTTGTTGTATAATTTACCTCTCTCCATCTCTGGATCTCAAGTTCATCCATGGCTCATGGATATTGTTGAAATCCCACTCGATTAGAACATAATATATTCTCCAAGAAAGAGTTTAGATGCCTCGGAGTCTATAAATACAATCAGAAGATGGAAATAAAATAATATATGGGGTTAGTTTATCTTTTTTTTAATATTTGGGGTAATGTTTGGGTTTAATTATCCACCGCCATCCAGTTAGAAATTGAATTTTATCAAAAACTATATGTAATACAAGTTACTCTAACAATACCAATAAAGCATATAGGTAAGACGTTCCAATTAGTTATTTTTAACATCTTTAGAGTTTAAAAAAAAATACATCTAACAAAAATTTATGAATGATATTTTGAAATTGGTTAAAGCTATTTCGTATAATTTTTATTTCCTCCATAATTTGAAAATAACCCCATTTTGTTATTTCCTCCATAAAGGAAATTACACATTTGTCATTCTACCCATTTATTCTATCTCTTTCCTTTTCAAGAACGCCATTATTCTATTTCTACCCATTTATTCTATTATCCTACCCATTAACAAATTCAAAGAAAAAAACCATACTTATCTCTCTTTTCAGTTTTCTACTTTCTTTTGTTTCCCAGTTTCTTTTCAAACCCCTAATCTCTTCAGTTTTCTACTGTTTTTTGTTTTCCAGTTTCTTTTGGCTATGGCTCTTCTTATTAGGTTAGGATTCTTATTTGGTAGATTTAGGGTTCGATTAGGGTTTATGCTTTTGGTTGGATCTGTTTTCGAGTTTTGTTCGATTTTGTGACCTTATGGATGTTCTTTTATATTCTGTTTTTTTAGCGAAAGCATGTGATTCCGAGATGGCCTCTCGGAATCACATGCTTTCGCTAATGTTTAAATTTTTTGGCTAGTAATAGTTGCTTCTGAACAAAACAACTGATTCCGAGATACCGTCTCGGAATCAGTTGTTTTCCGTTCAGAACTGCAGAAATCGGGTTTGGCTGAAAAAAAGAAGTTTCGAAATGGTAAAACATAAAAACAAAGATTACAAAACAAAGATTAAATTACCTTGTTCGTTCCGGTTTAGTTTGGGTTTCTTCATTTTCCATAAGTAATCTTCAATAAAATTGAAGTTCTTTGTTTTAAGGTTAATTTTAGAAATAGAATCATATATGTTGGATTAAAGTTAGGTTATTGGTGTGTTTTTTCATATAAGACTATCTATTAGATCAATGGCATATAGTGTTAAATTTGAAATAAAAATAAGGGTAATTTGGTAAAAGCAAGTCACTAGTATTTTTAAAAGTTTGAATGATGGAGGAAATAAAAAATAACATGGAGGAAATAGCTTTGGCCTTTGAAATTTCATTTAGTTATTTTTACACGTAATTCTGTTATTGAAATCCAAATTGTTTTTTTTTCTAACTTATTTCGTAATTAAATTGCACGTATTTTCGTAACAGGAACCCAACCTATTTTCTAAAAAAGTTTTTTCATTACAAAACTGCACATATTTTTATAGTTACAAGAAAGTTAGTTGTTTCAAATCCAATTAACATTTATTTTCACAAAAAAAAAATTGTATTTTGTTTTTTTTCTTCAAAAAATCATACTTTTATGGCAACTAAAGTCTTATTTCCACAATTATTTTCTTCTTATTTGCACAACCCATTTGTACGTAGTTGCGCATCTGAAACACACTTGCTTTTTACCAACTAAATTACACGTAATTCTGCAACTGGAACACAATCTCTTTTCTTTTTAGATATGTTTTCAAGACAAAAATGCACATATTTTCGAAACTACAAAAAAAGTTAATTATTTCACACCCAACTAACACGTATTGTCACGAATACAAGTTTTATTTTGTTCTTTCACACACATTGAGACTTATTTAGCAACCAATGTGCTATTTCTGCAACCATTTTTACTTATTTACGCAACACATTTGCACGTAAATTTGCAACTACAACACATTCGTTTTTAGTAACCAAATTTCATATAATTCTGCAACTGGAACACAATTTATTTTTAGCAACCAAATTACACAAAACTCTACATCGAGAACACAATAACTTTTTCCAGCTTTATTTCACAACACAATTACACGTAATTACGCAAATAAAAAAAATAAAAAATATCTTTTATGAATTTATTTTTCTCGTCTTAAAAAACAAAATAAATGATATTTTCATATTATTTTTTGAAAATATGGTTCGAAAGATATGACATTTAAAAGAACAAAAATATGAGAAAGAAAACGGTTAAAATATATTTCACATTACAAGATGGTTATTTGTAAATATTCATTTATCATTAGGTAGTTATTACTACTTTAGCAAACCTTTGGTGGTTATTGGTAAATAATGTTCGGGGTTATTGGTAAATTATCCTAATATTTATTAAATACAATTGGGTTTTTAATATAAAACAAAAATATAACTACTTTTTAGTCGATAAATAAGTACTTACATATAATCATATGGTAGTCCGAAATACTCCTTAACTATTTTTCTCTCTCCTTTTTTAAATGTCATATCTTTCAAACCATATATCCAAAAAAATATGAGTTTTATTTTTTTAAGACGAACAAATCTAGATCCATGAAAGATATTTTTTATATTTTTATTTTTTACTTGCGTAATTACGTGTAATTAAATTGCGCAATAAGTTTGAAAAAATAAAATGTATTCTAGTTATGAAATTACGTGTAATTTGGTGGTTAAAATAACAACCATGATTCAGCTACATAATTATGTGTAATTTGGTTACCAAAAAGCAATAGATGTCCTAGTTATGGAATTACGTGCAAAGTATCAAAAAATATGAAGAAAATAGTTGCGCAAAGAGAACATTTGTTGCTAAATAAGTTGTATTGTCTGAAAAAAAAACAAAATACAACTTGGTTTTGTTGAAATAAGTGTTAATTAGATGTGAAATAACTAATTTTTCTATAGTAGCGAAAATATGTGCATTTTTGTGTTGCAAAATTAGTCTGAAAAAATAACTGTATTCCAGATGTGAAATTACGTGTAATTTGTTGCTAAAAGAATATATTCTAGTTGCAGAATTACGTGTAATTTAGTTGCAAAGAGACGATTTTAAAAAAATATCACTCATGGTTTCTATTCGTTAAATATATATATATATATATATATATATATATATATATATTATGATATTTATTTTTGAACTTAATTTTTAAAAATATAAAAAAATTAAAAATTAAAAATTACTAATAGTTGAAAACTGTTAAGAGTGATTTAAATTTTAGATATATGGTAAACAAATACCAATAGTTTTACGTATAAATATTGATAATTTAATTTTTAAACGGTTATCGGTAAACCTCTCTAAACAAAACCAATAGTTCAGCGTACAAATATTTGAATGCGAAGTAATGGATATATTAACCATGACCAAAGGTCGTGAGTTCGAATCCCTCTACATACGCTTTCTCGGCCGAGTCTGTCACCTTGTGTGGTTTACTAATAGTTTGCTGGCTATTGCATCAGACTAAGGGTTTACCTTGTGCGCAATCATTGCACTCTGAGTACCGGCTGCAGGTTCCCTCCAGAAAAAAAAGAAATTACGTTTTATTTTTAAATTGTTTTAGAATAAGAACGAGAAGTAGTAAATATTATTGGACAAATTTTTTACTAGTGTGACACATATACTATAACTAGGGAAATTAGGTCTTCCACCTTAAGTTCATGATGATTCATGGTTCAAAGTATCGTTTACAAATATAATTAGAATTTTGGTAAAAATAATATAGTTTATTGAACTTTAAACAAAAATATTTTGATCATTTTATTTTTAATTTTCAGTCCACCAACTACATAATTGTAACTCATATGTTTTTTTATTTCTTTCAATTCTATATTTATTTTTTTCATATTTTACCATGTTTTTATATTTTTTTATTATTTTCGATACTTTTTGTCTTTTCAAGAAAATGTTTTGGCCATTAATCTTCTGTTTTTATTCATTTTCTGGTGATTTTTGTCATTCCGACAATATTAGTTACCGAAATATTTCATTATGCAAAAATACATCACCACATAGACTTAGTTGTTTAAGATAAGTTTTTCAAACACCTTTCACAACGACTACAAGTTCTTTTAAAAATACTCCTCACTTTTGCAAGTTCATAATCGGTCTTTGTACCAGAGGCCCCTACCATCCCCGCGTCAGATGTCTAGAAATAGAGAGACTAATATGGCATATATTAGGATGATTCGTAATTTTGTCGATGATATAAGCGTGACACACATACAGATTCTGTGTTTTATCATTCATAGCCCCAGGGAAACAAACAACTCTGAAAAAGGATCACATATTTCTCACGCATCGCATGTTGAATTATTACATACGTGATCATGTCTCTCACCGTTCTCGTTTTGAACATTCCAAAATGAAATACTATAAGATCCACTTCGATCATGAATTTCAAATTAGGTCCAATAAGCACCGCGCTCGTTATGATTGCTCTAACTTTGGTCATATTAACATAACATATTCTTATTATTATCACAAGTAATAAAAGAAAGGATCATGCCCATATGAGCCTCGTTTGATGCAACATAAAAAAGCCAACCATATCAAACATCAACTGGCTCCACACGTGGATCCACCAAGACACAGAATTATCCTCCCGCACCGCATGTCAACCAACCGAATAACCGGAATCCTCCATTGGTTTCATCAAACAGGTTAGCCACATATATATATTCAATTAAGCTTGGTTCAACTAGATTTTGGCGCGACCTAAACTCAGTACTTCTTGGGTTATGGTTAGGTTCTTCTCCCTCCTTCAGATGATCCAAGACTATAAGAGTAACTTAATTTTCCTAAATTTTTTGTATTCATTCTATTTGTTTTCATTCACACAAAAAAATCAAAATTGCCTTGTACCCTAATTTGGCTTCTTCAAAACCAAATCAAAATTTATATTTATTGTTTGGATGATTCAAAATATAGTCTTAAACACTATATTAGGTCCTCGTTCCCCAACAGAAAATCTAGTGTTCAAATATCTCTAAACAAAATCTTAAACATTTTAGGGACTCATCGTATCACTACAATCATTCTAGTGTTCAGATGTTTTAAAACGTATTCATCCACACTAAATAGTATAATACACTTATTATCCCCACTGAGAATAGCTTGAGCTCTTAATGAACTAAGTTACACGGCTAAACAATTCTTTATGCTAAACATAATGATTTTGATTTGGTACAAAGATCCAAAATACTTACCGAAGAGAAAAAAAATTATAAACTTTAGAGTAGTTTGGATGACTAAAACATATGGTTTATAAAAGAGGTAATTTGGTTTCAACACGTGAATTATTAACTAACCAACACTCGAGATCAAATATGTCAAGTTTTAGCACTTCATCTTCGCCTCGATAAGGATTACCAGTCTCATACTTTAGTCATTATTATTTTTAAATGAATGGGACTATCTCCATACCTTCAAAAAAATGAAGAACTACTTTCAAATAAACAAATTAACTTCTTACAAATCCAAAACTGGTTGTGATTCTTTCCTATGAGATAACCAACTACCATGAAATACAAAAAATATAGAACGTACTAGTAATGCTTGTACATTTTTATCTTTGACTAAATAGAGCCTTTTTCTCTAGGAAGGTTTGGCCAATACAAGTTTTTTAACGAGATGGTATGAAACAAGTAAACCGTAAGACTCACATGAGACTAACCATAATCGACTTGGTAGCTCATCTCGATATACAGACGGTTTGGTAGGGATGATTCCTTGCATCAAACAGCTCACACAAGGTTCAACAATAAAGTATCGACGTAGATTTGAGCGGTTCATATTTAACAACATTCAACTCGATTTAGTTAGGCCTTAACTCGTTTCGGTTCAAATTCATCTTAGTTCAGCTCAATCTCAACTTGGACGAGGCTTGGTGTGGCTCGACCTCAGCTCAGTTTGGTATCTTCCTAGACTTAGCTTGGCTCGAACTTAGCTTAGACTGGCCTCCACTTAGTTTCGATCAAATTCAGCTCAATTCAACTTGACCTCAGCTCGGTTTGGCTTGGACTCAACAACAGCTCGACAAGAAATGAAACATGCAAAATTATAATCCTCTCTCGTTTATCTCGTAATCATTAGTGGGGCTACTGTTGATGTCATAATCTGTAAAAGCTTAGCTCATTAAGTCATAACCTATTAAATAAGACTGTAGGTATAATTAGCTATAAGTAGTAAAATTTATTGTCCATTGTTTGCTTATTATGGCTAAAAGGCACATATTGTAATAACGTGAACTTATGCCTTAAGACCTAAGCCCATACAGACTTATGACCCAAGATTCGGCTTATAAAGACTCACTCTCTCTACTTTCTTGGCCACGTTCTCCATTTCTCCTTATTTATTTCAGCGACTTCTTCTTTAACCTTTAACCATGCTCATTAAATTATCCATTACTTTCAATACTCCCTCCACTCTCGGGAAAAGCTCCGGCTAACTATTCCACCAACGACTTAACCCTTCGATAATCTATTTTTACTCATTCTCTGGTGATTCTCATGACTTTATAAATCATTTATTACTGGAATATCTCATTACATATGAATACATCACCAAATCAAAACACTTCGATCGCAAGTCTGTAAGAAGGTCTACTAAGCGACACTCCCGTTGTGATCCATCCAATTTTGGGTAAAAGAGTATGACACATATTTCTCATTATCATAAGAAAAAAAATAGATAATAAGATGCACCTAAGCCTCATTTAGTGCAATAAAAGAAAACCAACCATCCCAACCATAAATTTCCTCCACCTATGAAACATATTGGACATTAGAACCATCCTCCCCGACACATGTCAACCAGCCGAATCACCAAAAATCTCTAACGGTTCCATCAAAAAGGAATGTCGAACCAGTGGGACATATATTTCACTCATCTCAGTTCAGCCCTAATTTGGCTCGATTCGGTCAAGTTTTAGCTCAGTTTAGCTTAGTTTTAACTCGTATCAACGTGACCTCAACTCAGTATTACCTAAGTTTTTATTAGACTCTTCTTGTCTTGTGAATCTTACTCAAAGCTATGAGCATTATTATGTTTTCTCATTTTTATCATTTCTATTTTTTTAATTTGCACATATAAAAATACATATAATATCAAACTACGCTACGATAATTTTTTTATCTATTTTTATATGATTATTAACATATTATTAAACACTTTAGGGAGTCCCTGTATCCTTGAAAAAATATAGTGTTCATATGATTCTAAATGCAATCCTAAAAACTCTAAGGATTCTTTTTGTGCCACTATATACATTCTAGTGATATGATTAATCTAAATGTAGTCCTGCATACTAAGTACCGTGTACTTCCATACATTCCATTGAGGATATCCCGAGCTCTTAATGCATTAACTTACCAGGGGCTAAGAAATTATATAATCTAAAGTAGTTTGGATATTTAAAACATACAGTTCACAAGAGATGTAGTGTACAAGTACTCCAGTTCATCCATGACAAGGATCAATACTTCGTCTAAAATCAGACCTTTGATTATTCTATCAGTATGGTTACATATTTTGTTTTTATCCATTTTTAAAAGGACTATGGGATACCTACATATCTTTACATGCATTCCAAATTGGCTTGGTATCTCATTTTGACAAACAAACAATTTCGCAAAAATAATTCTCTCGATGGATTCAACTCATACAAGGTTTGGTAATAAATTTTCACCTTAAATTTTAACAATTCTAATTCAAAAAGGTTTGGCTCAGACTCAACTTAATTCGACTTAGCCTAAAATTAATTCGATCTCAGTTTAGCTTGGTCTTGGTTTAGTTCGGCCTCACATCAACCAATTTGGCTCGGCCTCAGCTTGGTACGACTCAACTTCATCTCGATTCAGTTTGAAATTACTTTAATCTATATTACCTTAGGTCAACCTTAGTTTGGGTCAGCCTTAGCTTGGGTCAGCCTTAACTTGATTTGGTTCCACCTCATATTGGTCTCATCCCGACCTTAGCTTTGCTTCCCATCAGGTTGGTTGAGTCTCAACTTGGCTCAGTCTCAACATAAACTCTACTTGGTTTATCATCAGCAGAAATCGTCTCAGACTCAACGAAAATCTGTAGAAAAAGTAACAATTAAAGTTATAGTCTTTCATCGATTCACTCAGAAAGATTAAAGGGCTACTAATAAAGTTATTAGTTGTAAGGTCTTAAACATTAAATCTTCGCTTTCCCGAGCATACAATTAACATTGTGTATCTAAAAAATGAGAATAGTCTAAATGGTCACCAAAACAATTACAAAACAGAACAACCATAACATATAGAATAGGTTATACTCGCATAACCAAGAATGGATCATGACTCACATGACAACAGGATTAGGCATAAAAACATATCAACAAAAAGAACTAAAAATGGAATATCATACGTCAAACAAAACGAGGTAACCTCACAGAGAAAATAAGTTCAGATACACATAAACAAGATAAACCAACGATAAAATTAACAATATTCTCTTTAAATATTATATAGTTCCTCATTTTCCAAGCATTAGATCTTTATTTTAGGACTATCGTCTATATGATTCTAGAAAGTTATCATAAAAATTTATGAAACATTAATATGGGCTCCTCAGATGAGTTGTTTCATAGATTTTTATGATAACTTTCTAGACAAATAGTTGCATAAACTTTGACGATAGTTTTGACATTCATGCAGATTTGCAAAGAATAAGATAACTATACCGTATAATTATCATATACTTTGCATCTTTTCATTATTGTCAACACCACCCTCAAAGATAAGCATAACATAATTTATAATATACGTTGTCGTTTTTTTTATGTTTGTAATGCTTATATTAAGCTTAGAAGGTTTGTATGTTTTCTAATAGTTTTAACTAATATTAGAGTTTGTTATGTCAACTCATATTGATATTTTTTTTATTCGACCAGTTTTACAACTTATATAAATCTATCAAATTTAAATTCATGTGTTTGTTAGACTGTTTATTATACTTCACATTACGCATTTTATTAATCATATTCAGATTCACCAAATTATTTGACATAACAAAATATATTTTGGTCCATTTCAAGTCATGGCTCCGTTTGGATTTAATCTCATAAATTTAGATACGATTTTCGGATGGTTTGAATGCATCCACATAAAGAAGAACATACCATTTTTCAGATAGAGAAAAGAAATTGACAAAACAAATATGGTGGCATACACCAACGATAAGATCGTGAAAAATAACAGCATGAATCGCCAGCTCGAGGCTCTATCCGACATATTCGAGTCTCTAAGAAATTTTAGTCTCAAACTCGCGTGGAATGCTCGTTTGAAGTCTATAATGGAAAGTTATTTGGGTACAGCATCAACAAAAACGGAATCGAAGCTGACCCCGAGAAGTTAAAGGAAATTTTAACCATGGAACCACCACAAAATATCATAGAAGTCCATATTCTATCAATGTGTGTCTCCTAATATTCTGATATGAGCCACCCTTTATTCGAATTCCTTAAATGAGCAAAAAAATCAATTGGAAAAAAATATGACGAGGCCTTTCATACTTTGAAAGAATATCTTACCTCCCCTAAAATTATTTCAGTTCCAATATGAGGTAAGTTATTATATTTATATTTATATTTCTCCAATTGTATTGTGAGTTTCGTCTTGGTTGGGGAGGACGAAGGGGCGCATCGGCCAATTTATTATGTAAGTAAAACTTGCTCGATGTTGAAAGATATATTTGAATCTAGATAATTTGCTCATATGACTCGTGGTAGTTGTATGAATGATGAGATCGTATTTTTTAAGGCATGCCACTATCTAATAAACTTATTTCCACCTAAAAATGACTAAAAAAGTCAGATATTTCAGGAAGACTCACGCGGTGTTCAGTTGAGTTGGGAGAGTATGAGATTTTGTACGAGTCTCGTACAAAAACTCAGGATCAAGTGATCGCTAATTTTATAAACAAGTTTAGGGGCGACAAAGTCGATGACGAATAAGGTATGCAAGTGGACCTAGAAGATTTGGAATGGGTGGTTGATGTCGATAGAGTTGGCATCGTTTGAATAGCTCCATTCTGATAATAAATCCGGAAATCAATTAAACTATTTTTTGATGTCATGAACAATGTTGTTAAATATGAGACCATCTTGGGGTGGTTTGAAATTGGATTGTATATGTGGAGCAAACATTGTACGAGGACGTTCGGACTCTTAGTTTATAATAAGTCAAGAAAAAGGTCTATATGAGGCAAAGCAAGAAAGGACGAGGGGGTACCTATAGGAATCGCAAGAATGAGAAAATAAATTCGACCGAGTAGAATACGGACAAGTATCACGTCTGGATAAATCAACGATATATTCGTTGGCAGAAATAGCAGTCATATGACAACCCATTTTTTATCTTCCAAGAAATACCAACTAAATAGGGTAACCATTTCGAGGTCGAGGTCATTGCAACAAAAACCGTCAAATACTGGAGACGAGAATACTTATTATATTTACGAGATCAAGTCCTTCCAGAAGGGAAGCCAAGGCTCGGGTACTGCGAATACAAGCAGTTAAGTAAGAGGTTCTTGATGATGTTCTCTACAGAAAAAAGAAATAGTATAGTGATGTTACGTTGTCTAAACAAGGATAAATCTATCTTTATTCATAAAGATTTGAACGAGGTTCGTCGGAGCCTATTGTGGACACAAAAGCTTAATTCAACGATTCCGTTTCGCATGTTTCTATTGGCAAAAGTTAGAAGCGGATAACGACATCCTCGTATAAGGATGTGATGCATTTAAAAAAAATATGCTAATACAATCCATTTGAAGAGTGAGCCAATAATCATAGTCCCAACACCTTGACTATTTGATAAGTGGGGGATCGACTTAGTGAGACCCTACCTTTAACTACATAAAATGAAAATTTCTAGTGATGGTCATTGACTACTTTTCCAAATAGATTGAGCCAAAAGTCTTGTACAAAACGAGGGCCCAAAAAATTGCAACTTCCTGTAAAGTCAAATATTATCCCGGTTCGGGATGCCAAAAATCTTAATAATAGATAGTGGACCTCAATTCTAAAATAAGGTAATCACGACGTTTTTTTATAGATGATATAGGATGGAATAATATTTTTAAACTCCATATTACCCCCAAGAAAAAGGCCACGTGGAGGTACCGAATAGAACTATTATCAGCATATAAAGAAAAAAATGGTATGAGGCGAGGGGAAATGGTCTGGTAAATTAGTTGAGGTGTTTTTGGTGTATCGGACGACCCCCAGGTCGGCCACTACCAAAATATTTTTTTCCTTAGTCTATGGGATAGAGGTTGTCATGACCATAGAGATCATCATCCATATTCACAGAGTCAAGTATTATTCGGAGGAAAAAAATAGTGAAGAACGACAAATTTCTATCGATTTGATTAAGCAATGGCACTACCAAGATCAGTTTGAGCAGAGCACTATTAAAGCTTGTTGAAAAGTAAATTTAACGTAAAACTGAATCCTCGAGCTCTTATAGAATATAATCTGATGATGAAGAAATTCTTTCAATGGGCCAAGTTTAAAAATACAGAAAATCTAGCTCTAAATTGGAATGGACAATACAAGGTAATCTCCAAATGGCACGATGGGGGGTATCGGTTAGCAGACTCGCAACCGAACACCATACTTATAAAGGCCGTTGGGTATCATGGCTTGTTAAGAAGGCTCGCTCAAATGAGTGAACTACCTATAAATGAAATTTAAGTAGTTTTGTTGCTAGGCTGGGTTGCTTTGTTGGACACCCTGTTTGTGATGGGCCTTGGGTAGCCTGGCTTGCTAGGTTTTATCGCTCAGTTGAACGGCCTACCCATAATAATCCTTTTGTAGCATGGTTTGGTAAGCTAGGTCGCTCAGCTGAGTAAAGTGCCTATAAATGAAACTTAGCTAGTTTGGTTGCTAGTGTGGGTCGCTTCATGAAGCAACCTGCTTATAACGGGCCTTGGGAAGCCTGACTTACTAGGCTGGATTGCTCAGCGGAGACATATATTGATAGATAAAAGTTAGGTAGTTTGGTATCTAAGGTGGATCACCCTAATGAGTGACCTACCTAAAATGGGCCTTTCGTATCACTCATAGTCTACCTACAATGAAACTTATATAGTTTGTTTAGTAGGATGGGTATCTCTGCTACATGACATGTCTATAATGGGACTTTCGTAGCCTGATTCACTAGGCTTGGTCGCTCACATGAATGGCCTGTCTATAAATGAAACTTAGGTAGTTTGGCTGATAGGTCATTAAGCTGAGTGACCTTCCTATGATTGGTTCTCGACCGCATGAGAACTACTCGGCTGAGCGATATCCTATACTTATCGATAGTTGTTGGCCAGTTATTTACGGTCGGCGATGTTTATAGCATCGAGATTTGGACTTTCATACATGTTATTTATTTTCCTTATTTTCCGTGTCGTGTCAAGGTGCACATTCCATAGTTCTTATTTGTTAAAAAAATGGACCAATAAGACCGCGGCAGTAGCGTGATATATTGTTTCATATATAAATGTTTTCTCACTTTTATGTTTAGTTCACTCTCAAGAAACTTTATATCGGTGGAGATGTCTATAATTTTATATTCATGGTCATGTTTAACCTATGTGAGAATTTGGACATGTTATAGAAATTTATTCCTCGAACAAAGTCACGTGTTATGTTAAATTATAATCCATTCATTTTATACAGGTGAAACCACCTAAGCCATAAGTTGAAATCTTAAATTTATCGGTTATGAGCACGGCTAGTCTATCAACTTATACCATAATATTTAACAAACATCACATTATGCATGAAATATGAGATGGTGATATATAATATATTTGTAAGTTAGGGATTTGTTTTCCCATGTATCTAATGTCATACGTCTTTTACCAACTCTCGAGGTTGTGTTCTAGTCAGCTAACATTAAATAGTTGGACGATGTTGATTATCTCCATCATGGTTGTGAATTCGTGACTTACCCGTTTACTATGTTGAATCTGATGACGATAAACGTAGTGATTTGGGGATTAAATTTCCTTTTCTTTACCTGACAATATCAAGAAAATTAAAAAATAGAGAATTTATCTAGAGATATACAAAACTTGGCAGAATACTTTTGTCTTTATGAGTGACGATTCAAAAACCTGGGGGTACTTGATCGACCTTTGCTTGCCAGAAATTAGATAGCCAATACTAAGTTTTTTATGTCTATATTTACTCATTATCCACTACGAATATTGTGGTATAAATTAATAGTTGATCTTCTTTAGCAAAGTGTTAAAGCTCGTTTAATGTGCATTCCGAGTAAGGTTAGAAGAAGTTTATGTAACTAGGCAAAGTTACCGAGAAAGGTGCGGAAAAATATTACCACATCAGAAAATATTATAAGTTCTTTAGATCACGCATATTTTTTCCCACAGAAGATGGGGTGTTGATTTGCAAGCCACTAACAGTTATTATAATGATGGGTGAGTACTCGAATCCACTATTAGCTTTCCCAAAAACTAGTAGTGAAAAATACGTTACCCAAATAAAGAGGTTTGTTATTTCTAAAGACGGTTTAAGGTTATCATCAGTTATTTCAGTATCTAAAAAACGTGTCGTACATGACAAAGGTGGGTAAATTTTCAATTCCATCTGTATTAAAATCTAAATGAATTATTGACTCGACAGATGACCTGACTGGTGAAAAAGCGGGAAAGCTCATGCAATAGCCTATCGGGAAATAAATCTAAGTTGGAGAGGTGACGTGACTCTGTGATTCCCTTGGGGAAGCCTACTACTACACTGATAAATATTTGGCCCAAATAGAGGGATGCAAGCAAATATGTTAGAAGGGTACGCTCCCCCTTTATCTTATGTTGCCCAAGCTCGAAAGGATTTATCATTTTTCATGAAGACATGAGAGATAATGTCCCAAATCATGGAGCCATTTAAGCACCATCCATTGGGATCAGAGTGAACTAGTTGTTGATCATACCGTCTGATAGGTAGAGTTGGGGCATAAGGTATGTCATATATAGTTTCTTTATTAGTCATAGTATGTATGATGTTGTGTAAGCTAGTGTATCGTGTATCGTTTATTCAGACAAATGGTGGGGGTTTGCAAGCTCGTCAGGTCGAACATGTCTGATCTCAGATTGTTGGTGTATATGAAGGTTGAGCCCTTAGAAGAACAATTTCAATTCACATTGTCCTGAGTTGATTTATACTTTTCTGTCATAGCGTCAATCCATTTCCAAAAGTCAGAGCTTTGCATTGCATGTCTGTATGAGGGATCATCTACAGTTCCAACACACAACTCATCATGCTCATGAAGATATACTATAAATTTTAGACCTACAGTACTCTTCATTTCTCTCGTGGACCTTCTTAAGGGCATTATTTCCTCTTGTTGCACTTCTTGAGGAGGTAGAGTTTGATCATTAGGAATGATATCATTTTGATTCCCTTGTGGAATATTATCTTGAGGTTTATCTTGTTGTACCGCGACCATATCTGCATCCTAGTTAGAACTCTAAAGTGGAGCATCAATGTTAATTTGAGGATTACCTTGTTCTAACGGGACCGAAATGATTGGGATTATAGCCCAATCTTCTGATACCTGAGTATCCCCATTAAAAATTTCATGAATCTCTATGGATTCTTCCTCAAAATCAACATTTGTTCTCGTATTTTACCCTTCAAACTCAACAGCTTTTAGAAACTTGGTCATTCTTTTCCCAAATATTGTACCAGTAAAAGAAATCATAAAACTTAAACCCTCTGGAATGTTCGGAATAACCTATGAAGAAACAATTAATTGTTTTTATGTCCATTTTCTTTTCTTGAGGTTTGTAAGGCCCCGCCTCAGTTGGCAACCCCACGCATGCATATACTTTAAATTGGGTCTACGCCCGTTCCAAAGCTCATATAGGGTCCTAACATTAGCCTTAGTAGATACTTGGTTGAGTATATAAGCGGCATATTTGATGGCTTCTCCCAGAGATATAATGGTAGAGATGAGAGACTTATCATGCTTCTAGCCATTTTTTTAGTGTTCGGTTCCATCTCTCAGATACACTATTTATGTGAGGTGAATCCAACATAGTGTATCGATGGACTATTCCACACTTATCTAGGTATAATGCAAAGAGTCTTGGACGTTGTTCACCTGATCCTTCATATCTACCATAATATTCACCACCACAATCAGATCGAACGAGCTTAATATTTTCACCGAGTTGTTTCTCAATCTTGGTCCTAAAATCTATGAACTTGTCTAGGGCCTTGGATATTTCATGAAGATTATAGAGTTAACTGAAATGAGAGTAGTCATCGATGAATAATATTAAATACCGATGTCTGTTACATGATTCCTGTGGAAACGGTCCACAGATGTTGGTATGTATCAACTCTAGAACTTGGATCGCTTTATATGCCCGTAACTTTTTAACTTTGGTTTTTTTCCCTTTGATACATTCACCATATATACCGAAATCAGATTAATCAATGGGACCCAATAAACCTTCAGCAACAAGCTTATCCATCCTAACTTTGGATATATGATCCAACCGTTTGTGCCACAGTTTAGAGGGTCTTTTGATTTATTATTTGGTGTATGTTGTATACTTACATCAATGTTGTGATTATTAATAGTATTTAAAAAATAAAAATTATCCTATTTAATCAAATTTCCATTTCCAACAACCATATTATTTAGAGAGAGTGTAAAACAATTGTTTCCCATCACACAAAAGTAACCTTGCAAGTCTAAAACTGGAAAAGAAACTAAGTTCCTCCAAAAAGTGGGAACATACATTACAATCTAAAAAAATACATGTCCAGTGGAAAGTTTTAAGGAAAAATCATAAATAGATAAAACATCACACGAGCGCTCGCCTGCCATGAAAATAGATCTTTCATACTCACTTAGCATCCTTCTCTTTGACATACACTACAACGAAACACAGACACGAGTTGTTGCAGTTGAATCAAAACACCAAATATTTATTTTTACAGAAAATATATTACTTTCTGAAACAACCAAAGATGTGGGAATACCTTCGCTTAACATGTAAGCCCGACATTTCTCGCTCTTCTGGTATCCTTTCTCCTTGTAGAAAAACTATCGCCCAACAGTCGATCCAGCAAGATTTTTCTTCTTAATTGTAACTTGACCTGGTCCTTTTTCATCATTATTCTGCTTAGGCCCTACCCCTTTTACATATGCAATCACATTAGCCTTAGATAATGTGCCTTTAAGTTTATCCTCCTCCTATGCAGCGTAGGAAATCTACTTAAACCAATCTGGCAGCGAATGAAATGTGCACCCCACTATGTATTATTCAGGATGGTCTAAACCGATTGCCTTTAAGTTTTGGTCAAGCATTGAAATTCTCATAATATGCTCCCAGATTTTACCTTTGGCACTATACATTTTGGTAGCTAGCTCGATGAGCAGACGCTGCACCTCTAACTTCTCATTTTTGGCAAAGGCTTTCTCGACCTCCGCGAGAAAGATCAAGGAAGTAGTCATGTAAAGATAAGAACAACAAAATATCTTATTTCTAAAATTTGAAGTCCAAACAATCCAACATACGTGAATTATTTTCCAATAGATTGTAACCAACAGACACTATAATAAGCAAAAAAACACACAAAACATATTTAACATGTTGATATATAACTGAAAATATATGCATGAATATGGCAAATACATGTAAAACATAAAATTCCCTGTTAATAGATACCGGAGGGAAAATCGTGCTAACATACAATTTTATGAGTTTGAGAAAAATACCATGATCATCATTTTAATTTCATAAGTACCAATGAGACCTTCCGGAGGGCCGATGTCATTTACTAAATTTAAAATAACCCTAATTCGATTTTTTTAAGTAACAGTGAAACCTTCTGGAGGGTTGATTTCACCTACTTAAATAACAAATTGTAAGGTTGAATTTAATCTATCCTAAGTACCGATTAAACCTTTCGGACTTCAAATTAAAAACAATAAAAGGACCATTTGCAGTGATTTTTCTCATGTTCATGATTAATTTAAACCCAAACATGAACCTTCCGGAGGGCCGGTAATATTTGAATTTAAATTAATCCTCGAACCTTTCAAAGTCTAGGATTCATAAGAAAATTAATTTTAACCTTTCGGAGGGCTGATTATATTAATTTCTTAGTTTCACCTACCGATCTACGAAACCGTAGTCATGTATAACCATTTAATCATTCAAGCATATACAATTTAATTCACAAATAAACATACAATAATTAACATACCGAACACATCATATTTTTGAAATAAATCATGTCATACATTTTAAATTAATTAAGATAATCAATTAAAATAAATAAATAAATCTTGATGATTAGTGTTTTTAATGAATAGTGTTTTCAAAACCATTGTTTATGTTCCGAAAAATATTATTCACCTTAAAAAACCAAACAGGCTGCATAATATTTTTTTATAATGAATATTGTTTCTGATGAATAGTGTTTTTTAACGATCATTATTCATCCTCTAAAAATATTGTTCACACACTGTTAATATTTCGAAAACGTTGTTCACAACACTTACTGTTTTCATCGCGATAACAGTGGATTGCAAATTACCTCGCAAGTTGCGGTGTTCATCCACAATGTCAGCAGTTCCCTGGCCATTGTGAACACCGGCAGATAACCTTTGATCAGTATTAACATCAGGGGTTAAGCCGTCGATGAGCCGCTGCCCTAACAGTTTGAATTTATTCGGTACAAAAAAAACATATAATCACATATCATACTTTTCAATCGAATAAAGAAAAACTCATATTTTTCACAAAGCTCTTAAATCCATGTCCTAACCAGCTCAATCTACACATAATCCCATTGGCATGGATTCTTTACAATGATGAAAAAAACACATCAATATATATCAACGTACAATATGATTATTCTATCGAATCCAAAAAAAGGTTTTGCAGGCTCTGATACCAATTGTTATATTTGATTTTGATATCGCATCAAATTAAATATGACAATAAACGCGATATTTATCACGAAGCTCTTAAATCCATGTCCTAACCAGCTCAATCTACACATAATCCCAATGACATGGATTCTCTACAATGATGAGATATATACATCAATATATATCAACATATAATACGATTATTCTATCGAATCCAAAAAAAAAGGTTTTGCAGGCTCTGATACCAATTGTTATATTTGATTTTGATATCGCATCAAATTAAATATGACAATAAACGCGAAAAATCATTAAACCCTTAATTTAGATTCATATAATGAATAAACGAAAAGAGATAACTTACAGATTTGCATGTAGTTATTCATGTTATGTTTTGTTCCTTTTCGTTCCTTAGCGATTTTGTAGATAAACTTGAAAAAAACCCGTAGAACTAAGTTATAAAAGAAAAGGGTTTGGTTTTCCACACACTGTAGGAAGCAGCAGATTTTTGTTTAGGATTTAGAATGATGAAATTCCTAAATCTAGCCCCTTACTTATAGTCTTTACAATGTGAAGCCCAACATTGTAAAGCCTATCCTTCCATACTTCATTGTGTCCGGGGACCATAATCCGATAAATTGATAATTCAATTTATTCCCTGATTTATTAATTGAGGATTAAGTGTTGAGATTTGGGCCCTCTGCATCACAACACACAAATTCAACTCGGTTATCATACTTGCACCCATAACACATTTTCGCTCATAGGTCCAATTTAGTTAATTAAATAATTAACTCGATTACTTTTAATTTGGACTTCCTTAAGACAATGGTCTATAAATATATGAAATAAATATATTTCAACAATGTGCTCATATAATGCAACCTACAATGTAGGATGTTAGGTTCAAAACAATATCTTGCACAATGACGATTGAGTTTTTTTTATGAATTTTATGAATTACTCTAGATAAATCCAAAAATATCATAGTAATTTATAATATATGCTATTGTTTTTTATGTTTGTAATGCTTATATCAAGTTTAGAAGGTTTGTATGTTTTCTAATAATTTTAATTAATATTAAAGTTTGTTATGCCAACTCATATTGATATTTTTGTATTCAACCAGTTCTAGAACTGATATAAATCTATCAACTTTAAAATCACGTGTTTATTATACTGTTTATTATACTTAAATATTACGCATTTTATTAATCATATGTCAAATTCATCAAATTATTTGGTATAACATAACATATTTTGGTCCATTTCAAGTCATGGCTCCGTTTGGATCTAATCTCATAAATTTAGATATGATTTTCGGTCGTTTGAATGAATCCACACGAAGAAGAACACACCATTTTTTAAATAGAGAAAGGTTTGTATTGCTATAAAAGTATGACTTTTGGTTTAAAAATTCCAAAGTCGATCTACTAAAAGCTCGTTAATTGGATATTTGAAAATAAATTGAAAAACAAATATGGTGGCATACGCCGACGATATGATCATGAAAAATAACAGCATGAATCGCCAACTTGAGTCTCTATCCGACATATTCGAGACCCTAATAAATTGTAACCTTAAAATTAGCTAGTTTGGTTGCTAGCGTGGTTCGCTTCACTAAGCAACCTGCTTATAACGGGCCCTGGGTAGCCTGACTTACTAGGTTGGATTGCTCAGCGGGGGCACATATTTATAAATGAGAGTTAAGTAGTTTGGTTTCTAAGGTGGATCACCCCAATGAGAGACCTACCTAAAACGGGCCTTTGGTATCCTGGCTATGAGTGACCTACCTACAATGAAACTTAGATAGTTTGGTTGCTAGGATGGGTCTCTCTGCTGAATGACATGTCTACAACGATAATTTGGTAGCCTGATTTGCTAGGCTTGGTCGCTTACATGAATGACCTGTCTATAAATGATACTTAGATAGTGGCTAATTGGGTCATTAAGCTGAGCGGCCTTACTATGATTGGTTTTTTACCGTTGAGGACTACTTGGCTTAGAGATATTCTATACTTATCGATAGTTGTTGGCCAGTTATTCACGGTCGGCAGTATTTATAGCATCGATATTTGGACTCTCATACATGGTATTTCTTTTCTTGATTTTCCATGTCGTGTCAAGGTGCACACTGCATAGTTCTTCTTTGTAAATAAGTATGGACCAATAAAACCGCGACACTAACATGATATATTGTTTCGTATTTAAAAGTTTTCTCACTTTTATGCTTAGTTCACTCTCAAGAAACCTTATATTGGTGGAGATGTCTATAATTTTATATTCATGGTCATGTTTAATCTATGTGAGAATTTGGATGTATTATAGAATTTGTTCTTCGAACAAAGTAACATGTTATTGTTATGTCAAATTATAATCCATTCATTTTATACAGGTGAAACCACGTAAGCCATAAGTTAAAATCTTAAATCTATCGGTTTTGAGCACGGTTAGTTTATCACCTTATACCATAAAATTTAACAAACTTCATATTATGCATAAGATGTGAGATTGTGATATATAATATATTTGTAAGTTAGGAATTTATTTCCCCATTCATCTAATGTTATGGGACTTTTGCCGACTGTCGAGGTTGTGTTCTAGTTAGCTAGCAATAAATAGTTGGAGAATGTTGATTATCTCCATCATGGTTGTGAATCACACGACTTACCCGTTTACTATGTTGAATCTGATGAAGATAAACGCAATGATTTGGGGATTAAATTTCTTTTTTTTATCTGTCCATATAAAAAAAAATAAAAAACATAGAGAATTTATCTTAGACATACAAAACAAACTTGGAATAAGACGTTTTTCTTTGTTAGTGTCGATTCAAAAACTTGGTGGTGCTTGACCGACCTTTGCTCGCGAGAAATTAGATAGCCAATAGTAAGTTTTCTATGTCTATATTTACTAATTATTCACTCTGAAATATTGTGTTATGAATTATTGTTGATCTTATTTAGTAAAGTATTAAAGCTCGTTTGATGAACATTCAAAAGAAGGTTAAAAAGTTTATGTACATAGGCAATGTTACCGAGAAAGGTTAGGAAAACTATAACCACACCTTGAAATGTTCTAGGTTCTTTAGATCATGCATATTTTGACCAACGGAAGTTTGGTGTTGATGTGCAAACCCCCAGTAGTTATAATGATGAGTGAGTATTCAAATCCACTATTATCTTTCCCAAAAAGTAATAGTGCAAAATACTTAACCCTGATAAATAGGGTTGTTTTTTCTGAAGACGGTTTAAGGTTATGATTAGTTGTCGCCAGTGTCAAAAAAACATGTCGCACAAGATATAGGTTGGGAAAATTTTCAATTCCATTTGTAGTAAAATCTAAATGAATTATTAACTCGACAGATGATCTGGCCGGTGAAAAAGCGGGGAAGCTCATGCAACAGGAAATAATTTTAAGTTGGAGAGATGAGGTGACTCTATGATTTCCTTGGGGATTCCTACTACTCCACTGACATATATTTGGCTCAAATATAGAGACGCGGACAAATACGTTACAAAGGTACGCTCCCCTCTTTATCTTTTGTTGTCCAAGCTCGAAAAGATTTACCAGTTTTCATGAAGATATGACACATAATGTTCCAAATTATGGAGTCATTTAAGCACCATCCCTTGGGATTGGAGTGAACTGTTGTTGATCTTACTGTGTGATAGGTAGAGTTGGGGCACAAGGAGTGTCATATTTTCAAACTTGAACTCATTTGTTCAAGTCTGTCGGCCAACCCGGACCGCGGACATCAATTTTAATATATTTTTTATTTTACTTTAAGTATATTATATTATTTCATAAATATATTATTTTTATTTTATATAATATATTATTATTGATATATATTTTATACTTTTCAAGCTGGAATGGGCCGTGCTAATTAAAAATCTGAGTCAGGCCCGACCCGCTCACGTGTTGTAATTTATAAACCCGTATCTAACCCTTTCTATGTTCGGGCTAGACAAAATCTGATCGGGTCGGATCAAGCCGGGACAGCTCGGGCCGAACAAGTCTCGGATTTCCATCCCTAGTCATAGTATGTATGATGTTCTGTAAGCGAGTCTGGTGTGTATCGTTTGTGCAGACAAGTTTCAACACATTTAACTGTACGGTGGGAGCTTGCAAGCTGGTCAGGTCGGACATGTCTGATCTCAGATTGTTAGTGCATATGAAGGATGAGACCTTAGAAGAACGACTTTAAATCAAGGCTAAAGATGTCAAAGCTAGTGTGCAATATTACCGAGATAAAATGGAGTTGCAAAGAGCTAAGTAGCGAGCCAAAATGGGACTTAGAAATCGAACGAATAAGGAGGCAGAGGCTTTGGTGACTGAGTCATAATAAAAGTAGATGTGAAAATATAATCTACTAAAGGAGACCGAGATATCGCCTTAACTACGACACGAGATCTTGAGGTAAGCGAAGGGAAATTTGATCCTAAAAGCCATGAAACCTTTATAATCTGGATGTGGAATGGTTATGAGATATTGTCACACCTAAGCTTGCGTCATGTTGAGTTAAAGTTTTCTACCACAAAGTCTGAGGATGATTACTAGGTTGGGGAAGAGACAACCCTGGTTGAGGAAGAAGACATAGGTTTTAAAGAGTTGTGGACTCCAAAGAGGGAAATGCTCATGCGTTAGGAATTTCTATCGAGGGTGAGGGGAGCTCAAAAAACTAGATCTATGGACCTAAGGGATCCCCCATGGCAGTTAACTGGTAGAACATTTTATGCTTCATATATCGTCGAATGGAGAAGAGCAAGACAAATAGATGGTATAAACAATCCATGGCATGGTTGGGGGACAATATTCCATACCGGAGATGTTATCGGGGATAGTAAATCATTATCCATGCTTTAGGTTTATGGCATGTTATTAAAACTTTTAGCACTAAAGTCTTCATACTGAGGCAAGACTTGAATTTTTTTTATAACTATAGTTTTATTATGTTAGGGATAGTTGTTCTGTGAACATGTTGTAACTTTGGTTTTCCATAACTTTGTTAATTATTAATTTTGTTTTTCTTGTTATCTGTGGAAAAAATCTGTTAATTTATGTATCTTTAAAATACTTTACACATTTTTTCTTGTTCATGAACAATTCGTTTTGTTTGATGCTCAAATAAGGGTCGGTATACACCCGTTAGATGAGTAGTCCTTTATTTTTTCCAGCATCGATATCTTTAATATAGTATATATAAGTTTTGGATATATATATATATATATATATATATATATATATATATATATATTTCTTGTTTAATACAAACAGATTTTTTTAGTATTCGTTTAGTCTAGACACATATTTTAGCTCGGATGTTCTATGATAGGATCAAACTAGCCTTTTTTTTACTTTATGCATATATTAGACCATGTGATAAGTTTGTTAAAGATACAAAATGATTTGTTGTTTAGTTTAATCTTATATGTTGTCACATAATAACAAGTTTGTCGAACCTCATTCGGGGTGACCAACCCTTAACGTAGAGGCATGTGTTCAACTCTAAAACATGTATCATAGTTTATGCATATAGGGTATAAAAGCCGTTATTTGAGTATATGTGCCTAGAATAAGAGCTGGTATGCATGTTTTTTATTGGGCATGAGAGTCGCTACACTTTATACCGGGCATGAGAATTGCTACCTGGTGAGGTTAATTATCGTTTGAGGGTAAATTTGTAATTTGTCTGGAGGTTTGTGGAAGTGTATAGGTGTTTTATATTTAGAGTAGAAAGTAGAGGGAGAATTAAGCATCCTGGTTGTATTTAATTTTCATTACCCCCATTTAATGCAGGTGGTTGGGTATTTATACCCTTACATTTGGGTTTCATGGGTTTTCGGGTCATGTTTGACGGACACGGGTCATGTTTAAAGACCCACGAGCTCTAAGTAGGAGAGCAAGTAGCTTAGTCAAGAAGTGTTTAGGTTTTTTAGTACTTTTGTCATAGTTCGAACAGCTCAATGGGCTGAGTGTTCGAAGTGTCCTGTCTGGTCCAATGAGTTTGGTCTGATTTGTCCTTGTCCGGAGAGGAGGCAGAATTCGGACTCATCAGGAACCCCTTTTTTAGGTGTTTGTTCAAATACCTTTGTCAAAGACCTGAAAAACAGTCCGATGTCAGGGGTAGTTTTTCCCGGACAGGTTTCTCAACTTGGGCTATGGCTTTATCCGGACCGATAAAGCTTGGTGAATCCAAACAGTTTTTTGCCAGAGTTTTTAGGACACGTGTCGCTTTCTGGTTGGTTGCTTCAGCTGTTTTTCACCTTGAATTTCGAACCCACCTTCTTTGAAAAGCAACCTCTTAATTAAAGGTGGTGACATCAGCGCTGTCTTTAATCATTACCAATCTTTTCGAATTCTCCTAGGAATCAAACTCTTTTTCAGATTTACTATAAATTAAAACACTTTCTACTGTTTCACCATCACTCTCATATTTACTCTGCAACTTCTTAAAGCTTTTTCTCTCCAAAGAAAAAAATTACCCAGATAGTTTATGTTTACAGCGAGGAACGCTCTGATCAAAGGTGGGTGGCTCAACCTCTCTGAATTAGAAAAGGCGCAAAAATTCGAAAGGGAAAGACGCATTGCAGCAGGACTACCTGTTTCGCCCATCGACAAGCCAGTGACTTCAGCCACAGAATCAGATCAAGGTTCTTCTTCCTCAAAAGGCATCAAGCCGAAAAAGTTATTTCAAACTAATCTTTCCCCATTATCTCTGGTTCCTCGGTTCAAGAATCGGAACCTGTTGTTGAGCCAGGGGTAACAGTTACCAGCTTCAGAAAGCCCTCCCCCTTCTTAGCTATGGGGTCAGACACTGAAACCTCCCCTCAAAAGTTAGTCGACCGGAGAAGAGGCCGGCTGGTCAAGGGTCAGGCCTCTAAGAGCACTCCTTCAAAGTCGGGTGCCAAAGACAGCAGCACTGGGAAGTGCCCATCAGAGCTCCCAAGGACAGACTGTCTGGTCCGGAGGGTAGTAGCCCAGGTCTTCGAAGAGAAACCTCTGCATCAGAGCCCCAGTCAGAGGCCAGAAGCCAAGGGAACACTGAAGCCCAGCAGTCCGGAGACCAGGCTGAGCCAGATCTGAATCCTCCACTTGCTACTGCTACTGAAAATCCTTCATCAATTTTGGAGGAAGTAATGGAGGACTCTGTCAAAGAGGCTCCATTTGAGTCTGAGCCCTCCGGTCAGACCAGTAGTGTTGTTGTTGCCAAAAAAGACAAAGGCAAAGAGAATTTGTGCTTGAGGCATCCGGATCTGCCGGAGAGTCTCGAAGGAAGGATGGGGCCTTGTTTTCACAAGGTTAATGTCAAGTACCTCCTCGCCCTGCAAAAGATTAACTACGCATTCATCCACACAGTTGAACTGGGTCGGATGCGTACGAAGTGGGGAATACCGGAGAACGTGAAGATCAGGATCCCCATACACCCAGAGACTCCCATGGACTGCAAATTAAGCGAAATTGTCATCTTCACGAAGCTATTCAATTGGGGGCTTAGATTTCCCTTGGACCCAGAAATTGTCAGATACTTCCATCTAATAAAGCTCTGTCCGAGCCAGCTGAGCCCCAATGCATGGTACACCCTCATGGCCAGCATTATGGCTTCAAGGCTCTCCGGGATTCCTCTACCAATGGAGGAGTTTGCTGCTGTGGCCAGTCTCTGCAGAAACCACCATATCCCCTTCTACCATTTCAACATGGGGGATAACTTCAAAGTTGTGGATGACTTGCTAGAGTCGGAGAGGAATTGGAAGACCCAGTTCCTGTTTGTCAGTGGCGCTTGGGAGAATGGGAAGAAGATCAAGTCTGGAGTCAACCCAAGCCTTCTCACAAGCAGATGGAGGAGCGATCGTAAGTCTTCTACTTTACATTCTTGTATCTTTTTTTATAAGTTAGTTTAAACTAATTGGTCTTACTTTTGCCTTAGCAGAACGGCCCACGGACTTTAGTGATCACTTGAAAACCGGGCAGACCACTTGCACCAAGATCAACGCTTGAGCTGCAGAGAAGTGGGGGAATCGGTTCCATGCTGCCTTCACATGGGGAAACTTAGCCAGGTGTCACCTTTGGAACACCACAGGTCGGAGAGACCTAACCTGGGAAGAGCTCACTACCCAGCCTCCTCCGGACGTAGTGCTCAAAAGAACGCATGAACCAGATGGGTCACTCTACTTGTCAGGCCGGGCCAAGGCCCCGAGCAAGATGAAAGGTAAAAAGAAAGGCAAGAAGGTGGAGGAGGATGCTCCAATAAATCCGGAGGGGCCAGTCCCCAGCCAAATTGATGCTGCTCTCTTGGAAGTGGTGGAGCAGGAGACTGAAAGGCAAGAAGTGCACTCCCCAAAACCTCCAAGGGCTTCCAAAAGAAATCGTAAACGGGGATGTGAAAGTAAAGACAGGGAGGCCAAGAAGAAAAAGACCTCTAAGGGTGACGAGCTTTCTCTCCGGGCTCCGGAGCCTCCTTCCCAAGCTGATCCCACTAACCCAACACAGGAGGAGGAGATACCTGGTGACTTCCAAACCGATGAGGTCGAAGGGGATGATCTTAACATTGATGGGGTAGACATCACTGGTCTTGGTGGGCTTGGTGAGTACTTCATCAATCTCCCCAAAGACGATTTTGCCAGGTCTTACCTCCCTCCGAGCACCTCAATCACACTCACTTTCAATGGTAAGACCTTTATTGTTTCAAGTGAAAGGGATGTCATAGTCCACTCTTTATTAAGCAATGTTCAGCCTGTGCTCGTGTTGGAAAAACAAGTTCGAAATCAGGCAGACATTATCAAAGACCTTAAGTCTGACAAAGAGAGGCTGTCCGACGACCTTCTTACTACCACTTCGAATGCTGCCACTCTAAAGGAAGAAAACGAAGAGTTGAAGAGGAACCAAGAAGCGAGTACCACAAAAGTCACCACACTAGAGAACACTATCACAGAGCTCCGGAAGAAGCTGTCCGGTCTGGAGAAAGATCTTGCCACCTCAAAAGGGGAGACCAAGGCCAAAGACCAAATCATCACCAACTTAACCAATGATAAAATTGCACTTGAGAATACAGTGTCCAAAGCTGCCGAGGAGAAAGCTAGTTTGCTAAGGGAGCAGGAGGCCAAAATCCAAGCCAAGATCGATGTTTATGCCAACAACGTGATCGACACTCAAGAGCAAATCTATGCCAAGGTTAGATCAGACATGGTCTTGCTCTTCCACGAGAAATTTCCGAAGAGGAACCTAGGGGATTTATGGCTTCATGTAGAGGTTGAAGACCTCCCATATCATACAATGGACGAAGGCTACCGGATTGGCTTCTCTAGTGCATCTTCATCCGATGACGAAGAAAACACTAAGGAGAGCCCAAACGAAGAAAAATATGATCCTAAGGGGAAGAAGAAAGTAGATGAAGCTGAGCCATCTTCAAAGGCTCAGTCTTAATTTACGAATTACTTTTTAATTTTCATGTTATTTGAACCAAAGTCCTTATAAGGCCAAGGCATTCTTTTTGTAAGTGTGTCCGGTATCTGACCGGATAGATCCTTTACTCTGTTTTGACAATTTGAAAGTCCTTGGAAGGCCAAGGCACTTAAATTATTTTAATGAATATCCTTGTTTTGCACAATTATCACCTTCTTTCATAGTGTATTCCAATTTTGATGGCTAGAGTTTAAATAGCCCTTAGTTATTTCATAGTGAGAGTGTTTAATTTCTCCGATGACGAATGTTTAAGTGGTCATCACTCTTTTATTTCAGTCCGGATGGTGTGACAAAAGACAAAGTAAGAATACTTCGAATTTTTTTTAAGAAGGCATCAAATTTTATTAAAAGCCCGGACACCTCATTAAAACTTCCCCGCGCCACCAGGGTAGGAAAGAGTATGCCCCCAAATATTTACATGGATGTTTAAACAAGTAAATATTTACACAGATGTTACTCTAAGTACATCCGGAGATGCTCGATATTCCAAGGGTGGGTCAGGACTCTTCCATCCTTGTCTTTCATCCAATATGTTCCAGGTTTGAGCCTTTCAACAACCACATAAGGTCCTTCCCAAGTTGGGGCCAATTTTCCGAGCAGCTTTTCTTTGGTGTGTAAGAAGACTTTCCTCAATACTTTGTCCCCTGGCTGGAAATCTCTTCTTTTAACTTTAGAAGCAAATCTGCTCCTCATCAAACCCTGATAGTGTGCAACTCTAAGGTGAGCTTTAACTCGTCTTTCTTCCACTAGATCGAGTTGACCTCTGATTGGCACTTCGTTAGCACATTCGGAGAAGTGGTGAACACGAAATGATGGAAGAGTTGCTTCTATGGGAGCTACTGCATCCATCCCATAGACCAAAGCAAAGGGTAACTCCTGAGTTGCAGCCCCAGGTGTCGTCCGGTAGGCCCACAAGACCTCTTGTAAATAACTAGGACACTTCCCAGCGGCCCCTTCCAAATTCTTCTTTAAACCGGACAGAATAGTTCTGTTAGCCACTTCAACCTGGCCATTTGCTTGTGGGTGGAAAGGTGAAGATAAACAATGATGTATACCCCTTGAGGCACAAAAACTCTTCATTTCCCTATTGTCGAACTGTGGCCCATTGTCTGTTGTTATCTTTCGTGGGACACCAAATCTGCAACAGATGTTGGATAGAATGAATTTTATGACAGCTTTTGATGTTGTTCCTGCTAGAGGGGCTGCTTCAATCCACTTCGATAAGTAGTCTATAACAACAATTATAGTCCTACGCCCTCCGGATTCCATAGGGAGAGGCCCTACTAAATCCAACCCCCATCGAGCAAAAGGTATAGGCTCAGAAATTAACTCTAAAGGAATGGCTGGAACATGAATTTCATTGCTGTATCTTTGGCATGGGTCACACCTTCTTACCAGCTCCTTAGCATCTTTCATGATAGATGGCCAATAGTAGCCGGCCAGTAAAACTCTTCTTGTCAAAGCCCTGAATCCACAATGAACTGATCCCTCACCATCATTTAATTCAGAGAGGACTATCTGAGACTCATCATCCCCCAAACAGCGCAGAAGAGGTTTACTGTAAGACTTTTTATACAGAATATCTCTCAGTATGATAAAACCACGGGCCTTGTGTTTCAATTTTCTTGCTAGTGATTTATCTGGAGGCACGACGCCGTCGGAGAGGTATTGCAAGAAAAAAATCTCCAATCCTGAGGTTGTTTCATTTGTACTTCAAAAATTTCTTCTTCTTTACTCATATTAAGTCGAATGGAGGGACTCTCCAGCACATGGATCCATGGATACGACTCCGTGTATGTTACGGTTGCCAATGAATCTGCCAACTCATTTTCTGTCCGGGGTATATGTTCACAAAAAACGCTTTTAAACTTGAGTGCTTCATTTTTAAGAAGAAGTAAATATTTCACTAGTTGCTCCTTTTTAGCTTCAGATTGACCTTGGGCATGGTGAATAAGAAGCTGGGAGTCACTCAGTAGCTTGACCCTCTTAGCCCCACAAATATAGGCTAACTTAAACCAGCTATAGTTGCTTCGTACTCAGACGTATTATTGGAAGCCCTGAAAGCGAAACATATAGCTTGGTACATTTTGTCACCATACGGGGAAGTCAAACACACCCCTGCACCACAGCCCATAGTGCTGGATCCACCATCTGTCCGGACGACCCAAACCTTTTTGTCTTTCATGTTAGTAGCCTGCTCCGAATCTCTGTCGGAGTGAAATTCAACCAAGAAATCAGCCACAACTTGGGCCTTGACTGCCGTTCGAGGAGCAAAATCTATGTCGAAATCCCCCAATTCTACTGACCACTTTGTCATCCTACTTGAAACGTCTGCCTTTTGGAGGACATTCTTCAAGGGAAAAGATGTACGGACGATGATAGGATGAGCCTGGAAATAAGGCCTCATTTTTCTTGCAACTATTACCAGGGCTAATGCTAACTTCTCAAGTTTCAGATAACGCCTTTTTGCATCTATCAAACTCTTGTTGATGTAGTATACTGGATGAGGGTAATTATCCACTTCTCTCACCAACACAGCACTGATGGCACAGCTTGAAACTGCCAGATATACGAAGAGTGTCTCCCCATCAATTGGTTTAAACAAGGTTTTAGGGGAGGACAGATGCTTCTTGATCTCATCGAAGGCCTCATCACACTGTGAGGTCCAATTAAATCCCTTTGCACCCTTCAAGGTTTGAAACAATGAGGCACACCTGTCCGAAGACCTTGAGATGAATCTATTTAGAGCAGCTAACCTCCCCGTTAGTTGTTGTACTTCTTTAATATTTCGAGGAGGCTACATGTGGAATAGAGCATTAAGCTGGTCCGGATCGGGCTGTATCCCATGCTCACTTATAATATAGCCTAGAAACTTCCCGGATTGAACTCCGAACACACATTTTTCTAGATTTAACTTTAAATTCACTTTCACTAAGTTGGTAAAAGTTTCTTGGAGATCAGCCAAGTGCAATTGCTCATCCACACTCTTTACCATCATATCATCGATGTATACTTCCATATTCCTTCCAATCTGATCAACAAAAGCTTTGTTTACCAATCTCTGATAAGTAGCCCAGCATTTTTCAACCCAAATGGCATTACCTTGTAGCAATGAAGACCCCTGTCAGTGACAAATGTGGTATGCTCTTGATCCTTCGGATCTACCTGGATTTGATTGTATCCGGAGAAAGCATCCATAAAGGATAGCAGCTTGTTCCCAGAGGTGGAGTCTACAAGTTGGTCAATCCGGGGAACTGGATACAAATCTTTTGGGCAAGCTCTATTGAGATCTGTGAAGTCAATGCACATGCGCCACTTGCCATTTTTCTTTTTCACCAGGACCGGATTGGCAGTCCACAAAGGATATTGAGACTCCTTGATATGCCCCATCTTTGTGAGCATGTCAACCTCTTGTACAATAACATCAACCTTTTCTTTGGAAAAAGCCCTTCTCTTTTGAACCACTGGTGCTATGTCTTTCCGGACGGATAGGTGATGTGATATCACATCTGCTGGAACCCCAGTAACATCAGCATTGCACCAAGCAAAAACGTGCTGATGGCTTTTCAAAAACTTTAGCATCTCACTTTTCAGATCAGGTGGCATTTTAGACACTATCTTGACTCTTTTTCCTTTTTCTAAACAATGTCTCTCTACCTCTTCGTCCGGTATTAACACTCCAGGGGTCTCTTTGAGGTCATCAATTTCACCCTCACCCCCAGACAGCCCCTCAAACTGCTATTGCTCGTTGATACGAATTGCCCCCAACGTCCGGGGAGCCAGGGCTGTAGCATAACATTCTCTTGCAACCTTTTGACTGCTCCGGACAACTCCCACTTGTCCTTGAACAACATATTTCAAACATTGGTGGACTGTTGAAGCCACTGCACGCATCCTAGAGAGCCAAGACCTCCCTAAAATGGCATTATAGCAAGTGGGACAATCCATCACGATAAAAAGTATTCTGACCATCTTCTTGAATGGGCCCTTGCCCAATAGAACTTCCTCTTCGAACTCCCCGATCACATCTGCTGAGCTGCCAGTAAAGCCCACAATTGATCTGTCCGAACTCTGAATTACGGCTCGATTTTTCATTCTCTTGTAAGTGGTTAAGAACAAGATATTGGCTGAGCTACCAGTATCCACCAAAATTCGTCTTATGTCGTTGCCCCCAATTGATGCCCCTATGACAACAGCATCTTCATGAGGGCCAGCTATATCTCTCAAATCATCTTCATCAAAAACAATGAAGGGGAAAGGAATTTGCGACTGATAGGAAGTCATGCCTCCCTCTAGCTGGGTGGCCAAAGTATGAACGTGCCTCTTCCTCGAAGAAGCAGTAGGAGCTGTCATAGTATCCCCTCCTAAAATTGTAAGGGACTCAAAAAACTTAATGAGGTCGGAGAGTATCCTAGAACACTCCTCAATTGCACCCACTCTATTTCGAGTTGGATCAGGATCCAAGTATTCAGATTCCACATCAAACCCCTGGATTATAACCATGGCTCCCTCCGGAGCAGCATTACTTGGACCAACTCGGTGAGTATTGTCAGGCCTATTACCTCCTCTTCTATTAACGTAAGCCCCCAGCTTCCCCCTCTCAATCAAGTTCTGAACCTCTTGTTTTAAAGCTATACAATCATCGGTGGTATGGACAGTATCATTGTGATACTGGCAGAAAGAGTTATTACGGTGTTCTCTAGGGGATTGTAGTGTGGTCGGTCTTCTATAGTGCACCTCTTCCTTTGTTTTATCATAAATGGCGGCCACACTTTCTTTCAATTCTGCGAACCACTCCGGTTGAACCCAAGACCCTCTCTTATTTATGGATTGCTGACTCTGAGCAGGTGCAGCTGGCTGAGATTGAACTTTAGCCCCGCTATGCCCCTGTCCGGTCTCCTTCGCCTTGTTTCCGGACTGATTCTGATTGGGGTTTGGTACCACCGGGGCAGACCTCACCTGCCTGTGCACCCTTGTTTTCTTTGTTTCATCAACGTTAATCTGTTTTCCAACCTGATTCAGTAACCCTCCCCAAGTCATTTCCTTTTTTCTGGTCACCGAATCAGCCAAATTGCCAGGGTTCAAGCCCTGCCTTAGAGATGCTATCGCAGCCTGCTCGAAGCAGTCAGCCAACCCATTCTTGGTTTTCACAAAACGACTTATATATTCTTTTAAGGATTCATTCGGTTCCTGGGCATAATGGATTATTGTGTCTCCATTGCCAATTAGCTATTTACTCCCAACGAACTGCCTTCGAAAGGCCACCCAAAAAGTATCGAAATTCTTGATACAGCCTTGTGGTAAGCTGTTATACCATTTTAGAGCACTCCCCGTAAACGATTGGGAGAATGCTCTACAAAGTAGTTTATCATCGTTGTCAAAGTTCATCATGAAGTTTTTAAATTGTTCCAAATGGTTGTCTGGATTAGTACTGCCATCGTACTTTTCCATTTTTGTGCTATCAAACCTCTTAGGGAGGTTTCTGGACAGAATTTTAGAAGACAATGGAGATTGCCTCCAATTCCGACCACGACTGAACACAGTATCCTCATTGGGATTTGCAAAGATACATGGTTCATCGTGGAAGGCAAAAGGATCCATCAACATCCGGTCTACATGCCTCCGGCTGTGTGACGTCCCTTTGCCAATATTCCTCTTCATCTTTCCATGTCTATCCCTTTTTCTCGAATATTTTTTGATCTACTTTTGCTTCTTTTTAGTTCGACCCTCATCGCTACTAGAGGATAAGGATTCTCCAACTCCCTCATCATCCGAAGAGCTATCAGAAGATTCTGAGCCTGAGTCAGAACTCTCTACTGGCTTAGATCGGTGAGACTTTTTGGAGCTGGCATGAGTCTTTTTGGTACTTACATGAGTCTTTGAAGGCTCATGCTCTCTGGGGTTATCGGTGTGATGAGCAACTGATGCTTTTGACTTTTCTTTCATGCCCATCTTAGCCTTTTCTGCCCTCAGAGCTTCTATTTCATTCTTTAACCTATCGCGCTCTTCGATAGTGTACTCATCGTTTTCACCCACCACTTTGAGCAAAGATAGTGGTACTTCCGGGGCGTCCGGATTCATTCGGACTGACTTTTCTTGCTAGTTTCGAATGCTTGATTCAGGCACCTTCTACTCGCACTGTGGTCGCCATTTTGGTGAGGTTAATTATCGTTTGAGGGTAAATTTGTAATTTGTCTAGAGGTTTGTGGAAGTGTATGGGTGTTTTATATTTAAAGTAGAAAGTAGGGGGAGAATTAAGCAGCCTAGTTGTATTTAATTTTCATTACCCCCATTTAATGCAGGTGGTTGGGTATTTATACCCTTACATTTGGGCCTTATGGGTTTTCGGGTCATGTTTAACGGACCCGGGTCATGTTTAAAGACCCACGAGCTCTAAGTAGAAGAGCAAGTAGCTTAGTCAAGAAGTGTTTAGGTTTTTTAGTACTTTTGTCATAGTTCGAACAGCTCAATGGGCTGAGTGTTCGAAGTGTCCTGTCCGATCCGGTGAGTTTGGTCTGATTTGTCTTTGTCCGGAAAGGAGGCAGAATTCGGACTCATCACTACCCATCTTTTGTATTAGGTACAAGAGTTGCTATGAAAGTTTTATACTGGGCATGAGATCCGTCATGCAAGTTTTTGTTTGGGCATAAAATTTGGTACGTTTGGTTGGTGCTCACACACAAGATCCCTTAAGTACAATTTATATCATAACTCGGGGGTCAATTACGATGTTGTGACCCTCAGGTCACGTAGAACAATTTGATGACATGGCTCGGGCTCCATTCAATATTCTAATAGAACTTTAGGAGCAAACATAATTATATTGCATCAAAATGTTACATGATAAAGTGCCGTATTTAAAAACTTCATGCAGTATTGAAGTTGTTAAAGAGAACAAGAACAATATAAAATATAGAATGAGATAGCTGAAGCTTACAACTTATTAAAATAAAAGAAATGTATTGTAAATATCATAAGTAAAATGGTTCTTTATAGGATATAAGTTACAGAAATATATAATTTTAAATGTTCCACATTTCAGAAGGGGAGATATTATTCCCTTTGTATCAGTCAACGTATAAGTGCAGTTTGGACATAGTTTTCCTACTGAAACCATCATGGGGTTAAGGGTGATGAGTCTGGACAAATTCACTACTACTTACTGAGAAATCCAGACAAGGGAAATTCGGACAATAAGTGCTTACTGAACTATCCGGATATGACAAAAGTATTAAATAACTAAACACCTTTTGACTAAGCTAGGTGCTAATCAGCTTATTAAGTAAATGGGTCCTTAAACTTGACCCAGTTTCATAACTTGACCTGAAAGCCCATGGGTCCATAATTAAGGGTATAAATACCCAACTACTTTCATTAATGAGGGAAATGAACATTTAATACAACCAGGAAGCTTAAATCTCTCACTACAAAACACCTAAACATTTAATACTCTAAAAACTCTCCAAAACACTTGACAAAATTACCCTCAGCTTAAAATAAACCACACCAAATTGGCGACCACAGTGGTAGCAGAAGGTATCTGAATCTAGCATTCAAAACCAGCAAGAAAAACTAGTTCGGATGAATCCGGACGAGCAAGCAGTGCCACCACCTTTGGTGGATGTGGTGGGAGAAAAAAATGAGTACACGACCGAAGAACAAGACAGGTTGAAAGCTGAAATATAAGCGTTGAGGGCCATTAAAAAGACAGAGATGGGTTTAAAGGAAAAGTCAAAAGCGTCAGCCTTTTTTTTTTACTAACAACCCAAGGGAGAATGACCCATCAACAAAGACTCACTTGAGCAGAAAAAAGACCCAAGTCAGTTCCAAGAAGTCTCACTGATCCAAGCCGGTGGAGAGCTCACCATACGTAAATTTGCAACTACAACACATTCGTTTTTAGTAACCAAATTACATATAATTCTGCAACTGGAACACAATTTATTTTTAGCAACCAAATTACACAAAACTCTGCATCGAGAACACAATAAATTTTTCCAGCTTTATTTCACAGCCCAATTACATGTAATTACGCAAATAAAAAAAATAAAAAAATAATAAAATATATCTTTCATGAATTTATTTTTTTCGTCTTAAAAAATAAAATAAATGATATTTTCATATTATTTTTTGAAAATATGGTTCGAAAGATATGACATTTAAAAGAACAAAAAAATGAGAAAGAAAACGGTTAAAATATATTTCACATTACAAGATGGTTATTTGTAAATATTCATTTATCATTAGGTAGTTATTACTACTTTAGCAAACCTTTGGTGGTTATTGGTAAATAATGTTCGGGGTTATTGGTAAATTATCCTAATATTTATTAAATACAATTGGGTTTTTAATATAAAACAAAAATATAACTACTTTTTTTCATAGTGGTTTTTCTAAAATATTACCCAATACACTATAACCAAAATAAACAAATGGGTAATCTACCAATAACCACCCAATATCAAATATATTTATCAATAATCATCCAAAGTTTGATAAATTATAAATAAATACATGTCGATAAATGAGTACTTACATATAATCATATGGTAGTCTGAAATACTCCTTAACTGTTTTTCTCTCCTTTTTTAAATGTCATATCTTTCAAACCATATATCCAAAAAAATGAGTTTTATTTTTTTAAGACGAACAAATCTAGATCCATGAAAGATATTTTTTATATTTTTATTTTTTACTTGCGTAATTACGTGTAATTAAGTTGCGAAATAAGTTTGAAAAAATAAAATGTATTCTAGTTACGAAATTACGTGTAATTTGGTGGTTAAAATAACAACCATGATTGAGCTACATAATTATGTGTAATTTGGTTACCAAAAAGCAATAGGTGTCCTAGTTACGGAATTACGTGCAAATGTATCAAAAAATATGAAGAAAATAGTTGCGCAAAGAGAACATTGGTTGCTAATTAAGTTGTATTGTCTGAAAAAAAAACAAAATACAACTTGGTTTTGTTGAAATAAGTGTTAATTAGATGTGAAATATAAATTTTTCTATAGTAGCGAAAATATGTGCGTTTTTGTGTTGCAAAATTAGTCTGAAAAAAATAACAATATTCCAGATGTGAAATTACGTGTAATTTGTTGCTAAAAGAATATATTCTAGTTGGAGAATTACGTGTAATTTACTTGCAAATAGACGATTTAAAAAAAATATCACTCATAGATTTCTATTCGTTAAATATATATATATATATATATATATATATATATATATATATATATATATATATATATATATATTATGATATTTATTTTTGAACTTAATTTTAAAAATATAAAATTTTAAAAATTAAAAATTACTAATAGTTGAAAACTGTTAAGAGTGATTTAAATTTTAGATATATGGTTATCATAGTCCTCTTTAAACAAATACCAATAGTTTTACGTATAAATATTGATAATTTAATTTTTCAACGGTTATCGGTAAACCTCTCTAAATAAAACCAATAGTTCAGCGTACAAATATTTGAATGCGAAGTAATGGATATATTAACCATGACCAAAGGTCGTGAGTTCGAGTCCCTCTGCATACGCTTTCTCGGTTGAGTCTGTCACCTTGTGTGGTTTACTAATAGTTTGCAAGCTATTGCATCAGACTGAGAATTTACCGTGTGCACAATCATTGCACTCTAAGTAGCGGCTGCAGGTTTTTTTCGGAAAAAAAAAAAAGAAATTACGTTTTTTTTTTAAATTGTTTTTGAATAAGAACGAGAAGTAGTAAATATTTTTGAACAAAATTTTTGCTAGTGTGACACATATACTATAACTAGGGAAATTAGGTCTTCCACCTTAAGTTCATGATGATTCATGGTTCAAAGTACCGTTTACAAATATAATTAGAATTTTGGTAAAAATAATATAGTTTATTGAACTTTAAACAAAAATATTTTGATCATTTTATTTTTAATTTTCAGTCCACCAACTACATAATTGTAACTCTTTTTTTTTTATTTCTTTCAATTCTTTATTTATTTTTTTCATATTTTACCATGTTTTTATATTTTTTTTATTATTTTCGATACTTTTTGTCTTTTCAAGAAAATGTTTTGGCCATTAATCTTCTGTTTTTATTCATTTTCTGGTGATTTTTGTCATTCCGACAATATTAGTTACCGAAATATTTCATTATGCAAAAATATATCACCACATAGACTTAGTTGTTTAAGATAAGTTTTTCAAACACCTTTCACAACGACTACAAGTTCTTTTAAAAATACTCGTCACTTTTGCAAGTTCATAATCGGTCTTTGTACCAGAGGCCCCTACCGTCCCCGCGTCAGATTCTGTGTTTTATCATTCATAGCCCCAGGGAAACAAACAACTCTGAAAAAGGATCACATATTTCTCATGCATCGCATGTTAAATTATTACATACGTGATCATGTCTCTCACCGTTCTCGTTTTGAACATTCCAAAATGAAATACTATAAGATCCACTTCGATCATGAATTTCAAATTAGGTCCAATAAGCACCGCGCTCGTTATGATTGCTCTAACTTTGGTCATATTAACATAACATATTCTTATTATTATCACAGTAATAAAAGAAAGGATCATGCTCATATGAGCCTCGTTCGATGAAACATAAAAAAGCCAACCATATCAAACATCAACTGGCTCCACACGTGGATCCACCAAGACATAGAATTATCCTCCCGCGCCGCATGTCAACCAACCGAATAACCAGAATCCTCCATTGGTTTCATCAAACAGGTTAGCCACATATATATTCAATTAAGCTTGGTTCAACTAGATTTTGGCGCGACCTAAACTCAGTACTTCTTGGGTTATGGTTAGGTTCTTCCCCCTCCTTCAGATGATCCAAGACTATAAGAATAACTTAGTTTTCCTAATTTTTTTTGTATTCATTCTATTTGTTTTCATTCACACAAAAAAAATCAAAATTTCCTTGTACCCTAATTTGGCTTCTTCAAAACCAAATCAAAATTTATATTTATTGTTTGGATGATTCAAAATATAGTCGTAAACACCATATTAGGTCCTCGTGCCCCAACATAAAATCTAGTGTTCAAATATCTCTAAACAAAATCTTAAACAGTTTAGGGACTCATCGTATCACTACAATCATTCTAGTGTTCAGATGTTTTAAAACGTATTCATCCACACTAAATAGTCTAATACACTTATTATCCCCGCTGAGAATAGCTTGAGCTCTTAATGAACTAAGTTACACGGCTAAACAATTCTTTATGCTAAACATAGTAATTTTGATTTGGTACAAAGATCCAAAATACTTACCGAAGAGAAAAAAAATTATAAACTTTAGAGTAGTTTGGATGACTAAAACATATGGTTTATAAAAGAGGTAATTTGGTTTCAACACGTGAATTATTAACTAACCAACACTCGAGATCAAATATGTCAAGTTTTAGCACTTCATCTTCGCCGCGATAAGGATTACCAGTTTCATACTTTAGTCATTATTATTTTTAAATGAATAGTACTATCTCCATACCTTCAAAAAAATGTAGAACTACTTTCAAATAAACAAATTAACTTCTTACAAATCCAAAACTGGTTGTGATTATTTGCTATGAGATAACCAACTACCATGAAATACAAAAAATATAGAACGTACTAGTAATGCTTGTACATTTTTATCTTTGACCAAATAGAGCCTTTTTCTCTAGGAAGGTTTGGCCAATACAAGTTTTTTAACGAGATGGTATGAAACAAGCAAACCGTAAGACTCACATGAGACTAACCATAATCGACTTGGTAGCTCATCTCGATATACAGACGGTTTGGTAGGGATGATTCCCTGCATCAAACAGCTCACACAAGGTTCAACAATAAAGTATCGACATATATTTCAATAATAAAGTATCAACAAGCTCATCTCGATTTCAGAGACTTCTTCTTTAACCTTTAACCATTCTCATTAAACTCTCCATTACTTTCAATACTCCCTCCACTCTCGGGAAAAGCTTCGGCTAACTATTCCACCAACAACTTTACCCTTCGATAATCTATTTTTACTCATTCTCTGGTGATTCTCATGACTTCATAAATCATTTATCATTGGAATATCTCATTACATATGAATACATCACCAAATCAAAACACTTCGATCGCAAGTCTGTAAGAAGGTCTACTAAGCGACACTCTCGTTGTGATCCATCCAATTTTGGGTAAAAGAGTATGACACATATTTCTCATTATCATAATAAAAAAATAGATAATAAGACGCACCTAAGCCTCATTTAGTGCAATAAAAGAAAACCAACCATCCCAACCATTACTGCCTCCACCTATGAAACATATTGGACATTAGAACCATCCTCCCCGACACATGTCAACCAGTCAAATCACCAAAAATATCTAACGGTTCCATCAAAAAGGAATGTCGAACCAATGGGACATACATTTCACTCATCTCAGTTCAGTAGCTCGATTCGGTCCAGTTTTAGCTCAGTTTAGCTTAGTTTTAACTCGTATCAACGTGACCTCAACTCAGTATTACCTAAGTTTTTATTAGACTCTTCTTGTCTTGTGAATCTTACTCAAAGCTATGAGCATTATTATGTTTTCTCATTTTTATCATTTCTATATGTTTTTATTTGCACATATAAAAATACATATAATATCAAACTACTCTACGATAATTTTTTATCTATTTTTATATGATTATCAACATATTATTAAACACTTTAGGGAGTCCCCGTATCCTTGAAAAAATATAATGTTCATACGATTCTAAACACAATCCTAAAAACTCTAAGGATTCTTTTTGTGCCACTGTATACATTCTCGTGATATGCTTAATCTAAATGTAGTCCTGCATACTAAGTACCGTGTACTTCCATACATTCCATTGAGGATATCCCGAGCACTTAATGCACTAACTTACCAGGGGCTAAGAAATTATAGAATCTAAAGTAGTTTGGATATTTAAAACATACAGTTCACAAGAGATGTAGTGTACAAGTACTTCAGTTCATCCATGACAAGGATCAACACTTCGTCTAAAATCAGACCATTGATTATTCTATCAGTATGGTTACATATTTCGTTTTTATTCATTTTTAAAAGGAATATCGGATACCTATATATCTTTACATGCATGCCAAATTGGCTTGGTATCTCATTTTGACAAACAAACAATTTCGCAAAAATAATTCTCTCGATGGAATCAACTCATACAAGGTTTGGTAATAAATTTTCACCTTGAATTTTAACAATTCTAATTCAAAAAGGTTTGGCTCAGACTCAACTTAATTCGACTTAGCCTAAAATTAATTCGATCTCAGTTTAGCTTGGTCTTGGTTTAGTTCGGCCTCACATCAACCAATTTAGCTCGGTTCAGTTTGGCTTTACTTTAATCTATTTTACCTTAGGTCAACCTTAGCTTGGGTCAGCCTTAGCTTGATTTGGTTCCACCTCATATTGGTCTCATCCCGACCTTAGCTTTGCTTCCCCTCAGGTTGGTTGAGTTTCAACTTGGCTCAGTCTCAACATAAACTCCACTTGGTTCATCATCAGCACAAATTGTCTCAGACTCAACGAAAATCTGTAGAAAAAGTAACAATTAAAGTTATAGTCTTTCATCGATTCACTCAGAAAGATTAAATGGCTACTGATAAAGTTATTAGTTGTAAGGGCTTAAACATTAAATCTTCGCTTTCCCGAGCATACAATTAACATTGTGTTTCCAAAAAATAAGAATAGTCTAAATAGTCACCAAAAAAAATTACAAACCAGAACAACCATAACATATAGAATAGGTTATACTCGCATAACCAAGAATGGATCATGACTCACGTGACAACAGGATTAGGCGTAAAAACATGTCAACAAAAAGAACTAAAAATGGAAAATCATACGTCAAACAAAACGAGGTAACCTCACAGAGAAAATAAGTTCAGATACACATAAACTAGATAAACCAACGATAAAATTAACAATATTCTCTTTAAATATTATCTAGTTCCTCAAGCATTAGATCTTTATTTTAAGACTATCATCAATATGATTCTAGAAAGTTATCATAAAAAATTATAAAAAATTAATATGGGCTCCTCAGATGAGTTGTTTCATAGATTTTTATGATAACTTTCTAGACAAATAGAGGCATAAACTTTGAAGATAGTTTTGACATTCATGCAGATTTGCTAAGAATAAGATAACTATATCGTATAATTATCATATACTTTGCATCTTTTCATTATTGTCAACACCACCCTCAAAGATAAGCATAACGTAATTTATAATATACGTTGTCGTTTTTTATGTAATGCTTATATTAAGCTTAGAAGGTTTGTATGTTTTCTAATAATTTTAACTAATATTAGAGTTTGTTATGTCAACTCATATTGATATTTTTTTTTATTCGACCAGTTTAACAACTTATATAAATCTATCAAATTTAAATTCACGTGTTTGTTAGACTGTTTATTATACTTCACATTACGCATTTTATTAATCATATGTCAGATTCACCAAATTATTTGACATAACATAATATTTTTTGGTCCATTTCAAGTCATGGCTCTGTTTGGATCTAATCTCATAAATTTAGATACGATTTTTGGATGGTTTGAATGCATCCACATGAAGAAGAACATACCATTTTTCAGATAGAGAAAGGTTTATATTTCTATAAATGTATGACTTTTGATTTGAAAATTACAAAGTCGATCTACTAAAACCTTGTTAATCATATATTTGAAAAGAAATTGACAAAACAAATATGGTGGCATACACCAACGATAAGATCGTGAAAAATAACAGCATGAATCGCCAGCTCGAGGCTCTATCCGACATATTCGAGTCTCTAAGAAATTTTAGTCTCAAACTCACGTGGAATGCTCGTTTGAAGTCTATAATGGAAAGTTCTTTGGGTACATCTTCAACAAAAACGGAATCGAAGCTGACCCCGAGAAGTTAAAGGAAATTTTAACCATGGAACCACCACAAAATATTATAGAAGTCCATATTCTATCAATGTGTGTCTCCTAATATTCTGATATGAGCCACCCTTTATTCGAATTCCTTAAATGAGCAAAAAAATCAATTGGAAAAAAATATGACGAGGCCTTTCATACTTTGAAAGAATATCTTACCTCCCCTAAAATTATTTCAGTTCCAATATGAGGTAAGTTACCATATTTATATTTATATTTCTCCAATTGTATTGTGAGTTTCGTCTTGGTTAGGGAGGACGAAGGGGCGCATCGACCAATTTATTATGTAAGTAAAACTTGCTCGATGTTGAAAGATATATTTGAATCTAGATAATTTTCTCATATGACTCGTGGTAGTTGTATGAATGATTAGATCGTATTTTCTAAGGCATGCCACTATCTAATAAACTTATTTTCACCTAAAAATGACTAAAAAGTCAGATATTTCAGGAAGACTCACGCGGTGGTCAGTTGAGTTGGGAGAGTATGAGATTTTGTACGAGTCTCGTACAAAAACTCAGGATCAAGTGATCGCTAATTTTATAAACGAGTTTAGGGGAGACAAAGTCGATGACGAATAGGGTATGCAAGTGGACCTTGAAGATTTGGAATGGGTGGTTGATGTCGATGGAGTTGGCATCGTTTGAATAGCTCCATTCTGATAATAAATCCGGAAATCAATTAAACTATTTTTTGATGCCATGAACAATGTTGTTAAATATGAGACCATCTTGGGGTGGTTTGAAATTGGATTGTATATGTGGAGCAAACATTGTACGAGGACGTTCGGACTCTTAGTTTATAATAAGTCAAGAAAAAGGTCTATATGAGGCAAAGCAAGAAAGGACGAGGGGGTACCTATAGGAATCGCAAGAATGAGAAAATAAATTTGACTGAGTAGAATACGAACAAGTATCACGTCTGGATAAATCAACGATATATTCGTTGGCAGAAATAGCAGTCATATGACAACCCATTTTTTATCTTCCAAGAAATACCAACTAAATAGGGTAACCATTTCTAGGTCGAGGTCATTGCAACAAAAACCGTTAAAGACTGGAGACGAGAATACTTATTATATTTACGAGATCAAGTCCTTCCAGAAGGGAAGCCAAGGCTCGGGCACTGCGAATACAAGCAGTTAAGTAAGAGGTTCTTGATGATGTTCTCTACAGAAAAAAGAAATAGTATAGTGATGTTACGTTGTCTAAACAAGGATAAATCTATCTTTATTCATAAAGACTTGAACAAGGTTCGTCGGAGCCTATTGTGGACACAAAAGCTTAATTCAACGATTCCTTTTGGCATGTTTCTATTGGCAAAAGTTAGAAGCGGATAAAGACGTCCTCGTCTAAGGATGTGATGCATTTAAAAAAATATGCTAATACAATCCATTTGAAGAGTGAACCAATAATCATAGTCCGAACACCTTGATTATTTGATAAGTGGGGGATCGACTTAGTGAGACCCTACCTATAACTACATAAAATGAAAATTTCTAGTGATGGTCATTGACTACTTTACCAAATATATTGAGCCAAAAGTCTTGTACAAAACGAGGGCCCAAAAAATTGCAACTTCCTGCAAAGTCAAATATTATCCAGGTTCGGGATGCCAAAAATCTTAATAATAGATAGTGGACCTCAATTCTAAAATAAGGTAATCACGACGTTTTTTTATAGATAATATAGGATGGAATAATATTTTTAAACTCCATATTACCCCCAAGAAAAAGGCCACGTAGAGGTACCGAATAGAACTATTATCAGCATATAAAGAAAACAATTGTATGAGGCGAGGGGAAATGGTCTGATAAATTAGTTGAGGTGTTTTGGGTGTATCGGACGACCCCCAGGTCGGCCACTATCGAAATATTTTTTTCCTTAGTCTATGGGATGGAGGTTTTCATGGCCATAGAGATCATCATCCACATTCAGAGAGTCAAGTATTATTCGGAGGAAAAAAATAGTGAAGAACGACAAATTTCTATCGATTTGATTAAGCAATGGCACTACCAAGATCAGTTTGAGCAGAGCACTATTAAAGCTTGTTGAAAAGTAAATTTAACGTAAAACTGAATCCTCGACCTCTTATAGAATGTGATCTGATTATGAAGAAAATCTTCCAATGGGCCAAGTATAAAAATACAGAAAAGCTAGCTCTAAATTGAAATGGACAATACAAGGTAATCTCCAAATGGCACGATGGGGGGTATCGGTTAGCAGACTCGCAACCAAACAACATACTTATAAAGGGCGTTGGGTATCATGGCTTGTTAAGAAGGCTCGCTCAAATGAGTGAACTACCTATAAATGAAATTTAAGTAGTTTTGTTGCTAGGCTGGGTTGCTTTGTTGGACACCCTGTTTGTGATGGGCCTTGGGTAGTCTGGTTTGCTAGGTTTTATTGCTCAGTTGAACGACCTACCCATAATGGTCCTTTTGTAGCATGGTTTGGTAAGCTAGGTCGCTCAGCTGAGTAAAGTTCCTATAAATGAAACTTAGCTAGTTTGGTTGCTAGTGTGGGTCGCTTCATGAAGCAACCTGCTTATAACGGGCCTTGGGAAGCCTGACTTACTAGGCTGGATTGCTCAGCGGAGACATATATTGATGGATGAAAGTTAGGTAGTTTGGTATCTAAGGTGGATCACCCTAATGAGTGACCTACCCAAAATGGGCCTTTCGTATCACTCATAGTCTACCTACAATGAAACTTAGATAGTTTGTTTAGTAGGATGGGTCTCTCTGCTACATGACATGTCTATAATGGGAATTTTGTAGCCTGGTTGACTAGGCTTGGTCGCTCACACGAATGGCCTGTCTATAAATGAAACTTAGGTAGTTTGGCTGATAGATCATTAAGCTGAGTGACCTTCCTATGATTGGTTCTTGACCGCATGAGAACTACTCGGCTGAGCGATATCCTATACTTATCGATAGTTGTTGGCCAGTTATTTACGGTCGGCGATGTTTATAGCATCCAGATTTGGACTTTCATACTTGTTATTTATTTTCCTTCTTTTCTGTGTCGTGTCAAGGTGTACACTCTATAGTTCTTATTTGTTAAAAAAAAATTGGACCAAGAAGACCGCGGCAGTAGTGTGATATATTGTTTCATCTATAAATATTTTCGCACTTTTATGTTTAGTTCACTCTCAAGAAACTTTATCTTGGTGTAGATGTCTATAATTTTATATTCATGGTCATGTTTAACCTATGTGAGAATTTGGACATGTTATAGAAATTTATTCCTCGAACAAAGTCACGTGTTATGTTAAATTATAATCCATTCATTTTATACAGGTGAAACCACCTAAGCCATAAGTTGAAATCTTAAATTTATCGGTTTTGAGCACGGCTAGTCTATCAACTTATACCATAATATTTAACAAACCTCACATTATGCATGAAATATGAGATGGTGATATATAATATATTTGTAAGTTAGGGGTTTGTTTTCCCATGTATCTAATGTCATACGTCTTTTGCCGACTCTCGAGGTTGTGTTCTAGTCAGCTAGCATTAAGTAGTTGGACGATGTTGATTATCTCCATCATGGTTGTGAATCACGTGACTTACCCGTTTACTATGTTGAATCTGATGAAGATAAACGCAGTGATTTGGGGATTAAATTTCCTCTTCTTTACCTGACCATATCAAGAAAATTAAAAAATAGAGAATTTATCTAGAGATATACAAAACTTGGCAGAATACTTTTGTCTTTGTGAGTGACGATTCAAAAACCTGGGGTACTTGATCGACCTTAGAAGAATAATGTCAATTCACATTATCCTGAGTTCATTTATACTTTTCTGTCATAGCGTCAATCCACTTCCAAAAGTCAGAGCTTTGCATTGCATGTCTGTATGAGGGATCATCTACAGTTCCACCACACAACTCATCATGCTCATGAAGATATACTATAAATTTTAGACCTGTAGTACTCTTCATTTCACTCGTGGACCTTCTTAAGGGCATTATTTCCTCTTGTTGCACTTCTTGAGGAGGTAGAGTTTGATCATTAGGAACGATATCATTTTGATTCCCTTGTGGAATATTATCTTGAGGTTTATCTTGTTGTACCGTGACCATATATGTATCCTAGTTAGAACTCTAAAGTGGAGCATCAGTGTTAATTTGAGGATTACCTTTTTCTAATGGGACCGAAATGATTGGGAGTATAGCCCAATCTTCTGATACCTGAGTATCCTCATTAAATATTTCATGAATCTCTATGAATTCTTCATCAAAATCAACATTTGTTCTCATATTTTACCCTTCAAACTCAACAAATTTTAGAAACTTGGTCATTCTTTTCTCAAATATTGTACCAGTGAAAGAAATCATAAAACTTAAACCCTCTGGAATGTTCGGAATAACCTATGAAGAAACAATTAATTGTTTTTATGTCCATTTTCTTTTCTTGAGGTTTGTAAGGCCCCGCCTCAGTTGGCAACCCCACGCATGCATATACTTTAAATTGGGTCTACGCCCGTTCCAAAGCTCATATAGGGTCCTAACATTAGCCTTAGTAGATACTTGGTTGAGTATATAAGCGGCATATATGATGGCTTCTCCCAGAGATATAATGGTAGAGATGAAGGACCTATCATGCTTCTAGCCACTTTTTTAGTGTTCGGTTCCATCTCTCAGATACACCATTTATGTGAGGTGAATCCAACATAGTGTATCGATGGACTATTCCACACTTCTCTAGGTATAATGCAAAGAGTCTTGGACGTTGTTCACCTCATCCTTCATATCTACCGAGTTGTTTCTCAATCTTGGTCCTAAAATCTATGAACTTGTCTAGGGCCTTGGATATTTCATGAAGAATATAGAGTTAACTGAAATGATAGTAGTCATCAATGAATAATACAAAGTACCAATGTCCGTTACATGATTCCTGTGGAAACGGTCCATAGATGTTGGTATGTATCGACTCTAGAACTTGGATCGCTTTATATGCCCGTAACTTTTTAACTTTGGTTTGTTTCCCTTTGATACATTCACCATATATACCGAAATCAGATTAATCAATGAGACCCAATAAACCTTCAGCAACAAGCTTATCCATCCTAACTTTGGATATATGATCCAACCGTTTGTGCCACAGTTTAGAGGGTCTTTGATTTATTTTTTGGTGTATGTTGTATACTTACATCAATGTTGTGATATTTAATAGTATTTAAAAAATACAAATTATCCTCTTTAATCAAATTTCCATTTCCAACAACCATATTATTTAGAGAGAGTGTAAAACAATTGTTTCCCATCACACAAAAGTAACATTGCAAGTCTAAAACTGGAAAAGAAACTAAGTTCCTCCAAAAAGTGGGAACATACATTACAATCTAAAAAAAGTACATGTCCAGTGGAAAGTTTTAAGGAAAAATCATAAATAGATAAAACATCACACGAGCGCTCGCCTGCCATGAAAGTAGATCTTTCATCCTCACTTAGCATCCTTCTCTTTGACATACACTACAACGAAACACAGACACGAGTTGTTGCAGTTGAATCAAAACACCAAATATTTATTTTTACAGAAAATATATTACTTTCTGAAACAACCAAAGATATGGGAATACCTTCGCTTAACATGTAAGCCCAACATTTCTCGCTCTTCTGGTATCCTTTCTCCTTGTAGAAAAACTATCGCCCAACAGTCGATCCAGCAAAATTTTTCTTCTTAATTGTAACTTGACCTAGTCCTTTGTCATCAGTATTCTGCTTAGGCCCTACCCCTTTTACATATGCAATCACATTAACCTTAGATAATGTGCCTTTAAGTTTATCCTCCTCCTATGCAGCGTAGAAAATCTACTTAAACCAGTCTGGCAGCGAATGAAATGTGCACCCCATTATGTATTATTCAGGATGGTCTAAACCGATTGCCTTTAAGTTTTGGTCAAGCATTGAAATTCTCATAATATGCTCCCAGATTTTACCTTTGGCACTATACATTTTGGTAGCTAGCTCGATGAGCAGATGCTACACCTCTAACTTCTCATTTTTGGCAAAGGCTTTCTCGACCTACGCGAGAAAGATCAAGGAAGTAGTCGCACCTTTAGGGATAGCCTCATGTAATGCTACTTGTATCCCATGTAACAAGAGCGTCATGCACAACTTATTTGACTTCTCTCACCTTTCATCGACATTAGTTTCCTCCGGTATTCTTTTAGGACTAAGGGGGAATGGTTTGGGAGTTGATAATGCATGGTCATAATCATGTACAGACAAGAACAACAAAATATATTATTTGTACAATTTGAAGTCCAAACAATCCAACATAGGTGAATTATTCTCCAATAGATTGTAACCAGCGGACACTATAATAAGAAAAAAAACATACAAAACATATTTAACATGTTGATATATAACTGAAAATATATGTATGAATATGGAAAATACATGTAAAACATAAAATTCCATGTTAATAGATACCGGAAGGAAAATCGTGCTAACATACAATTTTATGAGTTTGAGAAAAATACCATGATCATCATTTTAATTTCGTAAGTACCAACGAGACCTTCCGGAGGGCCGATGTCATTTACTAAATTTAAAATAACCCTAATTCAATTTTTTTTAAGTACCAGTGAAACCTTCTAGAGTGTTGATTTCACCTACTTAAATAACAAATTGTAAGGTTGAATTTAATCTATCCTAAGTACCGATTAAACCTTTCGGACTTAAAATCAAAAACAATAAAAGGACCATTTGCAGTGATTTTCTCATGTTCATGATTAATTTAAACCCAAACATGAACCTTCCGGGGGGGCGATAATATTTGAATTTAAATTAATCCTCGAACCTTTCAAAGCTAGGATTCATAAGAAAATTAATTTTAACCTTTCGGAGGGTTGATTAAATTAATTTTTTAATTTCACCTACAGATCTACGAAACCTTAGTCATGTATAACAATTTAATCATTCAAGCATATAAAATTTAATTCACAAATAAACATACAATAATTAACATACCAAACACATCATATTTTTGAAATAAATCATGTCATACATTTTAAATTAATTAAGATAATCAATTAAAATAAATAAATAAATCTTGATGATTAGTGTTTTTAATGAATAGTCTTTTCAAAAACATTGTTTATGTTCCGATAAATATTGTTCACCTTAAAATAACAAACAGGCTGCATAATATTTTTTTATGATGAATATTGTTTCTGATGAATAGTGTTTTTAACGATCATTATTCATCCTCCAAAAATACTGTTCACACATTGTTAATATTTCGAAAACGTTGTTCACAACACTTACTATTGTCATCGCGATAACAGTGGATTGTGAATTACCTCGCAAGTTGCGGTGTTCATCCACAGTGTCAGCAGTTCCCTGGCCATTGTGAACACCGACAGATAACCTTCGATCAGTGTTAACATCAGGGGTTAAGCCGTCGATGAGCCGCTGCCCTAACAGTTTGAATTTATTCGGTACAAAAAAACATATAATCACATATCATACTTTTCAGTCGAATAAAGAAAAACTCATATTTTTCACAAAGCTCTTAAATTGATGTCCTAACCAGCTCAATCTACACATAATCCCATTGGCATGGATTCTTTACAATGATGAAAAAAATACATCAATATATATCAACATACAATACGATTATTCTATTGAATCCAAAAAAAGGTTTTGCAGGCTCTAATACTAATTGTTATATTTGATTTTGATATCGCATCAACTTAAATATGACAATAAACGCAATATTTATCACAAAGCTCTTAAATCCATGTCCTAACCAGCTCAATCTACACATAATCCCAATGACATGGATTATTTACAATGATGAAATCCATGCATCAATATATATCAACATACAATACGATTATTCTATCGAATCCAAAAAAAAAGGTTTTGCAGGCTCTAACACCAATTGTTATATTTGATTTTGATATCGCATCAAATTAAATATGACAATAAACGTGAAAAATCATTAAACCCTTAATTTAGATTCATATAATGAATAAACGAAAAGAGATAACTTACAGATTTGCATGTAGTTATTCATGTTATGTTTTGTTCATTTTCGTTCCTTAGCGATTTTGTAGATAAACTTGAAAAAAACCCGTAGAACTAAGTTATAAAAGAAAAGGGTTTGGTTTTCCACACACTGTAGGAAGCAGCAGATTTTTGTTTAGGATTTAGAATGATGAAATTCCTAAATCTAGCCCCTTACTTATAGTCTTTACAATGTGAAGCCCAACATTGTAAAGCCTATCATTCAATACTTCATTGTGTCCGGGGACCATAATCCGATAAATTGATAATTCAAATTATTCCCTGATTTATTAATTGAGGATTAAGTATTGAGATTTGGGCCCTCTACATCACAATACACAAATTCAACTCGGTTATCATACTTGCACCCATAACACATTTTCGCTCATAGGTCCAATTCAGTTAATTAAATAATTAACTCGATTACTTTTAATTTGGACTTCCTTAAGACAATGGTCTATAAATATATGAAATAAATATATTTCAACAATGTGCTCATATAATGCAACCTGTAAGGTAGGATGTTAGGTTCAAAACAATATCTTGCACAATGACGATTGAGTTTTTTTATGAATTTTATGAATTACTCTAGATAAATCCAAAAATATCATAGTAATTTATAATATATACTATTGTTTTTTATTGTTTGTAATGCTTATATTAAGTTTAGAAGGTTTGTATGTTTTCTAATAATTTTAATTAATATTAGAGTTTTTTATGCCAACTCATATTGATATTTTTTTATTCAACCAGTTCTACAACGGATATAAATCTATCAACTTTAAAATCACGTGTTTATTATACTGTTTATTATACTTAAATATTACGCATTTTATTAATCATATGTCAAATTCATCAAATTATTTGGTATAACATAACATATTTTGGTCCATTTCAAGTCATGGCTCCGTTTGGATCTAATCTCATAAATTTAGATATGATTTTCGGTCGTTTGAATGAATCCACACGAAGAAGAACACACCATTTTTTAAATAGAGAAAGGTTTGTATTGCTATAAAAGTATGACTTTTGGTTTAAAAATTCCAAAGTCGATCTACTAAAAGCTCGTTAATTGGATATTTGAAAATAAATTGAAAAACAAATATGGTGGCATACGCCGACGATATGATCATGAAAAATAACAGCATGAATCGCCAACTTGAGTCTCTATCCGACATATTCGAGACCCTAATAAATTGTAACCTTAAAATTAGCTAGTTTGGTTGCTAGCGTGGTTCGCTTCACTAAGCAACCTGCTTATAACGGGCCCTGGGTAGCCTGACTTACTAGGTTGGATTGCTCAGCGGGGGCACATATTTATAAATGAGAGTTAAGTAGTTTGGTTTCTAAGGTGGATCACCCCAATGAGAGACCTACCTAAAACGGGCCTTTGGTATCCTGGCTATGAGTGACCTACCTACAATGAAACTTAGATAGTTTGGTTGCTAGGATGGGTCTCTCTGCTGAATGACATGTCTACAACGATAATTTGGTAGCCTGATTTGCTAGGCTTGGTCGCTTACATGAATGACCTGTCTATAAATGATACTTAGATATTGGCTAATTGGGTCATTAAGCTGAGCGGCCTTACTATGATTGGTTTTTTACCGTTGAGGACTACTTGGCTTAGAGATATTCTATACTTATCGATAGTTGTTGGCCAGTTATTCACGGTCGGCAGTATTTATAGCATCGATATTTGGACTCTCATACATGGTATTTCTTTTCTTGATTTTCCATATCGTGTCAAGGTGCACACTGCATAGTTCTTCTTTGTAAATAAGTATGGACCAATAAGACCGCGACACTAACATGATATATTGTTTCGTATTTTAAAGCTTTCTAACTTTTATGCTTAGTTCACTCTCAAGAAACCTTATATTGGTGGAGATGTCTATAATTTTATATTCATAGTCATGTTTAATCTATGTGGGAATTTTGATGTATTATAGAATTTATTCCTCGAACAAAGTAACATGTTATTGTTATGTCAAATTATAATCCATTCATTTTATACAGGTGAAACCACCTAAGACATAAATTAAAATCTTAAATCTATCGGTTTTGAGCACGGTTAGTTTATCACCTTATACCATAAATTGTAACAAACTTCACATTATGCATAAGATATGAGATTGTGATATATAATATATATGTAAGTTAGGAATTTATTTCCCCATTCATCTAATGTTATGAGACTTTTGCCGACTGGCGAGGTTGTGTTCTAGTTAGCTAGCAATAAATAGTTGGAGGATGTTGATTATCTCCATCATGGTTATGAATCATACGACTTATCCATTTACTATGTTGAATCTGATGAAGATAAACGCAATGATTTGGGGTTTAAATTTCCTCTTTTTTGTCTGTCCATATCAAGAAAATAAAAAACATAGAGAATTTATCTCAAACATACAAAACAAACTTGGAAGAAGATGTTTTTCTTTGTTATTGTCGATTCAAAAACTTGGTGGTGCTTGAACGACCTTTGCTCGCGAGAAATTAGATAGCCAATAGTAAGTTTTCTATGTCTATATTTACTTATTATTCACTTTGAAATATTGTGTTATGAATTATTGTTGATCTTATTTAGTAAAGTATTAAAGCTCGTTTGATGAAGATTCAAAAGAAGGTTAGAAGAAGTTTATGTACCTAGGCAATGTTACCGAGAAAGGTTAGGAAAACTATAACCACACGTTGAAATGTTCTAGGTTCTTTAGATCATGCATATTTTGACCAACGGAAGTTGGGTGTTGATGTGCAAACCCCCAGTAGTTATAATGATGAGTGAGTATTCAAATCCACTGTTAGCTTTCCCAAAAACTAATAGTGCAAAATACTTAACCCTAATAAATAGGATTGTTTTTTTCTGAAGACGGTTTAAGGTTATGATCAGTTGTCGCCAGTGCCAAAAAAAACATGTCACACAAGAAATAGGTTGGGAAAATTTTCAATTTCATTTGTAGTAAAATCTAAATGAATTATTAACTCGACTGATGATCTGGCCCGGGAAAAAGCGGGGAAGCTCATGCAACAGGAAATAATTTTAAGTTGGAGAGATGAGGTGACTCTATGATTTCCTTGGGGATTCCTACTACTCCACTGATAAATATTTGGCTCAAATATAGAGACGTGGACAAATACGTTACAAAGGTACGCTCCCCTCTTTATCTTTTGTTGTCCAAGCTCGAAAAGATTTACCAGTTTTCATGAAGATATGACACATAATTTTCCAAATTATGGAGTCATTTAAGCACCATCCCTTGGGATTGGAGTGACCTGTTGTTGATCTTACAGTGTGATAGGTAGAGTTGGGGCACAAGGAGTGTCATATTTTCAAACTTGAACTCATTTGTTCAAGTCTGTCGGCCACCCCGGCCCGCGGACATCAATTTTAATATATTTTTTTATTTTACTTTAAGTATATTAGATTATTTCTTAAATATATTATTTTTATTTTATATAATATATTATTATTGATATATATTTTATACTTTTCAAGCTGGAACGGGCCGGGCTAATTAAAAATCTGAGTCAGGCCCGACCCGCTCACGGGTTGTAATTTATAAACCCGTACCCAACCCTTTCTATGTTCGGGCCAGACAAAATCTGGCCGGGACGGGTCGGGCCGAACAAGTCTCGGATTTCCATCCCTAGTCATAGTATGTATGATGTTCTGTAAGCGAGTTTGGTGTGTATCGTTTGTGCAGACAAGTTTCAACACATTTAACTATACGGTGGGAGCTTGCAAGCTGGTCAGGTCGGACATGTCTGATCTCAGATTGTTAGTCCATATGAAGGATGAGACCTTAGAAGAACGACGTTAAATCAAGGCTAAAGATGTCAAAGCTAGTGTGCAATATTACCGAGATAAAATGGAGTTGCAAAGAGCTAAGTAGCGAGCCAAAATGGGACTTAGAAATCGAACGAATGAGGAGGCATAGGCTTTGGTGACTAGGTCATAATAAAAGTAGATGTGAAAATATAATCTACTAAAGGAGACCGAGAGATCGCCTTAACTACGACACAAGATCTTGAGGAAATCGAAGGGAAATTTGATTCTAAAATCCATGAAACCTTTATAATCTGGATATGGAATGGTTATGAGATATTGTCACACCTAAGCTTGCGTCATGTTGAGTTAATGTTTTCTACCACAAAGTCTGAGGATGATTACTAGTTGGGGGAAGAGACAACCCTGGTTGAGGAAGAAAATATAGGTTTTAAAGAGTTGTGGACTCCAAAGAGGGAAATGCTCATGCGTTAGGAATTTCTATCGAGGGGGAGGGGAGCTCAAAAAAGTAGATCTATGGGCCTAAGGGATCCCCCATGGCAGTCAACTGGTAGAACATTTTATGCTTCCTATATCATCGAATGGAGAAGAGCAAGACAAATAGGTGGTATAAATAGTCCATGGCATGGTTGGGGGACAATATTCCATACCGGAGATGTTAGCGGGGATAGTAAATCATTATCCATGCTTTAGGTTTATGACATGTTGTTAAAACTTATAGCACTAAAGTCTTCATACTGAGGCAAGACTTGAAATTTTTGTATAACTATAGTTTTATTATGTTAGGGATAGTTGTTCTGTGAACATGTTGTAACTTTGGTTTTCCATAACTTTGTTAATTATTAATTTTGTTTTTCTTGTTATCTTTGGAAAAAATCTGTTAATTTATGTATCTTTAAAATACTTTACATATTTTTTCTTGTTCATGAACAATTTGTTTTGTTTGATGCTCAAATAAGGGTCGGTATACACCCGTTAGATGAGTAGGCCTTTATTTTTACCAGCATCGATATCTTTAATATAGTATATATAAGTTTTGCATATATATATATATATATATATATATATATATATATATATATATATATATATATATTTCTTGTTCAATACAAACAAGTTTTTTTTAGTATTCGTTTAGTCTAGACACATATTTTAGCTCGGATGTTCTATGATAGGATCAGACTAGCCTTTTTTTTTACTTTATGCATATATTAGACCATGGGATAAGTTTGTTAAAGATAAAAAATGATGTGTTGTTTAGTTTATTCTTATATGTTTTCACATAATAACAAGTTTGTTGAACCTCATTCGGGGTGACCAACCCTTAACGTAGAGGCATGTGTTCAGCTCTAAAACATGTATCATAGTTTATGCATATATGACGGGTATAAAAGCCGTTATTTGAGTATATTTATCTAGAATAAGAGCTGTTATGCATGTTTTTTATTGGGTATGAGAGTCGCTACACTGTATATCAGGCATGAGAATTGCTACCCATCTTTTGTATCAGGTACAAGAGTTGCTATGAAAGTTTTCTACTGGGCATGAGATCCGTCATGCAAGTTTTTGTTTGGGCATAAAATTTGGTACGTATGGTTGGTGCTCACACACAAGATCCCTTAAATATAATTTATATCTATATCATGACTCGGGGGTCAATTACGATGTTGTGACCCTCAGGTCACCTAGAACAATTCGATGATATGGCTCGGGCTCCATTCAATATTCTAATAGAACTTTAGGAGCAAACATAATTATATTGCATCAAAATGTTACATGATAGAGTGCCTTATTTAAAAACTACATGCAGTATTGAAGTTGTTAAAGAGAACAAGAATAATATAAAATATAAAATGAGATAGCTGAAGCTTACAACTTATTAAAATAAAAGAAATCTATTGTAAATATCATAAGTAAAATGGTTCTTTATAGGATATAATTTACAGAAATATATAATTTTAAATGTTCCACATTTCAGAAGGGGGATATTATTCCATTTGTATCAGTCAACGTATAAGTTCAATTTGGACATAGTTTTCCTACTGAAACCATCATGGGGTTAAGGGTGATGAGTCCGGACAAATTCACTACTACTCACTGAGAAATCCAGACAAGGAAAATTCTGACAATAAGTGCCTGCTGAACTATCCGGATATGAAAAAAGTATTAAATAACTAAACACCTTTTGACTAAGCTAGGTATTAATCATCTTATTAAGTAAATGAGTCCTTAAACTTAACCCGGTTTCATAACTTGACCTGAAAGCCCATGGGTCCATAATTAAGGGTATAAATACCCAACTACTTTCATTAATGAGGGGAATGAACATTTAATACAACCATGAAGCTTAAATCTCTCACTACAAAACACCTAAACATTTAATACTCTAAAAACTCTCCAAAACACTTGACAAAATTACCCTCAGCTTAAAATAAACCACACCAAATTGGCGACCATAGTGGTAGCAGAAGGTATCTGAATCTAGCATTCAAAACCAGCAAGAAAAACCAGTTCGGATGAATCCGGACGAGCAAGGATTGCCACCACCTTTGGTGGATGTGGTGGGAGAAAACAATGAGTACACGACCGAAGAACAAGACAGGTTGAAAGCTGAAATAGAAGCGTTGAGGGCCACTAAAAAGACAGAGATGGGCTTAAAGGAAAAGTCAAAAGCGTCAGCCATTCACCATACTGACAACCCAAGGGAGAATAACCCATCAACAAAGACTCACTTGAGCACAAAAAAGACCCATGTCAGTTCCAAGAAGTCTTACCGATCCATGCCGGTGGAGAGCTCAGAATCTAGTCCTCTAGTAGCTCCTCGAATGAGAATGAGCTTGAGGAGTCCTTGTCATCCAGCAGTGATGAGAGGAGATCCAAGAAGAAATAAAAACTAGTTAAAAATATTCAAGAAAGAGGGATAGGCATGGGAGATTGAAGATGCATCTGGGAAAAGGGTCATCTCACAACCACAGTCATAGCCACATGCATATGGATCAGCTGCTGATGGATCATTTTGATTTCCATGATGAGCCATGTATTTTTGCAACACCTAATGAAGACACAGTATTTAGTCTTGGTATGAATTGGAGGCAATCGCCATTGCCATCCAAGATACTGTCTGGAAACCTTCCTAAGAGGTTTGACAGTACTAAAATGTAGAAATATGATCGGAGCAAAGATCCGGACAACCATCTCGAACAGTTTAAAAATTTCATGATGAATTTTGATGATGATGACAAACTGCTTTGTAGAGCCTTCTCCCAGTCTTTTACGGGAAGTGCTTTGAAATGGTACAATAGCTTGCCACAAGGTTGTATCAGAAATTTTGATATGTTTTGGGTGGCCTTTCGAAGGCAGTTTGTGGGGAGTAAGGAGGTGAAGGGAAATAGAGATACTATTATCCATTGTGCCCAAGAGCCAAATGAATCACTGAAAGACTATATAAGCCGGTTCGTAAACACAAAGAATGGGTTAGATGATTGCTTTGAGGAGGTAGCAATAGTTTCTTTGAGACAAGGGTTAAACCCTGGGAATCTGGCCGATTTAGTAACTAGGAAGAAGGCCATGACCTGGGGCGGTTTGCTGAATCAGGTGGGAAAACAAATCAACGTAGATGAAACAAAGAAAACTAGGATACACAGGCAAGTGAGGTCTGCCTCAGCTTCTTCAAACTATAACCAGTCTGGATACAAGGCCAAATAAACCGGACAGGGGCCCAATAGGGCCAAACAGACTCAATCCCACCCAGCTCCAACTCAGAGCCAGCAATCCAGAAATAAACGAGGACCTTGGGTCCAACCTGAGTGGTTTGCTGAGTTGAAATAAAATGTGGCAACCATCTATGACAAAACAAAAGATGAGGTGCATTTCAAGAAGCCGGCAGCGCTTCAATCTCCTACGAAAAGTCGTAATACTTGTTTTTTCCAATATCATCATGATATTGGCCACCACACCGAAGACTACATTGCTTTGAAACAAGAGGTGTAGAATATGATTGAAAGGGGGAAGCTGGGAGCTTATATCAAGAGAAGAAGTGGAAACAAGCCTGACAATGCTCACCGGATTGGCCCAACGAACAATGCGGGGACGTCTGCTCCGGACGGGGCTATGGTGATCATTGAAAGATTTGATGTCGAATCAGAGTATTTGGATTCTGATCCAACCCGGAATAAAGTGGGGGTTATAACAGAACATACTAAGACAGTTTCTGGACTCATAAGCTTTTTTGAATCACTGACTATATTCGGAGGGGACACTATGACTACGCCAACTCCTTCTTCAAGGAAGAGGCATGTTCACACTCTAGCTACTCAGTTATAGGGAGGCATATCGTCTTATCAATCCCAAATTCTTTTTCCCTTCATTTTTTTTTATGAAGATGATCTAAGAGACATAGTTGGGCCTCACGAGGATGTTGTGGTGATAGGAGCTTCGATTGGGGGCAACGACATCAGGCGAATTTTGATTGACACTGGCAGCTCAGCCAATATTCTCTTTTTAAGTTCTTATAAACAGATGAAAATCTAACAGTAATTCATCGTTCGAACAGATCTATCGTGGGATTCATAGGGAGCTCTGCGGATGTCATCGGAGAATTTGAGGAGGAGGTATTGCTGGGCAAAGGCCCTTTAAAGAAAATAGTCAGGTTATTATTCGGTGTGCTGGATTGCCCCACATGTTACAATACAATCTTTGGAAGGTCGTGGCTCTCTAGGATGCATGTTGTGGCTTCAACAATCCATCAATGTTTAAAATACGCAGTTCAAGGATAAGTGGGAGTTATCCTGAGTAGCCAAAAAATAGCAAGAGAATGTTATGCAACTGCACTTACCCCTAAAACTCTGGGGGCAGTCCTGATTAATGAAGAGTAGCAGTAGTTCGGGCCCTCTGAGGGTGAGGGCGAAATTGATGACCTCAGAGAGATCCCTGGTGTTTTGATACCAATCGAAGAAGTTGGAACCCACTCTCTGGCTGAAGGAATGAGTATTAAAATTGGCTCCAATATGGCACCAGAATTGAAGAAACAATTGTTGTCCTTTTTGGCAAATCACCAACATGTTTTTGCTTGGTGCAATGTTGATGTGACCGGAGTACCTGCAAGTGATATATCACACCAGCTGTCTATCAAGAGAGAAATTGCACCTGTTGTGCAGAAAAAGAGAGCTTTCTCAAAGGAGAAATCTGATGTAATAGTTGAAGAAGTTGACAGGCTTACCAAGATGGGGCACATAAAGGAGTTTCAATATCCTTTATGGATAGTCAATCCAGTGTTAGTAAAGAAAAATAATGGGAAATGGCGTATGTGTATCGATTTTACTGACCTTAACAGGGCTTGCCCAAAAGATCTTTATCCAGTCCCCCGGATAGATCAGTTGGTAGACTCCACATCTGGAAACAAGTTATTATCATTCATGGATGCCTTCTCCGGTTACAACCAGATACAGGCACTACGTTTGTTACAGATATGGGTCTTCATTGTTACAAGGTGATGCCTTTTAGGTTGAAAAATGTTGGGGCTACTTATCAGAGGTTGGTGAACAAAGAATTTGCTGATCCGATTGGGAGAAATATGGAAGTATATATTGATGACATGATGGTGAAAATCTTAGAAGAAGAGTTGCACCTAGCTGATCTTCAAGAAACTTTTGCCAACTTGGCAAAGGTTAATTTAAAATTGAATCCAGAAAAATGTGTGTTTATGGCGCAATCCGAAAAACTTTAGGGGTATATAATAAGTGAAAAAGAGATATAGCCTGATCCGGACCAGCTTGATGCCTTATTGAAAATGGACCCTCCTCGAAATGTTAAGGAAGTGCAAAGGTTGACAGGAATATTGGATGCATTGAATTGTTTTATTTCAAGGTCTTTGGACAGATGTGCCCCGTTTTTTCAGACCTTGAAGGGTGCTAAATATTTCAACTGGTCTCCACAATGCGACCACGCGTTTGATGAAATAAAGAAGAATTTGTATTCCCCCAAAACCCTTTTTAAACCTGTTGACGGAGAAACACTATATACTTAGTTGTGTCAGAATGTGCTATTTGTGCAGTACTGGTAAAAGAGGTGGAAAATTATCCTCATTCGGTGTACTACATCAGCAAGAGTCTGATGGATGCTGAAAAGAGGTATTTAAAGCTTGAAAAACTGGCACTAGCCTTGGAGTTTGCTGCCATAAAAAATGAGGTTATATTTTTAGTCTCATTCTATCATCATCTGGACGTTTTTTCCTTTGAAGAATGTTCTTCAGAAGGCAGACAGATCAAGCAGGATGATCAAATGGTCAGTAGAATTAGGTGATTATGTTGATTTTGCCCCACGAACTGCAAGCAAAGCTCAATATGTTGTCGATTACTTGGTAGAGTTCCATCCGGACAGATGGCGGATCAAGTACAATGGGTTGGGGGCTGGGAAATGTTTAACCTCTCTGTATGGCGATAAATTATACCAGGTTATATGCTTTGCTTTTATGGCTTCTAACAATGAGTCCAAATATGAGGCCGCTATAGCTGGTCTAAAATTAGCTTTTCTGTGTGGGGCTAAAAGAGTCAGATTAATGAGTGATTCTCAGCTTCTTATCCATCATGCTCAAGGTCAATCTGAGGCCAAGAAGGAGTAGTTGATCAAATACTTATTCATTCTTAAAGAAGTGGCAGCCAACTTCAAAAATGTTAGCTATGAGCATATTCCTAGATCAGAAAACACATTGGCAGACGCTTTAGCAAACATAGCATACTCTGAGTCCTACCCATGGATTCATGTACAAGAAAGCCCATCCATACAACCAAATCAGAGAAAAGAAGAGGAAGAGAGTTTAAGTGTACAAGTGGTTCAACCCAAAGACTAGAGATTTATCCTTCTTCAATACATCTCTAATGGGATTTTACCTCCGGAGACGGCTATGGCAAGGAAAATGAAATACAAAGCTCGTGTTTTTTTAATCATAAGATAGGTTCTTTATAAGAAGTCATTCAGTAGACCTCTCCTACGTTGTTTGGGGGGTGAAGAATCCCAAATTGTCTTATCTGAACTACATAATAGAGAGAGATCAGCATATTATGGCTATAGAGCTCTAACCCGGAGGGTTTTGTTGGCCGAATACTATTGGCCATCCATAATGACAGATGCCAAGGAGTTGGTGAAGAAATGTGACCCATGCCAAAGATATGGTGACAAAATTCATATCCCAACGGTTCCTATGGAGTCGATTTCTGAGCCAGTGCCTTTTACTCGTTGGGGACAGGATTTAGTTAGGCCTCTACCAATGGCGTCCGGAGGGTGCAGGACTATTATTGTAGCCATTGATTATTTCTCAAAATGGATAGAAGCAGCCCCACTGGCAGGAACTACTTCGCAAGCTGTTATAAAATTTATCTTGTCTAACATTTGTTGCAGATTTGGGGTTCCACAAAAGATAACCACGGATAATGGGCCACAATTTGATAACAAGTATATGGAGAAATTATGTGCCTCCCGGGGAATTCAGCATTTCTTTTCTTATCATTTCCACGCACAAGAAAATGGTCAAGTTTAAGTGGCAAACAGGACTATCCTATCCGGTCTGGAAAAGAATTTAGAAGGGGATGCAGGGAAGTGGTCAAGCTATTTGCAAGAAGTATTGTGGGCATACCGGACTACACCTGGAACTGCTACACAAGAATCTCCTTTTGCCTTAGTGTATGGGATGGATGCAGTTGCTCCTATAGAGGCAACCCTTCCATCATACAGAGTCCATAATTATTCCGAACAGGCCAATGAGTTGGTAAATAGAAGTCAGTTGGACTTAGTAGAAGAAAGAAGAGTTAAGGCTCATCTTAGAACCACCCATTACCAAGGCGTGATGAGAAGCAGATTTTCTTCCAAAATCAAGAGAAGATATTTCTAGCCAGGGGATAAAGTATTAAGAAAGGTTTTCTTGCATACTAAGGAAAAGCAGTTCGGCAAACTAGCTCCAAACTAGGAAGGCCCTTATGAGGTCTCCGAAAAACTTAAACTTGGGACATATAGGCTTCAAGACAAAGTTGGAAGAATCCTAAAGCACCTGTGGAATATTGAACACCTCCGGTTATATCTAGAATGAAAGTTGTGTAAATATTTACTTGTTTAAAGTCCATGTAAATATTAGGAGGCATACTATTTCCTACCCTGGTGGCCCGGGGGGGGGGGGTTTAATGAGGTGTCTGGATTATTTAATAAAATATGATACTTTCTTAAAATATTCGGAGTGATTGGATCACAATTCCTTTCAAGTCTTCAATTTTACTAAGGATCTCTGACAGATCGGATTAATTTGGTTGAGTGATGACCATTAAACACATGTCATCGGAGATTTTAAACACTCTCATCTTAAATATTTGTAAAATGAATATGGGCTCTTTGAACATTAGTAGTTAAAATCAAAAGCAAGTATGAAGCAAAGAAAAAATTAAGTAAGATAAACCCGTTCGGGTAAAAAACGGACACAATTACAACAGAATATGCCTTAGCCATCCAAGGACTTTTAGTTTTAAAAAAGGCTTAACCGGACTCAAACCGGACACGATTACAAAAATTCCTTTGCCATCCAAGGACTTTAATAGTTCACAAGATTAAGAGAAAAAAAATATATAGTTAAAGACCTCAGGGCTTATTCCCCTCGGGTGTTCCTGCGTCATCTCCTTTCTTAGGGCCTTTAAGCTCAGCACTTGAACTCTCCCCGGTTTCTTCTTCCTCATCAGTTGTGTCATCAATTCCACTAGATTAGTTCTTTTTATCACCATCTACCATCGTATGTAATGGGATGTCTTCATACTCTACATATTTCCACAAGGTACCAAACGTCCTCTTCGGAAACGTTTGGTGGAAAAGCAGTACTGTGTCAGACTTCACTTTGGCATACCTTTTTTCTAGGGAATCTATCACCCTATTGGTGTATTCGTCGACGCGAGCCTGAATTCTCTGATACTCCTCTTTCACCAAGTCTTCTTTCTCCTTGATTTCCCTAGACACAGCCTCTTCAAGGGAAGTCTTATCATCGGATAAGGTCTCGATGACATCGTCTTTAGTCTTCATATCTTTCTTCAAGGTGGAGAGATCTTTCTCCAAACTGGAGCACTTAGTTTGGAGCTCTGTGTTAGCTTTCTCTGAAGTGGCCAGCTTGGTTGACAGATCTTCCTTGTCCTTCTTCAACTCCTCAAGCTCCTTATTCAGTGCCTCAATGCTCTGGTTAGCGTCGAGGAGATTAGTTGACAAAGTCTCCATGTTTGCGTTGAGGGTGTTGATGAGGGCAGATTGATTTTTACTTGCCTTTCCAAGTTGAGTACTGGTTGAATATGACCCAGAAGAGAATGAGCCATCATATCATTCTCCCCGGAGACAGTATAGGACTCGTCATTGTAAGTCACCATATTAGAAGAACTTGAAGGATGGTAGTGGCCAGCGAAGTCGTCTTTCTCAGAATCATTAAAATAAAAACCAATGTCTTGGAAGGCATTGATGTATAATACATCAATCTCCCTTCCGGTACCTTCTCCGGATTTCAGTACGGAGGGAATCTTCTCTGCCAAGGTGGGATCAATTGGGTCTGGTGGAGAAAGAGGCTCCGAAGGGCAAAGGATTACTTCTTCCCCTAAGGTGACCTTTTTCTTCTTAGCAGTCCTCTCATCGTTGTTTGCTCCCCTCTTTCGGTCATTTTTAGGGGGGTTTGGTGGATTTAGCAATTCACCTGCCTCCTTAACAGTTTCGTCTTCAACTACCTTCAGTAAGGTAGTATTGATCCCTCCTGTGTTCCCCGGAGTGGTCTCTTCTGCCGCAACCCAAACTGCTTCCGTTGCAGCCTTCTTTTTCTTTCCTTTTCCTTTCATTTTGCTAGGGGCTTTAGCTCTGGAGGGCAAGGCCAGTTTTCCATCTTTTTCCACTGTTCGCTTAAGAATCACAGCTGGGGGAGGTGGTGTGGTCAATTCCTCCCAGGTGAGATCTCTCCGGCTTGTGGTGTTCCACAAATGGGATCTCACCAAGTTTCCAGAAGTGAAACAGTTGTGGAAAGTGTTCCCTCAACGTTCTGTAGCCCACGCATTAATCTTGGCACATGTGGTCTGCCCCTCCTCCAGATAACCGATGAACTCCTTCGGTAATACTGACAAGGAAAAAATGGGTGATTCAGGAGTGCAATGTTTGTTAAAATAAGAAAGTGAAAATGAAAAAAAAATGAAGACTTACTTGTGCTCTTCCACCTGCTGGTAAGCATGCTAGGGTTAACTTTAGCCTTGATCTTTCTCCAATTATCCCATGACCCACTAATATATAGGAACTGAGTTTTTCAGTTCTTCTCTGATTCCAACAAATCATCCACAACTTTGAAGTTGTCTCTCATGTTATGGTGATAGAATGGGATGTGATGATTTTCGCATAGGTTGTCCACATCGGCGAATTGCTCCATAGGGAGAGGGATGTCGGACAGCCTCGATGCCATTATGCAGGCAAGGAGGGTATACCAAGCGTTTGGACTTAATTGGCTTGGGCAAAGCTTAATCAGGTGAAAATACCTAATGATCTCTAGGTCTAAGGGGAATCTGAGCCCCAATTGAACAGCTTGGTGTAAATGACGAATTCATTGAGTTTGCAGTCCAACGGAGTCTCCGGTGTGACTGGTATCCTCACCTTCACTGATTCTGGGATCCCCCACTTAGTCCGGATCCGGCACAGCTCGGCGGTATGATCATAAACGTAGTTGATGTTCTACATGGCCAACAAATACTTCACGTTGACCTTCTGGGAAGCAAGGTCCTACCTTGCCCTCCAAGCAGTCCGGAAGCTCCGGATGAGCCAATCTAACCTTCACTTTGCCTTTCCCTTTTCTGTCAGAGGCAGTATCCCCAGTTTGCCCAGAGGCTTCAGTTTCAAAAGGGGCCTCTTCGATACTATCTTCCATCACTTCTTCCATCATTGTGGAAGGTTTATCAGTTGTTGAGGATGGAAGAGTGTCAGCTTCTGGCTCAATGATCTGTCTAGATGGTTGAGCACCAGTTTCTTCTAGAGATCTGGTGTCCGGTTGGGACTCAGCTCTAGAAGATTTTGCTAGAGAAGAAACTTTGGATGCCTCTGATCCGGAGGACTTATTTCGATGAGCTCTCATGGAAATCTCTGATGCGGAGGGTTTGTCTTTGGTTGCAGACTTAGAGGCCCCCAGTTTGGAGGACTTTGATTGTGAATCAGTCGCATGGGCTTTCACCAAGCGTGTTGTCCGGTGTGGATTGGTTTTCTCTGGGGATTTTTCGATATCAGATCCCATGGCTATGAACGGGGAGGGTTTTCTAACACTTGATACTGCTTTTTCTTGGGCAGTAGAATGTTAGGACTCCTGAACAGAGGAGCCTGATGGGATTGGCGAAAGGTTTGGCTTGAATAGATGCTTAGGTTTTGGATTTCTGGTGGAAGATGATTCCTGATCAACTTCTAGAGATGTTTTATCAGACTTGTCGCCTGGAGAGACTAGTAGACCAGCAGCAATGCGTCTCTCTCGTTCAACTTTATTTGCCTTCTCTAATTCAGAAAGATTTAGCCACCATCTTTTACAAGAGCGTTTCTAGCTGTGAACATAAAACTACCCCGAAAAGGTTTTAAAAGAAAAGGTGAAAGCTCTGTAAAAGATTTGTAGAGTGGTGAAGATAGTGAAACAGTAAAAGAAAGTGATTTATATATTGGTAAAGAAAAAATCAACTGATACCTAGGAGAAGACAATGCTAACGTAAGAAATATTAAATGCAGAGGTTACTTTTTAGGCTTAGTTGGAGCGTCGTTCTAGGTAAGAAACGGTTGGTAGGTCAAATCAAGATGTGACACGTGTCCCAGGATCCAAAAAAAAAACTCTTAGGATTCTGAGAAGAAATCAGTCCGGACAAACCTCGAACTAAACACACGAGTGGGCCGAAAAATATCCTTACTGACTAAGCGAGTTTTTTAGTCCTGCCAAATATTTTTGACAAAGCCTAAAAAAGGGCTACTGATGAGTCCGGAGAAATTCACCACTACTCACTGAAAAATCCGGACAACAAGTTTATACTGAACTATTCGGACAGGACAAAAGTATTAAATAACTAAAAACCTTTTGACTAAGCTAGGTGCTAATCAGCTTATTAAGTAAATGGATCCTTAAACTTGACCCGGTTTCATAACTTGACCCGAAAGCCCATGGGTCCATAATTAAGGGTATAAATACCCAACTACTTTCATTAATGAGGGGAATGAACATTTAATACAACCATACAGCTTAAATTCTCACTACAAAACATCCAAACATTTAATACTCCAAAAACTCTCCAAAAAACTTGACAAAATTACCCTCAGCTTAAAATAAACCACACCAAAGGGTACCTTATAGTAGCATTATACTACTTCTCTAAATAGATGTAGGTAAAACCATTAGCCATATTATGAGCCCAATAAGTATTACGCTTCATGTAAACTAATATTTTTTATAGGTACGAGGTCTCTATGTCCCTAACCTTCGATAATGAGACGTAGTTCAAAAACGAGGAACTAGATTTGTTTTGAAAAACCCAATGTACTCAAAATAACATTTTGGATCTTTCCATCCTGAAGCAAAGGAAAAGTCCCTGTAACTAACCAAACTATTTTAGTTGGGATAGGTTTCTTCCTTAAAGGTTATTAAAGAAATTGGATTGAATTCCTCCAATAAATACTATGGTCATATCGGTGTACCCCAAGAAAGGATTTACAAATCATGGATTGAAGTTTGGGTTCCAACGAAGAAGCTTCATTATCTTATCTCCTATTGTCCATATGGGTCTCATCCATATTTTGCACATATCTTCAGTATTCGAGAACTCTAAGATTAAATGCCTAGAATCCCAATTACTTATGTTGATTTCACCAAAAAAATCTGTCTTGAATGAAGTTGTTTAAGATCTGCTTTTTGGGTATTTCTGTAGAGAACTTAGCAATTAGAGAGTGTTTGCTAGTTTTTTCCAGCACATCTTTTGTTTCTTTGCTGAATTGAACTGATATATGACTTTGATGGTAGTTTATGCTCGTAGGGGCGAGATTTTCCCAGGATGTGGTTGTGTTTGGTTCTTTAAGGACTTCAGCACAAGTTTTCTTCGGTTTCTCATTCTGTGAATTGGTTTGATAAGAACTGGACATTCTTCTTTTCTTTGATTTTTGTTGTTTATAATGCAGGAAGGCAGACATGCAAAGAGTGGTGAGAAAGGTTGTAGTGTTGACAAAATTTCTCAGATGAGAAGAAGACTGGAGATGAAATAAAGAGAATGACTCAAATTCTTGAAGTTCAAGAATTTGCATCCTCTGTTTCTTAAAGAGAATATATATATTCGCATTTACTTAATATGAAACCTTCAATTATTTCTCTTTCTACAAATTTTGTTTTAGCTTTAGATCTTATAAATCCTTACATGAACCTTCTACTTTGCATGTGCAAGATAAAAAAAATTAAATAATTTCGATTAATTTTTATATTATTTTGATGTCGAAAGAATAATAATAGAGTTATGTTTAGATTTGAGTTTGTTATTTGCCCGAACAATTATTTATGTTCCAAAAGAGATATTTCAGAAACATAATAAAAATCTTCAAAACTAACCAAAAATACAAGAAAGATCTTATCGGTAAATTAGACGAGAAAACAAAGTTATAAGTTTCTGGACGATAACTTCCTTACTGCATGTTTCTTTTAAGTGATGGTAATTATAAATTCAGGGTTTTAATTTTTCTCCTCTCCTATTTTCCAAGATTTGATTTTAATCATTTTTCTTTTCATCTCTCTAGGTTTGGATTTCATTTCGTGGGGTTTTGATTGAGTTTTAATTGGGGTTTTGGCTTTTGTAGTGATTGAATAAATAATTAAAATTAGTTTACCGAGAGAAAATTTAATAGGGAGGAAATGATAAATATTGAAATTTATTTTGGTGTTAATGTGGAGAATTTGTTTTTGGATACTAATTTGTTTTTGGATACTAATTTGTTTTTCGAGGTAATTAAGTTTTCTAATTTTTCGATGTTATTAGCTAAATTATTGATAAAAATGATGAAAACCATAAGAATAAGTCACCATTTTTCGAGGTAGCTTTCGAATATTTATATCGAACCTGTGTTTTTTTTTAATATGATTTGACCTTTAGTGCTATAAATTTATCATTTGAGTTTGATTTGGTTTTTAATGTTTATATTGACCAATTTTGTAAATTGACAAAAAATTGGTTGGTTATAAATTATCCTCACAACAAAATCACATATTTCAAAATAAAATCATTTTAGTTATTTTTTTGTTAAAATAATTTTGTCCTTACTAAATTAATTATGAATTTTTTTATCATTAATTAATTTTTATATTAAAGAAATGTAAAACTTAAATTAAGTTTACAAATATAAAAAATAATTATGATAAAAATTTCCTAATTATTTAAACAAAAATATCAAATAAAATGATTTTATTTTGAAATATGTGATTATGTTGTAAGGATAATTTAGAATCATCGGGAAAGTTTATCGATTTAAACAACCATGAGTTACTGATCAAGACTCATTATATAAACCTATTACTGATTAAGACTCAACAAATTTAACAATATTATATACCTAAATAATAATTATATATAAAATCATCAAACACGTGTACACATTCTCTTTCCTTTATGTTGTAAGGTTAACATCTATCATAGTTGGTCTAGTTTCTCATTATGTGGTTTAGCATCTATCATAGTTACTTTGATTTAGCATCCATCATAGTTCCCTTAGTTTAGTATCTATCATGTTGCCATAGTTTATCAGTATATGGTTTAGAATTTATCATAGCTGTCTTGGTTTAACATTCATCATAGTTAACCTGGTTTCTCATTATATGGTTTAACATTTATCACAATTGCCTTGATTTAGCATCTATCATATTTGGTCTAGTTTTCTTTATACGGTTTAACATCTATCATATTTGGCATGGTTTCTCATTGTGTGGTTTAGCATATATCGTAGTTTCCTTGGTTTAACATCTCTCATAGTTGGCCTGATTTCTCATTATATGATTTAACATCTATAATAGTTGGCCTCGTTTCTCATTATATAGTTAGTATGTATCATAGTTGTATTGGTTTAAAATCTATCATCGTTGACCTAGTTTCTTATTAAACATGTTTCACTTCTATCAAAAGGTCATATTCTTTGTAACCTTCATCTTTTTCGTTTCTACTATAAAAACCTTTCATAACGATATTTTACAAAAAAACAGAGAAAAAATAAAAATGAGTAAAACCTAAATCACTACAACATTTCAACTACAAATCAAAGTAAAAACAGATAAAATAAAAAAATCATGAGTAAAAATAGAGTAAAAAACTTAAAAACACAGAATCTGCAGAAAATTGACTTATATGAAAATAATTCAAAATTAAGCGTTGAAATCAAATAAAAAAAATACAAAGAAATCATATAAAAAATCGAAAACCGAAAAAAGAAATATAACTACACCTTTAAAATCTTTTATATAATTAATTAAGGGTATTTTGGATATTATAAAAAAAATTGGGTCTTATATGGTAAATAGAGGAGTTAAATAGATATTTCTTAGATATTTATGAAAAACAAGGTTCTTGTATGGATAATAGTTTGATTTTTAGATCTTAATCGATACTAAACACCTTAAAAAATTGGTCAGTATAAACATTAAAAACCAAATCAAACTCAAATAAGAAAATTATAGCATAAAAACCAAATCATATTAATATAAGGAAAACATATTTGATATAAATAATTCAAAAGTTACCTTAAAATGGTTGTTTATTCTTCAGGGTTTCCGGCATTTACATTAACCACTTTGTTAATAGTGTCTTATAAAAATTAGAAAGCTTAAGTAAGTTGAGTTGTTGTTACTCCGGTTTGGTTTGGATTTTGGCATAATCCGATATGACCACCAAACTTATCCAATTGCTCTTGGCCCTGCATTGTAATATGAAGCGGTATTTATAGATAATTCATGTATAATCAAACTAAGTATTTATAGATAATTAATATATAATCAAACTAAACCCTCGTCACATAGTTCCATTTACGATATTAATAAAAAGATATAATTAAGTAAAGCTCAATGTTTTAATAGAAATATGTTGGCAACATATGATACATTTGAAAAATGTAATGTAACTAAGATTTGTGCTATAAATATACTTAATTTCTTTATGTGTACATAAATCATTGCTGATATAAATTGTGCATTCGCAAAGAAAGACAGATTCAATCTTATAATCTTTTATAGTAGTTAACTTCGAATTCAAAAGCAATCGTAAATGCACGCTCGAAAGCAGGTAACAAGTCATTGAAGAAGATCTTTCTTATATTTTGTAGAAACCTTATTGTTAATTCTCAGAAGAAAAAAACGCATTCAAACTTGAATGGTTATCTTTCTCAAAAATCTAATATATATAGATAGATAGATTTTAAAATATCAATCTTTAACTACATAAAAGAAACAATTATACTTTAAATTATAAGCTACTATGTCTATTTGTAACATGTTTTCAGCAAAAAAAATTGCAGTGTGAGATAAGTAACACATATGGTATATTTATATATGTACCTATTTTATATCGATTTTATCGGTTCGGTATTCTATCGATTATATTGGTTTACCGGTTTTATCGATTTGATTCCTAACCTGTTTGATATATTTGATCTCTTATCTGTTTGGTTAATAGGTTTTATAAATTTGATCTCTTATCTGTTTGGTTAATAGAATAGAACCGCAAGCCAGACAACTAAGATTCGGTTCATTTCTCGGTCCGGTTCTTATTTTTTTCGAACCATCAACAACCCTAACAAAGAGTTATAACTATAAAATAAATAAATAAATAAATATTAGTATTCAAATGGAGTGATTGTTATTACTGATGATAGACCATAGATGCTTGAGGACAGCCGCCTGATTCCAGATTTTTAGGTCAAGAATCCCAAGGCCGCCTTCTATAGTGGACGAGGTGACCGTAGACCATGCTACTTTGGCACCATGGATTTTCATAGCTGAGCCCGACCATAGAAAACAACGGAGATATTGAGACAATTCCTTGATAATCTTTGAGGGAAGGATAAAAATGGAAGACCAGTAGACCTGACCAGCGAATAAGACAGACTTAATGAGCTGAAGTCTACCTGCATAAGAAAGATGCTTAAAGGTCCACGAGTCAATTCGAGATGTAATTTTTTTTTAAGAAGAAAACGACAGTCCGAATAGGTGAGACGGCTAGTTAGAAAAGACACACCCAGATATTTAACTGGTAGAGATCCTTTCGGATATCCCATAACGATTCTAAAATCCAGCTGGAGTGGCTCATCAATACCCGAAAAGAAGATATAACCTTTTGAAGGGTTGATTTTTAGTCCGGATCTTTTAAATGAAGTTGAAGATACAACACCACTCGTACCATGGTTAGAACTTCAACAATAACCTTTCATTTCTACTTCGAAAAGGATTAGAGGTCTAGGTGTATATCAAATTGGTTATAAGTTTTTCACCCAAAAAAAATTGGTTATAAGTTTAGTCATAAATTTTTATTATCCATATTTTATAATTGAAAACTTCGACAAACAAATTAAACCAACTAACATATCTTACCCACTAACTAGCTTTCCTATTTTATATTTAAAAACTTCATTATCCATATTATCGCACTGCCACCTCCTTTCACTCCTTTTTTACCACGGGTTCCTTTACTTTTATTCCATTCATTACACTAATTTTTCTTTTATCCATCGAATACCGACCAACTATTTTTTCCATTAGGATCATCTTCGTTCGCAAGGGACACCCTTGTGTAAAACCACATCAATATTATTGTTTTTAATTCAAAAAGTAAAATAAATATAATATAAAAAATCTAATAAACCCAACACCTGGTATAGAAACAAATGCTGCAGCTATTCGCGGTACTTTTTAGGGCCTGAAGCCCACTGTCTAAAAGAAAAGAGAAGCACTAGACAAGACAATAAAAAAAGGAAGTAGGAACAGAACATCAACAGAAAAGTAACTTTAAATTATTCCATTCCAACATCGCATTCCATAAAAGCTTTTAATGCAACATTTACTCCCAACCTTACCAAACAGAATGTTTGTCTTCCTCGATTGAACGAACAACATTTCCTGCAACATCATTCCATTCCTTCAAAATAGGTAAACCTTCTCCCTCTAAATCTTCTTCCTTTTTTTTTCACGAAACTCATCTCGAGTTACACCAGATTTCAGTTCTTTCTAGAAGATGAGTTTCACTCTTTCACGTCTAAAATGTACCTGTTTGACCACTGATACGCCATTAATGTCACTTGGTTTGAGCTCTCAAGCTTTGGTATAGTGATGGGTTTTTAGCTCGTTAGCTGTCTTTGTTACCTCCCAAGTGTTGTGCTTTTTCAGTAATGGGGGTTTCAGCTTTTAACCCTTTCAAAACCCTTAAATTACAGTTACTGCCACTCTTTCTAGTGTTGGTATCACCATCTCTGTGCCCATCTGAGTCTGTTGATCTTAATTTGAATGACAGAGATTCTTTGTTGATGTTTAGATCGAAATTTGCAGACCCAGACCGGAGTTTGCCAACTTGGGTTGGGTCTAGCTGCTCTAATTGGACCGGTCTTGTATGCGAAAACCAGACCGGGAGGGTTGTTTCGATCAACTTGACTGATTTGAATTTGTCCGGACAAGTTCACTCGAGTTTGTGCAAATTGTCTGCGCTTGAGTTCTTGATTTTGTCTCGTAACAACTTCACAGGCGCCATCCCTTTGTGTTTTGGTGCATTGTTTAATCTTAAGACACTTGATCTCAGTTACAACGGGTTTGTAGGCATCCTGCCCAATACAATCATGAGGCTTAAGCAACTGAAGGATCTAGTATTGAATTCCAACCTAAATCTAGGTGGGCCTATACCTTGGTGGATTGGCAATTTTTCGACCAAATTGGAAAAACTTGATCTGGGTTTTAATTCTTTTGACGGAAATATTCCCGAGAGCCTGTTGTATTTGAGGTCGTTAAAGTACTTGAATCTTGAACAAAATCGAGTGTCGGGGCAGCTTAGCGATTTCCACCAGTCTCTGGTGTTTCTCAATCTTGCTTCGAATCAGTTGTCTGGCACTATACCTTGTTTCTCTGCATCTGTTCAGTCTCTTGATGTATTAAATTTATCTGGAAATTCTCTTTTCGGCGGAATTCCTTCATGTATTGCTTCCCTGAAAATGTTAACCCATCTAAATCTGTCGTTCAACGGCTTAAGATATGAAATATCGCCTAGACTTGTGTTTTCGGATAAACTACTTGTGTTGGATTTGAGTTCTAATGACTTGTCGGGTCATCTTCCAACAAAAATAGCGGAGACAAGTGAGAAATCAGGGCTTGTGCTTCTTGATCTTTCTCACAACCGGTTTTCCGGGGAAATACCTTTGAAAATTACTGAGCTGAGAAATTTACAAGCTTTGTTTCTTTCTCACAATTTACTTACTGGTGAAATCCCGTCAAGAATTGGAAATTTAACGTATCTCCAAGTGATTGACTTTGCGTATAACTCACTATCGGGCTCCATTCCGTTAAACATTGTGAGCTGCTTTCAGCTTCTTGCATTGATACTGAATAATAACAATCTTTCCGGCGAAATTCAACCGGAGCTCGATGCATTCGACAGCCTGAAAATATTAGATATAAGCAACAACAAAATGACCGGTGAAATTCCACTGACTCTAGCCGGATTAAAATCACTCGAGATTGTAGATTTCAGCTCGAACAATCTCTCAGGAGTCTTAAACGATGCAATCACCAAATGGTCGAATCTCAAGTACTTGTCACTGGCACGGAACAAATTCGGTGGAAACTTACCCGTTTGGTCATTCATGTTTGAAGATATTCAAACAATTGATTTCTCTGGAAACAACTTCTCGGGGTTCATACCGGATAATAATTTCAACACCAGCATGAATTTCAACAATGCTAATAAAACAGCATCAGCAGTTCTAACAAGAAAGAAAGACATCAGAGTTTCTGCAGCAGTCGTAGCTAGAAATGAATTAAGCTTTGGTTACAATCTTTATTCGGTCGTCGGGATCGATCTGTCTGAAAACGTGTTACATGGCGAAATCCCGCAATCGCTATTCAGGTTAACAAGTTTAGAGTACTTAAATCTGTCCTTCAACTTTCTCGATGGTCAGCTTCCAGAGATTAATAAGATGCCAAGTCTAAAGGCATTGGATTTGTCGCATAACTATCTGTCAGGTCAAATTCCAAGAAATATTTCACTCCTTACGGATTTGAAACTTTTGAATCTGTCATATAATTGTTTCTCGGGTGTTGTCGTTGAAAAAGAGGGGTTCAGGAAGTTTCCTGGAGCTTTTGCTGGAAATCCGTTTTTATGTGTAGAGTCGTCCGGTGATGGGTGCGACCGGCTAGATGATCACAAGATGGCCGGGTTGTTCTCTGAAAATGAAATGGTCGAGGGACCTATATCTGTTTGGATATTCTGCTTAAGTGCCTTTGTTAGCTTCTATATCGGTATTGTGTCTCTCTGTTGTTCAACTCGGGCTAGAAGTTTCATTCTTAAAAAAAGAGTTTAAGCTACAATCTGTGTTGTATATTCACAATCTGTTTTAGTAAAAAAAGCAATATATTGCGTCGCAGCTCAGTGTTCAACGATCAATATTGTATATGCCGTGGTGGTTCAGGTGTTCTGGTTTAACTTCGGTTTTGTTGATTTTCCAGTAAAGCTTTTGCAGAGTAACGGATGCATCAAACCATAGGTAACTTTTTCTAATTTATAAAAATTATGAAGGTAGTAAGAGTCTGTACAATCTCAAACTTGTATATATTCAGTACAAAGTGAAACAACAATATTGGTTTTTATGGTTGAATTTTAAGCTCAACTTGAGGAAAAATAAGGCAAATAAAACCAAGCTCCTGAAGTTGGATTTAAAAGTGGAGGTCCCAAAGCATTGTACTTCTGCAGTGTTAGTGTAATTGATATCATCCAAAGAGTGACTGAAACTTAAATAGACAAATCTTTCTCAACTTGCTATGACTGTAATTTCACGGATTATAAAAGTTACAACAGGACTGCAAGTAAACTATTGTATTTCTAATATAACAATGGCACAACAACACGTCTAGTTAACTAGGAATGTGAATACTCCTTTCCATCAAGGTCAGGCTTCCATCGAAAGACTGCCCAAGTAATCTTCACCCTAAAGCAAAAGCTGTAAAATTACAAAAAGGAGAAAGAGCCAATGCCTTCCTCAAACCCTTGTTCAAGTATGAAGTCTACTTGCGAACCGAACCAAGAAGTTATCTGCCCTGGATTTAATATGGTTGATTTAAATTGAGCGATCAAGGAGTAGGGGCTTTGAATGCAGCATCTGACATGTTTCAAAAGATGTCCAATCTGTACACTAGTATTTGATCGGCCCATCTAGACTTCCTGCTGCAAACTGAATACAGAGAGGCAAAGAAACTTCTAATGATTATTAAATTTCAAATGAAACCTACTCATTCACGTACAATATATTGACATTTTGTATTGGTCTCTCTGAAAACCTTCACTCATACAAATCCCGAGGGTTTTTATAGCCTTATATATTACCTGTTGAACGGTCGGATTTGCAGATGATGTGAATTCATGAGTCATGCCTTGCCAGACGACCTTTCCCTCATGAAGAAATAACAGCCTGTATGAAAAAGCTTTAGCTTGGATTATCATATATAAACTACAATATAAGGAGGTGGTGATTGAAGAATGACCTATCGACAGCTCTCCTAATGGTGCTGTGTTGATGAGTAACAACCACGTAGGAGGCGATATTCCCAGGTTTCCCCACGGCATCCTCACCCTTTATGTGGACGGAGCGGATTAGATCTTCAACTACCGTTGATGCTATTGGATCAAGGCCAGCTGTTGGTTCATCATACAAAAGCACCTAATCAGAGGAAGAATTAAAACGTCAAAGAGAAAGATTATCAAATCCATATATTGTATAAGCTAAGCTATACCGAAGAACCAGAGATATTAGTCTAAGTTAGATATGTTGGCTCTAATTGGTCAGGTTATATAGCCGTGGGGTCTTATTAAAGTATGACCAATATCGATAACACAGAAAAGAAAGATAATAGGTTGATGTTCTAAAACGTGCTGTCTGACCGTTTATAATATGATGCTCAGTCCCGGTCACGATTGTTATGGATGGCTACAATTCCTTCCATAAGCCATATTCTATGCCTGCATAATCCTATAGTGATGCACTATTTCATCGAATGACACTATTCAATAAACCATCCTGTCACCACTCTTATATGTGATGGCAAACTAACTTCTTCATACCAAGAGTTAAAACAAATATTACAGATGCTAGAGCAGTAAATGTTGCATATGCCTGAATGGAGCCAAGAGGAAACAAAAGAATGTATAGATATTTACAGAGATAGTTGATCTACCTCTGGCTCTACAGCATCCTTTGTTATATCATAAATAATAGAACGAGCTAAAGCAACTCTTTTCTTCATTCCTCCAGACAACTCAGAAGGTGACCGATCTTCGACTCCCTAATAAAATCACATAGCCATGGTAAGATTCAGCAGCTAGTTATATCATACCGTATTATTTAGAATGCAACAGATAAACTCCCCCAATACAAAACAACACTATGCTTTGGTGTTAAGAATCTCAAGATTCAGGAGTAACTAGTTAGAAAGCATATACTTATTAAGGTAGCCACCAGATTGAAAAGAAAATAAAATTATTGTATATAATCTAATATGTAAAGCCATGTTCGATTTCACTAAGGAATAAAATTTTGGGATACCTTTAGACCAACAGCAGCCAACGTCTCTGTCACAAGCTGGGAAATTTGAGTATCCGACATTCTTGAATTTTCATATCTAAACAGGTTGAAACCAATTTATAAAATAGAATAAGTCTCTTATCACGATGGAAAAAAAAATGAATCAGTATACTTGAAATAAGCAAGATGCATCTTACAGAAGAAAACCAACGTTTTCACGGACAGTCAACGAATCAAAAAGTGCTGCACTTTGAAATACCTGATAATAAGTGAGCATTATTAACGTCAGAAAAACAATTACTGCAATTTTCAAGGAGAACAAAGATCATTTACAATTGATAAGTAAAATCTACCAAACCAATACGAAGCCCTGACATCTCTTCATCGCTTATCAAGCCAACCCTCTTTCTACCTCGTATGTAAACCTCTCCCTGCTTATCAGACAATAAGAGGAACAATGAGAAAGAATCAAAAGCATTCTCTATCCAATATAAAAATTGCGACTATAAGAGAATGAAAAATAAAGGACATAATAACAATATGAAATCAGAGTTACATGCCTTGTCTGGAGCTAGCAGTCCAGCCATTATCTTCAGGATTGTAGATTTTCCAGTTCCAGAGGGTCCAATTACTCCAACAGCTTCGCCATGTCTAATCTATCATGTTGAAAAAATATTCAAAGGATATCTCAGACTGAACATAAATCAAGAGAGGATCATTTGCTACTCAGTTACGAAAAATCAGTGCATGAAAATAAATCATTTCAAGTTAAATAAAATCTTGGGACGAGTTAAAAAAAGAAAAAACTGGATAAAACTAACTGATTCAAAGCATCATACACGCTGAGTGAAACAAAACCCTACTCTTTGTCCAGCATTTTTAATGTTTATTTCAGACTTTTCTTTGCTGCCAAAGGGGGCCCAAGATCTAAAATGTTACACTATAATAGAATACGAATAATCAACTAGGAGCGAGCAAGCAATTGCACGCCAGTCTAGACTTCCTTGCTACTATTTCTTTGAGCAGGTTTTTTAAATCTGTTTCCTGTACCAACAATCCTCAGGTAAACTGAAAACAGGACCTTGTAGATCTTCTTTAGTATAATAAATACTAGTTCTGTTTTTCATTCTTCCAAGAAATTGCGTGGTAGACCATTTATTATGCAAGGATAAAAAGGTATATTTTGCTGAAAATGGTTAAGGAGGATATAGATATACCATGGACAAATGCTTAAGACATAATTCTCGCACATGTCATTCGACCATGAGCACCCATGCAGTGTACAAGGCACTCAGATCTTTGCACTTTCAATAAGATGAACAGAGAAGAGCAATAGTGAGGTGAAATAGCTACAGCGGCCCAGTATAGGGATGGTTATAAGATAGATGCTATAATCAAAGCTAACTGATAGGGTTTACAGGATTGTGGCACTTTGTTTGAGGTTTTTCAACCACCATGCAAAAATTTACTTCCCACAACTCCAAAAGACACCATCCACTAAAATATCCTAAGAAAGTGATGTAAAGAAAAAATGTCAAGGGAAATGAAGCTGTTAATGGTATTAATAAGAGGAAGAGCCATAAACTATTGAAAGCCACAATTTCCTCTAGTGTGAAGAGTCGCATAGTAAAGTCCACATATCACTATAAGCTTCACAACGTTTCGTCAAAATAATCAGCCATAATCATGTCCCCTTCTCGCATATTCTTACACAAAAGATTAATTACTTGAATGCAAGCTTTCCCCTGAAGGGGTATCCAGAACAAGCACCAGACACCATGATCGACCTGAGACCGGTTATTTGTGAAAAGGTCTAACTTGAACAACCTATGAAGGGGGTATCTCTACAAGTTTTTATTTTAATACAGCACACCTACAAAAGTAAATAAATGGATTCACCTTGAAGCTCACACCTCTCAAAATATGTTTCTCACCAAACGATTTGTAAACGTCTCGACACTCAATTAGAACATCAGAATCATCCTCCGGCTCGTCCACTCTTATTTTGTCTGAGTTCAAAACATCCTGTAGAAAACATCTCTAACATTACTTCAGAAGCAAAGCACACAATGAAAACATCAAATGTCACTCCCACAATTCAAAAACAAGAACAGTAACAATAAAACAAGTGGCTAACATATCAATACCAGCTAAAGTTATCAATCAAATTCAAAGGAGCACGCTTGATCCGAAATCCCACATCAAATTTAACATTAAGAAACAGCTTGATTTAACAAAGCTTTCAGTTTCAAGCTAACATAAAGAAAATCAGCCAAACACACCAAATCGTTGATAACCGAAATCGAAACAAATCGACTACTAAGAAGACAGCGACCTGTGATCTATGGGTCCCAAAGTTCGTTGGAGAGGTCAAACAAGCACAATGGACGTTATTTCGCTCCTTTATCCGCTTATAGAAGGACCGAGCAAACGGTTTCGCAGGCGAGCCAGTGAATCTAGCGGACCGAGTTAAGCCATCACTGTGTATGATTAAAGAAGGCGCCAGCGAAGAGAGCGAAGTGACCATGCTTATTGGATATTGATCGAGCTTTTTCGGCAGTCGGTTTTATAGTGGATGGAATCGGCGAATTATGAATGGAACCACCGGCTTAGTATCTTGGTTCATTAAGAAAAATAACCAAAATGGGAATTTTGGAAAGTTGGGTTTTTCGAAATTTGATGTTTTGGAAATATATTAAATAATATGAAATATACTCACCAAATATCTTTTCACCAAACTTATTACCATCCACTCACCCAACTTTCTTTTATACCTACTAAATACCTATCTCAGCAAATTAATTTCTATTTGTTACCCATTTAATATTTTCCTTCCTGAAATACCCTCAATATTTGGGTCAGTCTACACTCCATTTCTCTCTCCACCATATTTAAAGTACCAACAACTATAGAGACTTTCCGATCTCCAGCCATGGATTTACACAGATCCAGACTCGCCTTCCTTCTCCTCGCCACAAAGCCTTCGCCAGCTTTCTTGTGAGGTATTTGAGACGGTTTTAAATCCAGTGTGTAGCCAATATGCTCCTTTAATTTTTGGGAGACTTCGATTAGTTTTAATGGCCTTGTCTCTGGAACAATTCTTCTGAAGAATAATGAGACAGTAAAATTAAAGAAGAACCATACAAATTTGAGACATCAAGACCCATTTTATCTCTCATGAAGCATGACATTGATATTTGAATGAAAAATAAGTTTTGTGAAAGTAGAGCTGAATCCAGGTTCTGTAGGTTCTGTAATGGCGTTTTGTTCTTACATGTCGTTGGCTTGAAGACGCTAGATGATTATGACGCTAGAGGACTAGATGACTATGACGCTAGATCATTATGACGCTAGATGACTATGACGCTAGATGAGTTGCACTTGCTAACATCACGCGAGATGTTCGTTGACTATGACGCTAGACGAGTTGTACTTATGACGCTAGATGAGTTGCACTTGCTAACATCACGCGAGATGTTCGTTGACTATGACGTTAGATGAGTTGTACTTATGACGCTAGACGAGTTGTACTTATGACGCTAGACGAGTTGTACTTGCCTAACATTTGATTATGACGCTAGACGAGTTGTACTTATGACGCTAGATGACTATAACGCTAGATGAATATGACGCTAGACGACTAGATAACTATGACGCTAGACGAGTTGCACTTGCCAACATCACGCGAGATGTTCGTTGACTATGACGCTAGACGAGTTGTACTTGCCTAACATTTGACTATGACGCTAGACGAGTTGTACTTGTACTTATTACGCTAGACTAGTTGTACTTGCCGAAATAACGCGAGATGTTCCTTGACTATGACGTCAGATGACTACGACGCTAGACGACTAGATGACTATGACGCTAGATGAGTTGCACTTGCCAACATCACGCGAGATGTCCGTTGACTATGACGTTATACGAGTTGTACTTATGACGCTAGACGAGTTGTACTTGCCTAACATTTGACTATGATGTTGGACGAGTTGTACTTATGACTCTAGATGAGTTGTACTTGCCTAACATTTGACTATGACGCTAGACGAGCTGTACAATCTAGCGTCATTATATTGTACAACTCGTTTACTTACTAGACTGTTTTTAGCAAGTTTGGTTCGATTGAGCAAGATTCATCTGAACTGATTTATACAATCGTGTTTATAGTAATGATTGAAATTTGGTTAGTGAAGATGTTGATTAGATTGTTTAAAAATAGAGTTGAAATCGGTAATGAACCTAGGTTTAGCTAATCATTCATGAAGGTTGAGGATTGAGGATTGAGTTTTGAGGAACTTATTCGATCGAGTCATGTCAATGCATGAATTTGTTTAAATGAGTTTTGAATAGAAGGAGAAGGACATAAATCAATCTGGATTCAAAGCTTTGTCAACCTGAATTCTTGAATGCAAGAAAATCCAAAGGTAGGAGAGAGAGAAAAAAAAACACAGTCTCTATATATATTGAATAAATCAAAGGAGAAAGAAAGAGATGAGTATTAATAATAACCTACTTTCTCTTTCTTCTAGTATTGGAGCTAATTTGGTAAAAATATTGGCTTCTTAATACTAGTGTAAGGGTCTCATATTTGGGTACTTATTTAGGATTATATACTTGAAAATGTATTTAGTGGTACTTTTCTCTTTCTTAAATCTTGTGTAAATTTTTTGATCTTATATAAATTTCTCTTCTTTTGAATAATTAGATTTTATCCCATAATTTTTCGATCTAACTAACACGTAGCCGATCCAAAAATAAAATAAAAAGAGTTCAAAATTCTAATTTTTAAATAAAAATAAAAAAAATCAATAATAAAATCCAGTCCAACAAAAATTCAATAGTTAAAAAATTTCAATATAAATTAAACCATAAAGAAAAATGTTTTTCCACCTGTATATATTATAGTCAAATAACACACAAATTCGAAAGGAATTATCCTATGGGTTTGTTGATGGACAAACTTCGTCAACATCTGTATCAAATACTTGATGCAGATAACGTCTTCCGCATTATAAAATTTATTAAATATTTTTTTATATTGATGGTCAAGATAATTTAATTTTTCGCTGTTAATTTTTATAAAAAACAATATTATTGTGGACTAAAAATTTTATGAATCTATGTTTTGTCTTTATTTATTATTTTGATGTATTTTTTGTTTTTGTCATTTTTTTAATGTTCTTGAGGTAACTTTAAATGTTGAAGAAGATTTTGAAGAACTTCACAAAATTGTAGTTACATTGGTTTATCTACTAAATCAAAGTCAAACTAAAGTCAACTGCATTTTTGGGTAAACTTAAAACAGTTTTGGTATATATAACCTAATGCTAATTATTTCTATTAATAATTAATACATAGTTTTAGAATATGTTAGTAAATCATTTTCTTTATATTTAATTAATTATATTATTAGGCCGTCTTGAGTTTGATACTAATTAGAAAAAAAATAATTTATCAAATTTAATATTTAAATGTAGAATACTATTCTGTTATATATTAACAATTGATATATGATTTTGGTATATGTTCGTAATTTTTTTATTTAATAAATAATAATATTATTAGACCAAAAAAGAAAATATATTTTCAAAATGAGAAATTGAAAAAATCAAATTTAATGTTTAAATATAGAAAAATATTTTTCAAAATATACGGTATCAAAGTGATAATTAGCAAATATTTTGTACTTTTCTAATGTTATTAATAATTAATATATGGTTTTGGTATATGTTAGTATTTTTTTAAAGGAGACTTACTTATAAAGACCCGTTACACAAAGCTATCAGAGATAAAGACCTAATTGTTTTTTTAAGAAATGGTATAATAACCAACTTCTCTTTCTTTCTTTTTTTTAATTTTAATTTTTAAAGGTTTTTATCTTTTAAACCGTAACTCGGAAAAAGAATCCAAAAATACCATTGATTTTGTTTTTTTAAAACGAACAAAACTAGTACCATTCATGATATGTTTTGATTTTTTTAAAAAATATATTTTACACGTTTTTCTCAGTTATATGGTTTCGCAACTAGTGACTGGTTTTGCATCTCTACCTGGAACTCGCCGCGATTCATAAGATATTTTAGGCATTCTCTACCTGAAACTCGTCGCGATTCGGCTCAGTACTAAACCACCGAAATCCACAACTCTGTAGAATTCGATAACAAGAAGAGCATCAATAGTTTGATTGGATTGTCTTCTACGAATCTGATAATATCGAATCAGTCTGGCGAGAAATGCCATTTTTTTCTTTATCTCTCTCTCAAGATGATGATGAGAGAGAAGGAAAAAAAGTTTCGCTTAGAAAATAGATACCTTTTATATTACTAAATAAGGATATTAATGGTATTATTACGTCTCATATGATAAATATTTAAGTAGAATTGGCCTTTCTCAGATATAAATTAAAATATGGGTCTTAAATGGATAATATTTTGGATATTGGGTCTTAAATGGTATTTTATCCATTTTTTAATTTGATTAATTTAATTAATAATATTAGACCAATATTGAAAGTATATGTTTTGCAGAGAAAATAAAAAATATTTAAAAAAATTGAAAACTAAATTTAATATTTAAATGTATAATAATATATTTCAAAAATATATATTATATATATTAGCAAATAATATATAGTTCTGGTATTACAGAATGCAGATACTAATATTAATAACTTTATTTTAAAGCTTAATAAATAATATTATAATAAAATAATATTTTATATTGGGTATTATCCAGTGGGTTGGGTTCGGATTGGGTACCCGTGGGAAATTTTTGAAACCCATAACCCATCCCATATCCGGCGGGTAGTAAATTTTTAAACCCACGAACAATCCGTGAGAAATTTTTAAAACTCATAACCCGCGGGCTCGGAAAAAAATTGTCATCCCTACTGAAAACACTCAAAGCCAAACTTCGAAGTTACATAAGAAGTTAAAGAATAGTTGTCAAAACAAATCTCCCGTTTATGAGTCAATTTTTTCCCATATAACGAATATGGTATTCGATGGACATTGTGCTTTTAGAGCTAATACTAACTTTGTGTATGGAAGTCGAGGGGCGTGGTGTTTTATTAGGGAGCGACTAACGACCAAAATTCGGTCAGATTTATCTTTGTATTAAGTTATTATGGAAATCATGTAAATATAGATAAAGAAATAATAATAAAATAATATTTTATATTGGGTATTATCCAGTGGGTTGGGTTCGGATTGGGTACCCGTGGGAAATTTTTGAAACCCATAACCCATCCCATATCCGGCGGGTAGTAAATTTTTAAACCCACGAACAATCCGTGAGAAATTTTTAAAACTCATAACCCGCGGGCTTGGAAAACAATTGTCATCCCTACTGAAAACACTCAAAGCCAAACTTCGAAGTTACATAAGAAGTTAAAGAATAGTTGTCAAAACAAATCTCCCGTTTATGAGTCAATTTTTTCCCATATAACGAATATGGTATTCGATGGACATTGTGCTTTTAGAGCTAATACTAACTTTGTGTACGGAAGTCGAGGGGCGTGGTGTTTTATTAGGGAGCGACTAACGACCAAAATTCGGTCAGATTTATCTTTGTATTAAGTTATTATGGAAATCATGTAAATATAGATAAAGAAATAATAATAAAATAATATTTTATATTGGGTATTATCCAGTGGGTTGGGTTCGGATTGGGTACCCGTGGGAAATTTTTGAAACCCATAACCCATCCCATATCCGGCGGGTAGTAAATTTTTAAACCCACGAACAATCCGTGAGAAATTTTTAAAACTCATAACCCGCGGGCTCGGAAAAAAATTGTCATCCCTACTGAAAACACTCAAAGCCAAACTTCGAAGTTACATAAGAAGTTAAAGAATAGTTGTCAAAACAAATCTCCCGTTTATGAGTCAATTTTTTCCCATATAACGAATATGGTATTCGATGGACATTGTGCTTTTAGAGCTAATACTAACTTTGTGTATGGAAGTCGAGGGGCATGGTGTTTTATTAGGGAGCGACTAACGACCAAAATTCGGTCAGATTTATCTTTGTATTAAGTTATTATGGAAATCATGTAAATATAGATAAAGAAATAAAGAGACTCAATTGTTTTGATATGACTACAGGCTTCGAGAACTAGATTGAAGTGCTCATTGCGACCGTGTATAATTGCATCATCTGTTCATTTTTTATAAATGTCTTAGCGACTTGTTTACCTCTCAAACATGTTCCACTACCAGCTATCAAATAAATAAAATCGTTTTGCATCGTTCACGTGTATATGAATCATTTTATTAACATAATAAATTTTTTAATTAACTTGTAAATTATATATAAAATTTTTATTTTAATTTGTATTTACGTGTATAACAATATTTTATTATATAATATTGTTCGTATTCAATTAACAAATTATGCTTCAACCAAACATGACGCTACCTCTCATTCATCCTCGCTAGAAATCATATGCACAAACAGAGAATTATGGTTAGATGAATCAATTATTCCATTATATTAGAAAATATATTCAACTTCAAAGAGTAATTAAGCAAAAGCATTGAGTGACGTGTCTTTGAGAAGACTGAAAACGTTTATTTCAAAATTTTATTTTATTGTAATTTAAGTTTGATGTAGTTTAACTTTATCCATTTCCAAACTATATAAACACAAATGGAATTGCTTAAATTCAAAGACTATAACTTTAATCGAGTGTTTTTTAAGCTCATCCAAAAAAATTGTCACCTAAACAACTTAATTTTATGTTGAAAAATATATTGTAAACCAAATAAGTATACTATTTTTTAAAATCCCTAACGTCGACCAACTTGGTTAACATTACAGTATATTTTTAAGAAAAAACTTATTGCATGTGATAAGGAGAATAAATGTATAAGGGCCAAAATGCATAGAAATAAATGTATAAGGGCCAAAATGCATAGAAATAAATGTATAAGGGCCAAAATGCATAGAAATAAATGTATAAGGGCCAAAATGCATAGAAATAAATGTATATGGGCCAAAATGCGTTAATTGTAGAGATGTAGCCAAAATAGGAAAGAATTTTAGAGTAGGGACCAAGAGATGTAATTAACCCGAATTAAAGCGTGTGGGGTCCACAATTGTACTATAAAAGGACCTCACACGCTTCACGAATTTCGAGATGAATAGTACAACTTTCTCTCTCTACTACTTAAACTCTTTCTCTCTCTAGATCTAATTCTTAAGTATTCCTCTATCACAAAATCCCCTATCAACAAATCCTCATCTAACAAAATCTCCCTCGGACTAACTTTCAACTCTTCAGTGGCGCCGTCTGTGGGAAACGAGAATCGTTCCGACGATCATCACTCCCTAGAAATAGTTCTTGTTCCGAGGAGAACCATGGAAGGTCGGGGGGACGATCTAGTTGATCCCTGCGAGGAAAACATGGAAGGGGATGACTTTCGAAATGACTTGGAGTCCGAAGGAGAGGGAGGTCGGCGAGTTGAAAATGATTTTGACGACTCCGCTCTTTTGGCTCAGAGGAATGAACTGTTGCTGGAAATCGAGAAGTTGAAGGCGGAGAAAGAAGCCGCCCAAAGAAACATTCGATCTGAGATAAGGAGAGAGCCCGTCGAGCAAAGGGAGGAACGGGACGTTGAAACTCGTCCCAAGAAAAGGGATGATAGGTCCCGGAGGCGTGAGCGACGATCTCCAAGGAGGAAAGACAAGTACCGTTCGGACTCAGCTTCTTCGAGCGGCTATTCGCGGTATAGCACTTCTGAATCTTCTCCTCGAAGGTGCCACCGGAAGAAAAAGCGTGGTCGAAGGCAAAATGAAGCCCGGAGGGGAAGGAGCTCGGAGAGGAAATCCTCGCGGGAGAAGAGTCGCCACGACCGAGTAGATGATCGCTCTCATGAACAGGTGAAGTGCCCAGGGAAGGATAATGTAGGTCCTCGGAATTCGGAATGGCAGCAACAATACACTTTGCCCTCCGAGGAGGGCTTGTACTTCTCGAACAATGATAATCTGAGGTCCAATGTTTATCGAACAGGGCACAATTGGAGAGCCTCTCCTTTGTCTTCGGAGATCTTAGTAGGGAATCTCCCAAAGCATTTTGACATTTCGAAGCTTGAAAAATTCGACGGAACTCAAGATCCGGATAATCATATCGAGCAATTTAAGAATTTTATGATAAACTTTGACGACGATGATAAACTCCTGTGCAGAGCATTCTCTCAGACTTTTAAGGGAGTGGCGTCCAAGTGGTACAACAGGTTACCTCAGGGGTCCATTAAGAACTTTGACATGTTCTGGAACATTTTTAGACAGCACTTCGTGGGAAGCAAGAAGTTTCGGGCCAACGGGGACACCATAATATACTGCCGACAAAAAGTGGGGGAGAGCCTCAAAAATTACACCAATCGTTTTGTCAAAACCAAGACGGATATGGAATACTGCAAGGACTCGGTGGCGCTCGCAGCGTTCAGAATGGGATTGCTCCCCGGGCTATTGAAAGACACAGTGGCTGAAAGCCAAGCGATGACTTTTGGAGCATTGCTGGATCAAGTTGAGAAGAGAATCTTGGTGGAAGAAACCCAAGCCTCAGAGAAAGGGTCCGGAGAGCAATTGGACCACAATCAGCTTCAACGGGTTGAACCAAGCACTCAGGGCCCTCGATTGACCGTTCAGGCTAAAAGCACGGGTCACTATCCTCCAAGGCAAAAATCGAATCAGCAGTATTATGGCAATCAATCGAATCACAATCAGGGGGGAAGATACATGTCAAACAAATGGACTCGGCCCGACTACTATGCGGAGTTGACGGAAAATGTCGCTGCAATATTTGATAAAGCCAAAAATTCGGTCACGTTTAGAAAACCCTTTCCTATACAAACACCGAGGGAGAACAGAAGCGTCAACAAATATTGCAAGTATCACGAGGATGTGGGCCATGACACCAAAGATTGTATAGCCCTGAAAAAGGAGGTGCAGGCTCTCATCGAAAATGGAATGCTGTTGGAATATGTCAAAAAGCACTCCCAGAAGAATGCCGTGGTAAAAGCTGTCTCAAAGAATACTGATACGACAATGGTAATTTCCGAAGGGGTTGACGATTTTGACATCGAACAGGAATATTTGGACCCGAAAGCTGGGAGGAACAATGTGAACTTGGTCGAAGAAGAAATCCCAAGGGGGAAAGTGGATAGTCTGTGTGCATTCTTTGAGTCTTTAGCAATCTTTGGTGGAGACACCATCGCAGGGAATTCGAACAGCTCGCGCAAGAGGCACATGGTGAATTTGACCACCCAGATCGAAGCTGGAGTCTCCGCACAAATGCATCGATCGCCTTCCCCTATTATTTGTTTCGATGATGATGATATGCGTAATGTAGCAGGCCCTCATGAGGACGCCGTAGTAATCGCGGCAGGCATCGCCGGGGATCAGGTTCAGAAAATACTTATCGACACAGGAAGCTCTGCTAACATTTTGTTTATGAGTACCTATCGCCGTATTTCTGACCCACCGGTCATCCGAAGATCTGACAGAACGATAATAGGTTTCACTGGCGCTACGGCAGTTGTCGTGGGAGAATTTCAATGCGTGGTGGAGTTGGGTCGTGGACCGTTCAAAAAAGAGGTAGAGGTACTTTTCATTGTGGTCGACGCGCCCACCTCATACAATGCTATCCTTGGTCGCTCTTGGTTGTCACGGATGCACGGCGTCATCTCCACGGTGCATCAATGCCTAAAATATGTAATCGGGAACAACATTGGCACGGTCAGAAGTAGCCAGAAGATGGCACGAGAATGCTACCAAATCGCTTTGTCTTCTAAGGGAGTTCGAGGGGGACCCTCTGACTCAGCGTAGCAATTAAAGGGGCCACCCTCCGAGGTCATTCCTTGTGATGATCCGAGGGAGGCCCCCGGATTTCAGGTCCCCGAGGAGGACTCTACGACACACGAGTTCATGGCTGGGAAAGTTCTGAAAATAGGGGTTCATCTCTCCCCCGAATTTAGAGGAAAGTTAATTAATTTTTTATCTGACAGGCTCGATATGTTTGCTTGGTGTGCACAGGATGTCACGGGGGTGCCGACGGAGATTATATGTCACCAGCTCGCCTTGCGATCGGATGTCCGACCAATAGTTCAAAAAAGGAGGCCTGTCTCCCCGGAAAAGGCCTCCGCGATCTTGTTGGAGGTCGAACGGCTTTTAAGTATTGGTCATATTCGCGAGTCGCATTATCCCCTATGGGCATCGAATCCGGTGTTGGTAAGGAAGAAGAATGGCAAATGGAGAATGTGTATTGACTTCACAGATTTAAACCGTGCTTGTCCTAAGGATCCTTTTCCCGTCCCGCGCATTGATCAGTTAGTAGACTCGACCTCCGGAAACCGGTTGCTATCTTTCATGGATGCGTACTCAGGATACAATCAAATCCGATTGGCTGCTAACGATGAGGAGAGTACTTCTTTTATTACCGGGCGAGGTCTATACTGCTACAAGGTCATGCCATTCGGGTTAAAAAATGCGGGGGCAACTTATCAGCGACTAGTTAATAAGACTTTCGAGGAGCAGATTGGGAGGAATATGGAAGCTTATATCGACGACATGTTGGTGAAAAGTGAGAAAGACGAAGACCATTTTGCCGACCTTACAGAGACATTTCACAACTTGCGTAGGGTTAACCTAAAACTCAATCCGGAAAAATGCATTTTTGGAGTACGGTCGGGTAAATTTCTTGGCTACATGATCAGTGAGAAAGGTATTGAGGCGGACCCGGAGCAATTGAGGGCGTTGATCACTATGAGCCCTCCTCGAAACATTAAAGAGGTACAAATTCTGACAGGGCGATTGGCTGCCCTCAATCGATTCATTTCCCGCTCGTCGGACAAATGCGCCCCATTCTTTAAAGTTTTGCGGAATGCGAAACAGTTCTGTTGGACCGAAGAATGCTCGACGGCATTTCGTCAAATCCAGGAGTATCTAACCTCTCCGAAGGTTTTATCTAAACCATTGGTGGGGGAGACATTGATTGTATATATAGCGGTATCCGCGTGTGCGGTCAGTTCCGTGCTCCTCCGAGAAGCTGACGCTCTCCTAAGGCCAATATATTACGTCAGCAAAAGTTTGCTGGATGCCGAAAAGCGGTATCTTACTTTGGAAAAGGTGGCTTTGGCGTTGGTGACAGCAGCGCGAAAGATGAGACCTTATTTTCAAGCGCATCCAATTGTGGTCCGAACGACGTTTCCCTTGAAAAATCTATTACAGAGACCAGACGTCTCTGGCAGAATGACCAAATGGTCCGTTGAGTTGGGAGAATTTGACATAACATTTGAACCTCGCACGGCAATAAAGGCACAGGTGTTAGCGGATTTTTTGGTTGAATTTCACTCTGGCAGGGACGAACAGGAAAAATCTGATACAGTTGCTGAGGAAGAATGGGTAGTTCGAACGGATGGGGGGTCGAACATTTCAGGCTGCGGGGCAGGTGTCCAATTAATATCCCCGCAAGGGGTTGCCATGTTTCAAGCCATCCGTTTCGGTTTCAAAGCCACCAATAATGAGGCTGAGTACGAAGCAGCTTTAGCCGGCCTACGATTAGCTCAGATATGCGGAGCTCGACGGATAAAGTTGGTCAGTGATTCTCAGTTGGTAATAAATCAGGTTTTAGGAGAGTCCGAGGCAAGGAAGGAAACATTGGTACAGTACTTGAAGCTGATAAAGGATTTGGCGTCGGGGTTCGAAGGCGTCAAGTTCGAGCATGTCCGACGGGAAATGAATGCCATCCCGGATTCTCTTGCTTCTGCTTCTCGAACCGAAGGTTATCCTTGGGTTTTGACCCAGACATGCCCGTCGATCTCTATCTCCGAGGACCATGTGATGAATGTCTCAGAGGAAAATCATGCGATTACCCCTGATTGGAGAACAGTCATCATTGATTTTTTGGCTAATGACATCTTGCCCGCCGACAAATATGAAGCCAGAAAAATAAGATTCAAGTCTCACGGTTACATTTTGTTGGACGGGTCGTTGTATAAGAAATCTCTGAGTCGGCCATTGTTGAGGTGCCTGAATGGACCCGACTCACAAATTATCCTTTCCGAGTTACACGATGGCGAAGGATCCGCCCATTGTGGATATAAAGCTCTGATTCGCCGAGTATTCTTGGCAGGTTATTACTGGCCAACTATTTCAGCCGATGCAAGAGATTTGGTTAAGCGTTGTGACACGTGCCAGCGGTACGCTAATATAATCCACAAGCCAGGAGCACTGATGGAAAGCATCCCAGAGGCGGTTCCTTTTGACAGATGGGGCATCGACTTGGTTGGACCTCTACCTATGGCCTCTGGGGGCAGACAGACGATAATTGTAGCCGTTGATTACTTTACTAAGTGGGTAGAAGCTGAGCCACTTGCGGGAACCAAGGCCAAGGATGTGATTAAATTTGTTTTGTCTAATATCTGTTGTCGTTTTGGTATGCCATTACAGCTTACGACGGACAATGGTCCACAATTTGATAACAAAGAATTTCAGAGTTTTTGTGTATCAAGGGGTATACGGCAATGTTTCTCGGCGCCATTTCATCCTCAGGCAAATGGCCAGGTAGAAGTAACCAATCGCACCATCCTCGATGGGCTGAGGAAGAACCTAGAAGGTAAGGCGGGGAAATGGCCCGACTATTTACAAGAAGTGCTATGGGCTTATCGGACGACCCCGCGAACAGCCACCGCTGTGTCACCTTTTGCCTTAGTTTATGGAATGGATGCCGTGGTCCCGTCGGAGATCCTCTTCCCTTCACATCGAATAGCAACTTATGATGCAGACACGAATGACGCGTGTAAAACATTGGCTCTGGACTTGGTTGAGGAAAAGAGACAGCGGGCGCAATTAACTTCCCTTCATTATCAAACTCTTATGAGGAGTCGATACGCATCCAAAGTCAACCGTAGGGACTTTCAGGTAGGAGACAAGGTCCTACGGAAAATCTTCTTACACACTAAGGACAAGAGTCTGGGGAAGCTAGGCCCTAATTGGGAAGGCCCCTATGAGGTCGCCGACAAGATTAAACCAGGCACATATCGGCTAAAAGATAAAGATGGGCGATATCTCCGCTTACCTTGGAATATTGAGCATTTAAAATTGTACCTCGATTAGCAGAGCTCAGATAGAATGTTGTATTACTTTTTATTTTCTTTGTACACTTCGAGAAAACTTTTGGTGAGGACACACTCTTTCCTACCCTGCTAGGCACAGGAAGGTTTTAATGAGGTGTTTCAGTGATCCCATTAATACGACGTGTCTTTGCCTTTAACTATTTTTTGGGTCACATTAACATGTGCCTCGAATTGTTGTCCCTCGCACTATTTTTTGAGTCACATTAACATGTGCCTCGAATTGTTGTCCCTCGCACTATTTTTTGGGTCACATTAACATGTGCCTCGAATTATTATCCCTCATATTATTTTTTGAGTTGCATTAATATGTGTCTCGAATCATTGTCCTTTGACCTATTTCCTGAACCAAATTAACATTAAGATATGCCACGATGATTTGGGACTTTCAAACTATTCTTCGGGTCGCATGACGATGTGCCTCGATGATTTGGGATTTTCAAACTATTCTTCGGGTCACATGACGGTGTGCCACGATGAGTTAGGGACTTTCAAACTATTTTCAAGATCACATTATGTTTTTCATTATAGGGCTAAATTTCTTTTCCTCGGAGACCCTACAAATTGTCCGAAGGCCACGAACGTTGGAATTCGAAGGACTAATGACAAGGGTAAAACTTAGTACGTATGTTTCAGTACTTATTTTTCGAAGGGCTACATTCGAAGGCCACATAAACTGGAGTTCGAAGGCCTAGTTATAAATATAAAACTTGGAACATGTTTAAATAAATATTTTTCGAAGGACTACATTCGAAGGCCTTCTTATACATAGTTGTTCGATGGGCAAAAATTCGAAGGCGTTACTACAAGTATAACACTTTCGAAGGCGTTACTACAAGTATACATAGTTGAATCTTTCTAAATGCAAATTTTTCGAAGGCCAGGTCAATTTTTCAAATTCTGTCGCAGGCCTAATGATAAATTGGTCCAAATGTTGATTATTCGAAGGGCTAGTGCCATGATAAATCCGAAGAACAATACATTGATAAGTTAAATTTCCAATTACTTGTTGAAAAAGCACAACAACTTCTAACCGTTACAAAAAAGAACAAAGGCCTTTTAGGCCATACAAAAAAACTACCTACGACCCTTTCGTTTAATCGGCGTTCTTCGAATTATCACTCCCTTCACTTTCTGAGTCTTCACTCTCACTGACAACTATTTGGGGTGGACGAAGTTCTGGGGGGACAAGCTTCCAGAAGGGACCCAGTTCATACTCAGGGTGCTCAGTGTATATTTGGGTTAATAGGCCAGCTCGAGTGGCAGCGTCTCGAGCTTGTAACGTCTTCGAACATGTGGCAGCATAAGCATCTGCACCTTTTTCCTTTGCCTCTTCGATCTCCACTGAGAAACCTCTAATTTTTCTTTTCAAGTTGTCGCGCTCCTCGACTACATTCTTAAAACCCTCACTGCATTGCTCGAATGCATCGCATGCCTTGCGATGCCCTGCTTTATATTCAGCGATCAACAGCTCTTGGGTGTCAGTCTTTTTCTTATACAAGTCCCTCTCTTCTTGGCAACACTGTTCTATTATTGTTATGTAGTGCTCAGCAGCAGAAAGACGTTCATACAAGGCATCAGCTTGGCCTTCGATCACTGCATGCTCCTTCTTGGCTTCTTCGAGCTTAGCGGCAGCAACTGATGCTTTGAACTTATAGTGATTCTTGCGCTTCTCAAGATGGCGCATCTTCTTTCCTCGATTCACTGATGTATGAAGCAGCCTTCGTAGACTCATTGAAAATTCATCATCTAAAGGGACCTCGAATGAGCTCGAAGGAGACCCTAGATCCGCAGAGTCGAACTCAGAAAAATTGCCACAGGCCACATCAGGGTGAACCAATAAAGGGGGATTTGTTCGAGGGGCATGGACAGGAGCCAGTCTTGGACTGCCTTCGAAGGAGGCTGGTTGAGACGCTTCAGTTAGAGGAGAGTGCACAGCTTGGTAGGAGGCTTCCTTGGGTGAGAGGCCACCCCTGTTTTCAGCATCAACTGCGCCATCTTGAACTTCTCTGTCGAAGTTTGTACCTTCATCGTTATCAGGAGTTTCTCCTCCTTCAGATTGCTCTTCGATGGGCTCAAGCAGAATGCCCTTTCCCTTCAAATCCTTTTTCTTGTTGTCTTTCTTGGGTGGAAGGATAGTAGCAGCAGGTGAAGGAGTAGATATTGTTGAAGCATTTGTTGGAGGGATTTCATCTGTTCGACGGGCTTCAGTTGTTCGAAGATTACTGAAGTTCGAGGCCCCTATGTTCTTCGAAGAGCTTGATTTTTGAGTCATTGCGATTGGTTTGGGATTTGTTGGTTGAGGCGGTGTGGCTTCATCTTCTGGAGATTCATCCAGGTGACTTTGCGAACGTGAGCGTTTGGGTAGATAGATTATTACGTCCTGCTTGCTGCACCGCTCTAACACTTCTCGTTCAGAAGGTGGAGTCATTAGGCCCCTCATACTTATACGATCCAGAGGGTTGAGCCTCCAGAGTCGACTTCTGGCCAAGTTCTCATCGACGAAGCAACGGCGAAAACGATTATCCCACTGTTCTTTTGCCCACAAGCGAAGGTTAGTGAAAACAGTGGTAGCTCCTTCGACATAGTCGGTGTAGGGTTTGGATACTCCGGTCATAGCTGAAGCAAATAACAAAGGAGAAAAATGGTTATACTAAATATGTTGTTCGAAGACGTATGTGTCTTCAAGGGTGTCAATTCTTCGAGGCAACTATGAGATTCGAAGAGGTAATTGACTTAGAAAAATGTACAGAAAAATTAAACATTCGAGGGCGTATAACGCTTCGAGGAGCACTTACATTTCATGGTCCATTTCAAGGAGAGTTTATGTGGATTCGAAGGGGTGGCTTGGGAGCCGGTCTCCCAACATCCAGAGAAAAAAAGGAACTGTTGCCTCCATTTTTTGTCTGCTTCCAAGAGGTCCTTTAACACCTTTTGCCCTCGGTTGAATGTCATTGAGTAGAAGGGGAAGTACGGATTTCGAGCAAGGCCAGCTAGACCGATTATTTGTTCCAGCAAAAACTCTTGGCCTGAAAGCCTTGAGGCCATTATGCAAGCCATTAATGTGAACCACATGTTGGGCCCAACTTGTGAGGGACAGAGATCTATTTTGGTAAGGTATTCAATAAAGAAGGGGTCTAAGGGATACCTTAGCCCCCAGTTCATGATTTCTGTATAGACCACCACCTCGTGATCCCTAACAGACAATGGCGTCTCTCCTTCGGAGGGAAATCTGATATTAATATAAGAAGGAATGCCCCATCGAGCCCTAAGCATTGTCTCTTCATCCTCCGAAAAGTACTTGTACTTGATATTAGCCAGGGCCACCATATGTTTGTTTTCGATGCCTCTAATATTATTTCCGGCGATGTTGTCTAACTCCAAGGGCAAAGTCACATCTCCCTTCGATTTTGGCGCAATCCGGTGAGCTTGTTCCTCGGATATTGCCGAAGAGGAAGTACCACCATTTGCAGGGACTGACAAGGAAGTAATGGGTTTTTTCCGGCCGAGGAACTTGTTGAAAGGTTTCATAAGTATGGGGTCTAACGTTTCTTCATGCCTAATCCGCATATCCTCCTCGGTGATAAGTGTTCTTGAAGGAGAGAACTGAGTACCATGGATGGTCATGGATGGTGTGGAGGGCAGACTAGAAACTTCTGTTCCTTGTCTTCGAGGAGGGCTTTCGGTGCTATGTTGCAAGTTTTGCCTTCGAGTAGGGCTTTCAGTACTTTGTTCTAAGTTTTGCCTTCGAGGAGGACTTTCAGTGTTGTGTTCTAAGCTTTGCCTTCGAGGAGGACTTCCAGTGTTGTGTTCTAGCCTTTGCCTTCGAGGAGGACTTTCGACATTGTGCTCCAAATTTTGCCTTCGAGGAGGACTAACTGAGTTCCGAGGAGGACTCCTCGAAGTCCTTCGCGGGCTTGAAGATTTTTGGGGGTGGTCTTCAACATTAGTTGAGACAGTGGGTTCTCGAATGGTTAGGGAAGCCCCCCTAGCCCGTTTTCGCTCGTGAGAATTTTTTCTATCTCTATGGGACTTTTTCCTCTTCGAACCTGACGAGTGCTTGTGAGACTTCTCTTTCCCCATTTCTTTCGGAGGGTTGTTTTCGCTGAGTAAGCTTTGACGAGTTACCTCACGAGGTATAATGGCCGTCGCGTTGTTCGAAGGAGGCCAAGGACCGAAGTATGTTGTAGTCAATGGCGGGGGATGAGGCCTTACGTCTTCACCAGCGGCAACCCTCTCCTCGAACCGTTTACTAATCAACAGCCAATCAGGAATTCGACGAGCTTTATGCGCCAGCTTTATCTCTCTAGAAATGATTGAACAGAAGTTACATTAATGAAGAAAGAGGTTGGTATTTATAGAAGCTTAGTGGGCTTCTTTGATGACATGAGCCTGGGGACATTTTTTGTGTTGTTTGCCTAGGGGCATGATGGTCCTTATAGGTGAGTAATATATGACAGCCTAGCTAAAGTAGAAGATGAAGAGTCTTGTGTCAGAGGTTGTCATGGGAAGCGGAAGGGTTTTCTGACAAAAGAATAGGTACCGTTTCTTCAAACACATGCTGACGTTGGTATCTGCGCAGTGACATCATCAATCCTAGCACCATTTTTCGCCTAAGTATATAATTGTCCGATGAGCATTTTACTTAAAATGTTGCAAGGATTGGGGGGCTACTTGGTACAGCAGAAACTCGAAGGGGTCTTGGTAGATATTCGAAGAGACAATCTTTCGAAGAAGCGACTTTTATGCCTGAGGGACTTATGAAGTTCGGAGAGGCAATCTTTCGAAGAAGCGACTTTTATGCCTGAGGGACTTATGAAGTTCGAAGAGGCAATCTTTCGAAGAAGCGACTTTTATGCCTGAGGGACTTATGAAGTTCGAAGAGGCAATCTTTCGAAGAAGCGACTTTTATGCCCAAGGGACCTGTGGAGCTCGAAGAGATTTTGGCCGATTAGAAGAATTATTCAGTCTTAGCAAAACAATTTTTTACTAAGACTGGGGGGCTACTGATAAGGAGAATAAATGTATAAGGGCCAAAATGCATAGAAATAAATGTATAAGGGCCAAAATGCATAGAAATAAATGTATAAGGGCCAAAATGCATAGAAATAAATGTATAAGGGCCAAAATGCATAGAAATAAATGTATATGGGCCAAAATGCGTTAATTGTAGAGATGTAGCCAAAATAGGAAAGAATTTTAGAGTAGGGACCAAGAGATGTAATTAACCCGAATTAAAGCGTGTGGGGTCCACAATTGTACTATAAAAGGACCTCACACGCTTCACGAATTTCGAGATGAATAGTACAACTTTCTCTCTCTACTACTTAAACTCTTTCTCTCTCTAGATCTAATTCTTAAGTATTCCTCTATCACAAAATCCCCTATCAATAAATCCTCATCTAACAAAATCTCCCTCGGACTAACTTTCAACTCTTCAGCATGTTTTACGTATAAAAGAATTTAAAACCCTAATATTGGTCAAGTTGACCGATATTAAGGTATTGTTTGTACAAAAACTATTATTGCATGTTTTTAAAAAGTACATCATATACAATACATCCGCAACCAATAGTTTATCTCTTTTTTTAAACAATCTTCCATACAACCGAAAACATCCAACTAATGTCCAATTTGTATTAAACAAATAAATAACTCATACAGCCGAAAACATCCAAATACATCCATTTTGTTTTACACAAACGAATAGTTCATACAACTGAAAACATCCAAAAAAAATACAAAAAAATACATCCAAAAATCATACAACTGAAAAAACTATAATTGGATAAATACGATTGACATAAACTCAAGATTTCCCCTATTTCTTTTTCCGCGTCTTTGAAACTCTTATTTTGATATCATCGCATGCATCTACTTAGTATTATCCATGGTAAGGTATGCAAGTTTTATTTGATATCCGTATCTCACGTCTCATCACCATAAATATGATATATAAAATTCCAAATAACATATTAAAGGTATGTATCATAATTTTACACTGTATTATGAATATCGAATTCTGATACCATTGATGTACCTCTCTTTTTCTCCAGTAAAAGGTGATGTTTCTAATCTCGTCAAACCAAGTTATTACCCTCCATATTTTTTTCATATTTCTGAATTTTCTTTTTAATGACGTAAGAGATATAATGGTATGGTATGGAGGTAGCCAAACTAAGAAAGTACACAACCAAACTCGCATGTACTACTTAGTCCCCACATATGACAATATAATTAAACGATGCCACATTCTTGAACCCTAACCGAATGGAGTCTCTCGTACGGCTGAAAGATGACATATGTTAAAATCATAAAAATGTTACCTCTCGGCCATGCCATCTAAATTATATAAAATCGATTAAAATATTCCTTATATAGAGTAGTCATTGATAATAATATACAATTTGTGCAACCAAATGTACAAACAGTATTCATGGACTTATATATATATATATCGTAAATACTAAATATTTAAAAACTTGAAATATACGTATCTCATCTACCTTTAAACCATCCAATCCAAGCAGTAATGTTTATTTATTAAGAAATGGTTATCTATATTCGCCAACAAAAATACATCATGGACTGTTAAATATGACGACTACAAGACCAAAATACTCCGCGTTTAAATTATTACTAGACTTCTTTACACAGAAGTATGAGGCGAGGATACAAATACATGTTTGGAGTATGAATATTTCGTACAAAAAAATTGTTATATGGTAAGTCGTTATCGTTTGAGCCGTTTTCATAACCATAATTGATTAAACATTAAATTCTTAAGTGTTGTCACTTTGAGAAGGCTCTTCAGTTGCATTAAAAGCCTTTGACATCCTTAAAACATTAGAATAATATTATGATCCGAGAAAGACTTGCGATAGTGCAGGGGGTCGGAAATAAAAAATTTGAATTCCAAATAAATTGTCAGTTTTTGAACCCATCAGAGCAATATCTTTATATAAAAACTAATAAAGGCCACTAAGTCAGGGGCTCAATTTGAGACAATCTCCAATTATCTATAGAAATATGATATAAAAAATTACCGAAGAGATTTGATATATCGAAACTAAAGCTATTCGATGTAAATAGAGATCCTGATAATCACTTAGAGAATTTTTAAAAGGGAAATGACACACTAAGTACCTTTTAACCAAACCTATTACAACCTAGTACCCAAAAATGGGTTAATGCTCACTTAATACCCATCTCATTAAACATATCCACTTCTAATACCTTTTCTTTTTTTAATACCAAGATTACCCTCAACCTAGTATATAAGGTTGATTTGTGAAAAATTAGGGTTTTTTGTTACAGCCCCCATTCTATTTTTGAATTTTGAAATTCAAAACAGCCTCCTCTCTTCCTCTTCTTCTCTCTCTCCTCTTCTTCTCTCTTTCTCCTCTTCTTTTCTCTCTCCACCGGCGAACCATACAACCACCGTCGAACTAGTCTTAATCACCGGCAAACCATACAAACACCGAGGTCCCGCGTTCCTCTCACCGGCGAGCTGTTTTTTTGACGAACTGTCGAATATCACCGGTGACATTTCCAGTCCTATCGAACATGACGAACCTTAACTTTTCGGTAAGGTTTAGCAGTGTTCTCAGTCCGATCGAACATGACGTGTTTTCTGTTTGTTCGAGGGATCGGAATCACTGGAGTCGATCCATTAAAAATTGAAGTCCGATTGTTTGATAGGATGTTTAACAGTGAGGTGGGAATTCTTCCTTCTTAAACCTTTTATTCTATATCTTCTCTATATTTACACCGAATCAGTGATGACCCATACAAAAGATTCTTAAAATATGGTGTTTGTTACTTTAGAATCCTGCTGAACTTGATGACTGGCTTGGGGACCTCAACCCAAAATCCAAAGTGGTGATACCTGATGCATATGATGTACCATTACTAAGAGATGCTGTAGTTGGGGACGGATTCCAGTTCGAACGGCTGTAGTTTTCTCTATATTTGCGATTTATGCCTTGTATACAGTGCTAGATACAGCATGAGACATTGCTAGATACAGCATGAGACATTGCTAGATACAGCATGAGACATTGCTAGATACAGCATGAGCTTTCGAGGTATTTATGGGTAGTTTCTTTCGAGGGAGCTTCAAGTTGTGTTGGGTACTGCAAAATGGGAGGTGCAAAATGGAGATGGAAAAGGGAGTAACTGAAGAAGTGCCGTTTTCATTCCTTTCGTTACCATAGTTCATGTACCTTCTTTAAGTTATTGCATTGTATATATAAACTGACTCACTGTTTCAATCCAATTAAGCTGTTGTGATTCAATTCAACATTTTGATTATGTCATAGCCAGTCCCGTTGTGGTCGATGTTTCAAATCGGGGCATAATAGGAGGTCATGTGATGCTCCGTTCTAAACATTATTTACCGAATTTTTTGTAACATTTTACATCTCAAAGATAAGCGCTCCTTATCTTTCGACTTATGTTTTGTACACTTTTAACATTTACATGTTCCATGTCTGTTTCTTTCTGACTATGATATCTATTCACGTATACATTGCTATCTATGCTTTTATACTCTGATAGCCACTCTATTCACCATTGATAGATTCTGGATTTTGCATCTAACAGCTACATCAAAGTATGTTTACTGTTGTCGTTTACATCCATCTGATACTTTACTTACATTTGTTAAAGATGTACTTCAAATCTTTCATGCCTGATTCATCTCAAAGATAAGCACTCCTTGTATTTTGACTTACGTTTCTTACACTTTTAATATTGACACATTTCATGTCTGTTTGTTTCAGACTCTGATATCTATTCATGTGTACATTGCTATCTATGCTGTTACAATCTGATAGCCCCTTTATTCAACTTTGGTAGATTATGTATTTTACATCTAACAGATAAATAAAAGTATGTTTTCTGTTTCGTTGTTCATCCATCTAATACTTTGCTTACATTTGTTCAAGAGGTTTATCACATCTTTCATGCCTGATTCATCTCAAAGATAAGCACTCCTTGTATTTTGACTTATGCTTCTTACACTTTTAACATTGACACGTTTCATGTCTGTTTGTTTCAGACTCTGATATCTATTCTTGTGTACATTGCTATCTATGCTGTTACAATCTGATAGCCCCTTTATTCAACTTTGATAGATTATATATTTTACATCTAACAGATAAATAAAAGTATGTTTTCTGTTTCGTTTTTCATCCATCTGATACTTTGCTTACATTTGTTCAAGAGGTTTATCACATCTTTCATGCCTGATTCATCTCAAAGATAAGCACTCCTTGTATTTTGACTTATGCTTCTTACACTTTTAACATTGACACGTTTCATGTCTGTTTGTTTCAGACTCTGATATATATTCATGTGTACATTGCTATCTATGCTGCTACAATCTGATAGCCACGCTATACAAATTTGATAGATTATGTATTTTACATCTAACAGATAAATTAAAGTATGTTTTATGTTTCGTTGTAGATCCATCTGATACTTTACTTACATTTGTTAAGACTCTGATATGTATTCATTTATACATTGCTATCTATGCTGTTATACTCTGATATCCACTTTATTCAACCTTGCTATCTATGCTTACATCTTATACATTAGGTCTACATACACTGTTCTTTTAAATTTACCATAACTCTGATATCTTAGTTTTCCAACATTGCTATTCTTTTAAATAATTGCAAGTAAAACTGCTTCCTTCAACTGCACAGGGTTTGTGTTTTGTTACAGTCCAAAAAAAGCATAAACAAACGTTAAACACAACAAAATATAAACCAACAGTTCCATGATACTACATCGACATGTTCAACCCTAATCAGAATCATCTCCATCAGATTCCTCCGCCTCTTCTTCCTCTTCATCTTCTTCCTCTTCCTCCGCCTCTTCTCCACCAGGTTCAAACCCATGGCGTCGGACTGTAAACTATACACAAACACTGATAGATAATGCAACCAATATTGCTAGATATGGACCAACCCTACGTAAACTCACAATCCTTACAACAGCAAGTGTGATAAGCTATCTGCTTTTCTGAAGATGTCAGTGCTGTTGCTGTTGGCCGATCATTTTGAAGTGATGTTGAATTAGGCAGGTTTACAGATCCAGAGTTCAGTCCAGATCTAACAGCCGCAGCATCACTTAAAAGCAAGAGCAACTTTTGTAAACCACCCTGAGCATCACAAGCATCAAGAACAGCTTTGAATACGAATGCAGCAGCAAAAAATAGAGACAGTATGTAGACGGATCGGTTCGACGGAATTAAGCAAGAACAGAGACAGTACCTGGTTCGGTTCGAAGAAATAAGGAATAACAGAGTCGCTGGTCGACGGTTTCGTTCGTACCGGAGGAAACTTCGTTCTGGTTCGACGGTCGCCGGTGGTTGCTCGAGATATCGGAGCAAAGACGGTGGAAGTGGTTCGTTGAGATATCGGAACAGAGTGTGGTCTGGCTTCGCCGGAATATTGTCAAAGGTGAGGTCTGGTTTCAAAAAAAACTTTTGGGTTTCCTCTGGTTTCACGTGTTTCTCTCTCCTCAAATGTAGAAATGTGAAAATGGGGGAATTGGAACCTAAAAGTCTGATTAGAAGGTGTGAAAAAAGTGGGTTTCAAGAAAACAACCCTTTTATACCCTTGAGGGTATAATTGTCCATATATTAGCTCTAGGTAGTTTATGAAACTAGTCCAAAAACGGGTACCATTTTGGTATTTGATAGTTGAGAAGGTATTTATGGGTACTTTTCTCTTTTTAAAAATTAATGATGAAATATAAAGATAATGACAGATTGTTATATCGATTGTTTTTTTTTAAATTCGAGGATGGTACAATAAGCTTTTGCATGGATGTATATAAATTTTTGAGATGTTCATGACTGTATTTAGATGATAATTCGTGGGTAAGTAAAGAGATGCGAGACAACGGAGATATGATAATTTAGTGTCGATAATTGGTCATAGAAACTTTGAAAAATTATACCAAACACTTCGTTAGTAAGAAATATAGTCTGGATGATTGTTATGAACAAGTGGTCATTACTTTATTTAGGTAAGGTCTTCTCCCAAATATTTTAGATGATGAACTAAATAGAAAAAGAGTTTTAACTTCTGGAGCACTTCTTTCTCAAGTCGAAGAGCAAATCAAGGTTGAAGAATTCAAAAGATTAAAGCTTATTCATTTGCTCAGGTAAACTCGGGATTCATACAACCCAACTTATCAACCATCTAAATCGGTAGCTACATTTTGCCTGAAATCCCAAAGTCAAATCCGACCTTGACCAAGATCACATCAGCAAAAGAAAAATATGCCACAAAGGATTAGAGGAAACCAGTGGGTCTGACCCAAAAGCTACGCAAAGTTAACAAAAAATATTGCTACCATTTTTTGTAAAACGTGGAATGTTATTGTATTTAGAAAACCACTTCTTATTCATAGTCTGAGGAACAGATGGAATAGTCAGTTTTGCAAATACAACAATGATATAGGCCACGATATGCGATATTGCATTGCTTCAAGATAAGAAATTCAAACTATAATTGAGAACTAAAAATGGACTATTTTTTTCAAAACACAATTATGAGGTCGGTCACAAACTCCAATTACCAATCATACCATAGTACAAAGGGATACAGTAGAAAATGACCTAAAACTAGAAATGCAATGGTCATATCCAAACTATACAATGACTTTGATGTGAATTTTGAATATCTCAATCTTGATCCTAACTAAATAAGTGTTATGATGATTAGTGAACCCAACAAACCAAGAAAGGTTAAATGTTTATGTCAATTATTTGAGTCATTGACTATTTTTTGTGGGGATATAATAATGGGGCAATCTGGTTGTTCATGAAAGTTGCATGTTATAAGTTTGTCTACTTAGTTATAAGCAAAAACATATTTACTCAATTTTACCAGGCTTGGTTTCCATTATTTCATTTGTTGATGATGATTTGAGAGATGTTGTTAAACCACATGAGGATATTATGATGATTGGAGCATCAATTGATGGAACTGGAAAACTAAGAATCCTTGCTGATACAGCGAGTTCAGAAAATATTTTATTTATGACTACTTATAAGCAGATGAAAACTCCCCACATTATACTAAGATCGAATAAAAGAATAGTGGGTTTCACAAGAATTACCCCATAACTGATCGGATAATTGGAGAAAGATGCCCTATTACGAAAATGGTCTTTCAAGAAAACTGTAAGAGTTCAGTTTATTGTGGTAGATGGTCTGACTTCATACAATGTTATTTTTGGCAGATGAAGGTTGTCAAGAAAGTATGTTATTGATTCAAGTATTTATCAGTGTTCAAAATATGCAATTGGGGGGGTCAAGTCAGAGTTATCCTAAGTAGCCGATAAGTAGTTAAGGAATGTTATGTCACTGCTTTGGCACTTAAGACTATTTAGGCTATTGAAACTAAGCAATAATATTAATTATCAAAGTTCACTTCAGAGTCAGATGTTGTAAATGATCCGAGAGAGACTCTCATATCGGTAATAACTGATGATGATATCAAAGCATATATTTTTCCAAGTGGTAAGAGTTTAAAAATTGGAGCTAGTTTACCAACGACCATAAGATAATAACTTTTATTCTTCTTATCAAATATTTTGCATATATTTGGTGTCGTCGTAAGTATGATATGTAATAAGCTTGTTGTACACCCCAACGTACGCCTCATTATCCAGTAACAAAGAGTTTTCTCTAGTGAAAAATCTGAAGCAATTGTAGCAGAGGTAGATCGACAAACAAAGGTTGGATACATTAGAGTTTCTCAATATCCGCTATGGATTGAAAATCCAGTTCTCGTCAAAAATAAAAATAGGAAACAATGCATGTGTGTTGACTTCACAGATTTAAACATGACATGGTCAAAGAATCTTTTTTTGGTCCTAAAAATTGGCCAACTGATGGATTCAACCTCTAGTAATAAACTTATATCGTGTATGGATGCTTTTGTAGGTTATAATCAAATTTAAATGGATCTAAATGACCAAGCCAATACTACTTTCATAACGGGTAGGGCACTCCATTGCTACAAAGTAATGCCATTTAAATTAAAGAATGCAGATATTCCTAATCAAATCGGAAGGAATGTTAAGGTTTATATTGATGATATGTTAGTTAAAAACGTGAGAGATGAGGATTATTTTTTCGACTTTAATGAAACTTTTGACAATCTTAAATTTATTAACTTGAAATTGAACCCAGAAAAATATACATTCGGTGTTTGGTCTGGAATTGTTTTAGATTATATAGTGAGTGAAAAAAGTATCCAAGGCGATTCGGTACAATTTAATGCTCTAACTACCATGGCTCCTCCCATGTCAATTTTGATAAGGGCACAAATTATTAAGGACTTAATACTATTAGAGAAAAATTGTAATAAGTGGTTTTATAAAGTTTTTAAAGGATATTTATATTAACTATACATATAATGGACTATAATGTAATTTACCCATTTGTAGAACTGTTTCAGTTAATCTCACATCGTTCCTATAAATAGGGATGTAGACAATGGATAAAGGATTTGGCTTTAATTTTCTTGATTTGACTCTTACCTTTCACTTCTCTCATTACACTCTTATCATTTACGTTATCCTATTACAATTACATATACAATTCAAGCTCTTATATCAGAAATACATTACACTTAACAAATTGAAAAAGTATAAATTTAGCATGAACGTTGCCCGCGCTGAATGGATTCATATGATTGTCCTTGGATAAAGTGCACATTTCTTTTAAGTTTTAAGGAAAGCAGATCGTTTTAATTAAAAAACCGAGAATAGTGAAGCTTTTCCAAATATAAAATAATATTGTTTCTCCCTAGAAATTTTAACCAAGCCATTTTTGGAAGAAAAACTATTTATATATATAGTGGTATTTGATTATATAGTTAGTACGACGTTGGTTAGAGATATCAAAAATTATCTGCACCTATTTTATTATGTAAGAAATGTCATGTTACATGCTGAAAACGATATTTAAAATTAGAAAAGTTAGCATTGGCCTTAGTATTGGCAACTCAAAAAATGAGACCATATTTCCAAGCACATTCTATTATAGTTGGAACCTCTTTTTCATTGATTCTTTTTATTACAAAAACCAGATCTCTCTGATAGGATGACTAAATGGTCGATGGAACTGGGAGATTATAATATTGAATTTAAACCTTGAACGGCAATTAAAACATAAACTTTAGCAGATTTTTTAGTTGAGTTTCATTCTAAACGACCCGATCCTCAGTTAGATATTAATAATTTTACAAACAAATGGATTGTTCGAACTGATAGAGGTTCGATAATTTTGGGTTTTTGTTTAGGTGTTCAATTAGTGTCCCCCTTTGACGATTCAATGTACCATGCAATATTTTTTGGTTTCAAAACTTCAAATAACGAGGCAGAATATGAAGCAGATTTGGCAGGTTTACGATTAGCACATATTTGTAGTACGAAGATATTTTGATTAATAAGTGATTAAAAACTTATAATTAATTATGCCATAGGGCACTTCGAAGCCATGAATGATCATCTGGTCAAATACTTATGAGCATTGAAATAATTATCAATTATCTTTGATTGTATTAGATACGAACATGTTCACCAAATAGAAAATGTAATGGTTGATTATTTAGCTACTATTGCATATACTGAAAAATATCTATGGATAATACAACAAAAGTACCCTTCGATAGCAACCACTTCCAAGCAGATATTAAGCATAGAAAAAGCGTTCCAAATTTCAATGAGCTTGGAAAAATACTGGAGACATGATATAGAAGAATTTATAAGTAAAGGAACTTTAACCGTTGATAAAATCTTGGCTAAAAAGTTAAGACTTAAGGTGCATGGCTTTACGGTCCTCAGAGACGTTATTTATAATATATATATATATATATATATATATATATATATATATAAGTATTTCATTTTTTAAATGCATGTGATTTAATGAATCACAAATGATGCTATATGAGTTCCATGATAGCGAGAGTTCTTTTCATTGTACCTATAGAACATTGACAAGAAGGATTTTGTTAGCCGAATATTATTGTTCTTCTATCATAACAGATGTTAAGTAATTAGTTCAAAGATGCGACCTTTTCCAACTATTTACAAATACAATACATGTAACAGTTGTACCACGTGAGTCCATATCCAAATCATTACATTTCGGCATATGGGGGTTAGATCTGGTTGGACCTTTATCAATGGTATTTAGAGAACGACAAACCATTATTATGGTTGTTGATTATTTCTCTAAGTGGGAAGAAGCATAGCCTATCTCTAGAACTATAGGAAAAACTTTAATTAAGTTTATTTTTCCCAACATATGTTGTCGATTTAGAATTCCAAGAAGAATAACTACATATAATGGCCCTCGGTTTGAAAACAAAGACATGCAAGATTTATGTTCCTCCATGGGTATTCAGCACCGTTTCTCATCACATTTTCATCCACAGGAAAATGGGCAAGTAAAATTTGAGGGCTCTGCTTGGAAGTGGCTATACTATTTACAAGAAGTATTATGGGCCTATCGAACCACTTCTTGAACATCAAACCAAGAGTCTCATGTTGTATTAGTTTATAATAAAGATACGGTACCCTAGCTGAATCTAACCTCCTTTCTTTCTGAATTATAAATTAATCTGAATCGACTAATGATGAAGGTCAAATAATTGAATTAGACATAATTTAGGAAAAAATAAAAAGATATCATCCAAGATCCTTTCATAAAAACTCTAATGAGAATCAGGTATGCTTCCTGGGTCTGAAGAAGAGAATTCGAAGTGGAGGATAAAGTTTTTAAAAACATCTTTTTATAAACTAAAGATAAACGTTTAAGAAATTTATCACCTAACTGGGATGTCCCTTGTTATATTACCAAAAAAGTCAAACCATATACATATAGACTAGAAGACAAAGAAGGCATGCCAATTCAGCACCCTTGGAATATTGAGCACTTAAAGCTTTTGGAATAATTGTAAACATTATTTTTCAATTTATACTCAATATGTAATATTATGGTCCGACAACATACTTTTTCATATCCATGTGGTCCGGGAAGGTTTTAATGAGGTTTCCACAATAAATAAAATATATAAATATTAATCTTTTTTATATTATTGTCTACTGGTAATTATATAAAAAAATATTCGATCTATAGAAAAATATAAAAAGGTTCCAACATTACTTGGTCGAGTGTAAAAGATCTAAAATTAGTTGGTCGCTATAAAAAGGTTCCAACATTAGTTGGTCGAGTGAAAAAGATCCAACATTAGTTGGTCGAGTGTAAAATATCCAACACTAGTTAGTCACAATAAAAAGGTTCGAATATTAGTTAGTCGAATGTAAAAAATCTAAAGTTGATCACTAATAAATTTGAAAGACTCACAATTTGATCTGTAGTCTAATTTTTCTGACAAGTAGTGCTTCATTTCCAAATATTAAATTTGTTAATCAATTACTAATAAAATCGAGAAATGATATTGATGAATTTGGAACACGATTACAAAATTCCTCGCTTGTACCAAGAACTTAACAAAATATGACAAAATATGGTACCACAAAAAACAAGAGTTAAAACCATAATTGCCTTTAGATTCATATCCATCAATTCGACCACTACCCTTAGGTTACTCTGTCATCTTATCTTCCTCGGAGCTCTCACATTTCAAGTCCACGTCAGTATTCTTATTATCAAAAGCATTATCTTGTTCTTCTGTATGTGAAGTAGTTTCTAGTTCATTAGTGAATGATATATTAGCTAGCCTAGTCCTTTCGGGAACGAGATCCAAAAAATACCCAAGATTGAAATCCATGAACACCTTATGATAATTGATGACCATATCATATTTATTATTAGCATCCTGTTTGTTAAGATTATTTGGACCCTTCTCCGCATATGCATTAACTGTGTAATCTTGGTCTTTGGCAACTTGGGGTTTGAAGGAACTTAGCTCGCCCGTAAGTTTTTTGGTAGCCGCATTTTTCCCGTCTAATGATTTCAATAAACCATATACTCGTTGTCATGTTCCTTTTCTTTAGCCTACTGTTTTTCAGTCTAATTTTCCAAAGACATTTTTAGTTTATTGATCTCAGTCTCATAAGTACTATATTTCATTTTTATCTTTCTATGAGCAAGCTCTTTTTGTCTACAGAAGTTTTCTTAAGACTCTCACATTTATTCTAAAGTTTGGAAATGGTATCATTATACTTCATTATCTCCCTCTCCAACAAAATATCATGTTTAACGACATCTAGTAGAAAAATTGCTAAGAGGTTTCGTTTTAAGTTCAAAAGGTATATCTTTTGAATTTTCAACTGAATTAAGGGGTTGTTGTCCCATGTTTTCATTATCCGACCTTTTTGAACTACCAATCGAAATATGATATTCACCAATGTATTTAGTGACCTCAAGAAAATAGGATGCTTGAGTATTATGATGCTCAACTAGGTTGATCAGTACACCACACTTTTTCTGAACTCAATTTTATCTTTTTATTCTTCTAATTCTATTATCACTACTATGCTTTTCTCTTTTTTATATATTTTAATGTTCTTAATGATTATTTTATTTTTAGGGATGGATGTTCTTCGAGTATTTTTTACTCATACATCGGCATCAACATTGTTTTTTGATTTGTCACCAACATCACCCCACTTACTTTTTTCAAAACCACACCACTAACATATTTCTTCTCTACCGTGTTTCTTGGAGCCCTTGCTATAGTTGGAGAATATATGCCTTACTATAGGTAGCTTCTATCCAGTCAAGTAATATCAATGCTCATGGTGTCGTTGTGAATTCCTCCCAAGATTGTTCAAGCTTTTATTGTGTCCTCCATAAATGACTCTGAACCAAATTATTCGGTGTATAACAATTATGAAAGTCGTTCACCCAAGTCTGTGCGGGCCATCGCTGTAGTGCTTTAAAAGTTACTTTGGAAACTTGAAAAGTGTTGTTTATGACTCTTTGGTATAGCTGTGAAAACATAAAAATAAGTTCGGGTAAATATTAATTACAATTATTGTGAAAGAAGACTAACATGCGCTTTGTCATGCTCTCTGAACTCTACTGTATTACTCTTATAGGAGATCTTTTTCTCATTTTTCCAACAACCACTGATAAAGAAGAATTGCAGCTTCCATACTTTATCAACCTCTAACAAATAATTAATTACTTTATACTTATTCTCAATAGTTATAAAGTAAAAGAGGATTTAATGGTTATGGATAGCTCGGTGATAACTATAAATTGCTCAATTGGCATCGAGATCTTTGAAAACATGGATACCATGATGTATGATATCAGAGTAAACCAAAAACTTGGACTTAATTGACTCGGACACAGGCCGACTAGACCGAAGTATTTGACTATCTCTAGATCTAATGGAAATCAAATCACCAAGTTTAGTACATCATGGTAGACAACCAGCTCTTTCTTGGCACAATCTAATGGTGTCTCTCCGATCTCGGGTTATTGGGTCTCTGCATTTTATGGAATTTCTCATCTAGTTTGTAATTTATCCGTTTCATTCTTCGAATAATATGTATATGGGATTTTATAAAGAGAGATCAAATATTTATCACTGACCTTTTTAAAATTGGGTCCAACACTTTCAATAATTCAATGATGACCTTTATGTTCTTATCATCCTTGGTCTTTGGTGAGTTCTTTGTATTTTTTGTGACTTCATTTTATTTTTCCCCTTCGCCTCTTGATGGCCCAGACGTTCCAACTAGTGATCCCAAGTCGGTACATTTTTCGACCTCATCAACTAATTCTATCCGATTACCTCTAATCATTAGCAAGCTCTTCTGAGGCACGTTTGTTTTTACAACATGAGGAACAATTGTTTGTATTATCCGAGGTACTTCTGTTTATGTAACCTAAAAACAATTTTTTTTTGTTACATGAATCACTTCTGTTTGTATTACTTGAGGAGCAACTGTTGGTGTTACCTTATGAATATATAACCTTTTACTAACATAAATACGATCCTTAGCCACTTGTTCTGCGAGAGCATCTGGAACTACTAAAATGTTTTTTGAATGTCTTTTTTCTTATTGATCCTCAAAAGTATTTTTTTTCTCTGTCACTATTATCAGTGTATTTTTCTTCAAATGTGATTTGTCTTAGGTATCCGAACTCCATATTGTAATAAAAATTGATTTGTGTTTACTAGTAGTATCTCCTTGAGATTGATGTTTACTAATAGTCTTCCCTTGGGGATCTTGTTAGCCTCAAAGAGTGTGTCTTAGATTCTAAAGATTGTGCCCCAAATAATAGAGGGTTAACCGATATCGAATTCCTATTATATGAGAACTTACCTCTGTAATTGATTATTTGAATAATGAGTTCAGGTTTGTCTACAGGAAGCCCAACAACAATTTGGGATTCTTTTCTTTTTCTGCATTATCTGAAATGTGTAACCAATCGGTTAGGGTGTTGTTGACATGGAATATACAAATTATGAAGCAATACTATAATGATCGACGTATAATAACTTCACGATGCCTATCGTAATTAAATTATCAGAATCTACGGTTGAAAAAAATTAGAGCTTCTCTCTCTAGAAATTGTTTAAGAGTAAAAGTGATAAGTAATGAGAGGGAAATACATATTTATAGAAAATAAAAAGAAATCCCAACAGACGTTTTTTATAAGCCCACTAAATTAGTATGGGGAAGTGGAAAAATCTTTCGTAACGACTACTTTTTCAAAAAATAAAACCGTTTTAAAATAACTTATCATGCTTATCCATTCAGGACGTAGATCGTAGATCATATAATTTTTTGGTACGCATACTAGAATAAAAACATATCACTCAGTTATGAATCAATACTTATCGATTTTTTTTGTCATAACATAAGTTATTCAATCCTGAACTGTTCTAATATAATCTGATGTAATCTTAAGGATTCATATCCAAAGTGACCATATAATCATTCAAGCTAAATGATGATATATTCATATCAAAAGGACTATAAAGCTAATGATAAAGCCCTAATTATTCGATCCGCGATACATACTAAAAACAACTACCAAACCGGATTTATATTATAAAAATTGACTCATAAAAGAATAAACCCAATAAATAAATAGGCCCATTACATATTTAGCACAATTAGGTCCAAATAATGTGTATATTATCTTGTTTTCATCTTTGTAATAAAAGAGGCATTAATTTTCTTTTGCATACTTTCTCTAAACTCTTTCTCCAACTTATTAAGTTTAATTACCCCCATTAAACACTGTCGAAGTTTGAATCACTGTTTTTATTTTTTTTTAAATAACGGTTCAGATAATTTGGAAATATCAACGATAAATATTTCAATAATATTGAATATGTTCGATTGAGTTTGAAACGAGACTTATGCTATCCGTCCAATTTTTTTTTGACAAAAACGGATGTTGGTTTTAATTAAGAAAGACATTGCATATTAGTTTTGTTCAAATATAATAATGTTTGATTATGTATTTGGGATAAATAAAGTGTTTGAAAAAAAATTGTGTGAAAAACAGTAAAAATATGAAAAAATAAGATTTACAAGTGCTTTAGGCATTTTCTGGAACTGTAGATACATCATGATTAGATTTATCATAAATGAACTACGAAAATTATAGGTGAATAACCTAACTGTCAATAAATCGTAAGCCTATCGGTGGGTAGCTAATAAGTGTTTGGTGCTATATAATCTATATCGAATATCATAGATGATTCTATCTCCAACTGCCAAGCTGAGGGAGTCGATAACTTTGAAGATCACGCATTTCAATCTTTCCAAATGTGGTATATTACAGCACAAAAGATGACTCTTCTATGGTGCCCTGGTCCTACTAGGCTCGGGTTCCAAGATGTCACGCGTTGATCCAATCCTGTCACCAAGGTGCGACGGAGGGCATATTGAGTTTTTGGGTAACATAATCCTAAAGTTGCAAGGCGTAGCTGCTACCTGTGAAGATGTGGTTCGTTGATTTCGGGTCATTGACACAGAGTGCACATAGAGGACTAGTGGGGTATCCCCGTACAAGGAGTTTATCTCTGGTGGTTAGTTTGCCCTGGATGGCTAGCCAAGTAATGAAGGATTGTATGGGGATGTTGAACTTATTCGAGACTAGAGCGGCTCAGTTAGCAAGGGAAGCTCGGATGACGTTGTATGTGCTGCTAATGGTAAAACTACCCTTGTTAGTATTGGGGATCCATATGAATTCATCCTCATCGTTGGAGGGATAAGTTCATTGATTGATAGTATTTCTAATGCCACTTAAGTGTTGAATATGAATTATACACCCAGGGCGAATAACGATCGACCAATTCCATTCTCCATTTCTAATGATGTCTGAGACGTTTTTCTTACCATAAAGACGGGAATGATGGATAATACATTGGCCAAAACAAGTTCCAGGGAGGTGGAGAAAAGTCGTGGGTCGTACCAGATGGAAGTAGAATCACAATTTTTTGACTTTGTAGAGCGAGCCGACTATGGATCTAAGCTTGAGGATTTTCCTTCAACTCCAGCTTAGAGATGAGAATGGGGAGGCTCAAGATTTTTTTGTCTTTGAGACTTTCACTGATGATCAATTAAGACCAAACTGAACTCAAATTTTTAGTCATAATGGACCATAAGCTTTTTAGGACAGCTGTCCGATTCCATATTTGTAGATCTAGGATCCCAAGGCCGCACTCTTTTGTGGGTACAATATTTTTATCCCATGAAACTTTTACCATGAGAATCTTCATTTCTGGTCCTGACCAAGGAATCTTCGGAAGATCGTAGCATGGTCTCTGAGGACTCGAGCGGGGAGAATAAAAATTGAGGCCCAATAAACCTGTCTTACAAAGAGAATTGATTTGATAATTTAGAGTCTCCCATCATAAAAAAAAGTGTTTAGCAGTCCATAAGTTAATCATGTTTGCGGCATTTTGGAATATGGGTCTGCAATAGGTAAGCCGTGAAGTGATAAGAGGTACTTCAAGGTATTTTAAAGGAAATTTACCTTCCATAAAACCCAACTTCGAGGTGATTTCTCTCTTGACTGCACCTGAGGTGCCCGAGAAGAGGACCTGGATCTTGTAAAGGTTGAAAGTGAGACTAGAGAGGTAAGCAAACTCATATAGGCCCTCCTTAATGAGATCGATTGAGGGATTACTGGTGTGCCAAAAAATCATAAGGTTATCCACGAAGCAGAGGTGTATGATTTTTTGCTTGTGGCATTTCCAATGGTATCCAAATTTCTGTTGTTGCCCTTATTTTTCATGAGTTGGATAAGACATGTATGAAAATGAAAAAAATATATGGGGAGAGAGGGTCTCCTTAGCGAAGACCTTTATTACCTTTGAAGGAGGTTGTGCAGCTTCCATTAATGCTAATGTAGTATGAGGGTGTGGAGATGCATTGGATGATCCATCCAATCATTTTGAGAGAAGCATCCATAGCGTAAAGGACATCGAGCAACAGTCTTCATCTAATGTTTTCGGAAGCTTTCATGAGATCCATCTTGAAGGCGCAACAAGGTCTTTTTATGTTTGTGTTGTAACCATGAAGAAGCTCTTGAGAAATCATAATGTTATTCGTGATGTTTTTACCTGGAATGAAAGTGGTCTGAGTGGAATCGATTAAGGATGTGATTGATTATTTGATTCTTTTATCCAAAATTTTAGAAATCACTTTGTAGACAATATTGCAGCAGATGATAGGATGATAATCCGCAAGGGAGGTGGGGGAGCTTGTATTTGGAATAAGAGATATTATCGTCCTATTCCGGGTGATATCCATTTTTCCAATCTTGAAAAAGTGATGAATAGCCTTGCATAAGTCATGGCTAATAGTAAACCAACTGTTTTTGAAAAAACATGCATTCAAGTTATAAGAGTCAAGGGATTTGTCACTACCTATAGAAAACAACGCCTTTTTAATCTCATCATCCCTAATCGGTCTTATAATAGTAGATTAGGAATGTACAGACATATTGGAGGTGATGAGGCTTCTAACCATATGCAACCCAGGATAGTTCGGCGGGCATAAGACTTGAAGACATTGGCAATCCTTTTTGGATGCGAAACAGGGTTCCCGTATGGGTCATTTATGGTGATAATCTCATTTCTAGCTCTCCTGACTCTTATACTATTGTGAAAGAATTTTGTGTTACGATCTCCTAGCTTTAACTAAGATTCCCTTGATGTTTGCTTGAAGAAAGATTCCTCAGCTCTGCTGAGAGAGATAAAGATTTTGGAAGCCTGAATCTTAGTCTCAATGAGACTCGGGTCATTAGGATGGGAAGCCAGTCTATGTTGGGCTTGGTGAAGCTCGTTTCGAGCTTTATCCACCCTATAACTTATGTTACTGAATGCTTTTTTGTCCAGCTCATAAAGGGGGGCCTGAAGTCTGAGCAGCTTGTTGCTCAGGATATCTATCGGGTTACCTAAGAGAGGTAAGTTCCGGTTGTTAAAGGTAACTTGGATGGAAATGCCACATGTTAAAATACTTGAAAGTCTTACCGGTAAATGCAACATGAGAGGTTAGATGGAGGGCAATTGGGGTATGGTTTGAGTAACAAGGTATGTCAAAGTGAGTGTACGAGTGAGGAAAATAATAATCCCAAGGGTTGTTAACGAGGTCGCGGTCAATTTTAGAGGATATTGGATTGTCAAACTACTTGTTGGTCCAAGTGAATTGGAATCCGGAAAAACGAAGGTCATTGAGGCCGCTCTCATCGCAGCACTCATTGAAATCTCGCATGGAATTGGTCCAAAGGTCTGTGTGGCCCCATTTTTTCCTTGGGTGCCTAATGGTGTTAAAGTCTTCCATGGCCACCCAAGGAACATCGATTATATTGCTAGCAATTTGGGTCATGTCCCTCCATTGAAGAAGACGCTCGTAAGTGTTATTAAACTCCTAAACGGCCGAGAGGAAAAATGATTGTTCTTATATACGTATATGATTTTGCAGTCGATATATTGGGGTGACATGCTAAGAATTTCAATTTTGAATATGTTAGGATTCCAAGCTATTCAAACTCTTTCGTAAGGGTGCGCGTCGTGGTTGGTTTTACAATGTCAGTACGGAAACATAGTTCTCATGGTACTATCTACATTTTTTATGCTAACTTTAGTCTAAAGTAAGCAAATTAGAGTTATACTATTGGATAAAACATGGTCACGAACATCAATTTGTTGAATGAGGTCATTTAGGTCTCGAACATTACAAGTATCGATAAACATTGATATAATTCGGAAAGTAAATAACAAGAAACAAAGAACTTTGGAACCCCACAATGTTCATGTGTGGTCCTAACATTAATAATAGTAACAATGACTCTAGTGAGAGATGGTGGGAGGTTTTTTTTAAAAAATAAAAAGACAACCAAACGAGATAAAAAATTGTCAATTCAATGAAAATTAAAAGACATAATGCAGTTTTGGTAAGAAGAGATAAACAAATTATGGAACACTGAGATTGGATGGACCTTAGACTATACGCAACAGCTGGTTTTTGGAAGAATAATGTACATTTTTCTATGCAGCAGCTCATTATTAATCCTATGTGGCAAGCCAAAGATGAACTCGGGTGCAAAAGATGAACCCGGGTTCATCTCTGCCAACACCAACTGCAGCGTGTCATGTGGCACGCTGCAGGATATCATTTTTTTTTCAAAAAATTGTTTTGAGAAAAAATGGTTAGTCAAAAAATTAAAAAAAATATACCACTATTTTTTTTCAATATCTACAAACGGAGACTTGGTTTATTTGATTTGGACACCAAATATTTTTGAGTTTATATTTATTTAGTATTTTCAAAACATTTTTTGGAATGTTTTAATAAGTTAAAAAAAACAATTATACAATGATTTATAAATTTTTTGAGATCTATAAATAGAGACTTGGTTTGTTTGATTTGGACACCGAAATATTTAGAGTTTTTTCTATTAAATATTTTTAAGACAATTTTTGGAATATTTTAGTAAGTTAAAAAAATAAAAATAAAAATACCAAGAATTATAAAAAAAAATTAGATCTATAAACAGAGACTTGGTAGTTGGTTTGTTTGATTTGGACACCCAAATTTTTTTGAGTATTTTTTTATTAAATTTTTCCGAAACCATTTTTAGAACGTTTAAGTAAGTAACAAAAAGATAAATTATACCATGATTTATATTTTTTTGAGATCTATAAATAGAGATTTCGTTTGTTTTGATTCAATAATCAAACCAATTTTATTTTTATATTTTAAATTTAGATAGACTATATATTATATGTATTATTTTATTAATTATTTTAATTTTATAATTTATATTTATATAAAAAATATTATGTTAATTTATGAAAATTATTTATTTTAATATATATAATTTTAATCTAAATATATATTAAATAATAAGTAAGATAAATAATAATAATATATAGTGGGATATCATATGGTAGAATGATGTGGAAGAGAGAGAAATATGGTGGGGTATGCTAAAAGATGAAATATACATTGTTGCGTGGAATGATAATTTTTGCAGAATTATTTGAGAATTATGCTGATGTGGCGCACTTTTGAGAGATGATATATTCTTCTTAGCACAAATTTGCACAAACCTTATCTTATCCATACCTGCATAACTTATTTTAGCCAAACGATTGACTTAACAACCTAAAACGTCAAACCGCCAATCCATCTGCTTCATCATCTTCTGGACCTCGACACTCGCCAAGCACCACCATTTCGGTAATTTTAAATTGATTGTTTCCGGAAATATCGAAACCTAAGAGGAAGACGCGAGCCCTCAAAGAACAGAGCTCCTCTTTGATGGTTACAGATCATGCCAACGATGGAATTCCGAGCAAGATTTTGTATTGTTGCTCGCTTTCGATAAGGAGGACAAAACCGTCGCGAAAACATAAAGGATAAGAAGGACTTGGCTAGCATGAAATCCAGTGTCGACCAGAAAATAATGTCATGCAAAGAAGATGCTCCTTGAAAACTTTCGTATGAAGCAATTTTTAGCTAGAACCATTCTTTTTCACCACATAACGCAGCGCCAATCACGTCCAAAGAAAAGAGCGACGAAGGACAACGATGATGATGGATCGCAAATCCTCAAAGAAATTAAGTTGCATCTCCGACTTCCACATTAAAACACTCGCCTCGTTCCTCCAACCCGGCTTTGCAATCTCATTGGAATGAGGAGGACACACCGATTTTTCGATTTTTCACTAGAGATACATCGTAAGACCATTTTTATGAACGAAGATGGGATATCCACCTGTTTAAGTTGGAAGCTGCAAAAACCCGATAAAAACGATCTACGCAAGACAACGACGAAAAAACCCACCAAAACTAGCTTTCTTTGTAAGGGACAGAGCCTCGATAGAACATAGACCCCGAAAATAAAAAATTTATACGAAAAACAGGATCGAATAAAAAAATTGTACGGAGAACGGGATCGACGAAAGGACAAAACCCCCTATTACATAGGAGAGTGTTTGAGCCTTCGTCTTTAACCAACTAAGCAAACCAGCGATGGCAATGGGTTGTACGCGGACCGACCCGATCCGATTGGGCCCGATATTTTTTATTTGAACACGAACCCGGCCCGACCCTCTCATGGTTACAAATTTTCAAGCCCGAACCCGGCCCGAACCCGACAACGGGTTTGTTTGGCCCGACCCGTTTTTGTATACAGACTGTCTGGCCCGTCTTGGCCCGTCCGTGTCTGTGGAATGTCTGGTCCGTCGAAGCCCGATTTGGCCCATTTTTTATATTTCTAATTTTTTTTAAATAATGTAAAAGAGATAAATTTAAAACATAACAAAATAAACATAAAACATTACACGAAAATAGTCTTTAACAAAATAATCAATACGAAATATAAGTGAAACATTAAAACAAAACAAAACATTATTGAAATCTTCTTTAGTTTCCAATGGTGCCATCATCTTCACCCCTTAACACAACACTTTCATCTTCATCTCCATCATCAAAATCGTCAAAAAAAATTGAAATGTGGCCTCCAAATGTGTCGTACCTTTTGGTGATGAACTTAACAAACAGCATAATATTAAGATAACTATTAGTAAACTTACAAGAAAAAAAAATAATAAATAAAATTTAAGTAAATAAATAAATACCTTTGATTTCATTCCAAATCCAATTTTGCGTACACATTAATGCTTCTACGGTTTTAGAAGCAATTTTACTACGATGTAGACTTAGTAACCGACCGCTAGTACTAAAAGCAGATTCTGAAGCAACCGTTGATACCGGAATAGCTAGAATATCTCTTGCAATTTTTTGTAAAGTAGGATATTTCGGACCATTTACTTTCCACCAATATAAAACATCAAAATCATCGGAAGTAGGTAAGACATCATCCTCTAAATAAAAGTCTAATTCCAACTTTGCACTTCCAACAACATCATTTTTCCTACTACTAACATACTCGTCAAATTTAGAAGAATGTTTTTTCATCGAGCTTTCAGTGACTGACAATGTATTAGAAGCACTAGATTCATGATCAATACTATCGTTACCATATTCTCTGACCAAATCATAACACATATGTCTCACCCTTTTGATCTCTTGATCTGCCTTGAAACCATAAATTGAATTGAAATAAAACAACACAGCAACCATTTTATATATAGGATCCAAAACAGTAGCAACACCTATTATTCCATTAATTATTTTCCAATAATTGCTGAAGATTTCAAACATACGATATGTCATAGTTTTAATCATTGAAGAACTTGTAGTAATATATCATTTTCCTAATACTTTATTGAAATAAATATTAGCAGTTGGATATAAAATACATGAAAACGACTCGGTAACATTGTGAAACAACTCCAACTTTTCACATATATCTTGAGCTTCTTCCCATTCTCTATCACTCAGATTACAATCGTATGTAGAATCTCGTTGTTTTAATCTGAAAAAAAACATCCTTATATTCCAAAGTTGTAGCTAGCATATAAAATGTAGAATATCAACGCGTTTTACAATCAAGAGCCAACTCTTTCGTACACTTAATCTCCAATTGACGTGCAGTTTCTTCAAATTTTTGTCTCATTTTGGGTGATGTTGTCCAAAATAGTACATTATCTCGAATGTGTTCAATGCCTTCTTTGATAACAAGCAGACTCTCTTGTACAATCAAATTTAATATATGGGTTGCACAACGCATATGAAATAGATCTCCACGTAACATAAGTTTATTAGGTTGAAGTTTTGTTAAAACAAGTCTTACCATGACATCATTGGTAGTACAATTATCAACCGTCAATATAGGTATCTTCCTATCAATATTCCATTGATACCATTGTAAACAATGGTTGGGCATGTGAAACAAATATTCTAAATCCCACATGATCCACTATAGAAAGAGGGTACTCGTACATCACAATCATCTTTGCAAGATGTTTTCTCAATAAGTCTTGATTAAAACTATGAGTACTCAAAATTGTTTTCTCATCTACTTTGCTTTGTTGAGAACTCAAAACTTGTTGTCGGATGTCAACATTTGTGCACTTTGCACAATTATTAGTGTGTCTACGTATAGAATCCACAGCGAACGATTTCGAACAACAGTTGCAATCTGCTTTTATAACCCCGTTTTCTCTTTTCCTTTTAAAATGCTTCCACGCGGTTGATTTCAAACGTGAAGTATCCAATTCCACATTGTCCTCACCGGAAATTGGAATTAAAGGATCATTTGTCGGTATAGGGATTGCATCTTCTTCAACTAATGGCTCAAACGATTCATGGTGCTGATCGTCCATATTACGTGAAGAATCGGAAGCTATATTTATGTTTACTTGGAAATCTTGAGATGTCATGGTGAAATAGAAAACCTAAATGTGATGAAAAAAAATTATTAACCATAAAAAATTTTAAACTAAATAAACACGGTTGTCTAAGACATTAGTGGTATATATAGTTAAGTAACCTGGAAGACAATATTTAAGTAAGATCTTATTATACCAAAGGAACTCTTCAGAATATATAATGCAAATCAGGGCACCACATTGTGAAATCGGTAGGATTAACAATGCAGAAGAAGGAACTCTTCATTGTATCAAGCAACAGAAAAAAAAAAAACTCATTATACCAAAAGAACTCTTCATTGTATCAAGCAACAGAAAAAACTCATTAACATCAATGAATCTTCACAGTTAAGAGTTAAAATCATGATAGTAGACACCAAATTGTGAAATCGGTAGGATTAACAATGCAGAAGGTTTGTTCAAGTGCAGAGGCCTGTTAAAGTGTGAAGTAAAAATTGGCTCCGACTAACAACGTGATTGCAGAGTACTATAATAAGTCTTATAGTATTAACGGTTACGAACTTAATACTAATAATCGGTCAGTCAAAATATATTTTTTATTTTTTCGGGTCGGGTAGGGTTGGACAAATATTAATATCCCGACCCGACTCGTCTAGGGACAACAAATTAAATACTCGCACCAGGCCCGTTATGAGTTCGAGACGGACAAAACTCGATCGGGCCAGACGGACACAATGTTGCCATCTATACACCTAACCTAATGCCAAAATTTAAAAATAAAATAAAATAATAATATAAAGAAAGAGAATTGATTAACACAAACTAAATTAATTAAAAATGATAATATAGGTAAAGACAAAAATACTTATAAGAGCTATTCAATAGGAGATTCCTGAAAGAAAGGATCACCCTGTACTTATAATTCTCTCCCTGTTCTTGTCAATACCACATGCTTTGACCCCAAAACCTATAACTAGAAAGAAGTTTAGAAAGAGAAAGAAAAAGAAAAAGAAAAAGAGAAAATGGCAGGACCAGAACAAGCAGCAAAAGGTACAAGCGAGGTGCTTGGACAGACCAAGAAAGTTAAGTTTTGCCCCGTACGAATGGCAGCTGGTGGCTTTCTCATAGCCGGTGCATTGGGTTACCTTGTCCTATACACCAAGAAGAAACCTGAAGCTTCGGCTCTTGACGTCGCTAAGGTTGCTAGTAATGTAGCCAAACCCGATAACACTCACCCCCGTAATTAATTTCTTTTTTAACCATTTCATTGTAACATTTTATTTTACTTTGGATTTCAATTTCTTTTTATTCATTCATGTTTTTCTTTTGCTTTTTGCCATAATGCTCTCTTTTACTACTGTGTTGTCATTTGGAAATGAAAATGTTTTTCAATTTTTTATTTCATACAACAACTATAGTTTCGGTATTTACCCCATACATGCTTGTTTGTTGGTAGTAATATCAAACAGGTGTATGTTGCAGACCGTGTTGTTTTTAGATGCATTTGACTAAGGTTTGTGTAAGATATCTTAGTATAGTTGGATTGAATAAGGTTTGTGTAAGATATTTTAGTATAATTGGATGGATTAGTTCCACCAATATAGTCTTTATTGGATAAGTCTGAAAATGCGGACGGCAGACTTGAAAGAATATTGTATGACATGACGAGTTAATGACCGGAATCAAGAGGCGTAGTCCGCTCCGGGGTCGAATTTTCAGATTGATAGTTCAAATTCGTATTTTTAACAATTTAATCAGTTTTTTAATTTAATTTGAAATAAGTTGTTTGTTGGACCTAAACTGTTTTTACAGTTCGGATAATTATATTATTGGTATATATATATATATATATATATACACACACGGTGAATGGTTCAAAAATGATTACAATAGGTCTTTCTTTCGGTTCTGCATAAAACAGTTTTTCTGTTCACATAAACCTATCTGATTTTATCCGGAACCACCAAAATATTTTCAATCTAAAATTGATAACAAAACTTTAAAATATATTCAGGAAACATCATATAATTTATATTAATTGAGTTGCAAATACATTACCTACTTCGAATATAAAGCAGTCGGACTAAATCCGGGAACCAAATGATCAGAGCAAAAAAAAACTAAGATTTGTTAGCTAAATTAATAATCGTAGTGGGCAAACATTTTGTTGGCCAACCAGTCTGATGAAAGGAGAAAAAAAAATTGTGAGACAGCTAAAACTGTAATAGATAAATAGAGCGAAATAATGTCTTTAGAACTCATCAAATCTTGAAGAATAAACATATATACTTAATAGTTTCTTAATTCAAATTTTATACTAGCCGATTGATTTATAACCATTTTGAGTTGTGTTTATAAAATATTAGAGACCGAAACCAGGTATAACTTTTGACTCTACAGAAACCTCGAAGTATAATAAGTAGATATCAAACTTATAAGGAAGAAGACATTCTTCAGATCATAAAAAGGTGTAGGAGTACCAACACTAAGCCTCAATTGTTATCGAAACAATTAAACAATCTCCAACATGTGTAACATACAATCTCTATAATCAGACTTTATTTCGGTCCCCATAATGGCATAACAAAGAAGAGTTCAAAATAACTCAAACGTTCAAGAAACTGGAGATAAGTTCCTAAGCAGCAGCACGGGAAGAGTTCGAGCCAACAGTCCTCCAAAGCTTGATCCAGTCAGACATAGCTTGAGACGCCTGTGCAAACATTGGATCTTTCGATCCAAGCTGCTCCTGTATAGCTTTCGACAACTCCACCACACAATCCTCGGCCGTTTTCGCCGACTCTGAAAATTTAACAGACTCGAAGAACGGGACTACTGCCTCTACCAGCTTCATCCCTTCCCACTCTTTTCTCAAGCTGTCTACAGCACTGCCTCTTTCGTTTCTCCATACGTACGGCAACCCACTTTTCACACCGTACCCAAGATGATCCGATATCACTTTAACACACATTCCACTCCATATGTCTTCCATCGTTTCCCACCTAAACTTTCCTTCACCGCCCAACCGCATAGCCGGAATCATAGCAGGCCCCACTAATTCACGGTTAAAAGCAATATTGATTCCACTTACTGGCATCAGAGTCTTCCGTGGAACAGTCATAACTGCATCGACATACCGTGCATTCCTAAGTTGTGCCTTGAGGGCTTGAGTGGGAGCATCATAATCAGCCAAATTCAACCAGAGTCCACATGACATAGCACAATCAACACCGCTTCGTAGGCTAAATGGATACCCACGAACAAAATCTGCTCCTTTGGTATAAGGGTCATACAATGTATTGAAGAAGTAAGGAGTGGCTGGAGTTGCAAGGTTAGTAATGTGCTGAGCAACAGCATCCACCAAAAAACCCTTGCTGTCCTTTGCTGGGACGCAGTCGTCGTCAACTGAAACAATATACTTCTTTTTTGACATGAGATAGCCAAAATATCGACAAGCGTAACCGCTAAAAAGGGTAGATGACCCAACAAGCTTGTCTATGTCGGCCTTCTTATAGACATCAACATCAAAGCCTTCGGGTATTTGGAGTTCCTCCTTGAGATCAGGGTCTCTGACGATAATAACATGGAACCTGGAGAATACTGGTCTCCATTCGTTCATGAAAGAAATGAGATTGGACCGGAGTGCCCCTATCACAATGTCAACCTCGTTGTCATTAATGTTTGATACAGACATCTTCAATTCACAGAATCAAACTCCCTTCGTATAGGTATTTAATTTTTCAGTCCTTTTTGTCCAGATACAGCTGCCAGAGATCTTACAAATTTTTTTCAGAACATCCTGCAGAGTACAACAAACCAGGTTTAGTTTAAGACAAAAGATCAAGGTACTACAAATGCGGGAAGGAGGGTCCGTGACCATCAGCTGCTGTAAAATTAATGAGTGAGGCGATGATTAATCAGAAATAAACCGTGGGCGGTTTTTAAAATTACTGTAATATATTCGTAAATAGTCAAAAGTCAAAACATGTATATAATTATATTTAAACATGATTCCATCCCTATCATTTATATATCCTAGTCACATAACACAAACTAAAACTGAGTAGGTGAGTAGTTCAGTAGAAAAGAACAGGTCTGTCCTAGCTGGAAGGAACTCACAATCAATTAAAAACGTGAACAAATTACGTAGGTAGCAGGAATGTTACAGGATTGACAATATAACTGATTTGAAATTTAAAAGGAGAAACTGATAACAGTGTGTAACATAACAAGCTACGAGCAAGACAAGTCATGAAGAAGAACATGTCTGTTTTCATCGCCAGTGAAGTACCAATGACAAAAATGGTGTTGCCACCGGACAAAGGAGCCTGGGGCAACCAAATTGCAGTAAAAATTGACTCTGAAAAAAAGTTAACAAAATAAAGGAAAGATAGAGTAAAGAGGACAAATCTGACATGAAACAGGCTTCAAGAAATGATTCGGTGGAGGTTGGATTGATTCCAAGGTGGTATCTCGGAATCAGTTCTTTTAACAGAACAACTAATTCCGAGATACCACCTCGGATCGTTATATTAAAAGAAAGAAAAATAATCAAGAGTTTTGATTTGGAAACTACAAAACTCTAATTTTTATTTTATTTTTTCTAAATCTACTTTTGAATCGATTTTCACCTGTTTTCCACCTAAAATGCTTGACCCATCTCGAAGGCTTAACCTACCTCAAACCACCTTAAAATGCCTCAAACATCCTAACTAACCCACAACTGATTTCCCCAATCTTTAGAAGGACATTGTAAAAGTTGGTCACCTCAACCTGCCTAATTGACCCAAAAGCGATTTCCCCAACCTTACAAGGACATCGTAGAGATTGGTCACCTCAACCTGCCTCATTGACCCAAAGGCCAAAACCAATTTTTGTCCAAGTTACAAGGATGTCGTTAAGGTTGGGTACTTTTACCCAAGACGTTTTTAAAACACTACAAAAGATTGAAGCTAAAATGTTGAGGACTTACTGGTAGGAAGAACAGGGGTAATGACACGCCTAATGTTAAGTGCCTGGATTAGTGAAAGGACTTCTTCTTTTTCAGTTGCAATAAACAGATTCAGAACTCTATTAGTCAGCTTTCCAGCTCCTAATGTTCTCTGTCCATTATAAAAACAAAAAAAATCAGGGCAGTACATATCATGCAGTTAAAGAGTTAAGAACCATTCAAAAGAAGAACATGTAAAAGCAGGGTTTTCAACTAGAATCAAACAACTGCCGTATCAATAAAAGAACTGAATCTGCTACTAATTTTGTATTGGTGTAACAATATCAAAATTGGTGAACATCAAAGGAGTGATGTAAAAGTTCTATATTAAAAGGTGCAAACAACAGTTTCTATACATGAGAAGGAAACAAATAAATCAATAATAGATTCCCTACTCCAAGAAGAAACTAGCATTTTATAAACATTAACCAAGCAAAATATGCTGTCTGGCGATACAATCAAAACATTATCGATGTGATATGATGTACGCCCATAAGAAAACCAAAAATGTAAATGAATAAAACTACATATGCCAACTATCACCAAGAGTCTGACATATGAAACTTGAAAACACAACTTCAATCACCAAAAACATTTCACTGCAAAACCTATTTTTTTTAAGTAACTTCCAAATCATGTGAGTTTCCGGCATACAAAATGAGAAGCATATAATAGATACAAATTCACATCTACAATAAGGGTTCCTCTAATGAAAAAAGACGGACAGTATTCAACTATGTTTCAGGCAGTGACTTTCCAAAGGAGAAGTTGCATAACAGCAAAACTTGGACAGGAAAAATGCTAAACCTTAAAACATCTATAAATAATACCTTTACACTCCTATCCTTCTTTCTGGACAGAATATATACTCATCGACATGGTAGAATTTTCATTACATACGAGATAACTTAAGAAAATTCGAGAAATTGGAGAAAATAAAAGGTAAACACGCATGTCAAGAGGGTACTGTTTCTTGTTGTACATGACATTGAACCCTAATTTCATACACTTACCTCACTAGTACAGATTACATGTCTACCACTATGAGATCTTAAATCAATCACACCGACACACGCCTATCTCAGCTGAATTTAATCACACACGCACAGTCTTGAACCAGGATATCCAAGGAAGGGGTCAAGCCGACTACCAACTAAAACAAAGACTAACAAAAGGTTTCTTAAGGTCAGCAAATGTCCTTCACCGCCATCTTGTTGGCTTTGGCATCTAGATCCAAGAAATATGAAGTCAACAAGCTTGAAAAGTCCTAAATTTCCAAAAAGAAACTTGGAATTTTTTTTATTAGAAAGGCTTATAACATACTAACCATAGGACAGCTTGGGTCAATACTAAGAGGTTTTAATTGCTACAATCTGCATCCCCAACTATTGCATTGCATCTAATCACTTTATAAACACACATAGTATTTAGATCTCACACCACAATGCTACTGTTCCACATATAACCATTTCAGACACTGGTCATCAATCTGTAATTTTGTTACTTTCTTCTCATGGCAATTCTCATGGCATTCGATCGTTTAGCGCAATTGATTGTTATGCTAATTAAGGGGTTAGCTAAGTCAACTTTCCAAATCACACATCAAAATCAAAGTTTGGCCCTCGATCACAATTGCACACAAAACCATCAAGACCCAGAATTCAAAAATGAAACTTGTGGCCTACCAAACAGCGATCAACCATTTAATCAAACAGAAAAATGCAGTCAAGATATTTTGTAACATACAAAATTGCACCAAAGTGAGAACTAAAACAGTGAAAGCAATTAGGGTTAGAGAGAGGGAGAGAGGGAGCATACCAGGAATAAGTCAAGAACGATGTGATCGGGGAGAGAAGAGAGATCGAAGATGTGAGAGAGATTAAGAACAGCTGTGTCAATCGTAAGTGAAAGCAAAGAAGGGGGGTTTCTCCTCATTCAATCAGAAGCGAAGCTTCTATATATACAAATATATGCGAAAATAATTAATGGAAGAATTTACTCGAAATCCGGCTCACCCTCGTTCTCTCCACAAACGAATGAGAGACTTGGTCCACGTTCAGACTCCGCCCGAAATTGCAGATTTATGTCTCATCGTCTCGGTTACGCACGTCACGTGTGACACTTCCCCAAATTACATATAATATCCGATTGGACCTGTCGGGTCCGAAACTTTATTTATTTATTTTTTGGTATAAAACGCTTAAATTAATAATGAAATAATGTACATGGGTTCATGAGGCAAGTGCCTCGGTACAAAGGGAAATCCAGATTGGATTGAGATTGTTACAGAATTTGAAATTACACTTGTATTGCTAGAAAGACATTATGGGTAGCAAGCTATCGAGTGAAATTGGCTTTTGTTCCTTTGAACCGATATCTGAGGTCCGATAGTACATGATGAGCTATACTGGTGAAGGGGAATGTTTGTTGTTGTAGATCCTGTCATTCCTTTCCCTCCAGATGTAGTAGATGGTGGCACAGAAGACCGTTTTCCAATGAGTCTTTCGGTTATCCGTAAAGGCGTTCCATGTGCTTGCTTGCTCTAACCATAGGGGCCAAGAGGAAGGGGGGAGGGGAGCAGTAGTTTTTGGGCTAGGGATTCCCATATTGCGCTGGAGAAGTGGCACTGGGTTTGGAGGTGTTCAATGCTTTCAGCCGATGTTTCACATAAAGCACAGGTCGGGGGTGAGTCCAGACCCCACTCTATAAGTTTATCCCGGGTAGTGAGCTTGTTATGAATTGCAAGCCAAGTGATGAAAGAGTGTCTAGGGATCGAGAATTTGTGCCAGACAAGAGAAGACCAGGCGATCTTATTTCTGGTTGGTTTAAGGAATTTGTAGGTGCTGCTGATGGAGAAGGAATGAAGCTGTTTGTTGGGAAGCCATATAAATGAGTCCTTTGCTGGGAAGGGAGGGGGAAGGTTTTGGATGGCAGATGTTATTTCTGTGAGAAAGGGGTTGAGGTTTCTGTTAGGAGCTCTAGCTTGGGGGGGCCACATCCAGCGACCGTTTTGATAGAGATCTTTCACCATTTTTAAGTTCCGCAGACGGGAGATGGATTGGATGGAAGGTCCATAACGGTTGATCAGAGATGTGGAGAAGAGCCAGGGGTCATGCCAGATGGATGTGTTCTCTCCATTGCCAATTATGACTCTGTAGAGGTTTGCTGCTACTGGGCGGAGGTTGATGATTTTTCTCCAGCTCCAGCTGTCGTTTGGGGGGATGGGGATGGTCCAGAAACAGTTGTTTTTTATTTTTTCCATTAGAGTCCATTTTGTCCAAAGGGAGTTCTCATTTTTTGTGAGGATGGACCAAAGGAGTTTTAGGGCGGCCGCCTGATTCCAGGTTTTTAAGTCTGGGATCCCAAGGCCACCCTCTTCTTTGAACACGACTACCCTTTCCCATGCAATTTTAATCCCGTGATCTTCATTTCTGAGCCGGACCAGAGGAATCTGCGTAAGAGCTGCGAGAGCTCTTTGAGGACTCTGATTGGGAGGATGAAAATTGAGGACCAATAGACTTGGATAGCGAAGAGGACAGAGGTGATAAGCTGAAGGCGGCCAGCATATGAAAGCTGCTTTGTGGTCCAAGAGTTGATTCGGTTTGTGATTTTGAGAAAAAGAGGTCTGCAGTCATTGTAGGTTAGGCGAGAGGTGATGAGGGGAACTCCTAGGTAACGAACTGGGAGGGAACCTTCGATGAAGTTGAGGAGGGAGAGGATTTCGTGCTTGGTGCCGGGGGAGGTTCCAGAGAAAAATATGTGGCTTTTGGCGGGGTTTAGCTGAAGCCCTGATAGGGTCGCGAATTCTTGAAGTCCTTCGAGGATGAGTTTGATGGATGGCGAGTTTGCTCTGCAAAAAATCAGGAGGTCGTCTGCGAAGCACAGGTTGATGATACGAAGCTTTTGACATTTCCAATGGAATCCGAAAGATGGATGTCTACTTTTTTCCTGGAGGATGCTGGAGAGTACCTGCATTACCATGACAAAAATATACGGGGAAAGAGGGTCGCCTTGCCTGAGGCCTTTGGCACCCGGGAAGTAGGTGGAGGTCTTGTCGTTTATGCAAACGGCGTAGGAGGGGGTGGTAATGCATTGGATTATCCAATTTATCATGTCAATGGGGAAATTCATGGGAAGCAGGATGTCAAGAACGAGTTCCCATCTGACATTATCAAAAGCTTTTCTAAGGTCTATTTTGAGGGCACATCTGGGGCCTTTGCGATTAGTGTGGTACCCATGCAGGATATTTTGGGAGAGGAGAATGTTGTCCACTATTGATCTCCCCGGGATGAAGGCGGATTGGAAGAGGTCGATAAGGGATGAGAGTGCTGGCTTAATGCGATTTACAATGATCTTCGAGATAGTTTTGTAAATCACGTTGCAGCAGGCTATAGGTCTGAAGTCTGACAGGTGGGAGGGGGTATCTGTTTTGAGGATGAGGGCTATTAGGGTTTTGTTCCAGTTGGGGTCCATTTTTCCTCTTGAGAAGAAAGATTTGACCCCCTCACAGACATCATGGCCTACTGTTGTCCAGCAGGTTTTGAAGAAGTCTGCGCTGAAACCATCAAGACCAGGCGCCTTGTCACTGTTAATCGCAAATAGGGCTTGCTTGATTTCTTCATTTGAGATGGGCTTGATCATGTCCGAGACTAGGCTCTCGGGGACCAAGGATTTAAATAGATTTCGGATTCGGCCCGGACCATGGTAGTCTTTCGAACTAGGGGAGCCTAATTGATTAAGGAAGAAGTTGTTGAAGGTGGCGGAGATGGTCCGAGGGTTGGAGCTTAAGGTGTCGTCCTCTTTCAGGATAGAGAGGCTCTTATTCCTGGCTCTGTGGGCTCCGATGCTGTTATGGAAGAATTTGGAATTCTTGTCCCCAAGTTTGAGCCAGGTTTCTCTGGACTTCTGCTTGAGGAAAGATTCCTCAGCACGGCTGAAGAAGATGTAGGAATCAGAAGCTGATTTTTCAAGGGAGATGAAAGACTGGTTTGAGGGGGAGTTAAGGAGATTTACTTGGGCTTGAACTAGGGAAGCTCTAGCCTTCTCAACACGGTCACTAATATCACTAAAGGCGGATTTGTTTAGGGAAATTAGAGAGGGGACGAGCCTAGAGAGCTTGGTAGCTAAATTTTCCATAGGGCTTTGATGAGTGGGATATTCCAATTGTTGAGGACCAAGTCCTGGAAACTCGGGTGGAGCTTCCACATGTTGAAATATTTGAAGGGGCGAGGGGAGGTCAAGAAAGGGGTGGAAAGGTGGATAATTATCGGGGTGTGGTCAGAGGTGAACGGGATGTCGTAATGAGCAAAAGAGTTCGGAAAAGAGTCGTCCCAATCGGCGTTAATTAGAGCACGATCAATTCTAGAGGATATAGGGTTAGACTCTTGTCTGTTGAACCAAGAGAATTGGAATCCTGTGGATCGGAGATCCTCGAGGTTACAGGCTCTACAGCAGTCATTGAAAGCTTCGATAGAAATGTTCCAGCGAGGTTCTTGGCTGGTTTTCTCCTGAGGGTTTCTAATGGCATTGAAATCCCCGAGAACAATCCAAGGGGAGTTGGCTGTATTAAGGGCAATGGATCGAAACTTGCTCCAAAGAGGGAGCCGGTTTGCGTGGTCATTAAAGCCATAGACAGTCGTTAGATTGAAGTGGGTATTTCTGGCAGTCCAAACTATGGAGCAGTGGATGGTCTGGGCCGTTATATCTAAAATGGATAGGCTGTAGACACTAGGGTTCCAAACTATCCATATTCTGCCTAAGTGATGGTAGTCATGGTTTGTGTGGTAGTGCCAGAAAGGCAGCATGGTTCGCATAATGGCCTCAGTGTTATGGGCTTTAACCTTGGTCTCCAGAAGGCAAATGATATTTATACTATTCGAAAAGACTAAATGACGTACGTCTTTTTGGCGTACAGGGTCGTTTAACCCTCTAACATTCCAACATGCAATTTTCATTTAAATTAAACAGGATATATAAAGGAAAGTTAATACATCTTGGGGTTTTCCCCGTACATACTTGAGAAAGCAGCGTTACCGGCTGCTTTAGGTCTTGGAGAGGTGATCTCAGTTGAGGAAGGTTCGCCTTCTTCGTGTCCTATCTGGGCGGCTGCAGGGGTGTTACTAGCGATGATGGAACTTTTGGTCCAACTATTCTGAATGGTCATTTGTCTTAAGGTATCCGGGGTGGGGGCTTCGTTGTTGCTTGAGTCTGAGAGAGTGATATGCGGTGGATTGATCATAGGTTCTTTTCCGGGTCGGTGAGCAGGGAGGCTTGAGGTGTGAGTAGGGTCCGCGGCTATGTGGCAAGCTGCGGCAGCGTGTCCAAAGGAAAAGCATCGGTTGCAGATTGTAGGGAGGCCTTGAAATTCCACTTGGATGACGTGGTCTTTTCCCAGGCAGCGGATGGTGATGGAAGAGGGAAATTTTGAGGTGGCTTGCATTATGATACAGATCCGGGCATAGTTCAGCCGAGTTCTGTCCGATGTCTGATTGTCTACATAAATGGGGGTTCCCAAGTAGCTTCCCAGGATGTCTAGCCCCTTTTCCGTCCAGAGTTCGTGGGGCATGCCGTGGAATTTGACCCATAGAGGGATAGCTTTTAAGGCCTCTCTCGTCAAGGTTTCCATTGGCTCCCACCGCTTTAGGAAAACCGGGTGGCTGCTGAAGAACCAAGGGGATTTTTCCAGGACTTCCGTTGCGTTGTCGGCTGTGGAAAATTTGAAGTAATAGTGGTCGGATGGGGTCGGTTTGCATTCTTGGAGGCCGTAAGTACTCCAAATTTGGTTAGCTAGTGTTTGCACATGGGAAATTGCTCTTTTCTTTGATAGGAAATAACCGGAGAGGCATTTTGCCCAATCCTTTTTGTCTCCCGATATCGCATCATCTGGGAAGACCAAAGTGCCGTTGTCTATGAGGATGTCTTCAGTTTTTTGGATCTTCATAGGGGATGGGGGGTCCGGTTGAGCGACTATGTGGGCCCAAGATCTGGTCGGTGCTCCTGGATGGTTAATGTTGATCATCGAGGCTGATTCTGCGGCAAGTTGAGGGGAGATAGAGCTGATGTTTCCCCGAAAGTGACGGAACGCACTGTTTTGCTTCCAAGGTCCTGCTAGGTCTGGTCGTATTCCGAGGGGTCGGTGGGCTTTCGAGGGCCTGGAGAAAGCATGGCCTTTGCTGTTACGGCCCGGGTAGGATTCTGGAAATGTCGAAGGAGTCGGAATAGGGTTTAGTTTGGGGGTTTGGGATGGTGGAGGGGCGGTAGTGTGGATGATGGTGGAGGCCTGATCTTGGTTTCTGGGAAGGGGAGCTGAGACTTTACTGGCTTGGATGGCTTGTTGAAGAGTGAGGACGGCAGTAGAGAGTACACTGGTTTGAGGGGAAGGGGTGGTGATGTAAGGGTGGAGGATTGTGGGGAGGGCATTGTTAAAAAGGTATTTGCTGGTTACAGTCGTGGATTCGACTATCGAAGGAGGAGGGGCTAGGGTTAAAAAGTTTGCTAGGGAGGGCTCTTGCATGCTGCTAGGGTTTTGGCTTGCATGCATGTGTTTTTGCGGGTTTTGGCTTGCATGCATGGGGTTTTGCATGCATGAAGCCAGAGAAGATGGGTTAGAGAACGTGGATGAGGTAGAAGCACTTGGGTGAGGTGAGAGTTGCATCGGTGACTGGGAGGTTTGGAGCGAGGAGGTAGGGTTTGGGGGAGGGTTAGGAGGTGTGGAGGAGGTCGACCAGACCAGCCCAGGGATAGGAGCCGATTCGCTTCTGTGGTGGCAAGGCTTAGAGTGGGATTCCGGTGAAACGATGGATGGACGCGGAGTGTCTTCAAGGTCAGTGATGGCTTTGAGAAGTCGTTCATTGCTTTCGAAGATGGCACGAAGCTGCTGGTCTATGGTCGCCGACGGAGAAGGCCTGAATTCTGATGGGTCTTCTTCCTCAGAGCTTTCGATGGTTATGGCCTTGGTTCCCGGGGGGAGAGCAACAGAGGGGAAGGAGCCATATCATGCATGTCTGAGTCGATGGGCTGTTTGGCTAGATGTTTACGGTTAGGGGAGATCGGTGGGGGAGATCCATGCACGGACAGTGGGAGTCCATGCATGCCTGCAGATTTCGGGGGAGAGGTAGAGGAGGGAGACGAAGATCGGGTCTCTAATGACAGAGAGGTGCTTGGGCTGGATGGTCTCGAAGTTGTGGCTGGTGGGGGGGAGGCTGCTTTTTCGTTAAACTTTGGAGTGATCTTACGATTTGAACGCCTGGAGGAGGAGCTTCTTCTTGTTTCCACCATATTTGGTGAGGATGAACAATAGGGGGGACAGAGAGGTTGTGAGAAGCAGTTTTTCGTGGAGTAGAGGGGAGAGGTGGGCGTAGTGGTGAGCAGAGGAAAGGGGGAGGTGGGATAGTTAGGAAGGGTTTCAGATTTGCAGTTCAACTGCCAGAAGGTTTTTTGAGTGGTGGGAGGTTTATTTTTTACAAGGAGTTTTTTCGTGGGGTTGTGCAGATAGTGAAGTGAGTGGGAGAGATGGGAGGCGGTGGTTTTAAGGAAGAGGGGTGCGTAGGCGGCAGGCGAAAGGTTTGAGGAAGCAGAAGGATGGAGGTAGGGTTTTGCTTGCACGGTTTGAGAAGCTTTTAATGAAGAGAGAGAAGAGGAGAGAGGGAAGTGAGACTTAAATGCTTCTTTGCATGCTTGGCTCTCCCGATTGGTCAGGGGGAGAGAGAGAGTATGCCAGCAAAAAGAATTAGAAGTAAGGTCAGAGGGAGAGTGATTGGGTGCTTCGATGGGACTTTTTCGAGGAGATGCAGTGTATGGAAGAGTGAGCTTACTCGGGATAGGAGCCATGAACGGCGCTGCACGATGGTAGGAGATGATGAGGCAGTGTAGTTTTGCCTTCAATGCTTCTGCCTTGGGTGTCTGAAGAGAGCCTGGAGTAAATGGTCTTTGGCTAGGCGTGATGGTGGGTTCATAATGGACTGTGAGGAGGCTGCACATTAAAGGGATTGTTCGAGACTTTAATGGAGGGATGGTAACCTCCATTAATGGCGATGAAAGAGGTGTGGGGTGAGCGTTTAATGCTCCAACACCCATGGATTTGCAGAGAATGCGAATGGACTCCCCATCAACAAGCAAAGTAACTTGTGATGGGGAGTATAACAAATTGAATGTGAGGATCAGTATGTGTATTTGGAAGGAGTTCGAAAATTGCAAGTTGTTTCTAGGGAGAGCTTCTCTCTCTAGAAACTAGACGTTTTTCACACTTGTTCGATCAATAATTTTGCTTTATTTATTTTCGAAATTCATTTCGTTTTATATTGGTTAAAGAGGTCGGAGATACTAGACATAAGTCCATTAATTCATATATTTTATTTATATGATCTTATACTATTTGTAATATGTACGAGTTCTAAAGAATAAAATTTTAGTCGTCTTTTTTATTTTTTTAGTTGTTTTTTTTTACATGGTTTCAGAACGTAGATTTAAATCTCGAAGTTTTCATGTTTTCCGATGTGCCGGCAAGGCAGTTGTTTTAACTGTCCGCTAAAACAAGAAAAAAAAACAAAAAAACTCTAAAACTATTTATTAAAATTATAAGTTTTTTTGGTAGTTTGTCAAAATGAATTTTTTCGTAGATTAATTCAATATATAATATCAATTGTTGTATATCCGTCGTTGGTGCGATTAGTGATAAATAGATAAAGTTGTTATTACTTATATAGGTCATTTGTCTAAGTATCTTGTAGTTCTTTTTTACTATATATATATCATATAAGTTGGTTAACTGGATAAATAAAATATCAAATAGCCTATTCTCTTAGCTACTAAATATAAATCTACTAATTTAAGTCTCCGATCCAATACGATTAACTAGAAGTTAAAAATATGGCGGCTTCAAGAATCAAGAAGTCTTCTTCTCCTACCAATCTTTCATCCTCTGATGAAACTATCTACTGATTATTGTTAGATAATCGTTGTTCATGGATCTTTTTCCATCAGTCCAAGAGGTTTAGAGTTCTTCATGGATTGGAGAAACTCATAATCCTGACAGAAACTTGAATCAGTGGAATGGTAAATCGTTTGTCAATGCAGTGACCGCTAGTCACAAAGGTTCAGTTGATGCTCTTGATCAGGAATATGTTTGCTTTAAGGATGATCATGTATCGATACAATATGGTGATAATGCTCTGTTTCATTTAAAATCCAAGTCGAAACACACCCTTGTAGGCAAATGTTCCTCTGGATTGCCTAAAAGATCTCTGTTAAATGACTTCTTTAACAAATTCCAGTTTGTCCAAGAATTTAACTATACAGTTAAAGATTTAAGACACATTTTAATAGAGTTTGACTCTTATGAAGATTTTGGTAAATTGTGGAGAAGAAACGTTTGGACGATAGGTTTTACTAGGTTAAGGTTGTTGAAGTGGTCTGAGAACTTTAATGTAAAATATGAATGCTCGATAACGCCCGTCTGGATCAAGATAAAAAATCTACCTTAACACATGTATAATGAGAAGGTGATAACTGATATAGCTGTTGTTCTTGGCAGCCCTTTGCAAGTTAAAGTTCCGTCTAAGAACAGGGCTTATTATATTCATTGCTTGGCCATAATAAAAATGGATGTTGCAGGGAAAATATACAATGATGTCTGGGTTGGATTTGGCAGTAATCAAGACTGTTAGGTGAGAGTCTCTTACTTGAACATGCCTAAATACTGCAAGTCTTGCTTCCACATTGGTCATGGCATTGATCAATGTAAAAAAAATAAAGCTAATGAGATGCAGTCTAATGTTGACGTTCAAGATAGTAATAAAGAGGAGATTATTAAAGAAAATGATTATGTTGCTCAAGCTAAAGAAGTCGTTGTTTTGCCTTCTTCTGCTGAAATCAATGGGGCGGTTCAAACGCTTGAGTTTGGATTCAACTCTATTAATAATGCTAAGGTTAATGTTCAAGATTATATATCTCCTAAGTGTTCCAACTTTGGGAGTCTTCAATCTTCTCCTTGGTGTGTTGCTAGTTTAATTAAAGATGGCAGCATATCTGATCCTTGTAACCATGTTTCTATCACCAAAATTATTGAAGAGGTTAACAGGTTGGATCCTCAAGAAGTTGATTTGAATAATAATAGTAAGGAAGATGAAATGATAGGAGCTCTTCAAAGCCCTGAAAATAATGCTAACAATCTGGAATATGAAAACTTAGCTCCTGAAGATGAATTGCCTTCTCCTAAAGCTAATAAAGACAGTCCCCAAGTTTCTACAAGAAGCCAATCTGTTATGTCAACTAAAGCCAAGGGTGTTAAATCGGTTAAAATATTAACAAGGAGTCAGTTAAGGAAGGATAACTCTGAGGAAGAAGAGGATTTTAGCTCTATAATTGATAAACAACTAAAGCAGGCTAGAAAGAAAAGGCTTGTCAGAAACTCTCGACAACCTTTAATTACAAGTAACTCTAAACGTTCTCTTAATTATGATTAGTATACTTAATTGGAACATCAGAGGTATTAAAGACAAATCTTCATTAAGAAGACTTAAACACCTTTTCAAAAAGAATAAAGCTGTCATTGTTGTCATCGAGGAGCCCTTGATTAGTAGGGAAAATCTTAGCATCCATGCTTTAAAACTTGGCTTTGATCATAGTGCTAACAATATATCTAACAAAATCTGGATTTTTTGGCATGATAATATTTCTGTCAATGTTTTTCTTGATCATGATCAATGTCTGCATATTTAAGCCAATCATGTTCATTTTGACAAAAACATCTTGTTTACTTTTGTTTATGCTAAATGTCAGCGTTTGAATAGATTAAATCTTTGGGACACCTTATGTAGTATTTCTATTACTGATAAACCATGGCTTGTCTGTGGTGACTTTAGTGCTATTAGCTCTGTTGATGATCAGATAGGTTGTGCTACTTTCTGTCAAAATAGTGCTGATGATTTCAATAGAATTATTAGAGACTGTAGGCTTCAGGATGCTGGGTTTGCAGGGTCAAGATTCACTTGGTCTAATAAGGCGAAATGGAGACGTTTAGACTAGGTCTTTATTAACAATCCTTGGGCTATCCTATTTAATGATACGAATGTTATTCATAAAGTTAGGTCTGGGTCTGATCACATGGCCATCCTCATCAACATTTCTAGTCTGTCTCATGCTTTTAAGAAGAACTTTAGATTTCAGAATATGTGGTTAATGGATGAGGAGTTTATTCCTTTTGTTTCTAGGAACTGGGTTCAGGTTATGGATGGTGATCCTCTGTCAATCTTCTGGCTCAAATTGAAAAGATTGAAAGCTGATCTCATTATTTAGAACAAGCAGCACTTTGGGAATGTTTTCAGTAAGATTAAAGTTTTGGAGGATGATGTTCTTAGAGTTGAAACTTTGCATCAACAGCTTAATACAAATCAAACAAAAGAGGATCTTAATAAGTCTAGTGTCTTGCTTTTGAATGCTTATAACATGGAAGAGGAGTACTGGATTCAGAAGTGCAATGTTAACTGGATTAAGGATGGGGACAATAACACAAAGTTGTTCCATAATTATGTTACAAAAAAAATGCTATAAATGGTATCAAAGACAACAACTCTTGGATTCTTGATAAAGATGCTATTGGAGCTTCTGTTGTTGCCTTCTTTACTCAAGCCTTTGCAACCAGTCCCTACAAAGATAAGCAGGATGAGTTAGATAAAATGAATCACAGAATGTTTGACATCATTCCTAAAGTTATTACTCAGGATGATAATAAAAGTTTACTTAAGCTGCCTGATGAAGAAGAGGTTCTTATATCAATCAACAGCCTTAAAGCTTCTAGTGTGGCAGGTATGGATGGTTTCAATCTAATATTTTATAAAAAAAATGCTAGAATATTATTAAGCATGATCTTATCTCTGCTCTTCATCATTTTATTAGAGGATATAACATTCCTAAAGGCATTTTAGTTACAGGTATTTGCCTTATCCCAAAGTCCATTAACCCTACTAGTTGGACTGACTATCGACCTATCAGCCTTTTCTCTTTGCTTAATCGTATTATGGCTACGATCATAAATAGCAGACTAGTTATTCTCTTACCTAAGATTATTTCCAATACTCAATAGGGGTTTGTTCCTGGAAATTATATTCACTTTAATATCTTAACTGCCAAGGAACTCTTATATGATTTAAATAGAAAGGTTAAAGATCAGAATATCATTATCCAGCTTGACATGTGCAAAGCTTTTGACAAGCTTAGTCATCCATTCATCATTAAAGTCTTGAATTGTTTTGGCTTCTCCAAAAGATTTACTGATCTTATTTACAGTATGATCTCTAATATTTATGTCTCTATTTTAATAAATGGAGCTTATTATGGAATTTTTAAGACTGTTAAAGGGCGTAGGCAGGGTGATCCCCTTTCACCTAGCCTTTTTATAATTGCAGAGGAAGTCTTATTGAGAGGTATTTCCCTTCTATTTCTTGAAAATAAGCATATGAGGTATAAATGTCGAAACAATATGTGTATCAGCAACCTGGCTTTTGCTGATGACATTCTCTTGTTTACTAACTGCAGGGATGTTACATTAGCATCACTTAACACTTTCTTATAGGATTACCAAGCAACTTCTGGTAAAATCATCAATAAAAACAAGACTAAAGTCATCATTGCTAATGAAACTAATGAAGCTAAGATCAATTCAATATCTAACATTACTAGTTTCAATAATGCTACTTTACCAACTGATTATCTTGGCATTACAATTAGCACTAATAATAAGTATGTTATCTACATTAATCTTCTCAAAAAGATTAACAACCGTATTACTGATTGGGAGTCAAAGAATTTATCCTTTGCTGGGAGATTAACATTGATTAATTCTATCTTAATGAATATAGTTCTTTATTGGATGCATACTAATGTTATTCATAGCAATGTTATCGGCAGCATTGAAAAGGCTATTTATAGCTTTCTTTGGGGCTCTACAAGATCTGAGCATAGGATTCATTGGTGTTCTTGGAAAAGCATTTGTAAAACGTTTGGTGAAGGTGGTTTGAACATCAGAAACTTGGCTGATGTTCAACTATCTACCTCTTGCAAGCTTTGGATGCAATTTAGGGATAATAAGCTTCTTTGGGCCAATCTTCTTCATGATACTTACTGTAAACGGAAGCATCCTCTTCAGCTTATTACTAACTTGAAGGGTTCTATGGTGTGGAATAGGCTGACAAGGATTAAACCTATTGCAGAGCAGTTTGTTTGTTGGTCTATTGGGGATGGCAATATTGATTTCTGGTTAGACAGATGGTCTAACTCTTATCCCCTTCTTTCTCTAGACAACTCTAATGATAATAATTGGTATCATCAAGAAAAGGTAAACCTTTACTGGTATAATCATCATTGGAATTTATCCAACATTGAAAATCTTATTAGTAAGAATGATATTGATCGAATTAATAACTGTACTATCAACAGTAATGGTAGAGATAAGATCTTATGGAGTTTGTCTACTACTGGAAATTTTAGTCTTAAGCATACTTGGGATTATATTAGAACCCATCATTATGAGACTAGTCTGTTTAGGAAAATATGGAATGACTTAACTCCTAAAAAACATGCATTTATTCACTGGAAACTCATGAAAAAATTTATCTCTACTGACTCTACACTTAGGAATAGACACATGATTATTGTTTCTAAGTGTCAATTTTGCCAAATCTATGAATCTACTGATCATCTATTCATTGCTTGTGACACTATTTGGGTTGTTTGGTTGCACTTTGCTCATCTTTTCAACATTAGAATATATAGATATATGTCCCCTATTCACATGACTAGAACTTGGCAAAGTTTTTCTAGAAAAGTTAATCATATAAGACATGTTATTCTTTCAATCATTTTTAGCTTGGTTTGGAAATACAGAAATCATTCTAAGTTTAAAAATGTTAGCATGTCTTCGAATTTCATTATTAAAGCTGTTTATAGAGTCATAACCTATATGAATGCTGCTGGTAGCTTTAAATCTCAGCACTGGTCTAATGATCGTAAGGTGGTTATCTGCTTTGGTCTCTTTAGCTTAATCAGTAGGCCTAAATCTGTTATCATACCTCTTGTTCATAAATGGATTGCACCGAATCCTGGGAGGCAGAAATTAAACACTGATGCCTCACTACAATGGTGAAGCTGGTGTTGAGGTTATCATTAGAAATCATGAAGGTAATCTCATTCATGCTGTTGGTGATGTTTATGGTAGGCTTTCACCTCTTATGGCTGAAGCTCATGCCCTAATGGATGGTTTGTTAGTCTGTCATTCTAAAGGTCTTGGTAACATTGACATTGAGACGGATTCATCGTTACCGGTTGACTTTATCAAAAATGTTAATCATGTTGCAATCCCCTGGTCTCTTTCTCCTCTATTAAATTATTGTAGAATGTTAATCTCTTCTTCTATGACTCTAAACCATTTTTATAGAGATAGCAACAGAGTTGCTGACTGGCTCGCTTGATGGACGATTAAATGTAAAATTAAACAAGTTTATGACTTCACATCTGCTCCTGTTGGACTCAAATCTATTCTAGTATTAGAAATTTTAGGCATACCTTACGTAAATTGTCCTTCAACCTTGCTCTCATGATTCTCCAAGTTTTGATTCTAGATTGTAGCAGGTTGATTGAAGCTGGTTGTCCTTGTTGTTGCTGCCTCTCCAAGATTGGAAAAGGGTCTTCAGGGCTGAGCTTTATCTGTTGTTCCTTGGCTTTATTGCGTAGATGTTGCTGCTTTGTTTCTCGAACTTTGTGATCCGATTTTGCTTATTCAAGAAGTTCTTGTTCTTGAGGCTATCACCTGAGCTGGCTTAATCAAATCTTGATGAAGGCTGTTGGATGCTTTCTTGAAGTGTTGTTGCTCTTCTTGATTCTGTTGTTGCTATTTGTCTAATCTGTAAATGTTGTAATAGGCTGTCTCCTTTAGCTTGGTTTTGGCGGGAACTGGCGCCAAAACAAAGCTTTGTACTCAATTTTGAATTTCAAATCAAATATATGATATTTGCTTAAATATAAATATATATATATATATATAGGTTGGTTAACTCTTCAATGACGGTGTTCTTTAATAAATGTTTTTTGTACATACTAAAAAAAGCTTATTGTTGTTAAATGTAAGCTAAAATTTGACGGTGATCGTGAATGAGACATGTTATGTTTGTATAGAGCATGATCATGTATGAGCCGGTTTAAATTTGACTCGGTGTGGACCATTGAAAAATTAAAAACTATTCTTCAGAGGTCTAATTTTTATCTTATTATGTATTTTTATAATTGTAAACGTTTTTTATGAGCATTGGTAAAAAATTATAATCGCTTTTTATATGTAGCCTATTTTGGGTAAACCAAATAAAATCCATGTGCTTCTTCTTTCATTTTATTTATTTTTTTAACATTGATTACATAACAACTGATATCAATGATATATTCGTGAAGAATTTAAGAAGAATCTATAGCAAAAGAATACGATCATAAAAATGTAGAGAAAGTGGGCGACAATAACATTTATGCTTGTAGTTAGTTATAAAGATAGTTGTAGTCAATTATGGAGGTGTTACGGTTAAAAAGTTTGACGGGTCAAACTTCACATACTAAAGGATGTAGATTGAAGATTATTTTTATGAAAAAAACTGCAACAACCTTTCCTAAATTCAACAAAGTCAAATAGGACATCCGAAGCAGATTGGAAACTTCTTGATCGTAAGGTCTAAGGTTGTTCGAGTGACCCTACCCAAGTCAGTTGTACACAATATTATAAAAGCAAATGTCATTGATGATTTATGATAACCTTGGTGAGTATGTATGAAAATCCTTTAACATACAACAAGGTGTATGTTGTGAATAAACTGTTTAGATTGAATATGGTAGAAGACGCTTCACTTGAAAAGCACTTGGATCAGTTTAATAAAATCATGAATACCCGATCATTTGTCGCGATCAAATTTAATAATAAAATTTGTGCACTAATCATTTTGTTATTTTTACCCAATAGTTGCTAAGTTGATGTCGACAATTAAAAGCTAAATCATATTGACATATGCAATATGATTCTCGATGGAGAAGTTTGAAGCATGATTCATGTAAGTATTCGATAATGATTATGCCTATGACGTTGAATCAAGAGGTGGATCATCTCAAATAGATCAAAACAAATGAAGATCTAAATTAAGTACAAAATAATACAAAAGCCAATCTAAAGGTCTACGGACTCCACCTGGATGTTGGAACCGTGACCATATAGAATATATACAAAGGTATTGCAGAGAACCTAAGAATCACAGTAATAAAAGTGTAAATTTTGTTATAAAAACGTACAAGATCACTTGTTTCTTTGTGAAGAAATTCTCATGAACTTTTAGGTTCTTGGCTTAGGAGTTTTTTGGCTTACCTTTATAAACAGACAAATGTTTGCTAACTATATTGTTGGTAATTTCGAAACTGTTTATTTAGCTGATAATATACCACTTTAGATAGTAGGTAAAAGAGATATCCAGCTTAAGAAAGATAATTGATATGTTTTAAGAATCGATAAAGTGAGACATGTTTCATAGTTAAAGAGAAATTTAATTTCAATTGGGCATCTTGACGACAAAGGGAATTGTATTTATTTTGCTGGTGATAGACATAAGGTGACCATAAAAGCTATGATAGTGTCTCGTGGTTAGAGTACGAGTACTCTTTATATGCATTTTAGTCATAAATACTCGTATATTATTAGTATAGAAACAATAAACACATGTGAAATATGTAAAAATTGCAAGACAAGTTGGTTTACCAAATGTTATTGGGTTGATGCAATTAACTATGCAACTTATCTAATCAATTGATAACCATTAATTTTGTTGATTTTTACATTTCGAGAAGAAGTATGAAATGTTAAGGATTTGAATATTTCTTTCTTAGAAAGTATATGATGGTTTTTCATGTGTACGTGTTGATAAAAAACTATAAACAATTTGATCCCAAATCTAATGAGCGCTTTTATTGACTATACATATTGATATTTTTTGCTACAGATTTTGGGACTCATAAAATCAAAAACATATAAGAAGCAAGGCTGTCATCTTCAATGAGAATGTTATGTACAATAATAAATTAAATGTAATCTAAGAACAAAGGAACCAAAGGTAAAAGATTATGTTTATGTTGATTTTGGTGAGATTTCTAAAATTAATGTATAGGACAATGTTCTCCAGATTCGGGAAAATAAAGTATATAAGATAGAGCATGATAGTCTAGCTTCTTCAAACTCTATTACTATTGTCCTCATTGTTAGGATAAGCAGTAAGATACTCAAGGTAGTGTATTATTACTCACCTTTTATTCATCATATCTTGTTTTCAAGTGGAGGTGAGATTGAAAATTATGTTGAAGTTATGAAGTTTGGAATTAAATTTTTTGTTTGATTAGAGCATAAAAAGTTAGTTATGAAAGATGACATGAAATTTGTACTCGAATTAGAATTGATAGCTAACAGAACTACCAAAAAGTAAGAATGTTTTACATAACAAATGGGTGTCTAGTATAATAGAATATCATGATGGGATTATATTCTACAAGGCTAGGTTTGTTGTGAACGGTTTTCAAAAAACAATATGTATGGAATACATTGATATTTTCTCTATAGTTGTTAAACTCAATATAATCATATTGGTTTGGGTGATTGTAGCCCAAGATAATATATATATTCAATAGTTAAATGAATTATGCATTCATTTACGGTGATATGAATGAAAAAAATTATATGGTGCAACCACATGGTTTCATAACAAATGAGAAATAAAAATTTAATAAAATATTGTATAGTTTGAAAAAGCTCCAAAATATGGTTACAATCTGTATCACTAGATGTGAATCATATCATCCGTGTTACACAAATAGATATAAAAATAAATTTATTATTTTGATACTGTGCGTGGATTATATGATTATTAGAAGTCATAACAGTGGGGGCATAAATGATTTGAAAACTAAACTGTCCAAGAACTTGTAATGAAGGACTTGGGAGTTGCAAAGCAAACTATTGGTATAAGAATCATGATAGATAACAATCATGGTACCTTGAAATTATCACAGTTAGAATGCATGAAGACTATTTTAAAGAGATTTCGTATAAAGAGTTCCAAACCAAAAGGCACGCCTTTAGGTAGCCACATTAAACGAACCAAAGACCAATAATCTAAGACACTAGGAAAAGGATATTGCTTATGTGTCAGTGATTGAGAGCCTTATGTATTCAATGGTTTGCATCCGACTAGATATTGCACATGTAGTGGGAGTTGTGATCAATTACATGAGTAGTCTTTGAAAATAACATCGATATGTAGTCAAAGTGGCTAATTTAGTATTTGAAATATACTACAAATACATCACTTACTTCACATGTTCTAGTATAAAGTTGTAAGGTGTTGGGAAAATTTCTTCATTAATCTAAAGAAAAGAACTGAAGTTCGATTGTCGATCATTTAAAATATTTTTTTCTCTATTAAAAAATAAACAACAAATAAAATAAAGCAAAATAAAAGCAAACGCACAAGACAAATTTAACGTGGTTCAGAATGTGAATAAATTCTACATCCACGGGCAACACGCACTCTTTTATAAGCAAGTATGTTACAAAAATACTCTCAAACACAAATAACTCAATCACTCTTTATAAAAAAAGATTATGTGATATACAAAACCTTTTTTTAGTGTTTATCTCTCACCTCACTTGTCTCTTATAAAATCTAGAGTCATTTCACTCACTCATGAAAAGTCTTCGTCTCATCAGACATTTGCAATTTAATATCTTAATCAATCTATGGGTTTAAGGAAACCCCAATTTTTTTATCAGACGATCTAGATTGAAGGCCATCAACTGACGACTATGATAACTTATAATCCTTTAATATAAGAAACCTCGTAAAAAAACTAATTAAAATATAAAATCCAATCAATAAGAAATGTAACTAATATATGAAGGCAAAAATAAAAGATCGAATTAAATATATAAAACCTAACAAATAGAATAATCAGATTCAGTCCAACTGTGGTACTTCAATTTAGCTTACTTCGGATCAGATTGCTTCGAATCAACACGCTTTAGACGAACCTGCTTCGGATCAACATTAATCTCACTTGACTCAATGATTACTAGTCTTGTTTGTCTCATCCCTTAGGATTTAGCAAATGTCTCTGCATTTAAGTCACGGCTCAAACTTCACCTATAACGTTTGAACAGTTCATGCTCATACATGTTACCGGCATATCCAACTATGACCATGTAGTTCTTTGAAATTATCTATGTTAACAAGTTACTTTTGGCCCATACATAACAACTTTATACCTAGGGTTATAGTAATTTCAAAATCGGTTGCACCTAATGTTCTACTCTTTAGAGACCAACTTACCTGCATGCCAAAATAACACCAGTCTCATTAGTTCATGAGCTTTGGAATCAATAATACATTGGCCACAACATCCAAAGGATTTTTATCTTTTGTATTCTAACATAACCATACAACAGTCGAGCCCTTCGAGTATTTCATGAGCCATTTGAGTGTATGTCAATGTGACTTCCCCGGATTTGGCATAAATCTGATAAAAACACTTACGACATATGAAAAATTAGTTCTCGTGCAAATCATAGCATACATAATGCTACCAATGATCTACCAATGATATTGACACACAATAATACCTTTCTCTCAATGTGTGTTTCCCAATCTCAATATACACAGTTTTCTTAGCAACTATGAACATATTTGATAGATCTCATAAAGAATTAAATCTTCTATTTTACTGTATCGATGACTATTTTAACCCATGACTCTTCAAATAATATACATCTTCCTAATTCCATTCTTCAAACCCCTTTGGTTGACACATGTAAATTATCTTTTTCAGTTACCATGAAAGAATGAAGTAATAACATTCATTCGATCTAGCTCAAGATCAAATCTAGCACTTGGTGTGGATTATTTTCAACTGGGGGTAATTTGGTCAGGTGTTTTGTGGTGTTTCAAAGGTATTTAATGTTTAAGTGGTTTGTACTGAGAGAATTGAGCTACCTGGTTGTGTTAAATATTCATTACTTTCATTTAATGAAAGTAGTTGGGTATTTATACCCTTAATTATGGGCCACTTGGGATTTCGGGTAATACTTATGAAACTGGGTCGAATTCAAAAACCCATTAGTTCATTAAGCAGATTAGTAATTAGCTTAGTCATAAAGTGATTAGATTTTTAATACTTTAGTCCAGTTCGGATGGTTCAGTGGTGGTTTTTGTCCAAATTACCCCTGTTCGGTTTCTACAGTGAGTGGTGAGAAAATCCGGACTCATCAGCACTAATTGAAAGAAAATCCCTAATGAGGTTTGTTTCACAATTGAAAAGAATATCTCATTGAATTTGGCACCCTCATTTCTAGTTAATCCCTTAGCTATGATCATAACCTTGTGTATCTTGGTAATTGAATACTAGGAATACACAACTTCTTTTTGAATATTAGTTTACTTTAAACCAGCTTTTGACCCTTTGGCTGTTTCACAAGAATTTAAGTGTTCATATTTGTAGAGATCTCAGTTCTTTTTTCATGGTCATGAGATACTTTTATTTATTATTGGTCTTGATAACATTGTGATATATTTCAGGTTAAAAAACATTATATTGCATTTCAATTAATAAATAATAATCAATTGCATCGACAAAATCATATATTTGTGACTGTTTGCTTGGTCTTTATGCTCAACCAGATTTATACTCATGCAGTAGTTGAGCTTTCTTTGTACGACCCGAAGCAAAACCAAGTTTAAATTCCTCTTTGGTAGAAGTGTTTCTATATTTACTTTATAGATCATATCCGTCATCAAGATCATATATCTTTCTGGTATTACTAAGTTGAGTCTAAACCATCTTATTCAATTGCATGTCCTCCTCATTAAAAAACACATCCCTTATTATCAAAGCCTTATGATACATAGGTCCAAAGCACCACAACCTATATTTTTTTACTAATTCTGGATAACCGATGAATAACAAATTTAGTACAATTAGTTTAAGCTTATCTTATTTCATATATGTGTGGGCAGGAAATCTGAACACTCTAAAATGTTCCAGCTTAGGTTTTTCTCTAGTCCAAGCCTCTCAAGGATAAAAAAAACTTAAGCATCGCAGATTGACTCATGTTGATAATATATGCATCCATTGTCATGGCTTCTCCCTAAAACCTTTGACTCATTCTAGTTGTACAAAGCATACATCTAACTTGTTCTAACAAGGTTCGATTCATTTTCTCAGCAGGTCCATTTTATTAGGGAGTCTCACTTACAGTTCGGTATATAGAAATACCAATATTTGCAAAATGGCTAGTGAAATTCTTGTACACATATTCCAAGAAATTATCAGCCCAAAACTTCTTAATCAATTTCTCGATTTGATTCTTTTCCAAACTATTTTAGTTCACTAAGACAACAAATACTTCATATTTGGTTTTCAAAACTATAACTCATACTTTTCTGGAATAATCATCTATTAGCGATATAAAGTACCTTGCACCACCTATTGTAGGTTCTCCTGCTGGATCTCAAATGTCTGAATGAACATAATCAAGTAATTCACTGGATTTCTGGTTTTTTGACAGAAAATTCACCATTTTTCTCTTCCCAAAAATGCAACTTTCACAAAAGCTCAACTTCTCAACTGCAGTATCATCTAACAACCCGTGTTTACTTAGTTCAATGAGTCACTTCTCATTTAAATTCCCCAACCGATAATGTCACAACCTGGTAGAGTCTTTCACCACATCAGACACATCCTCGACTACTATAGAGCCTTCAAGAACTAACATACCATTCATCTTGTTAGTTTTGATAACAACAAGGGAGCCTTAGAAGACCCCTAAGCTTACAATCTCAACCTTTATAAGTAAACTCTTATTTATCTAATATCCCAATAGAAATAAAGTTACGTTTAATTTCGGGTACACCTTACCATATTAATCTCTCTCTCTCTCTCTCTCTCGTTATGTAGATATTTGAGTTGTATCGTTCTAATCTCTTTGATATCACCAGATTTGTCATTCCCAGAGATGATCATTCTACCATCAAGCATCATTAAGTCTTCAAACCAATGTTTATTGGAAGTCATGTGAAATGGTGTACCAGAATCCAACACTTATTTATCGTTATGCCTTAAAGAATGAGAAATCATTAACCATTCAGCGTATTCACAATCATAAGACATAATTGTAGCATCTTTGGCTTTGATCTTCTAGTAGTTTTTGTCATTTTATTTCTTTATGCAGTTCTGAATGATATTCTTTTTCTTCTTGCATACCTATCAGATTAATTTTAAACCCACATTAGCCCTTTTAGAATTTGATCGAGGGTTTTCTCTCTTTTTACGTGAATCTCTTTTCCTAACCGATCCATTACACTCAGTTCATGCATTTTAAACTCATCCATAATACTCTTCATTTAAAGATCTTTTCAATTCAATATGGTCTTGGCTTTAGCCATCGTGAGCGAGTATTTTCTGTAGAGCATGATGTCCGCAAAGTATTTATACTCATTCAACACAAAACTTAAAATGATGATTATTTGGTCCTCCTCGTCTACCTTTACATCAATTATATTCAAACCGAGTATGATTGGGTTATAATCATCTAGGCGCCTTCAGATTTATGTGTCATTATCCATAGACAGCGTGTAAAGTGGATTCTTCATATACAATATATTTTTCCAAGGACTTCTTCATGTAAATATCATTAACTCGATTTTATATCCCCAACACCGTAGGCTCTTTAGATACCTCTCATAGCATTTAATCTCCCAAGATTAGTATGAGGGCACTATGAGCTTTCAACAGTACCACGACGTCAACATGTGGGGATTTATCATCGATAACAACAGTAGATCTTTTATGTACGATGTAAGCCTTAACTTAATTTCTTTAAAGGTTAAAGTTATTCGATTTGTTTATTTTTTCTAGGCTAAGCTTCATAGAACTAATCTTTCATGACTTTTGGTTTCCAAGTGAGATATATTCTCTAATTTTCAGATCATAAATTGTTCTAGTTTTTCTACTGTTTCTTTATACTCACTGTGCTAATTAAAAAACAAAAATTAATTGTAGATCATTCAGATAAATAATCTACCATGTTCAATAATGAGAAAGAAATAAAAGAAGGAGAAATAAAATCAAACACTCAAGACAAATTTAACGTGGTTTGGATTGTAAATAAATATTATAGCTACGAGAAACAAATATTCTTTTATAAACAAATAGGTTACATAAAGACTCTTAAACACAAAAATCTCAGTCATTTTTTCAATAATAGGTAATATGATTCGCATAACCCTCTTTCTAATGTTTATCTCTCACGCCACTTATATCTCAAAAGACTTAAACTTATTTCACTCACTCATGAAATATATTGCTCACGAAAACTCGTCATCTAATCAGACATGTGTAATTGCATATCTTTATATATTTATAGTTTTAAAGGAAACCTTAACTCTTCATTGAACATTTCATATTTAAATCTCATTAATCAACTGTTATGATAACTCATAATTACATTATATACGAAACCACATAAAAAAACCTAACTAATATAGAAAAGCCAATTAATAGAAAATATAGTTAATATAATAACACTGAAATATGAGGCCTAATTAAATATACAAGACCTAACAAATACGAGAATCTTCTTTGATCTAGTTGTGGTGCTTCAGTGCAACTTGCTTAGGATAAAACTGCTTTAGATCAGCATGCTTCCCACCAACCTGCTTCAGACCTATCGTCTTCGGATTAAAACACATATCTTCTCAGTTTGATAGTCACTAGTGTTGACAGCTTGTCTCGGCCTTTAAGAATCAAGAGATGTTCTCTGCATCTAACTCACGGCTCAAGCTTCACCTAGATAGGTACAAAAACTCTTGCCTATACATATCATTGGCATATCCAACCATGCTCATGTATACCCTCGGAAATAACTTTGTTGATAAGTTACTTCTAGCCTACACCTAACATAGGGCTATATTGATGTTTCTTGACTTGAGATATTTATAGTAAAAATAGTATTAGTGGGTATATGTATACTTTTGGTAATACTATTGTGAGTTGGGATTCTAATCTAAAATATTAGTATCATTATCTATAGCTAACTCTAAATCTGTTGTTACTACCGATATGAGAAAAAACATGATATGGTTAGAATATATATTGGGTGAATTGGGTATAAAGAAATAAAACAGAGTTTTGGAGTGATAGCCATAATGTTACTTTCTTAGCAAAGAATCTGGTATATTATTCCAAACAAAAACATGTGAATGTTTATTATCATTTCATTTGTTTTTTTTATAAAAGATGGTCAGCTGAGACTTGGGAAAAGTAAGAGATCAAATGATCCAATAGACATGTTGACAAAACCTATGACCCTTGAGAAACTCAAGTTGTGTGAAGCTTCAACGGGTATTTAAGCTTAACGATTAGTTAATAAAGTTGTTACAACGATTAGTGTGTTCAAACTAAAGTTGGGGTGTGTTTCGATGTCACTAGTCTCCATGTGGGTGATTGTTATGTTTGTGTGGAGCATGGTAATACATGATCTAGTTCACACTTGACCTGATCTGATTGACGGTCTATTAAAAAATAAAAAATACTTTTTCCAGAGGTTTAGTTTTTTTCATATCAAGGGTTTTATCATTTTATAGTTTACTTGTACTGATAGATTTTTTTTACTGTGATTTTTTTTTCATATTAGAGGTTTTGTTCTATTAGAGCTTTTGTCTTATTATAGTTTTTTCCTAATGTTATTTCTAGTCGTCATATTGGGATTTTGTATCATTAAAAACACTATTTTTAACATAGTGAAAAACTACATATGCTCCTTGAAGATAATTTTTTTTTTTGATGAAACACGTAAAATTAATGTGCTTTTTCGTGTTGTTTCTTTTTAATATCGATTACATAACAAAACATTCATACAATGGAGAACTATTTTACAAATTATATGTTGTTCATAGTGTAAGAGAAGTTTTATTTTAAATTTAGACATTATAACTGCAAATTCAATATGAGTATATCTCAAGACCTACCATCAAATACAAAGATATAAAATATAATCAATTTATTTAAGAGTGAATAAAGATTTTATATTTGATACTTTTGAGTTATGAATGATATTTCTAAAGTTATAACCTAAGTTTTTTGAGATAATTTAAAATTCCACATTCGATTAAAAAATTATTTTGGTAAAGTTAAAGCAATCCATCCAAATTGTATAGTATGTTTTGAGTCTATTTTTTCATGAAAATGGATTATTAAAATACTTTATCGAATTTAAAATTTATATTTAAATTTTAAAAGTTATCGACCAATACATTTATTTTAGTCAAAATACATAAAAAAAGATTATTATATGCAAATAGTAAGTATAGTAACCAATGTATGTTATTATTTTTATTCTTAAATGTACTAATCAAAATATATGTTTAGGCTTTTTTATAAACATATATTTTTTAAAGTATAATACATATTAGTTGTCTTGTCTGGGTTGATTCCTATTTAATAAAAAGTATGTAGTGCCTCATCATATGATTAAAAAAAACTACAAGTATTTGTTTTTGAAGATTTACATTTTAGTCGCTGTATAACGATTCATTTTCATGCATAAGCTTTAATGACATTCTTTTTACTAACATTTGAGATTATAATACATATTTTTTTTCATTAGTCTAACTATAATGTTGTTACATTTAAAAGAGAATAGTTCATTATTAATTGATGGGATGATTTCATTAGTAAAGTAAACTTTATTATATACAAGAAATAACTTGAGCTACAAAACTACCATCCAACCAAAAAAAATAGTATTTTTTTTATGGTTAGATATAATCATGTACTTTAAGTTATTCTCATTAGCTTTATTGTATAAAGGTTATTTTGCGAGTAAAATCATTTAGTCAATTAAACATAAATTAATTTTATAAATATCTTATTTATATATATATATATATATATATATATATATATATATATATATATATATAATTTATCTCTAAAATTTAGGTAGTAGTGTCTATTTTAATTATTTTTTAAAGATACAATATATATATATATATATATATATATATATATATATATATATATATATTAATGTTTGAATGCAATATTTATTCGTAAAAATATATATATCACTTTTTAGAAATTCAATTGATAATATATATTTTTTTGAAAAAATTATATGGGTATATATTATATATCTTTTTAAATATATTGAAATTTAAATGATAATATTTTTTAATATATATATATTTCTCATTTTATTGTTTTCAAAAGTTGTATATTTTATAAAAATCTATCATATTAAAATTTTACCTAATAATATATATTAGTTTAGATTTTTAAATCATAAATATCTATTGTTATATCTTAATATTTTATTTTTAAAAATTATTAGAAAACAAAATATACATGCATCACTTCAAATTAAGATGACAATATCGGCTTTGAATAGTGAGTCGTCCCTCGACTATCACGTCTGATGGCAGATAGTCCTTGGACTTTCAAATGTCCGTTGACAGTCCCTAGACTATCGCGTTTGGATAAAGTTAGTCTAGAGGATAATCTGATCCACCATATGCTGTCACCTGTCCCCGTACTCCCCAGTTTTTTGTGTCACCAGTAGTCCTTTGATTTTCAGTACAAGATATTTGTGGTAGAAAAACAAAATATTGATTTAGAGGTTGATGTGTATTATCAAGGGACTACTGGTGACACAAAAAACTGGGGAATATGGGGACAGGTGGCAGCATCTGGTGGATCAGAGGATCCTCTGGACTAACTTTATCCAAACGCGATAGTCTAGGGACTGCCAACGAACATTTGAAAGTCCAGGGACTATCTGCCACCAAACTCAATAGTCGAGGGATGACTCATTGTCCAAAGCCTCACAATATCAATACATACTCTTTATATTTTCAAATAATTTTTACTAACTTTTTATATATTTTTAATGATCATACTTATATTATATGATACATCAATTGATTACTATTTTTTACCAATTTAGATGGAGGACCACCCACCTCGTATATATAATTTTATTTAATTATAAAAATTATTTAAACATTTATTAACCAAAACTAATTTGTTTATTTAGTAATGGTCAAACATTTAACATTATGGTTAAAAAACACAGGTAGTATTCTCGTTTTAATATTTTGAAAATAATATTTATTTTGTCATGTACTTCCTTCGAAAATGCAACTGACTATGCATGTTTTCTGAAAAATATATGTCATGTTTTAGTTTTTTTTTGTGGTATATATATGTTGGGAATATCTGTATCGCATATTCCCAATAAATGGTATCAGCGCTCTAGGCCTAAACAGAACGCGATGGTGGTGAAATTTTCGGAAGTCGAATATGATAAACCAATAGTCATGCTCAAGGTGAATGATATGTTATAGAGATCCTAATTCGGAGTGTACGTGGCTCATCAACTAGTGTGGCTTGATTGGAGTGTATCAAGACAATGACACTTGATTTGAATGACGTTAAGGAACAAGACAGTGGTGGTCTAATAAGAGGTGAACAACAACATCTGTAATGCCTCTATGGTTCAGGTAGCCTCATCCTCATTAGAGTAGACGAATGTAAGTCCCAAAGTCCTACATCCCACATCGGTTAAACATGAAAATAACCAGTGGTATATAAGTAAGAACATACCTCAATTATACATATTTTGTAAAAATATTTTATTATTTTATTAATTTTTTAAAACAATATATTCCTATTAAACCTTATATATACATATATATTGTTTTTATTCTATTATTTAAAGGTATTATATATTTGGTTAAGTACCATTTAAGACCCAATACCCAAACTATTATCCAGATGAGACTCATATTTTCATATATCTCCAACTCCAAGAAAGACCCGTTTTGTGAAATATATACTATTGAAGACCCAATAATACCCTAAATACCACTACTCTATAATATAAAAGGCTTTTAAACCTATTCTTCACATTTCCCCCCATTTTTTTCTCTCTCTCTCTCTCTTCGTGAATAAAACAAATACGGCGATTCTTTCATTTTTTTTACTCGATTTTTTGTTTTTATTTTGTTTTCATATGATTTCGATTTGTGTTTTTACTTGATTATGCGAAGATACTCAATGTTTTGTGTGTTTGAAACTCGAATTTGAGCTCGAAATATTTGTTTTTAAAAATATGTTTTCGTAGTGTTTCGATTCGAATTTTTTGTTAGTTTTGAGTTCGAATTATGGTAATGTAGTTTATTTGTAGCATTGTATTAGTGTTTCGTTGATTTTATTGTTTTATTTTGTTTTTTGGGGATTTTCATACGCGTAATAGGTTCTGGTTTTTCAGTGAAGGAGATGCGAAACCTGTATGTTTTTCACTCGTAGATGCAAAGCATATTTTATGATAGATGCAAAACGTTTGGATCTGTACCTACTGATAGTTACGAAACGTGTAATCTTTTCTGGAATGGTAGATGCAAAAAACACGTTCTTGATGGATGCGAAACCTTATTTGTTCTAAAAAAATTATTATTTTTTAATTCATAACATATCATGAGTGGTACTAGTTTGTTCGTCTTAAAAAACAAAACCAATAGTATTTTCGGATTTTTTTTTTCGAGTTATGGTTTAAAAGATACACACTTTTAAAGTCTTAAAACTTTTAGGGCTTCGCAAAGAAGATGCGAAACCTTTTTCGTTGTGATAGATGCGAAACCTGTTTTGTTGTGCTAGATGCGAAACCTTCTTTATTTTGCTAGATACGAAAACTTCTTTATTTTGATTGATGTTAAAACTTCTTTATTTTGATAGATGCGAAACCTTCTTTATTTTGATAGATGCAAAATATTTATTATTTTGATAGATGTGAAACCTTCTTTATTTTGCTAGATGAGAAACCTCTTTGTTTTGATAGATACGAAACCTTCTTTATTTTGACAGATGCGAAACCAGTCACTAGATGTGAAACCATATAATTGAGAAAATGTGTGTAAAATATAATTTTTTAAAAAAAATTCAAAACATATCATGAATGGTACTAGTTTTGTTCGTCTTAAAAAAACAAAACCAATGGTATTTTCGGACTCTTTTTTCGAGTTACGGTTTAAAAGATACGGACCTTTAAAAATTAAAATAAAAAAAAACAAAGAAAGAGAAGTTGGTTACATAGAAGGGTATTTAAGGTATAAAATCTTTTTTTTTCTTTATATGTAATATGTTTGTTGAATGGGTCTTTATTGGTAAGTCTCCCTTATATATTTTTTTTTAGAAGTTAATTGTCCTATTAAAAAGTTAAAATAATGGATACTTTTTAAAATTTTAAAATAAAAATATTTATTACTTTTTTAATGTGTTATTTTTAAATAAAAATTGAAACAAATATACATTGATGTAGCCCATAAAGTCCAAACAAAAACATTTTTTATTTTATTTTATTCAAATATCTTATATTATTTAAATCAAATCTAATTGTATTAAGATTTTATTTTATTTTATTTTTTGAGTAGCTATTATACAAAGCCTCATAAGTTTTTGGAATAATATATTTTTATCTCTTAAAATTTTAATCTCATATGGCTTAAGTTATTTTAAGTTTTTGGAATAATATATTTTTATCTCTGAAAATTTCAATATTTGTTACCTTTAGATTAGGGTTTCATCATGTTATCTTCTTCTTCTATTTCTGTTGCGTCATGAATTTGGTATGAGAGCCTCGGTTCCTGCTACGAGGCAAGCATGTTTCTGAATCCTGATTTCATTTGATTCAAGGTCTAAAAAAGAGAACAACATTTATGGTCATGAAGATCTCGAAGATCGTTTGGTATGCGGGGACACACCAGGCGTTTCGATAAAAAATCGTATTGACTAGTTACAGAAGCAGTTTAAATTGGCTACCAATCGTCAGATCAAGGTAAAACTTGCTTATCGAGATGTTGTCTCATACTAGGTTTTCAAAACCATTTTTTCATCAACTAGACATGGGGATGTTATCTTGAGGCTATGAAAAGGTTTTCGAAACCAATTTTTTCATCAACCGGATGACTTCAATGTGACTTCGAATAAGGAACACTCGAGAAGAATTTATTCTATTACGATAAGGTCAACAATTATAATTCCCAATGTAACAATTGAATAAAATAAAATAAAATAATTTTTATTATTGATGGTGTTGTTGTTGTGAATTCGAGGACGAATTCGAGGATGTAGCCCAAAAAGTCAAAACAAAAACATTTTTAATTTAATTTAATTTTATTCAAATATCTTATATTATTTAAATCAAATCTAATTGTATTAAGATTTTATTTTATTTTAATATATTTATTTTATTTAAATCAAAACTAATTGTATTAAGATTTTATATTATTTTATTTCAATATATTTATTTTATTTTATTGTATTCTAATTAAGGGATTTCAGCAACTATTTTTTTTATTTAAGAGCTTGTATTGAATTAAAAATAAAGAGAATTACAAGGCCTTTTAGGCAATATTACACAAATTTGAAAAACTAGCCGTTAGTTCTATCTTCACCAATCATCCTCAAATTAGCCCCAAAATACCAAGAACCCTAATTTGATAGACTCAAATATCCCAAATTGAAGCTTTCCAGTAAATGAATAGCCTTCAATTTTGGAGGAGCATTTAACCCATTGAAATTCATATTTGATTGAATCTTCATAGTTTCCTTAGCAATCCAATCAGCCCCGAAATTTTGCTCACGATAAACATGACTGATAACCATCTCAGGCTTGATAAGCTTTCTACAACATCTGATAATTTGATCCAGGTACCAAGTGGAGTTACCATATAACAAAAGATTAACAAGAATCAGTGAATCGATATCCACATCAACCTTCTTCATTCTAAGGCTATTGCACAAACACAAGTCGTCAAAAATAGCTCTGCACTCAGCTATAAGAGGAGAGCATTTACCATACAATCTTCCTATACCCATTATAATACTGCCATTGCTATCTCTGATAAGAGCTCCACCTCCAGTTTCATAGTTAAAGGTACAAGCTCCGTCAATATTTAACTTGTATCTGCCTTGCTTTGGATTTTTCCATCTTAGGAACAAAGGCTTAATCGAGATTTTCATTTGATTTACACATCCTAGATTAGCAGCTTCTCTCACAATTCTTCCCCAATGTTTCTTATTCAAAACCTTGGCATGATCGAGACTGGATAAAATGTAGAGGATGTGCCTGATTATAGTAGCAAAGCTGGTGTTTTCATTTCTGATTTTCTTTTTATTTCGCCCTGACCATATCGTCCATGCTATGATTGCAGGGAGGTTATTGAAGATGTCGCAGCTCTTTTGGGAAGCCCAGTACCATTTCATGATGATGTGCCCAATTGTCATATAAGGATGAATCTGAACTCTGAACATGACACTGAAGTGAAGCCAGACAGACCAGGCTTAATGGCAATGCACCATAACATGGTGAGTAGTTTCGATATTATTGCAGTGAACGTATTTAGAAGCAAGATGAAAGTTTTTATTTTGCATAACTTCATCAGTAGGAATCCATTTGTGGAGGACTCTCCATAATAAAAAGCGAACATTTTTTAGGAGTAACTTCATTCCATGTCTTAGCGTAAATTTTTGTAACATTACCTTTATATTTGATGTAGTTCAATGCGTCTATGTTACTGAACTTACCATCTTTCAAAAGAGACCAAAGCATCATATCATTCTTATCAGATAGACAAATCTCCTTGATTTTTTTGATTTCTGTTGAAGTAACCCTTGTGTTGAGTCTGTCAATATCCCATTTACCATCTATCCAGAAGTCTTTTACAGTTTCATTTCCACTATCCCAAAGCAATCTTCTATTGTTTTTGCCACTTATCTTGATGAATGGTTTATCAGAACACCATCTATCATACCAGAAACTCCTCAGCCATCTCTCTAGCATTAATGATACGATTCCATGTTTTTTATTTCTTGTAAGGAGATATAGCCAAAGTAGGGTGAATGGTATCTCTGCAGTATATAGATAGCATATATTTGGCCCATAGAGAATGTTGCTTTCTGAAGTTAACCCAAAGTTTCATTGAATAAACTTGTTGAACATCCTTTAGATTACGAAGGTTTAGCCCACCTTCATTAAGAGGTTTACACAACTTATCCCATCTAGCCCAGTTAATGACTTTCTTGTCATCCTTGCTTCCCCACAGGAATTTATTGAAGAGAGTCTCCAGTTTGTTGATGATGCCAGCAGGCAAGATGGTGTGCTGAAGATAGTAATTGGGAAAAGTGGCAAGAACATTTTGAATTAGAAGCAGACGGACAACAAAAGAGAGATCCAACTTATCCCAATCCAAGATTATGTTCCTGGTTTTATAAATTAAATCTTCAAAGTTTGCAAGTCTTGTATTGATAGCAAGTATTGTGCCAAGGTAACTGAATGGAAGATTTGTATGCTTAATATTCAGCATGTTTTCAATGATAGTTGTTTGTTGAGGATCCATCTTGTTTGAAACGATAATCTTAGACTTAGTAGTGTTGATCTCCTGGACATATACACGCTGATAGTGATACAAGAATGTCTTTATAGATTGCATAGAATTAGTGTCACCATTGTGAAAACCATGAAGTCGTTTGCAAAAGCTAAGCAAGAGATATTATGATTACTTCTAATTTTATATCTGAGATTAGGATTACCATTTGAGATAAGTTTGATGCTTCTTATTAAGTACTCTTCTGCCAAAATGAAGAGACTAGGAGAGAGCGGATCTCCTTGTCTCAAGCCTTGAGAGTTAGGGAAGTAGCCTGTCAGCTCACCATTAACCAAAATCGAAGAAAAAACCTTGCTAATACAGTTGCTAATAAGAGCAGTAACGTCAGCATTAAAACCAAATAAATGTAGAATGTTGAAGATAAACTTATGGTTGAGTTTGTCAAATGATTTGGTCATGTCTGTCTTAATGATGACATAGCCTCCCTTTCTTTTGCTATTAATATCAAAACATAAATCCTGAGCTAAAAGAATTGTGTCTTGAATGCATCTCCCTTTAACAAACCCACCTTGCTCTTCAGAGATTAACTTAGGCAACATCATCGATAGTCTGTTATTGATGATTTTCCACCACAATCCTTGAGAGCATGGTGGTAAGACTGATAGGCCGATAATCTTGCCATTTGTTGGGATTATCAAGCTTAGGGATTAAACAAATCGTTGTAGCTTTAACCCCATTAGGCAGCTCATACCAATTGAAAAGCCTTGAATAGCTTTGCAAAGATCATTACCAACAATAGCCCAGCATTTCTTATAGATTTCACCATTGAAACCATCAGGTCCTGCAGCAGACACAAAGTTTAAAGATTTAATAACATCATAAATTTCATCAGCATCAAGAATACTAGTTATGCTATTATTGTCTTTCTTAGTAACCAAAGTAGGAATAGCATTCATCAGCTCAGGATCCATCTCATCACTAATAAAATGGGCAAGTAGAGCTTTAAAGTACTCAATAGAAGAATTCCCAATATCCTCCTTAGTAGTTAACCAGTTACTATCAACTTTAATTCTATCAATCCTGTTCTTCTTTAGTCTCTTCTTCACAAAACTATGATAGGCAGATGTATTCCTATCACTATCCTTCAACCAGGTAGCATGAGCTTTCTGCCTCCAATACATTCCTTCTCTATCCAAAAGTAACAGATGATTTTGCCTTGCCTCCTCAATAGAAGTTCTGTTTACAACATTAGAATTATTTTGCAATATAGATTCTCTAATCTTAATGGTTTCTTCAGATTGCTTAATGGCATAAAAAATGTTCCCAAAAGTACTCTTATTCCACTCTTTCATCATATTTTTCAGTCTTTTTTGCTTAATCCAGAAATCCATAATAGGATTTCTCACATCATCAGTCTCATTGCCAGTCCAACTCTCTTCTACCATCTTCAGAAAGTCAGGGTGAGTAACCCACATGTTCAAAAATTTGAACGAAGCTTTAAATCTTTCAAGACTAGAAGACACTTTGATAGTAATGGGGCAGTGATTTGAACAATTTTTAGCATGATGAGAGACAGAAGTAGATTCAAAGAAGTTCAACCAGGAGGTGTTATATAGAACACGATCAAGCCTCCTCCATTTGTGCCCATTTGACCAAGTAAAGGACAACTAGTATATCCAGCATCAATTAAACCACAGTCCACAATGAGACTATTAAACTCATCCATTCCCCTTTGATTAGTTGTAGAACAAGAGAGCTATTCATGAATGTTAGAAATAATATTAAAGTCACCAAAGATAATCCACTCATGAGAATGATTATCCAGGTTTCTAATAGAATCCCAAAGCGAAATTCTTTGATCTCTTTTACACTTCGCATAGATAACAGAAATCAGAAAAACTTTATTCAAAGAAGGATGACACACTTTAAGATAAAGCATCTGCTCATTATCAAAAACCACCTCCACTTTGTAATCATTATGCCAAAACACCCTGATTCTATTATTAACATTGCAACTATACCCACTGAGCTTCAACTTCCTAGCAACCAAATGCATCTTTTCAGGCTTAACAAAAGGCTCATGGATAGCAACAAAACTAGTTTTGAACGAAATAACCATAGACTTTAATCTTTGAATCGTTTTCTTATTAGCAAGAACCCTTGCATTCCAATTCAGAATTTTAATAGTCATTATTATGAAGAAGATTTATTGGCTCTTTTGAGCTTCATAAGTTTTGAAGATATCGGTCCCTTGGAATTCCATATTTTCGACACCTTCTTATTCTTCTTTAAATCCTGTCTTTTCAGATTTACCTCTTCAAACTTGTCTTTCACTGGAGAACTAACAAGGTTGCAATCATTCCTTGGAGAGCAATGTATTTCTTCACTTAGAGTTTCAAACATGTTTCTTCTTTCAATCGTTTTCAAGGCATCTATCATTTCATGTTCATTAACAGGATCAGGATTATGATTTAAAGAAGAAGTGCCAATATCTAAATTAATTTTACCCAAACAAACAGAATGACTATCAGACTCCAAATCTTCTTGCAAATTATTCTCCAAAATTTTGTTAACCACAATCGATTTAAGCAAATGACCAGACTCATTATTATTGACAGAAGCAGATTGATTCGACTGTTCACAAAGTTTATGCATATCCTGAGGATTATTGTTATCAATATCATTGTTGGGGAGTTGAGAACAAGATGTTTGACCAGGAACACTTGTAGCAGATATGGTTTGATCAGAAAGATAAACTTGATCTTTTCTTGAAATCTTTTCATCAGAAAGAAGTTTCTTGCATTTATCATTCGAATGACCAATATGGGCACAATTAATGCAGTACAAAGGAATATTATCATTTACAAGATCAATCCAGTAACTATCAGCCTCACCAAACTTTATTTACACTTTGTGAACTAGAGGCTTGGAAATATCAACTTCAACCCAAAACCTGCAGCAGTTTTGCCTAGCCTTATTAACAGAAGGCACCCAAACCTTCAAATAAGTTCCTATAACCTTCGCAATTTCATTGATAGTAGAATTATTGAATAAAAATTCAGGTAAACTTGGAAGAGAAACCCAGATAGGAGTATAAGGGCACTCAAGTTTTGGATCAAATCTTGGTGTCCATTTCAACAAACGCATTGTTTTGTTACCCAAAACCCAAACATTTCTTGACCAGAGCTTCTTGAAATCTTCCACCTCATTAAATTCAACAAAAATATGTCTTTAATCCCAAACAGAAATACTATAGTTTCCAGTAAAATTGAACTTAGTCAAGAATTTCTTGAAGATCTCCATAGTGGGTTTATCAGTAGCAAACTTGGCTATTAATGTATGTTTCGATATCTTCATTAACAGATCTTTATCATTTGGATCAAACGTAATAACTGGGAAGTCATTCTTTACAGAAACAGAGACGTTCGAATGAACAAACTCTGCTTTCTTGGGCTTTAACTTATCTGCGTAAGAGCCTTTATGCAAATTTTCGCTGATTTTCTCCTCAAAGACCGGATTACAAAAAACATTACAATCATTACCAGGTAACTCAGAATTCTGCATACAATCTTTGTTTTCCAAATTTCTCGGATGAGACAGAGCTGTTTTCCTAAGCGTAGGAAATTCCTTCATTGAAGCAATCTTGAAGAATTTGGACATCCACGAATTTGAATGAACAGCAAATTAGCATTCACTCAAATACTGATTCTAGAGAAGAAGAATCAAATCATTCGAAAAAACAGACTCTGTTCTTGGTCAAGAACAGAGTTTTCCTCCAAGAAACGCAAGAGCCATTTTTTTCATGTCCTTCAAAATTCCTAGGGTTTTGAGCAGCTAATATATAAATCCTTAAGTTATTTTAACTTTTTGGAATAATTTATTTTTATTTTATGAAAATTTTAATTTTTGTTACCCTTAAATTAGGGTTTCATCATGTTATCTTTGAATTAGATCGTTGCTTCTTCTATTAAACCTTATATATATATTGTTTTTATTTTATTATTTGAAAGTATTATATGTTTTGTAGAAGTTTATTGTCCTATTAAAAAGTTAAAATAATGCATACTTTTTACAAATTTAAAACAAAAAAATATATTACTTTTTTTATGTGTTATTTTTAAAAAAATTGAAAAATATACATAAATAATATATAGATATAACTACAACACGTATTATCACACTATAATTATGAGACATTATTCATCTTACACCTTTTTTTGGTTGCATTTGGTTAATTGTATATTTCTTTTGTCCAATTTAGTTTAAATTTATAAAATTTATTTAATATATCTTATAATTATGGTTTATTTTCTCTAGTTATACTATGTATATTTTTTGTTAAGGTCCCAAAGGGGGTAGCCGAGTTGGTTCAGTATGACATTCTTATGACCAAAAGGTCATGAGTTCGAGTCCCTCTACATACGCTTTCTCGGCTGAGCCTGTCACCTTGCGTGGTTTACCTTCTGGCGTTGGTTTGCAGGCTATCGCGTCAGACTGAGGGTTTACCCTGTGCGCACTCATTGCACTCTAAGTAGCGGCTGCGGGTTCCCTCCGAAAAAAAAGAAAAGATTTTTTGTTAAGAAAAATAAGATTGTTAAAGATGGTTATGGAATCAAGTTTTATCGAATCTCATCTTTATTTTTATTACACTCTGAGTAGCGGCTGCGGGTTCCCTCCGAAAAAAAAGAAAAGATTTTTTGTTAAGAAAAATAAGATTGTTAAAGGTGGTTATGGAATCAAGTTTTATCGAATCTCATCTTTGTTTTTATTACACGCTTTTCAATGCATTTGTTTAATTGTATATTTTTTTGTCTAATTTAGTTTAAATTAAATATAATTATAAAATTTATTTAATATATCTTATAATTATGACTTATAATTTTCAGTTATATTATATAGATTCTTTCGTTAAAAACAGATGGTTAAAGATTAGTACATAATCAAGTTTTCTCGAATGACATTCCATTGTAAAATTTTAACTATATCACTGTTTTTATTTAAAAACAGTAAATTATAATCGGTAATACTAATTCTATTCTTATATAAGATGAATGCATATTCTTTCCTCGCATAATTTGTAACAATAATTATATTTTCACATAACATCGGTGCCAGAGACTACTAATAAAGATTAAATATATAAAGTATGCCCTTAAAAAAGAGAGTGTTATTTGAAAAAAAAATATGTTTAAAAATCATGTTATTAGATTGAATTTGGATGGATGGTATCTCAAATAGATTAAGATAAAAAAAACTGAATCATCAATAAAGTCTAGTTATAATTAGAATATGTATTATTATTCGTGGTAATTATTAAAAGTTTTGGTTGCATGTTATCTTATTATTTATTTTGGTTAAATATTTTTTAAATATATTTTTTGAAGTTAAATTTGCAACCTTATAAATTCGATTTTTATATATGTTAGTTTAGTTTATTAATTTTATTTAATATAATTTTTATTATTCGATGTAATATTTTAATTATATTATAAATAATTTCCTTTAATACTAATATTAATATTTTATTTTATTATTAAAATTAAATTGAATATATATATATATATTTTGATATATCTAGTGGGGTCCTTATAATTTTCTTTATAATTTGTGTTTCAAATTTTATAATATAATAGCCGTCAAGTTATTTTTGAATCATCTCTAATATTTGAGAAGATCTTTGGGCCATGTATACTTAATGTATTTAATTTTTTTTTTCTATTATCAACCTCAATTATTTTTAGTTGGATCGATGTGAGATGCGAGACATAAATGTTATCTTCCTCATAAAAATGCAGTAAAACTTTCCTAAAACACAAATTAGTTTTATTTCTCCAAACAATCTTTAATCCTAAACCTAAAAGCACATTTCAAATTTAATTATTATTTTTATCCCTTTCTATCTATCATAGACTATGGGATTGTACAAGACACATACTTGGCCTTCTTCATAAAAATGCAATAAAAGTTAGCTAAAACAAAAAATCATTTTTTTCTCCCCAAACAACCCTTAATCTTAAAGCTGGAAACCTATTCCAAATGTAAATTTTATGTTTTATCTCTTCCATTATAGTTTACGGGTTTACAATTCAATTCCATTACTTGTATATACTCTTTCAAAAATTTAAATTCATCAATTTCACAAGAATTTAAAAAAAATATGAAATTTAAACAAAAAAGTCGAGAGATTTTTCATGATTCCATTGAAGATATGAAAAGAAAAATAAGAACTGCATCAAGAGATAAGAAATAAAATATTAAAATAAGAGAGAGAGAGAGAAAAAAAAAACAGATAAAAAAAGAAGAATCTCCAAAAAAAACATAATTTTATTTTAATGCAACTATCTAATTTCGTAAAACAAAATAGCTTTATATAGTTAGTAAGAATATTTGAGTGTTACAAAAAAATTGGATAATAAGTATTATTTTTAAAATTGACTGGGCGTTAGGTAGTAGCAAATGATAGTTGAGATAGTAAATAAGAAATATGTTTGCTTTTGGGTGATTATTGGTACTTAAGCTTATTTTAAATAATAAATTTTTAATTATATTTAAAGAATTAATTAAATGATATTTTTTCTACCAATTTAAATTGCTTTTAACCTCATAGATTAAAATATGGCGAGTTACCCAAAAATACCGAGTCAAGTTTATCATTACCAACTAGCACTTAAAAATGAGAGGTTACCACCAGGTAGCCCAACCAACTACTTTACCTAAAATAATATTCACCTTATCTTTTCTTCTTTTTTTTTAAAAATTTTTGAATTTTTTATATTATAGTTCGAAAAAAATTCGAAAGTAGCATTGACTTTGATTTTTTAAGACAAACAAAACTAGATCCATGAATAATATTTTTTTGATTTCTTTTACCAGACCCAGATATGTTGGTTTTGCATCTCGCATAATCAAGTAGGTTGGTTTCACATCTTACATCATCAAGTAGTACATGTCTTTCATCTCTCAGTTACATCATACCTTGTCTCACATATCTCTAATAGCACATGTCTCACATCTCTCTATTACATCATGACTTGTCTCGCTTCTCTTTATTTTATCATGCTTTGTTTCTCATCTCTCGCCTCTCCGTTATATTATGCCTTGTCCCGCATATCTCCATTTCATCGTAAATGGTCTTGCATATCTTTAGTAGGACATATATTATATCTTTTTAATTCATCATGCGTCGTCTCTCCAATAATACACGTCTCACATCTCTATATTATATTATGTCTTGTCTTGCAGCTCTTTATTTCATCATACCTCGTCTCTCGTCTCTCGCCTCTTTTCTCTCGTTTTTCGTCTATCATCTCTCCATTACATTATGTCTTGCCTCGTATCTCTTTATTTCATCATGCCTAATCTTGCATAGTATTACATATGATGCATCTCTCGATTTCATCATGCATTGTCTATGTAGTAGTACATATCTTGAATCTCTCTATCACATCATGCCTTATATCGCACATCTCTTGTAGTACATATCTCGTGAATCTCTATTACATCACATCTTATCATGAATTTTATCTTATCTTTCGTTTCGTCTCTTACATTATGTATGGTCTCGCATCTCTCTAGTAGTATATGTCTCACATCTCTCTATTACATTATGCATTGTCTCTCTCTATTACATTATGCATTGTCTCTCATCTCTCGATTACATCACACGAGACCAAAGAATGCATAAGTGCAAAGCGAGACCAAACAAACGTAGTGGAAGACCATCCTAACTGGGTCTAATGAAAAAGAATATCATTCAAGGATTTAGTTTTGTTCATCCTAAAAAACCTAAGCCAAAGGTAATTTTGAATTGTTTTTTATAGAGTTGCAGTTTGAAAGATAATTAAAAAAAAAGAAAAAATAGTTAACATCTAAAGATACTTTTAAAAATACGCTAGAAAGAGGGGTCGAACCTCTGACCTTGTGGTTAACAGCCACACGCTCTAACCAACTGAGCTATTCCAGCTGGGTTGACATTTAAGTAAATGATATTCTTATATATTACTTTAGTAACGTAAATGTGTTTATACTTTAGTTTGTATATATAATTTAATTATAGGCACATGATATTCATTTATGTACACAACTAAAAATATAAAATTTTATATATAAAAGTATATATAACAACTTATCTAATATCTGAAATCTTGCACACCAATTCAAAACTAGACGACTATAAATAGAATTTGGGAAGATAATTCATTTTTTCATGCGACAACCAATAAAGTGTACTTATTTAAATTTGCATTCTCTTGTTTTATTTTATTTTAAATATGTTATTGTGTGCTAGGTTTTCTTACTAATTCAAAAATATTGTATCGTAATTAGATTATCCAGCACTAAGAAACGAAAATACTTTGATGTCATAACAAATATTAAGACTAACAAGTAATACATATCAATATGTAGTGAAATTAACCACACTTTTATCTCACAATTTAGGAAGTTAGATATGCGTTAATTTGGCAACCTGATCAAATAATTAAACCAATCACCCGTGACTTTTAAGGGATGAAACCATCAAACATAGGAGATAAAATGACGCTAAAAGTTCCAGTGTCTGTATAACAACGTATAGATATATAAAATGAAACAAAATTAAATTAAATGACATAAATAAAAATTATTATTGCTAACAAACAATATTAGTACCAATCGACAATTATTATAAAAAGAATAACATGTTGATTTATAATCAAGTAACCCGTTTTTTTACCATTACCCATCATTGTGCCTCATTCACCATGTTTAAAGACTTCATATTTTCTTTATTAAATACCTACAATTTGTTTCCATATCTCATATCTCCTAGTATCTCCAGGATATATATTTTTGTTGTTATCAACATGTTTGCTCAAAACTTCTTATAGACAACGACCATGATGTTCATTTTATTTATTGAGGGTTTTAATACGAGTTCGTATTCAATTTTATTTAGTTTTTGGATAATTTTTTCATATTTTTATTGTCAATTTTATTTTTAAAATCTTCCTCAAATTTTCTCCTTAACTCTTTTAGTTCCCGACCTTTTTTTAGTCTCGTTTTTCATAGTTTCTAAAAATTTTGGCAACAATTTTAAACAATTTCGAAAACCTTTGAATATCCATGGATAAGTTTGTATATTTTTTTAACTTTGTTTATCTTTTATTTGTCGATGTTGAATATATTTAGCCGAGCACTCTAAGTTTCCAATAACATATACCACCACTTTTAATTGCTCTTTTTGTAAATTAGTCATACCTACTTTATCCTTGGATATTTGTTCAAAATATAAGCCTCTCGAACTATTATCATTGTATAAGATTTCATCTTATTTACGCATAAATTATTTCAAAAATTCATAACTGATAAGTACTTGCTTTAGAATACGTCAATCAATGTGAACAATTTTCCTTATTTCTTTAATTATTTTATTATTTTCTCCATCATACTATAGTTGTGCTTTTATGCCCGGTATCTCTGACTTGTAGGAACCGCGAGTTGATAAAATCATTGTTATATATAATTTAAAATTGTTCTTGAGGTTTAACCAAACTTGTTTTCTTCAAAACATGTTTTCAATGATAACTTATTTATTTTTTAATTCATGTTGTATATGCACCAAAACATTAAAATAATTTATATTTTTACTATAAAAACATATTTTTTATAAAAACTATTTTCATGTATAGTGGGTGAAACTTAATAGCCATATTAATATAATAATTAATTATTTTGACAATGATGAACATGTCTTCTAAAAAAACTATTCTTTATCTCAAAACTTCTTAAATCAATTCTTTTATTGTTAAAATTGTGGCCCGATGATGATTATGTAAATAAATCATCTTTTTTTACTTATTCGGCAAATTGGGTGAAGAATAAGATGATTTAATTTAATTGCAGATATATAAGGAAGTCAAGTCAAAGGTTCAGGTGATATGAAGAAAGAATTGAACATCATGAATGTAACCATACAGAAGAGATTGAGTAGGTGGAAGGTGAGGACGATGACAAATATGATTATGGTGATAAAACAAAATTATAGCTTTAATTCAAGTAATGATGAGAGTCTTACCAGCTAAACAATTTATATTGATGATGAGAAAGATAATAACGGTGGAAGTTTATGTTACCGTGAGCTCAAAATGACTATATCCAAAAATTAAAAGCATAAACATTACTGTTGAAACTAGAGTGCGTGAACATTATTACTGGAACTTAAGTGCATGAATATTATTGCTTGAACTTAAGTGCAAAAATATTAACTGTTGAAACTTAAGTGCATGCAAATATTTTTGAAAATTAAGTACATGAACACTAACTACTGGAGCTTAAATGCATGAACATTAACTATCGAAACTCATGCGACAGATGATTTGAAAGGAAGGGTTGGCTGCTACAAGATACTTCTATGATTTCTTTAGCATTAGATTTTGATATAATTTGATAAATCTATATATATATGCTAACTAATGTCATTTATTAATATGCATTTGATGTAGGTCTGTTTTAAATTTATCAATTTTAGTACATACAATAAAGGTTTCAATCATTTGTTGCCTAATTGTTAGTTGTTTGTTGTAACAAATTATCATATGTTATCGTGAGCCTAAATTTCTTTATAACATAATATTTAGTTATATATATATGAAAAGGTACAAAACTGGGGTGATCTAAGTTTCAGAGAAGAAAAGAAACACTGTAAACCGAAAGTTCCCAATTTAAGCTTGTAATATGTTATGAGAAGACGTGTAATAAAGTGTGTAATAGTTTGTATTATTTATATTTATTGAGTTTCCTTATAATCCTAAATCTGTAAAATCAGTGTTATGTTTCCCGTAAAATGTATGATTTCTCCATAATCTAAACCACTCTCTTGTGTTGTGTGATTGATTTTATTTTTCATATTCTTTTGTTATACTTTGTTGTTTATGAGTAAATTGCTAAATAGTTGGTAATGTGCTATTGTTTGTGTAGGTTGTCTTCACCATAATAAGTTTTGACAATAATGTGCCAGACCAGCGAGTAAAGAAAGGTACCAAAGGTTGGTGGGGAAATTGATTTACCTGGCTCATACTCGACCCGACATTGCATACGTGGTTGGAGTAGTTAGCCAGTTCATGCATCATCCTTAGGAACACCATATGGATTCAGTAATGAGGATTATTCGATATCTCAAAGGCACACCAGGAAGAGGCATATTTTTTTTTTAAAATGGACACCTTGATGTTGAAGTATTCACAGATGCTGATTATGGAGGGAATCCTAACGATAAGCGATCAACTACTGGCTACTTTACTCTTCTTGTAAGTAACTTGGTGACTTTGAGGAGTAAGAAACAGAAAGTAGTATCACTGTCAAGTGCTGAATCAGAATTTAGAGGAATCATTAAGGGGATTACCGAGATACTTTGGTTAAAGAAGATAAGGAAAGAAATCAGATCCCCTCTGAAGTGTCCAACTCAGTTAATGTGCGATAATAAAGTTGCGATTAAGATTTCAGAGAAACCGGTACAGCACGATAGAACAAAGTACGTTGAAATAGATAGGCACTTCATAAAAGAAAAGATTGATGATGGGACAGTCGAACTTCCGTTTGTTAGATCCGAAGACCAACTGGCAGACATCTTGACAAAAGCGGTTGTTGCAAGAACATTCGAATCTATTTTATCCAAGTTGGGTATTGGTGATCCCACTACACAAGTTGAGGGGGAGTTTTAGAATATTCACGCAATAACATATTTTTAGTGCGCTAGCATGTAACACATTCACGCTGCATAGTATTAAAAATGTTTGTCATGTTTGGATATTGTTAGAATATTCAGTGTATTAAGTTTCCTTGTATATGCCTCTAAGTTCTCTATATATTGAGAGCCTTACATGGGTTTATTAATATAAAAAACAGTTCAATACAAATAGGAACATTTTCTAATAAACACAAAACCCTAGCCGCCTCCTGCGGCTACTTCTCTCTTTATTGTTTAACAATTTATATTTAGTAAGGTATACATTTTATTTATGTTTGAAAATGTCAGTGCGTATTTTTTTGGATTTAAGATCTCAATATGGTTTGACACACTTTTTAAAGCGTATGTATTGCAATATTGAATAGGATGATGCAAGATACAAATTCATTAAAATAATTCTACAATTAGCACGTTAAACCAATTATAATTAATCAAAATGAATATTTAAAAAAGTTTACTTTGAACTCTTTTTTCTTTTTGCTAATGGATTTGATGTTGTTTGTTATATGATTTATATTCTTGTAATAACCAATTTCGAATTTGACAATTTGGTAGCTCGTTACAAACACTATTTTACAATCACATTATATTTTCTAGATTTTTAGGTGTATCAATGTGTTTGTACTATTTTCTCATTTTGTATGAATTGGATATGAATATGCATGATTATGATATTAATCATTAACAAAATTTAATTTTTTAACTAAAAACTCACTCGATGCTTACAATTCACAAATAAATTTGAGTCTAATGTCCTTTTTGTTATAATACATCTCCTATGAGTTGAATTATTAGTAAATACGTGAATTTGGGTTAGATATTTTAGTTGACTAGTATCTTACAATATATTTGAGTGGTTTTATATGCTAAAAACTTGGTCATCCAATACATGACTTCATTGCATGATTGATACACAATTGATTTTTATTTTTTTATTAGAGCACTGAATATGGGTTAAAAGCCGAGATCCATTGTCGAGGAATAGAGATGCTACCAAACAGAAATGGGTTGAGGTGATGATGAACTGGACTTGGCTAAGGTTCCATCTAACCAAGACGGGCCAAGATAAAAGGTCGATCAAAGTTGAATCTATCGAGACAAGAGGTCGGCCAAAAGATGGAGTTATAGGCAAAGAGGCTGATAAAGTCAAGGTTGGTAATAGAAAATGTTGAATTGAGTTTGAAGGAGGTTTTTTATATTAAAATGATTGTGTAAAATTTGCAAAAACCCTAGTATCAAACAAAAAATAGTCTGTCAACAACCTATCGACTGAACTGAAGTAAGAGGACTTAGCCTGCTTGGTAGGATTTTACGAGTGTTATGCCTGAAAAGCATGTTAAATATTCTTGCCAAATAATTTCTAAATAAGTACCTTAATTATCCAATTTACGATGTTTAGTAATTTTGGTATTTTTCTTCCGATCCATAACTATGTTCTATATATTTTTTAAAAAATTAAATATTTTAAACTTTATAAAAAATATAAAGTTTCTTACTAAACTTAGATTTAATATATATTTAATAAATAATATATATATATACATTAACTATCCATAAGTAAGCTTATTTCTTAATAAGTAGACGAAAAATCATTTATGACTATCTAATACCACAATAAAAAAATTACATATTACCATCTAATATTTGAGATATTTAAATATCAACGCTATCTTTATATTTAGATTAATCAATTCTTTCTCTATTTTTTTTATTAAACTTTATCCTTTTGTAACTTTATTTTTCTCTTATTAGCTTATTTTTATCTCAATAACATTCAGCTAGAGCGATCAATTTCTCTATAATTTCAATGATTATATTTTACAATTTTTTGTTTGATTTTATGAAACAAAACGTAGGCATGTTTTTTATTTTAATTTTGATTATTGTGATACAAAGTTTACATGATTTATGCTTGGATATATAATTTTTTTTATTTCTAAGTTATCCGCTGTGATCAATTTTAATTTTGAGCTTTATAGGTTCTTGGTTTATATTTTTATTTGGATTGAGAAATTAGGCTTATTTTGACTTTTGAAAACTAAACTTATTTTTTACTTAAGAGACTATACTTATTTTAAATTGCACAAATCAGGATTATTTACACTTGCAAAACTAAGTATATTTGGTATATTTGGAATTGAGAAAACTATGCTTAATTTGACTTGTGAAAACAAGAATTATTTTTACTTGTGAAAAATCAGGTTTGTTTTTACTTACATAAACTATTTACATTCTCACTTGTGAAAACATACAAACTAGTATGACAACTAGAAATATAGGCTCAAACCGCTAAATAATCCCTTGAATATCCCATTTCTTTCATTTAGTCCATCGATTTCAAAATCACCAGTGATAATCTCTAGACTTAGCAAAAAAATATAAATTTACTCTATGACGTTAAGAAAAAGACCACTCATCAGTGAGTAAATTTATAAATTTTGCCAAGTTCGGGAGAAACGTTATAAATTTTGAAAGTCGATAGACTAAATTTATAGATTGTGCAAAGTTCAGGGGCCTTCACCGATGATTTTGAAGTCGATGGACTAAATGAAAGAAAATGGGATAGTCCATAGACTATGCAACTATCTAAGCCTGAAAATATATACAAAGACTACATATAAATCTATTTTAATTTTCAAGAGGACCATCGGTAAGATCAGATCAAGTGCGAATTGGATCATGCACTACGAGATCTACACAAACATAGCAATGCATTTGAATTTATAAAACAATTTTACGAAAAATATGAAAAATAATTGCAAAAATCATTTACAAAATACTTGTTGAATTTGTTTTCATAGCGTATAATTATTGACTCTTTTTTTCTCATCTTTGAAATATATAAAAACATATTTTTTTTTATATATTATTCCGACTTACGAATATTATTTTATGATGTATTAAATTGTTATATCAGTTTTGTTTTAAAAAATATTAAATTTTATTTATGTTCGAGATATATCTAGAAGCTTTAAGTTTGATCCGAAAAGTATTATAAAAATGCATTTTCTAATATTCATAATGAAAAAAAAAAAATCAATCTTACTATTCATAGTTATGATTTTAGGCAAAAATACCCTCTGTACATTTCACACATAGAAATTGAATTATTAAACATAATTATCACAACTATAAAATTGAATTATTAAACATAATTATCACAACTATAAAGAGAAAATATTTCTTTCTTTCTAGAATTATATTTTAATTGACATTCAAAACAATTTATTTTAAAAACCCCACCTTAAATATTCAATTCTAAGATAACTCTCCATAGTTGATTCGCTTCTCTCTCTCAAACACATAAATTTTTTATTCGAAAAAAACATAAATTGGATTTGAATTTATTTTTAAATATGTTATAAAGTAGGTTAGGGTTGTTTGGCGTTGGAAATATATTTTAGACTCCATATATGATCAATTTTGACAATCAAATCAAGTGAAATCAAACCTTAATAAATAGTTTTTTTATTCACATTCGTTGTTAACAATTTCAAACAAAAGAATGACAAAAGTTACCATATAAAGATACAAAATTTAGTCTGTAAATATATAATATTTTACAATAAAGTTGAATTGTATCACCTATTCAAATTCTACAAAATTTTACGAGGTTCACAATATAAATAAGGGTGAAACTATTTCTCCATCAAACTTTTTATTTCCTCCATAAATCTAAAAAAGCCCCACTTTGATATTTCCTTCATAAAGAAAATACAAAATTAACTCTTCATTCACCAAAATAACATTTTATTTAGTTCTTGACCAAAAACTCATTATACTCACAAAGTTCATTAACTTCTCTACCACTTATATATTGTATATTATTTATGGGATAAATGACCAAATTTATTCTTAACATTCTCCCTTAAACTTGATCCGCAGAATGTATTATGCCTCACTCAATACACACCCAACGCATGGCTTAGAATGCAGGTTGCAACCTTGCTCTGATACCATGTTAAAATTTATTTCACCTACTAATGCGATATTGTTTCGTATAGGCCTGGTGCTCTGATACCATTTGTTGGATGACGACCAAAGTCTCACATCCCACATAGATTAAATATGGGAATGATCAAGTCAATTGAGATGAGGTTATAATGATACTTTCTTCGAGAGGAGGATTGTTAGGGAGGCGATGCTTATTCCGGCTCATCTTCGAGCCACTTTAATAAATCCTCATCTCGAATAAAGTATCACTTTAGTCTCATCTCAAGCTGAATTTTATCCGTCCACTCTAATCAGACTAGGGTTCCCTGAACCATAGAGGCATTACGAACACCAGCCACTCCATAAATCATGGCATTAATTTATGCCAACATTCCAACCAACAATCAGCGCCATTTATTTCTCCATCCCAACTTTGTTTTCTAACAACCTTCAAATCCTAACCCTACTTTGATTTCGAACAGCCTCTCAATAGTATAAATTATAAGCCTTCAAATTCTAACCCCACTTTGATTTTGAACAGCTTCTCAATACTATAACCTTACTTCAGCTTATCCACAAAACTTAACCGTCAGTGTTTGAACAACCTCTCTCGATTTCGAAGAAAGGTAGAAATCAATTTTATTTTTTTAAACTATAGTATTCTTTGATGCAAGGAATCGATTCGTTCAATGAGTTACATGAACTCGAAAAACAAATTGAGCGATTTCTTGTAACTCAATGAAAAAATGAAACGATTTTTTTATTGTTGATATATGAGAAATGATTTTTTTTCTCAGATATGTTTCTAACATCCTATAAATATTTTTTGTAAAACTATGTTTTGATTTTCTTGTAATTTGATTCGTTCAATGAGTTACATGTACCAAATTAACTCGATATGAGGAACAATCGAGTTCCTGTAACTCAATGAACAAATCGAACGATTTATTTTATCGACTTCACCTGATAAACGTTTTATTTCCTCAGATTTGGTTTCGAACAGCCTAACAATATTTTTTAAACTATGTTTTCTGGTAACTCAATGAACAAACATTTTGTTTAAAACTATGGTGTTTATTTTTTGGTAACTCATTTCTTATTACAATCGTTTTGTTTATCGACTTCATTTGATAATATTATGTTTTTCCCAGGTATTCAAGCAACATTCAAATATTGAAGCAAGATTAATGTTTTTTTTTAAATTTTGGTATGCTAATTTCATGGCTCGTGTTTCTCTATATTTGTAGGTTAGATGACAGAAACATGAACCGTTATTGCAAGTATATCACCCACTTAAACCCAGTTAAACCCAAATCGTTAAATCATGGTTTTTTTCCTGATCGTTGCAGGTATATCATTTGGGTTGAAGGGTAGAAAGATCAATATCATTTGCTTTACAAGATTTCTATCAGTTGATTAATCAGTCTTCATTTGAAATAAGCAAATTGATTAAATGGTTCATAGTTTGTTAAATAGTTTAGTTTTGTGTTTACAGTTTTAAGTTACTTTGTTTTGTAAAGAAGTTTTGTGTTTGCTGTTTTATGTTAATCTTTGTTTGTTGTTTATGTTTTACTGATATTTGGTTGAATTGTTGACGTTGTTATACTTGACGTATTTTTTGAATTGTTAATGTTGTTAGTGTTGCTACTAATCTTGAATTGATGATGTCAAACTGTTAAAGTTGCTGTTAAATTTTATGACTTATAATTTTGTTGTTTACTTGTTGCTTTTGAATGAATAAAATCATTTGATGACGTCGAACTATTAAAGTTGCTTTTAAAGTTTTGGACTTATAATGTTGCTCTTGAATAAATAACTTGAATTGATGTTGTTTTACTGCATTTTGGTTTATTTTGGTGTTTTGGTGTGGTGTATGTTATATGTTATTGTCATATTATTGTTGTCATATTGTTGTTGATTCACTTGTTTTTAAAAACCTGCATGTAAATTCAAACCAACAACTCATAATTACATGTTTTTTTAAAAATGCATGTAATTCTGAGGCAGTACCTCGCAAACATGTTGTTTTTTTAAACATGTAAATCCGAGACAGTGCCTCATAAATACATGCTTTGTAAAATAATAATTGTATTTTTATGTTTCTAATAATTTTATTGATTTTAGTTACTTATAATTTTTGTTAATTTCGTATATGGACCAAAAAAATTACTAAATAGTATTTTTCGTGGGTCTTCATCATCTGCGATAAATACCGAAAACGAGCCGAATATTGTTGAGACGCCACAACCACTTGAAATTGCTGCTCACAAACCTATATCTCGTTCTATTAGACATAATCGGTGGGGTGCAAGGAGAGAACCATCTCCGGTTGCGATACCGCAATCAGATTCGGAAGATGTGGAAATCGATGAAGGCATAGACAAATCAATTTTACTAGCTGAGAAAGAGGACTTTTAACATGATTTCTGCACATGTACCACTACAAATGTTTTACAAATAGTACTATCGCCGATAAAAAGGTATTTTTAACTTGAATTGTCGTTAGCACGTTTACTGTCTTTACATTCAGTCTTAGTTTTCTCAACGGATGCATGGCTTCAGATCTTCTAGGTTCAAATAGTTCATGGAGTTTCCTTATGATATGTAGTCGATGATCGTGATCATACCCACAGATTAAAGAACCAATCGCTATTATTTCTTCCTCGATGAAATCATCTTCTTTATATGCGCCAAGCTTCATAATCCTTAATGTTGTCCACCTCTTATCGACCATACTTGTATCAAACATACGGTGCTGCATTATCAATAAACCAACCTCGCATGCACATGACAAACCGTGAATGCTTCTAATAACACATCTGCATTCAGATTTATCGTTCATTATTTGTTTTGCCCTTTCATATTGCTCTTTCATAATTTTGAGAGAAAATTTTGACGCGAAACGTCTAATAACCTCGAATATCCAAGCATCATACTCAAACTGGGAGAAAAACGCACACTTTTCAAATGGTTCTTTTATATTTGTGTGTTGCATCTTTAGTAAAGAATCAACATTTATCCAAAATGCATCAAATGTTAGCAAGCTCGTCCCGATGTACCGTTTCAAGGTGGAATGCGAACTCTCCGCTCTATAATTTATGAGAACAACTGTTCATTAAAAATGCATAAACATTATAATAATTTCATTACATTATAACTATTTTGTCTTACCGATTCGTTGTGTTGTATCCGAAATGTTTGAATATGTTAGTGTATGCATAAAAAAACATTTCACCGTAAGGATGTTTGAGCCATGTTTGAGTGTAATCGAGGGCTCCCAGGTATGCCTTGCATGCTTTTTTTATACACTCGATGTTTGAGTTCAACTTACTTACGGGGTATGTGATTCAGAGTGAAACGCAAGAGAAGCTAAAAGAGGGATAAAACCCTAATTTTATTAATCAAAACAACTCCCCAAACAATGTAAAGAAGATATGTTTATATAAGGGTTCACTTGAAACCCTAAAACAAAAAATATGAAAATTACTAAAATATCCTAAAGTATTAAAAACTCGAAATAAACTAATAGATGAGCACGAATGCCCAAAAAAGCCCATAGTTCACAAGCAAAGCTAGTGACTTGCATTTGTGACGTTGTTTTCTTCGAAACAAGTTGTTGTGGGTCAAAATCAGACACCGGAGCTCCAAACTGTCAATTTACCGCATTCTTCGGGTGATCGCCAGTCTTCATAAATTTTAGCGATAAACTGTCTACATCATTCCCGCCGGGGTCGAGAAGATTTGTCCTCGAATCAGAACCAGTCTCCTCGTCAGAAGAGTCACATGCATAAGGAATCATATGCTTAACATTAAAGACATCAGACGTACGAACATGACTAGGCAAACGCAGTCGATAAGCATTCTGGTTGATCCGCTCCACAATCTCCACCGGGCCAATCTTTCGGGCGGCCAGTTAGTTGTACTCACTAGCAGGGTACCGAATTTTGGTTAAAACTGACCACACATAGTCACCAACTTCGAACTGAACAGGACGACGATGAGAATCCGCCTGAGATTTATACTTGGCGGTGCGCAAGACAAGCTGATCGTAAGTCGTCTGGTGGGTTTGGCGAATCTGCGATACAAGCTCCTCAGCAGTTGTGTGAACACAAATTTTACTGGGCAGGGCGAGCAAGTCGACAGGACCCCGGGGCACAACACCATACATCACCTGGAAATGACAAAGACCCATCGAGCGGTGAAGGGCATGATTGTGGGCAAACTCTGCCTGCGGTAGGCGCTGATCCCATGCCTTCGGGTTATCTCCCACCAGTCTGCACAACAAGTTACCGAGGGAACGATTAACCACTTCTGTCGGACCATCAGTCTGGGGGTGGTAGGTACAACTGAAACTGAGCTGCATATTCACCATGCGCCATAAACTGCGCCAGAAATGACTCACAAACCTGGTGTCACAGTCAGAAACAGGAAACAAATCTGTAAACACATCAGTCCCAACATGGCTAGCAATAGGAAACACATCGGCAAACACATCAGTCACAACAGAGCTAGCAACGGGAAACACATCTGCAAACACATCAACTGTCACAACCTCCGACGTAACCTCCACCATATCATCATCATATGTATCAAACTTTGGGAGACCATCAGGAACAATGGGGGCCGGTCCAAATACCTCGTGAGAGAAAAGACCCCTAGCACCCGCAGCATTCGGACATTCTACCTGACGATGCCCTAATTCTCCACAGTCAAAGCAACGTAACTTACCAGCAGAATGGTTGGTCGCACCAATGGGAACAATGGGAACGGTTGGACGTGGAACTGGTTTGGACGCCGAAGTCCGTGAAAGAGCACCAGTCCGTACGCCAATCTGGGTCCGGCGAGCCAACTGTTTTTCTGCTTGGAGGGCACGCCGATGGGCTTCGGAAACAGAGAACGAGTCGAACATATTCAACACATCTTGAAGCTGAAGACGCAACCCACCAATATAGCGGGATACCCGCTGATGCGACGACTCGTTCACATCCGTACGAGCCAGCAGCTGATAGAATTATTTTGTATACTCGTCCACAGATCGTGGTCCTTGACGAAGATTCTGGAGTTGCTGGAATAGTTCCCGCTCGAAGTTGTAAGGTAGGAAAGCCTTACGGATTTGTTTTTTGAACTTCTCCCAACTACGGACTTTATCCTTGCCTTCACGCTCACGGTTCTTCTTCACTTGCTGCCACCAAGCCAGTGCCCTGCCGCGCAGGTGGATGGTGACCAACGCGACCCTTCTCTCCTCCGGAACTTCCTTGAAGTCCAGTACTTCCTCAATCTGGGATAACCAATCAACAAGCGTCTTTGCCTTAAGGCTACCATCAAAGTCCGGGATGTCTACCTTAAATCCAAGCTCCCAGCGGCGGCCGTGATAAGTATTCTGTTCGAACCCCTCCCCAAAAGGGTTATCGATACCTTCAACCTCCGTGCCTTGTTGCCTGGCGTTAAGATCAGCCATCTGTGGGTAAGATCAGCCACCTGACGGCGTAGGTCAGCAACTTCACGATCACCAAAATCACTTGTATCTCTAGCCACTGCAACGCCACCGCGACCGCTGGTTCTTCCTCGCACCATCTCGCAGGACTGCCTGTGTCTGATACCACTATGATTCAGAGTGAAACGCAAGAGAAGCTAAAAGAGGGATAAAACCCTAATTTTATTAATCAAAACAACTCCCTAAACAATGTAAAGAAGATATGTTTATATAAGGGTTCACTTGAAACCCTAAAACCAAAAATATGAAAATTACTAAAGTATCCTAAAGTATTAAAAACTCGAAATAAACTGATAAATGAGCCCGAATTCCCAAAAAAAGCCCATAGTTCACAAGCAAAGCTGGTGACTTGCATTTGTGACGTTGTTTCCTTCGAAACAAGGTGCTGTGGGTCAAAATCAGACACCGGAGCTCCAAACTGTCAATTCACCGCATTCTTCGGGTGATCGCCAGTCTTCATAAATTTTAGCGATAAACTGTCTGCATCAATATGCCTTGTAATATTTTTCCATTACGATGTTTTTTCCTATTTGTCATCTACATAGCATGTGTATAACTTTTGGATATATAATGTCAATTTCTGTCATCAATGCCAATTCCTTATCCGTCGCTATACTATTATGTAAAGGGAAATGGTTTTCCGGCATGAGCAACCGCAAACGTTCCAATGACCACATGTAATTTTCAACCTTTTCGTAACTCAAGAAAACGAAAGCGATTGCAAATGTGATGTTGGTTAACGTAACACCAAATATCTCGAACAATGAAATCTTATATCTCGTCGTCTTGTACGTACTATCCATAATAAGGACCTCCAGAAATATCCTAAGAAAATCGATAGACGTCGGGTGTGTAAAAAAATAATTCAGCGATTATTTGAGACCCTTCACTTCCCGTTCTATACCATTCAATGCAATTTTCTCCTTCATCTTACCAAAAAATATTGAAGTTGTGATTGGCCGTAGTTTTCCAATGTACGACATTTTTGTCTAGCATTATAAATGTTATGCATGTTATACACATCATGAGGATTAGTATCCTTTAAGGCGGGTAAAATGTTATGAGGAGTGACACCGCGTATAGATAAATTCTTTACCAAATAGTTTTTGGTCGGAGTAAGTTTTCCTGCTCGAGGACAACCTTCTAAATATTTGGATGACGGGTGGTTATGCCTAAAGCATGAGACGACCAAATACTATAGATCATTGTCGAGAGGCTAAGTTTTTAGTAGAAATAGATAATCTGTTTTTTTGTTCTTAACTTTCTTTTCTTCACATTATGTGCCTTTTGTTTTAACCTACACTTTCCAAATTTCTCGCAAGAATAAAAAAATCGAGGAATATTCCCATCTTTTCCAGAGTCATACATACTTACCATCAAAGAATATTTCAACTCTCGACCGACACTCACTATCCATTCTGTAAGTTCGGATATAGTGTAGTGCGCTTGGGTAGTGAATACATTGGTGAAATCCGGATGTATAACATCATCATGAGAAATATGAGAAGGGGATGTAATTTCAGGTTCCAAAAATATTTCAAATTCCTACATTATTAAGAAGTAATGTGTTAAGTTAATTACAACAAAAATATCAAATTGTTTAAGAAAAACTTAGTCTCTACTACTTTAGAATCAGTTCTTCTATGAAAAAACAACTGATTCCTAGCTACCACCTCGGAATCAGGTGTTCGTCGATAAAACCTGCAAAAATCGAGATTTGCTATAAAAAGGTTTTTTCAAACACAAATTTTCAAGTTATATAACTTAAAAACAAGATTAAATTACCTTGTTGTTTGATTGTGTGATGTTCTCCGGTGTTAAATATTTGGTTTGAATGTCTTCCTCCTCCATGGATAATCTTTATCAAATTTAGAGTTTTTTTGGTCTTTAAAGTTTAATTTTATAAGGTAAAACATATATGTTGGATTCAATTGGGTTAAATATTGTGTTTTTTTTCCGGAGGGAACCCACAACCGCTATTCAACGAAGGCGCACAGGGTAAACCATCAGTCTGAGGAAAGAGTTTGTAGAAGTACTTGAACTTATAACTTGGTCACGAGCATACTTTACTCCACAAATTGGTTACCCCTTCCAGAGCTTAAATCTTGTGTTTGTTAATATTAATGTTTGAGAATAGTTAATGATATAATATTATAAATTAAAAAATAAAACGAATTCTTTTTTAGTGGAAATGAATATTTTTTAAATTTTGAATTACTTAAAAAATAAAAAATATTATTGAGAAATAGCTCAAGCCCTATGAATAATATTAGTGAGGTTTGACATATATAATTATGTTCAGTATGTAATTAATATAGGCCAAAGCTATTTCCTCCATGAAAATTATTATTTCCTCCATAATTTGAAAAAACCTCCATGATGTTATTTCCTCCATAAAGGAAGTTACAAATTTATCCTTTTACCCATTTTTTCTTCACAAAACTATTACCATAACATACCATTAACCATTCAGTACAACCAAACCCATTCTTCACCATTATCACTATCTTACAAAGAAGAAAACCCATTTTTCACCATTATCACTACTTTACAAAACAGATTCGAAGAGAGAGAAACCTTGGAGAAGAAAACTCATTCTTCATTTTTCGATTAGGGTTTGAAGTTAGATATATTTGTTAGATTCAATTAGGGTTTCGATTGTTATTAGATTTCTTTGTTAGATTCGATTAGGGTTTCGATTGTTGTTAGATTTCTATGTTAGATTTCTATGTTAGATTCGATTAGGGTGTCGATTGGGGTTTGATTTATTTGTTAGAATCGATTAGGGTTTCGACTTGGGTTCGTCTTGCGATAAATCACTATTCTGATTTTTTTTATGCGCTGAGCATGTGATTCCGAGTGGCCCACTCGGAATCACATGCTCAGTGCATAAAAAAGTCCATGTGAGATTCTTGAATCGGGAATGCTGAAATCGGGAAGTGCTCAAATTACTGTATTCTAAAACTTAAAAAACGACATTAAAATAGCTTATCCGGTGCTTTACTGCTGTTCTTTTATATGAAATGAGATTCTTGATTTTCGATGGTCGAACTACATTCAATCTTCAATAAAACTGATGTTTTTGGGGTTTAGGTTTAATTTAAGTTGCCAAAGTTAGATATGTAGGATTGAAAAGGATTTAATCTTATGTTTTACACAGTAGGGTAATCTATTTCACTAATGGCACCTAACATTAAATTTGAATAAAAACAAGGGTAAAATAGTAAAATCATGTTTCACTAATTTTAGAGATTTCACAAGGAAATAATAATTTTCATGTCGGAAATAGCTTTGGCCATTAATATATAGTATATATATATATATATTATTTAAAATTTCAAAAAAATATATTGGATGATATTAATTTGTTTTGTTAGGATAATTAATCTTTTACCCAGCAACGTGTAACTCTATCGATAATTTATTTTTATTTTTGTTTTTCTAAGCCATAACTTTAATTTATTAACTTCGAAGTTTTTCTTAGCCGTGATGATTTTAGTTCAGACACAACTCCGAGCCAGTTATTAATTTCACAATTTGGAACAAGACCTCTTAAACCCTTGCAAGTGGCTACAAGTCGAGAGTGTCTTTACCTCTCTCTCGTTGTTATCGTACCATAGGGTTAGATCTTCCTTCACGGTACTCTGTTACGCTGGTAATCTCTAATCTCCCATTTCGATTACGATCATCCACTATAGCTGTTCAATTTTCCATAGATATTCTTTTTGTGAGATTGAGATAGTTTCCAATGCTTATTCTTTTCGGTGAAGAAATATAATTTTCTCCATTTTATTTGTTATTTGATTCTTAAGCTTTTCATATAATCATGATGCTGCAAAGGGCCTTCTTATGCACAAGTTTATGTGATTGAATTTGATTGTTTTGTTCTTCCCGATTGATTCTAGTTCGTGCCCTTTTCGGGTTTTAGTGATATAATCATTAGCTCTATGTGAATCAATATGTTTATTTGCTAACGGAGTTAGATTATTGTTATTGTTTGAGCTTGATTCGAGTTCGTTTAAGGATAATATGTTTCTATGTTAACACATCAAGTGTTAATTCTTTTCTTGGTTTACATATTAGAGGGACTGCTATTGGTAGTTTGATGGCGTTTAGGCGCGAGCTATCCACTAGATCTACCCTTATAGCTCGAAGATACCAACCATGTTTTAGCTACCTTCCCCACGACAATAATCGTCAGGACAGCACTCCATCTGAAGCTCAGCAGAAGCAAAACATCCCTAACTTTGCTCGATGGAGACCTTTCAGCAATTCATTTTCATCAAGGGATTTAAGTAGATATTCTCATCTATCAGTGTTGCCTACTACTGGCTCCTCTCTCTGCCGCTATATGTCGACTGCAATTGGTGAAGGAGCTGAGAAGGTTGGTATTATAAGTGATGTAGCAGAAGTTCTCAAAGATACCACATTGGAATCTGTGGCTTCTCAGCTCCCTGCAGTTAATGAAGTCACAGTGGCGGCTGCTGACAATTACTTTCCCGTTCAGCTTCTACAGTATTTCATTGATAACGTGCATACTGCTACTGGCTTCAACTGGTAAGGGGCAAATGTTGTTTTTGATTGTTTATTTTTTGTAAACGAGAACTTTCAAATATCTAATGATGAGCAAGTATAGAGTACTTGTTTTAGTCCGTCAGTGTCAGAATTTATTTGAATTGGTAATCTAAACTAAACACTTAAAAGTATTCTTTGAGCTTGGTGTGGTCAATGAATAAGCAACTAAGCTCAGTTAAACTTGGAGATGGAAGCTTTTTTTCGTTTCTCGCCGCTGAAGTAAGACCCAGCCGATGAACTTACTATCCTAGGTCTAAACAAGTTGATAGGATCCCTTTTTACGCCCCATGTTGCCACACGGGGGGACATGGGGGAGCAAAAAGGAAAGAGAGTAAAAAGGAAAGAGAGGGATGGGGGTTTTCTCGCTTTTTGCTTGACATAGTGGGCCCCAGCAGGGGGCCCGCACGACAGGCTATTAGCTTGGTGGTAGAGTGCGCCCCTGATAATTGCCCGCACGACAGGCTATTAGCTTGGTGGTAGAGTGCGCCCCTGATAATTGCGTCGTTGTGCCTGGGCTGTGAGGGCTCTCAGCCACATGGATAGTTCAATGTGCTCGCCACATGGATAGTTCAATGTGCTCATCAGCGCCTCACCCTGAGATGTGGATCATACAAGGCACATTAGCATGGCATACTTCTCTTGTTCGAACCGGGGTTTGAAACCAAACTTATCCTCAGGAGGATAGATGGGGTGATTCAGGTGAGATCCAATGTAGATCCAACTTTTTATTCATTCGTGGGATCTGGGCGGTCCGGGGGGACCACCATGGCTCCTCTCTTCTCGATAATCCATACATCCCTTATCAGTGTATGGACAGCTATCTCTCGAGCACAGGTTTTGGTTAGGCCTCAATGGAAAAATCAAGTTGGAGGCGTACTTTTTGTTTCAGTACTGTTAAAAAGCAAACGGTCATGGTTTAGATATGTGGTGAAACGGAATTCGACATTGTTGCTTCTGTCTATGACAACAATAATGGATAATGTGCTGGTATATTTGTTGGTTTGCAGCTTAACCAAAATTTGATGCTTTGTCTGCTCTTTCACAAGCAATCTTATGGCCTCTTAGCTCATGTTACCATAATCTTTGACTATTTGCATATTTAGTTTTTTCTTGTTTATGTTTGTTTCAGGTGGGCCTCAATAGTTGTAACAACTCTTATCATAAGAACGTCAACGATTCCGCTTCTAATTAACCAGCTTAAATCAACATCAAAGTTGGCTGTATGTTCTCAGCCTCTCTTCTATATTTTTTGGCCTTTTTGTTACTATCTTACAATGTACTCAGCTCCCCTTTGTCATTTCTCTTTATGATGAACTCTAAAAATATTTGATTTCTACTTCAAGATTGTATACTAACACCATCTTCTGTTATGGTGATTGTAAGTCCCATTTGGCTCTTGCTTTATTGCACAAGGTTTAGAAAGATTGTCTAGAACGTGCCTGCCTGAAATTTCAGTATTTTCATATTGCCATAGCTTTGAAACCTCCAATCTGCGGGAGTTGGTTGATTAAAATATTGATTAGAATCGATATAGAGGATTAAGAGGGGTTATCCTTTCCTATCTTTTTGTCCCTTTCCGTCATAATATCATTGTAAAATGCATGTGTGCAAGTCGGAATATCATTCTAGTTGTTTTCATATTCTCTTGCCTCTGTATTTCTAATTGTGTGGCTCTGCAGATACTGAGACCACGTTTGGAAGAGGTCAAGGATCAGATGCAAGCTACGGTAGTGGAATCTTTTCAATTCTTCTTCACACAATATCAATCTTCTATCATTGAAAATTTCATACTTTTGAGGCATTCAAAACTTCTACACGACGATTCTTCTTGATTGTACATATACAGGATGTTCATTAGATCTTAATTTGTGAAGTGTCTGAAATCGTTACAAATTTTCTTGTCGGTAATAGTATTAGCCTTTAAAAAGCAGTTATCCATACCTGTTATCTACCAACTATATACACTTACGGCGACAATAACTGTGTACCCAACATGACTGTGATGAATAGATTTGTATGGACGACCGCATCATGGATTTTGAGCAATATTCTAGTAGTCTATGCCTTTCATTAACTTACTTTTTTCACTAAATTAACTTCCATATGTTTCCTATTTGGTAATGTGTATCCAGGGAATGGATCCAGCGGCTGTTTCTGAAGGTCAAAAGAAGATGCAGGCTCTTTTTAAGGAGTAAGCAGCTAGTACGATTGCCTTCGTGTAATATCAATTGCAATATATTTGATTATCATTGTTTAGCTTATATACTTCTATGAAACTTCTGCTAGTTACTGACTTTCTTGTACTAAAAGTTGGACAGCTAGAATACTGTAAGGGAGTATATTTTTGAATGACTTTATAGTTATGTCTGAGCTTATGACATGGAGTGGTGGAGAATTTTTTCAGTGTCATGGTTTTTAAGTTTCAGTTGAGTCATGCGTTCTCATCGTCCTTATATGCTGTCCTGTATTCATCTTGATGTTCTTTGGTCTTGCAGGCATGGTGTCACTCCTTTCTCTCCTTTGAAGGGAATATTTATCCAAGGACCTATTTTCGTGAGCTTTTTCCTAGCAGTAAGACAAATTTGTGCTCAATAACATCCTCTATACCTCTTATCTATTTCGATTCTAAAATCTGTTATTATTGCATCTCTCATTGTGGGTTTTTCTTTCTCTCATTGCAGATATCAAATATGGCTGAGAAGGTACCATCCTTCAAAGATGGTGGGATATTTTGGTTTACAGACCTCAGCACCCCTGATAGCTTATACATCTTTCCCGTACTAACTGCGTTGAGTTTCTGGATAACAATAGAGGTAGGGTTCTGTTTCTGTTACCAGATGGAGGCCTGGTATAAACAATATTTAATTGTAATTTATTATGCATAGCAAATCAAAGCTAAAACTTTCAGCTTATGTTTTCATGGCCATTTTGTTTCGTAGTTCGTTTTATTCTTCAACTAGTTTTGGTTGCACATTATGCTTTTACGATCTTGAATTTCCTCTCGGCTATCTCAGTGCAATCTACAAGAGGGTGTGGAAGGAAATCCACATGCCAAAACCATGAAGACAGTTTCAAGAGTGTTTGCTGCTCTTTCTGTTCCATTGACGATGAGTTTTCCGAAGGTGATGTTGTGGTTTCGTATTTTCTTGGCGTACTGGTAATTGTACAATATCTGTGGTCAAATTTTTTATCTATATGGAAGTACCAGAAAACTAACCCTGGTACTCTTATTCGTTAGTTGGCTTCGAAATGGCCTCCAAGAGAATAGTAACTAGTTCGTACTAGTGTAGTTTGCTCTTCTTCATTGTGAGGTTTCACATTGCTGTTAGACTCGCATGCAAGAATTCAATGTGCTACACACCAGTAAAAAGCCTAAAAAATCGAATAGTTTAGTGCTTGGATTCTGAAACGTCAGTATAGTTGCAGTTGATTTTGAATAGTGAAGGAACTTGTGTGTTGTGTTTGTATGTGATTAGTAATTTACTAATTCTAATTATTTGATATTAGGTTTGTTGTTCAATTATTTTCTTCCTCTTGTTTCAGATAGATTAGTAATTTACTAATTCTCTAGTTTCACAACTTGATTATGGGTGATGCTTATTATTGATAATTTACTTTATTCCATCTACAGGCCATATTTTGTTATTGGATTACGTCCAATGCCTTCTCTCTCATGTACGGAGTAGGTAAGTACTTGCTCTTCCAGTTGTAACTATTAGTTTGATTTTCGGTTACGAAACTTCGACTTTGTATGCTATCTAATCACATTTACAACTTGTCTTCAATACACCTATGAGTGTCAAATGTCTAAAACTATTATCAAATCAGTGGCTCACAATTATGAAATCTATAACAACATTCTTGAGAAATTTATAGATTAGAATGAATAAACAAAATTAATAGCTGTGGATCAGTGCAGGTGAATTTAAGAGACTGGCAAAACTAGAGAATTTATGTTTTTGATGGCTACTGTATTGGTACATGTCATAATAATGTTTGTAAATTTGCAGTAATCAAAAGGCCAGGGGTGAAAGAGTACTTGGGTATACCTAAAATACCTGATGCACCTCCCTCTACTTCTAAGCAAGCTCCTTTCTCTCTCTCCTCGGCACTCAAACAACTCAAAGCAATGACCAATCCGCCTCTCGAGTCCTCGGCCGTCGGACAAACTACAACAGTGGACCAAAGAATAGGTTCATCTTCGGTTACCAGTCAAAGGCTGAGAACCCTAGAGAATAAGGTCAAAGGAAGAAAGAAATATAAGAAAAAGTGAATTACAGTATTTTGTTGCCAATGGATACCAAACTTAGATAGGAAGCAAGACTTAAGATTATTATTAGAAATATTTGATTTTACAGTTTTGTGAGCACGGTCCAGTGCATGATAGAGGTAACAGGAAGAACTGATTGGTTTATATTTTGATCTCAATTTTGTCTATCAATAATCATACTATGGTGTATTGTGATATTCTTCTAATGGATCTAACTATAATAGAAGAGATAAAAACTTGTATTGTTTACAAGGTTTTGGATGTTGTTACTCTTCTATTTTCTTTTGGATTTTGTTTCTTTTCTATTTCCTTTCTGCTGTGGCGCATTTTAACTAATTTGTAGCAAAAATCAGAAGCTGCATTAACATGTACGTTTCTTTAGAAGTTGATAGGCATTTTGGTTTTTCTACTAAGCAGAAATTATTTGAGATTGGGCATGCCTGGTTTGGAAGCAAGTTTGACAGCAGCTTTGAATTGCTGATCCATACGAATTCAGGAGCTTCGTAAAAATATTTGTTATAGATATAATAAATTAAGTTAAGATATTTCATATTGATTTGAATAATAACATATTTTAAATTATCCATACATATTGATTTGAATAATAAATATTTTAAATTATCCATACGAATTCAATTCAGACTACTGGGGTTTATGTATTTTTTTATAGTTGATAAATATAAATAAATCGTTTAATAAATTAATTTAAGAGAAAAGTACCGGTAAATACCTTCTCAACTATGGTATTACCTGGCGGTACCCGCTTTTTGGATAGTGTAACTTGGTACCTCGAACGGAAATTTGGACAAAAATACCCCCGACTAAAAAAAGGCGCGCGCTGGTAAAAGAAAAAAAAAAAACTGGTACAATTCTCAAGATGCGAATTGCTTGCAAATTCTCAGGATGCGAATTGCTTGCAATTTCTGAACGATTCTCATGATAAGATGCGAATTGTTTGCAATTTCTGAACGATTCTCATGATAAGATGCGAATTGCTTGCAATTTCCGAACGATTCTCATGATAAGATGCGAATTGCTTGCAAAATTCTGAACGATTCTCATGATAAGATGCGAATTGCTTGCAACTCTCAAGATTTCTGAACGAAAAAAAAACTGGTATAATTCTCAAGATGCGAATTGCTTGCAAATTCTCAGGATGCGAATTGCTTGCGAATTCTGAACGATTCTCAGGATAAGATGTGAATTGCTTGCAACTTCTGAACGATTCTCGTGATAAGATGCGAATTGCTTGCAATTTCTGAACGATTCGCATGATAAGATGCGAATTGCTTGCAAATTTCTGAACGATTCTCATGATAAGATGCGAATTGCTTGCAACTCTCAGGATTTCTGAACGATAAAAAAAAAAACTGGTATGAAAAAAAAAAACTGGTACAATTCTCAAGATGCGAATTGCTTGCAACTCATGAAATTTTATTTTTAAAAAAAATAAAAAAATATCATAAATGGATCTAGTTTTGTTCATTTTTAAAAAACAAAAGTAATGGTACTTTCATTTATTTTTTTCGAGCTCCGGTTCGAAAGATACGGATCTTTTAAAAATAAAATTAAAGGAAAAGTAGGAAAGAGAAAGAAATAGAAATTTTGGTTACGTGGCTGTTCATGAATGGTGAGGGCAGTTAGGGTATTAAAATAAAGTTAGGTACTATGTCACAATTAGATAGTTGAGTTGGGTATTAAGTAACAATTGATCAAACCTTGGGTGGTAAGTGACAATTGAATAGTTGAGTAGCTACCTTTGGTACAATTTCCCTTCATTGAATATTCAATATTTAAAAATAGATTAATGAGAACAACTAAATACACCAGTTTTTACTAACACTGCTGGTCATCCTCATCCTCCCCAAATTGAAAAGTGGCGTATAAGTTTTAACTGATCCTAAAAATTCAGTTATACAATTAGTTGTACAATTTTTAATTTTAGTTATTTTGAATTTTTATATATTTTGAGCCAACTGAACCTATTAGTTATGAAGTGGTTAGATTTAAAATATGAGATTCTTATTCCATTAGTGTCTCTATACTTAATTCTTCAAGCAAACAAACAAAAACTAATATTCCCTTAATCATCTAATTAGCATTGCTCTTTTAACAAGAATATTTAAATTTTGTTTAGAATCATTACCGTTTAATACCTTTCAAAGTGTTAAAACATTTTTTCCAAAATATCATTTTAACTTTAAACCTAAAAAAAAGTTATATATAAACATTTGGTTAAAGTGATTATCATTTTTCATTATTTAATATTTAAACTAAAAAAACCTTTTGGTTTTAAATGATACATCCAGACTGAAATTCGGTTTCAAACTCATTCATATTTAAAAGATATTCGTCAATTAGAATGAAAGACAAATCACTATGTGTATAAATATATAGTTATTTAAATACACGATTACCTGTTAATTGAAGATGCATAAAAGAAAGCCATGGTAACTTACTACGAGTATATCTGATGATTTGGTCTTAACCGGTTTCTCAATGAGAATTGTTAACTTAGTACTCCATGTCACAAATGTTTTAGTTTTTTTTGTAAAATTGGAGGGTTGACTCATGAGATTAGGTTATTCCTGATATTAGGTTTTTTCTAAGGTTTAAATCAGTGTATTGTGGTTACAAGTCCTAATGAACAATTTAATTTTGTCATTTCTTCCAAATTAAAAAAGTTCATAGATTTTATAATATCCTAAATATACATCTCATGCCACAAATGTTTTAAATTTTGTCCATACTGATCTTTAGAGACCATTCCAATCAAAATTAAATATGGTTCCAAATATTATATTTTATTCTTAGATGATTTGAGTATCCTTTTTGGATATATCTAATTGAAACAAAGACTAACGCACTCAACATGTTTATTTAATTTCAAAAGATGGTTAAAACTAAATTTAAAATAAAAATTAAAGTTCTCCCGACTGATGGTGATGGTGAATACCAAGTTTTTGTGCTATACACTACTCAGACGAACATTCAGATGATACACTCAGATGATACACTCATGTCCTCACACCTCTATCCATAATGGTAGGACACTGGAGAAAACACATGCACCAAAAAGGCCATACTCATAGGGAGGCACCATCGTGGGATTCTCCATAATCAAAGCTACTATAAAAAGAGTAAATGAACTATTTTTAAGACGGGGTAAAAGTTAGAAAAAACGAGAGAGAACAATAAAAACAAATAATCCTAGTAATTGTAATCCTTATTATGAAATAAATACAAGTATTATTTTGTTTACATTTTATATATAAATTTCAATATGTTAGGTAATTTTTTACCTCCTCACTATTGATAACTCGTCATCATACTTATGACTATACTTCATACCTTCATACACAAGGGTATTGACCATATCAGGATACACCCTTATGACTATATTAAACTGGGTCATGTGAAGATATTTTTCGTAGATATAATAAAGATAGTTATAATATCTCATCTTCAAATTTGAATTTGAATAAAAAATACCTCAAAATATCGAATCAAATTCAACAAACACTATTGGTTTGCATATTATTTAAAAAACTACTTGATATACTAATTTTATAGTTGATAAAAATAAAAATAATTTAATTGTTTAATAAATCAATTTAATAACATATTTTTAAAAATATATAAAAAATTATTGAGTAAACAAATTAAAAAAAAATTAATGAAAACAATTACATACAATAGTTTTTTTCCCTAGAAAATATTAATATCTATAAACTTAAAATCATATTTAACTCATCAATATTAATTATTTTACAAAAAATATTACATTAAATAAAAACTTTTTTTGATCAATATTTAAAATCATGTTTAATTGATTAATATCAATTATCTAAAAAAAAATATTAATCAATTCCATCTAACTTTAGATAGAAATAAGGGAATGCCTATTTTTTCCATTAGATTTTTTATTTTAGGGTGAAGTTATTTCCCCATAACATTTTTTATTTCCTCCATAATTCAAAATCTAAAAAACACTCATGATTTGGTTTTACTATTTTCCCTCACTTTATTTTTTAATTTATAATTTTGTGCTATTAACTATTCTCAAACACCGATATAAACTAACGCAAGATTTAACCAAATTGAATCCAAGATATTTATCTTATAAAATTAAACCTTAAAAATAAAAAACCCTAAACTTGATAAAGATTATCCTATCCATGAAGGAGGAATATACTCAAACCAAAGATTTAACGCCGGATAACATCACACAATCAACCAACAAGGTAATTGATAACGCGTCAGAAATAGAAGAAGAATCAACGATAGATGAAACCCTAATCTAAGGGTAACATGATGAAACCCTAATCTAAGGGTAACAAAGGTTGAAATTTTCAGAGATAAAAAATCTATTATTCCAAAAACTTAAAATAACTTAAAGGCAGGCTTTATATAATTATATAATATCTTCTCAAAACCCTAAATTAGAATACAAGGAAATAAAATAAATATTTTAACATAAAATAAAATCAAATCAAATCTTAATATAATTAGATTTGATTTAAATACATAAAATATTTGAATAAAATAAAATTAAATTAAAAAAGCTTTTGTTTGGGCTTTTTGGGCTACATCATCCTCTCATGGTTGACAAGAATTCGTCCTCGAATTCACAGCACCATCACCATCAAAACCTAAATTATTTATTTTATTTTATTCAATCGTTACATTGGGAATTATAATTGTTGACCTTATCGGAATAAGATAATTCTTCTCGAGTGTTCCTTATTCGAAGTCACATTAAAGCCATCCAGTTGAAGGAAAAAGATAGTTTCAAAAACCTTTTCATAGTCTGAAGACAACATCCCCATGTCCAGTTGATGAAAAAAATTGTTTTGAAAACCTCTTCATAGCTTGAGACAGCATCTCGATAAGCAATTTTTACCTTGATTCGACAATTGGTAACCAATTTAAACTCCTTCAATAACCGGTCAATACGATCGTCATTGAAACGGATGGTGTGTCTCCCGCATACCAAACGATCTTTGAGATCTTCATGGTCGTATGGTGTTCTTTATTTAGACCTTGAATCAGATGAAATCAAGATTCAGAAACATTCTTGACCCGCAGCAGGAACTGAGGCTCTGATACCATTATCAGACTGATAATGCGTCGGAAATAGAAGAAGAAGCGATGATAGATGAAACCCTAATCTAAGGGTAACATGATGAAACCCTAATCTAAGGGTAACAAAGGTTGAAATTTTCAGAGATAAAAAATCTATTATTCCAAAAACTTAAAATAACTTAAGGCATAAGAGGCTTTATATAATAGCTTCTCAAAACCCTAAATTAGAATACAAAGAAATAAAATAAAATCAAATCAAATCTTAATATAATTATATTTGATTTAAATACATAAGATATTTGAATAAAATAAAATAAAATTAAAAAGGCTTTTGTTTGGGCTTTTTGGGCTACATGAGTAATTTAATGTTTTTTTTACGTTGTATAACTTGAAAATCTGCGTTAGAGAAAACCCTTCTATAGCAAATCTTGATTTCTACAGGTTTTAGCGATGAACACCTCATTCCGAGGTGGTATCTCGGAATTGGTTGTTTTTTCACAGAACACCTGATTTCCAGATACCACCTCAGAATCAGGTGTTATGTGAAAAAAAAAACTGGTTCCTAGCTACCACTTCGGAATCAGGTGTTCTGTGGAAAACAACTGATTCCTAGCTACAACCTTAGAATTAGGTGTTTATGACTAAGTTTTTTTTCGAGACTAAGTTTTGTTAAACAATTTGATATTTTTATTGTAAGTTTATTAACAAATTACTTCTTAATAATGTTTGAATTTGAAATATCTCCGAAAACTGAAATCACACCCCTTCTCATGTTTCTTATGAAGATGTTATATATCTGGATCTCACCGGCGCATTCACTACCCAAGCGCACTATACTAAATCCAAACTTACAGAATGGGTATTGAGTGTCGGTCGAGAGTTGAAATATTCTTTAATGGTAGATAGGTACGACTCTGGAAAACACAGGAATACTCCTCGATTGTTTTATTCTTGCAAGAAATTTGGAAAGTGTAGGTTAAAACAAAAGGCACCTAATATGAAAAGAAGAAAGTAAAGTACAAAAAAAACAGATTGTTCGTTTATACTAAGAGCTTATCCTCTCGAAAATGATGTATGGTATTTGGTCGTTTCATGTGATAGGCATAACCACCCACCATCGAATATTTAGAAGGTTGTCCTCAAACAAGAAAACTTACTCTAGCCGAAGAAGATTTGGTAAATAATTCATCTATATGCGGCTACTCCTCGTAACATTTTACGCGCCTTAAAGGGTATTAATCATCATAACGTGTCTAACATGTGTAACCTGCGTAACATTTATAATGCTAGACAAAAACACCGTACATTGGAAAAGTGCTGTCAATCACAACTTCAATATTTGTTGGGTAAAATGAAGGAGAAAAGTTATATTGAATGGTACAGAACGGGAAGTGAAGGGTCTCAAATAATCACCGAATTATTTTTACACAAAGAAAACAACCTTCAACATAATCGAGATGAAATGCAGAGAAATCCATGTTGCTAGTTTCTAACTTTTACAGAAATTTAAAATGACTCGAAGTTCGAACTATAAAATAATACATTCGATAAATCCTTCAAATGAACAAAATTCTGAGTCACTCTTGTGACTACATTGAACCAAAACATATTATACCAAAGGCTAATATTCTGTTTCTTTAGATATCTATGCATATTGAAAGACAGTACTAATGTCCAACCAACATAACCATCAATAGTACATCAATGTATTATAATTAGAAAAGAAAAAACATATGGTATAAATCAAGCACATTCAATTCTCTCAAGACATGATTTCATAATCTATACCATTCAAACTCAAATTCCATTACATGAACTTAAAATCACCGTCAAGAATCTGAGATAAAAACCTTTCTGAGCCTCTCAGTTTTGGGAAAATGAACTATACCTGACCCTGAATCTTCTTGTAAAGCAAACTCTACCTGGAAGAAAAAACCAAGATGAAATCAATACATGACACAAAATCGAACTATCATCAACTAAAATCAATAAAAAAAATTCCTACTACACATGAATCAAATCCACCTGAATCGAACTCAACCTGTACCTTCCTTAAATCTAACTCGACGTGAAACAAAAAAAAAGAAACTAAAATCAATATAAAGGAGAGAGAATGAGGTGTAGCAATGAGTTTTTTTAAGAGGGGTTGTATTTGTTTAAGTTTGGGGTGTGAAAATAAAAGAGAAAGAAAGGTTGTGTTTGTTTAGGTTTCGGGTTAGAAGAAAGAGAGGGAAAGAGTGGCTACTGTGAAAAATTTTTAGAGGGGGTTTTGAATTAACGTTCTCAGTTAGGAGGATAGAGTACAAGAATGATCTACTTTATACTATGGTGACTAGGGTTTAGCTAATGATGGAAGATTTTAATGGTGTTAGGTGGGTGGATGGAAGATGGGAGAGTGGAAGTTAATAGTGTTCTTGAAGATTAGAAAGTAAGAGTTAATGAGTTGTTGGAAGACAGATAGAGTTAATGGAATTGCAGGAGATGGTTTGCTGGAAATAAAAAATATTAATGATTTTATGATTAAAAATAAGAAAATGGTAAATATGTTATTTCATATATGGAGAAAATAACAACATGGAGTTTTTTTCTCAAATATGGAGGAAATAAAAATTGTGATGGGGAAATAGCTCCACCCAAAATTTTAAACTAGCTTCTACCATTTTATCTTTTATTTAACTTTAAATTTCTATATTCTTGCGATTGTTTTTTCTTCCCCTTATTTCATATAGCAATTTTTTTTTTCAATTCAACCAAAGTTATAATCATTATCCTCTAACATTAAAACTCTACAAAACCGAAAAAAAATTAAAATTTAAATCACCAAACATCAAATAAAACTCATAAACAATTTTTAAATACAAAAAAGGCATGCATGGAGAAGACCAGTAACATAAAAGTAAATCTACAAGCATATTGGAATTTGACTTTCTTTATACTAATAGAGTGGTAATAAATAACATTAAATCAAGAAATTAAAAAAATAAAAAATCATAATTAAGTACTAAACCAATCTCAAAGTTTTGTTTATTTACCTACGGAGATCGATTTCTACGGGTTCAACAGTGCGAACTTCAAGGTCATGAAGATGGTGAAAGATCTGTAACACATAATTATGAGATTTCAATTGAAATCCAGGTTGTGGATATGCGTCTAAGACAAATTATAAGATTGTGATATTTGTCTTGAACACGATGAGGGTAAAAATTACTTTTACCATAAAAAAAAATAAGGAGGCGCAAAACATAGAGGAAATAATAAAATATATGAAGAAAATAGCTTCTCCGTAAAAATAAATGTAATTGAAATTTAATAAAGAACTTTTACTTATAATATATATATATATATATATATATATATATATATATTAGTAAATAAAAATACCTCTCGTCGGTTAGGAGCTCATACTATATGATATAATGATTCCCGTCAATTTTGGATAACCCGCCAAATAATATTATTTTCCCGCCAATTTTTTTGGAATATCCATTGTTACATTTCCGCTCAATCACCTTCATTCACGCTCAAGTAAAATACATAAAAAAATACCAACGTGTGATTCAAATTGGAATGTGCACAAAGATGCGAACTTCATAAAAGCTTTAGAATTTGTGAAAGGAACGATGTCGCAAGAGACACATGGTTTTATCGATGTTGTTATATGCGAATGTACTTCATGCACAGTAGAGAAGAAACGTGTTCCGAGTGTATGATGCCCCGACCACGCGGACATGAAAAGTGACCACCATGTTAGATTATTTGAACACGATACCGAGTATACCGATTGAGTCATTCTCTTACGAAACCCAATGCGAAACCCGCGATGTTTTGAGTATCAGGTTCCGAAGTACTATTACAAAATATGTGTTGGAACATGTGATGCAAGAAATACAGGATAAAGCGAACGTGGTAGTTAATTTCTAGAACTTACCCAAGTTATGATGGAACTAGCGAGGGCGAGGGATATTCTTTCAAGAAACAATCTGAGCATGGATGATATTATCCATCACCATCAACGCGCCTCAAACATCAACTATATCAACTCTGTTTGTTATCTATCTATTTTCTTTGTGTTCATTTGTGTTTCGAATTATATAATGTACGAACCTATGTGAACTAATGAAGAGGTTAATGTTACTATTTCAAAATTAACATTATCATAATCTTTAAAGCACATAAGTTTTTAGCGCGACCAATTGTACATATATTAAAATGACAATTTTTTTAAAAAAGCAACTAAATTGGTTACTTCGAGACTACAATTTTTGATTTATTTGTATATCTTGTAACGAGAATGAATTGGTAATGCCCAACCTTCCGTATCTACTGAACACAATTTTAGGAAACAATGATGTATTCTTGCACATGGGCATCAGTCGTAATGGAAAGCTAAAAAACAAAAACACAATGACATATATAAGGCGGGATCTATCAAAATTTAAGCGAATAAAAAATGTAATGAAATACTTACGTTCATAAAATGGTTGAAGTTGACCCAACTCAATTCAATTTCCAACCAGTTAGACATAGAAAGTGGTGCACCTCTCAATGAAAGAAAAGTGAAACTAACGTCCATAGTTTTATATTATCCTACGAAGTGGAGTATGTAGTTAACCGTAGATGCGATCGCGACTCCCATCTCGGGCATCTTCGTCCAATTCTCCATAGTAGCCACATTGCTAAAGCACTTAACACGTTCTGCAATATCTATTAAATCCTCTATAATTGTAAGCATCTTCACGTACAAGGATGCATAATCCATAAGCCTGTTGTAGAGAGATTCCATAATCAACCTACATCCATTTTGTTGTCCGTTCAAGGTAAACACAATCGAGCGATACCCGCATTGGCCATTAGATTTAAGCTCGATGGTGGACATTATGAAAGGTCTAAACAAGATGGGGAATTAGATCAAGTAACCGTTGGGATCAACCAAACTTGCTTTAGCCAGCATCGTGACACTTGACCTACAACCGATCGTTCCACTAGAATACATTATCCCACCTGGTTATGCTGGAATGCCGCTCCCTTGTTTTTGAACTCCGTTTCCCTTACCTAGTTTGGGACCCGACGTTCCGGTCCCTTTACACAAAATGACCAATGGAATTTTGAAATATTTGTCTAGTGATGGCACACTCGTTTCCTCAGAAGCTATCACATGATCGTGGTACGATCTTTCACATTTAGTGGATAATTCAGATGTGATTATAGATAACTTACGTTTGGAAGGCGAACAACCGCGCTCTTTTAGATTGACCAAAGGCTTTAAAAGGAAGATGTTTTCGGATGGATGATGGAAAACCATTTCTTATAAAGATACTCCATGTGTGCTTCATCCTTGGTTTTCATGACATTGGGTACTAGTTTATCGAGTTTTTCGTTCAATTGTTCGATCTTTGTAAGATCGATACAAATAACTATGTTTAACCTCTTTTAATGATCGTGAAATAAATTTAAAGGCACCTCTAAGCCGTCGCGAACAAATTCGTAGATATCGTGCGGATAAGGTATTTCGTGCGTAGTTTGTATTGCACAACCGCAAAGCATGCCGTACGCGACTGTCATTTTTTGGGAACATTCTACTTTGTCTCAAAAACTTTCCAAAGCATAGTGGGAGAAATTGTTTTTAGCATCCCGCACACATCGTTAGCGAATTTATTTAGGGTTAACAATCGAATATTTTAAAATGAGGCTTTGATGTCCCCGTGTTGCAATTCGATCAAAGTATGCACCTTTAACCAAAAAGACTCGAAGTTACCTTTGCTCGTACCAAAGAAACGCTTGAGGGTGGAATGAGTGCTCTCCACGGTGTTAGTGGTTTGGATACCAAAATGCAACAACTTGTTAGTTCTTCACGTGATAAATTATTACCTTACGACCCTAACCAACTTTTGATGTATTCGATTGCTTTCAGATATTCTTTGAAGTCACAAAGCTATTAAAGGATATCTTCATTTCTACCAACATCATTTGACTCCACACTTTCAAAAAATATTTGGACACTTTTTTATCGTTGATGATTTTTTTTTCATTTTCCCTAGGACGTATATCTTAATGTTCCATTGACACAACATGTGTGTTGCATTGCGGAACACTTCCTCAACCGCATTCACTTACGTTAAATCTATATTCGTCAAAACAGTGGAGGTTGTTCGTTGGAGTGAGTTACCATCAACGATTGTAAATATTCTAACACCCATTTGTAGCTCTCAAATTTCTATGGACATAAACACAAATTCGATGTATAAATTATTCATGGTAGAAGTGGCTCCAACAACCTCATACAACGGCATCCCGTATTTTATAACCTTGTATGTGTTATCCATTATTACCATGTTTGGAAACGATCCTAACAAATCTGAACTAACCGGGTGTGCGAAGAAAAGTTCACTTATTATATTGCTTCCGTCTTCACACGATCTATGCCGTTCGTAACAGTTGAACCTTTTCAGTTCACCTAACAAGTATTTGAACTGCGCCTTACCACCTTTCTCGATCTTCTGTTGTTTTAGTTGAGCATTGTACACAGTGCACATGGACGATGAATTGTTAGCTTACATTTTTTCACTCTGACAAGAATATCACGAGGACGAGATCCCATTTTTGTAGAACTAACTACAATATCCAACTATTCTTTGGAAAATCATCCCAACTATGAATGACATTCATTCGATTTTGTAGTCTCGTATTTTCGAACCCCGCATACGACCTATAAAGACCATAAATCATCATCTACCTTATTTTCTTTAAGGGCAAAATGACATCTACATTTCTTGGTCGCGGTAAACTTCCTCTTAAAATCCTTTGGTTCCACCAACTTTGTGTACTTTTCAAATCTCTCGCACACAAAAATTATTCTAGGAGTTTTTCTGCTTCTGGCATCGTCCCGACGTCGTAATATAATTACAAATTTGTTATCCGTTGCGGTAAACTTAACCCAATCGGGTCAATTCTTGCTGCGGGTAGTGGGATTTCATGTTGAACAAATGAATATAATCGACCGAACAAGACTCCTCTTTTATCGATCCAAAATCAATAAGCTCCTCCTTATACACAACCAAAATGCAATCATAAAAATTATATCAAATTTTTAAATATCACCACCCGCCCGTGGGAACTCTACAAACCGGCGGGCAGAAAATTTCACCCCCACAAAAGAGTTCCCCACGGACGGATAGAAAATTCTCCTACGCCAGGTGGGCTAAAAAATAAAACTATATTCCAAATATTGTCCATCTCCGACGGATGAGACTTGTATAGACCAGTGATATGATCTTACCTAAACCGGTGGGACGAAATCTTATCATAGAAGGAAATAAATATCCGCCCGTTCGGGATTGAGTTTTCCAACCACGAAGCTGCTGAACGGTTACAATTCCTTTTAAATTGGATTAAATTAGAGAAATAATTTCTTTTATAACAAATTAATTAGAAAAACTATATCCTTCAGAGTTTCAAGCTTATCACCAAAATTATTCTTCTCGGTTTTCATTTATAAATTTTTTATTTTCCAAAAGAAATCTTGGGTTTCCATTTATAATTTTTTTATTTTTACAGTTTGAAAATTTGTAAAAAAAATAAATTTAAAATCTTGGTTTTCTTAATTTTTTTTGACTTTTTGTAAAAATTAATTCAAATTTTATGTAAGTAGAGAGTTCTGAGTTACGAATTTCGTGTTTTTGAACTTGTAGCTAGGTGTATCTATCTTCACAAAAGATAAAAAATAATGTAAAAAATTAACTGGTATTTAATGTTTGGAAGAAGAAAACTGATCTGATATTTAGGTACTGTTCAACGATAAATACCAAATCCTCTGCAGCCCAATGGTTCAGTAGCACCTTGCTACTAACCTAGGTTTTATGTCCATTTACACCAACATAAATTTGCCTTTATTTGGGTAGATCAGACAGACCGATGGTCCGGTAACAGCCCTAATCCTGTAGAATTTCAAATGAATCTGAGCTCAACACAAATCAACAAAAAAGATGTGCGCCATGAAATAGAGACTTCCTATTAGCAACAAGTAAGGTACATGAAATAGAGACTTTCTCTTGGAAACAAGACAGACAGACTTGAAATGCCACCCCTATCTATAGGGGTAAATTATAGATAGGGGTAAATTACTTGACAAAGAGCCTTTAAACCCCAAAAAGCAGAGATGAAAACTTTCATATTACAAATTCTTCCAAGCACAAAACCTAAAGGAAACAAGAACATAATACAGTCACAAACAAACCATCATAGAAGAGATAAAAAGCTACTTGACTATTGTAACCATCATAGAAGAGATAAAAAGCTACTTGACTCCAACAATAGACATGAGAAAATAAAGACTGTGATTGAGTTCGACTATATCAGATGCTTCTTTGATCGAGGCAGGTGGTTCCACTCCCATGAAGAGGTAAAGAGCCTTTAGCTCCTCCACACATGTTTTGTTTCTGGTACCCTCATAACCTACTATTCTTCGCATTGCATTCATCTGCTCCCATACTTTTGCCTCGTCCAAACTTACCTTCGCCTAAACAAAATATTTACAATCATCAATAGGCTTATTATATCCTGTAAAGAATCAACAACATGATCTAGGTTACATATGTAAACACAATGTATGCCTGCCTTAGTCAATCCCTTACCCTGTTAAAGGTTACAAGTCAATTTTTTTAGGAAATCATGCAAATATGACAAAGATACAAGTGTAAGTTTAAATAATATTTTAGAGTTCAATCAAATTCTCAACTCAGAACCACAGACGGAAAAAGATCAATCAGCTTCAAAAGGCATGTTTTGCATTCACACACATACTTCAGTTAATTGACTATTGTTCTGTACAAACCAGGAATAAGCGAGTAAGAGTTATCAATTAAGGCTTTGTTTTGTGCCAAACCCAAAAGCCCCTAAGTTAGCCATAAGTAAGCTGGATATATTTTTAGTTATTAGAAAAACTTGTTTGGGGCCTACTAAAATGACAACGGAAAACTACAAGATGTATAAAGCTTTTATTGAAAAGAATCCCCTGAAAAGAAAAGAACAAATAAGTAAAAAAACAACACTATTTCTTTAGCATTTTGCTTACTGGTCTATCTAATCTCCTTTTATAAGGATAAAGGAACAAAGAGCGATTTCTCTGCTTTGCCTTTAAGCCAATATACCAATAAATCCAGTGACACTAAAAGACCCCTAGATCTCCTAGCAAGATTTGACCATAAACTTTTCGCTGGTCATGACACTATACGAACCCTAAATCTCCTAGCAATACAAGAAACTTCTAAGTAAATAAACGTGCATGACGTGCAATGAGTAACAATCTAAGCCATCAACCGGTCTAAAATTTTACCTTCTCAGAGACTGCAATGGCCTCACGCAGTTTTTCCCTTCCAGTTTCCGACATAGTTGCATCATCAACCTTCAAACTTTCACCGCTTCTAACATCATCAAATCCTATCCAAGTTTCTTCTTCTCTCTCTAAAGTTTCATCATCCCTATCCACTGGACTTCCATACATGCTTTCGGTACTAACATTGTCCTCTACATTATCGGCTTTACATTCATCTCTAATCCTCTCCAACAATCCCGTTGTCTCTGCCACCAACTCCTCATCTTCCTCAATTGCATTGCCTTCATAGAGCTCTATAACTACATCCGCGACTTTCGAAACAATTTCTTCTGTTATACGTCCAGTTTCCCCATCCACCTCTATGTCAAGGACAGCACAAACATTTTCATCATTGACTTCCTCGTGATTTTCAACATACTGTGGTTCAAAGCAAACTGAAACCTCAAAACTTTCAGAACTTTGTGGTCCAGAGTAAGCTCCAGCTTCCTCGTCTTCTTTAAAATTTTCAAAATTTCGTGGTTCGAAATAAGCTCCAGCTGTAACATTCTCTTCATCAAGTTCTTCATAATTCTCAAAACTTTCCGGTTCCAAGTAAGCTCCAGCCTGAACATTCCCTACACAGACTCCATCGCAAATTTCACTACTATCATCATAAGTTCCAAAGGCAGATGCAACCCCTTCACGAAATCTTAGATTTTGCTCAGTCCCTCCCATGAGATTTTGCTTTTCTTCCTCATAGTGCACGGGAGGGAGCAACTTGCTCATAAGCTTCTCAGTGCAGGCATAGCTTGCGAAGAAGACAGAATAAGGAATTGAGGAAACAAGAGCGAATGATGAGATAACAACAAGTGGAGGGATGATTAAAGGAGCAGAAGATAATACGCAACCAGCTACTAAAATCTTCTTTCCCACTCTTAATCCACTGTCCAGCACCCAGTTCATCTTCCCACTTTTGTATTCAGATGAGTCTGGATCTTCCATCCTGCAAAATTTACTCTTCAATCTTACAAATTCCAAAAAGCTAACAGATTTAGTACATTGCTCTCCTCTTTTATGATCCCAAAACAACTCCTCTAAAATGGTAATTTTCAAACAATCCTTAAATAAGAAAACTGCAACCCCTACCTCTAAAAGTAGGAGAATAGACAAGACTTGGTAATTTTAAAAACCCACAAAAAAAGTTATATTTTTACATCAATTTCCATTAGAATCAGAACAATGTTAAGAACTCCACCACTACCGGATTGATTCCGATGTATATTCTACAATTTGGCTCCTTCTAAACATACATGGTAAACGTCACCAAACAAAGAGAGATTATTGCTATACACATTATGTTTGAAAAAGAACAATTGGAAATTTCAATCAAGAAGCTCATCATGATCAAAATAACTCGTTTTCAACGAATTGTAAGTAAAAGGAATAAGATCTTATGATAAAATAATCGCAGCTAAGTAAGCAGGGAATACATGAGAAAAGAGATAGAAATTATACCTGGGCTGAGCTACTGGAAAAAAGCTCACTTGTGAAGTGAAATGGCAAACCCTAAGGGGGTTTAAGAGAGAAGATGACACGCGTTGGATAGGGGAGTTGCATGGAGGTGCAGGTGGCCATTGTTAAAGGGGCTGTGACTATGACTAAACATTTGTTTTATACTGTGGACCTGTTGTAGTATAGTACTTTGGAACATTTTCAATTATATGTTTTCAATCTTCACGTCTATCTAATTTGTTTTAGGGAAATGACACACTAAGTACTTTTTAACCAAACCTATTACAACCTAGTACCCAAAAATGGGTTAATGCTCACTTAATACCCATCTCATTAAACATATCCACTTCTAATACCTTTTCTTTTTTTAATACCAAGATTACCCTCAACCTAGTATATAAGGTTGATTTGTGAAAAATTAGGGTTTTTTGTTACAGTCCCCATTCTATTTTTGAATTTTGAAATTCAAAACAGCCTCCACTCTTACTCTTCTTCTCTCTCTCCTCTTCTTCTCTCTTTCTCCTCTTCTTCTCTCTCTCCACCGGCGAACCATACAACCACCGTCGAACTAGTCTTAATCACCGGCGAACCATACAAACACCGAGGTCCTGCGTTCCTCTCACCGGCGAGCTGTTTTTTTGACGAACTGTCGAATATCGCCGGTGACATTTCCAGTCCGATCGAACAATTTTTTTATCTAGGCTCTGGATCGAGCAAAACCACATTTGGAGAAGTCGAAATCAATGAACAGCAAATCTTTCAAGCGGCTGGTAAGTTACAAGAATAGTTTCCTCGCAATTAACAAAGCATGTCACTAGATATGGCCTCTCTAATGTTTACATGTTTGTAGAGCCTCAAAGATTCTCGGAATAATTCTTCTTAATAAGCTGTGACGCTCTGCAAGAAGATTGTAATTGCAGGCACTGTGAGGGAATGGTTGCCACAGGTGCTTTCAGTTTATTGATGTTGCTGTGTTAGGCCACGGGCACTGTCCCTTGTTTACTTGTTAATTTGTACAAGTTAGTTTGTAGCCTGCTTCAGAACAAAAAGTCATTTTTCATAGGCCAATAGTTCTGCATTTCTCATTTTGGAGCATTTATTCATTCAGTCTTTTGAGCTAGGCTGTACTCTAAAATGACAATGAATGTACCAATAAGTAGTAAACTTCCTGTTTCTTTGTTCCAGAATTCATCAGTTTTACATTAACATGAAAAGTGCCAACTGCTGTTGGCTGCTTAGTGTGCCAATGTAGGATGTTCCTTATAATGAAGGGATACATTCCGGTCGAATGCTGTTGGCTGCTTAGTTTCTGTTTCTGGTCGAATCAAAGCATCGATACCGGCTCTGATTACATTCCGGTAAGAAATTGCAGTTTTCCAACTCTGTTTTATACATTGCGATTTTAGTGCATATCTGATTTCTAGACACTATATTATTTATCATTTGCGATTTATGCCTTGTATACAGTGCTAGATACAGCATGAGACATTGCTAGATACAGTATGAGACATTGCTAGATACAGCATGAGACATTGCTAGATACAGCATGAGACATTGCTAGATACAGCATGAGACATTGCTAGATACAGCATGAGCTTTCGAGGTATTTATGGGTAGTTTCTTTCGAGGGAGCTTCAAGCTGTGTTGGGTACTGCAAAATGGGAGGTGCAAAATGGAGATGGAAAAGGGAGTAACTGAAGAAGTGCCGTTTTCATTCCTTTCGTTACCATAGTTCATGTACCTTCTTTAAGTTATTGCATTGTATATATAAACTGACTCACTGTTTCAATCCAATTAAGCTGTTGTGATTCAATTCAACATTTTGATTATGTCATAGCCAGTCCCGTTGTGGTCGATGTTTCAAATCGGGGTATAATAGGAGGTCATGTGATGCTCCGTTCTAAACATATTTACCGACTTTTTTGTAACATTTTACATCTCAAAGATAAGCACTCCTTATCTTTCGACTTATGTTTTGTACACTTTTAACATTTACATGTTCCATGTCTGTTTCTTTCTGACTATGATATCTATTCACGTATACATTGCTATCTATGCTTTTATACTCTGATAGCCACTCTATTCAACATTGATAGATTCTGGATTTTGCATCTAACAGATACATCAAAGTATGTTTACTGTTTTCGTTTACATCCATCTGATACTTTACTTACATTTGTTAAAGATGTACTTCAAATCTTTCATGCCTGATTCATCTCAAAGATAAGCACTCCTTGTATTTTGACTTACGTTTCTTACACTTTTAACATTGACACGTTTCATGTCTGTTTGTTTCAGACTCTGATATCTATTCATGTGTACATTGCTATCTATGCTGTTACAATCTGATAGCCCCTTTATTCAACTTTGATAGATTATGTATTTTACATCTAACAGATAAATAAAAGTATGTTTTCTGTTTCGTTGTTCATCCATCTGATACTTTGCTTACATTTGTTCAAGAGGTTTATCACATCTTTCATGCCTGATTCATCTCAAAGATAAGCACTCCTTGTATTTTGACTTATGCTTCTTACACTTTTAACATTGACACGTTTCATGTCTGTTTGTTTCAGACTCTGATATCTATTCATGTGTACATTGCTATCTATGCTGTTACAATCTGATAGCCCCTTTATTCAACTTTGATAGATTATGTATTTTACATCTAACAGATAAATAAAAGTATGTTTTCTGTTTCGTTGTTCATCCATCTGATACTTTGCTTACATTTGTTCAAGAGGTTTATCACATCTTTCATGCCTGATTCATCTCAAAGATAAGCACTCCTTGTATTTTGACTTATGCTTCTTACACTTTTAACATTGACACGTTTCATGTTTGTTTGTTTCAGACTCTGATATATATTCATGTGTACATTTCTATCTATGCTGCTACAATCTGATAGCCACGCTATACAAATTTGATAGATTATGTATTTTACATCTAACAGATAAATTAAAGTATGTTTTCTGTTTCGTTGTAGATCCATCTGATACTTTACTTACATTTGTTAAGACTCTGATATGTATTCATTTATACATTGCTATCTATGCTGTTATACTCTGATATCCACTTTATTCAACCTTGCTATCTATGCTTACATCTTATACATTAGGTCTACATACACTGTTCTTTTAAATTTACCATAACTCTGATATCTTAGTTTTCCAACATTGCTATTCTTTTAAATAACTGCAAGTAAAACTGCTTCCTTCAACTGCAAGTAAAACTACATACAACATTCCTTCCAAAAAAAAGCATAAACAAACGTTAAACACAACAAAATATAAACCAACAGTTCCATGATACTACATCGACATGTTCAACCCTAATCAGAATCATCTCCATCAGATTCCTCCGCCTCTTCTTCCTCTTCTTCTTCTTCCTCTTCCTCCGCCTCTTCTCCACCAGGTTCAAAACCTTGGTGTCGGACTGTAAACTATACACAAACACTGATAGATAATGCAACCAATATTGCTAGATATGGACCAACCCTACGTAAACTCACAATTCTTACAACAGCAAGTGAGAAAAGCTATCTGCTTTTCTGAAGATGTCAGTGCTGTTGATGTTGGCCGATCATTTCGAAGTGATGTTGAATTAGGCAGGTTTACAGATCCAGAGTTCAGTCCAGATCTAACAGCCGCAGCATCACTTAAAAGCAAGAGCAACTTTTGTAAACCACCCTGAGCATCACAAGCATCAAGAACAGCTTTGAATACGAATGCAGCAGCAAAAAACAGAGACAATATGTAGACGGATCAGTTTGACGGAATTAAGCAAGAACAGAGACAGTACCTGGTTCGGTTCGAAGAAATAAGGAATAACAGAGTCGCTGGTCGACCGTTTCGTTCGTACCGGAGGAAACTTCGTTCTGGTTCGACGGTCGCCGGTGGTTGCTCGAGATATCGGAGCAAAGACGGTGGAAGCGGTTCGTTGAGATATCGGAACAGAGTGTGGTCTGGCTTCGCCGGAATGTTGTCGAAGGTGAGGTCTGGTTTCAAAAAAAAACTTTTGGGTTTCCTCTGGTTTCACGTGTTTCTCTCTCCTCAAATTTAGAAATGTGAAAATGGGGAATTGGAACCTAAAAGTCTGATTAGAAGGTGTGAAAAAAGTGGGTTTCAAGAAACAACCCCTTTTATACCCTTGAGGGTATAATTATCCATATATTGGCTCTAGGTAGTTTATGAAACTAGTCCAAAAACGGGTACCATTTTGGTATTTGATAGTTGAGAAGGTATTTATGGGTACTTTTCTCTTTGTTTTATTGTGTGTTAACAAATTTTTAGTTTATTGATAGAATTCATATGTTTAGAATTTTTTTCTAAATTGGATACTAAAAATGTGGTTCCTCCATTTTATAGTTTTTAGAAGTTATGTAGAAGGTTTTAGTGTCTTTTGACGATTGATATGATTTGAATACGATTCTATACTTGTTTTTTTTTTAAGTTTATAAGATTTATACGCTTAATTTTTTTAATATGTTTTTTTTAATAAAAACATTAAATTAATTGAAATAAGGTTCATATAAAGTCTGGGACATACACCGAGAAATACATCAACAATCGTCTAAGGAACGTCGATTGCGAAATAAAACAGTAAGAACGATCAAATCATAGTGGGGTGATAAGAATCGTCCAATACAAGTAATCTAAAAATACGGCGTAAACACATGGATAACAGAGCCAACCGCCGCATTCTCGAAGTGGACATCAAAGACATCATCTTTTATCCGCCATCTTTTATCCGCCAATCGATCAAAGAAGTGACGGGTCACGATTTAATATGTTTGTTTTGATTGATAGTTTCATTTTTAAATTTTAAAACTCTTTATTAAAATTTCAATTTGTCTACAAAAATTGTAAATGAAAGTATAATGAAAGTTTTTGTATGTTACTATAAATTTTTATGGTAATCATTATGAGTTATCTTTTTTATTAATTTTTATTGGACCATCTATAATGTATATATATATATATATATATATATATATATATATATATTAAACACAAAAGTAAAAAATCATAAAAACAAGAGTCAATATTCAGCCCTAAAACCAATCGGTCAAGAAATGGATGCAAAAAACTCAGGATTTCCACCATTTCATGTTCACCGAAGATAAATATTATGAAAATAGTCATTCTATTATGTGACTTATCAAAAAAATGGGTTTTCAACAACGGTTCTCCAACTCATCAACAAAAACTTTATGGATTTGCAAAAACCACATCAATAATTTACGCAGAGGTGACAAGACTTTAAAGGAAAGACTTTACGCACGCTAAAATCCTCTACCAAGCCAAGGGTGAACACAAAGTTATTATCTTTTAAGAAATAAATAAAGAATCCCTAATCTCTTCTACTAAATTTTCTTTTGGTTGTCCCAAATATATGACTTTGAATCTTTCTTAGGACTTTTTAAAGTTCTCTGGAACATATAATGTTTATGTATGAGATTACATACACTTATTAATTGAATATGATAACATAGAAGATATTAAAAAGTTCTGGAAAAAAATTGTGTGAAGTGCATGGGAGTTTTCATTTAGGTTACTTAAATGGTCTACCAATTTCAACCCAAGATTGGAGTCTCATCAAACTCCAGTTTGGGTAACCTTATCTAAAATACCCGAATTCTTGTACAATCAAGATTCTATAGCGTAAATTGTAAAGGAAATTGAATTGCTTTTATCAATTTCAGTTCAATCCAAGAATCGAGCAAGTGTTAAATGTTGTAAAGCTTGTCTCGTAATTGGTGTTTCAAGTTTTCTTTCCAAAAAATTGGATAAATTTTGGGAAAAGAGACGAATTATGGCAAAATATCACTTATGGTGATATGCCTCCATACTGTCAATCATATAAACACCTAGGATATACATAAAAAACTGTAATAAAGACAGAAAAAAAAATTAGTGCTGATACTGAAAACCATCACTCTTTTGAGCCTACCAAAATAAACCAACATTTCCTTTAAACGAAAAGTGAATTCAAAAAATAAAATTTGTTATTGTTGATCCCAAACATAATCTGATAAATGAAATCAACAACTCTCTAATGTTAAAGAAAAAACAATCTAGAATGACAATTATGAATCTGAAAATTTCCAACTCTTTAAAACTGACTTCTCTCAACAAAACTAAAATTTTAATCATATTTAAAAGACAAAGAGAAAATAAGGACTATTGATAACACTAATAACAAAATTCACACTAAAAAGGGCAATAAGTTAAAAATAACTTAAAACTATGAACCAACTAAGGTGTCTGAAAATGGTGTTATTGAGGCCCTTCACACAATAGACTTAGGAAACAAATTTACTATATTAAAGACCTAAGTAACTCAGATACAAAATATAATCCTCCCAAACTCATCTTTTATGGTAGCTTACCTTTATCCCTTGAAATGAAAAAGGTATCTGCCGGTAAGGAAATTAACAAAAACATAAGTAAAAGAATTTTAAAAATCCAAAGCTAAAAATCTTAAAATACCTCTAATCAATAGGGTTGTTAACTTCAGAAGATCATCTGAATCCTTCAATTCTCTCAAAATGACTTTAGCAATCTTAAATTGGAATGTTATGAGAGTTGGTAATAAATGAACAATAAGAAAAATTAAATCAGTAGTTAAAACTAAACATATTAACTTTGCCTCTCTTTAAGAGACAATTATTTCAAATGAAAGTCTTGATAAAATATCTAAAAAACTAAGATTTAACTTTTAGTTATGCTAATAAAAGTAATCAAATTTGGATTTTTTGGAAAGCGTAGTTTCAAATTCAAATTCTTTTTAACAATGATCAATTTCTTCATATGATGGTGAGCTAACTTTCTTCAAATAAAGAAGTTTTAGTCACCATCGTATATGTCAAATGTACCAGACCCCAAAGACTAGTCATTTGGGATCATTTAAGAGACATTTATGTTACCAATCAACCTTGGTTAATCGTATGAGATTTCAATGTAATTTCTAATACATCTGAGAAATTGGCTTACTCAACTCTTTGTTTGAGAGGAATGTATGATTTTAATAAACATGATTATTAATTGTCACTTAGAGGATCCTAGTTACTCAGGATCTAAAATTTACTTTACAGTAACCAAAAGTAGAAGCATCTTGCCAGAGCATTATACAATGTTACATGGAATGAATTTTTCGATATCACTAAGGTGAAGCATCTATCCAGAACTAGATTGGATCATTCACCCTTCAGTGGTAAAATATCATCATATACAAACAAGCCAAAACTACCTTTCAAATTTCAAAATATATGGACTCTCCACACTGATTTCCTAACTACAGTTGAACAAAGATGGCAATAAAACATGTATGGTAATCCCATATCTGTTTTATGGTCAAAATTAAAAAGACTCAAACACAAGTTAAAAACTTTGAATAAAGAGGTCTTCGCAAAATGTTTTTGATAGTATTGCCAAAGCTGAAGATGATGTTAAATTTGTTATGTATGTCTGGAAGAATCTAATAGTATGGCTAATAAAATTAATCTCTCAAAATCTAGATCCATTCATATTAACTTACTAGCCAAAGTTAGAAGAATTCTGGAATCAAAAGATTGATTATCTATGGTTTAAAGATAGTGACAAAAACACAAAAATGCTTCCATAATTATGTAAAAAAAAGACATAAAAAATGCATGGCATAACAATTGAAAATTAATAGATTGAGGATCAAACTTTAATTGATGAATCTAAAGTAATTACTTCAAATCTCTTTTAATCTGCCAATCAAACCTTCCAAACTTAGTCAATATTCATGAAATCATACGTGAGATAATAACAGACCAATACAACTATTATTTAACAGATATTCTCTCTATTGATGAAATACAGAATGTCATCAAAACCTTTAATCCCAACAATGTTTCAGGAGTTGATGGATTTAACTCCATATTCTATCAAATTTGTTAGCCTATAATACATAATGATCTGTGTGCATATATATTTTCTTACTTGAAAGGTATCTTAGCCCCAAATAGAATTTTTGCTACTGCAAGTTGCCTTATACCAAAAACCAACTCCCCAAATTCATAGTTTGACTTTAGAACCATAAGTATATGTACATTATTTATGAGAATATTGTCAGAGACTATAAACAACAAACTTGCCAACCTTCTTCCCAAAATAATTTCTGAGAAACAAGATGGTTTTGTAGAAAACAAAAAAATCTATAAAAATATCATAATTACTCAATAATTAATCAATGAAATCAACACAAACACAAGAGGATGAAATATTATTTTAAATTTGGACATGGCTAAAACCCTTAATAAAATAACATTTAACTTCATATACATTATACTTAAGGCTTTTGGTTTTAGTAATCAATTCATAGAGCTAATTAAAAGAGGAATATAATCCGTTAACTAATCTATAATTATAAATAGAACATCTTATGGTTACTTCAACTCCAACAATGATGTCAGGCAAGGTGACCCTCTCTCACCCAAAATGTTCATCATACATAGTTCTTACAACAATGTCAAGAAAATATGTGATTTTCTAAATGATGTAGTTTTATAATACACAATGTGCAGAACCTTTTCCATCGTGTAGTTCAGATAAAACATTTTGGGACTCTTCAAATCCCAAACAACGCAAGAGAGGTATGCTAAATATTTTCTTATACAGAATTTCTTTCAATACCAGGAAACCATGAGCCTTATATTTAATTTTCTTAGCCAAAGTTTTATCCGGAGGTAGACTCCCATCAGAAATAAACTGAAAAATACTATACCTCTAGTCTTTGGGTTGAATAACACATATGCTCAAACTTTCTTCATTATCTTTACATTTTTCTTGGCTTGTTTGTATTAATGGACACTCTAGCATCAGAATTTATGGTTAAGACTCAGAATAGGCTATGATTTGGGGATATGTTCATACTGGATATTTTTGAAATTCGCAACCACTTCTCTTAAGATGATTAAGTATTCAACCAGTTGTTCCTTCTTTGCTTTAGATTACCCCTGCGCATGGTGAATAATTAGTTGAGAGTCACTTATCAATCGAACTTTTTTTGCCCCACATATAAAAGCTAGCTTGAGACCGGCTATAGCTGCTTCATATTCGGATTCATTGTTGGAGGCTTTGAAACCAAAACAGATATCCTGATACATCTTATCACCATAGAGAGAAGTTAAACAAATTCCAGCCCCACATCCCATAGTACTAGACCCGCCATCAGTTCAGAATACCCATTATTTTTTAGATAGTTTTTCTAGCATATGTTCGGGAGGTCTATCAGCGTGGAATTCTACCACGAAATCAACACTTGATTGGGCTTTAACCGCTGTCCGGGGTGCAAAATCAATATTATAATCACCCAGCTCAACTGACCCATTGGTCAATCTCCTTGATACATCAACCTTTTGGAGAACATTTGTCAGAGGAACAGATGTTTGGACGATAATGGAATAAGCTTGGAAGTATGATCTAATTTTTCTTACTACAATTACCAATGTCGAGGTCAACTTTTCTAACTTCAAATATCTTCTTTCAGCATCCAACAAACTTTTGCTAATATAATAAACCAAACGAGGGTAACTATCCACTTCTCCTACTAGCATAATACTTACTGCATACTCTGATACATCTAAATATATGTAGAGCTTCTCCCTTTAAATAGGTTTAAAGAGTGTATTTGGTGAAGACAAATGCCTCTTGATTTCAAAGAATGTTTGATCATATTGTGGAGACCAGTTAAAGTATTTGGCATTCTTTAACACCTGGAAAAATGAAGCACACTTGTCTGATGATCTTGAACTTCTTTAGTGCTCCGAGGAGGGTCTATAGCTTATAGAGAGTTGAGTTGATATGGATCGGGTTGAATCTTTTTTTCACTTATAACATACCCCAAAAACATTCTGGATCGGACCCCAAAAACACATTTCTCCGGATTTAATTTTAAGTTGACACCCTTTAGGTTAGAAAATATTTCCTGAAGATCAGAAATATACACATCTTCTTCAAGGATTTTCATCATCATGTCATCTATGTAGACTTCCATATTTCGGCCAATCTGACTAGCAAAAGCTTTATTTACCACCCTTTAATAGGTAGCCCCTGCATTTTTCAATCCAAATGACATCACTTTATAACAATGAAGACCTCTGTCCGTAATAAAAATGGTATGATCTTGATCATTCAGATCTACTTGTATCTGGTTGTATCCTGAAAAAGCATCCATAAAGGACAACAACTTGTTCCCTGAGGTGGAGTCCGCCAACTGATCTATCCGAGAAACATGATAAAGATCTTTGGGACATACCCTATTAAGATCAGTGAAGTCAATACACATGCGCCACTTGCCATTATTTTTCTTGACCAAGACCGGGTTTACTGTCCATAACGAGTACTGCAATTCTTTAATGTGGCCCATTTTGGTCAAGTGATCAACGTTTTGAACAATTATGTCTGTTTTTCTTTAGAGAAAGACCTTCATCTTTGTACAACTGGTCCAACATCAGTTTGTACGGATAACTTATGAAAAATTATATCAGCAAGCATTCCATTGACATTATTATTGCACCATGCAAATACATGTAGATTATCTGATAGAAAAGATAACAACCTTTGTTTCAAAGTTGGTGCCAACTTGGTACCAATCCTAACACTCTTACCCTCAACTAGAGAATTAATTTCAACTTCTTCTATAGGTATTATGACACCAGGAGCCTCCCTGGGATCCTCTATTTCATTCTCATCGGAGGAAGGCTCCAATAGCTATTAGTCTTTGTTAACCTTGACTGCCTCCATAGACTTAGAGGCAAGGGTTGTTGCCTAGCATTTCCTGGCTATTTTTGACTGCTCCGAACAACACCTACTTGTCCGCGCACAATATATTTTAAGCACTGGTGGACAGTAGAGGCCATAGCAGGCATCATGGAGAGCCAAGATCTCCCAAATATGGCATTATAAGATGTGGGGCAATCCACCACAACAAATAACACTCTCACAATTTTCTTGAAAGGCCCTTTGACCAACACTACTTCCTCCTCGAATTCTCCTATCACATCAGCCGAACTTCCCACAATAGTTTTGTTCGAACGTTGAATAACCAAGGGGTTCCTCATCTGCTCGTAGGAGCTTAAGAACAATATATTTACCAAACTACTTGTCTCAATCAGGATTCGACGTATATCATTTCCTCTTATTGATGCCCCTATTACCATGACGTCTTCATGAGGTCATGCGATGTCCCTCAGGTCATCATCATCAAAAACTATGAAAGGAAATGTAGTTTGGTATATATGTGTACACATGCCCCATTCCAACTAGGTGATCAGACTGCTAATGTGCCTCTTCCTTGAAGAATTAGAGGGTGTAGTCACAGTGTCCCCCCCAAAATAGTTAAAAACTCAAAATACTTAATCAAACCAGAGACAGTATTAGTCTTGTTTGTTATCACCCCACTCGATTCTGATTTGGATCCGGGTCAAGGTACTTAGGCTCAACATCAAATCTCTCAGTAATCACCATAGTGTCCTCATGCCTAGATGTTCCCAGAAGGATTGAAGGAGTAGTTCGGGGAGTATTGACATTGTATTATCCGGTTTGCTCCATCCTTGTTTTTTAACATAGGCCCCCAATTTTCCCCTTTCAATAAGATTCTATACTTCTTGCTTTAAGGCTATACAATCATGGGTATCATGGCCAATATCATTATGGTACTTACAAAAACGAGTACTCTGATTTTCTCCGGGAGACTGTAACGCCGCTGCTTTCTAAACTTTAATTTATTTCTAGTTTTATTATATATTATAGATATGCTTTCTCCCAATTCAGCAAACCACTTGGGTTGAACCCAATGCGCCCTTTTATTTCTAGATTGCTGGTTTTGGTTTCGGTTGAAATGATTATGCCTTGATCGATTAGACCCATGTCCGGTTTCCTTCGATATGTAACAGGACAAATTAGTTGCTGGAGGTGTTAATGATGTAGTAGTGGACTTAATCTGGCAAGGTACCCTGGATTTCTTTGTTTGGTCAACGTTAATCTGTTTTCCAACTTGATTTTTTTACATTTTTAAATATTTTTTAAAACTTGTGCATTTCATTAATAAATTTTGTGAAAAAATATAGTAGAAAGAGGATTCAAACCTTTAACTTTAGCTAATTGAGATATTTTAGTTAGTATGGCATTAATACCCTTTTATATATAATACCCTTTTTGTTAAATATCTCTCAACAATTGTCTAAAGTCTACACGAACAAGTCAAACACTTTAAAAAATATCTATCTTCGAAATTTATTTATAAAATTTGGCTTTACAACATGATTCATGTATTTACATTTTTCATGGTTGGTGTTGCCGCGCATGTAACTATTTTTATGGTAAGAGACTATGATCCAACTAATCGATACAACAATCTATTAGACCGTGTTCTTAGGAACCGCGATGCAATAATATCACATCTCAACTGGGTATGTATATTTCTCGGCTTTCACAGTTTTGGTTTGTATATTCATAATGATACCATGAGTGCTTTAGGGCGTCCACAAGACAAGTTTTCAGATAGTGCTATACAATTATGACCAATCTTTGCTCAGTGGATACAAAATATCTATACTTTAGTGCCATTACTTGATTGAAGGAATGATCAGAATTCTCTCTTCCGTACTTGACTTGATTGACTGTATTCCGAGAGGAAATACCTGGAGATAAAATATAGCTCCACCGTTAGGGTTTTAATGCTCGACTAAAAGGAGAGGGGAAGTAAATGATTTATTTCATTCAACCCTAAGCTTTTCCTTTCCCATTGGTCGAGTATATTTCATCCCTAAGCTATTATCTAATCCAATATTAGTATCAACCGCTAAAACCTATGTTTGAAACCAGTCTTTGGGTTGTAACAACTTGATTGGGAAATTGTTTAGTGTACTAAAGAAAGGGTGTAGGGTGGTTCCTCTCACACAATATGGACTCTCTGTTCTGTGGGTCTTTCCTGTATTTTTGAATCATATAATTTATTTTCCGGCTACACCCGGATCCAGTTGTCTGAGGAGGACAAGTGGAGACCTGCTATTGCAAATGGTCTTCTTCCTTACTCTTATTTATCCTTATCTGATCCATTAGTTCGTAGAGATATTTACTCGATAGTAGACATTTCTTGAACACCTCTAACAGAGGTGGACTTGACTAACTGTGATAAGCTGGATGAAAGGCTAGTTTCAATCCTTTGCTTGAGTGTGTCGTCGAATTGTGAATGTGCTCTCAGTAATCTAATCTTATCGATAAGATATGGGGCATAATTTATCTCAAAGCAGATCCTTCTGTCCATCGATCCACCAGATTTTTTGATAGGTTTCTCTTTCTTTTTTGATAGAGCTTTCGCTTCTCCCTATTTTTTATTTTTAAATAGTATACTCATAATAGCTATGAAAGGGAAGGCCTTTTTTCTCTTCATTTGGGATCCGCACCTCAAGCTTCTCCGACAGGTTGGATTGCCGTTGGTGGCCCATTGGATTCATCCACCTAGTGGAAACGTCTTTTCTGCTGCTTTGTTTTTTTTTATCAAACCTCTCTTCCCGGCCTGTTTCTTCTTTTTACCACGCAATAGGTCAGCAAAGTGTGAGTGGGCACGAAGAAGGGAAACGAGATAAATGGTTGATACTACTGGAAGGATTCCTCTTTGGATAATAGCTACTGTAACTGGTATTCCTGTGATCGGTTTAATCAGTATTTTCTTTTATGGTTCATATTCGGGTTTGGGTTCGTCCCTGTAGAAATTGAATGAATTATAGACATGAAAGCGAAAAACTCAACCAAGTTTAGGGCATACTTTATTTTTTTATTTTGATTTTTAGTTTTGTAGAAATTGAAGTATGAAATTATGAAATATAAAAACCATATGTTTATATTTATTTAATTTTTTGCTAGATATTTAGTTATTTTTATAGTTTAGGGTAGTAATATATTTACATTTTGTGCGAAAATTTTGACATAAGTCCATTTAGTCGCATATTGGATGGGACAAATTGAGCATTTAATTGCACACTAGGAGCGACAAAATGAAGGTTCATCAAAATTATCATGCGACAACATGATTTATAGATTTGAAAAATAGACATATACTTTCATTGTGCGTTCATCGTTCTCTCATAAAAAGTTTGACATGTTGCAACTAAAATCCATGTTTTCATTGATTAATTCATGATTTTGATGTAATATGGCTCTATTTTTTTGGTATTTTAAAGTTATGCTAGAAGGTTATAATGTATGAGATTTCATAACTTTTTGGATTTTTAAGATTGAGTGACATGAGGGTTAATATATAGATTAGTTTGGAGTATTTTAGTTTTTTTTTCCAATTTCCATTATAAAAAAGAAAACAAAGGGTGAAAGATCTAACAAAATAGGTATGAGATATAGTATAAACCTTAATTCTATTGTATAAAGGTATTATATAAATTGTAAAATAAATAAATATTATCTTATTAATTTTTAAAGTGAAAATACATATACTTTAGATTTTTTAAAGAATTTTTTATTACTCTATTTTAATGTTTTATCTTTTAAAATTGTAAAAACAATGTTATAGAAAGTATATATAATATCTCACTTCAAATTAAATTGATAGTGTTTTTTTTTAAATATTTTTTTACAGTTTTTTCAAAACTTATACATTAATATGAAGAGGAGTAAAATCTTTAACCTTAACACGTTAAAACATACGCTAGAAAGAGGGGTCAAACTACTAACCATGTGGTTAACAACCACACCCTCTAACCGACTGTGTTATTCCAGCTAGTATGTGATTAATATTCTTTCACATATAATGTGTTTTTGTTAGATTTCTGGCCATAGTTGTTTGTCCTCTTCAAGAACAAATCAAATACTCTAAAAAATACTAATCTTCGAAGTATGTTTATTAGAAAATCAAATTTACAACATGATTGATGTACTTACTCCAAGCTTAGTGATATGCTTTATTTTTTATTTAGATCTTTAGTTTTGTACATATTTAAGTTTAAATTATGAAATATAAGAATCATATTTATATATATATTTAATTGATTGTTAGATGTTACTTATTTTTATATTTTAGGAAAGTCATATATCTATGTTTTCGATGTTTGTTTATCATAGGACATTATGTTAATTTGAACGATTTATAATTTGTTGCGCTATAAGTTTGACATAAGTCCATTTAGTCACATGTTGGGTGTGATAAATCAATCATTTAGTCGCACGTTGGGCGCAAAAAATTGACCATTTAATCGCACATTGAGAGGGACTAAATGAAGGTTCGTTGACATTTTAAAAGTAAAAAATGTAATTTCATTACTATTTTCTCGTTCTCCGATAATTTTTTTGACATGTCGCAAGTAAAATCCATGTGTTTATTGCTTAATCTATTTGTTCTGATGTAATGTAGGTCTAAAATTTATTTTTGCAAGTCATGTTAGAAAGTTGTAGGCTGTTAGGGTGGCGACCAAAGTCCCACATCCCACATCGGTTAAACATGGGAAAGATCAATGGTATATAATTAAGAACATATCTAAACTAGTATGATGCCTTTTAGAAATGGACCAAAAGCAAAGCCGTGAAGACCTACGAGCCCAAAATGAAAAGTATCATACTAGTATGAGATCGTTAGTTCTTAATAGCGATTTTTTATATCTTTTAAGATTTTTTAAAACTTATGCATTACATCAATAAATTTTGTAAAAAAATATAATACAAAGATGAATCAGAACTAAAAAATATATATACATGTGGAGATCGGTAGTTCTTACTTATATACATGTTTTTAGGGTTGAGTGACATAAGGGTAAATATGTAGACTAGTTGGGAGTATTCTAATTTTTTCTAAATTTCCATCAATAAAAAAGGTGAGAGATCCAAGAAAATGTGTATTTATTAAAATATCATACTAATATGGAGATCGGTAGTTATGAGGGTAAATATGTAGACTAGTTTGGGGTGTTTTAGTTTTTCTCTAAATTTCCATCAATAAAAAAAGTGAGAGAGCCAAGAGAATGTGTATGAGATATACCATAGACATTAATTCTATTGTATGATATATATTATATAATTTAAAAAAAAAAATTGTTATATTAAAAAGTTTAAGTGACTATACATACTTTTTATATTTATAAAACACAAACATTTATTACTCTATCTTAATACTTTATCTTATAAAATTATAAAAAAACAAATGTACATGCATCACTTCAATGTTTATAGATAATACATATTTTAGATTTTTCTAAATTTCCATCAATGAAAAAAGGTGAGAGATCCAAGAAAATGTCTATGAGATATACCATAGACATTAATTCTATTGTATGATAGGTATTATATAATTTGTAAAAAAAATAAGTATTGCTATATTAATTTTTTAAGTGACAATACACACTTTTTATATTTATAAAACACAAACATTTATTACTATATCTGAATATTTTGTCTTATAAAATTATAAAAAATATATGTACATGCATCACTTCAATGTTTATACACAATACGTCTCACTTAAAACTAGGGCTGTCAAAAAAATCCGAAAAATATGATATCCGACCGAAATATTTGATATCGAATCCGAATAAAACGGATAATATCTGTATTCGAAAGAAAACGGATAATATTCGTATCCGAAAATAGCGGATATGGATATAGTCATATCCGTATTCGAAATATCCGATATCCGAATTTTATAAATAAATATATATAATTTTTTTATATATAAGCATATTTTTTAGCTATCCCACATTGTAAAAAGCAAAACAAATTACTAACAAAATTGGTTATAAATATATAGGGTTGTTTCTTTAAAAAATGTATCTTATCCCACATCTAAAGTTGGAATAAAGAGTTTCTACCAAACTGTTTATAAAACACATGGTTGCTTTTCATAATAAGTTACCAAACTTTCTATAAAAGACATGGTAGCTTTTCAAAATAAGTATATTTTTCTTAGTCTTATCCCACATCTAAAATATAGGAGTGTGAATTTCTACTAAGATATAGGAGTGTGAATTTCTACTAAGATGCTTCTAAAAGTAGTCCATCCAATAGTGCAATTAGTTAATAAATTTAGTAGAAATTCGGATATTATCCGTATCCGGATATAGATAGATTTGTATCCGAAATATCTGTTTGACAGCCCTACTTAAAACTAAAAAAATACTACAAAGATAATATCGGGATATAGATGGATTTGTATCCGAAATATCTGTTTGACAGCCCTACTTAAAACTAAAAAAATACTACAAAGATAATTCAAAACTTTAACCTTATGTTTAAAAAATACTAAAAATACGCTAGAAAGAGGGGTCGAACCTCTGACCTTGTGGTTAACAGCCACACGCTCTAACCAACTGAGCTATTCCAGCTAGGGATGACAATAGGTCGGGATGAATGCAGATATTACCAAACCCGCAACCCATTCTGTCTTTATTTTTATAACCCGTCAGATTCAGGTATCTGTTTGGGTAAGAGATTTTTTTCCCACACCCAAAACCACCTCGTTCAGGTACTCAACCAATACAAAATTAGTTATCTAATAAAAAGTTAGAAAAATCAAAAACAATATATTAAAATAATAATAATAATAATAATAATAATAATATACGGAATATAAACTCTTAAATTGATTTAAAAACTAAAAATTTAGTTAAAAAATTATAAATTTATATTTATAATTTAGAGTTTGTATTTATTTAAATTTTATGCTTCACCTCTAAGATTTAGTTTCTTACAACCAAAAGAAATCATTCTTACTGTTTAAACCGACGTAAATACTGGCTTCTTGTCAGTTTCGGGGACTATCATGAAAGAATGAACAAATACATCCAGATTGAACTCAACACGACATACTCAGTTTTTTTCATTCTCTCTTACTACGAGAAAATCCTTCTCACCTATGGCAAAAAATAAACAACTGAAAGAACTCAACTTATCTTGAATACAAGAAACAACATTGACAAAGGGTTTCATTTGATACAACAAAATTCTGTAAACAAGAAAGAAAATTGAGCAAATCAACAATTGAGCACTAACCATTATATCGATTTAAGGAATAATCATATATATGGACTCATACATACTGTAAAAAATGAAAGCCAAATTCTCCAACAATCTCAACAAGAAAGTCTTCCCCATAAATCATATGCAGATGTTACAAAGATATCTTTTAAGGAAAATAATTCTGCAAATACTATGATCAAACACAAAGGAGATCATGCATACCTTTAGTTCACCATTTAAGATAAAAAATAAACTAATTGCACAATTTAGATCATAGTTGAAATTTTATCAAAGGTAAACCACATTTATCTCATGTTTAGAAATTCTTGGATATACTCAAGTTTGTATGGGATGTTAATCTTCCATCTTGGGATTCTAGACATATAATGTTGGAATTTGATATTCAAGAAGACTTAAGTAAAATATGGATCTAAATACAAATAATATTTTTGTTAAAAGAAAAGCAGATAAAAAAAAAGTAATCCTCAATCCAACACTGTATCAAAACCTACAAATCAAAATGGAACATGGATGTAAAAAGTAAAATCTACCATTTTGAGGAAAATAATTTGGATAAACAAAAAAGTAGTGATGATGAATCCATTCATCATTAAAAGAAAGATAATCGAATATAAGCAAGAATAAAATAACCAAACCTAATCACTTATTGGAAATTGTACAGATATTCAAAAGAAAACGACTCATTTATCACTAGCTTGCAACCAAAATTCTACTGATAACAAGGATAAAACAAACATGATAAATGCATTTATTAAAGAATTTAAAATTATTGAAGCCCTCAACTCTATTGAAATAAGTACGATTTTTTTAACTTCAAATGATTATGAGAATCTGGATTTTGTACATAATTCTCCTTATCAAAATACTATTGGAAGTCTGCCATCCTTTCCAATCCTTAGAAAACTAGAATATGGAAAATACTTTAAAAAAGTTTTAAAGTAAAAGAGTTTAGAAATCAAAATCAAAATTTATGAAAGGCTATGTTTCTAAAAATCCCTCCACTTTAAAGGGCATGCAAGTTCCTTATCAGAAAACTTTAAATGACTATTAAAAATTTCATTTGTAAAGTTAGAGGTATTGGAAACAAAGCTACTACAAGAAGGCGCAAACACATAAGAAATGCTGAAAATATCTCCTTTGCATACATTCAAGAACCAATGATTAGTGTAGATAAAGTCAATCATGTTATTAAAATCCTTGGGTTTCATGATAGTATTGCAAATATCAACAATAAAATTTGGCTATTATAGAAAGCAGAATTTAACATAGATATCATTGTGAACCATGACCAATTCCTCTGTGTTAAAGTTAGCCATAATTCTTTGGATAAATAGTTTGTTTTAGTATTGTCTATGCTAAGTGTATTATGAACCAAATAATAGAGCTCTGGAATAATCTAAAAAATGCAACTAATAATTTTAAAGAATATCTAATGTTGGAAACAAAGTACATTGTTAATCTATCGAAGCCTCAAACAAATCATCTTCTATTGCTGACTGGGAAAGAAGCATTTTGGGAGCAGAAAAACGGCTTAAATTTGATTAAAAATGAAGATACAAATACTGTTAGTTTTTATCAGTATGTTAAAAAACACTAACAAAATTAAAGAATTCTTGAAGGTAACATATGGATTGAATATCAAGCTCTACTAGGTATTTATGCTGTCAATTATTTTAAATCTATTTTAGTTGCTCATGCAAATTAATGGATACTATCGATCTACAAAACGTTATTCGTAAGTTGATCAATGAGAAGTATAATAGGCTCATAATGAAATTTTCTACTGAATCTGAAATGTATGTCATAATTAATGTCTTGAGCCCTACCAGTGTTGCTGGTATAGATGGATTCGATGGAATTTTTTTCCCAATCATGCTGGTATATTATAGCTAAAGACCAATGTGCTTCTATTACTACTTCCTTTCTAAGTAGCTACGCCTCTCATATTATTCCAGAGCTATACGTTTCCAAGGAATAACTAATGATGGCAATTGTTATAATAATAATACCAAAGACTAATGTTCTTCAAATATGGAAAAACTATTGGCCAATTAGCTTATGTTCTTTTCTAAACATGATTATAACAAAAATTCTTAATGACAAAATTTCCATTTTGCTTCCTAATATCATCTTTGAGGAACAATGAGGTTTCGTCCATGATAGAAACATTAATGACAATATACTTCTTGCTCAAGATATTACCAATGACATAGATAGAAAGTCGGGGGGAGCAATATCCTTATCAAAGTTGATATGTCAAAAGCCTTTGATAGGCTTTATATCAACTTTAACCTAAAGATTATGGAATTATTTGAGTTTGGTCCAAGGCTTCTGATATAATAACAAAAAGTATCAATTCTATTAGGTTTTCTATCATAGTAAATGGAGAACCAAATGGTTTATTCAAGTCATCTAATTGTGTTAGACAATGGGATCCTATATCCTCAATTCTATTTATCATCATATAGGAATACTTAATTAGAGAGCTTAAAAAACTCTTTGGCTCGAGAAGAGAAATGAGATATATTACTAGGAGTCCTATAGTAATACATTTGTTAGCATTTGCTAACGATTTTATAATCTTCTCAAATTGCTATACTTCAAGTATAAATAGGTTGTATAATTTCCTACAGCATTACCAAAATGTATCAGGTTAAACTATAAACAAAAAGAAAACCAAATTTACGATACTCTGTTTCATTAAAAGAGAACTGCAAGATCCGAATTCTGAATATCAAAGATACGAATGAAACAATATCTGACATATTAATTCATAACCTATGAAAGAAGATATGAAATTTTACCTACTAAATTAATAACCTATGAAAAAAAAACTGCCTAATCAAACTTTGTGCCATTGGAGATATCTTTGAATATTTTTAGTCAGATCGATACCGAACATAAAAATATTTTTATGTTTGATACAATTGAAGGTTCGAGTGGTAAGATATTCAACAACATCAAATAAAGTGATTATGGACAAAAAACAGAATGTAACAACTAGTTAAAAGGGAGGATATAATGGATACGTATATAGGAGGATAGTTTTTGGAGGAAAGAAACTAACTTCTTAAATTTATAAAGTATTTGCTAGCTCATTCTCTCTTGTCAGCCAGCTAACTTTAAAACATGAGCCTGGTTGTCTTTTGTTAGTCACACGATTTGAAATTTAATTATCTACGACAATAATTTGAAGAGCTAAAAAAACAGGATTTTGCATGTACTTCTAAATTTATTTTGAGTCTCACAAGATCCAAATTTTGACAATCTCATTAAAAGTCTCACGAGATCCGATGGATTAATAAAGATAATCCAATGGTACACTGGAAAAACATTGCAAGATCACATGGGTTTTTTAAAACAGTAAAATTTACGATATTCTGTTTTCTGAAGAATAAAAAAAATATTAAATTTAAAAAATAAAAATAGAATTAAAAATCGATACTCGTACCATTTACATATAAATACACGTGGCTGAACCAGAAAAAAAAAATAGCACACATTAACTAATTTATAAATAGTCCAAAATCCTGAACGGTGATTTTGTGATTTTTTAGTCGAATGTAGAAGTACTAAATGAAATCAACCCAATAGTCGACAAATATATTCCGGTTTAAGCCACTTTCTCATAAAAAAGACTATGGTTCTCATGTTATCCATATACGCTGGATTTAAATAAAATTTTGAGTTTGGTTTTAGAATCATATTTAGTTAGATCCATTGTTTCAGGTAGAGTTCAATAAATATATCATTTGGAGTTTGGTTTTAGAATGATTTAAGATAATGTATTTGGTTACATTTTTGGTTTTAGATTGAATTAAAGAAATATATTTTGGGGGGTTTCATTTTTTTGAAAATAAAATTTTAGACTTTGTTGAGATTTAGCTTAAACATTTATCAGTCCTACTTCCCTATTTTTCTTAAAATGTGTGGCCTAAATTCTACTTCCTTGCTCGTACGTTTTTTGCTTTTTGTTGTAAACTTTTGATATGGTATGATTTGTCGATTAAAATTAGATGAATCTTTTAAAATATAATCTTTACCTAATAGCATAAAGATATTGCAGTTAATATTTCATTAGAAGGTTACTTACAGTGCGATGCCGATGTATGTAGCAGCCTGGCCAAAACTAAATAAAACAAAACAACAGAAACAGAAACAAACTAAAAACAAAGAGTAATATATTTCAACATCTTAAACCTAAACCTAAACCTACTCATCCTCAACCCCACTTGAACCTTGTCCATCGTCTTCATCATCACCACCATCTTCTCCATTTGGATTTTCTTCCTCTTCAGCCTCTTCCTCTTCAGCATCTCCATCAACAGAGTTGTCTTCCTCATCTTCATCGTCCTCTTCGCTGTATTCCTCTGAACTGTATCTATAATACCCGTGTTCTCTAAAAAAGCAGTAGTCTCTATAGTCCCGTTCTTCGGTGTTTAAAGAGTCATCATCATCAGATAGATCATCAGATAAGAATCCATCGTCCGCTCCACCTTGCAGCGCAGGCATAGTGAAGTAAGATCTCTGGTTTCCCTGTCAAGTTAATCGTCCAATATAAGGTAGAAGCCGAAACGCATAAGAATGTTACAACATTTCGCTGATCGACACGAAACAAGAGAGATTATGATAAGTTCATCATCATCGAATGACTTTAATTGCAAGAAAAGATTTGCAGAATGCCTGAAATTTAACAAAAAAAGACATGAGAAACAGGAGGGAGATAAGTTGTACCTGAACCACAGGAATAAACTTGTTAGTCAGTAGGAGAAGTGAGACCACATACCTTAGGGGTGGCTTTAAGTAATGCTGTCACAGGGTCGTGTGTCGGGTCGGTGAAGATTTGGTATCGCTGACACGACATCGAACCATAAAAAACCAGTAAACCTGTTAAATCCAAAAATTCGATTTTTTTTTCTTTTACTCTTAAATATTGCGACCTCGTCTTTTTACTGTCGTGGAATATTTTCATCTAATTCTAAACTTTTAGCGGATTCGTGTCGGGCAGAGGACTTGCATGAGATGCAGGTGGCCAATGTTTCGGTTTCGGGTAATGATGTTGTTTTTTATATGTAGAGAGTAATTTAATAAATTTGTAAGTACAGCCAGCGACTCGGTCTAATTATGTAGTTATTACTATAGATTTTTTTAAGTCAAATTTTATTAGATCAATAAGCCTAATCAGGCCATAACAAGCAGTGGGCCAAATATATAATACAGGTCCACTACATTTAAGGAGTAAAAACTATCAAATTGAAAAGAAAGAAATCGAATCGAAACTTCATCGACTAGCCGTTGAGAGATAGAATTAGGATTTCAGGTCGAGTGTCTCCAAAGTACATTCACGTATTATATTTTTTGAACTCTAATTTGACCAGAGAACTTTCTTCACGGACTCTACTAGAATTTTTTGAAAATTTAGATAATAAAACTTGGCGAACTAACATTCAAGCCACATTAGCGACATCAATCTCCACCACCGTTCTTCAACCGATATTGCTATCAATCTCTAGAGGCAAATTTAGAATCAAGGTTGAGCGCTTTTCTAAATCTGAGCTCTAAGAGAGGACATAGCTTAAAGAAGAGCAAGCTACAAAAGACTTCATTGTCAAGTATTTTTCCTCCTTGATCCATCATTTTGAACATCACAACTTTCACAAATGTACTGACAAAATTTCGACGCAGATTTGACTCCATCTACTCAGGCTCAGTGGATCTTATCGCAATTTCACAAGGTATTAAAATCCCCTGTAGCTGTGAGTCGATTTCAATATTAACTTTTTTCCATCTTTTTGTATTGTAGATTATGAGGTCATCTAGAAAAGCTCTCAATTTAGATGCCAGAGGTGACAATTTCCTATAAAGGTTTCCATGGCCTTCAACAATATCACTGAATCTGAAAAAACGATGATCACAGCTCTACTGGTTTCACCATTGCTAGCACATGAGCCATCAGAGTTAAGCTTAAGCATACCATTCTCATGAGCTTTACACTGCAAGTATTTCATTTGACTACTTTTGATTGAATTAAAGCATCTAACCTTTTTTGCAACAACTTTGTTTGTCCTAGTGTTTGTTTCTTATAGTGTTATAATGTTAGATTGTTCTAAGCTCACAAGAATGTGATTGATATAGTCGATTGCTTGAGTGCTTGTTAGCTGGTTCCCTTTATGTTTGGCTCTATTGCTGTTAAGCCATATAACCCATGTAAACAGTGTAGGAAAGTATATCTAATATGAGTTTTTTTATTTGAAGACCAAAGCCAAATTCTGGTAACATGAACAATGGTCATATATTTTTCTATATTAACTTTAAATAAGTTAGTATAGTAAGTCCAAATAGACTAAGCAAATCTACAAAAAACATAAAGATGATTAGAATCTTCACTTGAGTTGCAGAATTGACACTTTGACACAATGTTAAAGTGTCTTTTTTGCAGATTAGAATCAACAAAAATATAGTTTTTTAAGATTTTCCAGTGAATGAATGAATACTTCCTCGGAGTAATGGAGCTCCAAAGCTTTCCAAATAAATTTGTCTTATTGAAGTGTCTTCTCACATGGTTCCAAGTATCTTTAATATTAAAGATAAGATATTTAGAAGGCTGCCATAGAATAGTATATTCTTTATTATCATTGATAGCTTTGTCTTTGATAATGTTGATTCTGTCTTGAGAAAATGTTCTAAATACTTTCAAGATTCCACTGATTGTTGAACCAATAAGTATTAACAGTTTCCTTGTTGAACCAAGTATTGTCACACTCTTCTTCAAGAGTAATAATATGAGTATCATCAAGCCACCGATACAACCAGAAGTTCCCACCTATCACCAGGCTCCACCTGGTTTGAGCTTCAGCCTTGTCTTTAATTTGGACCAGTCTTTGCCAGGTATGAGAACCTTTCTTATTAAAGTTTAATTTCAAAGGATGACTATCATCGCAGTAGATATTATGCATAATCTTAGCCCAGAGAGAGTTCTTTTCTCTAAAATTAACCCATAGCTTATAAGAAAAAGCTTCCTGAACATCATTTAGGTTTCTAATATTAAGCCCTCCTTCTGAAAAGGGCTTACAAAGATTGTCTCAGGAAGTCGAGTGAATTTCCTGGTCTTTAGTAGTAGACCCCCATAAGAATTTATTCAGAATCTTGTTGATTTTGATGATGACTCCTATAGGAATAAGACTATTCTGCATCGAGTAAGTAGGAATAGTAGTTAGAACAGAATTAATAAGGATAAGCCTCCCAACATAGGATTAGTGCTTAGATTCCCAATCATCAATCTTGATTCTGATTTTGTTCATCATAGCATTGTAGTTAGATGTCTTGTTATTAATACTAAGAGAAATTCCAAAATACTCAATTGGAAGAAAATCTAACTTAAAGCCAGTTTGAGTAACAGAGCATTGATCTTAGTATTTAAAGTTCTGTTTGAATTAACAACTTTAGTTTTTATTTTATTAATAGTCTGACCAGCTACTTGTTGATACTTTTGCAGGAAGCTACTGAGAAGGTCAATACTATGACCATTAGTAAAAATCAGCAAGTCATCAACAAAGGAAAAACAAGGTATGATAATATTAGTTCTTGAAGAGTATCTCAAATTTTGTGGTTATTAAACGGAACAGTTAGCCTCCTAAGCAGTACCTCTTCTCCTATAATGAAGAGACTAGAAGATAATGGATCTCCTTGTCTCAAAGCTCTCATGGTTTTTAAAGAATCTATAAGACCTACCATTAATTAAGATAGATATATAAACATTATTTATTAGGTTGTTAATAAGCTCAACAAACCTATTAGAGAAGCTAATTTTATAAAGGACCTTAAGAATAAAAGGATGGGACATTTTGTCGAAAGCTTTTGACATGACAATATGAATTAAGATGTTACCAGTCACAACAATCCTATTTAGATCATAAACCAGCTCATTTGCAACCAGAATATTATCATGAATGGACTTGCCATTAACAAAACCCCCTTGACAATCACATATGATTTTAGGCAGCATTTTAGCTAATCTGTTATTTATGATCTTTGACATAATACGATTAGTTAAAGTGCATAAGCTTATAGGTCTGAAATTATTCCAATAAGTAGGGTTATTGTTTTTAGGAATAAGACACAATCCAGTGGCCATAATACTTTTTGGTATATTGTGGCCTTTTATAAAAGAAACCATTGCTTTAACTAAGTCACTTTTGATAATTTTCCAACAGGTTTTGAAGAAGCAAGCATTATAACTATCCATGTCAGCAGCCTTGTTAGTATTTAAGCCATTTACAATGCTAAAGATCTCATCTTCAGAGGGATCCATCAAAAGTAAGTTATTATCTTCAACATTAATAATTTTAGGAATGTTATTGAAAATATCATCTTGCATTAAAACCTTTTCATCATCTAAACTATAGTAAGGAAGATTAGACAAAACTCTCTTTGAAGTACTTTCAGCAGAGTTTCTTATAGCTTTGTTCTCTAGGATCCAGTTTTCCCCCTCTTTAATGTTGGTTATCATGCTTTTCCTTCTCTTCTTAGAAACATAGGAGTGATAGGTTTCAGTATTCATATCCCCTTCTTTGAGCCAGTTGGAATAGCACTTCTGGTGCCAATAGGATTCCTCCATTCTTAAAGCCTGAATATACATTGCATTAGCTTTAGATAGCTTCATCTTGCTGTCATTAGTATTATTCTCCATATGGTATTTTCCATAATCTTAACATTTTCTTCAATTTCCTGAAATATAGAGAAAATGTTACCAAAAGTAGTTTTGTTCCACATTATAAGAGCAGAGCTTAGCCTTTTTAGCTTATGAAAAAACACATACATAGGGTAACCATTTATAGAAATGGACCAGCTAGTTTCAACAAAACTAAGGAAATCTTTGTCAATGACCCATATATTTAAAAACTTAAAGCTTTTATTGATATCATAACTCTGATTAGATATAACGATATGCATAAAAGCATGGTTAGAACAAGTTATGACCATGTGATTTACTTTAGTGTTTTAAAAAGATTTTACCCATGCCTTATCATATAGAGATCTGTCCAGCCGCTTCTATTTGGAGCTGTTGGACCAAGTAAATGTAGAGCCACTGTAGCCAGCATCAAGTAATTGGCAGTCATTAATACAATCTTTAAAGTCATCTGCACTGTTTTGACAGAATGATTTGCATCCATCTTGCTCATCAATGGAGGTAGTAGCATTAAATTCACCAACCAACATCTATTCCTTGTCATTGGTGGCTACAGACCTTAAGATATCCCAACGCTCCTTCCTTCTAATTCTCTGACACTTAGCATATACCACTGTTAGTAAAACACTTTTTTAAAGATTTATATGAGTAATACCCATATGAATACACTGGATATTATCAAGAATAATTATAATAGAGAAGTCTTTGTCCCATAAAAACCAAATTTTGTTAGATATATTTGCATAATAGTGTTTAAAACCAAGTTTTAAGGCAATCTCCTTCTTTCAAATTTTTGTTCAGAATCTCCTTAAACCCATTATCAATATGCAGTTACTTCAATATTATGGAGTTAGGTAGACTCCCAGTTCTATCTTGAATAAGTGTAATATTTTCTTAGATTATATTTTCATAATCTTTAGAGTTGGAGTGGCTATATCCATGGTTTAAGATCTTTAGAGCTTTAATTATTTCTCCATTGTCAGGAGTAGTGTTTAGATTAAAAGGATGTTTATTAAAAGCATGGCTATCGTCTTTGTTCTTGCTGAGACATTCCTTAGTTAACTCATTGCCATTTTTGCTTTCATCTAGTTGAGGAATGATAACTAAGGATTTTATTTTTTGACTGTTTTTACTTACTTCTTTCTATTTTCTGTCTTGATCTTTACTCTCATTGATGCTAACAGTTTTGGATTCTTGATTAACAACCTTTTTTGCAGCTTTTTGCAGTTTTGATTGTTATGTCCAAGATAAAAGTAGTGAAGACAGTAGGCTGGAACATCTTTGTAGCTGAGGTTTATCTAATGTCTCTTGTTATCTTCATAACATATCCATAATTGATTTTGGAGTTGTTTAGAAACACCCAACTCCACCCATACAAAGCATGCATTAGTTTATGCTCTAGTTTTCACTGGCACATTAACTTTAAGAGAATTTCCTAAAGCTTCAGCAATAAACCAGATAAAATTTTCTTGATACATGAATTCTAGTATCTTTTCCAACCTCACCCAAACAGGGGTAACATGATTTTCGAATTTTGGATTAAAATCAGCTTCCCATTTCAGCAATCTCATTGCTTTGTTTCCTATAAACCAAATATTATTGGCCCAGACTCTAGATAAATCTTCTTTAAGACTGAATTCAAGATAAAGCTGTCTCGAGTATTTTATTGTTATATTACATTCACCTTTTAACTTGAGAGAAGATATAAAATTCTTGATAATCTTGTTGTTAGGAATACCTTGTGTAAACTGCACAAGTGTGTATTTGGTATCAAGAATGAGGGTTTCTATATCTTCCTCTTTGTATTGCATTGATATGTCATATTCTTTATGCTCTACTTTCAAAGGGGTGAAAATGTTTTCCTGGTTTTTATTATTTACCATATCAGCATAAGAATTCTGAATTTTCATTGCAGGGCTAGCATGATTGAGGAGATTCATCTGAGAAGATTGATGATGATCGGGAAAATATTTATTGTTTCTAAAGATCGGGTTGTTATAAGAATTCATGGCTAGACACTGATTCCCAAATAAAGATCGAGAAAAAGCAATCACAGGAAGAAGAGAAGAGATTAAGTCTGACAGAAGGAGAGGAAATCTGATTTCTTGGAGATTCAGAAATCAGATCTTGAGAGAGCTTTTTGATGTTTTTATCAAACCCTTAATATTTATTAAAATTATCAAGATATTACTATAGATATAGATAAAGGTAAAAGAAAAAGATTTTTAATATATTTTGGGTTAATTGAGTTCCATATATTTAAAAATTCACTATAAATAACATATATCATCTTATTTTGTTAAGATTTCATTTTTAAAAAAACATTTATGTGTTGTCAATATTCTCTTGTTAGCTTTTCTCTCATCCCAACTACATATCATAAATTATATTGGGTCGATCTTATAATTATCATGAACACATTTTGCTATTATCAAACGCTCAATATATTTAACATAACCAATCAAACTTAGACTCGCTAGTGGCGACCATAGTGGAATGTTGATTTGAACTTCTACCTGACTACCATTTTTAAAACAAGATTTTTGAATTATCTTTTATTCACCGTAGTATGTGGCTTCATTATGACAAATCCAGATGCATCTGGTATGTCTTTCACATTAGGGAGTGATATTATACGAGAATGGTCGAATAACCCTACAGATCTGGATCAATTACAATCTTATTTGTAAGAACAAAACCAACAACTGCTAGCAGAGCTCGCGACACTTCAAAGTCGAGAGAGAAATATGGATTGAGGAAATCGTTGGACTAACCAAGATGGTTGCAACAACAAACAAACAACGGTTGTAGGTCCATATTACAACATAAACTGAGACAAAAGAATATAACAACATGAACTTCATCTGTTTTTACGGTCCAGACCAAAATTACAACAACTTGAGCCACAAGTACAGAGTGAGACATCATTATTTGTCTTATTCGACTAGTAAATGTGAGAAATATTCAACTCCTCACAAGTGTAGGCATCACCACATGAACCGGGAAAATACCAAATATACATAACATTCAAGATCCCGGAGGAAAAAGAATTCTAGGATGAAGTTGCAAAGGGAACAAGAGTCTGAGGCCCGAAGGACAACCGAGGATAACTCGACTACGATTACGGCGATCAGGAAAATAAAGAAAATCCTTTACGAAGACATAATACTCAGGAAACCCAAACTAATTTTCCTCGTAGGCAACAACAATCCCTGACCCCTTACGTAACGTTTCACACTAAAAGTCTACAAGTTAGAGCTCAATATGACGGGTAGCAAGTTGGTATTATGGGATAGTACTCGCCTGTACATCAACAAACTGTCTTTGTGCGGCCACAAGTTATGCAAACAAAGAACATATGTCCAACATAGATTCTCTATACCAAGTAGATCTATATTTTGCGCCTAACGATTGACTGAACATTAATTTGTATGGATAAAGTTACAATAGGAAGACATATCTTTTATCCCTCGAAATAGTATTTTGCGCTACTACGAAGATTCGACATCCACAAGATGGAAAAGTGTGACGAGACTAAACATCCGGAGCATCATATCGAACAATTAACAAATGTGATGATAATTGTTTCGGAGGACGAACAATTGTGGTGTTCGAACTTTTCGACGACCTTGAAATAGATTTCTCTTACTTAGTTCAGTCAAGTGACTGTGAGGTCCATCACGAGTTTTGACCATCTATGGACTTTATTCCAAAATTAATTTGTCGGAAGCAAAGTAAAGAAGGGTTACATAGACCATATCATACATTATAAACAACTGAACGAGGAGAGTTTGCGAGATTACACTACGTGTTTTGTACACACAAAAAATATGAAAAAACATATACCAATAGTGATTGTTTGGGGATTGGTTTGGAACCCCTAAAAAACCTATTGAAGAAAATGTGGCCACTTCCAGTCTGTACTTTCGAACAATTGTATGATTTTTTTGAGATCGTTTGGTTTGTTATCTTCACTTGTTCATTTTTATATGGGTGGAAAGATGAAGAAATATTTTTTATAATACGTCAGGTTCGGCAGAGAAGCGTCCGATGACCATTCTAGAACTGAAGACCTTTGTTCGTGACGGTGATCGATGTACTTTATATATGCAACATATATTTATTTTAAATAAATTGATGATTTCTTTTCCTTAACTTTTACTAGGAGCTCTGTTTCCACCAATTTGGAGAACTAATCTAGTGACACCATTAGGTAGTAACTACCTCATAAGGCATTAAAAAAATCCATACACTATCACATCTTTACCTGAAAAAAATACTATTTTTTCTGAAATTGTATTGAGAGGCACTACTAAGATTTGTATGGAGTTAACAAAACAGTGACATGTGTTGCAGAATTTGACCAAGGCTTTTTCATTTTCTAAAATAGTGGGCTAGTGTATCTTTCCAGAATAACTCATATATGCAGTGTCTTGTAGTCACAATAAGCATTATATTTTTCTTTATTAAGCTCTACCGTGATAAATGATGAATCTTGTACACCGTATTTTTTAGCCATACATATATTGTTTCTTAGATTTTAATGCTTCGAGCTTCATATTTGTCCTCTTGCAAAATAAATTATGCTAGTTGCGTTCGAATATCAGATGTTATTTCATCTCCTTATTCAATGATCATTACTTCGGTTCTTTAGCAAGCACACGAGGTTCCGTTGTGAAATTCACATCATAGATTCTAATATATAACTAACCATGGCGTCGAATATGCATAGGTAAAAAAGGTAAGCGCATATGTCGTTGTCTTTTATGCTCTTGATACTTGTTTGAAACTGACTTGTTAGCATAAGATGTTTAATGGTGAAGTTCTCTCATATATTAGATTAAGTTATCCTTCTTTGCTTATGATTTCCCAGGGAATGTTGATCACGAGTTAAGAATCAATTAGAAGCTCCACTCTCTAAGGCCCACAAATGGGAGCAAGAGTTAGTACTGGGATGATGGCTTCCTACTTGTTCTTATTATTGGAGGTACCAAATATGAAATTGATGGATTGGTTTAAAGAGTCTCTTAAAGTGGAATTCAATTGCATCTTTATGCCATAACCCAATTTATTTGACCTCTCATGATTCCAAACTTTCCATGTCGGTTTAGGATATTCAATCGAAGACAACAACCTCTCTGATTGGAACTCAGATAAAAAAATCCTTCAACACTTGAGCATTGGCGACAGTACGCGGTTCAAACCTAATGTCCATGTTATCTAACTTTTTTAACCATATGGTTAACCTGCCAAATATGTATTTCTTTTGAGACACATATGTTTAGAAATAAATGACTTTTGGACTATAATTATATAGGCATGAAAGTAGGACCATATTTGTTTTGTCATTACTACCAAAGCTAAGGCTAGTTTTTCTAACTGTAAAATACGTATATCAGCTTGTAAGAGGAACTTACTAACATTGTATATAAATGTAGAGATATTATTCTCCTTTTAACTAGCACGGTGCTAACTGCATAATAAGATACAACCAAGTAAAAAAAAACTCACCCGAATTTAGCTTTGTCAAGAGCTCTGGAGAGGCTAAGAATCCTTTTATCTCCATGAACGGTATGTCATAGCCACGAGTCTAATTGAAATATCTAACTTTTTTAAATATCTCCAAGAAGTTGTATCGCTTGTCTGATGATCGATAGATGAACCAATTGAGAGTGGTAATTTTTTATGTCTAGATCTGGACTTCTATGATATTACGTGGAGGTTCCTAACCAAGCTGGATCATGGCATAAGGTTTACCTTTTTCCCATTCTCAATCATAAGGTACCCCACAAAATTCTTGTACCAACATCGAAGGTACATTTATCTAGATTTAACTTCAGTTTCACCCTTTGAAGGTTTAGTAAAGTTTAAGTCAGGTCTTCCAAATGATCTGTATTATAATTTCTTGTAAAATAGGTCAAGGTCTGATTGTAGTGCTGAATTTCAAGGTATGTTACATATACGTTTCTAAATGATGAATTAGTACCTGATAGAGTATCACACCATGATAGATTAAGAAAAACCTATCAATTTAGATCAAGGTCTATGTATTCATCTAATCATTCCGTGACGGTCATTACTTTGAGAGATTTGGGAGGTTAACAATGGTTACAACCTGTTGTAGTTTGACCCTTGTTGGTCGTGGAAGCTCGACCGTAGCTTTGGGTTTTCCCTGGTACCTCCCTTAACGAACTTTATCAATTCGCCATAGTGAACGAGGTTTTGTACTTCGTCCTTTAATACTCGCCAGTCTCAGGTATTGTGTCTTACGTCGTTGTGATTCTTACAATAATTTCCTTGGTCTTGTTTCTCCCTGGTGGTGTCCACATTTTATGACTTCCGAAATATTACTATTTTTTATCAAATATTACACTAATGTTTTATGTTAATTCTATATAAAACCTCTTATTGCATCGGTTTAGCCTTTTAATGTTGTCGTTAATCATGTTTTTACTTCTGAAACCTTGATTTTGCTTCATATGCTTGATAGAAGGCACAACTAAAGTTTTAGAATTTTAGATCATAACCACCTTCAGAGGCTCATTGACATCTTCTAAGGTATGTAGGGATTCTGGGCCATTGGGAGTCTTACACGCATTGTATTATCAAATTTTATATGTCCCTCTATTTGGAATGGTAGATTATTGAAGTCTTCTAGGTTGCTCTTAATTTAGACGAACTGCTTGTGTATAATATCGGAGGCTCTTGTCTGCCTCATGATTGCAGTGGATAATATAATGACCATCTTTCATGATGATTTTTCTACCACTAAATTGGTTTCTGAAAGTTTTCCATAATATGTCGAAATTATAGATATTATCGGGTGGGCCCTAGTTGAACCAAGTAAACTACTACCTTTAAAAATCATGGAGAAGATTAGGAAAGTGAACATACTATCTATTTCGAAGTCGAACATCTCATTTATGAATTGTTTGATGTAATGCTCGAGGTCTCTATTGCCATTATACTTATCCATCATGTAATAGTTGAACTTGGATCATATATTCTATTGGAAGATTTTTTGTGATAGACAGGATGATGCAAATCGAAACTTATGGTGAGCAAAGACATACATAAGGTAACATATATGCGCAATTTGTGGTGGTTGGCTAGTACAAAGCTGGACCGCGAGAGAAAAAAAACATAATTTCATGTACCATTAGTGGGTATCCCTACGTACCCAGCCGGTGTGTTGAACCAATGTTTGGGTGACCGACTTGTGGAGCCGTTTTTTTATTTAACCGCTAGGAATTAGATCAAATTTTAACCGTCTGTTTTTAATTTTATTTTGAAAATCAAGACCGATAATGAATTAAATTCTCAAAATCAGTTTACAACCAAACCAATAAAACTCACAAATTTATACAAATTAATACCAATTTAGAATTGAATTAATAAAACCGATAAAATCGATACGAAACCGATAAACCAATCAAACCGATACAAAGTCGATTAGACCGCCAAACCGGTTATATATATAATTAAAAGATAGAAAAATTAACTTTTAATTTTTAATTTTTTATATAATTATGTAGATACAAATTTAAAAAAAACATACTAACAACATCGAAAAAAAATTGACTTCAAGAATATAACATCATGAGAATCGACAATTATATATAATTAAATATATTATATAAGGATTTCAGTCATGCATTGAAACCAAAAGTTTTCTTAAATTTTGAAAGCTAGTGTGGTTAGTGAACATTTAATATCAATGTCCGACTATTTACTAGGCTATTTTCAAATGCAGCAATAATGACAATTTTATACCTTTTCTACATGGATATAACTATCTTTTTAGAATATTACTACACTTAAATAGTAGTAAAAGTATTATCTACCTAGATACTATAATCTTTTATTTAATTAAGTACTAATATATTATTTATTAAACTTAAGTTCTATTAATTATTGTTAAATTATTTTTATTTTGAAGAGTATTTTTCGGTAAATCCGGTAATGTTTTATCTAATTAATATATTTATAGTACTTTATTTTTTACTTTCAAAACAAAATTTAGAAAATATATTTTATATAGTTTTATTGAATTAGTTGTAAGTCAGTTTTATTTTGAAATTTCTAAATACAAATTGAAAAAAAAATCAGTTATATATAATATTTTTAAAAATAAATATTTATTTTTATATATTCTTTATAAAAAACTTGTTTTAAAAACAACAAAACGGTTGTTTTTATATCACTTATATTTTTTAATTGAAAAAAGAAACTGATTTTTTATAAAGAAATAAAATAGTGTTTTTTAAATTTCAAAAATGTAGTATCTAAAATTACTTTTATTTTTGAATTTAAGAAATATATATATATTATTTTTAATTCGTAGATAAAAATAATTATTTTTCTAAAATAACAGTACAGAGTATGTTTTATTAAGTAGAAGAGTAATTCCGTCTATAAATTTTACTCCTTATTAATGTATGAAAAGTACGCTCATTTCACTAAAAAGTAAGTTATTAAATGCTCATCAACCGGTTCCCATAACGCCGGTTAGCCAAACCCTTTTAAAATTATTTTGGTTAAAATATACTAAATCAATCATTTATGTTGAGTTCAAAGTAAATTCGGATTTATATCCACAAATTCCCATATCTCGATTCATTATATAGTCTCGCCATCATCATCAAAAGCACATTCTAATGATTCATTATTATTATACATTGAAATACTTAACAAAAATGTTAAAATGAAATTAGAAATATAGATTAGTTAAAAAAAAAATGAACGAAGACAAAAGTATAGGATAATATAAACTACGAATTATTGTCACGATATCTCTACTATGTATTAGTTAGTGTAGGGGAATTACTTAAAAAATCTGATAGTAAAAACATGTGTTAGTTTTAAAAAAATTATTTTAAAACATTTGAAATAAATACGAAAGTTTGGAATAACATAAAACTCGACCAAACTCAAATAATCGTTGTAGCTCTCAACAAAATCTTTAAAAGAAAATTGATTATGAGGTAACATAAATAGTTGATGATGTAAATCTCAAAAAAAAAATTAAACTCAAAATATATTTAGTGATAAATCTCAACAAGAAATACAATATATAAACATAAACGTAATCTAAAACGAATTTATGGATGATATTTTAAAATAAAATAAAATAAAATAAAATAAAAAATAAAAAATAAAAATAAAAATGAAAAATGAAAAATGAAAAATGAAAAATGAAAAATGAAAAGGGTAAAAAAATAAAAACATACTTAAGAAAGGGATTAAGTATGAGGTGGAAACCAACTGAAAAATATCCTAAATACATTTAAATAACTGAAAAGTAAAGAAAGTAAACATTTTATCTTCCTTTCAGTGTTTAGTATACCAATAGGCAATAGTCTTATTCTTGTTTCTTGCAAGATCCGATCACATCACCCGTAAGTGACTCGACAGTAGACCAGTAATGAAGCCGGACGACTGGAGAGCAGCATTGCTGCGTAATAATGTAAGGAAAGCAATGATCACCAGAATAATCGACACATTGCGAAGGCCATTGGGTGATCCTAGGCCGGAGATTATTACCAAGATCAGGGAAATAGTGGTTAAAGCTGAGGAGGAAATATATACGACTGCCACAAGTAAGTCTGATTATCTATGGAATATACATCAGAAAGAGCGTGACGCCAAGTGGTTTGCAACTAAATTAGCCAATTCATTGAGAGATGCTGACTCTGACTCCGAACCTCCGGAGGTAGACTTGACAGCCACTAGTCACCAGGGTCCTCCTCCACCAAATCAAGATTCTACCGTGGAGAAGAATGAGGACACTGCAGAGTCAAGATTGTCGACTTTAGAGAGAGAAATGGAAACACTGCATGGGGATGATACGGATTTGTTCGAATGCGACGACACGTTTGAAGAATTTGAGCTCGGCCAAGATGCAGATTTGGAGGGGGGAGAGGAAGCGTCGGAAGTGAGCCAATTGTGGCAAGACGAGTGGGACGATCATGATGATGGTGATGATTTCTCCGTCCTGTTGAAGAGGGAACTCGAGAAAGATAAACCCAAGAAATGATCATCCATTTTCTCTTCTATTCCTATTAGAATTTAGATTCAGATTTCGAATTCTATACAGTTTAATATCAAGAACAAACTTCATAGCGATTATGGCTTTTAAGTAGTTTCTTTTGATAAAAAAAACAAGATTAAGTATGAGTAGAGTCGGTGATCCTTCTTATTTATTGATGTCAACAAAATTTGTGATTGTTTTTCGTCGCAAAAGAGTAGCCGAGTTGGTGGAGTAAAGCATATTCCCTAAAAATCATGATTTCAAATTTCTCGCTTTTTTTTTTTTCACCTTGTCACCTTAGCTTTTGGCTGATTACTCTCCGGTAGGTTATCCCTTGGGCGGCCCTCCATTCAGCTGCGGGTTCGCTAAAAGAAACTTTTGTGATTGTGGCGGGTGAATGTAGGAACAATATGTTTACTTTGGTCTTTAGCTTTAGAAAAAGAGTTCCTTTGAATACATGACTCAAATCCTTTTGATAATATAATATATTTAATTATAAGTATAAACACGATAATCTTTTATATTATATTTTGGAGTTAATTTTTTAGTAATTGATTCTAATTATATTATAGAATTGACTTCAACGTCATTAATACTTTTATTTTTTATATTTTTTTAATTTATTTTGAATTTTGGTTTCATTTGGTTTTTAATTTTTTAGTTAAATAGATCATATAAAAAAATTAAAAGTTAAATTTTATTACTATTAATTGATCTTAATCTAATACTTTCGATTTCGAATAAGTTCATTTGATTTATCTATTTTAATTGTTTGATTTCGACCCGGTTTTATCGTTAAATCGTTTTTATATTTCGAATTTTACGATGGAACCCTGAACATACGGTTAAAATTTAATCAGATTCTTAATCTGTTTTTTACTAGTTTAGTTCTGATCCGGATTCCGATTTTCAAAAACTATTAATAGTTTGTTATCGGATGCACCATTTAACAAGATCAACTAAAAGTTTGTACGGTACATCAGATTTAAGTAGGGCAAGGCTATATTGGGATCCCTTTTGGTTATAATGAGACCTTAATATTTTTAAAAAAATTATGTTAATGTGAATTGATCATTGTACCCTTCATATACAAAACCAAAGTTCTAACGAAGAACTAACTTTTTCTTCTTCTTCTTCTTCTTCTTAAAGTTTTTTCTCTCTAACTAAACTAAATTTTTATTAATTACCAAAAACCATGAATTTGAGCGATTTAAACGAAGAAGATTTGAACTGCAATATCACAAGAGAATTACTCAAACCTTTAGCACTAACACAAGCAGTGAGAAGAAAATCAAGACTTTTTTCCGACGGGGAAAGACCCAGCTCGTCTTTAATAAAATGCAACAACTCCATCCCAAATTCCACATCAGTAGGTTCTATCTCGGCAATCAAAACGAAGACCTAACACACACGATAGAGTAAATTATTATAATATACAAGAATTATTTAGGTTTAGTTAATAGAGATGATTGTAGATGGAGAGAGACAAGATGAACAAACCTCATCAAAAATAACTTCCATGGAAATTTATTTCATCATCGCAGAATCTAAATTTGAGTTTCTCCAACAAATTGAGAGTAGAACTGATTGACAAAGAAATCAAGTGAACAAACTACGGAATGGAAATCCACGTCTAGGAAATCAACTAACGATTTTTCAATTTACCTTAAATGCTTGTGCCTTAAACAGTATATTATAACCCTATAGCACTCACATACCCAAATTTTATGATTATTTAATTCCCCTAATAACTGCAGAAGCATGTTTAACTTTCCCTCAAAGCTTCTTCCCCAAAATTAAAAAAATCAAGAACGCTAATCCCTAAAAATTCATCCAAAATCAACAAACAACATACCAAAATGTCGACAATCACTAGACTAAAAGTTATCTACAATTTACTTTTAAAAAAACAACAACAATTAGATGAAAATTCGACTTTTCGGGAATACCTATAACTCTAAATATCACTAAAAATACCTAACTAAAATACATAAAAATTACACAATAAATCAATAAGTATAAGATTCATACCTTAACGTGTTTGTGAATTCAGATTTGAGAAATGTTTTTTTGGCCGATTTTGAGAGTTTTTTTTGGAGCAGAGAGAAATGAGAAGTTTGGGCTGAAATAGAGCTTTTATATCAAGGGTAAATTGGTCATTTTGGGGTCTCATTATAGCCAAAAGAGGTCTCGTTATAATAAGGTCTCATTCTAACAAAAAAAAGTCTCAAAATAGCTTTGCCCATTTAAGTAAGAGGTCAACAATAGTCTCAGTTTGGAATTATAAAAAGAACACATGCATTTCCAGAGAAACTACCGTCTCCTCAAGGAAAAGAATTGAAAAAACCCTCGGCCAAAATCATTTGTGCTCCAATTTTTTTACTATCAATATTAAATAAATTGTTTAAATTTGATGAGACCGGATTCTGTTACCTCTTCAGACAGGGACAGTTCGGACAAAGACCATCTAACCGGACAGGGCAGTTCGAACCCCTCATCCATTTGACTGTTCGAACAAGGACTAAAGTATTTAAAAACCTAATCACTTCTTGACTAAGATGCCTGCTCTCCTACTAAGAGGTCATGGGTCCTTAAACTTGACCCGGGTTCATTAAACATGACCCGACAGCCCATAAAGCCCAAACGTAAGGGTATAAATACCCAACCACCAACATTAAATGAGGGTAATGAAAATAAAATACAACCAGGCTGCTTAATTCTCCCTCTACTCTACTCAAATATTAAATACCTACAAAACTTCCACAAACTCTAAACAAAAATTAAGGACTTACCCTAAAAAAAAAAATAAACCACACCAAATTGGCGACCACAGTGGGAGAGAAAGGTGCCTGAATCAAGTATTTGAAACCAACAGGAAAAATCAGTCTGAATGAATCCAGACGCCCCGGAAGTACCACCAGCCTTGCTTGAAGTGGTGGGTGAAAATGATGAGTATACCATCGAGGACCGTGACAGATTAAAGGGCGAGATAGAAGCTCTGAGGGCAGAAAAGGCTAAGATGGGCATGAAGGATAAGTCAAAAGCATCAGTTTCTCATCATACCGATAACCCTAGAGAACATGAGCCTTCAAAGACTCATGTAAGTTCCAAAAAGACTCATGCCAGCTCCAAAAAGTCTCACCGGTCTAAGCCAGTGGAGAGTTGTGACTCAGACTCAGAGTCTTCTGGTAGCTCCTCGGATGAGAAAGGAGTTGAAGATTCCTTGTCCTCCAGCAGTGATGAGGGCCGATCCAAAAAGAAGCAAAAGTTGATTAAGAAATATTCAAGGAAAAGGGATAGACATGGGAAATTGAAGAAGAATATAGGCAAAGGATAATCTCACAGCCGGAGACATGTAGACCAGATGCTGATGGATCCCTTTGCCTTCCACGATGAACCAGGTATCTTTGCAACTCCCAATGAGGATACTGTGTTCAGTCGTGGCCGGAATTGGAGACAATCTCCATTGTCTTCCAAGATTCTGTCCGGGAACCTCCTTAAGAGGTTTGATAGAACTAAAATGGAAAAGTACGATGGTAGTACTGATCCGGACGACCATTTGGAGCAATTTAAAAACTTCATGATGAACTTTGATGATGACGACAAGTTACTCTGTAGAGCATTCTCCCAATCCTTTACGGGGAGTGCTCTGAAGTGGTATAACAGCCTACCTCAGGGCTGCATCAAGAATTTTGATACCTTTTGGGTGGCCTTTCGAAGGCAGTTTGTTGGGAGTAAAGAGTTGAAGGGCAATGGGGACACAATAATCCATTGTGCCCAAGAACCAAACGAGTCATTAAAGGAATACATAAGTCGTTTTGTAAACACCAAAAATGGATTGGCTGATTGCTTCGAGCAAGTAGCAATAGCATCCTTGAGACATGGCTTGAACCTTGGAAATTTGGCTGATTCGGTGACCAGAAAGAAAGCCATGACTTGGGGAGGTTTACTAAATCAAGTCGGAAAACAGATCAATGTTGATTAAACGAAGAAAACTAGGGTGCACAGGCAGGTGAGGTCTGCCCCGGTTGCACCAAACCCTAACTAAAATCAGTCCGGGAACAAGGCAAGGGAGACCGGACAAGCACATAACAGAGCCAAAGCTCAATCTCAGCCAGTTGCACCTGCCCAGAGTCAACAATCTAGAAATAAGAGGGGGCCTTGGGTCCAACCGGAGTGGTTTGCAGAATTGAAAGAAAATGTGGCCACCATCTATGATAAAACAAAGGAAGAAGTGCACTATAGAAAACCGGCTGCATTGCAATCCCCTAGGGAACATCGTAACAACTCTTTCTGCCAGTACCATAATGATATTGGCCATACCACTGACGATTGTATAGCCTTGAAACAAGAGGTTCAGAACTTGATTGAAAGCGGAAAGCTGGGAGCATATGTCAAAAGAAGATGAGGAAATAAGCTTGACAATACTCACCGGGTTGGTCCGAGCAATGCTGCTCCGGAGGGGGCTATGGTAATAATCAAAAGATTTGATGCAGAATCAAAATACCTGGATCCCGATCCAACTCGAAATCGAGTAGGTGCTATTGAAGAACGTTGTAAAACTGTCTCCGGGCTCATTAAGTTTTTTGAGTCACTTACAATTTTCGGAGGGGATACTATGACAGCTCCTACTACTTCTTCGAGGAAGAGGCATGTTCATACTTTAGCCACCCAGCTAGAAGGGGTTATGACCTCCTATCAGTCACAAATTCAATTCCCCTTCATTGTTTTCGATGAAGATGACTTAAGAGATATAGCTGACCCTCATGAAGATGCTGTTGTCATAGGAGCATCCATTGGGGGAAATGACATAAGACGAATCTTGGTGGATACTGGAAGCTCAGCCAATATCCTCTTCTTAACCACTTACGAAAAGATGAAAAATCCAGCCGTAATTCAGCGTTCGGACAGATCAATTGTGGGCTTCACTAGGAGCTCAGCAAATGTGATCGGGGAGTTCGAAGAAGAAGTTTTGTTGGGCAAGGGCCCTTTCAAGAAGATGGTCAGGATACTGTTTTATTGTGGTGGATTGTCTCACTTGTTATAATGCTATTTTAAGGAGGTATTGGCTCTCTAGGATGCATGCAGTGGCCTCTACAGTCCACCAATGTTTGAAATATGCTGTTCAAGGACAAGTGGGAGTTGTCCGAAGCAGTCAAAAGGTTGCAAGAGAGTGTTATGTTACAGCACTTGCTCCACGAACGTTGGGGGCAGTTCGTATCAACGAAGAATAGCAATTTAAGGGGCTTTCTGGGGGTGAGGGTGAAATTGATGACCCCTGAGAGATCCCTGGAGTATTGATACCAGTTTAAGAAGTTGAAACACATTCTTTAGAAGAAGGGAAAAGTGTTAAGATAGGGTCCAAAATGCCATCCGAACTGAAGATTAAGATGTTAAAGTTTCTGAAAGACCATCAACATATTTTTGCTTGGTGCAACGCTGATGTTACAGGGTTTCCAGCAAATATTATATCACATCACCTATCCATCCGGAGAGACATAGCACCCGTAGTACAAAAGAGAAGGACTTTTTCCAAGGAGAAGGCTGATGTTATTGTTCAAGAAGTTGACAGACTCACAAAAATGGGGCATATAAAGGAGTCTCAATATCCTTTGTGGACTGCCAATCCGGTCTTGGTCAAAAAGAAAAATGGCAAGTGGCGTATGTGCATTGACTTCACAGATCTCAATAGGGCTTGCCCAAAAGATTTATATCTAGTCCCCCGGATTGATCAGCTAGTAGACTCCACTTCTGGGAATAAGCTACTTTCCTTTATGGATGCTTTCTCCGGGTACAATCAAATTCAAGTAGACCCGAAGGATCAGGAGCATACCACGTGTGTCACTGACAGGGGTCTTCATTTCTACAAGGTGATGCCATTTGGATTGAAAAATACTAGGGCTACTTATCAGAGATTGGTGAACAAAGCCTTTGCTGATCAAATTGGAAGAAACATGGAAGTATACATTGATGACATGATGGTGAAAAGTGTGGATGAGCAGCTACACTTGGCAGACCTCCAAGAAACTTTTGCCAACTTGGTAAAAGTGAATTTGAAGCTAAATCCAGAAAATGTGTGTTCGGAGTACAGTCCGGGAAGTTCTTGGGTTACATAATAAGCGAGCAAAGGATACAGCCCGATCCGGACCAACTTAATGATCTGTTCCAAATGGAGCCTCCTCGGAATGTTAAAGAAGTACAACGATTGACGGGGAGGTTGGCTGCTTTAAATCGATTTATCTCAAGATCTTCGGACAGATATGCCCCGTTTTTCCAAACTCTAAAGGGTGCAAAAGGATTCGACTAGACTCCACAGTGCGATGAGGCCTTCAATGAAATTAAGAAACATGTGCCCTCTCCTAAGACTTTATTTAAACTTATTGATGGAGAAACACTCTTCGTATACTTGGCAGTTTCAAGTTGTGCCATGAGTGCTGTATTGGTAAGAGAGGTAGATAATTACCCCCATCTGGTGTACTACATCAGCAAGAGCTTGATAGATGCAGAAAAACGTTATTTGAAACTCGAAAAGTTAGCGTTGGCCTTGGTGATTGCTGCCACGAAGATGAGGCCTTATTTTCAGGCTCATCCTATTATCGTCCGAACATCTTTTCCCTTGAAGAATGTTCTCCAAAAGTCATACATTTCAAGTAGAATGACTAAGTGGTCAGTGGAATTGGGGGACTTCGATATTGATTTTGCTCCTCGAACAGCAGTCAAAACCCAAGCTGTGGCTGAGTTTTTAGTTGAATTCCACTCTGATAGGGATTCGGAGCAGACCACTGAGATGAAAGACAAAAAGGTCTGGGTCATCCGGACGGATGGTGGGTCCAGTACTATGGGATGTGGTGCATGGGTGTGTTTGACTTCTCCATATGGTGACAAAATGTACCAGGCTATATGTTTTGCTTTCAGGGCTTCTAACAATTAGTCCGAATACAAAGCAGCTATAGCTGGTTTAAAGTTAGCTTATATATGTGGGGCCAAAAGTGTCAAGCCGATGAGTGATTCTCAGCTTCTTGTCCACCATGCACAAGGTCAATCTGAGGCCAAAAAGGAGCAACTAGTGAAGTACTTGCTTCTTCTTAAAAACGAGGCTCTTAAGTTCAAAAACGTTGTTTATGAGCATATACCCCGGGCAGAGAATGAACTAGCAGATTCACTGGCAACCATAGCATACACTGAGTCATATCCTTGGATCTATGTGCTGGAGAGTCCTTCCATTCAACTTAACGTATGTAAAGAGGAAGAAATTTTCGATGTACAGATAATACAACCCCAAGACTGGAGATTTCCTCTCCTACAGTATCTCTCCGATGGCATCCTGCCTCCGGATAAAGCACTAGCAAGAAAAATAAAGCACAAAGCTCGTGGTTTTATCATACTAAGAGACGTTCTGTATAAGAAGTCTTACAATAAACCTCTTTTGCGATGTTTGGGAGACAATGAGTCTCAAGTAGTCCTCTCCGAATTGCATGATGGTGAGGGATCAGCTCACTGTGGATTCAGGGCTCTAACACGGAGAGTTTTACTGGCTGGCTATTATTGGCCCTCTATAATGCAGGATGCTAAGGAGCTGGTAAGAAGGTGTGATCCATGCCAAAGATATAGCAATGAAATTCATGTCCCGGCCATCCCTTTAGAGTCGATTTCTGAGCCTATACCTTTTGCTCGATGGGGGTTGGATTTTGTAGGATCTCTTCCCATGGCGTCCGGAGGGCGCAGAACAATAATTGTTGCTATAGATTACTTTTCGAAGTGGATTGAAGCAGCCCCCTTGGCAGGAACAACATCAAAAGCTGTCATAAATTTCATTTTATCCAACATCTGTTGCAGATTTGGTGTTCCACAAAAAATAACGACAGACAACGGGCCACAGTTCGACAATAGGGAAATGGAGAGTTTCTGTGCTTCAAGGGGTATACAACATTGTTTCTCTTCACCTTTCCACCCACAAGCGAATGGTCAGGTTGAAGTGGCTAACAGAACTGTACTGTCCGGTTTAAAGAATAATTTGGAAGGGGCTGTTGGGAAGTGGCCTAGTTATTTACAAGAGGTCTTGTGGGCCTACCGGACTACGCCTGGGGCTGCGACACAAGAGTCACCCTTTGCCTTGGTCTATGGGATGGATGCAATAGCCCCCATAGAAGCAACTCTCCCTTCATTTCGGGTTCACAACTTCTCCGAACACGTAAATGAAGTGGCAGTCAGAGGCCAGCTTGACCTAATAGAGGAAAGACATGTAAAGGCTCACCTTAGAGCTGCACACTATCAAGGTTTGATGAGAAGCAGGTTTGCTTCTAGGGTTAAAAGAAGAGATTTCCAACCGGGGGACAAGGTATTGAGGAAAGTCTTCTTACACACTAAAGAAAAGCTCCTCGGCAAACTGGCCCCAACTTGGGAAGGACCTTATATGTCATCGAAAGGCTTAAACCTGGAACATATTGGCTCGAAGACAAGGATGGAAGGGTTTTAAATCACCCTTGGAATATTGAGCATCTCCGAATGTACTTGGAATAAATGCTGTGTAAATATTTACTTGTTTAAAAATCCATGTAAATATTTGGGGGCATACTCTTTCCTACCCTGGTGGCACGGGGAGGTTTTAATGAGGTGTCCGGGTTTTTAAATAAAATTTGATGCCTTCTTAAAAAAATTTGAAGTGTTGTTACTTTGTTTTTTGTCACACCATCCGGATTGAATTAAGGGATTGATGACTACTTAAACATTTGTCATCGGAGAATTTAAACACTCTCACTTTAGAATGCTTATGAAATAACTAAGGGCTATTTAAACACTAGCCACCAGAATTGAAACAAACTATGAAAGGATGCAAGAATTGTGCAAAACAAAGATGTTCATTAAAATAACTTAAGTGCCTTGGCCTTCCAAGGACTTTTAAATCGTCAAACAGAACAAAGGATCTATTCGGTCAGATACCGGACACAATAACAAAAAGAATGCATTGGCCTTCCAAGGACTTTAGTTTAGATAACATAAAAGTGAAAAGATAATTCATAATTTAAGACTGAGCCTTTGAAGATGGCCCAGCCTCACTTATCTTCTTCTTCCCCTTGGGATCGTCTTTCTCTCCGAGAGGGCGCTCCCAGGTATTTTCTTCTTCTTCGTCAGAGGAGGAAGCACTAGAATAATCATGCAAGTCTCCATCAGCCATGGTGTGGAAGGGAAGGTCTTCGTACTCTACGTGAAGCCACAAATATCCCAGGTTACTCTTCGGGAACTTCTTATGGAAGAGCAGGACCATGTCCGACTTCACCTTGGCATACATTTGCTCTTAAGTGTCTATTACATTGTTGGCATAAGCATCGATCTTGGCCTGGATTTTGGCCTCCTGCTCCCTTAGCAGATCAGCTTTCTCCTCTGCAGCCTTGGACACTTTGTTCTCAAGCGCAATCTTGTCATTTGTTAAGTTGTGGATGACTTGATCCTTGGCCTTCCCCTCATCTTTTGAAGAGGTGAGATCTTTCTCTACTCCGGACAACTTCTCCCGGAGCTCCCTGATAGTATCTTTTAGAGTAGCAACTTTTGTGGTCCACCCCTCTTGGTTCTTTTTCAACTCCTAGTTTTCCCCTTTAGAATGTCAGCATGTTGAGTGGCAGTAAGAAGATCATCGGACACTCTCTCTTTGTCAGACTTGAGATCTTTGATAGTATCTGCCTGACTTCGAACTTGCTTCTCCAACACAAGCACCGGCTGAACACTACTTAATATAGAGTGAGCTAAAATATCCTTTCACTTGAAACAGTAAAAGTCTTACCATTAAAAGTGACGGTGTTCGAAGTACTCGGAGAGAGGTAAGGCCCAGCAAAATCGTCTCTGGGAGGTTGGCAAAGTAATCACCCAGTCCATCAAGCCCGGTGATGTCAACCCCATCAATGCTAAGGTCTCCTCCTCCAACCTCATCGGTTTGACAATCACCAGGGATCTCCTCTGCCTGTGTTGGATCAGTAGGATCCTCAGAGGGGAGAGGCTCCGGAGGCCGGAGAGAAAGTTCATCACCCCTAGAGGTCTTTTTCTTCTTAGCCTCCCTATCCTTGCTCTCCGCTCCCCGTTTTCGGTTTCTTTTGGGAGCTTTGGGGGGCTTTGGGGATCGAGCATCTTCCTTAACATTCTCCTGCTCTACCACTTCTAAAATAGAAGCATCAATCTGGCTTAGGGCTGGCCCCTCGGGATTTGTTGGAACAGTCTCCTCCACCTCGGCAGGATTAGCTTTACCTACCACCTTCTTGCCCTTCTTCTTCTTGCCTTTCATCTTACTCGGGGCCTTGGCCCGGCCTGGCAAGTAAAGTGACTCATCTGGTTCGTGTGTTCTCTTCAGGACTACATCCGGAGGGGTGGGGTAGTGAGTTCCTCCCAGGTCAGGTCCCTCCGGCCAGTAGTGTTCCAGAGGTGAGATCTTGCTAAGTTGCCTCATGTGAAAGCATCGTGAAACCGGTTTCCCCACTTTTCAGCAGCCCAAGTGTTGATCTTGGTGCAAATGGTCTGCCCGGACTTTAGGTAGTCATTGAAGTCTTTGGGCAGTTCTGCCGAGAAGAAAAGACAAGATCAGTTAACTTAAGAAAATTCGATAAAAAAAATTAAGAATATAAAGTATGAGCCTTACGATCAATTCTCCATCTGCTGCTGAGGAGACTTGGATTGACTCCGACTTTGATTGTCCTCCCGTTCTCCCAAGCACCACGAACGAACAGGTATTGAGTCCTCCAATTTCTCTCCGACTCAAGCAGGTCATCCACTGCTTTGTAGTTATCCCCCATGTTGAAGTGATAAAAGGGGATATGAGGATTCCTACAGAGACCGGCCACAGCAGCGAATTCATCCATTGATAGAGGAATCCCGGAGAGCCTGGAGGCCATGATGCTGGCCATAAGTGTGTACCAGGTGTTTGGGCTTAATTGACTGGGACAGAGCTTGATAAGGTGGAAATACTTAACTATTTTCGGATCCAAGGGGAACCTTAAACCCCAGTTAAAGAGCTCAACGAGGATGACTATTTCATTGATTTTGCAATCCATTGGGGTTTCGGGGTCTATGGGGATTCTTATCTTCACATTCTCCGGAATCCCCAACTTTGTGCGCATCCGGCCCAGCTCAGCTGTATGAATGAAAGCATAATTGATCTTTTGCAAAGCGAGGAGGTATTTAACATTGACCTTGTGGAAACAAGGTCCTACTTTTCCTTCAAGGCACTCCGGTAGATCCGGATGCCTTAAGCACATCTTCTCCTTGCTTTTATCCTTCTGAGCAGCAACAGCACCACTCGTCTGTCCGGATGGTTCGGACTCGAATGGAGCCTCTTCGATAGAGTCCTCCATTATTTCCTTCATGATTGAGGAAGGATTTTCAGTTGTTGCTGTGAGGGGGAGGTTTGGAGTTGGATCAGCCTGACTTCCGGACTGATGAGCTTCAATACTCTCCTGGATACTAGCCTCCGGTTGGGATTCTGATGTAGACGTTTCTCTTCGGGGACTTGAGCCAGTGGCCTCTGGACCGGACAGCTTGTCCTTGGGTGCTTTAATGGGTACCTCTGACCCTGTACTGCTGTCCTTGGCCCCCGATTTCGAAGGAGTGCTCTTGGAAGCCTGCCCTTTGACCAGCCGGCCTTTTCTTCGATCAACCAGCTTGTGAAGAGAAGTTTCAGCATCTGACCCCATGGCTAAGAATGGGGAGGGTTTTTTAAAACTGGTAACTGTTAAACCTGGCTCAACTGTGGGTTCTGACTCTTGAACCGAAGAACCCGAGATGATAGGGGAAAGATTGGTTTGAAACAACCTCTTCGGTTTGACACCCTTTGTGGAGGAAGAACCCTGGTCAGACTCTGTGGCTGAGAATGCGTGTTTGTCGTGAGAGAAGTGGGTAAGCCCGGTGCAATGCGCCTTTCCCTTTCTACTTTTTGTTCTTTTTCTAGTTCAGATAGATTGATCCACCCACCTTTGATCAGAGCGTTCCTTGCCGTGAACATAAACGACCTAAACAAGAACTTGTGTTTGAGAGAGAAAGCTCTGAAGATTATCAAAGTAAAAATGAAAGTGATGGTAAAACAGTGGAAAAACTTCTTAATTTATAGTAAACCTCAAAAAGAAGCCTTGATTCCTAGGAGAATTCGAAAAGATTAGCAATGATTAAAAGACGGCGCTGATGTCACCTTCATTAATGAAGAGGTTGCTTTTCAGAGAAGGTAGATGCGAAATCCAAGGTGAAAAATCGGCTAAAGCAACCAACCAAAGAGTGACACGTGTCCCATGAACCTTGGCAGAAAACCGTTTAGATTCAAAGAACTTTTTCACTCCGGATAAAACCATGACACAATTCGGAAGACCTGTCCGGATAAAACTGCCACTGACAACGTACTGTTTTTTAGGTTTTGACAAAGGTTATTTGAACAAACACCTAAAAAAGGGGCTACTGATGAGTCCGGATTCTGTTACCTCTTCGGACAGGGACAGTTCGGACAAAGACCATCTAACCGGACAGGGCAGTTCGAACCCCTCATCCATTTGATTGTTCGAACAAGGACTAAAGTATTTAAAAACCTAATCACTTCTTGACTAAGCTGCCTGCTCTCCTACTAAGAGCTCATGGGTCCTTAAACTTGACCCGGGTCCATTAAACATGACCCGGCAGCCCATAAAGCCCAAACGTAAGGGTATAAATACCCAACCACCAACATTAAATGAGGGTAATGAAAATAAAATACAACCAGGCTGCTTAATTCTCCCTCTACTCTACTCAAATATTAAATACCTACAAAACTTCCACAAACTCTAAACAAAAATTACGGACTTACCCTCAAACAAAAATAAACCACACCAAAATTAATAGATTAAAGTTAACGCTAAATATAAACCATATTTTGATAGATTTTTTATTCTATCGTATTTTTTAAAACTCAAATTTAACATTTTTAAAATATTTTTTTCACTTCTATTAATTACATGACTACCATTTATTTTTAAAAAATTTACCTACAATCTGGAAATCTCAAAAAATTATTGTAAAGCCCAATATTTTGTTACCATAACTAATATTCTACTACTCAAACCTCCAAAAACTACCACAAACAACCAAACAACGGAGTATTTATGAAAGATGATGAAATGGGCATCTCTTTGGATGACTTGGTGGACACGGAATACGCATATCGGATGGAGGTAACGATCTTAAGTCTACATTCTGTTATAGTAACTGTCGCATGAATGTTTACGATGAACAGTAGGCGAGTCGCATAAATCGTGTGACCATAAACCCAGGAGTCGCAAATATTCATGTGAAAAGTTCCCCCATTCTCGCAAACTTTCATGCGACGCATGTATTTTCCTTATCACGTGATGTATGCGACCATTTAAAAAAATTGTTAATGTTATGCAATTTGTTATATATCAAGTTTAGTTATTATATTGTTATTCGTTAGGCACCTGGCCAACCACCGTATATGGATGTTGATTACGCAAAAATCTTAACAATGGATATGTTATTTACGATGAATTGGATGCTTTCGTGTACGCGGAATAAAAAAAGATTAAGTTCGTCACAATTAAAAAGCTATATGATAGCAGGAAATGGGGAATAACTCCTAGATTAGTTTACGTTTTCGAGAGGTACGATATTTTTATATCAAAAGCGAAGCCGGAAACTTTAAGAAAGTGAAAGACTACGACGAAGAATGTAATTGTCTGTTTGCGTTAAAAGGTCATCTGATTGACGTACTAGTTATGCTATGACGTCTGAAAGTGATAAACGGTAAACACAATAATGATTCTTACGTTCGCTTAGACAGCCATTCCCGCGCTTGTAGGCTAAAATCGTCTGAAGATGAACTAGTTCGTAATTTGTCTTACCTTAGTTCACGTCATAGGGATATATAGTGGTTTAAAGAATAAATATCCGGAAATCTTTCGAAAATGTGTGCAATCTACAATTACTGCAAAAAACATCAGGATGTTGAGCATGGGGAACAAACCCAAATTCAATATTTATTGGCGAAATTGAAGAGCATGAATATTCAACGTGGGAGCGGTTAAAAGACGATTCAAAGGTGATCATTAAAAGTTTTTTCACATCATACGAGCATAAACGTATTGCATATATTTTCTAATGTGTTATTCATGGATTGTACCTACAAGACAACTAGGTATAAGATGCCATTATTAGAGATTGTTGAAGGTGGTGTGGATTATTTTAGTCTAGGGGTAGTTTGGTCAGGTATTTTGTGATGTTTCAAAGGTATTTAACGTTTAAGTGGTTTGTAGTGAGAGATTTGAGCTGTCTGGTTATATTAAATGTGCATTACCTTCATTTAATGAAATTGGTTGGGTATTTATATCCTTAATTATGGGCCTCATGGGTTTTGGGGTCAAACTCATGAAACCGGGTCGAATCCAAAAACACATTTTAGTGTAAGTTTATGTTTACAGCAAGAAACACTTTAGTAAAAGGTGGGTGGCTGAATCTGTAATGATTTAGAGAAAGCACAAATGGTCGAACGAGAAAAATGCATTGTAGCAGGCCTCCCAGTCTCTCCTGTTGACAAACCTGAAACACCAACCTCAGAGCCTGATCGAGGTTCATCTTCTTCCAGAAGCTCCAAACCTAAAAGGTTATTTCAACCTAGCCTTTCACCGATCATCTCAGGCTCATCGGTCCAGGAGTCGGAGCATATTGTTGAACAAGAACAAGTAGTTAAGAGTGCTAGGAGACCCTCCACATTCATAGCCATGGGATCAGATGCTGAAGTTTGCCCATAAAAGCTAGTAAATCGTCGAAAAGGTCGTCTGGTAAAAGGCCAGGCTGCTGCTCCACCGTATAAATCTCCAAAATCTGCGCCCTCACCAATTCAAGCCTTCGAAACGAACCCTCCGGATCCGAGCCCCAGCCGGACTACAGACCACAAATAGAAAGCAGTGCTCAGCCATCCGGACAGCTTAATGAGCCAACCACAAGCACTTCCCTCCCAAAAACAGCTGATAACCCTTCCATGGTAATGGAAGACGTAATGGAAGATAGTGTTGAAGAAGCCCCTTTTAATACCGATGTCTCCGGGCAGACAAGTGAGACCGCCATTGTTAAAAAACAAAGGGCAAATAGAAACTATGCTTGAAACACTCGGACCTGCCGGAGTGCCTTGCTGGAAAAGTGGGACCTTGCTTCCACAAAGTGAGTGTGAAATATCTGCTAGCCATGCAGAAGATTAATTATGCTTTTATTCACAAAACTGAACTAGGCCGGATCCGGACAAAGTTGGGGATCCCAGAAAATGTTAAAGTGAGGATACCGGTCGATCCGGAGACGCCAATGGATTGTAAGCTCAGTGAGATAGTTTTCTACACTGAGCTATTAAACTAGGGGCTTAGGTTTCCCTTGGACCCAGAGATCGTCAGGTATTTCCATATGATAAAGCTCTGCCCAAGCCAACTGAGCCCAACGCTTGGTACACCCTCATGGCTTGCATTGTAGCCTCCAGGATCTCCGGAATCCCACTTCTGATGGAGCAGTTTGCTGCTGTGGCCAGCCTTTGCAGAAACCATGTCATCCACTTTTATCATTACAATATGGGTGACAATTACAAGTCTTTGAACAGTACATCGTCCCTCGATTATCGCGTTTGGTGGCAAATAGTCTCTTGACTTTCAAATGTCCGCTGACAGTCCCTAGACTATCGCGTTTGGATAAAGTTAGTCCACCAGATCCTCTCATACATGAGAGGTTGCCACCTGTCACCATAGTTCCCAGATTTTTGTATCACCACTAGTCCATTGAGTTTGGTTTTCTGTAATATTTTACATTTTGGGTTTGACCTAAACTCAAGGGACTAGTGGTGATACAAAAATCTGGGGACTATAGTGACAGGTGGCAGCCTCTCATGGATTAGAGGATCTGGTGGACTAACTTTATCCAAACGCGATAGTCCAGGGACTGTCAACGGACATTTGAAAGTCAAGGGACTATCTGCCACCAAATGCGATAGTCGAGGGACGATTTACTGTTCAATGCCACAATTACAAAGTGGTGGACGACTTGCTTGAGTCGGAGAAGAACTGGAAGACTCAACTTTTGTTTATTAGCGGTGCTTGGGAGAATGGGAGGAAAATTAAAGCTGGTGTCAATCCAAGCATGCTCACCAGCAGATGGAAGAGCAAAGGTAAATATTTCATTAAATCTTTCCATCGTTTCTTATAATAAGTTTGTTTATTTAATTTATCTTCTTTTGTTTTTTGGTAGTGCTGCCGAAGGAGTTCAATGACTACTTAGTGGAGGGGCAGACCACTTGTGCCAAGCTAAATGCTTGGGTTGCTGAGAAATGGGGAAATCGCTTTGACAACTGTTTTACCAGAGGCAACTTGGTAAGATCCCATCTCTAGAATACAACCGGCCGGAGAGATTTGTCTTGGAAGGAATTAACCACTCCACCCCCTCCGGAGGTGATTCTTCAAAAGACAGATGCAAAGGATGGAAAGCTAGCCTTGCCGGGCAGAGCTAAAGCCCCAAGAAAATTGAAGGGCAAGAAAGGAAAGGCTAAGCAAGACGTGGCTGAGGTCAATCCAGGTGATGCTGAGGAAGCTGCCCCAACAAACCAGAAGGAGCAGGACCAAGGAAGAATTGATGCTGGTTTGCTACAAGTGGTAGAAAACAAGAGTACCAAATTGGCAGTTGGATCTCCAAAGCCCCCAAAAGCTCCCAGGAAAGATCGAAAACGGGGAGCAGAAGGTGGAGATAGGGAAGCTAAGAAGAAGAAGACCTCAAAAGGAGATGAAATTTCTCTCCGGTCTACGGAGCCTCTTCCTCCGGTCGACCCAACAGACCCAACTCAAGCAGAGGAAATCCCAAGTGATTTTCACACCGGAGAGGACTTTCACACTGGAGAGGTCGCCGGAGGGGACATCAACATTGATGGGGTTCACATCAGTGGCCTTCAAGGGATTGGTCTTTGCTTTGGATACCTTGAGAATGATGACTTTGCTGACCCTTACCTTCCCCCAAGCTCTTCAATCATGGTCACTTTCAATGGTAAATCTTTTTCTGTTTCTGGAGCGAAGGATATGGTGACCCACTCCTTGTTGAGCAATATCCAACTGGTGCTCAACTTGGAGAAGCAAGTGCGAAACCAGTCGGCCATCATCAACACACTCAATTCTGACAAAGAGACTTTGTCTAATGACATCCTTACAGTCAAGAAGAGTCTCGAGGCATTAAAGAGAGAAAATGAGGAGTTGAAAAAGGGGAAGGAGGAATTGGCCACCAAGCTGGCCACTTCGAAGGGGGTTGTGAAAGAGCTTCAATCCCAATTTTCTGACTTGGAGAAGAATCTTTCTACTTCAAAAGAAGAGGTGAATGCCAAAGACAACATCATTCAGACCCTGACCAGTGACAAAATTTTACTTGAGGATGTCGTGTATAAGGCCAAGTAAGAAAAAGACGACCTGGTAAAGGAACAAGAAAAGACAATCCAAGCCAGGATTGATGCATACACCAACAATGTGATAGACTCCCAAGAGGAAAGGTATCTCGAAGTCAAATCGGATATGGTCTTGCTCTTTCATGAGAAATTTCCGAAGAGGACACTGGGAGATTTATGGCGATTCGTGGAATACGAGGACCTCCCTCATCACACCATGGCTGATGGTGACAAGCACGGTTACTCTAGTGGTGGGGATGATACCACTGATGAGGATGCAAGGACTAGAGAGAGTACAGATGAGGAGATCAAAGATCCCAAGAAGAAACCAAGTGAGGCTGGGCCATCCAAGAAAGCTCAGCCTTAAAGTTTTAACCATATTTTTCGTTAATTTTTGTGACTAAAGTCCTTGGATGTCCAATGCAATTTTGTAATCGTGTCTGGCCCTTGTCCGGACAAACCTTATTTTTGAAACTCTAAAGTCCTTGGATGGCCAAGGCATTTTATATATTTAATATCATTCCCTGGTATCTGCCGGGCAAGTCCATCTTACACAACTCTTATATTGTTTTATAGTTTTCCAATTTTGATGGCTCGTATTTAAATGGACTTCGAATATTTTAAAGTGAGAGTGTTTATATTCTCTGATGACAAGTGTTTAAATGGTCATCACTCCACCGAATTAATCCGATCTAATAGTCAGACCACTCCAAATTTTTCAAGAAGGCATCAGACTTTATTAAAAAACCTAGATACCTCATTAAAACCTCCCCGCACCACCAGGGTTAGAAAGAGTATGCCCCAAAATATTTACATGGACTTTAAACTAGTAAATATTTACATAGTCATTATTCTAAATACAACCGAAGGTGTTCAATGTTCCAAGAGTGATTCAAAATTCTTCCATCTTTATCTTTGAGCCTGTATGTCCTATGTTTAAGCTTTTTAGTGACCACATAGGGTCCTTCCTATGTTGGAGCTAGCTTGCCGAACTACTTCTCCTTGGTGTGTAGGAAGACTTTTCTCAGCACCTTATCACCTGATTGAAAATACCTCCTTTTGATTCTGGAAGCAAATCTGCTTCTCATCAAACCCTGATAGTGTGTGGCTCTAAGGTGAGCCTTGACTCTTCATTAGCTTGTTCGAAAAAATGGTGGACTCGAAATGAAGGGAGTGTGGCCTCTATGGGAGCTATTGCATCCATACCATATACCAAGGTAAATAAGGATTCCTGTGTTGCATCCCCGAGAGTGGTCCAGTAAGCCCATAAGACTTCTTGTACATAACTCGGCCACTTTCCAGCAGCCCCTTCTAGATTCTTTTTAAAACCGTACAAGATGGTTCCATTAGCTACTTCAACTTGACCATTTTCTTGTGGGTGAAAAGGAGAAGAGAAACAGTGTTGAATCCCTCTAGAGACACCGAAATTCTCCACATCCTTGTTATCGAACTGTGGCCCATTGTCTGTGGTTATCTTTTGTGGAACCCCAAATCTGCAGCAAATATTAGATAGGGTGAATTTTATCACAGCTTTCGAAGTAGTTCCTGCTAATGGGGCTGCTTCAATCCACTTTGAGAAGTAATCAATAGCAGCTATTATAGTTCGGCATCCTCCGGAAGCCATGGGTAGAGGTCCCACCAAATCTAGCCCCTAACGAGCAAAATGTATTGGCTCAGAAATTGACTCTAATGGAATAGCTGAGATATGAATTTCATTACTGTATCTTTGGCATGGATCATACTTTTTAACTAATTCCTTGGTGTTTTGCATTATGGATGGCCAATAGTACCCTGCTAACAAGACCCTTCTGGTTAGAGCCCTGAATCCACATTGTGCTGATCCTTCGCCATCATGCAATTCGGAGAGTACCACTTGAGACTCTTCACACCCCAAACATCGTAAAAGAGGCCTACTAAAGGATTTTTTTATAAAGAACATCTCTTAAGATGACAAAACCACGAGCCTTATACTTTACTTTTCTTGCCACTGTTTTTTCCGGAGGCAAAATGCCATCTGAGGAAAAGAGAAAATCTCCAATCTTGAGGCTGATTTACTTGTATATTTAAAATTTCTTCTTCCTTGTTCTGACTGAGTTGAATAGATGAGCATTCTTGCACATGAATCCATGGATATGACTCAGAATAGGCAATGGTTGCCAAGGAATCTGCTAACGTATTTTCATTTCGGGGTATGTGCTCATAGGTAATGTTTTTAAGACTAAGTGCCACTTCTTTTAGAACAAGTAAGTACTTAATCAGTTGCTCTTTTTTTCCTCAGATAGGCCTTGTGCATAATGGATTAGAAGTTGGGAATCGCTCATCAACCTGACCCTTTTGGCTCCACAAATTAGAGCTAATTTCAATCCTGTTATATCAGCTTCATATTCGGACTCGTTGTTGGAAGCCCTGAAAGCGAAACATATAGCTTGATAAATTTTGTCCCCGTACGAAGAGGTTAAACATATTCCAGCACCACAACCCATGGTACTTGAGCCTCCATCAGTCTGGACAACCCATACTTTCTTAGTTTTTTCAACTGCTTCTTGTTCGGTGTCCCTGTTTGAGTAAAATTCCACTAGGAAATCAGCAACAGTCTGAGCCTTGACTGCTGTACGAGGGGCAAAATCAATATCATAGTCCCCTAACTCCACCGACCACTTGGTCATTCTGCTTGAAACATCTTCCTTTTGAAGAACATTTTTCAAGGGAAAAGACGTCCGGACAATGATCGAATGAGACTGAAAGTAGGGCCTCATTTTCCTTGCAGCAATTACTAAAGCAAGTACTAGTTTTTCAAGTTTCAAATATCTTTTTTCTGCATCAATCAAGCTTTTGCTGATATAGTACACCAGACGAGGATAATTATCCACCTCTCTTACTAGCACTGCACTTAGGGCGCAATCAGAAACTGCCAGGTATATGTAGAACGTCTCTCCATCAACAGGTTTAAACAAGGTTTTAGGGGAAGATAAGTGCTTCTTAATTTCATCGAAAGTCTGGTCACACTCGGGAGACCAATTAAACTCTTTTGCGCCTTTCAAAGTTTGAAAAAAAAGAGCACACCTATCTGAAGACCTTGAGATAAAACAGTTTAGAGCAGCTAGCCTCCTTGTCAATATTTGTACTTCTTTAATATTCCAAGGAGGTTCCATCTGCAATAAAGCACTAAGCTGGTCTGGATCAAGTTGTATGCCTTTCTCACTTATTAGGTACCCCAAGAATATTCCGGACTGCACCCCGAACACACACTTTTCTGGATTTAATTTTAAATTTACCTTTACCAAGTTGGCAAAGGTTTCTTGGAGATCTGCTAAGTGTAGCTCTTTGTCCATACTTTTAACCATCATGTCATCAATGTAGACTTCCATGTTTCTTCCAATCTGATTAGCGAAAGCCTTGTTTACTAATCTCTGATAAGTAGCCCCAGCATTCTTTAACCCAAATGGCATCACCTTGTAACAATGGAGGCCCCTATCAGTAACAAATGTAGTATGTTCTTGATCTTTCGGATCTACTTGAATTTGATTATACCCGGAGAAGACATCCATAAAGGATAGTAGCTTATTCCCAGATGTGGAGTCCACCAACTGATCAATCCGAAGGACAGGATATAGATCTTTTGGGCAAGCTCTATTGAGATCTGTAAAATCAATACACATATGCCACTTTCCATTTTTCTTCTTTACTAACACCGGATTGGCTGTCCATAAAGGATATTGAGATTCTTTTATGTGTCCCATTTTAGTAAGTCGGTCAACCTCTTAAACTATGACATCAGCCTTTTCCTTAGAAAAAGCTCTCCTCTTTTGTAGAACTGGTGATATATCCCTCCGGATAGACAATTGGTATGATATAATATTTGCTGGTACTCCGGTTACATCAGCATTGCACCAAGCGAAAACATGCTGATGGTTTTTCAAAAAGGCTAACACTTTACTCTTTAACTCCGATGTCATCTTGGATCCGACTTTGACACTTCTTCCTTCAGCTAGAGAGTGAGTTTCAACTTGTTCAATAGGTATCAAAACACCAGGGGTCTCTCTAGGGTCATCAATTTCACCCTCTCCCCAGAGGGCCTCTCAAACTGTTAATCCTCACTGATCCGAACTGCCCCCAAAGTTCGAGGGGCCAGTGCTGTTGCATAACACTCTCTTGCTACCTTTTGACTGCTTCAGACAACTCCTACTTGTCCTTGCATAGCATATTTCAGAAATTGGTGGACTATTGAAGCCACAACATGCATCCTGGAGAGCCAAGACCTCCCCAAAATGGCATTATAGCACGTAGGACAATCCACCAACACAAAACGTATTCTGACCATCTTCTTAAAAGGGCCCTTGCCCAACAGAAATTCCTCTTCGAATTCCCCAATTACGTGAGCTGAGCTTCTAGTGCAACCTAATATTGACCGGTTCGAACGCTGAATCACAGCTGGATTCTTCATCTGTTTATAAGAAGTTAAAAAGAGGATATTGGCCGAACTAACGGTGTCCACCAAAATTCTCCTTATGTCATTGCCCCCAATGTATGCTCCTATTACAACAGCATCTTCATGGGGACCAGCTATGTCTCTCAAGTCATCTTCGTCAAAAACAATGAAAGGAAAAGGAATTTTTAATTGATATGAAGTTATGCCTCCTTCTAGTTGGGTGGCTTAAGTATGCACATGCCTCTTTCTCGAAGAAGCAGTTGGTGATATCATGGTGTCTCCCCCAAATATTGTAAATGACTCAAAAAATTTGATGAGTCTGGACACCGTCTTGCAACGCTCTGTGATAACACCTACCTTGTTTCGGGTTGGGTCAGGGTCCAAGTGTTCTGATTCTACATCAAATCTTTCAATTATTACCATAACCCCATCCGGAGCCGATATCCCTGCATTGTTCGGGCCAGTCCAAGGAGCATTACCAGGCTTATTTCCACCTCTTCTTTTAACATATGCCCCCAACTTCCCTCTCTCAATCAAATTCTGTACTTCTTGTTTCAACGCGATGCAATCTACAGTGGTGTGGCCAGTATCACGATGATACTGACAAAAACTGTTATTTCGACTTTCCCTTGGTGATTGTAATGCAGCCGGTTTCCTGAAATGCACTTCATTTTTTGTTTTATCATAAATGGTAGCTACATTTTCTTTTAGTTCTCTAAACCACTCCGGTTGAACCCAAGGTCCTCGCTTATTTCTAGATTGCTGGCTTTGAGCTGGTGCAACTGGGTGGGATTGAGCCTTGGCCCTGTTTTGACCCTGTCCGGCTTCGTTAGCCTTGTACCCGGACTGGTTCTGGTATTGATTTGGTGCAGCTGGAGCAGACCTCACCCGTCGGTGCACCCTGGTTTTCTTTGTTTCATCCACATTAATTTGTTTGCCGACCTGATTTAATAAACCTCCCCATGTCATGGCCTTTTTCCTGGTTACTGAATCAACCAGATTGCCAGGGTTCAAACCCTGCCTTAGAGAAGCTATTGCTACTTGTTCAAAGCAATCAGCTAATCCATTTTTGGTGTTCACAAAGCGACTTATGTACTCTTTCAAAGATTCATTTGGTTCTTGGGCATAATGGATTATAGTGTCTCCATTGCCCTTCACTTCTTTGCTTCCCACGAACTGCCTCCGAAAGGCCACCCAAAAAGTGTCGAAATTTCTGATGCAACCCTGTGGCAAACTATTGTACCTCTTCAGAGCACTCCCCGTAAAAGAATGGGAGAATGCTCGACAGAGTAGCTTATCATCATCATCATCAAAGTTCATCATAATTTTTTTGAATTGCTCCAGATGGTTATCTGGATCTTTACTCCCATCATACTTCTCCATCTTTGTGCTGTCAAACCTCTTAGGAAGGTTTCCGGGCAGTATTTTGGAAGACAATGGAAATTATCTCCAATTCCGGCCACAACTAAAAACAATATCTTCGTTGGGAGTTGCAAAGATACTTGGTTCATCATAAAAGGCAAAAGGATCCATTAACAAGCGGTCTACGTGTCTCCGGTCATGGCTGTGACTATGAGACGACCCTTTACCCAGATGTTTTTTCAACCTTCCATGTTTGTCCCTTTTTCTCGAGTATTTTTAACCAGCTTCTGTTTCTTCTTAGAACGGCCTTCATCACTGCTGGATGACAGGGATTCCTCGACTTCATCTTCACTTGAGGAGCTGCAGGAAGATTCTGAGTCTGAATCTGAGCTCTCCACCGGTTTAGACCGGTGAGACTTCTTTGAACTAGCATGAGTCTTTTTAGTGCTTACATGAGTTTTAGAGGGCTCATGCTCTCTTGGATTGTCAGTATGGTGAACTGCTGACACTTTTAACTTTTCTTTCACACCCAATTATGCCCTTTTAGTAGCCCTCAAGGCTTATATTTCAACTTTTAGTCTATCTCGCTCCTTAATAGTATATTCATCATTTTCTCCCACCACTTCTGCCAAAGCTGGTGGCACTTCCTGCTCGTCCGAATTCATCCGAACTGGTTTTTCTTGATGGTTTCGAACGCTTGATTCAGGAACCTTCTCCTTCCACTGTGGTCGCCAATTTGGTGTGGATTATTTTAGTCTAGGGGTAGTTTGGTCAGGTATTTTGTGATGTTTCAAAGGTATTTAACGTTTAAGTGGTTTGTATTGAGAGATTTGAGCTGCCTGGTTGTATTAAATGTTCATTACCTTTTAATGAAAATGGTTGGGTATTTATACCCTTAATTATGGGCCTCATGGGTTTCCAGGTCAAACTCATGAAACCGGGTCGAATTCAAAGACCCATTAGTTTATTAAGCAGGTTGGTAATTAGCTTAGTCATAAAATGATTAGTTTTTAATACTCTAGTCCTGTTCGGATAGTTCAGTGGGTGGTTTTTATCCGAATTGCCCCTGTCCGATTTCTACAGTGAGTGGTGAGAAAAACCGGACTCATCAGAAGTAATTTCAACTTCGATTACATTTACGGTTGCGTATGTGTTTGTGAGCGGAGAGAAGATACGGAATTATACATGGGTTTTGGGTACTTTTTGTGGTTTGATGATTGATAGTGTGTATGCATTTTCGAGCGTTATTGTTACCGATCGAGAGTTAGCTCTCATGCGATCTATTGAGGAAATATTTTCGGGCACACACCATTTTCAATGCACGTGGCATATTAGTAAGAACATTCTTCAGATGGTTAGAAAGTTATTGTAGGATGATGTGATTGCGAAACAATTTGTTGCGTTTTATGGCGACGTAGCCGAAGCGAACACGATCAAAAATTATAAAAAAAAAACTAGCTACATTGAAGGAGATGTTCGCATTTCACCCCAAGTGTATTTATTACGTTATTGGCGCATGGATAACGAAATATGATGACAAGTTTCTTCAACATCGAACGAACAAGATCAAACATTACGATCAAATAACAACAAATAAGTATAACTCCTTTAATTCTACTTTTTTGTTTTGTTATTATATCTCTTTAAAAATATGTCCTAATTATGTATTTGTATTATATAGGTGCGAGAGTGCTCACTCGACCCTTAAAAAATACCTTGGGACAAACTAATGTAATTTTTTTTGGGATAATGTTCACAACCTCTTAACGAAAGAGCATGCGCGACTCCTCGAATCGTTCGAGCGAAGTAACTTTCGTTCTCTACCTGGTTTTTATTGTACTTTGACCAAGGCTTTTAAAGGTCATGTATCTTATACGAGGCTAACCCAATCGATGCATGCTATTCTACATTCTAGAAATATAGGAGTAGATCGGGTAGCATGTGGAGGATGTGTCCTTATGAAAACACATGTATTTCCTTGCGCATGTAAAATTGCATTAATAGCGAGATAAGGTTGATGCATTCCTAAGCAAGACGTGGATATATTTTGGAGATGATATGATATTATTCATAGAGACCCCACTTTGCAAGAAGACAATTTGCAAAAACAATTATCTATTGTAGATAGCTATATTCGTAGTTTTGGCCATGACCAACAAGACCATATTATCAATATAGTTATGCAAATCTTAATTCCCGAAACAAACCATATTCAAGATCCTAAAAAAGCAATTAGAGCTAAAAGTAGGCCAAAAGGAGGTGTGGATAAGTCGACCAAACGGAACCCTAGTTCATGGGAATATCTCATTGAACAACCCGCTAGTGCTAGCACTCCAACAAACTTGACAGGTAGTACACCCGTTAACACGTTAGGGAGTACGGCTGCCTCAAAAGTGGTTCCGGTTGTAGCACCCAAACCACCACTTGCAAAAAATAATGTTGGTCGACCAAGCAAAATTGTTAAGGATGAGAAGTTAAATTTATACCCGGATTGCATCCCGACTTTTCTAAACCCTTATAATTTGGTGGACGTTCTCCCGGACGGACAATGTAGATATCCGTCTATAGTGCATTCAATATACCTTAACGATGATAGATGAGAAAATGTTAAATGCGATTTGTTGAATAAGTTGAATGATAATCGTGCATCTTAGATGGAGGTTTATGCTTCGTACGATGTTTTTGATGACATGGTACGTAGGTTGGATTACTTCAAGCCCAACCCTTTAACCGCTTTTGGATGACTTTTCCAAACATAGGATTAGTCATGGCGACAAGGTATTAGTGCATGGTATACCATGTCTTGCAAGCAATGTCGTTAACGTATCTACCAATACGTGGACGTCCACCCGTGAACGCTTCAACGATTATAGAGGTCGGAATTGTTTCGTACATGGATGTCATTTTGCTAGTGTAAGTATATCAATTTTATTCTATTTATGGACTATTTCCATACCTACTTCCCTAATTTGACATTTAGTTTACATATTACTACTCCTCCCGATAGACTGTTGCCGCCATTATACCCGACGTGGGTGCCTACACCACCGAAGAAGCGAGTCAATGGACACATCCGTGTAACCTGTAGGTTCAAAAATTTTACACAAATGATGCAGGTTAGGAAAGTGAATCTGAACGACACACCACATATTTCTGGTTTGACTAAAGATGATAATTGATGTTATGTTGGTTTTCGTACTTTTCCTTTTTTTTTAATGTTTATTAACTTATGGATTTGAGGTTTATTACCTTACTAATCGATGTTATTAAATTATGAAATTTTATATGTTTATTTAATTTACTAGTTTCAGTTTTTTTGAGAATTCTTCTCCAATAATTGATTCCTTTTTTTTATTCTCGACAATTTTTTCGCCAATTATTATTTTTCGCCGATTATTGTTTCCCGTCTTTTGGTTCCGTCTAAATTATTTTTCGCCAAATAATTAATTAGTGTCGAGATCTGTTGTTTTTATATATATATATATATATATATATATATATATATATATATATATATATATATATATAGAGGAATTACTGTGACGGATTAGAAAAATTAAAGTAAGGGTTGCTGTACACGTCAAAATAGCTCACACCCATGGGGCACCGCTCGACTCTCACAAGGGCTATTGTACCTCTGATTTCTGTTATCCTTCACACAATCACACGCCACCAGTTTCTCATACCCCAACCTCTCGTACCTCCCCTCACCACCTGAAATGGCTTTTATGCCTTACAACAACAAATGCTATTTTTTTTAGATTCTAATTTTGATAACATGGCTAGGAAAATAAGTCACTACAAAATTGTTCTATTATTAGAATACAATATTGGTCAATCACCAAAGAACATGGTTGAAAGCTTTGATCAACATGATATCATATTGAGTAGACATTTGAGATTATTTTAGCCAGAGCAATGCTGACTATCATTTTATATATGGCAAGACATCCTAAAGTCCCTTTAACATTTAAATTTTCCCACGGCCGCTCTGACGTGTAAGTCAGACAGTTATTTATATAAACCTATCCGTCATGAAATTCAAACTACCCCTAGAGTACAAGCCAGTACTAACAATGAGGACTTTATAATCAATTGGATGTTTTCAATGTTTTTAACATAACCCCTCTTTTTGGACATCACATACCAACCTTAGTTCAATAGGATCCCCATGGCGGTTACCGTAATGTTATTATAAATAAGGAAGCCCATACCAGATCACCCATATTATTCATAAGGTAAATTCCATAATGCTCTACAATAGGGAGGTCCTTACTAACTAGCTTCTCAGTTTTCCATTGGCCAATCATATCTCACTGACCCTAATAGACTTTGGTTCACATGCTTACTATGTAAAATTCGCTAGTGGTACCAGTAGTTCTTTATTAGGAGCTTCTTTCAAAGTTTAATCAGTCTAAAATTAAAAATTATGATAATTTGAGAGATCCACAAGACCATATTGAACAGTTTAAAAACAGGATGTTATTTTACGGTACGTATGATCGTTTGTTGTGTCATATTTTCCTAATTACCCTAAGGAGATGTGCTTTAGGGATCAATTGATTGGAATTAAGATATTTAAAAGCAATGAAGACTATATAATGTATTATAAGCAAGCGTAAGAGGAGAGCTAGTGTGATTAGGCCCACCATTTTTTAGACACGATGAACAGTTTGGAGGGCTGTAATGAGGCAGTGATGTTGACATCATTTAAACATGACTTGATATCTTATAATTTATCAGGATATCTAATGAAAGAGAAGGTTTTGGTTTATTGTGATTTGTTAGCATAATTTAAGTTGTATATAAAGGTACAAGAGATTGCACGAGTACGATTATAAGTCACAATGTTATAAATTACTCTACACCAATACGTGTTAGATCTCTGCAACCTAACACAACTGCCCATTATAACCGTTTGCAATACAATTAGGATCAGAGAGACCGTCAGGGTCAAGATCGCAGGCTACAAAGTTACAAAACCAACTACATACTAAGTTCAAACCACAGTTATTTTAAAAAATACCTATTATCTTTAAAAAAATGGTTTCCAACAGTTAATCTAAAACGTAATCTAAATTTACAGATTTTATTTTGATAATCTATATTTACCTAGGCGGTTACACAATCTGTATATTTTTTCCTTATTTTTCTCATCACTTACAAAACTTAAAAACTAACTTAATTATAGATTAGCTGTTGTATTATTTAATAGTCTAAAATTATAAAGTGTCATAATTTAATCTATATTTAGCTAAATTATAGACTAGCTGTTGGGGATGAATTTAACAATGCATACACATATCAAGACTAAAACCTTTGTGTGATTCCACAAATCTCTCCCTTTGATTAAATGATGAAGAGACCAACGGAATTGAATATGTACTTCATATCGAGTATGGTCGTGCAAAGAGGGATTGTCGGGCTTTAAAAAGAATCAATACTTAAACTATGAATAAAATTTGGTAGAGTTTGTGCGTTATAATTTCACATCGAGGAGTAATATTTGTATAACAAAGCAGAGTGCTGCCCCAGTTGGCGCATTTCAACTTACTAGTCCCAACACGAATGCTCATGAGCCTCGTCTACAAATGATACAACCATCATTGGTTGTGGTTCCCAAGCCTAAATCACTTTTTATCATGGATTTTGATGATTGTGTATACCCTTACCCTAATTAACGAGTTCCGATTACCACTGTAGGATAAGATCTATTTTGTAAAGCTATTATTTCTCATGAGCTTGATTTGTTGCCCATAATAAATTTTGATATCTATTCATATTTCAATCTTACCAGAAAAAATCTTCGTAATAGACGAAGATTCTCTCTAGGTCGTTATGGCTTCTCTCTCCGGAGACCATGTTGATGCAGGAGGTGATTCGCTTTTTGGTCGTCTTTGATTTTTCTTAAGAAAATGGATGTTTCCGACTTATAAATTTAGCTTCGAAAAACCAAATTTTGCTTTTTTCTACTAAGATTATCACTCACATATTTTTTTTTTTATGATGATGACTTGCAGGGTAGCTTACTTCCATAGCAGGGTTCAAAGTGCACCACAAATTGGACAGTTTCGGTAGTTTTGCCAAAACTATTTCTTCCATGTTATTTTTTATTTCTTCCATCTTTCAAATTTTTAAAAACCCTAGTGACTTGCTTTTACCAAATTACCCTTATTTTTATTTCAAATTTATCACTGGATGTCATTTATCTAATAGATAGTCTTATATGAAAAAACACAGCATTAACCTAACTTTAATCCAAGATATATGATTCTACCTCTAAAATTAACCCTAAACCAAAGAACTTCAATTTTATTGAAGATTAATCATGGAAAATGAAGAAACCCAAACAAAGCCTAAGAACAGCACTCAATCGACAAACAAGATAATTTAAACTTGTTTTTACGTTTTACAACTTCGTAGCTTGAAAATACCTATTTCGAAACTTATTTTTTTCAGCTAAACCTGATTTTTACAGTTCTGAAAGAAAAACAACTATTTCCGAGCCGGGCATTAGGAATCAGGTGTAATTTTAAAAAAAAATGTGCATCTCATTCCGAGAGGGCCACTCGGAATCAGTTGCAAGTTTTCAAAAAAAAATGTGCAACTGATTCCGAGAGGGCCATTCAGAATCAATTGCAAACTTTATGTCCCGTTAAAAACATCATCCGATAAACAAAAAACATCATCCAAATAACAAAAAACATAATTCGATTAAAAAAAACATCATCCGATAAACAAACAACAACATTCGATAAACTAGTATGATCATCCGATAAAATCTCGGAAAACATTACAGCATCAAGTTTTCTGAAATTTTTCGTATGCATCGAGCATGTGATTCCAAGTGGGCATCTCGGAATCACATGCTCGATGCATTTAAAAAATTGCAAAAAACTTTTCCAAACCAAACCCTAATCGAAAATGAAAAAGTAAAGAAAAACGAAGAAATCATACATTTTCCAAGCCTTCTATCTTCTCTCTTCGAATCGTTTTGTGAAGAATGGGATTTCTTCACCAAGCTTCTCTCTCTTTTGTGAAGAATGGATTTTCTTCTCCAAGCTTTTTCTCTCTCTTCAATTTGTAAGGTACTGGTTTTGTTGTTTTGTGAAGAATGAGTTTAGTTGTAGTGAATGGGTATAAGGGCAAATGTGTATTTTCCTTTATGAAGGAAATAACAACATTGGTTTTATTTCAAATTATGGGGGAAATAATAATTTTGATGGGGGAAATAGCTTTGGCCTTTAAGTTTATATATGACAGGATAATAAAATAGTTCATGCCTTGTACAAAAAAACCACACGTTAACTGGTTTCATCAGATAATAGATGAAGTTGGTTAGAGAATTTGATGTTGAGGTAGCCTTTGGGGAAAAATGCCAAAAATGAAAGTTCATGAGCATATTTATAGTTGTTGCTCGGGGCGGATCCAAGACGAAAATTAAGGGTATGCCAAAAAAATATTATCCAAAAAAATCCATAAAATATAAATATCTTAATATCGCAATTTAAAAATATGTAAATATTTTGATTACAACTCAAATGAAAATACAGTCTAGTCCAAGCGTAAATGCATTCTCCTCTTACTCATACTTTGAAATCATTTGATAATATCTAAATCATCAAGTGTAGAAAATACTTCCCTCTCCACAAATGTCACTAAACAATCATTAAGCCATGGATTCGTCATTCTATTTCTCAACTCATTCTTCACATATTTCATACCAGAAAATACTCACTCAACACTTGCGGTAGCAACCGGTAATGACAAAGCTAGCTTCAAAAGTGTGTACACAAATCCAAATATCTTGTGTTTCTTTGTACGAACAAGAGTTTTACATAGATCCGAGATACTCTTCAAATTGGAAAAATTATCATCCATTTTGACACATGCAATATAAGTCTCAAATTGGCTAGACAAATCTTTATCACTAATGTCCTCAAAGTCATTTGGATAGAATCTTGCCAACCTCACAAGTGATTTAGTGTCAAAGTATTCAAATGAAGAACATGGATTCAAACATGCTACACAATTCAACAACTCAACATTTCCAGGTGTAAATCGATCACCCAACTCTTTCATTGCAAAGTCTATGACATATAAAAAACAATTATTCTTGAAATAATAGAGAGTTGTCAAAAACGGAGCAAGTCTTTTAGATTTATTATCTTTTACATACCTTGAATCCATGTCGGGCACATCTACAAGATACGCTCTTCTTACCTCATCTTGGTCATTTGGATGATACTCAAGAATTGCAGTTCTTAATCCAGGATCTGACTCCAAATAACCCCGCTTTTTGAATACCTTACTTGAAGATGATGAATCAATTGGTGAAGAAATAGAAGAAGGTTCTTGAAATGGTAGTTTAAATGAAGAATAAATTTGAGACATTTCAATTCTTGATTCATTTCCAATAGTAGAAATATTAGAGTCTGAAAATCTAGGAGCAGCCGTAATTACTTGAACAACATCCTGCTAGAAAAAAGAGAGTACCAAATTAATCTAAAATATAATAAATTTAACAATACAGAAATATGCTGGAATAATTTGCTTAATTATCTCATATACAAAATATTATTTCTATCTAAAATATTCAGATCAAAATATTCATTGAGAAAAAACACCTATACAATAATTTGATTAAATAAATTTAAGAGATTAATTCACTAAAAAAGATTAGTTTTCCTTTGATAGTTCGATGTCGCTATTCTTTAAGAGAAGTTAGCAAAGAGACATGCAAAGAGATAGGAAACTGAAGAGACTTACTGAAGTAAAAGAAAAAATGTTAAATATAAATGTTGGAGAGAAGTTAGGAAAGAGAATGGAAACGGAATCGACTTATTAAAATTAAAATAAAAAATAAAATAAAAGAATGTAAACAAGAAGTAAAAAAATATATCTTTGGGTACATAGTAGGATTTGAACGCATAACCTCTAGTATTTTAGAAGATATTTTTACCACTATACTAAATTTATTTAATTGATTTAGGGTTGTCCCGGGCATACCCATATCCCCTCTAAATCCTCCCCTGTTGCTCTGCCCTCGTGCTGCCAAACATTTTTTAGCATATTTTTGTTAACTTTGATGCATGCAGTGGCTTCCACAATCCACCAAGGTGTATTCTATCATGTGGATGGTAGGATCGGTACCACTCTGATCAATTAAAGAGTTTCATTTTTAATAGTGTGTTTGGCAGCTTTAAAACGTGTTATTAACATATCTCGGACAAGTACTCTAAAGGGTTGTCCATTTTAAGTAAACCAAAAAAATAGTACATCGTTAACGAAATAAAATAAAATCATATGGCATCTTTAGATATCTTACATATGCCAATTCATAGAGAAGACTTTCATCTTAATTTAGCGGTTTCCGACCATGCTATCAACATTATATTAGCATAGGATGAAGGAAGATTAACGAAGGTTGTATATCATGTGAGTCAAACACTAGTTGATATTGAGAAAAGTTACCTCCACTTAAATAAGTTAGTTCTTGTGTTGATGGAAACCATAAGAAAAATTCGTCTATATTTGTAAGGACATACAATAATTGTTTGAATGTTTTTTTTATACGCAAAATATTATGTAAAAACCTTGCATATTGGGTCGACAACTAGATGACATTCAAATTGGAAGACTTTGATATTTGTTTTGAGCTTCATAGTATAATAAAAACACATACACTGCCTGATTTCATTACAGAGTTTCATACGAAGTGGTCTCATCCCTCCCCTGACTCGTCTAAATAAAAATGGAGTATAAGAGCATATGGAGGTTCCAACAACAAAGGATCACTGCTAGAGTACAGTTGACGTCCCCCTTGGGCGAACAATTACATATATTAATCAAGTTTGGCTTCACGGCCTCCAACGATGAGTTCGAGTATGAAACCATTATTGCAAGTTTTTTACTAACCAATGTGTGTGAAGCACGACAAGTTTTTTTTTAAAAGACTCTCAATTGGTGATAAATTATACATTAGGCCAAGTTGAGGTAATACAATACAGTTTTTCTAAATAGATTTCGATTCTAAGATACCATGGACAACAATTTGACCACGTACACTTCGAGCAAGTCCTTAGAGAATAAAATATGACCACAACTGTTCTTGGAAAATTTGGTTATACGGACCAAACCGTGTGGGTTCTTTGCCACTTATCCTAAATAAAAAATTCTTACAGCTCATGTTGTTAGAGGTAAATGATTGGTGCATCATAAGGTTTGGTCAATCTTGTTTGACATGTTGGCATACATCCTTTATGGGAAGAGACTCACGTAAACCTTGCTCCGGTGTTTAGGACCAACTGAGTTATATTTTGTATTATAAAAGCTTCAAAAAGGGATCAGATTTGCCTATTATGGATGTAGAGATTTACAGTGTTGGGATCTCTTAGCATACTATTACTAGACAATTGTCAAGGAATTCGTAAAGGAGTTTGTAATCAAGTGGGACACCTGAAAGTGGTTCAAAATATTTATAAAAAATTGCTTTCCTTGAAAAAATATCTAAAACGATATCATATAACCGATAATATAAGATTTGGTGGGCCATTTCTGAAAGGCCTTTAAAGGATGACAGTACTTACTGAGAGCAATAGATTATTATCCTAAATGGGTTGTGTAAGAAACAATTATGTATATATATGATAATATGTGATAAGATTCATAAAATTTAATATTTGTTGTATGTATGTACCCCGCATAACAACAGACGACAATTTACAATTTTAAAATATTCAGATGATATATTGTTACCCAACACGTATTATACAATAGTACTTCTATGCATCTTCCCGTACGCAAGAGAATGGAAAAGTTTAGTTGATAAACAAAACAAAATTTGATAGCCTAAAGCATACGCTAGAAGGGGCAGTCGAGAAGTGGCCGAGAAACACCATTCGTTATGGATGTGTTAGTGCCAACTGAGATGATAATTCCATTATAAAAGGTACATAATTATTTTAAAACAACTAATGATGAGCGAAGAAGAAATATGTTGGATGTAATAAAAGAGAAACAAAACGAGGCTTGGTTAAGGATGAAACATTATCGCGCACTAATGCACAATTGCTATAACACTTAGATCCAGAATATGGGATCCCAAAAAAGAGACCAAGTATGGAGGTTTGTATTTTGCATACCGAATACCAAATTAGGTAAATTAAAACCCACTTAAAAGGGCCCGTTCCGGTGTTAGGACGAATAAAGAAAGACACTTATTAGCTAATAGATTTTAAACCGAAGTAATTAACATATTCGGGGAGCGTGAGCCACCTTAATTTATATGTTTTTTAGCCTCATCTATTATGTACTTCAAAAAAATTGTCCATACTTGTTTCCCATTTAAATGTTGTATCATTTCATTATTTGGGTAGTGCAATATTTATACCTTTGTGGTACGAGAAGATTTTGAAAAGGAAAAATTATTCATCCTCATTATGGAAGTTTTTCCATTTTAATATTTTTTTAACTATAGGTAGGTAATAGAAGATAAATAGAGAACCAATCTCAAAATGATTGATCAATCACCTATAATTATAAAGAAATAAAGATTGTTTGGTTGAACAACCCACCACAAGACATACTCGAATAGACGCAATGATGTAAAAAAATAAAAAGTCAAACGCATTGATGTCTATAGTGGCAGACCTGAGCATGTTGTACTTTTCAAAAATGAATGATACAAACGCACATCGGGCTACCCGATCCCTATGGTGGCAGATCTCAACACAGTATACGTTATAGATAACAAAAAAAAGTAATATATATATACGCATAAAGTAACTCTTGTAAGACACACTTCCCGACGAGACCAATCATCTCTTTTGGTTAGTGGGATCCAAATAAACGTTCTCGCTCAGTTTCATAATATATGACTTTCTATAAGAATTTTTTTGTTTTATAATATATGTCGTTCTCATTTTCCAATGCAGCATTGATTACATATATTCCATTTTCAACTGATAAAATAGTTAAACTTCTACAAGAGTTATTAACTTCACCAATCAAATTTTGTTTTCTTTTATTTTTTCAAAGTCATTATTACTTTTCTTAATATTAAATAAAAAACCTTAAACGACTAATATTATGAAACAGAAGGAGTATAAAATATGATAGTTAGATGTATTAGTAGTTCTGGCAGACCTATTATACAAATCTTTGAAATAAGGAATTAGGATGTTGTTCTAGTTTTGACACAATGACTATCGATTGTAATTGTAAGCCTTTAAAGATGGCATTGGAACGTTGTACTAATTCTGATAGAGACACTGCCACTTATAATCCCTGAAACATGATATCAAAGTGCTGTACTAGTCCTAAAACATCCACTAGTAAAAAACCTAAAACTTGGCAACAAGATGCGTTACTAGATTTGACGAATAAACTGCGAATAAACTTTAAGACACGACATTAAACTGATGGCCGTTAGACCTCTAATTTTAGTAAAAATAGGGTAAAATATTTCATTACGAATTAAGTTATGGCGCACCAACCGTTTTTGTGAAGAATTATTCAAAACTCGTCGAACTAATTTAATAAAAAAACTATGCGCAAAATAATTTAAGAGAATAGGTTGGGAAGACCTATTAAAAACATACCTAACCCGTAAAATTATAACATGGTTGGTGTAAATCTGTTGTGTACTTGGGTCGCACCATGATAACAAGGTTATAAAAGCTTACATATAAAAGTATTATGATACAACCACATAAAATATAATGAAATGGATAGAAAATGGATGACATACATCAAAATTGTATCTTAGATTGTCCAAAGACTTTTACAAATAATATACAATGAAGACAATGATATATTTGACTTCACACATGGGTATTTTAACAAAATACGAAAAAATATTAGATTATGGACCAGGGGCTTTGTTTCGATACAACATCGTCTTGAGGAGAGACATTGTCAGAAAGATCGGCCATCAGCTCAGTTTTACACTCTTAGGAAGAGTTGTCCCTCGAACTAGCACCATCATCAGCAAGAGATTACTGAGAAACCTCGCTAAGGATTTTGTTCTGCGGACTAGAATCTCATAACAAACCCATAAATTCTGGCATATTCTTTTGTCTATTTCATGATATATATTTTTTATTCTTAATGGATAATGCGTAATTAGTCGCAACTTATCGCTTCTTGTTTAGGATGACATCTCTCTCGACCTCTAGCTCAATAACTCTCGTCTGTGTTTTTTCGTGGTAGCCTAATATTTTTTGAATTTTTTTTAGTATTAGAATGTAGAAGTCATGCACAATATCTCGATGACTTCGTGGTAGCCTAATATTTTTTAACTTCCTCAAGGATTCCCTTTAGAGTAGAACGGATAAGGGAAATTACTTTTCTTCTTTCATGAGAAGAATATAACCGCTTTTAGCCCAAACCCATTTGTTCTGACTTTTAGTTTGTCTAGGTAATTTCAGGATAATTGTTGCCTTAGTCTTTGTTGTAAAAATGTGTTATTCCAAACCCTTCGTTGCCTCTACCTCGGCGTCCTTATCTGTCGTTTCTTCTCGGCATGTGGCATCCTCTCATATTGGAGGTCCTTTGATCTCCTGATAAGCCTATTTAGTAGGCGGCCACCAAACTTTCCGAACATCGATAATGTATATTTTACTTGCTTTTCTGTATCCAAACCTTGGAGGCGGCCCACCTTCATTTTCTTTTGATTCGCTTTTAATTTTGGTAATCCCACTAAGTGACTCAAATACCAATGCAACAGTCAAACATGATTGTAAAAAATACAGTCTCATTGAACTGAGCATCAGCAGACGTTTCTGGATGCTTGGGAGGGAGAACTGTGATATGAATAGGATTGATCCGCTAAGTGAGCAAATAAAAAACATTGATGGGGCAAATAATAGGCGTTATTGGTGAAAAAGCGTTATGAGCTGAAGTGTGGTAACTTGGTTGAATTTGGGCACTCTAATAAAGACGGCACAAATCTGAACACTTAAGTCTGAATTAATAAATTAGGGATGTAAATTGAATTATCAATTTATCAAGTTATGGTCTTCGTACATAAGGAAGTAATAAATGATGGGCTTTACAATGTTATGCTTCACATTGTAAAGACTATAAGTAAGGGGATATGTTTAGGAATTTCATCATTCTAAACCCTAATCAAACAAACAACCGCTTCCTTCAGTGTCTTCTTTCTTTACTAACTCGTTCTGTACGTTTCTCAAGTTAATATATAGAATCACTGAAGAACAAAAAGAAACACAAGAATACTAGATGGAAAGCAGTAGACAAATCCGCAAGTATTCTCGTTTTTCTTTATTCATTAGGTGAATAATATATATTATTTGATGTGATTTCGAATAATATATAACAACTGGTATAAGAGCCAGTAAAACCTTTTTTGGATTCGATAGAATAATCGAATTATATGAGGATATATATTGATGAATGCTTTTTTATTCACTGTAAAGAATCTATATTATTGGGATTATATGTCGATTGACCTTGTTAGGGCATGGATTTAAGAATTGTGTGAAAAGCATGAGTTTTGATTTATTCGATTGAAAAGCATGATATGTGATTATATGTTTTTTTATCTCTTTTGAACAAATTCAAAATATTGGAACAACGTTAGTGATTTTACACACAAAGACCATATTGCAATGATTATTGGTACATAAAATTTGTCTAAATCGCTGCTTGTCACACAACTAGAGATTTCACTGACACCGTTATTTTTTGACAAACTGATTTATTTAGCCGTGACTACCTGACCGCCTCTTTTTTAAGGCAACAATCGGATCAAATGTTCCAAACAAAACCACACTCAAATTTTCACATCATATTGTATCATTGGCATTGATCGACCTTCAAATGTGTGTTTTGTACATCGAAAAAAAATAGTTCTCCTTCGACAAACTTGGCATAACTAGGGAGCTATTGAGGTTCCTAATTAAGGAAACTAACGTATGAAGTGTTGCTAAAAAATGAGAATAACCGATGTATGATTTCAATACACGATATTGTTTTTACTGTCAGTGTATAGAGGGTTTACTTGCACTCAAACACAGATTGTTGACTTGCTGTTACAAGAATGAAGAGCAGGCATCTCGTCCGATATACCAAGTGTTTCACCATTCTTCTAAGTCCCTCAATGTTCAGAATATCGATTGCACGACACTTAAACGATCTGACCTAAACAACCTTCAGATAACATGCAAAATCATGTTGTTTGTTTATTTTACTAATTTTTCGTATACTCGACACGTCTACGAAGCTACCGAGAAAAAAAAGATTATCCGGGTTAAAAAAATCGGATCTATATAATTATTCAACATAATAGTTTTTAATGATTTTTTTCTTGCACACGGTCTTTGTAACGATATTATTGTGGAAATCGGTCATATTACGTCATGAGGCTCATCTCGTTATTTTTGTTAGGAATAAATGATCAACTCTCAATTATGAATACCGATTATTCAATAACATTCACTTCTATTATATTTTTTATATAATATATCAACACATAATCGAACTTAAATTCCGGTTTCCGAATCCAATCTACTTTACCACAATTTGAGGTTATTCTTTTTAAAAAAATTAATAATTAAAAAAAAATTGTTAAAACTTATAATCATGACAAAATGGTAAAAAAATATTAACAACATAAATATTCTAATATTCTTTAAAATTTTATTTTTTAAATAATTTTTATTTTTATCTAGTTTATTAAAATTTTATTTTTTAGTTGTTTGTAACTAGTTGATCCATGTTATTATAGTTTAAAATAATACACAAATATAATAATAATAATTATTATTATTTATTTTATATATATCAAGACGCCTTCGAACTATTTTTTATCAATAAATAAAATTCATCCACACAGATTTATATGTCGATTTTAATTTATAATAAAAGACCGGTCCGTGATGCAATGAAATTATAAATTGTTTTTTGCTAAATATACGAGTCTCTGTACTTAGCTATTGGCAATACATCTTCCACAGAATTCTGTTTGTTTGAGGTTGGTGCTATAACTTTGCCATAGGGTGAGGTGGCTAAGGATGAGCGCCATACCATACCATAGGCATGGGGTAGGTACTAATAGTACTACCAACCATCAAGTTTCATCCTCGTTCCCTCTGCATATACTTATTGCCTAACTTAGAGAACGCACGATGAGGTTAAACGACAAAACCTAATACTTTTGGTACCTAAAGGTATGATTTTTTTTGCTATAAGACATTTCACATCTAAACTCTAGTACGACCACAAATACGGTGATCGATATTTTAAATCCGAAAAAATAAATCAGTTTTGGAGGTATTTTGTATGTGAAATATCCAATAAAAAAATTTGTAAAAAAAATTATAATTTTGAGTGTCACGTGTCACCAAATAGTTATTTGGCACGCGACAATGAACATATATACAATATTTTTAAACAAAATAATTCTTTTTAAAAACAAATGATTTTAATGACAAAAAATAACAAATAACAAAGTAATCGGTAAAAAAAATGACAAACATCAATGACCATTAAAAACCTTTAACGGTTGGATCTTGCTAGTTTATAAAACATATATATATATATATAAAAGGTCGTTCTAAGAGAAAGTTAGAGATAAGTTTCTCTTTAGAAAGAAAAGCTCTGCCTTCTCTGTAGAAAGTTAGAGATAAGTTTCTCTTTAGAAAGAAAAGCTCTGCCTTCTCTGTAGATGCTTTTTCACTCCGATCTTTTTCCTCCTGATCTCTCGTATTACATCTCCTCCAGGTTCAGCAACTAAATACAGTTTTTGTCACTGTATTCAAAGCATTTATGGGCAATTTATACTTTGGTGAAACACAGGTCCACGTTCGATTAATCTTCGTTTACTAATTTTGCAAGATTATGTTCAGTGTTTAATTCATTTTTCACTTTAAAGGTTACTGTTCATCGTGATTTAATTCACTTATTACTTTTGCAAGGTCACTGTTCATCGCATTATATTCACAATTGTATTATTTACTTTGTACGATTTATACTTGGTGAACAAACAGAAACCATTGTGTTTTATTATTGTCTTGTTAACTTTGCAAGAATCTGTTCACATCTCAAAGGTGGAATGATTACTATCTAATTCTCTATTTAAATGGAGGATTCAACCAAAGATAATAATCAGGGGGTTCTAGTCCGTAAGAAGACGGAAAACGTGCAAAGACGGAATGTGACGGAATGATTCAACCGGTAAAAGTGTAGTTCGGTCTCTAATCTCCTCAATGGAAGAGCTAGCCAAGGTAAATACTCAGGAAGTTCCGGCTGGTGAGAAGAAAACCGTACACAAGCGGAAACGAAATACATCAAAAGTTTATGGTATGAATTTGATTTGTGCTCTTGTTGCATCAACCGCTGTAGTTCATTTCGATCCACTGGTGACTCGAGAAATGCTGTTTGATGTTAATGAACGGGAACTGAGCGACGAACAAGAGGAAACACCTAAAGATCGAGACATCCGTGATGTTCGTGAAACCGATAAACTGCTATTAACGACCTCCGATGAACAGATTACGGCCTCTGCTGGATTCAGATTTTATTCTCCGGCGACTACCGTTAATGGTGATTCATTGTTAAGGCCAGAAGCAAAATCAGTTCGTGGAAAATCTGGGCATAGAAAGAAGCAAAAGAAGAAACCAATAACTCCGGCGTCTAAAGATCTATCCCGGGAACTGTTCTTAGCCAAAGAAAGCATTTCAGCGATTCCACCACCGCAAGAGGTAGCCAAAACTGCAAACATAACATTTTCTGGTGATTGAAATTTCGCTATCGGTGTTCATGGAAAGTCTCCGGCGCATTCAAGAGTGGTGCGTAACAGTCAGGATCATTCATCAAAAGAGATGACTATATTCAAGTCTAGAGCATCGGTCATTGACTATCATAAAGACGGGCTGTTATTAGATACTTATGCTCAACAATTCAAATTCAAATCTGCTGCTAATAATGATAGAGAGCTAAACGTGCGTGAAAATGAGATTAATGCTCCTATTTTCAAATTCAAATCTACTACTACAAATGATAGAGAACTAAACGTGCGTAGAATTGAGATTAATACAGTTAATGAAAATTTGAATGACAAAAGAAACTGCTCTAGGGACTCAACTGCAATTAAATTCACAAAGAACCGTAACCTGCATGCCTTTATTTCATGAGAAAAGAATTTGAATTTGAATTTGCATTTGCATGAAAAACCAATCAATTCTCATAACACTAACATGGGTCAGATTGCAACTAAAGAAGGTAACGTGCATGAATTTACTTCACAAGGGATTTTAAATCTGAATGGACAAGACATTAATTCCATGGACTTAAATGCAATCAAAGTAAATAAGGGCCTGACTACAATTAACGAAGGTAACGTGAATTCTTTTCCTTCCGAATTTACTTCACATAGATTTTTGAATTTGAAGGGAAAATACATTAATTCTGGGGACTCAACTGCAATTAAAGACGGGATTTTAAATTTGAATTCGAACAGTGTACATTGAATTACTTCAGAAGTTTTGAATGGAAAAGACATTAATTCTGGGGACTCAACTGCAATTAAAGACGGGTTTTTGAATTTAAATTCGAACAGTGTACAAGGAATTAATCCAGCAGGTTTAAATTTAAATTCGACCAGTGTACAAAGAACTAATCCAGCAGGTTTGAATTTTCGTAATAAAAGTAATGGATTCTCAATCCATAAGAAAAGGTAATAATGTGCGTACAACAGATCCAATTCCTTCTTTTCAAACCAGTAATGTATAGCAACGACAATCATCATATAAGAGTGATCAGAATACGTACTCAACGCACACAATACAAACTCCAGCTAAAACGTTCTCCAGCTTATTCCAAGGATCCCGTTTAGAATCGAAAGGGTTGAAACTGCAGTACTTTTCTCCTCCTATTAATGATGATGAAGACATCACTCTCGACCAGACAGATGAAATCCCAATTGTCGAGACTTGGGGACACTGCCTCATAGGCTGTTTCACCGGACGATCTCTTGGTAAGATCGCACTTGACTTAATAACTAAAGCTTGGGGTGTTGGATGCAGGGTTTCGCTCTATGGCAAAGGGTGGATTGTCTTCAAGTTCTCTAATGAACAAGATTTGCTAAAAGTCCTTCAGGGTGGTCCTTATACCATCTATGGGAAGACACTCTTATTAAAGCAGATTGAGAGAGGCATAATGCTCACATACGATCTCTTCACAAAGATCCCAACTTAGGTTGTGCTCCGTGGCGTCCCCTTGGGTTTCTGGAGTGAATCAGGACTTAGCAAGATCGCTTCCAAGGTTGGTAAGCCCTTATATACTGACCAGTTTACTTGTGATAAGTCCAGGATGACCTACGCATGTGTTTTGATTGAGATTGTAAGTAAAGAACCAGTTACAAAGTTTGGTGTCAAGTTACCTTGTCGGAAGCGCTATGAACAAACGGTAGAGTACGAGAACTACCCTATGTTTTCCATGTATGTCAATGCTTTGGACACAATCACTTGTGTTTTCCACCTAGGCCAAATACCAGCACACAAAAAAGGGATGTAATGAAAGGGAAAAGAACGCCACAAAATGGTGAACAGACACAAACCAATGAGCACCGCGAGCATCGAAAGGCCCATGCAAGTGCTACCCCACAGAAACAACCGTCAGCTAGCACATAGCCGAAGCAAACTGCCCAACAACCCAAGCCATCCCACAAAACTAGCACAAAAGATAAACAGACGGCAACTGATAGCAAACCTCAAAACAAGGGAGGTAACAAGTCTAGTGCAACTGGAACCATGATTGACACCCCCCATGGCACTTGCTGATAAATTTGAGGCACCATCACCCTTGAGCAATCCCCTGGCAGATACTAGAGATCGGGATCTAACATTTGACCACCAAACAAGTGACGATATCACACATTTATTGAGCAGTCCTGCCGAGCCTTTTGACCATCCTTGGCAAAATGTGCAAAGCAAAAAGACAAAGAAAAACGTGAGGCGCGGAGTGCCCATAAACTCCTCTATTGATAAATGAAGCTCCTTAGTTGGAATATCAGGGGCCTATGTGGGCGTGCAGATCGAGGGGCTTCTCTCTCCATGATTTGTAAACTCGTAAGACAAAATTCTTTGGCCCTCTTCTGCCTATTAGAAACTAAATTTTCGCAAGAATGTTTAGATAATTTTATATTTTCTTATTTCTTAAACTGGAATCAAGTTTCTAATCTTGACATTATACATGGAGCACGCATCATTGTTGTTTGGGATTCTAGTAAGGTGGCTTGTATGGTGATTGAAATTGGAAGATAACACATCCACTTTCAAGTCCATTGCAACGTCACTCATGAAACTTTTTATGTTACCTTCGTTTACCCTTTGTATACAATACCACAAAAGAGAGTTCTTTGGGAGCACCTAACCACCATCGGGGACAACATTCGTTTACCTTGGATGATTATGGGAGATTATAACACGTACGGCGCTCCAGGAGATCGAATTAGGGCTGCCCCTCTTCGAAATAGTGAGTTAATTGATTTAAATAATTTTCGGATATCTCATGGTCTTGTCGATGCACCTTCCACATGTCCTTTCTTCACTTGGAAAAATGGTACTGTCTGGGCCAAGCTTGATCGAGTCCTTATAAACCGTGGGTGGAATGACAAGAATCTCTTATGCAAACCCTCGTTCCTACCGATGGAACCCGTATCCGACCATAGCCCAATTATTGCATCGGTTGTTCGGAACTTTCAGCATGGTTGTCGGCCATTCAAATTCTTCAACATGTGGCTTACACATCCCAGGTTTGCTAGTATTGTACAAAGTTCATGGGGGCAGTTTATTGATGGTACGAAACAATATGTACTTGCGCAGAAGTTGAAAGCCCTAAAACGTCCATTAAGAGAATTGAATAAAGCTGAGTATGGGGGCATTCTTGAGCGTACGGCTATCGCAATTTTAGAATTTAAAGAAGCTATATCTTCTCTTATGGCTGATCCTGACAATGTTAATTTAAAAGAAGAGGTTCATAGATTACGGGCTCGTGCGAACTTCCTCTTTGATGCCGAGAAGAGTTTTCTTCAACAGCGTATGCGGATCACCCACCTAGTTGACGGAGACAGAAGTACGGAATACTTTTACAGCTTAATCAACTGAGACAATGCAAGAAAAAACATATCATACATCGTCCGAGATGACGACACCCGCACCACATCCCCGACAGAAGTCGCCTCACTCCTTGTAGATTTCTACACACATCTCTTTGGCACATCTCGGCCAAACACCCCCATTGACCCGACAGGCATGAGTCATGGACCCCTAGTCGAGGATCGATATTATGAGAAGCTACTTAAACCTGTGGAAGTTGATGAAATCCGGAATGCACTCTTTGATATCGGGAATGACAAGGCCCCAAGACCGGACGGCTACACCTAGGCTTTCTTAAAAAAGAATTGGGATCTTGTGGGCACAAATTTGATTGATTGTGTTTTGAGTTTTTCGACCCTGGTAGTCTCCTTCGCGCAACAAACCACACCATCATCTCCCTTATACCAAAGAAAGACAACGATCCTAAGGTGGGTGACTTTAGGCCAATTGGTCTCACAAATGTTACTTATAAAGTGATTACCAAAATTTTGGCTAACCGGATGACACCCTTACTTCCAACTCTCATTGACAAAGGACAATGTGCTTTCATGAGTGGTCGAAATCTTGTTGATAACGTTTTCATTTCCCAACAGTTGGTTAGAGGTTCGAACCGTACAAGAATTTCGCCACGATGTATGCTCATGGTAGATCTTCTCAAAGATTTTGACACAGTCTCATGGGACTTTCTATCGACAATCCTCCATGGTATCGGCCTTCCTTCTAAGTTTGTGGGTTGGATTCTTGCTTGCGTTACTACATGATCATTTTTTGTTTCCATTAATGGCGAGCTTTATGGTTTTTTTCGTGGGCGGAGAGGCTTAAGGCAAGGTGATCCCATGTCCCCTACTTTATTCATCATTTGCCTTGAGTATCTATCCCGATTGTTAAAGAAGAGATCGAGTGAACCGGGCTTTAAATTCTACCCGAAATGTGCCCGCACGCACACCACTCACCTTGCTTTTGCCGACGACTTGATGCTTTTCTCAAGAGGGGATGAGAAATCGGTTAACATCCTTATGGATTGTTTGGGTCATTTGGAGGATGTATCGGGCCTCTCACTAAACCCCTCTAAATCCATAATATATCTTGGTGTGGTTTATTTTCGTGTGAGGGTAAATTTGTAACTTCTGTTTAGAGTTTGTGGAGTTTTGTAAGTATTTAATGTTTAGGTAGATTGTAGAGGGAGAATCAAGCAGCCTGGTTGTATTAATTTTCATTACCCTCATTTAATGTTGGTGGTTTGGTATTTATACCCTTATATATGGGCCTTATGGGCTTTCGGGTCGTGTTTTAGACCCGGGTCGAATTTAAGGACCCATTAGTTCTAAGTAGGAGAACAGGCAGCTTAGTCAAGAAGTGATTAGGTTTTAAGTACTTTAGTTCTATTCAAACAGTCCAATGGATGATGGTGTCTCGACTGCCCCTGTCCGGTTAGGTAGACATTGTCCGAACTGACCTTGTCCGAGGTGGTGACAGAATCCGGACTCATCAGTAGCCCCTTTTTTCGGGTGGTGTTCAAAAACCTTTGGCAAGACCTAAAAACAGTTTGTTGCTAGTGATAGTTACATCCGGACAGGTCCTTCGAATAGTGTTATAGCTTAATCCGGACTGAAAAAGGTTCCTTGAATTTAAACGGTTTTTTTCCAGAGTTCGTGGGACATGTGTCACATTCTGGTTCGTTATTTCAACCGTTTTTTCACCTCGAATTTCTCTCCCACCTTCTCTGAAAAGCAACCTCTTCATTAAATCAAGATGACATCAGCGTCGTTCCTTAATCATTGCAAATCCTTTCGAATTCTCCTAGGAATCAAAGTACCTTTTTGGGTGTTTACTATAAATTAATCACTTCTCCACTGTTGAATCATCATCTTTATTTTTACTTTGCTAATTTTCAGAGCTTTCTCTCTCAAACACAAAATCTTCTTTTTGGTTGTGAGTTTATGTTCACAGCTAGGAACGCTTTAATCAAAGGCGGATGGCTTAATCTATCAGAGCTAGAAAAGGCACAAAAAGTTGAACGGGAGAGGCGCATTGCTGCAGGCCTACCTACTTCCCCTATCGACAAACCAGTAATCTCAAACACAGAGCCTGACCAGGGCTCCTCCTCAACCAGAAGTGTCGAACCGAGGAGATTGTTTCAAACCAACCTTTCTCCTATTATTTCAGGCTCGTCGGTTCAAGAATCAGAGCCCACTGTCGAACCAGGGCAAGCAGTTACCAGCTTCAAAAAGCCTTCCCCATTTATTGCCATGGGGTCAGATGCAGATGCCTCTCCCAACAAACTAGTCGATCGAAGAAGAGGTCGGCTGGTAAAAGGGCAGGCTTCCAAAGGCACCCCTTTAAAGTCAGGGGCCAAAGACAACAATACTGGGTCAGAGGAACCCATAAAAGTACCTATGGACAGGTTGTCCGGACTGGAGGCCACTAGCTCAAGCCTCCGAAGAGAAACCACCACATCTGAGCCGCAGCCGGAGGCCACTAGCTCAAGCCTCCGAAGAGAAACCACCACATCTGAGCCCCAGCCGGAGGCCACTAGCTCAAGCCTCCGAAGAGAAACCACCACATCTGAGCCCCAGCCGGAGGCCAGAGTCCATGAAAGCACTGAAGCTCAACAATCCGGAGGTCAAACTGAACCAACTCCTAACTCCCCCCTCCCAAAAACAACTGGAAACCCCTCCTCGGTAATGGAGGAAATAATGGGGGATTTCATCGAAGAGGATCCGTTCGAGTCTGAACCCTCCGGACAAACTAGCGATGCTGTTGCTGCCAAGAAAGATAAAGGCAAAGAGAAACTATGCCTTATGCACCCAGAACTACCAGAAATCCTTGAAGGAAAAGTGGGACCTTGTTTCCACAAGGTAAACGTTAAATATCTTCTTGCCTTACAAAAAATCAACTATGCTTTCATCCATACAGCCGAATTGGGCCGGATGCGTACAAAGTGGGGGATTCCGGAGAACGTGAAAAGAAGAATCCCTATAGACCCTGAAACCCCAATGGACTGCAAACTTAGTGAAATAGTTATCTTTACTGAGCTTTTTAACTGGGGTTTAAGGTTCCCCTTAGATCCGGAGATAGTTAGGTACTTCCACCTCATCAAGCTTTGCCCTAGTCAACTGAGCCCCAACGCCTGGTACACACCTATGGCCTGCATCATGGCCTCCAGGCTCTCCGGGATTCCTTTACCAATGGAGGAATTCGCAGCTGTGGCCAGCCTCTGCAGAAACCACCACATTCCCTTCTATCACTTCAACATAGGTGATAATTATAAAGCAGTGGATGACCTGCTTGAGTCGGAGAGAAATTGGAGGACTCAAATCTTGTTTGTGAGCGGCGCTTGGGAGAATGGGAGGAGGATCAAAGCCGGATTCAACCCGAGTCTCCTCACCAGCAGATAGAGAAGTGATCGTAAGAATCCCACCTTACATTTTCATTTTTATTTTTATCAAACTTGTTTAACTGACTGGTCTTGTCTCTTTTCCTGACAGAGCTTCCCAAAGACTTCAACGATTATTTAAAGGCCGGGAAGACCACTTGTACCAAGATCAACACTTGGGCTGCTGAAAAGTGGGGAAACCGTTTTCATCACGCCTTTACCGGAGACAATCTCGCAAGGTCTCATCTCTGGAATACTACTGGCCGGAGAGACTTGACTTGGGAGGAACTTACCACTCCACCCCCTCCGGATGTAGTCCTCAAAAAAACATGCACCGGACGGGTCACTGTATATGCCAGGTCGTGCCAATGCCCCAAGTAAAATGAAAGGCAAAAAAGGGAAAGGCAAGAAGGCTGCGGGTGAGGCTAACCCTGCCGAGGTGGAGGAGACTGCTCCAACAAACCCAGAGGGGCCAGTTCCAAGCCAGATCGATGTTGCTCTACTAGAAGTGGTAGAGCATGAGAGTGCTAGGGAAGAAGTAGGATCTCCAAAACCCCCAAGGGTTCCTAAGAGAGACCGGAAATGGGGATCAGAAATTAAGGAGAGGGAGGCCAAGAAGAAAAAGACCTCCAGGGGTGATGAGCTTTCTCTTCGGCTTCCGGAGCCTCTCCCCCCTGTTGACCCTAGTGATCCAACAAGAGCAGAAGAGATTCCTGGTGACTTCCGAACTGATGAAGTTAGAGGAGGAGACCTCAGTATTGACGGCGTTGACATTACAAGGCTTGAGGGACTTGGGGACTACTTTGAAAATCTCCCCACGGATGACTTTGCTGGGCCTTATCTCCCTCCAAGCACTTCGAAAACTGTTACCTTCAATGGTAAAACTTTCACTGTTTCAAGTGAAAGAGAGGCTATAACTCACTCTATACTGAGTACCGTTCAGCCTGTGTTGGTCCTGGATAAGCAAGTACGCGGTCAGGCATCAATCATTAGTGCCCTTAATTCTGATAAGGAGAGATTGTCCGAAGACCTCCTCATTTCCAACCAAAACACTGATGTTCTGAAGAGAGAAAATGAGGAGTTTAGGAAGAACCAGGAGGGTTGGGTCACCAAGGTAGCTGCCCTAGAAGATACTATCAAAGGTCTTCGGGAAAAGCAGTCTGAATTGGAGAAAAATCTTGCCTCTTCAAAAGAGGAAATAAAGACCAAAGATCAAGTCATTCTTACTTTGACCACTGACAAGATCTCCCTCGAAGACTCGGTGTCCAAGGCTATAGAGGAAAAAGCTGATCTGCTAAGGGAGCAAGAGGCAAAAATCCAGGCCAAGATTGATGCTTATGCCAACAATGTGATTAACAGTCAAGAGGAGATGTATGCCAAGGTGAAGTCGGGCATGGTCTTGCTTTTTCACAAGAAGTTTCCGAAGAGGAACCTGGGAGACTTATGGTCTTTTGTAGAGTATCCAGACCTTCCCTTTCATACAATGACTGAGGGTGACAAGTTTGATTTCTCCAGTGCGTCCTCATCCGATGAAGAAGAGAACACCGGGGAGAGCCCAGGTGAGGAGAATGATGATCCCAAAAAGAAGAAAACAAGTGAGGCTGAGCCGTCTTCAAAGGCCCAGACTTAAAATATCAATTATCCCTTTGTTTTTTTTATTTTGATTGAACTAAAGTCCTTGGAAGGCCAAGGCATTTTTGTAACTGTGTCCGGTGTTTGATCGGACAGATCTGTTTGTTTTGAAAACTCAAAGTCCTTGGATGGCCAAGGCAATTCGGTTATTTTAATAGATGTTTTGATTTTGCACAGCTCTTGCATTCTTTCATAGTTTGTTTCATCTTTGGTGGCTAGTGTTTAAACAACCCTTAGTTATTTCATAAATATTCTAACGCGAGAGTGTTTAAATTCTATGATGACAAATGTTTAAGTAGTCATCATTCCTTTAATTTAATCTGGCTGGTGTAAACAAAAATTTAACAAGAAACAAAGTAAGAACACTCCGGATTTTTAAGAAGGCGTCAAATTTTATAAAAGATCCCGGACACCTCATTAAAACCTCCCCGCGCCACCAGGGTAGGAAAGAGTATGCCCCCCAAGTATTTACATGGATTTTTAAACAAGTAAATATTTACATAGTTTCTACTCCAAGTACATCCGAAGGTGCTCAATATTCCAAGGGTGATTCAAAACCTTTCCATCCTTGTCTTCTAGCCATTATGTTCCAGGTTTAAGCCTTTCAATGACCATATAGGGCCCTTCCCAAGTTGGGGCCAGTTTGCCGAGCAGCTTCTCTTTAGTGTGTAAGAAGACTTTCCTTAACACCTTATCCCCCGGCTGAAAATCTCTTCTTTTAACTCTGGAAGCAAACCTGCTTCTCATCAATCCCTGATAGTGTGCAGCTCTAAGGTGAGCCTTAACTCTTCTTTCCTCTATCAAATCGAGTTGACTTCGGACAGCCCCATCGTTAGCGTGTTCGGAGAAGTTATGAACTCGGAATGAAGGGAGAGTTGCTTCTATGGGAGCTATGGCATCCATCCCATAGACCAAGGAAAAAGGTGACTCTTGTGTCGAAGCCCCAAGTGTAGTTTGGTAGGCCCATAAAACCTTTTGTAAATAACTAGGCCACTTTCCAGCAGCCCCTTCTAAATTTTTCTTCAATTCGAACAATATAGTTCGGTTAGCCACTTCAACCTGTCCATTTGCTTGTGGATGGAAAGGTGAAGAGAAACAATTTTGTATACCTCTAGAGGCACAGAAACTCTCCATTTATTTGTTTTCGAACTGTGGCCCATTGTCTGTTGTTATCTTCTGAGGAATGTCAAATCTGCAACAGATATTGGACAAAATGAATTTTATGACAGCTTTGGATGTTGTACCTGCCAGTGGGGCTGCTTCGATCCACTTTGAAAAATAGTCAATAGCCACAATTATTGTTCTGCGCCCTCCGGATTCCATAGGTAGAGGTCCCACCAAATCCAGCCCTCATCGAGCAAAGGGTATAGGCTCAGAAATTGACTCTAACGGGGTGGTTGGAACATGAATTTCGCTGTTATATCTCCTGCATGGGTCACACCTTCTTACTAGCTCCTTAGCATCTTGCATTATAGTGGGAAAATAATAACTAGCCAATAAAACTCTCCTTGTTAGAGCCCTGAACCCACAGTGAGCTGATCCATCACCATCATGTAATTCGGAGAGGACCATTTGAGATTCATCAACCCCCAAACATCGTAAGAGGGGTTTACTGTAAGACTTTTTATAATGAACATCTCTTAGAATGACAAAACCACGAGCTTTGTACTTCAATTTTCTTGCTATTGACTTATCCGAAGGCAAGATGCCACCGGAGAGATATTGGAGGAGAGGAAACCTCCAATATTGGGGCTGTTCCATCTGTATATCGAAGCTTTCTTCCTTTTTACCCATATTGAGCTGGATGGAAGGGCACTCAAGCACATGGATCCAAGGGTATGATTTAGTATAGGCTATAGTCGTCAGGGAGTCTGCTAGCTCATTTTCTGTTCGGGGTATGTGCTTATAAGCAACACTCTTGAACTTAAGTGCCACATCTTTGAGAAGAAGTAAGTATTTTATTAACTGCTCCTTTTTTGCTTCAGATTGACCTTGTGCGTGGTGGATAAGAAGCTGGGAATCACTCATCAACTTGACCCTTTTGGCCCCACAAATATGAGCTAATTTTAAACCAGTTATAGCAGCTTCGTATTCGGACTCATTGTTGGAAGCCCTAAAAGCAAAACATATAGCTTGGTACATTTTGTCACCATACGGAGAGGTTAAGCATACCCCTGCTCCACATCCCATAGTACTTGATCCACCATCCGTCCGAAAAACCCAGACCTTTTTTTCTTTCATCTCAGTTGTTTGCTTTGTATCCCTATCCGAGTGGAATTCAACTAGGAAATCAGCCACAGCTTGGGCTTTGATTGCTGTTCGAGGAGCAAAATCAATATCGAAATCTCCCAGCTCTACCGACCACTTAGTCATTCTACTCGAAATATCAGCCTTTTGTAACATGTTTTTCAGGGGATAGGATGTCCGGACAATAATAGGATGAGCCTGAAAATAAGGCCCCATCTTCCTATCAGCAATTACCAGGGCTAGTACTAACTTTTCAAGCTTTAGATAGCGATTTTCTGCATCTATCAAGCTCTTGCTGATGTAATACACTGGACGGGGATAATTATCCACCTCTCTTACCAACACAGCACTGATGGCACAACTGGAAACTGCCAAGTATACAAAGAGTTTCTCTTCATCAACAGGTTTAAATAAAGTCTTGGGGGAGGAAAGATTTTTTTTAACCTCATTGAAGGCTTCATCACATTGTGAAGTCTAGTCAAATCCCTTTGCACCTTTTAATGTTTGAAAAAACGGGGCATACCTGTCTGAAGACCTTGAAATGAACCGATTTAACGCAGCCAACCTCCCAGTCAATCTTTGTACTTCTTTAATATTTCGAGGAGGCTCAATTTGGAACAAAGCATTAAGCTGGTCCAGATCGGGCTGTATCCTTTTCTCACTTATCACATACCCTAAACATTTTCCGGACTTTACTCCGAAAACACACTTTTCTGGATTCAGCTTTAAATTCACCTTCATTAAGTTGGCAAAGGTTTTTTGAAGATCTGCTAAGTGTAGCTCTTCGTCCATACTTTTAACCATCATGTCATCGATGTATACTTCCATATTTCTTCTAATTTGATCAGCAAAATCTTTGTTTACTAACCTCTGATAGGTAGCCCCAACATTTTTTAACCCAAATGGCAATGAAGGCCCCTATCAGTGACAAATGTAGTATGGTCCTGATCCTTCGGATCTACTTGAATCTGGTTATACCCGGAGAAGGAATCCATAAAAGATAGTAGATTATTCCCAGACGTAGAATCCGCCAACTGATCAATCCGGGGGACATGGTACAAATCCTTTGGGCAAGCCCTGTTGAGATCTGTGAAATCGATGCACATGCACCACTTGCCATTTTTCTTTTTCACCCAGACCGGATTGGTTGTCCATAAAGGATACTGAGACTCCTTTATGTGCCCCATTTTAGTAAGCCTGTCAACCTCTTGAACGATGACATCAGCCTTCTCTTTGGAAAAAACTCTTCTTTTATGTACCACGGGTGCTATATCTCTTCGAATGGACAAGTGGTGTGATATAATATCTGCTGGCACCCCGGTAACATCAGCATTGTACCAAGCAAAAACATGTTGATGGTCTTTTAGGAACTTCAACATTTTACCCTTCAGTTTGGAGGCCATTTTGGAACTTATCTTAACATTTTTTCCCTCTCCCAAAGAATGTGTTTCAAAATCTTCAACCGGTATTAAAACTCCAGGGGTCTCTCTGGTGTCATCAATTTTACCCTCATCCCCTGAAAGCCCCTCAAACTGCTATTCTTCATTGATACGAACTGCCCCCAACGTCCGAGGGGCCAGTGCTGTTGCATAACACTCTCTTGCAATCTTTTGGCTGCTCCGAACAACTCCTACTTGTCCTTGCACAGCATATTTCAAACATTGGTGGACTGTTGAGGCCACTGCATGCATCCTATAGAGCCAAGACCTCCCTAGAATAGCATTGTAACAAGTGGGACAATCCACCATGATAAACAATATTCTAACCATCTTCTTAAAAGGGACCTTTCCCAACAAAACTTCCTCTTCGAAATCCCCGATCTTATCTGTTGAGCTTCCAGTGAAACCCATAATTGACATGTTCGAACGTTGAATTACCGCAGGATTTTTCATCTTTTTGTAGGAAGTTAAAAAAGAGGATATTGGCTGAACTCCCAGTATCCACCAAAATTCGTCTTATGTTATTGTCCCCAATGGATGCTCCTATGACAACAGCATCTTCATGAGGACCTGCTATATCGCTCAAGTCATCCTCATCGAACACAATGAAGGGAAATGGAATGTGTGATTGATAGGAAGTTATGCCTCCCTCCAGTTGGGTAGATAATGTATGAACGTGCCTCTTCCTTGAAGAAGCAGTGGGTGCTGTCATGGTATCCCCTCCGAAAATTATGAGTGATTCAAAAAAGTTAATCAACCCGGACACTGTTTTACAACGTTCCTCAATGGCGCCCACTCTGTTTCGAGTTGGATCAGGGTCCAAGTACTCTGACTCTACGTCAAACCTCTCGACTATCACCATAGCTCCCTCCGGAGCGGACGTGCTTGCATTGACTGGACCGGGCCGATGAGCATTATCATGCCCATTTCCTCCTCTTCTTTTAACATACGCTCCCAACTTTCCTCTTTCAATCAAATTCTGGACTTCTTGCTTCAAAGCAATGCAACCATCAGTGGTATGGCCAGTATCATTGTGGTATTGACAGAAGGAATTGTTACGATGCTCCCTAGGGGATTGTAGTGCAGCCGGTCTTCTGTAGTGCACTTCTTCCTTATTTTTGTCATAAATGGTGGCTACACTTTTTTTTAACTCAGCAAACCACTCCGGTTGAACCCAAGGCCCTTTTTTATTCCTAGATTGCTGACTCTGGGCAGGCGCAGCTGGCTGAGACTGAGCTTTAGCTCTGTTATGACCCCGCCCGGTCTCCCTTGCCTTGTTCCCGGACTGATTTTGATTGGGGTTTGGTGCAGCCGGGGCAGACCTCACCTGCTTGTGCACCCTAGTTTTCTTGGTTTCATCAACATTAATTTGTTTTCCAACCTGATTCAGTAGACCTCCCCAAGTCATGGATTTTTTCCGGGTCACTAAATCAGCCAAATTTCCAGGGTTTAAGCCATGCCTCAAAAATGCTATTGCTACTTGCTCAAAGCAATCAGCCAACCCGCTTTTAGTGTTTACAAAACGACTTATGTATTCTTTCAGTGATTTATTCGGCTCTTGGGCACAATGGATAATTGTGTCCCCATTGCCCTTCAATTCCTTACTTCCAACAAACTGCCTCCGAAAGGCCACCTAGAAGGTGTCGAAATTTCTGATGCACCCCTATGGTAAGCTGTTATACCACTTCAGAGCACTCCCCGTAAAAGACTGGGAGAATTCCCTACAAAGCAGCTTGTCGTCATCATCGAAACTCATCATGAAATTTTTGAATTGTTCCAAGTGGTTGTCCGGATCTTTACTGTCATCGTGTTTCTCCATTTTTGTACTATCGAACCTCTTATGGAGGTTTCCGGACAGGATCTTGGAAGACAATGGAGATAGTCTCCAATTCCGGCCACGACTGAAAACGGTATCCTCATTGGGAGTTGCAAAGATACCTGGTTCATCATGGAAGGCAAAAGGATCCACCAGCATCCGGTCTACGTGTCTCCGGCTATGAGATGATCATTTGCCTATATTCCTCTTTAACTTCCCATGTCTATCCCTTTTTATTGAATACTTTTTAATCAACTTTTGTTTCTTTTTAGATCGAAACTCATTGCTGCTGGAGGACAAGGATTCTTCCACTCCATCTTCGTCCGAGGAGCTACTGGAAGACTCCGAGTCTGAATCAGAGCTCTCCACTGGCTTGGACCGGTGAGACTTTTTGGAGCTAGAATGAGTCTTCTTCGTACTCACATGGGTCTTCGAAGGCTCATGATCTCTAGGGTTGTCAGTATGATGAGCAGCTGATGCCTTTGACTTCTCTTCCATGCCCATCTTTGCCTTCTCTGCCCTCAGAGCTTCTATCTCACCTTTTAATCTATCACGCTCCTCGATGGTGTATTCATCATTTTCACCCACCACTTCAAGCAAAGCTGGTGGTACTTCTGGTGTGTCCAGATTCATTCGGATTGGTTTTTCTGATGGTTTTGAATGCTAAATTCAAGCACCGTCGTGCTCCCATTATGGTCGCCAATTTGGTGTGGTTTATTTTCGTGCGAGAGTAAATTTGTAACTTATGTTTAGAGTTTTGTGGAGTTTTGTAAGTATTTAATATTTAAGTAGATTGTAGAGGGAGGATCAAGCAGCATGGTTGTATTTAATTTTCATTACCCTCATTTAATGTTGGTGGTTGGGTATTTATACCCTTATATTTGGGCCTTATGGGCTTTTCGGGTCGTGTTTAATGGACCCGGGTCGAGTTTAAGGACCCATTAGTTCTAAGTAGGAGAACATGCAGCTTAGTCAAGAAGTGATTAGGTTTTAAGTACTTTAGTTATATTCGAACAGTCCAATGGATGATGGTGTCCGGACTGCCCCTGTCCGGTTAGGTAGACATTGTCCAAACTGACCCTGTCTGAGGTGGTGACAGAATCCGGACTCATCATATCTAGCCGGATTTAATGAGATTATCTATGATCGTATTATGGAGAGAGTCGGATTTGAAGTTGGCACATACCCTGTTCGTTATTTAGAGGTACCTCTCGTTCTAATGATGGTTTCGGTTACTGATTTTGCTCATTTGACTGCAACTATCTTGAGTTACACTGAGAAATGGGAGCACATGAAATTTTCTTACGCCGAAAAACTTCAATTGATCACCTATGTGCTTCAAGGAGTTGAATGTTTTTGGTTCCGCGCTTTTCCTTTGCACTCGGCAGTCCTTAACATCATCCGCTCGCTCTGCCTCAAGTTCTTCTAGGGGGGTAGACCGACTCGGATTGCTTGGGAAAAAATTTGTAAACCGAAGGATGAAAGGGGCCTTGGTATTAAGGATATAAGAGTTTGGAATCACGCACTTCTTACCCGCTCGATCTGGTTATTTCATTCGGGCTCCGAGTCGTTATGGGTGAAATGGGTGCACGAGTATTATCTTCGAGGACAAACTATCTGGGACTACCAAAGGCGGGATAGAGACAGTCACCTCATACGAAAGCTTCTTGATATTAGAGATTCTTTGATTCAGATATTCGGGGGCCGAGACCATGCCATTCGGGGTCTCAAAAGTTGTGTTTTGGACGGAAAGTTGATCACAAGCTGTGTCTATGAAGCCATGAGGACAAATGGTGAGCCGTGTCCGACGCTATCAAAAATATGGAAGAGATTCATCCCACCGAAATATACTTTCATTGTATGGCTGGCATTCAACTGTCGTCTAGCCACGAAAGACACACTTCATTACATGGACTTGCCTAACATCAGTTGCCCATTTTGTAGGCATTCCGATGAATAGGGTGCACATCTTTTCTTTTCTTGCAGGTTCACTAAAGAAATATGGAATCGCATCCGAGCATGGTTGGGGATTACTCGTGCAATGATGACGCTCGATAGTGCACACAAATAGATTAGGAAAGAGCATCTGGGCACATCCTACCGATCCCGCGCTGTCAACCTTGCATTTCAAGCCACGCTTTTTTAGATTTGGCGTGCTCGCAACCGCCTTCTATTTGATGAAGAGACAGTGACTCAAGACACTATTGTCACTAGAATCACTCTCACGACGTTGAAGATTTTGTTCCGGCTATATCTGCGCTATCAAATCACATATTATAGTCTTTTATTTCATTGTTGTACTTAGTTTTCTCTGATTTTATTTGTAAAAGTCCATTAGTGTCAGTTCTAGAGACTTGTACTCTTTTTCCTTAGACCGGGTTTTCACCCACGGAGTTTTTCCTGGTTAAGTTTTTTTAAGAAGTCAAGTGCTCCAGGCCATTGAAAGGCGCTCTTGAACATGGTTACCCTTTGATTGTACTCTACTTTTATTGTACTATACATGGAGATCTTTGGACTCTAGATGATTGTAATGTGCTTATGTGCTTGATACATACATCTATTTCTAAATTATCTATAAGTATTATAAAAGAAGTTTCAAATTTATCAATATATTTTAAATCATTATTCATAGACATTTTATTAAAATTGTGAGCAACCTCCCGATCAATTAAACAGTGATATTATAAATTAAAAAAATCATTTTCTAATTGATGGTATTTCAAATTAAAAAGACACCGGCATTTCAATGTCGTTAGATACGTACCAATGGAGCTGATTTTAACACCTTTTATTTCGTATTTTATAGATCGTAAAATTGACCAACTTTGTTTTATATACTATATTTTCCGTTAAATGAGTTAGATTAAGACCTAAGAAAACCTTTTCTATGCTAAATTATACAGATTACGATCTAAAAAATTATAAATATTTCCAACTTTGAGACAAAAACATGTGGCATCACCTGCACCAGCTACTAAACATCATAATATAGATTTTTAAGGAAGATAGTGACTGACAACCGATAATTAAGCATTATCGGTCAGTATATCGGTGAGACGGCGATAAGATAATCGAGTAAGTAGCGTTTACTAAAATCTAGAACCAGCCAAAAGCCGACCTGTCAGCCATTACGTCTTATGTCTTGAAAAGACAACCTTTGTCTGAACCTTTGCCTTTCCATACATGGACTGAATAACAAAAGGACACTTTTATTAAGTTTGATTTTCAAAAGTACTAATGATCTCTCAGAGATTACTGTTTGGTTTTTTGTAAGAAGGATTTCCTTTTTTTCAGAACTTGAAATCACTACGTCGGAGCTCTTCTAAAGGTAACTTTTTTAGTTCTTTTATCTTTTGAAATGTCAATTTTGGAATAAAGTTTGAATTTTCTCATATCGGCGTTGTGGATTTGGGTTTGGTTTTAGTTTGTCATTGCCAGAATAAATAATTGAAGCATGTATCTGGTATTGAATCTGTTTCAATAAGACAAGACTCGGTTCTTTAAGATATTGATTATATAGTTCTTTAGATGAAATGATTCATTATGGTTTCTTATTATACCAGAAATTTAAGGTTTTTATTTATTTATTGTAAAGTTTGTTTTTTTCTGGGTTTAAGGGGAGTAGGTGGCTGCTACTTATTTATGCATATGTCTTTGAATTGTTTGGTTTAAGTTTCTTGATGCTATTTCCAACTGTGTCACAGAACTTTAAAGGACTTGAACAATGGTGATGGCCCCTACAGTAAAACTAGTTCTCGGCTCGATTGCGTTTGCTGTATTCTGGGTATTAGCCGTTTTCCCTTCGGTCCCTTTCCTTCCCATTGGGAGGACAGCAGGTTCTCTCTTAGGAGCAATGCTTATGGTTTTATTCCGAGTCATATCACCAGACCAAGCATACGCTGCTATTGACCTCCCAATACTCGGTCTTCTCTTTGGAACAATGGTGGTTAGTGTTTATCTCGAACGAGCAGACATGTTTAACTATTTAGGTAAATTACTTGCTTGGAAGAGTTTAGGACCAAAAGACTTGCTTTTCAGAATATGTTTGGTTTCCGCTGTTTCGAGCGCATTTTTCACGAACGACACTACTTGTGTTGTTCTAACCGAGTTTGTACTAAAAATAGCTCGACAACAAAATCTGCCCCCACATCCCTTTTTACTGGCTCTTGCCTCAAGTGCGAATATCGGGTCATCTGCAACGCCGATCGGGAACCCTCAAAACCTTGTTATAGCTGTTCAGAGCAAAATTTCTTTTGGTGGGTTTCTTGTAGGTATTTTCCCTGCGATGCTCGTAGGAGTTTTCGTTAATGCTTTTCTCCTTATTTGCGTGTACTGGAAGTTATTATCGGTTTGCAAAGATGAAGAAGACGCTACATCGGAAGTTGTCGCGGACGATGATGTTTCTTCTCATCGTTTCTCACCTGCCACGATGTCACACTTAAACGAAACAAACTCTCAAGAACTGAATTCAAGATTGGAGTTTATGAGTAGTACACAAAGCTCGCCTGGTGTGAATGGTAATACTGGTCATGGGGATAAGCTTCGAAACCGAGCAAGTTCGAGTGAGAGCGAAATTAAAAATTGGGTGCCGAGTGGAACATTTGAGCATGTAACAAGTGTTCCCATAATATTTTCTTCGGAAGGAAAAGAGACTCCCGCTACAAGATGGAAACGGACACTGTGGAAAATCTGTGTTTATCTTGTTACTTTAGGAATGTTGATTTCTTTGCTTGTTGGTCTTAACATGTCTTGGACTGCACTCACTGCTGCCCTCGCACTTGTTGTTCTTGATTTTAAAGATGCTCAACCAAGCCTAGAAAAGGTGAAATATTCTTACTTTTTTTGTGGCTTTTACTATTTATTCAGATTCTTTGAGTCTGTAGAAAGCTGTTAATTGTTTATTTTGACATCTTGATTAGTTTATATACTCTATTTTGTCTAGGTATCATATTCGCTGCTGATTTTCTTTTGTGGAATGTTCATCACGGTTGATGGCTTCAACAAAACCGGAATTCCTAGTACTTTGTGGGATCTGATGGAGCCCTACGCAAAAATCAACCATACCGGCGGATTAGCAGTTCTAGCCCTTGTCATACTTGTTCTATCGAATGTGGCTTCGAATGTTCCAACCGGTAAGCTTGCTGGTTAAAACTCTTTTCCTCGTACATTTTTCATGTCAAAAGGTTAACCAAGAATAATTAGCTATAAAGACTAGGATATTTTGTATTGCGTTTTTATTTTATATCATAGCAGAGGGGACAAATATCCAATTATGGCGGGTCAAACAAAGCTTTTTAATAACTTAAATATGTGACCTGGACCCAACTCGGACCTAGATTTCAGACAAACGTATATGTACGTCTAAATCTGAATCTGCTTCAAATTAGAAAATACTATTCTGTCGGCACCCAGACGTTGGACATAGGTCTTTTTTCCTTACCCAACTCTTTTCTGGATTAGACAAAGCCAATTGGTTGTGATCAAAGATTTTGCCGCCTCTATATCAAGTATAGAGTTAAAATCTGTTACTCATATTTGCAGTGTTATTGCTTGGAGGACGAATAGCTGCATCAGCTGCTGCTATTTCGGTAGCTGATGAAAATAGGGCCTGGTTAATTTTGGCTTGGGTCAGTACGGTTGCTGGAAACTTCTCTTTGTTGGGATCAGCTGCCAACTTGATAGTCTGCGAACAAGCTCGCCGTGCTCCACAGTTTGGATACACTTTAACATTTTGGAAACACCTAAAGTATGGTGTTCCATCAACTCTTATTGTCACTGCTATTGGTTTGGCACTCATTAGATGATATTTACATCTCTTTTCTTATAGATGTAATAGTGTAAAGTAGATATATGTAAATTTACATATAGTACAGTGAACTTCTTTTTGTACTTGGCTAAGTGTTGTTCAGCCGTGCTCTTGGCTCTTTCTACTTTGTCAAGCTTGATAGGAGTGACTATCTTCTATGGAAGATATCATCAGAGGAAATAAATTTGACGTGTTTTGTGCTGACCTCCATTTAGTGAAAGAATTTCTGTCTCCGAGTGTTAGTTGTTGAAAAAGACAGTTCCCTTTAGATTACTAGCCAATGTAAAAGAATATAGGCGGATCAGGGTCATACAATCTAGTTATTCATCTCACTGTTAGCTAAAGGGCCGAATGGTGCATTAAAAATAGTTTATGTAGTATACCTATTGTGTTAGAGGAAATAAACCTTACGCACTTCAAAGGAGGAAAGAGGGTTTGTTTGTTCATATAAGTGAAGGGGTATCCAATCTAGAAACACACCTGTTTTAGGTGTCAATTTGTTCTTTTTGACACGAAGATAGTGTCAAAAATATTTTCTTTCCAAAAAAATATATATCTTATTTATCTTTCTTGTTCACCTTTTATACTACTTTATACCACATACAACAATTAATACTAGAATCTTTATTTTTCTAAAATTGACGCATACTATTGACTATAATTGATTATCATATATATTATACTACAATATATATTAATTCAATCTTTGATTAAATAAATTAGATATTAATCTAATTTATTTCCTGTAACACCCTCCCTCAAATTGATGATGGTAAGTCAACCAGTAACAATTTACCAATACGAAATTGACGCTGCTGACGAGTCATACCTTTGGTGAAAATAACAGCCACTTGGAGATCAGAAGAGATGTGAGGAAGAGATATCACCTGTTTTTCCAAAGTATCTCGAATGGAATGACAATCAACTTCAATGTGTTTGGTGCGCTCATGAAAAACAGGATTGGTGGCAATCTGAATGGCACTAGTGTTATCAGCATGAAGAGGGGTAGAAGTTGTTTGAGGAAATCCAACCTCCTCAAGAAGACCGCGTAACCATACAATTTCGGAACAAGCACTAGACATGGCACGATATTCAGCTTCGGTAGAGGATTTAGAAACACGGTCTTGTTTCTTACACCTCCAAGAAATTAGAGTATCGCCTAAAAACATACACCAACCTGTAGTAGATCGAAGTGTATCTGGACATCCAGCCCAATCAGCATCACTATAGGAAACAAGTTGAAGAGATGAGCCAGCTGGAAAGAACAAACCACGAGTAATCGAGCCTTGAAGATACCGAATGATGCGTCAAACTGCAGCAAGGTTTAGATGTCGAGGAGAGAACATAAACTGGTTGACTTGATGAACAGCATAGGATATATCAGGGCGCGAAGTTGTCAAGTAGATAAGACTCCCAACCAAGCGCCGATAAAGAGTAGGATCATCCAAAAGGTTCCCTTCATTTTTCTTAAATCTAACATTTACCTCCATGGGAGTATCAACTGAAGAAGCATCCTCCAGACCAGCCAAAGTGATAAGATCTTGAATATACTTTTGTTGGTTCAAAAAAATACCATTAGCCCGACGATGAAATTCTAATCCTAAGAAGTATATAAGTTGGCCAAGATCTTTCATATGGAAAGTTGCATTTAACTGTTTTTGAAGCTTAGTAATCAAACTACAATCAGTACCAGTGATGATAATATCATCCACATAAACCAAGAGAATGACTATACCCGATGCAGATGTGTGGAAAAATAAAAAAGAATCATACTGACTTTGGGCAAAACTAAAAGAAAGAAGTGTACGACGGAACTTTTCAAACCAAGCTCGAGGTGCTTGTTTGAGCCCATACAAAGAACACCTTAACTTACAGACATCATAGGAGAAGAAGTACTCATACCAGATGGAAGCTTCATGTAAATCTCTTCTTGAAGATATCCATGAAGAAAAGCATTCTTAACATCAATTTGATGCAACGACCACGATTGTGAAGCATCAATAGCTCAAATGCTTCGAATGGTGGTCATTTTGGCAACAGGAGCAAATGTCTCTTTATAATCAATCCCATATTCTTGTTTATTACCCAGAGCTACAATACGAGCTTTATATCGCTCCAAAGATCCATCAGAACGTAGTTTCACAGAGAAAACCCACTTACTCCCAATTGGTTTAACTGTAGGAGGACAATGAACAATATCCCATGTATGATTCTCCTCAAGTGCTTGAAGTTCTACTTGCATTGCGTTTTTCCAACACTCATTTTCCATGGCTTGTTTGTAGCTAGTGGGAATTGAAATACTGGATAAAGTGGTTACAAGAGAGACGGGGGAAGAAAAACCATACCTATTAGGGGGTCGAGAAGGACGAGCAGATCGACGAAGAGTTCTGGAATCAAGAGCAGGATCAGGCGTCGAGATAATATTAGAAGGGATCACAGTAGTGGGACCAAACTCATCTCGATTACGTCGTCGATATACAAAACCAGGTTTAAATCTTTCTATAGATTTTGGAATATCATAAAAACTTGACATGAGAGATAAAGATGCATGAGGTGGATCAACATGAGATGGAAACAAATATTGATTTAAAAATTACATTCCTAGACACCCGAAGACGACGAGCATGAGGATCATAACAAACATAACCCTTATGAGGAATAGCATAACCAAGAAAAGCACATTTTACAGATTGAGCCGTAAGTTTATGACGTTCATGAGTAGGGAGGTGTACAAAATAAACACATCCAAAGGTATGAAGATCAGAATATGAAGGAGAATGACCAAACAACTTATAAAAAGGAGAAACGTGATTTAATGTAGGAGAAGGTAAGCGATTAATAAAAAAACAGCCGTAGAAAGTGCTTCACACCAAAAACGAGGAGGAACAGATTATTTAAGTAAAATAGTTCTTACCACATCAAGAAGATGATGATTTTTCCTCTCAGCCACACCGTTTTGTTGTGGTGTCGAAGGACAAGAACGCTGAGAGAAAATCCCTTTATTTTGAAGAAAGTTTTAGAACTCATGTGACATGTATTCACCCCTAGAATCAGATCGTAAAACTTTTATATTGGCAGAAAATTGAGTGTCAAGATATGCAAGGAAGCGTTTAAAAACTGAAAAAACTTCAGCTTTAGCCCGAAGGAAGTAAACCCAAGTAAAACGACTAAAATCATCAATGAATGTAACAAAATACTTGTAGTGTGCATGAGAAACAATGGGTGCAATCCCTCAAACATCACTATGAATAACATTAAAACATTATGAAGCACGAGATGCATGATGAGGAAAAGGTAAAACCTTATTTTTACCAAGTTTGCATGATGTACAATCAAAAGAAAGATCATGAGAAGAACTTATTTTATTTCCTAATAATCCAGAATGAATCAAAGTACCAAGGACATCAGAATGTGGATGACCTAGACGTCTGTGCCACATTTGGTTTCATGGACCAACAACATTACAAGCAAACAAAAGAGAAAAACTAGGAATATCAGTGGAAGGAGACTTATATAATGGAAAGAGTCGTCCCACTTTAGGACCCGTCGCAATCATCTTTCCTGACACTTGATCCTGCACAACACAACCAGAAGGAGAAAAAGTGACATGACAATTATTATCGACCAATTGACCAACAGAAATAAGATTTGTGGAGAGGTCAGGAGACATACAAACATTAGTGAATGTGGAAGAAAGATCACCAATAGTACTAATAGGCACATAATGACCATCAGCAGTGTTAATTTTTAGATCTCCATCATATTTTTTAACATTAGACAGAGGAACAACGGTATTGGTTATATGGTTTAAGGCTCCAGAATCGAAATACCATGATGTGGAATAATGTTTAGGATTACCTGAAAGTCCAAAAACAGAAAAAGCAGAAATTATCATTTGTTGAACCATTTCAGGAGTGAGTGTGTTTGGATTTGTTGTTGGAGAAGGAACATGAACAATCGACGAGGCAATAGGCAATGCATTAGAACAAGCACTAGTGGAGGCATGATAAGCAGTACATTGTCGTCATTCAGGTCGAGTGGGACAAGAAGAGATGATGTGCCCTTGTTTCTTGCAGTAGTTGCAAACATTTTTGGGACAATCCCGAGCAATGTGGCTGAAAGAATTACAACTATAGTATTGGATGACACGCATGTCTCTATTTTTATTTCTTGCTTGTGTTACATAAGCTACCAGAACCGGTGTACTGATACTAGCTTGATGTTCAATAGATACCTGAGTTATCATTCGCTGCTCCTCATGAAGAAGTTCACCCAAACATGCATCCAGAGATGGTACAGGATGACGATTCATCAAAGTAGACCATGCAATGTCAAAATCCGATCGTAGCTTCATCAAGAAATGATCTCGTCTGCTGGTTGCATGCATTGTCTGGATAGCAGAAAGAGCTGAAGCAGGAATATCAGCATAAATTATATCTGAATAATTTGCCCAAAGGTTTTGAAAACCTGAAAAATATGCTTCAATGGAAAGACTTCCTTGTATGTAATTAGCCAACTCATACTCCAATTGAAATCTTCTAGCAGAGTTGTCTTGATTATAAATTGTCTTTAGATAATTCCACATACCAGCAGCGGTTTTATAGGGCTTCAAGGTGAGAACAAGATGAGGTTCGAGTGAACTAAGAATCCAAGTCATGATTCTAGCATATTTTATTTCCCACTTGGACAAAGCATTAGCATCTAGAGGGGAAGGATCACTCCCATCAATATGACCCCATAATTCTTTTCCTTTCACATACAATTGAAATCAAAATTCCCAAGCAGAATAATCTTTCCCCATAAATTTAAAATGAAACGGCTCGAACTTATCCAGTGACATGATGTAACCATAAAAAATAGATCCACGAGAACAAAAATCTGAAATAAAACTAAAATCCCTAAATTCTCAAAAGAAAAAAATATCTCACTACCCAAATACTCTCGAAATTCAGAAAAATCTGAAACTAAAAATCCCTAATTACTCTCGAAATTCAGAAAAACCTCACCACCCAAAATACACGAAAAACTCACCACCCAAAAAACTCTACGAAAAATCAATTGCGCTCTGATAACATGTCAAAAGTATTTTCTTTCTGAAAAATTATATCTTATTTATCTTTCTGGTTCACCTTTTATACTAATTTATAGCAGTTACAACAATTAATACTAGAATCTTTATTTTCCTAAAGTTGACGTAGGCTATTGACTATAATTGATTATCATATATATTATACTACAATATATATTAACTCAACCTTTGACTAAATAAATTAGATATTAATCTAATTTATTTCCTGTAACAGATAGAGGACAAAACAAGTACATCCATGTTAGATAATATAAGTTTAAATGGTTAGTGGTCAAATACCCACTCAGTTATATGTTTAACATTTTCTTTCAAATTCATAACGTAACAATAATATGCATTAAGAGGAGAAAGATTATATTCACCATCTAAAAATCTCTGCAGATTCTTAGTCAATATTTTCTATTCTCACCAAATTGGCGCTAGAAGGAGGGGGCGAAGATACCTTGATCGATAGATTAAAAATCGAGTCTCGAATTTTTTCGTTTTTTTGAACCATTTCGTTTGTATTTTCGTTGATCGGAGATGAATTCGGAGGAAGGAGATAATCCGTCTATTCGAAGGGCTTTGGAGACATTGAGATCTGATCTGCAAGAGAAAGAAGCAGATGAATCAGTTCCGATTCGATCAAGCCAATTTGATATGGAAGCTAAAGTGAATGAGTTGTTAAGAAAAGTGGCAGAACTTGATAAATTTGCTCAAAAGAAACAAGATAATAATTGCACTAGACTTAGATCTGAAATAGCAAGAGGTAATCGGGATGATCAGTCGGATCCATCGAATGACGTCGGCGATGTTCAAGATGTTCAACGTAAAATACATTTTGAGCGCAAGAAGGAGCATAGTGATATGAGAAAAAAGGAAAAGTTGCAGAAGCGACGGTATGTAGATTCTAGTGAAGAAGATTTTGAAAATTCGATATCAGATGAAACACCAAGATATAAGCATTTTCGAAGTCATTCAAAAGAAGGAGGATATGAATTTTGGCCAGCTAAAATGTATAAGGAAGGAAGGCGAAAGAAGGAAAAACAAGTGTATTCTCCTCGGAAATTTGAAGGCGAACCAAGTTTGTATGCTATTGTGGGAATGAGGAACGAAGACCAGTTTGTTCAAGGAGTAGATTGGAGGGATTCACCGTTGATTAGTGCGATTAGATATGTACCACTTCCGAGGCGGTTCGACATTTCTAAAATTGACAGGTTTGATGGAACTCAAGATCCAGATGATCATATAGAGCAATTCAAGAATTATATGACTAATTTCGAGGATGATGATTAATTGGTTTGTAGGGCATTCTTTCAGATATTCAAAGGAACTGCATTAAAATGGTATAATAAGATCCCTAAGGAGTCCATTGTAAATTTTAGAGGCTTTTACACAGCTTTTCGAAGACAGTTTGTGGGAAGCAAAGAAATGAGAGCTAACGGAGATACGATAATACAATGTAAGCAAGTTGTGGGAGAAAAGTTGAAGGATTATACTAAAAGATTTGTGTTAACAAAAGCAGGATTAGATGATTGTGAGGAAGTGGTAGCTATGGCAGCGTTCCGACAAGGATTGTTGCCGGGAGATTTAGCTGATGAAACAACAAGGCGTATGGCATTAACGTTTGGAGCTCTCATGGCTCAGGTTGAAGATCAGATCAAAGTCGAAGAGTCTACTCGAGTTCGAGGAGGAAATAGTGGTGTTCAGAAAGGGAATAGTCAAGTGGGAAATAATCAAGTGAGCGCTTCGAATAATAACTCGTCACGGGCGAGGGGTAGTCAAAAATTTTCCAATCGAGGAGGTTCGAACTCATATCAAGGGGGTTCTAATCAGCACAATTTTAATAATCAACACCAATTCAGACCAAGATCGAATGTGTGGGTAAAACCAGAACATTATACGGATTTGACTGAAAATGTGGCATCGATTTATGAGAAAACCAAGGGAACAATAAATTTTAGAAAGCCGACACCAATTAATAAACCAAGAGAGGAGCGCAATAACAAGTTCTGTAGTTATCATAATGATGTTGGTCATGATACAGCTGATTGTATTGCTTTGAAGAAGGAAATGCAGGTTTTGATAGAAAATGGAAAATTGTTGGAGTATGTCAAAAGTCAAAGTAATGGTCCGAAGAACGCTAGAGCCATAACTCAAAAGGTAATTAATCATTTTTGAATGGTGTTGGTAGGCTGAGAATCTTCACAGGTGACTACAAAATCCCCACTCGAGTTGAAATCGTCGAGGTTAAGATATTCGTTTTCCTGACTATCTCCTAGTGCCAATCCTCCTTGAGGATTTTCTTCAATGAAGGTTTTCTCATGGACCTCGGAAGCCAATACCTCTTCGAGCATTTCAGCTTCGTTCTTTTTCTTACTCCTCGGGGTAGTGGACTTGTCCTTTTTCTTCTTTAAAGTATTATCTTCTTTCTTTTTCCTTTTAAGGATAGGTTCGCCTTCTTCGGATATTGGGGGAATTTGAGATGCAGGCGTTTTTCGTTTCCTTATAGGCTTCGAATTTTTAGAAGGGTTAGGATTACTTGTGTTGGACTTTTTGAGGGCCAGTTTTCCCTTCTTTTTTAGTGGCAGGTGACTGTCAGATCGGTTCCTCGTGGGAAGGTAAGTTTTCCCATCTGGTTCGAGTATTCTTTTGACCGCATCAATGGGATCTGGGGGGAGCTTCGGGTTTTCAGGGAAGTCAGCTCCCAAGGTTATGAGCCAGAGATGGATGTTGACGAAATTGATTGGTTGAAAGGCGGAGTGAAAGCCATTTCCCCAGGCTTTCTCAGCCCATTCAGTCATTCTCATGAAGATGGTCTTTGTAGTCTTCCGACGACTTTTGAATCTCCTCGAAATTTCTGGGAAAAGAGTATACAATTAGATAAGTAGGCCTGTTAGTTTAACTAGGCTTAATAAATTGGGAAGAAAGTATTAACAATAATAACCATGATTTACTTACTGTTATCTCTCCAGATGAGAGTAAGTTTTGAGGGGTTGTCATCGGAAATTTCTTTACCATTTTCCCAGGCTCCTGATAAAAAAACAAACCTTTGCTTCCAAAACTTGTCAGCCTCGAGGAAGTCATCGATAATCTTCAGATCATCCTCCAAAGTTAGGTAGTAGAATGGTAAAACTGGCCCCTTTGAGAGTTTGGTCAGTGAAATGAAGTCCTCTATTTCGAGGGGGATGTCTCCTAACCTCTACACCATAATGACGGAGAGTAAAGTGAACATTTGGTTTGGAGTGACTTGTGTTGGGCACAACCCAAGAATTTCGAAGTACTCTACAATCATTGGATCGAGAGGAAATCGAAGTCCCCAGTTGAAAAGTTCAGGGTAAACTACCAATTCGTTTTTCTGACAACTCAAAGGTGTTTCTCCTTCTATTGGTAGACGAAGAACGATGTTGTCTGTTAATCCCCATTGTTTCTTAAGATTTTATTTCTCTGATTCAGGGTAGTAAGTATAGGGTACGTTTTTTAGGGCTAGAATGTACCGAGGACAAAGTAGTTTTAGGTTTTCCTGAACCAAGGCGGCAACATCTTCGGGGAGGGTAATAGGAGCTTTCTTTCCTCGAATATTCCTTGAAGGGATTACTTCTTCTTCCGCCTCAGATTCGGCTTCGGTATTGGATTCAGTGGCTTCGGAATCATTTTCTTCATCAGTAACTTCATCGCGAAGACTGCGAGTTTGAGTCTCAGTTTGGGATTGTTTTTTGTTTTCCATAAGAACTGGTTGACTATTTTCTGGTGTAACGTCAACCAATTCTTATGGGGGGGGAGAGGAGGTTTCTGCATCGTCACCCATTGCTAGGAAGGTTGATGTTTTGTGAAATTTAGCTTTAACTGCTTCGGATTGTAGGATAGATGATTTGGGTTGTAGTTTTTTAGGAGTTGGAGATTTGTCAGAATTGACAGGCTTAAGTTTTTTATGTGGTCTTAGTGATGGAAAAGTGGATTGATTTTGAGGAGGAGAAGATTGTTGTCTAGATCCTGGGTTTGATGCTAGGGGCGAAGACGAATTAGCAAGGTTGGAATTGAAGTTACCGTATTTGAAGGTGGTAGAGGAGAAGCGGGAAGCGTTGTGGATTAATCCAGCAGCTCTGTATTCCTCAGCTCTTTCTCCAATACAGAACCAGTCGTAAGCACCAAAAACTTGATTACCAGGACCAGGGAAGAGAGATTTCTTTGGTTTTCTTGGTTTTTTGGGTTTAGATCTTTTGTATTTGGGATATCTTCTCATACAATAGACATTAATCTGGGGAATTGTTTTTTGTGACTGAAGAAATCGACGTTTCTGGTGAAGGTAGCTAATGAGGTTGAAGGTTGAAGAAGAACCAGATGAAGATAGCTTAGGACGGTGATTTTTCTAAAAAGTTCTTAGTAAGATGGAGCTAAGTATTTATACTTGGGAAAACACGACGTTGAGAATTTGAAGAGGCAAAACCAGTAAATTGTTCTTATTGGGTGGAATATAAAACGTGGAGAAAAACTTGCCATGTCATAGACCTATCAAGAAGGGTCCAATCATTTTTTCAAGTAGGGGTATGTTAGTTGAAAAGTGTTAAAGACAGAAGATTCGAGGTCGAAGTAGAGTTGTATTTCTAGTTGATAAATTCGAAGCGAGCGGGGAGCTTATTTGCACTCATTCTTACATTCGAAGTGAAGTTGCAAGTCACTGGGCTCAGTCATGATAAAGGGGCTAGAGGAAAGAAGCTTTATTCACTTGGGGTAATGTTCGAAGACTGAATAGTTCTCATAAAATTATCTTTATAAGAACTAAGGGGGCTACTGATAAGGAAATAGATTCATAAGGGACTTAAATGTAATTAATAAGGACTTGAATGATAAGTTCTATTAATAAAGAATAAGATTAAAGCTTTATAAGGAGAATAAGGACTGAAATGTAAATAAATCGTTTATGTAACCGAATTTGTAACTAACTCACTGGGCCTATTTAAAGAGGTCGAGGAGACTGATAACACCTATGAAAAAATAAGAGGAGAAAGATTATATTCACCATCTAAAAATCTCTGCAGATTCTTAGTCAATATTTTCTATTCTCACCAATACAAAAGAAACAAAAACGAGATATTTACTGAGCTTTCATGGAGATATCAACAACCTGCAAATCAAATGAAACAAATGGAAACGATATGGTTCGAGTTGAAGATGACGACGAGTGAAGTGACAATCAATTGAATTATGTTTCGTCCTTGCATAAAAACATAATCTTTTCCAATCTTTAAACACACATAGCTGAAGATGATGGCATTTTTTTCACAATGTGAGGATGGGGGGTTAGTAATGTTAAACCTCATATATAAGAAACAATCATAACCAAACAATCTCACATGTAGTCAACGCCATAGCATGGTACTCAGCCTTAGTAGAAGATTTAGAAACAACATCATGTTTCTTGTTTTTCCATGGGATTAATGAATCTCTAAGGAAAATAGATACAGTAGTGAATTTACGGTCATGAGGATCGATATCCCAATCAACATCATTATAGGCAAATAGTTCGAGTGAATAAGCTGAATGAAACAAAAAGCTTCAGAACTAAGTGCCACGAATATATCTCAATATATGAAAAGCAAATATGTAGTGGATATGAGTAAAAACACTAACAAATTGACTAATTATATGAACAATATGAGCTACATGTGATCGATTAACTGTAAGATAAACCAAGCTTCCCACAACAGTACAATACAAAGTCAGATTTGATAATGGAATACATTCAGTTGGAGAATACCGAGCATTGGTTTCAAGAGGGGTGTACGTAATCCTGTTATCAGAAAGGCGCACTCTCTCAAATAGGTCATATATATATATATATAAATTATCGTAAAAAATGAATATAACCTTTTAAGACTAAGCCACCTCAATACCCAAAAAATAACGTAACAATCTCAAGTATTTCATCGTAACTCGATGAGCCAAATTACATTTTAGTGCATCAATATCATCACCTATTGTTGAGTATGAATTTCATTTTTAGAAAGATAAAGTAAAAGATGAAATAAGATCGTAGAGAGAGAAAGTAATCTTGAGAATTAGAATATCATTTATTAAAAAAGTTTTCCCTTTATTTATCGCATCGCGTCCTATTTATAGGCATGTTGGACTTTTATAACTGAATCAGTTATATTAATAGGTAAATTGCATTGTAGCCCCTTATATTTACAAATAATTCAAATATCTTCTTCTAACTATACAATTTATCATAAATGACTTTAACATTACCCTCCTGAATAGACCTATTAGTTACCTCCACTTGACCGTTTTCTTAGGGATAAAAAGGTGTAGAAAACAATTGTGTGATACCCCTCGAATTGCAAAAATAATTCATTTTTCTGTTGTAAATTGAGGATCATTATCTGTGGCAATTTTCCGAGGAACACCAAAATGACAACAAATAATATTCACAATCAATTTTATAACATCCTTGGATTTCATATTGGATAATGATTTAGCTTCAACCCACTTCAAAAAGACATCCACTGCTACAATAATCATTTGACGCCCTCCAGTGGCCATAAGAAATGACTACTAAGTTTGTTCCCCATCTATCGAAAGAAATAGTTTCAGAAATGAAAGTAAGCGATATTGCTGGTTTAAAAATATTGACAAGTACCACAACCTTGAACTAACACTTTAGCATCATTCATAATCAAAGGCCAATAATAACCTGTCAACAAAACCTGTGCGTCAAAGACTTAAACCCACAATGAGTTGAACCTTCACTATCATGCAACACAGATAAAATCTCCTGAGATTTTTGTTTACCCAAACAACACAACAATGGTCTACTTAAAGATTTTTTGTATAAAACTCCATCTAATAAAAAATAACCATAGTCCTTGTACCGTAACCTTTTAACCAACTATGTATCTTGAGGTAACATAACTTTAGTAAAAAATTGATGATATCAGACCTCCAATTGCTTCGAATTATGTATGGGGTAATAAATATTTCCTCAACATATTTATATTGTTCTGATCGTGTTAAAATTGAAGGACTTTCCTGCAGCTATATCCACGAATATTTTTCTGTATAACCAATTGTTGTCAAAGAATCAACAACTGTATTATATCCTTGGTTAATATGCTCGATAATTAATTTGTCAAACAAAAGAGTCAAATTTCAAAGCTCGCGTAGTTACAAAATTAAATGATCTTTCATAGCCTTGGATACCCATGTCATATAATTTTCCACTAGCTGTGAATCTATTTCGAAACAAACTGTTGTCTCTCCACAAATATTTGCAAGCCTTAAACCACATAACGCAACCTCATTATTCAACGCATGAGATCCAAATCGAATAGCCTTGTACATTGCCTCCCTGGAATGAGCAAGTAAGTGAACTCCTGCACTAGATCACAATATGTTGAAACCACCATTAGTTCAAACCACATATGTTGAAGATTCTTCAATTAATTTTTAAGCTATCTCTTCATCTGATCGGCTCAAATAAAATTCGGCCAGAAAATCAGCTAAATATTGAGCTTTAATTGTTGTTCGAGGAGCAAAAGTTATATCAAAATCTCCTAATTCTACTGATTATTTGGTCATTTTACCACAAATATATGGACGTTATAACACATACTTTAGTGGGAAAGAAGTCCAAACCACAATGATGTGAGATTCAAAAATAGGAACGTATCTTTCTAGCAGCCACCACTAAATCCAAAGTCAATTTTCAAGCTTCAAATACCTTTTCACCAACGCTAACAAACTTTTGCTAACATAATAGACTAGCTTGGAAACTCTATTGTTGTCATATATCAAAACAGTGCTCACAGTAAAATAAAAAACTACTATACATAAAAATAACTGCTCTCAAATTAGAGGCTAATATGATTTCTGGTGCTAACAAAAAAAAATTAATCTTAGAAAAAATAGTTTCACAATCTTCTGACCACATAAACTCTTTGGGTCTTCTTAAAACTTTAGGAAAAGGAAAACACTTGTCATAAAATCTTGAAATAAATTGATTAAGAGTAGCTAACCTTCATGTCAAGATTTGCAGCTCCTTTATAGTGCGAGGCGACGTCATCAATAACAGAGCCTTTGACTGTTCAGGATCAACTTTTATCCCATTTTCACTAATGATATACCCTAGAAACTTTCATGATCGTATTCCAAAGATAAATTTTTCAGGATTTAGCTTCAATCAAATAACCCTTAAATTTAGAAAAGTCTCATCTAAATCTTTCAAGTGTTCACCATTTGTTGGGATTTTAACGAGAATATCGTCAATGTACACCTTAATATTCCTCCCAATCTGAGTAACAAAATCCTTATTCACCAACCTTTGATATGTTTCTCTCGCATTTTTCAACTAAAATGACATGACTCTATAACAATGTAGTCCCTGATCATTGATGAATGTAGTACTTTCCTGATCTTTTGGATCCATTTGAATCTGGTTGTAACCTGCAAAGGCATCCATAAAAGAGAGAATTTTATTCGCTGGAGTGGAATCATCCAACTGATCTATTTGAGGGACATGAAATGGATCTTTAAGGTATGCACGATTTAAATCTGTAAAATCAACGCACATTCATTATTCCCCATTTTTCTTTTTAACCAATATTGGTATTGCAGTCCACAAGGATATTGCGCCTCCTGAATATGTCCGACCCTAGATAGACGATCTATTTCTACCACGATAGCTTCTGACTTTTATACAGAAAAGCTTGTCTCTTATGAAAATAACGTTCCTATTCGTAGATTCTTTCCATTAAAAGTATACTTTTAGATATTCTCACTCATTGTTAAAAAACCTAGGGTTTTCTTCAGATCATCAATTCCCTCTTTATATGAAGTTAAACCCTTTGGTTACTATTTAGTCATCTCATCCTCATAATTAGGACCTCGAACTCAAAGAGTTGTTGCATAACATTCTCTGGCTACCTTTTGGTCACTTCAAACCACAATAACATGATCTCCAATGAAATATTTTAAGCACCAATGAATAGTAGACACAATAACATGTATTCTTGAAAGCCAATATCTCATAAAATTAAAATTGTAGCTTGTTGGGAATTCAACCACTATGAATAATACTTGAACCTTCTTGTTACAAAGAACATTTTCCCAAACATACTTCATCTTTGAATTCGTTAATCACTTGAGTTGTCACCCCTGTAAGCCAAATTATATTACGATCTAATCAAAACATTTGAGGTGGATTACGTATCATATCATACGTAGACTTGAACAACACATTTGCAGAACTTCCTATATCTATCAAAACACATCGAATTTCAGTTCCATATATATATATATATATATATATATATATATATATATATATATATATATATATATATATATATATATATATGCCCTTATAATCATTGCGTCCTCATAAGGACCAGCTATTTCCCTCAAATCATCATTATCGAAAGAAAAAAAAAGTATCATTCTTTCCATATAAGTAAGTAGACATTCTTTTTTATACTTGAGTAGTTAAACTGACAACGTGCTTTTTCCTGGAACTATTGGTATTGCCAGACATAGAAAAAAACTAGCTTTGGTAGAAGAGTCGACCAGAGTTCGAGGAGTAGTTGGGAATGATCAAAAGAATTCTAGACATGTGCCAGATGATAAGGGGCAATCTTCGAATTCTGCCCAACCGGCACGTCTGAGGAACAACAACTTACCTCCTCAAACTTGGGGAAATTCAAACCAAACATCAAGGTACCAATTTCATAGGCTGAGGCAAAACCAATGGATACGACATGAGTATTATACAGATCTCACCGAGAGTGTTGCTACAATCTTTGAAAACGCTAAGGGGTATGTGAATTTCAAGAAGCATTCCCTAATAAATAGGCCAAGGGAGAAGCGAAACAACATGTTTTGAAAACATCACAACGATATCGGACATGATACTGCAAACTGTATTTCATTGTAAAAGGATGTACAAACTATGATTGAAAATAAGAAGTTGTTGGCCTATGTGAAAGGGCAGAGCAGTGCGTCAAAGAACCCTATCGCGTCGATTTCACAAGGAACGAATCCAAATACATAGGCTGGAAATTTGATGATTTTGGATTCAAAGGCTGATAATTTTGATGCAATATCAAAATACTTAGATGCAGATCCAGCTCGGTTGATTTTAATGACAGCAGAGGAACCAGTAAAGCAATGCCACGTTCGAAGCCTTTGTGAGTATTTTGAGTCGTTGGCAATTTTTGAGGGCGATACTATGACTGGTAATACTGAAAATTTCAAGAAAATACATGTGGTGAGTCTAGCTACTCAGATAGAGGGAAATATGTCTAATCATCTATATGGTAAGAGATATATATCCTTTATTCTTTTTTATGAATATGATGTTAGAGGTACTGTAGGACCACATGAGGATGCAGTGGTTATTGGAGCAGAGGTTACTGGCGTTGAAATCTGACGCGTGCTGATAGACACAGGGAGCTTTTCAAACGTTCTTTTTAAGACAACTTGTGATGAATTATGCAACCCTCCTCGGATTTCCCAATCAGAACTTACTATTATTGGTTTTACTATAGTGATTGCGCAAGTAATTGGGGAATTTGAGAGAGAGGTGAGTCTGGGAAATGGACCTTTCAGAAAGTAGATTCATGTACTTTTTATGGTGGTGGAATGTCCAACAAGTTATAATTCCATCTTTGGAAGATCTTGGCTATCGAGAATGTATGGAGTTGTGTCAAAAGTCCACCAATGCTTTAAGTATATCGTCGGAGATCGAGTGGGGGTCATCTGAAGTGATCAAAAGGTTGTTAGGAAGTGTTATGCCACTGCTCTTCAGATCCCATGATCTAGAAGTGGTTATAAAATGGTTGAATAGCAACCAAAAGGGTTTACCTCGGACCTTGAGAAGGAGGTTGACGATCTGAGCAGGTTTATTGTTAGTAAGTGAAGAAAAAAAGAAATATGCTTTTCCTGATGCAAGAGTACTTCGAATAGGAACCTTACTAACCCCAATTTTACGTCAACAAATATTATAGTTTTTGTCTCACAATTTGGATTTTTTCGCTTGGAAAACAAAATATGTAATAGGAGTTCCAATCGAAGTGATTCGACATATCCTATCAATTAATCCGAAGGTGAAACCTGTTATACAAAAAGACGGCCATTTTCTTTTGAGAAAGCAGAAGAAATTGTTTCCAAAGTGGATCATTTATCAAAGATTGGACATATAAGGGAGTCGCAGTATTCTTTATGGACGGCAAACCTAGTAGTGGTTAAGAAGAAGAATGGGAAGTGGAGAATGTGCGTCAATTTCACAGATTTGAATCGAGCTTGTCCTAAGGACCCATTCCCCGTTCCTCAAATAGACCAGTTTATTGGTTCCACTTCGGGAAATAAAATATTGAACTTTATGGATGCTTTTGCAGGGTATAATCAAATTCAGATGGATCCAAAAGATCAAGAGAGTACTACCTTTATTACAGACCGAGACTTGGATGGTTACAGGGTTATGCCTTTTGAATTAAAGAATGCTGGAGCTACATTTCATAGGTAGATGAATAAAGCATTTGCTTCTCAGATCAGAAGAAACATGGAGGTGTATATCGATGACATGGTGGTTATAATCTTAATTGATGATGCACACTTGGAAGATTTAGATGAGATTTTTTTGAATTTAAGAGCAATAAGGCTAAAGATGAATCTAGAAAAGTGTATATTTGGAGTCAGATCATGAAGTTTTTGGGTTATGTTATTAGTGAAAATAGAATAGAAGCTGACCTAGAACAATTAAAAGTTGTAGTATCCATGAAATCTTCTCGAACTATCAAAGAAGTGTAAATCTTGACATAAAGGTTAGCTGCACTTAATAGATTCATTTCTAGATTTTATGATAAATGTTTTCTTTCATTTCAAGTGTTACAAAGACCAAAGGAATTTGAATGGACTTCGGAGTGCGAAGCAGAGTTTTCAAGTATCAAAGATTTGTTTTCATCACCAGAAATATTGACCAAACCTCGAAGTGGAGAACAACTCTTTTTGTACATTGCGGTATCTGATTTTGCGGTAAGTGTAGTATTGATAAGTGAAGATTCAGGAATTCCAAAGTCGGTATACTATGTCAGCAAAAGTTTGGTAGCAACAGAAAAAGGTACTTGAAGCTTGAAAAATGGCATTGGCATTAGTAGTGGTTGCTAGAAACCCGCGCCCCCACTTTCAAGCTCACACCATTAAGGTTCGAACTTCATTTCCACTCAAAAATGTTTTGCACCGCCTAGATATTTTTGGGAGGATGACTAAGTGGTCAATTGAATTGGGAGATTTTGACATCTCCTTTTCACCTCGAACGACAATCAAGACCCAAGCTTTTCCAGATTTCTTGTTTATTTCCATTCAAGCAGGTCAGATGAAGAGGTTAATAAGGATGTTTTGCCAACCAATTTGATGTGGAAAATTCAAACTAATGGGAGTTCTAGCATTTTAGTATGCAGTGTTAGGTTTCAACCGATTGCTCCATCTGGAGAAATGATGCTTTAATCTATTATATTTGGTTCTCGCGCATTAAATAATAAAGTTGAGTACGAAGCTGCATTGACCGGTTTGAGGCTTGTAAAAATATGTGGCGCAACTTCAGTACGATTAGAAACAGATTCTCAACTAGTAGCAAATCAAGTGGCCGATGTTTCCAAAGCTAAAAATGACCATTTGATTATGTATATTCGAGAGCTTTAAAATCTGTCACTTTTATTTGATCACGTTATTATAAAGTATATAAACTGAAGAAATAATACAGTTGCTAATTTCTTGGTAACGGTTGCATGCATAGAAGAATATAATTAGATTTTATTACATGAATCCCATGGATTCTAACCTATTCAGAATAATTTGAGCACATTGAGGAGGTATTCGTCACTGTAGATATGATCCGATGAGACTGGAGAACTGACATTTTGGATCTTTTGGTTAGAGAAGCGCTTCTTGAAGATAGGAACTTGGCTAAAAGGTTGAAAGGTAAAGCATTTTGATATAAAGTATTAGATGAGATTATGTATAAAAAGTCATTGAGTAGGCCATTATTGCGATGTTTGAGTAAGAAAGAATCACAAGAAATTTTATCAGAATTACTTGATGACGAGGGTTTAGCGCATTGCGGTTTCAAGGCATTGACTAGTCGAGTTTTGCTGGCAGGATATTATTGGCCTACAATTATGAACGATGAAAAAAATCTAGTTCGAAATAGTGATACTTGTCAACAATTTGAAAACTCAATTCATAAACCAACACTTCCACTCATATCCATTACTGAAGCCATCCCATTTGACAGGGGGTAATAGAATTGGTGGGACCTTTGCCGATGGCTTCTGGAGGATTGAAAATGATTATTGTGGCAGTGTATTATTTTACAAAGTGGGCAGAAGCTGAACCATTGTGTGGAACAAAAGCCATAGATGTGATTAAGTTCATTGTATATAGTATTTATTATCATTTTGGAGTACCTCGAAAAATTACTATAGAGAACGGTCATCAATTTAATAATAATTAAATGGCTTCCTTTGTGCTTCGAAATGGATAAAGCAATGTTTTTCCACACCCTTTCATCCCCAAGAAAATATTCAGGTAGAGGTGACAAACATATCAATTATAGACGGTTTGAAAAATAATTTGAGATAGACTGCATGAAAATGGTCTAATTATTGGCAAGAGGTGTTATGGGCTTATCGAACAACTCATGTGAAAGCTACTAAAGAAACTCCTTTTGCTTTGGTATATGGAATGGATGATGTTAGTCATGCAGAATCCACATTGCCTTCTTTTAGAGTAGCTCAACCTAAATGACGAGGCAAAAAGAGCAAGTTTGGATTTGGTTGAAGAAAAAAAAGTTCAAGCTCACCTGAATATGATTCATTATCAAACTCTTATGAGGAGTAGATATAATTCGAGGGTTAAAAGAATGGGTTTTAAGGTGGGTGAAAAGGTTTTAAGAAACGTTATTCCTCCATACTAAGGAAAAGAGCCTCTGGTAAGATGGCCCCGAATTGGGAAGGTCCTTATATAGTTGTTGAAAAGATAAAGCCAAGTTTTTACCGCCTTTGTGACAATCAGGTGAGGATGATTCAACATCCTTGGAATATGCAACATCTAAAATTGTATTGGGAGTAACTGTGTTGTATTCTAAAATTGTTTTCTTTGATTAATTAGCACACTATTTCCTACCATGTTGGCCCAGGGGGGTTTTAATTATGTGCTATATAAATATTCGAAGCTATCAATAAAAATGCATTTTTTGGCCGATGGTTGTTTACAAATACTTGTTTAAACTATTTTGGTGACTAATCAAAGATTGATCATCTTTGAGGTTGACCAAGAGTAGAATATTCCAAAGTGTTGAGTACACTTTTCGAAGAAACGGCCATATTCAAAGTGTTGTGTTCTCTAGATGCACCATAATATTCAAATAATATTCGAAGCGTTACGTTCCCTTAACGCACTATAATATTCAAGGTGATACGTTCTCTAAACGCACTGTAATATTCGAGGTGCTACGTTCTCTAAATGCATTATTACATTCGAAGTGCTACGTTCTCCAGACACACTGTAATATTTGAGGTGTTATGTATAATATTGTTTTAAATTTCACATTGTATTTCCACTTCAAATAAGAATATAAGTAATCTTTCAAGGCAAACATGACTTGTGAAAATAAATAATAAACAAAGCCTTTCTGCATTCAATTCGACTCAATGAGTTTAAAGTTATTTCTTAAATGCCAAGTAAAAAAAATATATATCAAAAATAAATATTACAATGATTGAATGATAGGCACAAAAAAGAGATAGAAAAGTTACTCGTCTTTGTAGCTTTCTTCAGGAGTTTCTATTTGATCAAAAACACTTTCATCTGATTTTGCTTCTTCGGATGAAGAGCCTGGAATACGATCAAAAGCTTCACTAGAGATACTTTCGATGGGAATTCGTTCCCAAAAGTTGGAAAGGTTAGCTTTAGGAAATATAACATGATTCCCACGAAGAAGGTTGATGGATTTTTGCTATTCGGCATTTACAATAACTGCTAGCATGTCTTTTGCACATTCATTCTCATCAGCGGTAATAACAAGATTCTTTTCTTCTTTGAATTGAGATTTGAGAGCGATCATATCTGATAGGGAAGTAATTCGCCGAGCTCGGTAGAAAAGGTGTTAATTGTAAAAGGGAGAAATAAAATAAACCCTTTAGTGTATTTATTATTTATTAGAGAACAATATGTAATAGAAGTATTTATTATTCGCGTCAACGTTTGCCAAGTTTAAGAAACCCCCAGTGATTACGCGTTCGGACCGAACTATCGTGGGATTTACAGGTTCGGCCGCAGAAGTAATAGGAGAGTTCGAAGGCATTGTTCAACTCGGCCGCGAGCCTTTCAAGAAAGAAGTCACCGTGTTATTCGTCGTGGTAGATTCACCGGCTTCTCATAACACGATTTTTGGCCGGTCGTGGCTATCGCGAATTCATGCGGTAACGTCTACTATTCATCAATGCTTGAAATACGTGGTCGGGAACAATGTAGGGGTAGTAAGAAGCAGCCAGAAAGCGGCAAAAGAATTCTACCGGGCGGCTTTAGCACCAAAAGGCGATCAGGAAATGGAGCAAGTTCGGGACTAGCAGTTAGGGGGACTTCCATTAGGTTCGTTACCTGTGGACGATCCTAGGGAAGCTCCCAGTTTTTTTTATTACCGATGAAAAATGCGAAAGATACCAGTTTATCGAAGAAAGAATCTTGCAGATCGGAACCAATTTATCGCCAGATTTCAAGACAAAGTTGATTTTGTTACCACAGGAGAATTTGAATTTGTTCGCTTGGTGTTCGAAGGACGTAACCAGAGTCCCAGAAGACCTGATAATTCACAAGTTAACTGTTAACAGAAATGTCCGACCTATCTCACAAAAACGTCGTGCTTTTTCACCAGAAAAAGCAGAAATTATTATAGGAGAAGTCGAAAGAATGCTCAGCATCGGTTATATCAAGGAGTCAAGTTACCCATTGTGGACGTCCAATCCCGTTTTGGTCAAAAAGAAAAATGGCAAGTGGAGGATGTGCGTAGATTTTTACCGACCTCAATCGAGCATGCCCTAAAGACCTTTCCCGATGCCAAGAATCGACCAGTTGGTTAACTCGACGTCGGGTAACAAACTAATTTCTCTTATGGACGCATATGCGGGCTATAACCAAATCAAGTTGAACCCAGCAGACCAAGAAAGCACGACGTTCATCACCGGGCGCGGATTATATTGTTATAAGGTTATGCCCTTCAGGTTAAAGAACGCAATAGCGACTTATCAGAGGCTGGTAAACAAGGCGTTTGAGAACCAGATAGGGAGGAACATGGAAGTTTATATAGACGACATGCTCGTGAAAAGCGGGACAGACGATGACCATCTCGCTGATTTGAGAGAAACATTTGGAAATCTAAGGAATATAAACCTCAAATTAAACCCGAAGAAGTGTTCTTTTGGAGTATGGTCGAGAAAGTTCCTAGGATTCCTCGTCAGCGAGAGAGGAATCGAGGCGGACCCAATCTAACTGCAAGCTCTCGCAAGCATGACCCCACCAAGGAACATCAAGGAGGTTCAGATATTAACCGGGCGCCTAGCGGCTCTGAATCGATTCATATCTCGTTCATCTGACAAATGTGCTCCCTTTTTCAGCTTTTGAGAAATGAAAAGTCTTTTGATTGGACACCAACTTGTGATGATGCTTTTTTAGGAATCAAAAGTAATTTATCATCGTCAAACCTCTTGACAAAGCCTCTGAAAGGGGAGGTTATTTTCCTCTATGTAGCAGTTTCTGATTTTGCAGTGAGTGCGGCGTTGATCATCGAGTCGGGAATAGTTCCTAAAGCAGTATATTTCGTAAGCAAAATCTTGTTAGATACAGAGACGAGGTATTTGAAGCTAGAAAAAATGGTGTTGGCTTTGGTGACCGCGACGCGAAAAATACGGTCGTACTTCCAGGCCTATCCCATTTTCGTTCGAACATCGTTTCCACTCAATTATGTTCTTCAGCGTCTGGACATGTCAGGACGAATATCTAAATGGTCAGCCAAACTAGGCAATTTTGATATCAATTTTGAGCCAAGAACGACCATTAAGGGTCAGACCTTGGCTGATTTTTTAGTCGAATTTCATTCTAACCGACCAGACCAAGTAGAGCCGCCCACGGAAGACAAGCAAGTCGAATGGATTATTAGAACCGATGAAGGATCGGAGATCAGTGGATGCGGCGCGGGTGTAAAGATAGTCACTCCTACGGGCATAAGTATGCATCAGGCGATCCGATTTGGTTTTACCACATCTAACAACGAAGCTGAGTACGAGACTGCCCTAGCTGGTTTGAGGTTAGCACAGGTGTGCGGGGCTAGGCATATACGTCTCATCAGTGATTCTCAGTTGCTGATTAATCAAGCCTCAGGAGCGTCAGAAGCTAGGAAAGAACACCTGGTTTGGTATCTGGCAGTGTTGCGTGTGTTAGCCGCGTCGTTTGCTAAAGTAACTTATGAGCACGTCCCCAAGACTGAAAACGTGATTGCAGACTCCCTAGCATCGGCATCTTGTTCAAGCAGCTACCCTTCGGTAACAGTACAAGAAAACCCATCAATTATCAAGAGGACAGAGCTGGACAATCGACCAGAGTTCGCCTGTTAGATATCCTCGGTAACATTATCGGTCTGGAGAAGTGACATTATAGTTTTCCTGGCAGAAGGATTGTTACCGGACAATAGCGTCGCAGCCCGGAAAGTACCAAATAAGGCTCGGGGGTACATTTTGTTGGGAGAAATACTGTACAAGAAGTCTTTCAACAGGCCTTTACTGAGATGTCTTGGGACAAATGAATCACAGATAATCGTGTCCGAGTTGCACGATGGAGAAGGCGTCGCTCACTGCGGTTACAAAGCACTAATAAGGAGAATTTTTCTTGCCGGCTTTTACTGGCCAACGATAACTACCGATGCTCAGCAGATAGTAAGAACATGCGACACCTGTCAAAGATTCGCGAACGCAATCCATATGCCCGCAACTTCCTTGGAATCAATATCGGAAGGCCTCCCTTTTGACCGATGGGGGATCGACCTAGTAGGGCCATTGCCAATGGCATCCAACGCAAGACAAATGATAGTGGTGGCAGTGGATTACTTTTCGAAATGGGTAGAAGCCGAGCCACTATCGGGAACGAAAACTAAAGATATCATCAAGTTCATTTGGTCAAATATCTGTTGTAGGTTTGGGGTACCTCAGAGGCTCACAATGGACAACGGACCTCAGTTTGACAGTAGCGAGATGAAATCCTTTTGTTCGACCCACATGATCAGACAATGTTTTTCGGCCCTTTTCCACCCTCAGGCGAACGAGCAAGTTGAGGTCACAAACCGGACTATCATAGACAGACTCAAAAAGAACTTAGAAGGAAAATCCGGCAAGTGGCCGGATTATTTACAGGAAGTATTATGGGCCTACCGTACTACCCCCCGAACGACGACTCAAGAATCACCCCATGCCTTGGTCTATGGGATGGACGCCGTCACTCCCGCGGAATCAATTTTCCCGTCTTTTAGGATCGGAAACTATGATGAGAATAGAAACGGGGATGACAGAAAACTAGCTCTTGATTTAGTAGAAGAAAAAATAAGTCGAGCTCAACTGAATTCTCTACATTATCACACCTTAACGAGGAGCCGATATGCGTCGAAAGTACGTCAACGAGAGTCAAAAGTCGGGGATAGAGTTTTGAGAAGAGTTTTTCTGCACACAAAAGACAAAAGCCTCGGCAAACTCGCCCCGAATTGGGAAGGCCCGTATAAGGTGGTGGAAAGAATCAAGAGCGGGACGTATCGATTACAGGACAAGCACGGATGCTTATTGAGGCTCCCCTGGAATATTGAACATCTGAAGATATATTTGGAGTAAATTTTTGTAATTCCCTTGTAATTATTCTCGTTTATGTAAGAACTTTTGGTCGGGGATGCACTCTTTCCTACCTCGGTGGCGCGACAAGGTTTTAATGAGGCATCCATGGCAACCGATATTTTTAATCTACTCCTCTTTTCCTATAAAATTCGAAAGCGTCAAAGGGAAATTCATCGGCTGACGAGCTGATAGACGACTTTTGACGATCTTAATTAACTTACAGAACCTTAATAGGTTTTTCAGTTTTTAACTAATCTACATTTGTTCCCGACCCTATGGGAAAATTTTCAATTAGATATTGATCAACAGAACCTTAATAGGTTTTTAAGTTTTTAAATGATCTATTTGTTCCCGACCCTATGGGAAAATTTTCAATTAGATATTGATCAACAGAACCTTAATAGGTTTTTTAGTTTTTAACTGATCTACATTTGTTCCCGACCCTATGGAAAAAATTTCAGTTAGATATTGATCAACATAACCTTAATAGGTTTTTCAGTTATTAACTGATCTACATTTGTTCCCGACCTATGGGAAAATTTTCAACTTTCGATCAAAAGAACTTTAATAGATTTTTCAGTTTTTAACTGATCTACAGTTGTGCCCGATCCCAAAAGAAGATTCTAAATTAAATATCGATCTGCAGAAGCGTAAAGGTGAACAATCTAAAAAACAATGGAAAAACTTAACATTTAGAAGTCATTGGATACAAAACTTATTTAAAAGGGTTCACAGACCCAATGGTTACAAAAACTTTGGTACTCGGGAAAATAAAAGAGTTTAAGCGTCTTCGTTCTTGGGATCGGTCTCTGTGGCATCCGACTCTTCATCTTTGCAGACTACTCCGGATGGGCGATCTGCTTCGGGGACATCTAACCACATTGACCCGAGGGCAAGGTCGGGGAAACAATTATAAAGGCTTAAGACATAAGCAGATTTAGCCTCGACGGCTTCTTTCTCCATCCACTTCTAACATTTGGCAGCAAAAAGAGCATTGGCGGTTTGGAGGTCAGTGATTTTCTTTGTTTTCTTTGCTGCAGAGTGACGCGAGAAACGGATTTGAAATTTAGCTGCTGCTAACTGCCGAGCTTGATTGTCGCGGTCCTTTCTGACCCGCACAAAGGTTTTCACAATATTTGACGCTCTTTCCTCAGCTTTTCTAAGCTTTTATTCCAAGAGCTTCTTTCCCGCATTACCACTTTTGACTTCATTCTCCCAGCAGCCGCTAATGAAGACAAACCGAATGCTTCCATGATTTATCGCCCTCGAGAAAATCATTCACGATCTTCCAATTATTTTCCAAGGAAGAATAAAAGAAAGGTGATTTGGGCAACTTTGAAAGCTCGAACATGGCAACGTACTCTTCCATCGGCATAGCACGACCCGACAGTCGAGAGGCCATGATGCAAGACATCAGCGTGTACCACGCATTGGGAGTTAGCTGCGAGGGGCAGATACCGATGCATTCGAAGTACTGAGAGATCTCAAGGTCCAGAGGAAACCCGAGACCCCAGTTAAAAAGCTCGGTAAAGACGACGATCTCCCGAGATTGTACATGCACAGGTGTTTCCCCAGGAACAAGAAATCGTACTTTGACGCACTCCGGGATTCCCCACCGGATCAAAAGCTTCGACTGTTCCGCAGCGGAGAAGTACATATACTTGCCTTCAAAAAGGGCAATGATATTGTCCCGACACAATAACCGATGGTAGGTGGTGGTTATAACGGCCTCGATCTCTGGAGGAAGGGGCTCTTCAAAAGGAGTGACAACACCACCGCTCACAGTAACAACACCTTTCCCCGCTTCGTTGCCTTTGCGGGACTATTTCCCAAGCCTACTAAATCGTTCGCCTCTGGCTCGTTGATGGGTTCGTTTGGAACAGCCTCGGCGCAGTTGGGATCGGCTTCTTCTAGAAGCTGAGAACTGGCCACTTTTGGGTCAACCGATTGAGAAAGTGGTTGTATAAAGCTAGAGCTTCTACCGGTGCGGACATGTTTTGACCCACTTTTTTGCAACTGGCGAGCGCGTTCCATTTCCAGCGTCTGGCGCTCGAAATCCCTTTGGGAAACACCCAAAGGGGTAGCAGCAGTATTGATGCCCGTACGAAATTGTACGATTGTAGGAGTTAGCTGCACCAGTTCAGGTGAGATGCCTCCCATCGACGAAGAAGAGGCGCTGGAATCTCCCGTTGTAAGGAACCTCGGTTTACTTTGGAGTTTGGGAAGAAGAGAAGAGGGTAGATTTTCAGGTGCGTTTATTGATGAAGGCGTCGGGTGATTGGGTGGATTGACAGGAGAATTTGGAGAACTGCTACTGGAAGGAAAGACGATGGCCTCAGGAGTGTGAGCAACAGCTGGCTCGGGCACAATGAATGATTCCGCAGGAACGAGAGTAGGTAGAACAGGGTCATGGGGGAGAGGCACGGGTGTGAAAGGTTTGGTTTCAGAACCCCAAATTAGTCCAACGGCTCGGTATTCGTCGGCTCGGTCACTAATGCTAGCCCAGTTAATAAATCCAAACATGGACTATGTTTTCTTCTTTGGTTTCTGGTTAAGCTTCAGATTTTTCTTTTTCATAAACACTGGTTTCTCTCTCTAAGAATGGTTAAGGGGGACTCTCTCTAGGATTTCTCTGAGAAAGCAATTTGTGGTGAATGAAGAAGTATTTATAGACTTTAAAATGCCTCAACCATTCTACGAGTGGGGAAGCCCAAACGACGAAAAGCCGCGGGAAGTCGAAGAGCCTCCTAGAGGGATGTGCAGACGAGCATGCTTCGAATAAAGGGGTGACACGTGTCAACCAAACTTAATTACGCACGACATAGGCAATCACCAGGCTACTATCGTAGGCCTGTGCCGACGCCGGAACTCTAGTACTCTCCGGATAAGCTCCACGTGTCCACTGACGAGGAGAGCTAAAACAAACAAATTCTCTAAGGCCTAATAACCTGTTTGAGCCCATGGCAAGTTTACCGGCTAGACTTCTGATAAGCCCATTACCACGGGTCTGGCGTTAGAGAGTGTCATAACCCTTCCCAAAGCACTGAAAAGCACGAGAAAGGTCGGACTTTGACTGTGAAAGATTGGTCGGGCGTGGAACAACATAACCTCACCTGAAGCTTCAGACGACGCGGTCCCGAAGCATTTGGCTAAAGTGTCTAAAAACCTCCAGCCCGAGGAGATTTTGGTCAGTGGTCTTTTCCTCGAGTTAATCATGAGTCTTTATTCCTGACGCTCTTGAAGACTGGGGGGCTACTGATAAGGAAGTAATTCTTCGAGCCCGGTAGAAATGTGTTAATTGTAAAAAAGAGAAATAAAATAAACCCTTTAATGTATTTATTATTTATTAGAGAACAATATGTAAAAGAAGTAAGATGTAAATGACTAACCCTTAAATAATCAAGGACTACCTAGGACATAAATGGGTCCCATTTTCCCCACTATATAAGGGAGCCCCTTTATTCTTGGGTATGTGGAAATTCTTTAATACTTTCTCTTTCTACTTTCTCTCTCTACATTTTTAGCACTAGTCACAATCAAGCACTAGATCCAAGATTCCCCCATTCTTGTCATTAATTTACTCATCAATATCCTCTATCAATTTATTCTTCTCCTCTTCAATCCGCTTAAGTAAAACTTGAGGATCATTGAATTTCTTCTTCTCTATAGCTAACTCCTCAGAATGCTTGGATTTCAGTTGATCTATTTCATTTTGGTGAGAAGTATTGAGATACTCTTTTTCTTTTCGATGTACATCTTTGAGGTGATTCTTGAGTCTTTTGAGAAATTTAGATTTTCCATTTAAAATCCATGAAACTGCTTTTCCACGAGGCCACTAAAGATATTTCTCATGTTTTTTTTTCAGCACTAACAACTTTCTTGTGGTGAACCATTTCTTTTACCATGTGTTTTAACTGACTTCAAGAGGATTCGATTTCTTAGATTAATTTTTGTGCTGCAACATCAAGATCGGAAAAAGGTTGAAGAGCAGCTACAACTTCTTCGGATTGCTCCTCATGAGGGATGATCATTGGGCTATGATGAGGTATGAGAGCAAGGGAGGTTGTAGGAAAATAAACTTCAGGAGATACTGCTTCAGAAATAGCGGGAGCATGTCTTTTACCAAGATTATGCAGTTGATCTTGAAGTTCCTGAACGATTGGATCTTCATCTCCAGTAAGCTCTTGAGATTGATCAAAGCTGATAAAGTTATCAGGATCAAAGTGGTCATCACCTCGATCATTGTATGAAACAGTTTCCCCTTGTTGAGTGCCAACGTCTTCAACATCTGCCTTATTTTCTTTTTGTTGACCTTGCTGACTTTTTACGACCATAATTTCATCACTATCGGACGGTACTTCTTTAACGGTTTGCACAATTTTCTTTTTTCCTTTGTTTTGAGAATTTTTTTTAGTTGTGCCTTTCTTTTTTTGACGGGGCATATGTTTTCTTCCTTTTTGAAGAAGGCTCGCCTTCCACTCCTTCTTTTACTCCTTTTTGTCCAACATGTAAAATTTTCTACTTGATTTATTAAAGTTTATTTGGACATAGTATTGTAAGCGGTTTAGCTAGTTGTTAACTTTATTTGTATTATATATAATAGAAAGAAACTCCCATATTTTCCTCTCAAAACAACCTAACTTTTTCTCACAACTCTTGTAACAGAACTAGAGAAATATAACAATTCAAACATGCACAACAAGCTCCAACCAAAAATAAGAAAAGAAAGCTACAATATTGATGTTTTTTTTAATGAATGGATGGTTAGACTAGTGCTAATTTTTGTAATGAATGAATGGTTAGACTAGTGCTATTTTTTTTGTAATCAATTGATGGTTAGAGTAGTGTTGTTTTTTTAATCAATGGATGGTTAAAATAGTTGTGAATGATGTTGATTTTTTGCATGAAAGTTTTAATGAATGTTGTAATGTGGTTTTTGGTTATTTATGGTGTAAGGAATCGTTTTTGTTATCAAGAGTTCAGGGTTAATTCAGGATTTTATTCTTCAAATTTTTATATACTTTATGAATCATAATTTACAAGCATCTCACAATTACAGGTCATTACGAGAATTAAAGGTACCAAATTACATCCCTTAATATCTTACTTGCTATTGCTCTAAAGTTTAGAGTGAATTGCTATTGCTATTACAGAACAATAACAATCCATAAAAGGTTATAATGAATTGATGCATTTATAATGAGTTGTATGCATAACAAGTCATTTGCAATGAGTTACACATTAAATGAGTTACATTTAATGTGAAATCATAGAATGGATTATTATTAAACTCATAATCACTCCAATTGATTACAATGCTTGTCAAATCTAATTACAATACTTAACTGAGTTTATAATAATTACAGTAAACTAAACTTACGAAATCAATTCAAATACAAGTAAACTCATTACTAACACATATATAAAAATAATATTCTTCTTCTTTCTTTCACTCCAATCTTGAAACTCTCTTCAACAATTCATTGATAACACTTTGTGAACCGTTGTTAATTGGGGGATTAATCCAATGTCCTCCTTTCTACAAAAAATTAAGTTTAGATGAAGATATTAACCAACTCAGTTTGTAAAACTTATATGAAAAACAAACTTACCCCGAAATCACTACACCCAGTGAATCTTCTACCCCGATTTGGGTAACCATGCATCAATATAACCACCACCAACAGAGTTAATAAAGGTTCTTGAATAGTTGAAGTAAGACATTTTTATTTTAGGGTTCGAAGGTTTTGGTGGGATGATAACAATGGAGAAAGTATAATATTTGGGAAGAAGGATTAGGGTTATGGTAGTAGACAGGAAGAAGGACAACGATATTAGGGTTTGAGAGTAATAATTGAGAATTCAGTATTCCGGTTCGGATATTAATGAGTAATTCAGGTTTTGATAAATTAATAGGTAGGTTGGGTTGTTGTGTATTCATGGATAGATTGGGTTATGGGCTTATGAATTTAACAAGGATCTAGTCCAATTAAAAACTAACTTAAAATAAAATTGAAAAAATAAAATAAAATGATAAATGGTAAACGGTAAAAATAGGTGGCAATTAATTCTTAGACTTTTAAGAGGACACGTGTTAAGAATTTTTTTTTTTTTTTTTAATTCATATGTACTAGAGATTGATAATTACAAATTCTTAGGACGAATGGGAAATGAAATAAAAATTAAATTCTAGTCTTTTACAAGGGTGATAAATCAGTATTAATTTTTACTCTTTAATTCGATACAAACACAAAATAGGAAGCATTACTAATTTTTTTAATTCGATACAAACACAAAATAGGAAGCATTACCCGGTATTTATTGGCAGTATGAGAAACTAATAAAGACGTTAAAGACAACACACACCCGTTCCCGATTAGCCGCGCCCTTACCTAGAGATAACAAAAACGGGTTTTGGGGTCGAATTCAATCACAAATAAGAAATTTACGAAAGATCTTCAAACCCCAATTTCTAGAGCTATTATCTACATCAAAGACTTCGATCCAATCCCTGTTTTCTCTGCGTAGCCATGAAAATAGTTCGCAGAGACTTCACAATCAATGGCCCCGGTAGTGTAAAGGTACTAAATTCCCAGACGAATTCTCTACAATTTTCAAGGGTTTATGTGATTTGATTCTTTGTTTGTGTTGACTCAGATGATACCAGAAGAGTCCGATGATCTTTGGTATGCTTATAATTTGATCGCCAAAGGTGATTCAGTCATGGCTGTTACTTTCAGGTAATCGATTTCTCCAGTATAAGTTTTCAGTTGTTTACGACCAGCTAACTTGTTTAAGGATTTTATCCTGAATGAATCTCCGAAAACTGAATCACTAAAGATAGGGCTTTTCAAAATCTAGGATTTTTATTGTAAATATGACTCGAAGAAGGATTTGGGGATTGATATTTTTACTATATTTTTATTGTTTCTAGTAGTGTTAACTGTTAAGGCGTTCTTGGATATTTATTTTTGTTAATCTACTGTTCATTTATTATTTTAGGAAAGTGTTAAGAGACTCGGCTTCTGGTGGAAGAGATTCTGAACGAATTAGACTGAAGTTGGAACTGAAAGTTGAGGTTAGTAAAGTTTAAAACTTTCAGTAAGTTCAGGCCATCTTAATTGCTATGATACAGAAAGTGTTATTTACCTCATTCATTATCGTTTGTCTATTTCGACTAGATCTTATTGCCTTTTATTTTTTTATTCAATTTCTACTAGATTCTAAGTTCTTCTGGATCTGTAAAGCTTTTGAGGTTATTAATCATTAAACTCTTACCTCAAGTGATTTTCTGTGTTATTGTTTAGGAAGTTGACTATGATAACGTAGGAGCTGTATTGCGTATTCGTGGAAAAAATATTCTAGAGAATGAACATGTGAAGGTAGGTGCAATATAAGGTTTCAGGTTTACTTTTCTTGATTCATAGTGGTGCAGTTAGTTCCTGATGTTCTATTAATTGCAGATAGGACAATTTCACACTTTGGAAATTGAGCTGAAACGAGGTTTTGTTCTGAGAAAGGTACCTACTTTGGTTTTTATATGGCTGGACTAATATGTTCTATTACTTTAGCTTTTTAACATCATGCTTCTTTGCTATTAATCCGTGTTTGTATCTTTATGAGTGTACTGTTTTTAGTTACCTTGTGACCTTGTCTTAACCATAGTCACTTGAAAGTGTGCGTCTAAACATGTGTTTACTTAACTTTATTAATTACAAAGCTAGTGGATCTTGTTTACAGATTTAGACTAACCAACCTGCTTATTCTGTTTCTTACTTGCATCATTTGTTAGCTTGTGAAAACACTTGGATTTTAGGTTGGAATATGGAAAATGGTATTAAAATTCTTGCCATGAGTGATTTAAGCAATCAAGCATAGTGCTGTCAACATCAGCCGGACCTTTCTAACTGATAGTTAGTAGATGATTTTGTTATGAAGCACAAAATTAAGATACATGTAGAACCATCTATGAATATATTTCTGAAGATATATTCATTATAGTTCTGACATCTAATGTATTAAATTGTATATTTTCATGAATTTTATATTCCAAATATATGAAGAGCAAACTTCTCATCATATTTAAGTTTTTAACATTTCGCCGGCACACTAATGAAAGGGAAGAATTGGGGTGATGTATGGAACAGAAACTGAAAAGAGGGTTAGGAAAATTAGTTTCCCATGATTAGTTGTGTTCAGCCGAGATTTTTTGTTTGATTCTCTCATGTTCATCAGTAAGGGCTACTTGTTGTGGAGAGAGAAGAAACGTTGTATATCTCTCTTTTCTACTTCTTGTAGTACCATAACTTACAAACTACTATTATGTTTGCTGCAGAGCATTTACTGATGCTAAGTCCGAATATTACGTATAGTCTGCTACGGATCTTCTTTAGGCTTTTATATATATGGTTGAATGGTTCAGTCAATATTGTACATGACTTTGGTTTCCCACTTTGTGCTGTCTCTGATACTGCTCTTTAAATATAATGAAATATGGAATGATTCTTTATCTAAAACTCGTTAACGGAGGGGTTTCTCATATGTGACTCATTCCAGGTATATTGGGACTCATTGGCGATTGATGTACTCAAGCAGGCATCTGGTATGTGCTGTTTGATTTTGTTACTTAATGCTTCAAAACTCGTGGAACTTAGGCATTGGTCCATCTTGGATAAATGCCTGCAACTAGCATTAGCATTTTGGTTATCATTTTATAAATGCTTGAAACTAGTTTTCCCTTTTCTTTCTATTAATTTGGGGCATATTGGATTACCTTTTTGCATGTAATGTTAAGTATGCTTTCTCTGATATTAATTTAGCTTATACGATGTACTCTGTTAAACTCCAGATCCAACCGGAAGCGCTGATCTTGCTGTGGTTTTAATGCAAGAAGGAATAGCTAATTTCTTTCTTGTTGGTAGAAGGTATGCATTATAGATGATAACATTTTAACTTCCTTCTTTCTTGATTTATATATTTAAAAGTTATTATTTGTTAAGCTAGTCTTTGTTTAATATAGTCTTTGCATGTATACTGTTCAAAATAGTTTGTACTTTGAAAAATGTTATAACCGGAAAATTTCATGATTTAGCCATTTAGCCTTCATAATATATAAATGGTGTCCATGTGTTTCCGCTTTGATGCCTGGGGTGGACCTACAGAGGTGCATTATAACAAATAATGGTTAGGCACTTCTGCTTTTGATGTTCAATACTTTTTCTTCACTTGAATGCATATTTAGAATACTGGTAGTGGGGGAGCTTGATCCAAGCTGCAATTTATTTGTACAGGGATTTCCTCTCTTTACATGGGTTACAAGTTAGCGTCCTGGCCCATGACAAAATATAGCCTGATATGTGTGATTATGTGATCGATTGTTGTCGGATTAGAGCTAAAAATCATGTTATGTTCATGACTAAACAAAAATATTTTGTGCAGTGCATGAGAAATATATATTTATATATGATCAAGCAAATGAGTATTGCTAGTTATTATACTTCAGTATATTTAGCTTCAATTTTTTATGTTCTTGTGCGTTATCTTGTTTGTCTAAATTGATTTGTTGGTTGTGCAGTGTCACAACTAGTCGTGTACGAATAGAAACTAAAATTCCTCACAAGCGTGGGCCTGCTATTGCAGGTTACGAGCCTGTAAGTTTTCTTTTTGTTATAGAATTAGGTGATTAACCCTGAAAATTTAGACTGCAGCAGCTCTAACAGCACTTGTTTCATCTTTTCAAATTTCCACAGGCCTTGAAGAAATTCTTTGAAAATGTTCTACAGGTTTGTTTGTATGCTTACCCTTCTATTCTAATTACGTGTTCTGTTTATATGAAATGTTTTAATATTGTATTTGCGACATTTGGTATTTTTGTATGTAGGCATTCTTGAAAAATGTTGACTTTGATGTTGTTCGCTGTGCTGTGATTGCGAGTCCTGGTTTTACTAAAGTAAGTTGTAATTTGAGAATTATGTAAAATCATCTCTTTATCTAAGTAACTACCTTTGCACTTCAATCACAATTTCTTTGATGTTACCACTTCTCAAATTGATATTTGGAAATACATGTCTTAGATTTCATATTATAGTTTTTATGTGCTGCAGGATCAGTTCCATCGTCACTTATTGTTGGAGGCTGAAAGAAGAGAGCTAAGATCTATTATTGAGAACAAATCTCGCATAATTCTTGTGCATACAACCTCTGGATTCAGGTTTGATCATTATCATTTTTGTTTGTTTAGCTTTGTACTTGGAAGTGAATGATATTTTGATGTGGCATTGAGATAAATGTACATGTATGGCAGTCAAGATGGTGCTAGTAAAAAAGGCATTATGCGAGGAATTAAAATGAGTTTAAAAAATGGGGGTGATACTTTAGATCGGACTATAGCTTTTTGTTGCAAATCCGTGATACCTTCCCTGCTTTACTACCCTTATTTAGGTGGTTACATGTTAGAGTAGTACTATACCTACCATGCTGTAGTTGCAGGATATTATTGATAGCTGATGCTGTCTTACTGTTCTTTTTACCCTTCATTATTTAGTTACATTCTTAAGCCTTTTTGTTTGAGTGAAAAGTTTATGAATTTATTCCTCATGCATTGATTATTCGGGTCTCTTATGATGTTGTCTAGCTGTTACTGGTCATATTAGTTTAGTTGATCGGGTTAACTGAGTTAAAATTTAGTTCACATGCACGTATTTTTTAGGTTATCCTTTTATCAAATTATGATCGATTAAAAATATTAACACTTGGTTGTCGTTGCCATACTGCTACCAGCTTGTTCCAATGATACTTCTTGTTTCAGTGATACTTGACTTCTTTACATTACATGTTGTGATATACAGGCATAGCTTAAAAGAGGTTCTGGATGCTCCTAATGTTATGAGCATGATCAAAGACACTAAGGCAGCACAAGAGGTAATTAGTTATTAATTCACAGTCTAGTTCGAGGATCTCTTGTTGTAGGCCAAAATAATTTTGTGAAGTCAGATTACACCGAACTGTTAAAACTTACTACTTATTACGATCAATTTAACCCTTTAGGTTTACTAAAGGAAAAGTTACCTAGCTGCAGCCAACCTCCAAAGCTCATGTATATCACTGGAAATTGGAAAAACATTTGCCTACAGACCATTTTGTATATCTAGATGCTCTATTGTCTTTTGACGGAAATAAAACTTCTCCACAAAAAATTATCTAAAAGAATTATTGAATTGGCAAAAATGATAAAAATCTCTACAGTTTTTTTCAAAGATAAGAGAGCCGAGAGAAGCATTTAGTTTTTCTATTTGGTTTTTTTTTTTGAAATTATATTTTGGGGAAAAATTATTTCCCCAATCAATTGATAGTCAAAATAGTTTGTGTCAGTAGTTTGGATTTGTGTGAGCGGCATGAGGTTTGGATCGTTTGGTAGCCAGATTGACATAACTAAGACTATTTTAAACCAATGAGGACAATTTGATTGTTCAAATCCTTTAAGAGTATAAACTGCTAGTTTGTTATAACTTACTGACCTTTTTAGTTATTTTTATTTGATTATTCTTCAAGAATGGAAACCCGTACTACAGCTTAATTTCAGAGTTTGAGTAGTTCGATTTGCAAATGAAAATATGTTTCTCCCTTCTTTTTCAGGTTCAAGCTCTTAAGGTTTTCTTCACTATGTTTTCAAATGTAAGGCTTTTTTGAGTTGCTATTTTCCAACCTTGTATACTTGTTTGCGGTAATTGAACCACAGTTTTGCAATATGTAGGACTCTGCTCGTACATGCTACGGTCCAAAGCACGTAGAGGTTGCTCATGAACGGATGGCTGTCCAGACGCTTCTCATAACAGATGATCTCTTCAGGTTTAGTATCATAAAGATAGTATTTAATTCAATTCGAAGTAACAAATACATCAAAGTGGTATTTTGCTACTCAAAAATAAATATGGATTCATTTTTTATGTTCAGGAATTCTGACGTAGCGACTAGGAAGAAATATGTGAATTTGGTAGAGTCAGTTAAGGATTCAGGTGGTGAAGCATTTGTATTTTCGACAATGCATGTCTCAGGAGAACGTAAGAACAACCCTTGATTTCCATTTTCACATAATTTTATTTAAATTTGTTTGAAGGTGTTCTTACTAGTTAAATGAGTATGTTGTCTATATACAGAATTGGCGCAGCTTACCGGAATTGCTGCGATCCTCCGCTTCCCGCTACCGGACCTGGATGACATTGAGGTGTAATGTTGTCACACTTACATGACATAGGGAATGAACTCTATTACATATATAAAGAAAACGGCTGTTGTACATATAATTGATTCATCGTTGATATTATGATCGAAAAATAATTATATTTATAGCAGTTCTTATGTTGTGTTATGTATCATATAGCAGCAGGCAAATATAAGGATGTTATTTCATTTTTGCCTGATGGTGATACATTTTTATTATTTTTAAATGTGTTAACTTTGTGCAATTCGTTTAAATTTAACTTTTCTTTTATCTATTTGTTTGTCTTCTGTTATAGATTCTATCAAATAAGATAGGAATTGCTTACAAGTTCCTATTAAATGAAGCGAAAAATACCTTATAGTATATATCAATTTGATATTATCAAATGACTTCTCCATGTGATTTTATGATAGAAATAATATAGAGAAATTAGTTTAAAAATATTAGTTTAAGTTTTGAAAGACTTTTCCCCAAAGTTATCTAGGTTTCGCTTAGCCATGGATGTTTGGTTTTTACACGAAAAAATTGAACCAAAGGGTTCGATTCTATATCTATTATTGTCTTCCATGTTTTCGCTTCCTAACCCATAAAGAACCAATGGGCTATTGGAAGTTTTCATTAGTTTTTTATTGAATATTGTAAACTTTTCGTTAGTTTTTTATCGGATATTATATATTTTTAGGTCAGCTTAAATTTAAGCACAAACTATTTTGGTTCTGCTAAAAATATATTTACGGTTAAAGATTGTTACCACGTAAAATAGAGGAATTCTTTTATAAAGTAGTAACTGGTGTGGATTATTTTCAACTGGCGGTAATTTGGGCAGGTGTTTTGTGATGTTTCAAAGGTATTTAATGTTTAAGTGGTTTGTAGTAAGAGATTTGAGCTGCCTAGTTGTATTAAATGTTCATTACCCTCGTTAATGAAAGTGGTTGGGTATTTATACCTTTAATTATGGGCCACATGGGTTTTCAGGCCAAACTTATGAAATCGGGTCGAGTTCAATAACCCATTAATTTATTAAGCTGATTACCAATTAGCTTAGTCAAAAGGTGTTCGGATGGTTTAGTGGGTGGCTTTTGTCCGAATTGCCACTGTCCGGTTTCTACAGTGAGTGGTGAGAAAATTCGGACTCATTAGTAGCCATTTTTTTAGGTTTTGTTCGAAGGCCTTAGGCAAGATCTAAAAAATCGCTTTTGGGTACTTGTTACATTTTCCGAACGGATTAAGTTTTCAGTAAAGGACTTGTCCGGACTGAAAAACTCTTTAAAAGTTCAAAGATTTTGCCATGGATCGTGGGACACGTGTCACCTTCTGATTTGCCTCACCAGCTGTTTTTCTCCTAGAACGGCGCTCCCACTAATCCCAAAAAGTAACCCCTTCATTTAATGCTTGTGACGTCAGCGCCGTTTTCAATCATTACTTTCATCTTTTCGTATTCTCCTAGGTTTATGGGTATCTTTTTGTTTCTTTAGTATAAATTACCTTATTTTTCACTGTTTTACTATCTTCATTACTCTTTCATTTCTTCACTTCAAAGCTTTTATCTCTCTTCTCAAAATCCTTATTAGTGTAAGTTTATGTTTACAGCAAGAAACACACTTGTAAAAGGTGGGTGGCTTAATCTTTCGGAGTTAGAGAAAGCACAAAGAGTCGAGCGAGAAATGCGCATTGCTGCTGGTCTTCCAGTTTCTCCAATCGACAAGTCTGAAACACCAAACTCAGAACCTAATCAAGGTTCATCTTTTGCTCGAAGTTTCAAACCTAGAAGGTTATTTCAGCCAAGTCTTTCACCCATCGTCTCAGGCTCATCGGTTCAAGAGTCACAGCCTATTGTCGAACGGGAGCAAGCAGTTACAAGTACCATAAGACCCTCTCCATTCATAGCCATGGGATCGGATGCTGACATCTCCCCAGAAAAACTATCACTTCGACGAAAAGGTCGTTTAGTAAAGGGCCAGGCTGTCGTTCCACAGTCCAAATATCCGAAATCAGGCCCCCTAAGTCTGGGGCCAAAGACAAAACTACAGAGTCAGAGGCACCCATCAAAGTTCCTAAGGATAAATCATCTGGTCCAGAGGCTACTAGAACAAGCCTTCGAAATGAACCCTCCGGATCTGAGCCCCAGCCGGACACCAGACCACAAAGGGAAAGTGATGCTCAGCCATCCGAACAGCTTACGGAACCAACCACCAGCACTCCCCCACCAAAGACAACTGATAATCCTTCCAGGGTGATGGAGGACAGTGTTGAAGAAGCCCCTTTTGAGACTGATTTCTCCGGGCAGACGGGTGAGACTGCCATTGTTAAGAAAAGCAAGGGTAAAGAGAAGTTGTGTTTAAAACATCCGGACCTACTAGAGTGCCTTGAAGGAAGAGTGGGACCTTGCTTCCACAAGGTGAGTGTAAAGTATCTGCTAGCCATGCAGAAGATTAACGATGCTTTCATTCACACTACTAAGCTAGGCCGGATCCGGACGAAGTGGAGGATCCCAGAATCTGCTAAAGTGAGGATACCGGTTGATCCGTAAGGACGCCAATGGACTGAAAGCTAAGTGAAATAGTTTTCTACACAGAGTTGTTCAACTGGGGGCTTAGATTTCCCTTGGACCCAGAGATCGTCAGATATTTCCATTTGATAAAGCTCTGTCCATCTGATGTAGGGCCTCATTTTCCTAGCAGAAATTACTAAGGCCAGTGCTAATTTTTCAAGTTTTAAATACCTTTTTCTGCATCTATCAAGCTCTTGCTGATATAGTACACCGGGCGAGGATAATTATCCACCTCCCTTACTAGCACTGCACTTATGGCACAATCAGAAACTGCTAAGTATATGTAGAGTGTCTCTCTATCAACAGGTTTAAACAAAGTTTTAGGGGAGGATAAGTACTTCTTAATTTCATCGAAAGCTTGGTCGCACTATGGAGACCAGTTAAATTCTTTTGCACCTTTTAAAGTTTGAAAAAACAGGGCACACTTATCTGAAGACCTCGAGATAAAACGGTTTAGAGCAGCTAACCTCCCTATCAATCTTTGTACTTTTTTAATATTCCAGGGAGGCTCCATCTGCAATAAAGCACTAAACTGGTCTAGATCAGGCTGTATCCCTTTCTCACTATCACATACCCTAAAAAATTTCCGGACTTTACTCCGAAAACACACTTTTCTGGATTCAGCTTTAAATTCACCTTCATTAAGTTGGCAAAAGTTTCTTGAAGATCTGTTAAGTGTAGCTCTTCTTCCACACTCTTTACCATCATGTCATCGATGTAGACTTCCATGTTTCTTCCAATCTGATTAGCAAAATCCTTGTTTACTAACCTCTAATAAGTAGCCCCAACATTCTTTAACCCAAATGGCATCACCTTGTAACAATGGAGGCCCCTATCAATAATAAATGTAGTGTGTTTTTTATCCTTGGGATCCACTTGAATTTGATTATACCCTGAGAAGGCATCCATAGAGGACAATAGCTTGTTCCCTGAAGTGGAGTCCACCGAATGATCAATTCGGGGGACCGGATATAGGTCTTTTGGGCAAGCTTTATTGAGATCAGTAAAATCGATGCACATACGCCACTTCCCATTTTTCTTCTTTACAAACACCGAATTGGCTGTCCATAAAGGGTACTGAGATTCCTTTACGTGTCCCATCTTAGTGAGCCGGTCAACTTCTTGAACTATGACATCAGCTTTCTCCTTAGAAAAATCTCTCCTCTTTTGTACAATAGGTGTTATATCCCTCCGGATGGATAGTTGGTGAGATATAATATCTGCTGGTACTCCGGTTACATCAGCATTGCACCAAGCGAAAACATGTTGATGATCTTTTAAAAAGGCTAACACTTTACTCTTTAACTCCGATGTCATCTTGGACCCGATCTTGACATTTCTTCCTTCAGCCAGAGAGTGAGTTTCAACTTCTTCAATTGGTATTAAACACCACAGGTCTCTCTAGGGTCATCAATTTCACCCTCTCCCCCAGAGGCCCCCCTAACTTTCTAATCCTCACTGATCCGAACTGCCCCCAAAGTTTGAGGGGCCAGTGCTATTGCATAACACTCTCTTGCTATAATTTGACTACTTCGGACAACTCCCACTTGTCCTTGCACAACGTATTTTAAACATTGGTGGACTGTTGAAGCCACAACATGCATCCTGGAGAGCCAATATCTCCCCAAAATGGCATTGTAACATCTGGGATAATCCACCACAATGAAAAGTATTCTGACCATCTTCTTAAAAGGGCCCTTGCCAAACAAAACCTCCTCTTCAAACTCCCCGATTACATCAGCTGAGCTTCCAGTGAAACCCACAATTGACCTGAGAATGTTGAATCACTGCTGGATTCTTCATTTGTTTATAGGAAGTTAAAAAGAGGATATTGGTCGAACTGTTGGTGTCCACCAAAATTCGTCTAATGTCATTGCCTCCAATGGATGCTCCTATCACAACAACATCTTCATGGGGACCAGCTATATCTCTCAAATCATCTTCATCAAAAACAATAAAGGGAAAAGGAATTTGCGATTGATAGGAAGTCATGCCTCCTTCCAGTTGAGTAGCCATAGTATGGACATGCCTCTTCCTTGAAGAAGCAGTCGGTGCAGTCATGGTGTCCCCTCCAAATATGGTAAGTGACTCAAAAAGCTGATAAGCCCGGACACCGTCTTACTGTGTTCTGTGATAACACCCACCTTATTCCGGGTTGGATTAGGATCCAAATACTCTAACTCCACATCGAATCTTTCAATTATAACCATATCCCCATATGGAGCCGAAGTCCCTGCGTTGTTTGTTGGGCCAGCCCGGTGAGCATTATCAGGCCTATTCCCACTTCTTTCTTTACATAATCCCCCAACTTCCCTCTCTTAATCAAATTCTGCACTTCTTGTTTTAACGCGATGAAATCTTCAGTGTTATGGCCAGTATCATGATGATACTGACATAAACAATTATTACGACTTTCCCTCGGAGATTGTAATGCAGTCGGCTTTCTGAAATGTACTTCGTCTTTTGTTTTGTCATAAATGGTGGCTACATTTTCTTTCAACTCAGCAAACCACTACGGTTGAACCCAAGGTCCTCGTTTACTTCTAGATTGCTGGCTCTGAGCTGGTGCAGTTGGGTGGGATTGAGCCTTGGCCCTATGATGACCCTGTCCGGTTTCCTTGGCTTTGTACCCGGACTGATTTTGGTTTTGATTTGGTGCAACTGGGGCAGACCTCACTTTCTGGTGCACCTTGGTTTTCTTTGTTTCATCCACATTAATCTGTTTGCTGACCTGATTTAGTAAACCACCCCACGTCATGGCCTTTTTCCTGGTTATTGAATCAGCCAAATTGCCATGGTTTAAACCCTGTCTTAGAGAAGCTACTTCTACTTGTTCACAGAAATCAGCTAATCCAATTTTGATGTTCACAAAAATACTTATATATTCCTTCAAAGATTCATTTGGTTCTTGGGCACAATGGATAATAGTGTCTCCATTGCTCTCCACTTCCTTACTTCCAACGAACTACCTCCGGAACGCCACCTAAAAAGTATCAAAATTTCTGATGCAACCCTGTGGCAGACTATTGAACCACTTCAGAGCACTCCCCGTAAAAGACTGGGAGAACGCTCGACAAAGTAACTTATCATCATCGTCAAAATTCATCATAATTTTTTTGAATTGCTCCAGATGGTTATCTGGATCTTTACTCCCATCATATGTTTCCATCTTTGTGCTGTCAAACCTCTTAGGAAGGTTTCCGGACAGTATATTGGAGGACAATGGAGATTGTCTCCAATTCCGGCCACGACTAAACACAGTATCTTCGTTGGGAGTCGCAAAGATACCTGGTTCATCATGAAAGGCAAAATGATCCATTAATAACCGGTCTACATGTCTCCGGCCATGGTTGTGGCTATGAGACGACCCTTTACCCAGGTGCCTCTTCAACCTTCCATGCCTGTCCCTCTTTCTTGAATATTTTCTTACCAACTTATGTTTCTTCTTTGAACGGCCTTCATCACTGCTGGATGACAGGGATTCTTCAACTCCATCTTCGTTCGAGGAGCTACTAGAAAATTCTGAGTCTGAATCTGAGCTCTCCACCGGTTTAGACCGGTGAGAGTTCTTTGAGCTAGCATGAGTCTTTTTAGTGCTCGCATGGGTCTTTGATGGCTCATTCTCTCTTCGATTGTCAGTGTGGTGAACTGGTAACACTTTTGACTTTTCTTTCAAGCCCATCTCTGCCCTTTTAGCAGCCCTTAAGGCTTATATCTCAACTTTTAATTTATCTCGCTCCTCGATCGTATATTCATCGTTTTCTCCCACCACTTCTGCCAAAACTGGTGGCACTTCCTGCTCATCTAGATTCATCCGAACTGGTTTTTCTTGCTGGTTTTGAATGCTAGATTCAGGCACCTCCTTCTCCCACTGTGGTCGCCAATTTGGTGTGGATTATTTTCAACCGAGGGTAATATGGGCAGGTGTTTTGTGATGTTTCAAAGGTATTTAATGCTTAAGTGGTTTGTCGTAAGAGATTTGAGCTGTCTGGTTGTATTAAATGTTCATTACCCTCATTAATGAAAGTGATTGAGTATTTATACCCTTAATTATGGGCCACATGGGCTTTCGGGCCAAACTTATGAAACCGGGTTGAGTTCAAAAACCCATTAATTTATTAAGCAGATTACCAATTAGCTTAGTCAAAAGGTGATTAGCTTTTAATACTTTTGTCTAGTTCGGATGGTTCAGTAGGTGGCTTTTGTCTGAATTGCCCCTGTCCGGTTTCTACAGTGAGTGGTGAGAAAATCCGGACTCATCAGTAACTACGGATATTGCTAGAAGCATATCTCTGTTAATCCTAATTATATCAGAAGGACTTTTCAGATAAACCGAATAAAATATAACGGAAGAACAGTAGTTGGAGCGAAACCATGACTCAGCTACCTAATAACTCATTTCTTGGGCACGGGGCTTACATGAATGACCCCATTATAAGGTTCAACCTAGATGGCCCATGGGTCAAGGAAAAACAACTATAAATACCCCAACCAACATCATTAATAGGGTTGGAATTTTTCTAGAAATATTAAATATTAACACACACCTCTCTATCTCTCTACCTTTCACTTAAAAATTAATATTCAGCTGATAAACTACCAAAAATACCCTTTGATTATAAATCATCTACACCAGATGGCAACCACAGTGGGAGTATAAGGTGTTTGAATAGCTTTATTCGAAACCATCAAGTAAAAATCGCAGTTTGGACATTATCAAAGCATGAATCTTAACATGCAAGATGTTCCGCCTCCTGAAGCTGAATGTGTAAGAGAAAATAATGAGCACACTATTGTGTCTCATGTCAATTATAACACAGATGTAAGGGTGTTCATGCAGGATGAACGTGATCAGCTAAAGGTTGAAATTGAAGCTCTAAGGGGCCAAAAGCAAGCTGAAAAAGCAATGAAGGAAACGTCTGATGCATGTGGTGTGTATGTAGAAGAGAATGGTGACATTGGTCAGTCCCTAAAGGCTCATATTAAATCTAAAAAGATGCATCGAGCTAAACAAGTTATGAGTGCATCAGACTCTTCTGATGGTTCATCCACTAATTCTAACTCTGATGAGTCTATTTCATCCAGTAGTGATGAGGGTCGTTAAAAGAAGAAATTGAGGCTAAATAAGAAACATTCAAGAAAAAGGGACATGATAGACAAAATAAAAAAGAATAGAAGTCAAGGAAAAATAAAAGGTTCGACAGATTATGGCATTGATAATCTATTGAGTAATCAATTTTCTATTCGATCTGAAGTAGGTATTTTTGCTACTTTCTGATGAAGATACAATATTTAGCCGAAGTCATGATTGGAGGCAATCCCCATTGTCCTCGAAAATACTCTCCTGACATCTTCCCAGACGATTTGACAGTTCCAAGATGGAGAAGTATGATGGAAGTAAAGATCCGGACAACCACCTCGAGCAGTTTAAATTTTTTATGATGAAATTAGATAACGATGACAATTTGTTATGCCAGGCTTTCTCACAAACCTTTAAAGAAAGTACCATAAAGTGGTATAACGGTCTCCTACAGGGAATGGTGATACTATTATCAATTGTGCCCAGGAGCCGAACGAGTCATTAAAAGAATATATCAGTCGATTTTTGTATACGAAGAATATGTTAGCTAATTGTTTTGAACATGTGGTTATCATCTCTTTAAGACAAGGATTAAATCCGGGCATGTTAGCTGATGCGGTAACTCGGAAGAAGACGATGAATTGGGATGTAGGGGGAGAGGGGCTGTTAAATCAAGTTGGAAAACATATTACGGTTGAAGAAAATAAGAATTCTAGAGTACCGCGTTTGAACATGTCCGCTACTATAACATGAATTCCCCAAGCCGTTATCCAATATCAAGCCACTGTTAATTCTAGACCAAAAGAGTGCGGACAGGGATAACATCGGCCCATAAAAAATCAATCTAACCAAAAACAACAAGCTAGACCCAAGAGGGGCTAATGGCTTCAGCCTGAATGGTTTTCGAACTAGGTGAAAGTGTGGCTACGATATATGATAAAACTAGGAATACTGTGCATTTTAGAAGGCCATCCCCAATTCAGCCTCCTAGATAAAATCAGAGTACTCATTTTTGCAAATACCACAATGATGTGGGTCATGATACATATGACTGTATAACTTTAAAACAAGAAGTACAAAACCTCATTGAGAGAGGAAAATTGGGTGCCTTTTTTAAACGGCAAGGGGGCAGTAGACAAGATAATACCAACTCTCAACCCAACAATAATGCACCCCGAACAACCTCACCAAATGGTCCAGAGCAAAGTATGGGGGCATCCACACAAGAATATGCTATGATAATTGTGGAAATATTTGACATAGAATCTGAATATCTCAATCCTGATCCAGATCAGAATCAAGTTGGGGTGATAACATATAAGACTGCAACTGTTTCCGATCTGCATATTTTTTTTGAATCATTGACTATTTTTGGGGGAGACACTGCAACAAACCTCTCAAGTTGTTCAAGAAAAAGACATGTTAACAGTTTGACAGCTCAATTACATGGAAAAATGTCCACACATCTTTATCAAAACCCTGCTCCATTCATTGTCTTTGATGAAGAGGATTTAAGGGATATTGTAGGTCCATATGAAGATGTTGTTGTGATAAAGGCATCTATTGCAGGCAATGATATACGCCGGGTATTGTTTTTACTACTTATAGACAGATGAAAAATCCTTCAGTCATCCGACGTTCAAATAGAACCATTGTAGGCTTTACGGGGATTTCTGCTATTGTCATCGGGGAATTTGAAGAGGAAATGTTATTGGGTAAATGACATTTAAAAAAATTGCAAGGATGTTGTTCAATGTGGTTGATTTTCCAACATCTTACAACGCCATATTCGGTAGATCTTGGCTTTCCAAGATGCACGCACTAGCTTCTACTGTCGACCAATGTTTAAAATATATCGTGGGAGGTCAATGGGGTATTTTCCGAAGCAGCCAGAAAGTAGCTTATAAATGCTATGTCACTGCTCTTGCCTCAAATTCATTGGAGACAATACAAAATAACAAAGAATATCAGTTAGTGGAGCCTTCTGCCAATCAAAGTAGCTTATGAATATGCCTAATTATTGCAAGTTCTGCAATCACTTGGGTCACAATATTCATGAATGCAAAAAGAAGAAAAGTATGAACAATTCTGAGAAGATGCAAATAGAACACTCTAATGTGGAAGAAGATCATAAAAAGGAAGATGCAACTACTATAAAGGATTCAAATATCAATAAACTCAAATCAGTCATTACAAAGCAAACTGCCACTACAACTTCGATTGTTGATGACAATACTCAACCTATTTTGGATGACATATACAAGAATGAATCTTGATAAGTAATGATAATATCATTGTTATAGTTAAGAATATTGGTTTTATGAACTATAAATTTAATATTTCAAACAAAATATGGATCTTTTGGCACGAGGACATTTCTGTTAAGATTATTTTTTATCATAATCAGTGCCTTCACACTGAGATTAGATAGTTAAATTTTCCTAAAAACATTTTAATCACTGTGGTGTATGCTAAGTGCCAGAGAATCAATAGAATTGATCTCTGGAACACTCTTAAGCATATTTCTAATACAAGTGGTGAATGGTTGATATGTGGTGAGTTCAATGTTGTTACTTCTATATAGGATCAAATAGGTTGTAACACTTTTTGTCATAATAGCTATAACGAATTTAATAAAATGATAAGGTTTTACATAATTGAATATGCTGGATTTGTTGGTTCTAAGTATACTTGGTCCAACAAATCCAAGTGGAAGGACTTGGATTGGGTAGTTATGTGATTGGTGATGAAGCATAAGTATTTGAGGTATTATTTAAAAAAATAGAAATTTAATGGATGTTATTTTTGGAGAATGGGTATTAGGTTCTCATTGATAAAAATTGAGATACTAGATAACAGTAAACGTTAGATGTTAAAAGTAAAATTGGTCATTTATCTCACATCGTTTAGACCAAAAATAATATAAAATAATAAAATATCTCAACTAATGTGAGACTTTTTAGGAATATACCAAAAAGAAAAACTATGCGGGCCTGTAAACTCAAATCTCGCAATATAACATACCTTTATATGCATTCTTTTAACAATAAAGTTTTTAAATTTGTTAAAAATATTTTAAAAATGAAAAATAAATAGTTCATCACTTCGTTAACTTTGTCACGGGTGAGCACAACCCATATTTATTAAATTTCTTATAACCAAATTTATATAATTAATATATTTTGATACCCACACTACACACTCCAGTATTTATCAATAACAAGTGGTCTGACTATTTTGGATAAACTAAAGTTATTCATAAAGCAAGGACATGCTCTGATCACATGCCCTTGATTATCTCTATCTCTAATAATAACTATACCATTAAGAAAAGTTTCAAATTTTTAAATATGTGGTCTCTTAATCATAAGTTTTTTCCTTTTGTTGAAAGGAATTGGAATCAGAACATTGAGGGAGATCATCTTATTAAATTTTGGCATAAGTTAAAAAGACTAAAAAAATGTTTTATTCAATGGAATATATCTTATTTTGGTAATATTTTTAATAAGGTGCAGGAATTAGAAGATGAGGTCTAAATGTTTGAGCAGAATCATGAGGTTCACAACAATACTGAGTCTCTTCTTCAGCTTTCTAAAGTTAATGCCCTTTTGATGCAAGCTCATAAACTAGAGGTCAACTACTGGATGCAAAAATGTTATGCAAACTGGGCTATAGAAGGAGACATATACTCTAAGCTATTCAACAGCTACGTCAAAAGAAGAAGAAAAAAAAATAGTATTAATGGTATTAAAGAAGGCGTTACCTGGATTAATGACAGAACTCAAGCTGGCCTTTCTGCTATTAAATACTTTGAAGAAGTATTCTCACTTTCTCTCCTTACATTGACAAGTATGATGAACAGAACATGATGATGGACTTCATCTTTGATAATATTCCCACTCTTATAACCAGTGGAGATAATGATTTCTTGCTCAAAGATCCTAGTGAAGAAGAGATCTGGGACATTATTAACAGTTTGGAACCTGAAAGTGCAGCAGGTATGGACGGTTATAATCATTGTTTCTATAAAACATGTTGGAATATCATAAAAAGGGATTTAATTAGTGTTATGCAAGTTTTTTTAAAAGTAAATTACATTCCTAAAGGTATCTTTGCTACTGGTTTTGTTTGATTCCAAAAACAGCTAATCCTACTAGATGGAATCACTTTCGTCCTATTAGTATTTGTTCAGTACTGAACAGGTTCATGTCTAAAATCCTAAATAATAGGCTGGTCAACTACCTTCCCAAAATTATCACTAATAACCAAGGGGTTTTTGTCCCTGGCTATGGTATTCAAGATCACATTTTAATTGCTAAGGATTTACCGTATGATTTGAATAGGAAAGTTAAAGACAGGAACATTCTTATTCAGGTTGACATGTCAAAGGCCTTTGACAAACTGATTTTTAGTTTTATTTTTAAGGTTCTAAATAAGTTTGTTTTTTCTAATAAATTTATTACGCTCATTAAAAGAATTATTACGGCTGTTAATGTATTTATCCTTATTAATGGGAAAGTTATGGATTCTTTCAAAACTATGAAAGGTTTGAGGCAAGAGGATCCTTTATCCCATAGTCTCTTTATCATTGCTGAGGAAGTTTTACTCAGAGGTCTTAATGCTTTGTTTCAGAATAATAAATTTATGTTATATAAGAGCAAAGGTTCTATGAATATTTGTAGTCTTGCTTTTGCAGATGACATTCTGTTTTTCACTAATAGTAATGATAACACTCTAGACCTTCTAAGTAATTTCCTACAGAGCTATCAAGACTGTTCTGGGCAGATCATCAATAAAGAAAAAACAAAAATTATAGCTTCTTCAGGTATGGACTCTATTAAGTTAAATATCATGACTAGCAAAACTAGTTTCTGTAACAGTTCTTTACCTACTGAATATCTTGGTATTATTCTTAGCACTAACAATGCTTCTAGTAATTACAGTAGCCTTATTTGTAAAATTAATAACAGAATAAAGGATTGGGAATCTGTCCATCTCTCTTTTACTATGAGACTCTCGCTTATTTCTATTGTTCTTATGAACATTATTCAGTATTAGATGCAATGTAATACTATTCCTAAGGGTATTTTGTGCAAAATTGAGAATATCTTTAATAGATTTCTCAAGGGCTCTACACGTTCTGAGCATAAAATCCATTGGTGCAAGCGGAGAGATGTTTGCAAAACCTTCAAGGAAAGGGGCTTGAGTGTCAGATTGTTATATGATATTCAAGATTCCCTCTCTTGTAAGCTCTCGGTCAATTATAGAGCTAATAAATATTTATGGTCTAAATTAATTCATAATATATACTGCAAAGGATTACACCATTACAGATTTCCTACTCTAGACATGGATCAATAATTTGGAAACATCTAGCCTACATCAAAAGATATGTTAAGCCTCACATATGCTTGAAGCTTGGAGCAGGTATGATGGATTTTTGGTTGGACAGGTGGGCTAATAGAGATCCTCTTCTAACTCTAGATGACAATGCTGATAATTCTTGGTTTAAGGCTGAAAAGGTATGTAACTACTGGCTCAATAAGTCAATAACTTTGGTGAGCTAACTAATCTTATTGCTCATAGTGACTTAGATAGAATTAGTCTTTGTCATGTCAACCCTAATGTGGAAGATTTCTTGATTTAGGACCTTTCTAATCTGGGTAAGTTTACTCTTAAAGACACTTGGGAACATATCAGATTGCATCATAATGCGAACTAGATTTATCATCATTCCACTATAAATCGAAATTAACTAGTGGACGTTAATGCGAAAAATAAAAGTACATCACCTCAATCTGATTGGTCAAAAAAGAAAAAAAAAACGTTAGACAATAATGATATAATACATACGATGATACAATGGGTTTTCGCAATTTAAGTTTATTTATTTATTTTGCAAGCCTTGGTTTGGGCATGTTTTGTGACGTTCGTTATCCCAAATTTAAGTTTTATTTATTTATGTTGCAAGCCTTGGTTTGGGCATGTTTTATGACGTTCGTTATCGCAAATTTAAGTTTTATTTATTTATGTTACAAGCCTTGGTTTGGGCATGTTTTGACGTTTGTTATTTTATTTCGTAATTCTAGTAATTATAAATTCGCAATGTAATGTGAATATGTGTTGCACACGTATATATAAAATAAATAATCAACAAAAACTACTAAAAAAATAGGACGGAAAAAGAATCCCTAAGATATATTTGGCAACAAAAAGGTAGGGTCACGAACTGCAAGGTAGTATTGTGCCAGTATGGGGATAATTTAATTCAACATGATAAGCTCATAACGATAAAAAATAGAACGTGTCGTCCTATAAACGAAAATAGTTATTTTAATTATTTTTAAATGACAAACATTATTTGCTACTTGTAGAATTAAATGTTTATATTGTATAGTGTTTCGTTTATTAATTCACACTCCTAGATCAGAATAATCCATATTTCAAAATAATTTATATTTTGCAACGAATCAAACAAGTATTTTGAAAGCTCACAAAACTCATTCGTTACGAAAAACAAAAAAAAAGTATGTGCATTGCAAATACGTATTTTCCATGTTTTCCAAGAATATAATTTTTTATATTTCCCAATGATTAATACACATTTCACAAGTCAAAGTAATTTATATTTTGTAGATTAAACCATATTTTACAACTCAGAATAACTAAAAAATAGATATAATTTAAGTACTAATCACATGATCAATCAGATTGGTTATCTTCATCGTCACTTCATTCATATGCCCTAGTCTCACGAGAAACTTTTTAATCTTTTAATCATATCTCTAATGACTTCAAACCGGGCATCAATATTAATATCATAAAATTATAGCAATACATATTTATTGCTAACACCCGAATGTAACGAGTAAAGTCGATTACACAGTGTGTAACTAGTGATTTTAACATCTCCCAATTTTCTTATATAGATTTTCTTTTACACAAAATGACAAGCATATTGAACCGATATATACTACAAAGTTGATATATTTTTCAAATTAACACATCAGAATCAATCAACCACAAACTATGCGTCATGGTATTTTATACTACGGTAACTATCATTCTCAAATAATTATATTCAAGTAGATCTCAAGTCATAAAACAATTATTTTAAATCTAAAACTAATATTCGAATTAGGGTTGTACTTATAGTTGGAATAGTTTAGTGATAGAGTGATCGGCATTCACCCATATATAAAGGACAAGCGGAAAAAGATTATAGCTAATTTTGCATCGCCTAATGAAATCAACCTTGTTGGTCAATGGCTAATGCGACAAATGATGGAAAAATCAGGTTTAGAATGAATATTTTGCATGTCTAATCACATTAGAGCATGTTTCGTAAGTCACGGTTAACTACATGTTTCATAATTCCATATATAGTTCATAAGTCCTAGTTAACTTTTTCTTTCGCATTTTGAGGTTAACTTTATATTTTACTAATCTTGGTTTGATTCCACATATTTCACAATTTTATTATGAGAGTTTTTCGCTACTATAGTACCAAATTATTTTTTAAACCATATATAACTATATGTTTTAGAATATTCTAAAACTATGTTTCACAATCTTGTTATAGTAATATTTTAAAAAACATGTTTTGTAATTCTTGGTTAACCATAGGTTCCACAGTAGTAAACTATGTTTTACAACTATAGTTACAACTTATTTTTTAAGTCTTGGTTACTTTTATGTTTGACAATTCTAGTAATCACATGGTTCGTAAATTATCATATTGTAATATAAAATATAACGGTACGTACGTAACATATAATATTCTTAGTACACAACTAAAAAACACCAAATACAACAACAAAATATACCACACGAATTACTATAAATACATGTATGAAATATTATATTGATGAATGAACGCAACATAAAGTTTATCATAATTTCCCTGGAAGTATCAATGGGTCATATAAATTATTTAGAGAGCAAATCTCAACTATTGAGTCCCTATATTTTGACGATCGTCAAGGGTGGGGTTTAAATTCGACCTAGCCCATTTCGTGTATCAATTTGGCATAATTCGAAGTTAATGGTTATGACATTTGGAGACTGCATGCCTTATATGATCATCTAGTAAATGAAACAAATACCCCTTTTAATTTGGCCGCTTCACTCGTACATAGTTGTCGTATACTTCTATTTTACTTTTAGGAGCTTCTTTCTTAAAGAAACAATCAAAATTCCTTATATGTGTTCATACTAATTAACGACTCAATCATAATAATAAGGTTGTACATGATCTAGTTTAGCAATATTTTTGGTACCATGTTATTACATGAAAATAAAGTGTCACGGATATCTAAACAAGGCTAAAACACAACCTGATAAAATATTAAACATATTAAATTAATAGGTTTATGTTTCATAACTTTTTTCTTATCATTTTGAAAATTATCAACTTCTAATTTTATAAATAATGTTTTTTAAATACATTTTTTCTAATTTTGGAAATTAATGTCTTATAATTATAAAAATTATGTTTATTTAATTTTAAAATGCATTTCATATAATTTCATATATTAAGTCAGACTCCATCATATGACTCATCATAATCTCTATTTAGTTTTCGATCTAGAGTTGTAATCAACGCAGAACATATCCCGCATGTCTATGGATGTCATCTCACCATATAATTCATGTGTGTGATGGGACGTAAAATTAGGAATCGGTTGATAATCCATGTATATATCATAGTTGGAAAACCACACATGCTCTTTGTTATGTGTTACAAAGCTTCGGTCAAATGATTGAGAATATGCGATAGTACGTAAACACCTCATGCATATGATCTTATATCATCAATATATTCAAGGAATATCGCATACTTAGGTTTGATGTATATTTTTTTTGTCAAAAATATATTGCATCTGAACAAATACAACTAATACACGTACGTCACATTCTCCACATTATCATCGGTAAGGTAGAGGTTGTTGTTTTAATGTCTATGATTGTTAAACATTATGCGTAGATAATTCAAATTGATTCCAACATCTTTGTATTTTCCAATCTCCTCAAATAATTCTTCATACACATATTATCCAAATGATTGATAATATCCAAAACTTTCACAATATTACCGGTAACCCTCAATAGTGCGCGCATCATCTAACGTGATGTTCATTTCACCGAATCAAAATGAAATGTATTGTTCTTTACATCTCACCTCTCTATGAACACTTCTGCAATGGGAGGGTGGTTTACACTGAAATTAGCCAAATGATTAATAAACATCCGAAATAGTATTATATCCAAATAGACATGAGCCCACCTGTGATGTACAAAACTTTAGACGATCTCACATCGATATAATGATTTTATAAGAGTATGATTCTCTTATACGATAAAAAAAAATTAAAAATTACATATGTTAGAATACATTTTGCAAGTTTAATATATCATGTTTTGTAAGTCATTATACAATGTTGCCTAGCATAATATTTTGTAAAGTAATATTTATATATTTCACAAATTTACCATACCGAGTTTAATATATGATTTTCCACAATAACATTTTTACACCATATTTTGCAACATGATATTTTACAAGAAACATTTGTTATACTTCACATGAATATATAAAGACATATATAATTATATGTTCCGAAAATGTAACATGTTATGTTTAACACATCTAAAATTTAGTTTTTGTATTATCTCCTTCAGTATGATAAATCTATTTCAAAACTCGAAAATAACTAAAGTATCTAATCATGGGAAATATATCTTATGTTTTTAAGATATTCTTATGTCCGCATCATTGAACGAAGCTCTTGTGCTTTGGAGTGAAATATCAATTTCTTCAACTTGCGTCGGTGTCAAGTTTTTTCACTTGAACAGTCTAGTACGATCCCTCAACCCGATCATTAAGATAAAAACAATATTTCAACAATTAAAACAATCAAACATATTTAGATTAGTAAAAAAAACTATTTATTATCGTTTCACAAATTTGTGAAATTTTAGATTTCTCATACTATAAATTTACGTTCGCAATATTTTTATTTCACGTTTCGCAACTTATTATATGAAGTTTTGCAATTTGTTAATACTAAATTCTTTTGCAATTTGTTAATACTAAATTCTAAAAATGTTGCCATAGACTATATAGTATTAGTAGCAAAATGATAAAGTATTAGTAGCAAAATGATAAAATAATCTTCTAATGTTAATATTTTGCCAAAATGTTTTACTATAACTCTAAAACTAAAAGGGAAATACAATAAATACATAGTTAAAAGGGTCATAAGAAATTTGTCAAAGTTTTAACAAAATAAGAATAACATTTACACTATGTCGTGAAATGTGTATACAATTCATCAGGTTAGATTTGGTCAAACACTATATAAAATTCTTCATAAATTTTAAAAAAAAAATGCACTAATTCGTCAAACTCTCGTGTATTCCTTTTATATTTGTAAAACGTGGCATACCGACGTTGCAAAGAAAAATATATTCACAAAAACACGTATTATTTTGATTTCACAATTTAAAATACTGTATCACAACGCACAATTCTAATACATGATTACTTAACATACTAATATATAGGTTATAAGAAACGTACTCAACATTTTATCCGATTGTGCATACAATCTCTGACAACATGATTATACTACATTTTATAAATTATGTTATAAATAAAAATTAGTTAGAATACGAATACGAATACGAATTAATAAGGCACTTTGTGTCAAAATTCATCTATCTTCCTCCGTACTATTCTAATGCGAACAGTAGTAATAACCATTCTAATTTAACATCATTATATTCCTATATAGATTCATAACTCATTTTCAAAACTATAACTCATTTTCAAAACCGAACAAAATCAACATAATTTAAAATCAATCCAATAAATAAATAAAATTTGATCTTAAATTTAATATAAAAATAAAATCAAAATCCTTACTTAGTTAAAAGAATAAAAAAAAAGATTAACTGTATTTATTCCCCAAAATTAGAGGTTCATTTATGGGGAGAATCAAGTCCTAATTTGTTATAATTAGTCAAGATAGTCTATGGTATTTTAGGGTTTCCAACTTTTAAATTTAAAAAATAAAAATATAATACGAAACCTAACAAAAAAAGAGAAATAGATTTATGCACAATCGTATTATCAGTTGCTATATTTATATACAGTAAATTATATATAGTAGTTTTGTTTAAAATTTTGACTTGTTTAACACTATTCCAACGGTTTTAAAATAAGAGGCTTTTATTGTTCTCCACACAAATACTAAATAAAACAATAATTGCTTTTAAAAATAAAAACAAATTAAATGCGAAAGATCAAATTAATAACTTAATGCATTTATATAAATTGATAGAAACTATAATATATTTAGTTAAAGTAAAAAGAAACAAAAGGTCTACTATTTTGAACTAAAAGGAGTAATATCTCTTAGTAAACGAACTTTTCTTTTTGCCGGTCCCATTTTTTAATTTTGCTTCTTCACGCGTTTCAGTGAACCCGTGAATATTTCTTCTAGATACTTTCGGTTTATTTTACACATCCTAAACTGTAGTGAATTACATTTTTATCATTTTTATTCAACTGATTATTTCATAACGTACCATTTAATTATAATATCCAAACCAAGATAAATAACAAGCATAGCTAACTATCAATAATCTGCCCTGCGGCTGCGGGCAAGATCAGCAGCTAAATTTTCATATCCTTCCACATACTCCAACAAATGTAAATGCGATGGATCATAAGCGATCACTAAGCGCAAGTACTTTATTGCTTCGGCGTTGCGACCTTGAGCGTACAGAGCACTGAGTTTAAAGAAAAACCATGATACTGTTATAAACGACACTTGCAAAACATAAAAATATCTGTTTGTTAAAGGTACTAACCTTGAAAGGTACATTAAACCGTTAAAGTAATGAGTTTTGCTCCGAGGGTCCTCAGGCTCTTTCATATTTGCAATTCTTTCAAAGTGGATTATTCCCGCTGCTACATTTCCCTGATATAGCCGACAGAATATCAAAAACCGGAAGGTGATTTAATACTATTAAATGAGAACTACTTGGCATTACCCATCTATTAACATGTACAATTTGGACAAGTCACAGCTTTCTCTATTTGAAAATTGATATGGACAAAATAGGATCGACTAAATCCTCTGTATTCAGAAGGTGTAAAAGCATGAAGTCGAATTTTCAATTGGCCACGTGGCTGAAACCTTCCAGAAGAAAGGAGCGGCAGCCATCATGCCCTCACTCCAGTATCAGATCAAGTTAAGCTATGAAAACCAGCACTTTACAATTGTACTCCTCGTATAGGAGAAATTACATATTTGTCCTGTACTATTTGGGATCCATTATAAATTAGTCTACTGACAATCTGACATCAATATTAAGGATCTAGTTTTTTCTAACTCTGGATAATTTTTATACTATCAAACTTAAGCTTGAGAGTGATCTTCAGTTTTACCTGTCGTACATATGCAGCACCAGCCCATTGAGATGCCAGAATTAAAAGATCGACATCCTCAACTTTTGTGGGATTCCTGGTAAGCAGCTGTATGAAGTGAGAGACCATATTTCTGCTCAGTCATACGAGAATAAAATAACTACAAAATAAGGCACAAAAAGCATTATGGAGTCTCGAAATCAATACCTTGGAGATGCCACTTTCTAGGCATTCGACAGCCTCCCTCAACATTACTTTCTGCAATAAAGTCTGCCCCATAACTACCAAAGCTCTTACGTATTCAGGATCTTTGTCAAGTGCCAAACTGAAAAAAAAAGAATCATGGATGAATTCTAGTAGTCGACAGGCTTAAAATTAAATCTGCTCAATAGAGATGATCTAGAAGAGGGGCTAACCGCAGTAGAATAAGCGCATTATCATGATGCCCTTTCGATGAGAGTTGAACTGATATCTGCAAGCAAGCACAATACATTGATATCCGCAAAAAGTTTTACTATGATATAAATTAATGTATCAGGTTTACATTCTTGAGCACTCACCGCAAGCAGTTCTTGGGGTGTTAAGTTTTCTGCTTGAATTGTTTGCGTCGAATCGGAAGCTTCTATACTAGTTGTTTCAGCCGAAGTGTCACTCTCTTTGATTGGTGGTAAACCCAATTTCGCTCGCACAGCAGGATGTTTGATGCCATATATCTAAAATATTAATGCATTGTGTGAGAAATGAGAAGTGATTTTTTATTTAAATATGAAAAATGAACTCCCCAGTAGTAGAGCATTGGATTTACACAACAAACCTAACACGGATTAATTAACTAGTACTAATATATAAACCATAAGATCTGCCTAGGTATAAGCAGGTCACAATTATATACACTAGATCTCTATTAGGTCCTTGAATGCAGTTAGAAGTCCTAGGTTTATCATTGTGACTCGAAAAAGTATTATTCATTGGCACAATGTTTAAGACAAGTAAGTCAACGAGCTACAAAGCACGTGTATCAATAGTTAGATAGCAATCTTGAACAAGCAAACTGGATTTGGTTTACCCCTGACATTCCACAGGTATATGATCCAAAAATATAATGCCAATTCCACTAGCTCATATGAAATCGCATTATTCTGTCATCGCATTTCAATTCAAATTCATAGAATCTACTGTCTAATAAGACTAAGAATTAGGGATACACTAAAGGAAAGAACAGTGAAGAGAGTATTAAAGCAATAGGTCCACACTAGACATTTCAAATCTTTCAAACGACCCCTATAAAAGAGACGATCGGTAAAATTAAACTAAAAGAAAGAAGACTTGGTAAAGTAATAATAAAAATGCCTTATCGAAGTATCATAGGAAATTTACTTAAATGACAAACCTGAATGGCAGTTAAAGAGCTATTTGTGGCCCAATAGATCAGACTTCCCTGCAAACCATTCAAGACTTAAGACAGTCGGGCTTTGCACAAAAAGAATTTCAATGAGAAACAATGTAGTGGGGGACAAAAAGTGAGAGAATGACAATCCAACATAAAGAAACTAGCTACATGTATTAGGAATTACATCATTATCTCATTAAAATGAGATCCTCTTCATGTAACGTAATAGTCGCGACTTAAGTTTGGATCAACCGTGTTTTCGTGGAGAGAAAACGATATCAATAAGATAGGAGCCAGCATACATCAACTGATTGTTTAAAGTAATTCTGGAGCCACTATACTTACATCAATGGTGTAAGTGTCAACAACCGAACAATTCATGTAATGCTTAAAGTTAGATTTAAGGACCACTACTATTAGAAGTCTGCACTGCTAAATACCTAACGAAAAAATGAGAGCTAAGAAACTAGGTCAGTATACAAGTAGAATAATATTCCTTATAGTTTCAAAGGGGTAACAGTTGCATTGTTTAAACTAACAGATTAAAAGTTTTACAAACAACCATATTAACACATCAATGATGAAGGAGCAATGTGGGATTCTAAAGGGGGCAATGGGCACAATTATATCTTAAATGATTAGCCAAAATATATGAATTCTGAGTACTTGTTTACTGCCAAACTTGCAACTAGCAAAAATTAGGACAGAACTCAGCATTCTCCTAGATAAAATTAATATGTATTTATTTAGGGACAATTGGATTATAGTTAGAAAATATATTGCGAAGAATTTAACTAAAAGAATTAGTATACAAGACAATAAAGAATCGAATATAATATACCTCTCTTCAAAGAGATGTGGTGATAAAATGTTAAGTTACCTGCGGAATACAATAGCCAATGAGAAACAATGGTAGAGTCAGAAGATCCAAATACAACTTGTAATACTGCAAAAAGAACTTGTATTGTGAGATATAAAAATATTATAAGAGAAGGAAAAAATATAAGAGAAAGTTCTACATCATCCAAAAAACTATCAAGATTTTAAGTAATAATACTCCAGCCAACCAAAAGTTAAATAATACTGTCGATTAAGAGCTAACTGACTCACTTTTAATAACGGGCCAAATAGTCCATTGTTTTTCTGAAGTGAGATATCTCCAAAAGAAATCTGCAAAGAATAAAGTATAAAATCTTTAGTTAGCTTGACAATATTCCTAAATAAGCCATCAACATGGGCAACTAGTATATTACGCAATCAGCACTTGTTGAAAGAGTCAGATACATTAATAACGATACGAGAAATCGGAAATTTAAGTGCGACATCAGTTCCACAAATTTTGAAGAGAGCCACAGTTATTAACTTAATACAGCATCTGAAACCAATTTTTAACAATTTGCTCAGCATACTATAACAAGTATGATTACCTCAATAAAATAGCAATCATAACAATAATATAGGATAAATTAGAAATGTGATGAAATATAACCAATAAATAATTAATATAGGATAAATTAGAAATGTGATGAAATATAACCAATAAATAATTAATCTATCAATTCGAATACTCACGAAATACGCTATGCTCCTGTTGAACAAATCCTTTTTTTTAATATGCATAGCGGCCTAAGGTTCTAGCCAATTGATGCAACACCTAAATGCAATCAGTACAATATCCATGATGCAGTCGGTCCTTCACCTGTAAATTCCATTTTTACGGGTATAAAATGAAACCTTTGTTTCTAATATAACTGCCGAACTGACTCTTTTGAAATTGAGATCCTTCAAGTAGAGAAAGTAGATTATTAAAGCTGCGAAGTAGGAATGTATTCAAGCTATAACCAAATTGTCAGGGATACTTAGACTAAAGAGTAGCAATTAAAATAAACAGAAATACAATTAAGTCTGATTAATAAGTTTATAGTTACACTATAAAACAACGGTGGCACACTTGTTTCAACTTCTGTCAACTGTAGACCACTTAAGGAATTATTGTTCCTCTGTCAATTGATATCAGTACCAAAAATCAGTAAAGTCCAGTATAAAGTTGAGGTCAATACCTGTACATTAATGTAGTGCAAAGCTGCAATGGTGATTGGAAAGACAGGGCCCCAAACACCCTGTGGAAATTCAGTTAAATTCTGGAACCATAGAGCACCGCCCTGATTACATTAAATTAAATTGCTCAAATTAATCCAAGCAACACCTAATATATGTGGAAAAAGGCTTTGCATAGTTGACATTTATTGGAATAAACCAAAAAGTGGTCAATATTTTCTTGTGTTACAGAGCCTGATAGTTTCAAAAATAAGAAAGCAACCAAACCCTAGGAACCACATTACTTCATCCAAACTAAACCAATTAAATAGTCAGACATATTATTAGATAGAAATATAATGAGAATGAGCCATTCTTACAAACAATAAGGAACTAGTATGTGTGCCATTGTTATAACACAAGTAGAATCTACAAACTAGAACATTAAGTCAAGATTGCTTTTCATCTTGATAAGGACTAAAATAAATAGTCATAAGCGTATGAAAGTTAACTAGACAGCATTTTTACAATTATGACTTCTTATAAAGAGGAGAGATTAAACAAGTCTAGTATTTTCCTAGCTTAAAGAAGAAGAATAGCAAGCCAGCCACGTGCATCCTCACATAGTGGCAAAATTTGAATCAACTATCTCGTTTGTGTTTTTTGTGTTTAGGTGATTGTTATGATACGCTATTCATCAGCTAATGGCATTCTACTAGCCACTTATTTAACGCGGAGGCAAATTGTTTGAAATTATCAGACTAGTTTCATAATTAAGCATAATACAAGACTACTTACAAGTCAATATGTAAGAAATCTACTTCATATATGACCTGCCACAATCAATCATTCACGATTCGGAATCTCTATAGCCTTCTAACATTCACAATTTGCATTCTCAACTACTGTCTCAAGTGTGTAGAAGTATCTCATTTGTGTTCTCCAGAGGAGACAAGAGTTGCATGTCTACCTAAGGATGTTTCACTTACACAATCAAATCCAGGATGATTATTCAGACACATTCTACGGACAGTATTCATCACAACAAGGAAGCATGGAACCTGCGCAGAATAGGGAAGTGAAAACATCATCAATAACCCTGAAAATGCTAAAAGTTAATCTGTATCCATTAAAAATAATAAATAAATCCTCATCTAGATAAGAGTACATGACTTCACAATATTCTATTTAACTAAATTATCCACCATCGCACCATTTCTTTTTTGTGCTTCTACATTTACGCTTCATATTCATCCCGCCTGAATTTAATGCAAGTAACACCAATATCTATGGAAAATCATCTCTTACAAAGTACACATGGTCATCCAGCTAATATTCAACTAGCAAGTACTTGGCTCATAATAAACTAGCTATCACATATGAGAACGTTAACAGATTAAACGGGGAGTATAACAGGAGGTATGGTACAATCACCTATGTTTCTGATTATAAGAAAGATTAAATTAAAAACTGTTCCAACCATTAGTTTTCAAGCATCTGATTATCATGGTATACATAATCTTCTGTATCTGCCAGTCAACTAATTAATGCCAGTGCACAAGAAAAAAAAATATGTAGAAGAAAGATCCATCATCAGTTTAAGAGCTCAAAGAAAAGACAAGCATGGACTTTTGCTCTAAACAGCATTCTCCTACATCGCAATACAATGCATGTCACTAATCAATACATAGCTAACCATTCAAACTTCAATAATGTCAATTCCTGGTATTCCAAATTTATATTAGTTTATTTTACGAAGATAATGTGCTTGAAATTGCAGGTGAGCCAATTATTTATATCACTTGTACACAAATATATTTATGTCTAAAATTGCAGCGGATGTTTATGCACACAGGCGACAGACACTGAATTGAAGAAGAACTTTACCTAAAAATAAGAGTCAGATGGAAGAATTACCTGGATCGAAAAGTATGCCAAACCCCATAAAAATGATGGGCATCCGATTTCTTTCTTTTCTTTACGGAACAGAGAGAACTGGTCTTTAAAACTCGTTCCTGATAGTGGTGGTGGGATAGGAGGCGGCACTGTGAGAACATTAACAGTAAGTTTTGCATCAACACATAGCAAGACAGAAGGAAATCCTCACCAAAAATGCCACAAAAGGAAGAATTACACATGCAAATGGACGCCATCATTCCCAAAGGTCAGTTCCGAGTACATTTCAAATACTAGGTTTTGGTGCTCAGACACTAAACCAGTATAAAAAGAGATAACGTCCTAAACAGCAGTTGAGCTCGCAAGCTAAAAGCAGATGAATTCGGATCGAAAGCAGTAGAGAGCGAATTGTAGGTATGTGAGAATTAAAGGGAGGAAAAACACAGAAGGTGCAAACTCACATTCAGGAAGAGATTCTGCAATCTCTTTGGTCTTCTGAAGTTGCAAATTCAATAAAGGCAACAATGCAATTTTGATCACTGCAGTAATGGAAGCAATCACTACCCACCTGTAGAATCACTTGGAAGAACTTAACATGTCAATAAAGCTTCTAAACATCAATAAGGCCTATAGGCACAACAGCCGAAGAAAGAGCTTACTGGCAACTATAAAATTGATTAACTGTAACACAGACATTCCACGAAGAAAAACTCACCAAGGCAAGCCAGTGAGATGATGGTACTCGTCAAGAACACGTATAAGGGCTTGAACAGGCCAATACAGCTCACCACCACTACTACTATTGATCACTCCATCAACAACTCCATTGACTCCTAAATCCCCTGAACCCAATTTCGTCACTGAGTCAATACGGGACTCACCATCGGACCAGATTCGCTCTGGTGGAGTATCGTCCGAATGTACAGAAAAGAAGCGGGAGAAAGGAGAGTAGTACGGCGAGAATAAGCTTGGCGGTGGGTAGTTGGTGTGTGCTGAGTGAGAATTGCAATCGGGGAGGAGATGAATGATAGACGAAGAAGAAGATAGAGGTCGAGAGCAGCGACGACGTAAGTGAGAGAGGAGGAGCCTTGAAGTCGCCATTAATTCACAGGAGCATTGGGCGAGATGAAGGGTGACTTGGGCTGAACCAAATTTTTATACCCACCGTTACGTTTGTGACCTTCCTTCTTTATTTCGTTAAAATTAATGCTGAACAAAAAAAATTGTTTTCTTAACCTGTGTCTGTTAACCTGTGTCTGTGTCTACGAATTAGCAATTCATGCAAAGTTAATGGTGAGTTGCACTATTTCTTTTTTAATTTAATACAATAATAAAAACTTATGTCACTATTTATTGAAAAAATATACATATAATATAATAACATAAAATTATAAAATATAATTAAACACTATAATTATGTTTGATTTAAACTAAATCGAACAACAAATTATACGCTTAAGTCAAAAGAATTTGGTAGGGTCGTTGGGTTGTGATGAAGACGTGCTGATATCGACAGACAGAAAATGTTAGATGCTACCGCAAACTTGTCAAGATTATACTGAGTTGAGTCTGCGATAACAGATAACAAAAGCAAATTGAACTGTGATATTACGTGTATTGAATTGTGATACCACGTGTCGCAGTTATAATCATAGCATATTTGATAATTAATTTTTTAATCTTCATCTCATTTAAATTAAACATAACCAAAAAGTTACATTAAATATAATTATAAAATTATAAATAAGAAATTACTAAATTATATATATATATATAATACTCATCATTTAAAATTCGAAGTTAAAATATTTCAATAAAAAAATATGAAATAGCATTATTCTAATTTTTCTTTTTTTATTTAAAAAATTATATTAAAAACCAACAAAAGCCAAAAGTATAAGGGCCTATCTTTAGACCTAAAACATTTGAGCGGTAAAGAGGAGTTGAATTTTTCAATTCCCTCCAAAATAAAGAAAAAACAGAGTTCAAAAATAACAATCTTCAAAACTTTTATCTGCTATAATTTTCTTAGTCCATCTCCGAATAGAAAATCTTCTCCAATACTTCAAGTTTTTTCAACTCCTAAGCTCCCACTAGGCCAGATCGAGTTTGAAGCCTGTTCAAGAATGTTCCTGCAAACAGAACTTGTGCTTAAGAATTTTAAAGAATCAATGATTACAATCCGCTGAGATAAGATATTGCGTTAAGAGTTGTCTCTTATGTATCTGATTTTTTTACTTTTAATGAGGATAATAGCTTTGAGTGAGCAGGGGTGGTGTTTGAGTCGAAGGAAAATTTCATTTTGTATTTTCTTGTCCATTTTGACAACCAGTCAGCTGCAGTGTTTTGAATGCGGTTGATGTGCTTGATTGTCATGGATGGCTTGATTAGATCTCTACAGCGCTGAAGAACACTACCAATGAGACTTAAGAAGTTTCCAGTTTCAAGCATAGTAATCAAGATCTCAGAGTCTGTTTCCAGGTCAACATTAAGAAAACCATTAAGGTTACAGATGGCAAGGGCATCAAGGAAGGCTAAAGCTTTAGCGTGAAGATGGAGGAGTTTTCCATAAAGAATATCGTGCATTGAAAGTAAAGACATTTCACTGTTTCTGACGACAATACTACCAGTTGAATCTCCATTGTGTAATGTGGAACCATAGGTGTTAACTTTAATTCTATCAGCATTCGGGGGAGCCAAAAATTGATGGAGGGAGGCTTGGCAAAATTAGGACGCGACCAGCAGCCTAAGTATTTGGGAGCTTTATAGAATGGACGTCATATATTGTTTGAGAGCAGGTTAGCTTTATCTAATCTCTAAATAATGTAATTAACATAGTTGATAGTAGTAGAGGGCTCAGCAGTTTTGCTTTTGCTCTTAGATTTGTTTATGAGGCTCCATATAACCCAGCAAACAATAAAGGAATGATAGAGCAAATATTAATGTTTTTGTTGATGAACCATAACCATATTCAAAGCATATGCGGAATTTTCATGAATCTGCCTATTTGTATCTTGAAAACAGAAGCATATTGACACCATACATTCCAAGCAAGCTTGCAATCTACAAAATAGATGATTTAAGCTTTCTTGATTGCTAACTGGCATTTTGGAAACAAGGCTAATGTGTCTTATTTGCATAACATCATCAGTAGGAAGCCATCTGAGAAGAATCCTCCAAGTAATGAATGAGCACTTACGAGGTACGATGTTATTCTAGATTTTGATGAAAATGTTTGATTTGTTGTGTTTAGGTCTAGTTTAATTCAACGTATCTTTAGTGTTAAAACTGTCGTTTTTTGACAAAGTTCGGTTAGGAGTATCTCTGAGGTCTTTTCTTATAGAGTGCTTCCTAGTAAGAGCCATTTCATTAGAGGACAGAACAGAACTAAGCTTGTGGACATTCCAGGAACTTTGATCCCAGTAGTTGATGACTTGGTCAGTTCTCATCTCAGGATTAGGAGGGAGATTTTCAAGCATTACAAAGGGATGGTCTTTAATCCAAGAATCAATCCAAAAATTTATATCACCAGTGTCAATGTTCTATCGAATGAATGTTTCAGTTTTACCTTTGATTTAAACCAGTCTTTTCTAAACTTTAGAGCTCTTTTTAGGATTGAATTCAGCTAGTAAGGGATGAGTGTTCTTGCAATAGATAATATAGGTGAATCTGGCCCACAAAAATGTATTATTTTTGAATTTGAGCCAGAGATTGCAAGGCACGGTATCTTGTACGTCCTTCAAACTTCTAACATTCAAGCCTCCTTCTTGAAAAGGCTTGCGAATCTTGTTCCATCTGCTCCAATAAATTCTAGTATTGTCTTGATTAAAACCCCAAAGAAAAGAGTTGATTTTTTTTCAATTCTGTCAATAATGAGAGAAGGAATCATATTGTTTTGAATCTATTAACTTGGGATGGGCATAAGGACAATGTTGATTAAATTCAGCCTGCCAGCAAACGAGATATTTTTATCATCCCATTCCCTTATTTTAGCTCTAATATTACTGATTAAGCCTTCGTAGTTGTTACTCTAGTTATTTCTATTCATACTCACACCCAAGTAAACTACACGAAGATTTTCATTCTTAAAACCAGTGTCAGCAACAATAGTGGTGATCTTGTTAGCGGGAAAGTTAGTAGCAGTTATGACAGATGTTTTGTTCTTGTTTATTATTTGGTCAGAAACATCTTGTTATTCCTGCAAGAATTTACTTAAAATTGTTATATCATAGTTAGATGCGTTAGAGAAAATTAAGATGTCGTCTGCGAACGCAATAGAAGGAACACAAATATTACTTCATGTTTTGTATTGTATAGATTTGTTATTATAGAACAGGAGACTGAGACCTCTTAATAAAGTTTCATCAACAATGATAAAGAGGCAAGGAGACAAAATGACTCATTGTCTTAAACCCCTGTTAACTTTAAAATATCCCACTGCATTACCATTTATTAGGATAAAAGCTTTAACGTTTCCTATAATAACATATATTAGGTTAACAAAAGAGTTGCAGAAACCAAAGGTAGTAAAAACTTTTTAAGATAGCTATGTGACATTCTGTCAAAGGCCTTGGCCATATCAACCTTGACAAGAATGTTCCCATCCTTACCTTTTTTTTTTATTTAAGTCAAATATCATTTCATTGGCTAGCAATATGTTATCTTGTATTGATCTGTTTGAGACGAAAGCACCTTGATTTTCAGAGATAATTTTAGGTAATAAGTTGACCATTCTATTGCTTATAAGTTTAGAAATTATTCTATTGAACATAGAATAGAGGCTAATAGGTCTATACTTTTTCCAACTCGAAGGCTGGTAAGTTTTAGGAATAAGACATAAACATGTGGCTAGAATCCCTTGAAGAAGAGGTAAGTTATTGAAGAAAGAAACCACAGCTTCTTTAAGGTCTGTTTTGATGATATGCCAGCAACTAATGTAGATTGAAGCCATCTATGCCTGCAGCACTCGCAGAGTTAAGGCCTTTAATTGCTTGTAATATTTCTTCTTCATTAGGCTATTTCATAAGATTGATATTGTCCTACACATTCACAATGTTAGGAATGACATTAAATATATAACTATTGAAAAGATTAGCTTCAGTCTCTTAATTAGGATAACGATTAGAAGCCAGAGTATTTTTAAAGAACATTTTAGCAGATTTGCTGATCGGGGAATCTTCAGTGATCCAGATAGAGTTTTCTCTGATTTTTTTAATTCGGTTCACTCTTCTTCTCCTTTTGACAAAATTTTGAAAAATCTTCGTGTTTCCATCCCCATCATTGATCCAGTTAGAGAATATATTTTGATACCAATATTTTTCTTCTTGAGCCAGAGCCTTATGAAGAATTTTATTATCCTTATCCCAATTACTTTTGTTAAGATCGGTGTTTTCCATCATGTAAGTTTATTCCATTTTGTTAACATATTCCTCAACTTTCTTGACATTATCAAACACATTCCCAAACACAGAGATATTCCACTCTTTCAAAGATATTTTGAGTCTCTTAAGCTTGTTCCAGAACCTTTTTGATGGAGTATCCTGCATTTTAGTAACCCAATTAGTTTCTACAAAAGGCATAAAATCCTCACTTAAACACCACATGCTCAAAACATTGAAACAAGATTTAGTCTTTAAGTTATCATTTGAAATAGACACAAGAAGAGGCATGTGATCGAAGCATGTTTTAGGTAGATGCTTGACACGGGTTTTCTGAAAGTAAATTGTCCAATCAGAGTTAATAAGAACTCTATCTAATCGTTTTCAGTTACCTTTGTTTGTCCACGTGAATTTGCTTCCCATATAGCATGCATCCTCCAAGTTGCTCTGGTAGATAGCTTCATTTAAATCTTCAAACCTTCTAATACAGTAGTGAGTGCAACCCTTTTGTTCACTTGGATTAGTAATGGAGTTGAAATCTCCAAGGACAATCAATTTTTTTACTGTAGAAGAAATATTAATGAGGGAAGCCCATAGATCTTTTCTGTATTTCCTTTGGCATTTAGATAAACAGAAGTGATATAGAAAGGTTTGCTGAGATTAACATAGTTTACTTCAGTATGAATCAACTGAGGATTGTCTTCAATGATTTCAATATTGAACCAGTTGTTCCATAGAATCCAATTTTTGCTTGTGTAGTTAGAGTAGTAATTAGAGAAGCCAATTTTAGCAGCTAAGGTAATGATCTGATCAGAAGAAACCATTGGCTCTTGAATGGTGACAAAGCTGACTTTTTCTTTATAGATGGTGTTCTTGATTCTTCTCAAAAAAGAATTATTAGCAACACCCCTTATATTCCAACTAAGAATGTTGATCATTATTAGAGTTGGAAGAGGTTTTCTTTTTGGCTCCAGTGATGGGCTTGTATATAGTTTTAACTTTTTTACTTCTGAATTTTGTTGCCTTCAAACGTTTATTTAAAACATCATTAAAGCTTCTATTTGTATCTTTATTTTTCAGAACTGGAGAAGGAGGGAGGCTGCCAAAATTGTTGTGGTTGGGAGTATAATTTCCAGGGTTGTTAATGTTCAAGTCTCGATCTTTATTCTTCATGTATTCTTTTGGCAGGCTTCTAATGGCTTCAATCGTTTCTTCACTTTTCTCATCAGGTATTTGTATAGGTTGAAGTTTGCTATTAACTTTTCCATCATGATATTTTTTCATATCTGCTTCTTGATCAGTATTTTTGTTTAGCACAGCTATAGGATTTGGACTTTAGTAAGATTTCCATTTTTAACAAAATAATAATATTGCATTTCATTTGCCTTCAGCAGATGTTGCTCAGTGTCACGGTGTTGAATTGTTTCAGGTAAGTCATCTTTAGTCTTATAAACTTTCTTTCTGAATTTTTCTTCCTCATGACCTATATGTTTGCAGTAGTTACAATAAGCTGGAACATTTTTATAACTTATTTTTATCCAACATCCTTCATTTGGCCCACATCCTACCTAGACGTCATGTTTGAGACCTTGAGTTATGTCCAGTTCAATAAGAGCATAACAAGCATTGAATAATGCTTTATTCTTGTGTGGAATCCATCATTTGAGTGGTTCACTTATGGTTTTAGCAATTGAGGTTATAATCTGATCATTGTACATATAGTATGGGATCTTCTCCATTTTGATCCATACATGAACTATAGGATTTTCAATTCTTGGATTGAAGTTTGGGCTCCATCTAAGAATATGCATCATCTTGTCTCCTACTATCCATATGGGTCTCATTCATATTTTGCACATATCTTCTGTATTCGAGAACTCTAAAAGCAAATGCCTTGAGTCCCAGTTGCTTATCTTGATTTCACCAACAAACTTTCTCTCTTGAATGAAGTTGTTTAGATTCTGCTTTTTGGGAATTCCTTGAGAGAACTTAGCAATTAGAGAGTGTTTGCTTGTTTTTTCCAAAATTTCTTTAGTTTCCTTACTGAATTGAATTGATATATAGAATTGATGGTAGTTTATACTGGTAGGGGCGATATTTTCCCAGGATGAGGTTGTATTTGGTTCTTTAAGAGCTCCAACAAAGGTTTTCCTTGGTTTTTCATTCCGAAATTTGGTATTGTTAAGAACTGGAAATTCTTCGCTTCTTTGATTTGTGTCGTTCGTGTTGTAGGAAGGCAGGCAAGCAAAGAATGGTGCAAGATATTATAGTTGGCGAGATTTCGTAGATGAAAAGAAGATTGGAGATGAAGTAAATAGAAGAACTCAAATTCTTGAAGTTCAAAAAAATTCATCCTCTGTTTTCTCGAGAGAAAACAAAAGCTTCATCTTCTGAGTTCAATTAAAATTATAGCACTATTTTAATTTATAATATTAAAATAGTAATAATAACTAATTAAAAAATTAGAACATATTTTATATGTATACGTAATTATATATAATTTATAATAATAAATTAATTTATAATAATAACTTACGAAATTAATATATTTTTAGTTGTTATATAAATACAAAGATTATATTATATTATATTATATTAATATCATGTTTAAATTAATATCAATATAAATATTTTAATGTCAAATATAATAAAACCTAAAATTTAACATTAATATATATAATTAGAACTTCGAAATTAGTTGTTATATTTCGTACTAAAAAATATGATATTTAAATAAATCAATTATGATATTATTAGAAGTATGATGTTTAAATCAATTACGATATTATTTAAGGGTGCTATTGATATCTTTTACTAATATCAATGGTTCAAGATAGAGATGAAAGTATATGATGTTAAATGAAAGTTGTAAAAAAGATGAGTAATTTTATTGTTTCAATTTTTTATAAATGAGCAAGATAAATTGGATGATGATATTATCATACAAGTATTAGTGACTCTTTAATGGCTTATTAATCAGATTTGATAATCCTTGTAATAGTTTCTTTTTCTACAATGTGTTAAACTTTATATAAAACCAATAGCTAGGTTTTGGTGAGTTTATCAAAAAATATAGAGTCATATAGTCTTTTATAATACAATCATTATGCAGCAGCTCCAGAGACGTCGGCATAATTTGCTGAACTTCGTTAACAATTCATTATCGTTCATGGCCAATAATATTTCATCAACATACAACACTAAATATATGAATTTACTCACAGTGAACTTTTGATATATACAATCCTCCACCGAATTTATCTTGAAACCAAATGAGACAATAACTTTAAATAATTTGAAGTACAATTGTCGAGACACTTTCTTAAGATCATAAATAGATGTATTTAGTTTGCATACCGTCGTTGGATTACCGAAGATAAAGTTTTTAGGCTGCACCGTATATATCGTTTCTTCGATGTCTCTATTAGAAAAGCGGTTTTTATATTCATTTGATGGAGCTCAAGGTCGAAATATGCATCTAATGCCATGATTATCCGAAAACAATCATTTGATGAAACTGGGGAGAAGGTTTTAATGAGGTGGAAAAGCAAAGAATACCATGATTTAACTTCGTCATACCTTTGGTTACCCTTTGGTGGAAAGCAAGACCATATCAGTAGGGATTTTCTCTGCCAAGATGGGGTCAGTTGGATCGGTCGAAGGTAGAGAAAGCACCAACTACTCTCATGTGTATCTTGAAGTTATGTCAGAATCAATCTCTTTACTGGATAACGGAATCAGATTCAAGAATCGATGTCGAAAGGGTAACATAAACTCTCCATCTTTGTTAGGTTGCCTATCGAATCTATGATGAGTGTGTGGCTTATTTTTATTTAAGAAATATTATTAATATTGACAACACAGATGGCAAGAAAAAGGGTGGGTGTTTATAATGTACATACTTATTTGTGGAACTCTTAATCAATTTAGATTAAAAAAATTGAGATTAATTGTTTAATTTGTAGATCTTAGTTGATGTAATGGGTCTTGGAAAAACTGAAGTCGATTGCATTAATTCTAACCTTATTAGGCCAAAAAAAACCCTGACAAAAAAAGAGAGTAATGGACACACAAGAGACATAGGTCATTATACCGTCACTATGTCAAAAGCTAAGGGTTGAACTCTTATTTTTTGTCCTATGACTTTGCTAAGCCAGTGGAACGTGGGTTCTTATACTACTTGCAAAAATTATAAATTCATCTTAAAATATTTGTTTATCAGTCATCACTTATGTATCAATTTTGATGCCAGAGAAATGTTAATAAAATATTTACTTTATTGCATGTTGTCGAAACTTCTTGATGAGCTGGAAACCTATTCTATGGCAGATACCATCTCCATATTAGTTTACTTTACTGCACTTCGTCTAAATTTTTGCTTGAATACTCAAATATATAACTTAAGCTATTTGTTTCGACAAAGAAGTCTCTTTGATATATTGAAGGTTGTTTCCAATTTTTCATTGATTGCTAGATCATTTAATGGAAAAACTGAGTCTGCAGGAAACATGATTCATGATGGTCCAGCCCTCGCGGCTTTCATGTCACATGTTTCAGACCTTGTGAAGTAAGTCTACAAATACTATTAGTGTACAAACAGTTCCTCTGACAATATTTTTTTTTAGTTGAAGTTGATAAGGTCTTTTTTTGTAGCAGACTTGTAGACTCAAGAGATATGGTGGAGCTTCAACTGAAGCAACTAGACCGTGAGATATGGTGGAGCTACAACTGGAGCAACTAGAATGTCGGTAGGATCAATGCTGACTCTTTTCAATTAGAAATTCTTTTATATAATATTTCGAGAATATATTTAGCTTCTCATTAGTGAGAGTCTTTATTGTTAATTGATTAGGTTGCTAGACTCAGGTTGCTCGTGGCTTGGGTTATATGGTAGTTCATTTATCTGTTTTGTATATTTTTCTCATGTCTTTAAATTTCATAATAGAAATTGAGCTGAACCTAGAGATATAAAAATTTGATCTTTAGCTAGGTTTGCCAGCCATATACTATATGAATTAGTATGACAAATAGTTTGCAGCTAGGTTTTTCATCCACTTAATTTGACCACGTGTTTGGTTAAATGTTATGTAGATTTTTTATTAAATCAACGAGGAAATTTGTGTTGATTTAACCCAGAAGGAGAGACATGTTATAATTAACCACAAACCCTTGTTTATTTCGAGTCTGTAATCCAAAACATTATTTCTGATCCCGTGATGAGACAGGTAAATAAAATGGCAATAACTACCATTACTTGAAGGTTATTTGTTTGTTTGTGACTAACTTGATATTGAATGTTGTTGCAGGCTCTATCAGACTTCTAAGATAATCCAAAAGTTGTTTAGGAACACATGAAGAACCCATGGTGAGGAACAACATCCAAAAACTAGTCAGTGCAGGTATATCCACATGAAGTAAAACAAAAAAAACTTGGAAGTTGGGTCAATATTGTACTTCTCATATTTTTATTGACAGTAGTGTAATGTTATTTGCAGATTTTTATTGCCATTACTTATCGACGAAAAAGAGTGCTTGTAAATTTTAAGTATCATGAACTTTTAAGCAATTCTTATAAGTTGAACATGACTAATAGATTCTTTACTTTGCTTTTGATCTTTTTTTTTAGATTTCATTGGCTGATAAGCCACTGTAAAGCAAATGTAAATATGAAAGAAAATATTTGTATTACCTTTTTGCTTGCTACAGTAATTAGACCAATGAATAAAAATTTATATTTTATATTTTCAAATTATAAAATATAGCTATATAGCAATGCGGTTTTTTTTTATAAAACATTTCATTAAATTTAACAAAGGATTTACAATGAATATCACAACAAATATTCAGTTCATTTTTTACAACTGGATGGCAATGAGGTTTACAACGACAGACACACTAACAGAACTAACCATTTCGATAAATTAGTGCCATGAAACCGCAACGAATCTTGAAACGATGTGACTTGATTCTACCCGGGTCAAATTTTGCAATGACACTTGTTGCAAGCCTGTGGCAAAAGACTTTCGGTGGCAACTGAGTTTGGTTAATTATCTCACTTAACACAACCGACGCTTCCGGTCTCCAACCCGTTGCAAAGTACTTTTTACAACGATGTTGAAACGATTTTCTTCGTTCTCAGACCGTTGTAAAAACCAGTTTGTCCAGTAGTGGTTGTTCCATAGGTATCAGAATTTTGAATAACCTAGAAGCTATAATGCTAGCTAACAAAGTAAACCATGCATTAGAGTTTAGTTGGTTTGAGAATAGTTTGACAAACTTCTGCAGCCACAATGACTGGTTTGATACCTCAAACCACACAACAAATTATGTTGTCATGATGGACAATGCAATAAGTGTTTGTTTTGTAATTTTCCAAGATATTACACCCCATCCAATAAGAATATGTTTCTCAAAGTGATATTCAATGTGTCCATGCATCTACCAAAATTTGAGTCAGAATACACAATGGTCTCCAACCTATCGAACTTTATATATGTCAACATGTTCCCTTTCGTTCTTTGTATGTAACAAAATACCTTTTTCACTACCTTACAATGGTCCATGCATGAGTTACTTACATACTTTCCCAATTTTTCATAGCAAATGCAATTTTTGGTATTGTTCAAACTTGAACCTACATTATACTCCCAATGGTTGAAACATAAGTGGTTGTTTTCATTTCCTCAATCTCAATAATTATCTTTGGACAATGAACCACACTTATTATATCATCATTTTCTATAGAAGTATTTAGGGGTTTGATGTTTGTTAATCTATAAATTTGTAACACACTTTCAGTATATGTCTTTTGTGATAATCTAAGAATACCATGGGAGTGATCCTGATGTATTTGGATTCCTAACACAAAACCTGCATCACCAAGATCTTTCATATCGAATTTGTCTAATAGAAATTTATTTGTAATGTACAATAATTCTTAATTGTCCGAGGCAAGTAGTATGCCATAGACATATAATACTAGAGATATAAAATTTCTCCCACTAAACTTGTGAAATGCAGAATCCTCAACTGAGTTGACTTCAATACAAAATAGACTATCACTCAAGAAATTTGTGGTATCACTGATGAGAAGCTTGTTTGAGCTCATAAATAAATTTATTAAGCATGCATACTAGATTATTTGAGTTACCTATTTTAAAGTGTTCCGGTTGCACTATATAGATCGTTTTATCAATATTACCATTAATAAATTTGGAATTTACATCCATTTGATGAAGCTCAAGATTAAAGTATGCAACCAATGTCATGATTATTCTAAATAAATACTTTTTTCGATACTAGAAAAAAGGTTTCTTTGAAATCAATCTCTTCACGATAGGTATAACATTTTGCTACAAGACGTGTTTTATGTCTTTCAACATTTCACAGGGAATTGTGTCTGGTTTTTTAAATCCAATTACAACCAGTTGTCTTTTCTCTTTAGATAATGGGACAAGGTCTTATACCGTATTGTCTAGCATCGATTTATACTCCTTTTTTATAGTGTCAATCCACATCCGAGAATTAGAGATTTCTATGGCTTGTCTATAGAATGAAGGATCATATATAGTTCTAGCACATAAATCTTCATGTTCCTGAAAATATACTATATAATATGGATGTATAACATTCTTCTTTTCTCTCGTGGACCTTCTTAAAGGCATCATAACTTATTGTTTCAATTCTTGAGGGTGTAGATTTTGATCCTCATGAACAATATCATTTTAATCTTCATGTGGAAGTACCTTGAGGTTCCTCTTGTTTAAACTTGACCATATATATTGTCATATTTAAAACCCTCAACTAGAACATCAATGTTATTATGAGTATAAAATTGTTTTAACGGGACCAAAATCATTGGCATTAAAGTCCAACATTCTGATACTTTAGTATATTTGTTAAAACATTCATGAAAGTCTACAGATTCTCCTTCAAATAAACATATATTCCAGAATTCGTCCCATAAACTTAACATCCTTAAGAAAATTTGTTGTTTATGTCTCAAAAATACTACAAGGAAGAGGATTATAAAACTTAAAATCCTTAGAATATTCAAAATAACCAATGAAGAAGCAACTAACCGTTTTTTGGTCCACTTTATTTTCTTGAGATTTATATGCCATTGCCTCAATTGGACACCCCCATATGCGTAGATGCTTTAAATTGGATTTGTTTCTATTCCAACGCTCATATGGAGTTCCAATGGTTGGTTTAGTGGGTACTCTGTTGAGTATGTATGTGGTGCATTTGATGACTTCCCGTAAGAGATATAATGGTGAAGTTGAGTTACTTATTATATTTCTACAATATCCTTTAGTGTACGGTTTTATCTCTCATATATATCATTCATGCAATGTGAATGTGGAATTTTATACTGAGGGATTATGCCACACTCCTCTATATATTTTAAAAATGGCTCTTGACATTGTTTACCTGATTTGTTATATGTACCATAATATTTTGCACCACGATTAAATCTAAGTCTCTCAATGCTTTTAATTAGTTATTTTTCAAATGCAATCACAAAAGGTTTAAACTTTTACACAACCTCTAATTTTTCATAACGGAGGTAGAGATACCCAAAACGAGAGAAGTCATCTATAAATTATATGAATTTTCAATGCCCGTTCCATGATATATTTAGAAATAATTCACATATATCTTTATCAAACAATTCTAAAATTTCAATCGCTCTATTTTTCCATACCCTTTTGGTTTTGATATGTTTTCTTTTGATATAGTCGATAGAAGTACCAAATTCAAAGTAATCTATGAGACTCAATAACCTTCAAATGAAAGATTTTCCATCCTAACTTTGGATATATGACATAAGCGCATGAGCCACAGTTTAAATAAATTTTCGGTTTTATTAATCTTATTCACTATAAGTTAATTTTTGTGTGTGATTATTAACATTATTTAATAAATATAAGTTATGTTCTTTTATCAAAATACCATGACCAACAATCATATCATTATAAGAGAGATTTAATCCATTGTTTCCCAAAAGATAAGAATAACCATAAATGTCTAAAACCGAAAAATAAATACAAAAATGAGTTATTGCGCTTGAATCAACCAACAACATGAGTTGTTGTAGTTGAATCAACCAAATACATGAGATTAAATTTGCTTAGCATGTAAACTTGACATTTCTCACACTTCTTCTTGAGATTTCCCTTCTCTTTGCAAAATAAACATTGACCAACGGTCGAATCATGAGTTTATTTCTTCTTAGCCGGACCAAAGCATGGCCCTTTGCCATTAATATTTCTCTTCTTTCATATCATTTTCTTGAACATTACCATATTCAATTCAAATACCTCTCTTTTAAAACCCCTCCTCCTCTCATACAGTGTGTGCAATTAATTCATTGATTTTCTAATTTCTTACATGAAACCGTAAGTGGAGTGAAAAGGCTTCAACATTTATGGAAAAGATTGAAAATGAACCCCACCACATATTCTTCAGAAAATTCTACTATGATTTCCTTTAAATTTTCTGCAATCATAGGCATGCCCATAATATGTTATCGGATAGCACATTTGCTAGTGTATTTCTTGGTAGGTATCCCATTAATGATACATTATACCTCTACATTGTCATTATTGTCAAATGCTCTCTCAACTTCTATTAGAAAAGTTGAAGCATTGGTAATATCTTTTGGGATAAGCCTACTAAATTACAACTAGTATACCTTAAACTATAATGGCCAAGCACAATCACTTAGGTGGTTCCTAAGTTTCATACTTTTTGGTTTTCTCATATGAACTTGCCTGAGTAAGAGGGTTTGGGTTTTATTAATGTGTGGTCATAGTCATGTCAATTAAAGTACAAATCCATATCCTCTTTTCATTAGTTAAAACTCGAGCCATCCAATATTAGGGGTTTATTCCCTATCGAATTATAACCCATAAAACATTTAAAACACAACATATAAATATTTTGACATATAACAACTTAACATGCTTGAAAATATCAGATACACGTAAAAATTAATATATTATGGTAATATGATACCAAAGAACAAATCATAGCAACAAGTATTTATGAGTTTGAGAAAATTGCCATCGATAATTATTGTAATTCCTTAATATTGGTAAAACTCTCCGGAAGGCTGATTTCACCTACTTAAATAAATAAATAAATAAAATTATGTAATTTTTTGATTTCGCCTACTTAAATAAAATAAAGACAAAAATTAATGTAATTTTTTTAAGTACCGATGAAACCTTCCGGAGGGCTAATTTCACATACTTAAATTAAATAATCACAACGATAATTTTTTAGTACATTTTCTCTCGTTTATGATTAACCAAATCCAGATATTAACCTTCCGGAGCGGCGATAATATTTGAAATTAAATTATTTCTTTGACCTTTTCGGATCTTAAAATCCTCAAGAAGATCCATTAATATTCCAGAAGGGTAATTAATTGATTATGTGTTCTTCTACCTAAATATGAAACCTTAGTCATATATATATATATATATATATATATATATATATATATTCAAGAAAATAAACCATTTATTTCACACATACTAAAAAAATAACATGTCCAAGCAGTTTATCATGTGAACAAATCTGAAAATATTAAATTATTTATTTAACTGAAGTTTTTTTATATTTTTCAGAAGAAAATAACAGTCTGTTGTTGCTATCACCAGGCGATCTATAATCTTGTTTGAATCTTTCTTTGAGTTCCTGTTATAGTGAAGATAGTTGTAAGTCTTTATTTCCACAAAGCAACAACTTATTTTGAGTTTAGTTTATAGGAATGACTGAACCTCGGTCTTTCTTTTATAGACAAATACAGTTATAAACCCTAGTTGTATATTGCTCATTTAATTTATCTGCTTTATGATCGATGACCACCACCAGGTCCACCATTAAATTGGTTTTATTAGTTTAGTCTTTAAATTATCAATCCACGCCTTAGTATTTGATCTGGGTCCAATCATTCATAATTCCAAAAATCATCTGGTAACCACACACTTATACCTTCACAATATATTTTCACTTATAAGTCTAGTTCCTATATAGTATAATTAATATGGTTACTTATATTGTGATATCTTATAACAATTACCAGGTATATATATATAGCATATTGATCTATAGTTACCAACATATTTTTTCTTGATTTTACCAAATGTCATTAATTATTTTTTATTTAAACTTATTAAATTTTTGCTAAGTTACATGTTTATACCTAATGAGTAGCTCATAAACCTTGTGAATAAAGTGAGAATAGAGTATGCTGTGTTTATGGTATGTAGGAATCAAACTATTATTCTCGAAACTAAGTTTTGACTTTGGGCTCTTTACTCCATAGTATCAATTTAGTTAATTTTTATATATAGTTAATTTTTTATATGTCAAACCCAAAGAGTTTGATTGAAGTTGGAAACAATGGTACGGTGATCGGCCGAACTATTTTTAATGCGAAAAAAATAAGTCTCTGAAGTCTTGCCTAGTTATGTAGCTATTTTTTTTTAAAAAATTGAATCATCTGGAATCTGGAATATGTTACTGAACTTATGCACTTTAATTTGAGAGGATTTTCGAACCGTGTACCTTTTATGTTTTTTTTATTCTGTTTATTATCGTGTTCGATTACATGTAGTTCAACTAATGTGATTATGGGGGAGATTCATTTGATAATATCAACTAACAACTTGGATTTTAAAAAAATAAATAAAATTTATCTAATCTATACTTATCGTATTGAATCTAAAAAATAAACATTAAAAATACAAATGGCCATCCATCTAATATTCAATTAACAAGTACTTGGCTCGTAATAATCTATCTATGAGAATGTTAACAGATTAAACATTTAACGAGAAGTATAATATGAGGTATGGTACAATAAAAATTGTTCTAACCATGAAGCATCTGATTATCATGAGGCATACATAATCTTCTGCATCTGTCAGTCAACTAGTTAAAGTTGGCCAAACTTGACAAATAGCATGTCGATTTTAAGTTTTTTCGAATAATATCATATAGTAGGATACAGTGATCCACCAAAACATATAAATATGTATATATATTTCAAATTATATATTACAATTTATTATATAGATGAATAATATTTATAAAAAAATAGACAACAAAATGTTATTTGATTTTTTGTGATGGTCTAAATTTATGATCATGTCTAATATATGAACTTCCAAAAATAAACGTATTGTAGAGTAGCTGGAAAATGAGTTATATTTTATAAACAATTTTATTTTAATTCAAAACCGAGTAACTACTTTTTAAAAATTCAAAAGATTGAGTAAAATTAGTTTTATTTACAATAAAAACAATTGTGTTCCTACCTAAAAATCTTCTAAATAAAAAAATCAATTTAACCAACCTTGTTTATATTAGAAATGAAACATTTTTCAACAATTATAGATGGTTTTTTGAATTTAGAACCATCAAAACCTTTCAATTAAGTTTTAAAACATGTTTTATACTTTCGAAACCTCTTTACTTGTCAATTTTAGTACAATAATAAAGTTTCCATTATCGTTACCAGATATATTACAATTTTGACAACTATGATGCTAGTGCACAAAGAAAAAAATATATGTAGAAGAAAGATCCATCATCATTTTATGAGCTCAACGAAAAGAAAAGTATGGACTCGTGCTCTAAGCAAAATTCGCTTACATAGTTAACCATTCAAACTCCAACAATGTCACTTCCTGATATTCCTATCTTATATTTGCTTTTTTAAAAAAGATAATCTGCTTGAAATTGTAGGTGAACCAATCATTTATATAACTTGTACACAAATATATTTATGTCTAAAATTGCACCGGAAGTTTATGCACACAGCCGACGAACATTGAATAGAATAAGAAATTACCCAAAAATAAAAATCGGATGGAAGAATCACCTGGATTGAAAAGCATGCAAAACTCCGTAAAAATGATGGGTAACCGATTTCTTTCTTTTCTTTATGGAACATAGAGAATCGTTTTTTAAAAATTGTTCCGGATAATCGTGGTGGGACATGAGACGACACTGTGACATGAGACAACATTTAACAATAAAATAAAATATGAGACAACATTTAACAATAAAGTTTGAAAGATCATATCTACCATATATTTTTCTTTGATATAGTCGATACAAGTACCAAAATTGAAGTAATTTAGAAAATTCAATAAACCTTCGTATACAAGCTTGTCCATCCTAATTTTGGATATATAACCTAACACTCTTAGGCTAACAGCATATGCTACCATTTAAAAGCTTTTTTGTTTTATTGATCTTATTCACAAAAAGTTGTGCATTCATAAATTTTTTATAATTATTAACTGTATTTAATAAATATATATTATGTTATTTCATCAAACTACGATGACCGTGCCATTATAAAAAAAATCAATCCATTATTTCTAAAAAAAACAAAAATAACTGAAAAATAAATTAAACAAACATAACACTCTCAAACAATAATAACGTCGAATGGTAAATTTTAAACTCATGACACTCTCAAACAATAATAACGTCGAATGGTAAATTTTAAACTCATGATATATCAGTTGTGAAAATGGATCTTTCATCCTCCCTTAACCTCATTTCTTAATTGACTATAAAGACTATAAAGAGAAACACAAATATACAAATATGAGTTGTTACCACCGAATCCACTCACCATATATCATTTTTCACCGTAATACATGTAAGCCTGGTGTTCCTCACCGTCCGTCCATATTAAGATTTTTCGTCTCTTTGCAGAATAAGCATCGACCAACGGTTTCTTCTCAGATGGATTTTTTTTTCTTCTCAGCCCGACCAAAGCTGGTCTTTTGGCATCTACCTTTCTCTTTTGTTCTATCCCTTTTTTGACACTATCTTGTTCACATTGTCATCCAGCTAATATTCAACTAGCAACTACTTGGCTCATAGAAAAGACAAGCATGGACTTTTGCTCTAAACAGCATTCTCCTACATCGCAATACAATGCATGTCACTAATCAATACATAGCTAACCATTCAAACTTCAATAATGCCAATTTGTGGCCTGGTATTCCTATTTTATATTGCTTATTTTACGAAGATAATCTGCATGAAATTGCAGGTGAGCCAATTATTTATATCACTTGTACACAAACATCTTTATGTCTAGAATAAAAGCAGAAGTTTATGCACACAGCCGACAGACACTGAATAAAAGTAGAAATTTACCTAAAAACAAGAGTCAGATGCAAGAATCACCTGGATTGAAAAGTATGCGAGACCCCATAAAAATGATGGGCACCCAATTTCTTTCTTTTCTTTACGGAACTGAGAGAATTGGTCTTTAAAAGTCGTTCCTGATAGTGGTGGTGGGATAGGAGGCGGCACTGTGAGAACATTAACAGTAAGTTCTGCATCAGCAAATGGACGCCATCATTCCCATTTATTCTGAGTACATTTCAAATACTAGGTTTTGGTGCTCAGACACTAAACCAGTATAAAAAGAGATAACGTCCTAAACAGCAGTTGAGCTCGCAAGCTAAAAGCAGATGAATTCGGATTGAAAGCAGTAGAGAGCGAATTGTAGGTATGTGAGAATCAAAGGAAGGAAAAAACAAAAGGCGCAAACTCACATTCAGAAAGAGACTCTGAAATCTCTTTGGTCTTCTGAAGCTGCAAATTCAATAAAGGCAACAATGCAATTTTGATCACTGCAGTAATCGAAGCAATCACTACCCACCTGTAGAATCACTTGGAAGAACTTAACATGGCAATAAAGCTTCCAAACATCAATAAGGCCTATAGGCACAACAGCCGAAGAAAGAGCTTACTGGCAACTATAAAATTGATTAACTGTAACACAGATATTCCACGAAGAAAAACTCACCAAGGCAAGCCAGTGAGATGATGGTACTCGTCAAGAACACGTATAAGGGCTTGAACAGGCCAATACAACTCACCGCCGCTACTACTATCGATCACTCCATCAACAACTCCATTGAGTCCTAAATCCCCTGAACCCAATTCCGTCACTGAGTCAATACGGGACTCACCATCGGACCAGATTCGCTCTGGTGGAGTATCGTCCGAATGTACAGAAAAGAAGCGGAGAAAGGAGAGTAGTACGGCGAGAATAAGCGCGGCGGTGGGTAGTTGGTGTGTGCTGAGTGAGAATTGCAATCGGGGAGGAGATGAATGATAGACGAAGAAGAAGATAGAGGTCGAGAACAGCGACGACGTAAGTGAGAGAGGAGGAGCCTTGAAGTGGCCATTAATTCATAGGAGCATTGGGCGAGATGAAGGGTGACTTGGGCTGAACCAAATTTTTATAGCACGTATGGGACCTTCCTTCTTTATTTAGTTAAAGTTAATGCTGAACAAAAAAATTGTTTTCTTAACCTGTGTAACCTGTTTCTGTGTGTACGAATTAGCAATTCATGCAAAGTTAATGGTGATTTGGACCATTTCTTTTTTAATTTAATACAATAATAAAAACTTACGTCACTATTTATTGAAAAAAATATACATATAATATAATAACATAAAATTATAAAATATAATTAAACACTATAATTATGTTTGATTTAAACTAAATCGAACGACAAATTATACGCTTAAATCAAAAGAATTTGGTAGGGTCGCTGTGATGAAGACGTGCTGATTAGGGATGACAATTTAAACCGAAACCGTGGGTACCCGAACCGAACCGAACCGACGGGGTGGGTTACCCGAAAAAGAAAAAAATAAACGGGGCGGGTTATGGTTTTTATTTTTACTATCCGTTCGGGTTCGGGTTCGGTTTCGGTTTTGAATATTAAACCACGGGTAACTGCCCCGAACCCGCCCCGTAAAAATACCTTCCATCTCTGTATATATAAATATTATTTACTGATTTTATTTTTAGCCCGTTATAAAGACTAAATATTCAACTTTAATAATATTATTATTAATTATAGCCCGTTATAAATATTATTTATTACCGTCTCTAATCTCTATGTAATCTAGCCCAATAATATTCCAAACCCTAAAAGAAAAAAAACCTTTCAATATCTAATCTGTCTCATTTTCACTATCACTTCTCTCGTTTTTATCTCCTCACATAGAACCATCACTATTGTACCGACCGCCACGATTTGTTGCTCCGTTCTTTGGTTTTTTGTTGCTCCGTTCTTTGGTTTTCAGTTATCACTCGCTTCCTTCCTAATATTCAGGTTTCTTTTTTTTTAATTTTATACGTTTGTTTTATTTAGAATATCAAGTCGATGAAGATTATAATTTATGGTAGTATTTTGTTAAATTTATTGTTAGATTTTTACTTTTATATTTTATTTTTTACATATTTTGTTTATGTTCGGTTCGGGTTCGGTTCGGGTATCTACAACGGGTTTCTTCCGCGGGTAGTTCGCGGGTACCCGTGTGGGTAACCCGAACCCACGGATTCGGATTTGGTATGAAAAAAAAAATACCCGTCGGATTTCGGGACGGGTTCGGGTATCAGTTATTTACTGCGGGGCGGGTTGTGGATATATAGGTACCCGCCCCCGATCCGCCCCGTTGCCATCCCTAGTGCTGATATCGACAGACAGAAAATGTTAGATGCTACCGCAAACTTGTCAGGATTATCCTGAGTTGAGTCTGCGATAACAGGTAACAAAAGCGAATTGAACTGTGATATTACGTGTGTATTGAACCGTGATACCACGTGTCACAGTTATAATCGTGATAATTAATTTTTTAATCTTCATCTCATTTAAATTAAACCTAACTAAAAAGTTACATTAAATATAATTATAAATAAATGACTTCTAAATTATATATATATAATACTCATCATTAAAAATTCCAAGTTAAAATGTTTCAATAAAAAAAATATAAAATAGCATTATTTTAATTTTTTCTTTTTTTATTTAAAAAATTATATTAAAAACCAACAAAAGCCAAAAGTACAAGGGTCTATCTTGAGTTGAATTTTTCAATTCCCTCCAAAATAAAGAAAAAATAGAGTTCGAAAATAACAATCTTCAAAACTTTTCATCTGCTATAATTTTCTTAGTCCATCTCCGAATAGAATTCTTCTCCAATATTTCAAGTTTTTTCAACTCCTAAGCTCCCACTAGGCCATATCGAGTTTGAAGCCTGTTCAAGAATGTTCCTGCAAACATAACTTGTGTTTAAGAATTTTAAATAATCAAGGATTACAATCCACTAAGATAAGAGATTGCGTTAAGAGTTGTCTCTTATGTATCTGATTTTTTTACTTTCAATGAGGATAATAGCTTTGAGTGAGCAGGGGTGGTGTTTGAGTCGAAGGAAAATTTCATTTTGTATTTTCTTGTCCATTTTAACAACCAATCAGCTGCAGTGTTTTGAATGCGGTTGATGTGCTTGATTGTCATGGATGGCTTGATTAGATCTCTACAGCGCTGAAGAACACTACCAATGAGACTTGAGAAGTTTCCAGTTTCAAGCATAGTAATCAGGATCTCAGAGTCTGTTTCCAGGTCAACATTAAGAAAACCATTAAGGTTACAGATGGTAAGGGTATCAAGGAATGCTCAAGCTTTAGTATGAAGATGGAGGAGTTTTCCATAAAGAATATCGTGCCTTGGAAGTAAAGACCTTTCACTGTTTCTGATGACAATACTACCGGTTGAATCTCCATTGTGTAATGTGGAACCATAGGTGTTAACTTTAATTCTGTCAGCATTCGGGGGAGCCAAAAATGGATGGAGGGAGACTTGACAAAATTAGGACGCGACCAGCAGCCTAAGTCTTTGGGAGCTTTATAGAATGGACGTCATATATTGTTTGAGAGCAGGTTAGCTTTATCTAATCTCGAAATAATGTAATTAACATAGTTGATAGCAGTAGAGGGCTCAACAGTTTTGCTTTTGCTCTTAGATTTGTTTCTGAGGCTCCATATAGCCCAGCAAACAATAAAGGAATGATAGAGCAAATATTAATGTCTTTGTTGATGAACCATAGCCAAATTCAGAGCATATACAGAATTGTCATGAATCTGCCTATTTGTATCTTGAAAACAGAAGCATATTGACACCATATATTCCAAGCAAGCTTGCAATCTACAAAATAGATGATTTAAGCTTTCTTGATTGCTAACTGGCATTTGGAAACAAGGCTAATGTGTCTTATTTGAAGAATATCATCAGTAGGGTGCCATCTGAGAAGAATCCTCCAAGTAATGAATGAGCACTTACGATGTATGATGTTATTCTAGATTTTGATGAAAAATGTTTGATTTGGTGTGTTTTAGGTGTAGTTTAATTCCATGTATCTTTAGTGTTAAAACTGTCGTTTTTTGACAAAGTCCGGTTAGGAGTATCTCTGAGGTCTTTTCTTATAGAGTTCTTCCTAGTAAGAGTCATTTCATTAGAGGACAGAACAGAATAAGCTTGTGGACATTGCAGAAACTTTGATCCCAGTAGTTGATGACTTGGTCAGTTCTCATCTCAGGATTAGGAGGGAGATTTTCAGGCATTACAAAGGGATGGTCTTTAATCCAAGAATCAATCAAAAAATTTATATCACCAGTGACAATGTTCTATCGAATGAATGTTTCAGCTTTACCTTTGATTTAAACCAGTCTTTTCCAAACTTTAGAGCTCTTTTTAGGATTGAATTCAACTAGTAAGGGATGAGTGTTCTTGCAATAGATACTATAGGTGAATCTGGCCCACAAAGATGTATTATTTTCGAATTTGAGCCAGAGATTGCAAGGCACGGTATCTTGTAAGTCCTTCAAACTTCTAACATTCAAGCCTCCTTCTTTAAAAGACTTGCAAATCTTGTTCCATCTGCTCCAATAAATTCTAGTATTGTATTGATTAGAACCCCAAAGAAAAGAGTTGATTTTTTTTTTCAATTCTGTCAATAATAAGAGAAGGAATCATATTGCTTTGAATCTAGTAACTTGGGATGGGCATAAGGACAATGTTGATTAAATTCAGCCTGCCAGCAAACGAGATATTTTTATCATCCCATTCTCTTATTTTAGGTTTGATATTACTGATTAAGCCTTCGTAGTTGCTACTCTAGTTATTTTTGTCGAAGGCCTTGACCATATCAACCTTGACAAGAATGTTCCCATCCTTACCATTTTTTATTTAAGTCAAATATCATTTCATTGACTAGCATTATGTTATCTTGTATTGATCTGTTTGAGACGAAAGCACCTTGATTTTCAGAGATAATTTTAGGTAATAAGCTGGCCATTCTATTTCTTATAAGTTTAGAAATTATTCTATTGAACATAGAACAGAGGCTAATAGGTATATACTTTTTCCAACTCGGAGGCTGGTAAGTTTTAGGAATAAGACATAAACATGTGGCTAGAATCCCTTGAGGAAGAGGTAAGCTATTGAAGAAAGAAACCATAACTTCTTTAAGGTTTATTTTGATTATATGCCAGCAACTAATGTAGAAGGTAGCATTGAAGCCATCTATGCCTGCAGCACTGGCAGAGTTAAGGCCTTTAATTTATTGTAATATTTCTTCTTCATTAGGCTATTTCATAAGATTGATATTGTCCTACACATTCACAATGTTAGGAATGACATTAAATATATAACTACTGATAATATTAGTTTCAGTCTCTTGATTATGATAACGATTAGAAGCCATAGTATTTTTAAAGAACATTTTAGCAGATTTGCCGACCGTGATTCAACGTTCGAACAGATCCATTATGGCCTTCATAAGGAGCTCTGCGGATGTAATCGGAGAATTTGAGGAGGAGGTATTGTTGGGAAAAGGCCCTTTCAAGAAGATGGTCAGGGTACTATTCATTGTGGTAGATTTCCCCACATGTTACAATGAAATCTTTGGGAGGTCCTGGCTCTCTAGGATGCATGTTGTGGCTTCAACAGTCCATCAGTGTTCAAATTATACGGTTCAAGGAGAAGTGGTAGTTTTCTGGAGAAGCCAAAAGATAGCAAAAGAATGTTATGCAACTGCACTTGCTCCTAGAACTCTGGGGGCAGTTCAGATTAATGAAGATTAGCAGTTGTTAGGGCCCTCTAGGGTGAGGGTGAAATTGATGACCCCAGAGAGACCCCTGGTGTTTTGATACCGATTGAAGAAGTTGAAACCCACTCTATGGCTGAAGGAAGGAGTGTTAAAGTTGGCTCCAAGATGGCACCAGAGTTAAAGAAAAAGTTATTGTCCTTTCTGGCAGGTCACCAACATGTTTTTGCTTGGTGCAATGCTGATGTGACCGGAGTACCAGCAAGTGTTATATCACACAAACTATCTATCCGGAAGGATGTTGCACCTGTTATACAAAAAAGGAGAGCCTTTTCTAAGGAGAAAGCTGATGTAATAGTCCAAGAAGTTGATCGGCTTACCAAGATGGGGCATATAAAGGAGTCTCAGTATCAGTTATTGACAGCCAACCCAGTGTTAGTCAAGAAAAATAATGGGAAATGGCGTATGTGTATTGACTTCACTGACCTTAACAGAGCTTGCCCAAAGGATCTCTAACCGGTCCCCAGATAGATCAGTTGGTGGACTCCACATCTGGGAACAAGCTATTATTGTTCATGGATGCCTTCTCTGGTTATAACAAAATATAGGTGGATCTGAAGGACCAAGAACACACTATCTTTGTTACAGATAGGGGTCTCCATTGTTACAAGGTGATGCATTTGGGTTAAAAAATGCTAGGGCTACTTATTAGATATTGGGGAACAAAGCATTCACTAATCCGATTGGAAAAAATATGGAGGTATATATCGATGACATGATGGTTAACAGTTTAGAAGAAGATCTACACCTAACTGATCTTCAAGAAACTTTTGCCAACTTAACAAATGTTAATTTAAAATTTAATCCAGAAAAGTGTGTGTTTGGGGTACAGTCTGGAAAATTCTTGGGTTATGTAATAAATGAAAAAGGGATACAACCTGATCCGGATCAGCTTGATGCTTTGTTGAAAATGGATCATCCTTGAAATATTAAAGAAGTGAAGAGGCTGGCAGGAAGGTTGGCTGCTTTGAATCGTTTCATTTCAAGGTCTTCGGACAAATGTGCTCCATTCTTCCAAACCTTGAAAGGTGCTAAAGACTTCAACTGGTCTCCGCAGTGCAGTAAGGATTTCGATGAAATAAGATAGCATTTGTCTTCATCCAAAACCCTTTTTAAGCCTGTTGATGGAGAAGCACTATATGTATATTTGGCTGTGTCAGAATGTGCAATAAGTGCAGTGCTGGTAAGAGAGGTGGAGTATTATCCTCGTCCGGTATACTACATCAGTAAAAGTCTGATGGATGCTGAAAAGAGGTACCTAAAGCTTGAAAAGCTGGCACTAGCCCTAGTAATTGCTGCCAGAAAAATGAGGCCATATTTTCAATCTCATTCCATCATTGTCCGAACATCTTTTTCTTTAAAGAATGTGCTTCAAAAAGCAGACATATCAAGCAGGATGACCAAGTGGTCAGTAGAGTTGGGTGAATATGACATTGATTTTGCCCCACGAACTGCAATTAAAGCTCAGTCTGTTGTTGATTTCTTGGTAGAATTTCATTCGAACAGAAGTACTAAACAAGCTTCAGAAGAGAAAACTAGAAAAGAGTGGGTTGTCCGGACAGATGGTGGATCAAACACAATGGGTTTTGGGGTGGGATTTGTTTAAACTCTCCATATGGTGATAAGTTATACCAGACTATATGCTTTGCTTTTAGGGCTTCTAACAATGAGTCTGAATATGAGGAAACTATAGCTGGTCTAAAGTTAGCCTTTTTATGTGGGGCTAAAAGAGTTAGATTAATGAGTGATTCTCAGCTTCTTATTCACCATGCTCAAGGTCATTCGAAAGCCAAGAAGGATCAGTTGATCAAATACTTATTTATTCTTAAAGAAGTAGCAGCCAACTTCAAAAATGTTTGCTATGAGCATATTCCTAGATCGGAAAACACGCTGGCAGACTCCTTAGCAACCATAGCATACTCCGAGTCTTACCCATGGATTCATGTACAAGAATTCCCATCCATACAATCAAATCATGGCAAGGAAGAGGAGAGGAGCTTAAGTGTACAAGTGGTTCAATCCAAAGATTGAAGATTTCCCCTTCTTCAATACATCTATGATGGAATGTTTCCTCCGGAAAAGGCTATGGCAAGGAAAATAAAACAGAAGGCTTGTGGTTTCTTGATCATAAGAGAGGTTCTTTATAACAAGTCGTTCAGTAGACCTCTCTTACGATGTTTGGGGGCTGAAGAGTCCCAAATTATTTTATCTGAACTACATGATGGAGAAGGATCAACACACTGTGGTTATAGAGCTCTAACCCGGAGGGTTTTGTTAGCCGGATACTATTGGCCATCCATAATGGCAGATGCTAAAGAGTTGGTGAAGAAATATGACCCATGCCAAAGGTATGGTAATGAAATTCATATCCCAGCAGTTCCCATGGAGTCAATTACTGAGCCATTGCCTTTTGCTCGTTGGGGACTCGATTTAGTTGGGCCTTTACCAATGGCGTCCGGAGGGTGCATGACTATTATTGTTGATGAGTCCGAATTCGAAGTGCTCCCCGGAAGGGTAGTCCAAAGTAAATCTCCCCGGAAATTCGGACAGGACTTGTTGACCGGACAGATGATTTCGAACACTGAAAACTTAAGGCAGTTCGAACTATGACTAAAGTACTAAAAAACCTAAACACTATCTGACTAAGCTACTTGCACATCTGCTTAACACTTATGGGTCTTTAAACATGACCCGGGTCCATTAAACTTGACCTGAAAGCCCATAAGGGCCCAAATTTCACACTATAAATGCCCAACCACCAGCATTAACTATGGGTAAGAAAAATTAACTGCTGCCAGGCTGCTTAATTCTCTCTCCACCCTTAAAACACCTTGAAACACCTTTAAACACCACTACACCACCGTGAAACACCCTTAAACACTTTGAAACACTCTTAAAACATCCTCACACCGCCTTAAAACTCCATTTGAAATTACCAGCCTACCCCCAGGCTACTTTTATCCACACCAATTGTAGCCATTGATTATTTCTCAAAGTGGATAGAAGTATCCCCAGGAACTACTTCAAAAGCTGTTATAAAGTTTATCTTGTCTAGCATTTGTTGCAGATTTGGAGTTCCACAAAAGATAACCACAGATAACGGGCCACAATTTGATAACAAGGATATAGAGAGTTTATGTGCCTCTAGGGGCATTCGGCATTAATTCTCTTCTCATTTCCACCCACAAGCAAGTGGCCAAATTGAAGTGGCAAACATGACCATTCTATCCGGTCTGAAAAAGAATTTAGAAGGAGCTGCAAGGAAGTGACCAAGTTACTTACAAGAAGTATTGTGGGCATATCGAACTACTCCTAGAGCTGCTACCCAAGAGTCTTCATTTGTCTTGGTATATGGGATGGATGCGATTACTCCTATAAAAACAACCCTGCCATCATACAGAGTCCACAACTATTCCGAACAGGCCAATAAATTGGCAATTAAGAATCAGTTGGATTTAATAGAGGAAATAAAAGTTAAGGCTCATCTTGAAACCACCCATTACCAAGGCTTGATGAGGAGCATATTTGCTTCCAAGATTAAGAGAAGGGATTTTCAATCAGGAGATAAAGTGTTAAGAAAGGTTTTCTTACATACTAAGGAAAGGCAGTTTGGAAAACTGGCTCCAAACTGGGAAGGCCCTTATGAAGTCTCCGAAAAGCTTAAGCCTGGGACATATAGGCTTTAAGACAAAGATAGAAGAGTCTTGAAGCACCCGTGGAATATTGAACACCTCAGGTTATATCTATAATGAAAGTTGTGTAAATATTTACTTGTTTAAACTTAATGTAAATATTAGGGGGCATACTCTTTCCTACCCTGGTGGCGCGGGGAGATTTTAATGAGGTGTCCGGTTTTTTCAAATAAAATATGATGCCTTCTTGCAATATTCGGTGTGGTTTGATTACAATCCTTTTCAAGTATTCAATTTAGTGTTAAGGATCTTTGACAGATCGGATTAATCTGATTGAATGATGACCATTAAACGCATGTCATCGGAGATATTAAACACTCTCACTTTAAATATTTTTGAAATAAAGAAGGGCTATTTAAACATTAGCCATTAAAAATGAAACTAAGTTCAATAATATAAGATTTGATAGATAAGCCTGTGCGTATATAAACCGGACAACGTTACTAAAATAAAAAATGCTTTGGCCACCCAAGTACTTTAAGTGTTGTGAAAGACTTATCCGGTCTTGGTCCGGATACAATTACAAAAACACCTTGGCCATCCAAGGAATTTAGCCGTTTGCAAGATTAAAAAAGTATAAAAAACAGTTAAAAACAATTAAAAACCTCAGGGCTTATTCCTTTTGGATGTTCCTGCTTTACCTCCTTTTGGGGGGCCTTTGAGTTCAGTGCTTGAACTCTCCCCGGTTCCTTCTTCCTCATCGGTGGTAGAATCGATTCCGCTAAAGTAGTTCTTTTTATCACCATCTGCCATTGTATGGAATAGGATGTCCTCATACTCCACATATTGCCACAAAGGACCAAACGTCCTCTTCAGAAAATTCTCATGAAAGAGCAGTACCATGTCAGACTTCACTTCAGCATACATTTTCTCCAAGGAATCTATCACCCCGTTGGTGTATTTGTCAATGTTGGCATGGATTCTCTGTTCCTGCTCTTTCTCCAAGTCTTCTTTCTCCTTGGTTGCCTTAGAGACAACCTCTTCAAGGGAAGTCTTTTTGTCGGATAAGGTTTCAATGTCACTATATTTGGTCTTCACATATTCCTTTAGAGCGGAGAGATTCTTATCCAAACCAGAACACTTAGCTTGGAGCTCAGTATTGGCATTCGCCGAAGTGGCCAGCTTGGTTGACAAATCCTCTTTGTCCTTCTTCAGTTCTTCAAGCTCTTTATTCAATGCTTCAATGCTCTGGTTAGCATTGAGGAGGTTGGTTGACAGAGTCTCCTTGTCTGTGTTAAGGGTGTTGATAAGGGTGTACTGATTTTTCACCTGCCTCTCCAAATCAAGCACTGGTTGAATATGACCTAAAAGAGAATGGGCCACTATATCATGGTCTTTAGAAATGGAAAAAGACTTACCATTGTAGGTTACCATGTTGGAAGAACTTGAAGGACGGAAAGGACCAACAAAGTCATCTTTCTCTGAATCGAAGAAGTAGAGACCACTGTCCTGAAGGGCTCTAATGTCAAGCCCTCCTCTGGTGCCATCTATCAGTTGTAAGTCTGTGGGAATGTTCTCTGCCAAGGTAGGATCAGCGAGAGCTGGTGGAGGAGGAACTTCCGAATGGCGAAGAGTTATTTCTCCCTTAAGGTGACCTTCTTCTTCTTGGCAGCCCTTTCATCGCTACCAGCTCCCCGTTTTCGGTCCTTCTTTAGAGGCTTTGATGAGTTTGATTTTTATCATGTCTCCTTGACAGTTGCATCTTCAACTACTTTGAGCAAGGAGGCAACAATTCCTCCTTGGGTCTCCCCTCCTCGATTCTCTGGACCGGTCTCTTCGGCAGCAACCCGAACTGCCTCTACTGCAACCTTCTTCTTCTTTCCCTTCATTTTAATAGAAGCTTGGGCTCTAGAGGGCAAGGCCAGTTTACCGTCTTTTTCCTCTGTTTGTTTGAGAATGACAGTTGAGGGAGATGGTGTGGTAAATTCTTCCCATGTGAGATCTCTCCGGCTTGTGGTATTCCACAGGTGAGATCTCACCAAATTTCCAGAAGTAAAACAGTTGTGGAAAGCGTTCCCCCAACGTTCTGCGGCCCAAGAATTTAACTTGGCACATGTGGTCTGCCCCTCCTCCAGGTATCTGGTGTACTCCTTCGGTAATACTGAAAAGAAAGTAATGAATAATTCAGAAGCAGAATAGTTATAAAGTGAAAACAAGAGAATGAAAAACAGGGTTGAAGAACCTACTTGTACTCTTCCACCTACTAGTGAGCATGCTAGGGTTAGTCTTGGCTTTTATCTTTCTCCCATTCTCCCATGACCCCCTAATGAATAAGAACTGATTTTTCTAATTCTTCTCCGATTCCAACAAATCATTTACAACTTTAAAATTGTCTCCCATGTTGTGGTGATAGAATGAGATGTGATGATTTTTGCACAGGCTTGCCACAATAGCAAACTGCTCCATAGGTTGAGGGATTCCAGACAGTCTCGATGCCATTATGCAGGCAAGGAAGGAGTACCAAGCGTTTGGACTTAATTGGCTTGGGCAAAGCTTAATCAGGTGAAAATACATGACGATCTTTGGGTCTAAGGGGAACCTGAGCCCCCAGTTGAACAACTTGGTGTATATGACCACTTCAATAAGTTTGGAGTCCATTGGAGTCTCCGGAGTGACATGAACCCTCACCTTCACTGACTCTGTGATCCTCCACTTTGTCCGGATCCGGCCCAACTCGGCAGTATGAGTATAAACATAATTGATGTTCTGCATGGCCAACAAATACTTCACATTGACCTTCTGGAAGCAAGGTCCTACCTTTCTCTCCAAGCACTCCGGAAGATCCGGATGAGCCACTCCAACCTTCACTTTTCCTTTCCCTTTCCTGTTAGAGGCAGCATCCCAGTATGTCTTGAGGCTTCTGTTTCAAAGGGGCCTCTTCGATACTATCTTCCATCACTTCTTCCATCACCATGGAAGGTTTATGAGTTGTTGTGGATGGAAGGTTGTCAACTTATGGCTTAATGGTCTGTCCAGATGGTTGAGCGTCAATTTATTCCAAAAGCCTGGTGTCCAGTTGAGGCTCAGTTCCGGAGGACTTCATTTGAGAAGCGACTTTGGTTGCCTCCGATCCGGAGGGCTTATCTCTTGGGGTTCTTGTAGATATCTCGGATCCGGAGGCTTTATCTTTAGATGTTGATTTAGAGGCCTCTGGTTTGCAGGGCTTTGATTGTGAGACAGTTGCATGGGCTTTCACCAAGCGAGTTGTCCGATGTAGATTCGATTTTTCTGGGGTCTTTTCAATATCATATCCCATGGCTAAAAAAGGGAAGGGTTTTCTAACGCTCGATACTGCTTTTTCTTAGGTAGTAGAAGGTTGGGACTCTTGAACAGAGGAGTCTGATGGAATTGGAGAAAGATTGGGTTTAAACAGTCGTCTGGGTGTTGGATTTCTAGTAGAAGATGATCCTTGATCAGCTTCCTGGGATGGTTTCTCAGATTTGTCAACTGGGGAGACTGGGAGCCCAATAGCAATGCGCCTCTCTCGTTCAACTTTTTGTGCCTTCTCTAATTTGGACATATTCAACCATCCGCCTTTTACAAGAGCGTTTCTAGTCGTGAACTTAAATCTAACCAAGAAGAATTTTGAAAGAAAGGGTAAAATCTGTGTAAAAGATTTGTAGAGTGATGAAGATGATGAAATAGTGAAAAATGGTTTATATATTAGTAGAAAAAAGCAATTGATACCTAGGAGAATACGAAGAGATTCGAGCAATGATTGAAAACGACGCTGACATGGGAAATATTAAATGCAAAGGTTACTTTTTAGGCTTAGTGGGAGCGCCGATCTAGGTAAAAAATGCCTGGTAGGTCGAATCAGATTGCAACACGTGTCCCACGATCCAAAGAAAAAACTCATAGAATTCTGGGAAGAAATCAGTCCGGACAAACCTCGAACCAGATACACAAATGGATCGGAAAATATCGTTACTGACTAAGTACATTTTTTAGTCCTGCCAAATATTTTTGACAAAGCCTAAAAAAAGGGATACAGATGAGTCCGGATAAATCCACCAGTGCTTACTGAGATTTCCGGACAAGGGAAATTCAGACATAAACTACCCACTGAACTATCCGGACAGGACAAAAGTATAAAATAACTAAACACCTTTTGGCTAAGCTAGGTGTTAATCAACTTATTAAATGGGTCTTTAAAACTTGACCCAGTTTCATAATTCGACCCAAAAGCCCATGAGATCATATTTAAGGGTATAAATACCCCAACCACTTCCATTAATGAGGGTAATGAACATTTAATACAATTAGGCAGCTCAAATCTCTCACTAAAAAACACCCAAACATTTAATACTCTAAAAAACTTTTAAAAACACTTGACAAAATTACCCCCAGTTTAAAATAAACCTCACCATAATCTAAAATCCAAAAATAATAAGGAATACCTAAAATGGAAGACGTAGACAGAACTGTGTGAGGCATTAACGTAGACATGGCAGCAAGATTGGAAACAAGAAACTGTTTAAAAGGTTCGTAAATTTATGGGTCCATTGCAGAGGGTGGTGTGGTGCTATAAGTATCTCCTAATGATATAGCAGCAGTTGTAAACTATGGGGAAGGGGGGCAAAATGAAGACAAAATTGCTGAATAGGACGTGTATGTTATTGAAACGATTGTTGCTGAAAAGAACGTTGTTGATGAGGTCGTTGTTGAGATGGTTGTAATTGAGATTATTGTTGTTGTTGTTTTCCTCACAGTAGTGGACATTGTGATTTCCAATGATTTTTACTTTTACAAAAAGGCTCACTCATCAAATGCAACCCTTGCTCCATCGGGTGTAAATCTAAACTGGTTTGAAGTAGAAGATCGTTGGTTTGGAATATCAAACACACTAGAGATAATTGTTTTGGACCTCTTTTCAATATGATTTTTTAATCGTGTTTCTTCAACAATTAGTTTATAGACAACTGATCGACTAGGAGAAAAAGGGATCATTGAAAAATTGTTCCTCGTAATTTTTTAAAATTGGAGCGTATGGCAATAAAAATTGTATCAATCTATGCTATTCTCTTCGAGCAATATAAGGTTTGCATGCTTTCAGTTCTGCAGACTTTGTAAGAGACAGTTGATCCCATAAATCAGATATAGTAGCATAAAAATCAGAAATAAGCAAGTCATTTTACTGTAAATAGCGGATGTCGAATTTTAATTGGTATTGCATAAAAATTAGATTGCGTATATAGTATTTCTAAATGATCCCAAACCTATTTGGTAGTATAGTATTGAGCCAACTAAGTACGAATTGACTGGGTTAGAGAATTGTTGATCCAAGTGATGATATTCGCATTATCAGTCTCCCATGTGTCAAGAAATGTAGCATGGCTCCCACTACTAGGTGTATTAAAATGTTGAAAATTTATACCTAAAACATAACCCTATATGTGTTTGCCACAAATAAAATTTTAATGGCATAGCTCCAGCAAAAGTAGTTTTTCCTATTGAAATGAGTACCAATCGGTTGCATAGAGTCATCCTTCCCTGTCATTCTCTCCAAAAATATAGAAACCCAATCAAAAAAAATAAGAGAACATATTTGAAGCCAAACAAAAGCAGATCCAAATTTCCAAACATATCCAATACTAATATGCAATCCATTACCAATACACAATCCAAATTTCCAAAAAGATCCAAGTTTTCCAAAAATACCAATACTCAATCTATAAAAATATCAAAATTTCTAAACCAATCCAATACTAATACGAAATCCAATACCAATATACAATCAAGTTTTTTTTAAACAAACCCAAAATTTCCAAAAAAAATCCAATACCAAATAATAATAACCTTATACTAATACAACAAATTACTAATACTGTGAACCAAATAATAATAGTTCTTTTTAAATACTACGAATCACTATATCACTAACTAAGACTGCAAATTAGTCCAAAGTAGTAAACATTGTCCACTGTTACTACTACAATATTACAAATTCAAAGTCTAATATTACAAATTCAAAGTCCAATAATCCAAACAACAAATCGAAATTGAATACCTAGCAGAAAGTAGATCCAAATATCGAATCGAAATCAAATACATGACAGAAAGAATATCCAAACAACGAATCGAAATCGAATACCTGGCAAAAACAGATCCAAATAATAAATCAAAATTGAATACCTGGCAGAATCAGAGGGGGTCGCTACGCTTCCACGATATAATTTCTCCGGGCTCTCTACCATGATAGCTAAAGAACAAACAAAGAGAAAATATAAAAGTTGTTTGCGTTTTGTTATTTAGAATGCGTGAGAATTACATAGAGCATATGCTCGTATTTATAGTTAAAATAAAGAGCTAATGAGTTTGGGGCTTATATCTCTAACAATAATATATATATATATATATATATATATAATTCAAAATTATATTTTAAGATACAATTGTTTTAGAGTTTATATATAAAACCAAGAGATCAATTAATTAGTTTATATGTTTATACCAAAAATTTAAACGATCATGGTTGTCAATATCAAGTATGATATTACTTAAGGGATAATAATGACATGCTTTACTAATATAAATAGATCAAACCAAACTTGAAAGATCCGACTAACGTTTATGAAACTATTTTCATTTTAAAATTGAGAGGTTGAGGTCATAGTATTTTGTGGTTAGTGGATGCCTATGAAATTTTCTTATAGAAGAAACTAGTTGATTTTACCAAATGTCATTAATTTATTTTGGTATAAATAATTAAATCGCCTCAGCGTAATTTATAAAAAATACATAATATAGAAACCTCAATATTATCAACTAATTACGATTTACTGGTTTTCTCTCTGCTACCTATAATCTTGTTTTAATATTTTCTCCAGTTTATGTTGCAGCGAAGATAGTTGTAAGCCTTCATCTCAATAAAACAGCGATTGATCTAAAGGTTTACGTTAAATAAAATAGTGAACCTTAATCTTCAATAACTAATACAACTAGAAACCCTAGTTGTATAAATCTCATTTAATTTGTCCGCTAAGTGATCGGGTGCCACAACCACTAAACTATTTTATTATTTTAGTGGGTACAATCATTCACAGTTCCCAAATTCACCCTCGTTATCATACTTATACCTCTATAATGCATTTTCACCTATATACCCAATTCTTATATAATATAATCAATCAGATTACTTATTAATTGGATTATCATATGACAATGACTAAGTTTATATTTAGCACACTGATCCATAATTATTCTAACAATCTCCCACTTAGATCATGATATGATATTCAAGAATATATTGAACTTTAGTTGGGCCCCTGAATCCATTTTCAATAAGTGAAAGGTAAAATCTTGTACACGATCAATAACCAATAAAGAACTAAAGACATATTTCTCGTAATGTGAATAATATGATGTGACAGTAATCATATTAGCCATCAATCAATTACTTGAGCCACTTATGATGCGCAGTTTAAGAATGATGCGGAATGTAATCGTACATAGTTACTCTTTTATAATCCTACATGTGGAGATATAATACAGTAATACATGTCAATAAAGTTTACCTGTACATATATTGTAATAAACCTATATGTATACAATATCACAACAAAACGACGACTGATCTTGGGGTTTAGGTTAAATGAACGATTGAATCCTAGTCTTCATTTAATATCAAATACGATATTTTTTTCAGTTCATGTTGCAACGAAGATAGTTGTAAACCTTCCTCTCAATAAAGCGGCGGTTGATCTTAAAATTTAGGTCAAATGAATGACCGAACCCTAACAAATACAACTAGAATAACTAGTTGTATAAACTCTATTTACTTTATCTACTTTGTGAGCGGGGACCACAACAACTAAATTATTTTATCAATTTAGTCCATGAAATAGCATTTCAGGCCTTAGTATTATGATTTGGGTCCAATCCTTCAAATTTCCCAAATTCAAACTGGTTTCCACACTTATACCTCCATAATGAATTTTCACATATATGTCCAATTCATATATAATATAATTAATCTTGTTACTTGTTAATTGGATTACCTTATGACAATGACTAAATGTATATTTAGCATACTGATCCATAATTATTCTAATAATCTCTCACTTGTATCTTCATATGTTACTCAAGAATACATTTAACTTCCATAAAGACCTTGAATCTATTGTCAATAGGTGAACGGTAAAAATCTATACATGATCAATAAACAATAAATAGTTATCTCGTAATCTGAACAATATAATGTAACAATAATCAAATTATTGTCATCAATTAATTACTTGAGCCTATTATGATATGAAATTTAAGAATAATATGAAATATAATCGTACATATCTACTCTTAAATAATCCTACATTTGGATATCTAATAAAGTAACATATGTCAATATATTGCAATAAACCTTTATGTAGAAAATATTGCAAATATAAATCGAATCTTATTACAAAAAAACTATTGAAACCAATAATCCTATAAATCAATTACACCCATTTTGATGATGTGATCCTAAAAAACTTTAGGCAATACTAAATTTGTAAGAGTATTTGCTATCATAGAGTTTGTGCCGATATGCTCTATATTTATCTGATTCATTTGAACTCTCTCTTTAACAAACATGAACATGGGGTCTAGGTGTTTGAAGCTCATGTTAATGTTATAGTATTGCACTGCAGAATTGTTGTCGTAATACAACCTCATTAGACCATTTACCCCTTGTACAATACGTAAACTAGTGACAAAATTTTGTAGCCACAATGACTAGTTTGATACCTCAAACCACATAACAAATTATGATTTCATTGTGGACAATGAAATAAGTGTTTGTTTTATATTTTTTCGGGATATTACACCCCTATCCAATAAAAAATTGTATCCCAACGTAATTTTCAATGTGTTCATGCATCCACCAAAATTTAAGTTGGAATACTCAGTGATCTCTAGCCTATCCGACTTCATATATGTCAACACGTTATCTTTCTTTCTTTGTAGATACCAAAATACCTCTTTCACTACTTTATAGTGGTCTATGCATGGGTAACTTACATACTTTCCCAATATTTTCATAGCAAATGCAATGTTTTTCCTAGTCCAGACTTGAGCATACATTAAACTCCCAAATGTTGAAAAATAAGTGATTGTTTTCATTTCCTCAATCTCAAGAATTGTTTTGTCACATTGAACCAGATTTAGTCTGTCATACTTTGTTATAAAAGTATTCATAGGTTTGCAGTTTGTTAATTTGTAACATTATAACACACTTTCAATATATATACCTTTTGTGGTAATCCAAGAAGGCCACGAGAGTGATCCCGGTGTATTTGGACTCCTAACACAAAACATGCATCACCAAGATCTTTCATATCGAATTTGTCTAATAGAAATTTATTTATAGTGTGCAAAAAAAACATTATTGTCCGAGGCAAGTACTATGTCATCGACATATAATACTAGAGATATTAAATTACTCCCACTAAACTTGTGATACACACCGTCCTTAACTGACTTGACTTTAAAGTCAAAATAGACTATCACCTTAACAAATTTGTGGTAACACTAATGAGAAGCCAGTTTGAGCTCATAAATAGATTTCTTAAGCCTTCATAAATAGATTATTTAAGGTACTATTTTGACATGTTCCGGTTGCACCATATAGATCATTTACTCAATAGTACCATTGATACATTTGGTATTTACATTCATTTGGTGAAGCTCAAGATCAAAGTATGCAACCAATGTCGTAATTGTTCTAAATGAATCCTTATTCGATACTGGAGAAACGTTTTTTTTTAAATCAATCTCTTCACGATGAGTACAACTTTCAACTACAAGACGTGCTTTATGTCTTTTCACATTGCACGAGGAATTGCGGTTGGTTTTGTAAACCCAATTACAACCAGTTATATTTTCCCTTTTATGTAATGGGATAAATTTTCATACCGCATTGTCTTGCATCAATTTATAATCTTCCTTCATAGTATCAATCGATATATGAGAGTTAGAGTTTTTCATGGCTTGTCTATAGAATGAAGAATCATCTTCAGTTTCAACAGATAATAATCATGATGTATAACATTCTTCTTTTCTCCCGTTGACCTTCTTAAAGGCATCACAAATTCTTGTTTCAGTTCTTGAGGAGTTAGAGTTTGATCATCGTGAACAATATCATTTTGATCTTCTTGTGGAAGATTACCTTGAGGTATATTTTGTTTTAAATGGACTATATCCGTGTCATTGTTAAGGCCCTCAAGTGGAATCAATGTTATTCTGAGTATAACCTTGTTCTAACGAGACCAAAATCATCGGCATTAAAATCCAATCTTTTGATACATTAGTATATTTGCTAAAACATTCATGAAATTCTACAGATTCTTTCTCAAAATAAACATATGTTCCAAAATACTTCCCCTCAAACTTAACATCATTAAGAAATTTTGTCATATCCGTCTCAAAAAGACTACAAGGGAGAGGATTATAAAACTTAAAATCACTAGAATATTCGGAATAACCAATGAAGAAGCAATTAACCATTTTTTGGTCCAATTAATTTTCTTGAGATTTGTATGCCCTTGCCTTAGTTGGATACCCCTGTATACGCATATGTTTTAAATTGGGTTTGCTCCTATTCCAGCGCTCATATGGGGCTCTAATGGTTGGTTTAGTGACTTTAGTCAGTACTCTGTTGAGTATATATGGAGTGCATTTGATGGATTACTCTTAGAGATATAATATTAGAGTTCAGTTACTTATCATATTTCTACAATATCCTTTAGTGTACGGTTTTGTCTCTCAGATACATCATTCATGCAATGTAAACGCGGAATTTTATACTAAGAGGTTATGCCACACTCTTCTATGTATTTTACAAATGACCCTTGACGTTGTTTACTTTATCTGTCATATCTACCATAATATTCTCCATCACGACCAGATAAAACGCTCCCAATGCTTTTACCTGATTATTTTTCAACTTCAGTCACAAAAGCTTTAAACTTCTTCACACCCTTGACTTTTCATGAAGAATGTAGAAATACCCAAAATGGGAGAAGTTATTTATAAAGGATATGAAGTATCGTTGTCCGTTTCATGATTTCTTTGGAAACAATTATATTTACCATATATTTTCCCTTGATATAGTCGATACAAGTACTGGAATCAAATAATTTAAAAAAATCAATAAACCTTCATATACAAGTTTGTCCATCCTAACCGTATGTGCAACAACTTAAAAGAGTTTTTGGTTTTATCTTAGGGTTTGGCTAAATTAGGGCCCTCAATGATAACCAGCCCCAAAATTTCAGCGCCGTCTTTTACCCCGCTGGTTGAGACCCTCTCAACCGGCGGGGAAGCTTACCCCGGCGGGTGAAACAGCTTTTCCGCCGGGTGAGAGGGTCTCAACCGGCGGTTGAGATGGGTTCAACCGCGGGGTAAGGATAAAATTGTAAAATTTCAAAAACGCTTCTTTTTTGGGGCTGGTTAACATATTTTGGGCCCCAATTTAGCCGGACCCTTTATCTTATTCACAAGCTGTACATTCATACAAATTTTGTAACTATTAACAATATTTCTAAATACAAGTTATATTCTTTTATCAAACTACAATAACCAACAATAGTACGAGAGAATCATTCCTTATTTCCAAAAAAACAAAAACAACTGAAAAGTAAATTAAATCCCTTTGAAATATGGACGCAAACGTAACATTCTCAAACAATAACATGTCCAACAATAAATTTTTAAATTCATATCACTAATCGCTAACACTTAGCATGAGCTTTTATCAATTGTGAAAATGGATCTTTCATCTTAAAAAGAAACACATAAAATTATCAATTGCTGCAACCGAATAAACGCACCATGTATATTTTTCACGGTAATAATATCAACTTCTGAGAGAACCAAAAACATAAAATTACATTTGCTTAACAGGTAAGCCTGGTGTTCCTCCCCGTCCATCCATATTGAGATTTTTCTACTCTCTGCGGAATAAGCATGGACCGACGGTCGATTCCTGACCGTTTTTCCTTCTCACCGGACCAAAGCTGGTCTTTTGGCATCCATCTTTCTCTTTTGTCCTATCCTTTTCTTCAACACTATCTTGTTCACATGGTCATTCAGCTAATATTCAACTAGCAAGTACGTTGGCTCGTAATAAACTAGCTATCACGTAGGAGCGAACGGGGAGTATAATAGGAGGTACGGTACAATAACCTATCTTCGACACTATCTTGTTCACATGGTCATTCAACTAATATCCAACTAGCAAGTACGTGGCTCATAATAAACTAGCTATCACATAGGAGCGAACGGGGAGTATAATAGGAGGTACGGTACAATAACCTATCTTCCTGATTAGAAAAAAAGATTAAATTAAACTGCCCCAACCGTGAGTTTTCAAGCATCTGATTATCATGATATACATAATCTTCTGTATCTGCCAGTCAACCAATTAAATGCTAGCACTGCACAAGAAAAAAAGATATGTAGAAGAAAAATACATCATTAATTTAAGAGTTCAAAGAAAAGACAAGCATGGACTCCTGCCTCAGACAGGATTCTCCTACATCGCATTTAAGAGTTCAAAGAAAAGACAAGCATGGACTCCTGCCTCAAACAGGATTCTCCTACATCGCATTACAATGCACACGTCACTAATCGATACATAGCTAACCATTCGAACTTAAATATTGCACATTCCTGGTATTCCTATTTTATATTCGCTTATAAATGTCTGTCGGCTGTTTATACATAAATTTGTGCATAAACAGCCACAGACATTGAATAGAAGAAATTTTCCTAAAATAAGTCGGATGGAAGAATCACCTGTATCGAAAAGTATGTGTAACCCCATACAAATGATGGGTACTCGACATTTTTACAATTATGACTTCTTATAAAGAGGATAGATTAAACAAGTCTAGTATTTTCCTAGCTTAAAGAAGAAGAATAGCAAGCCAGCCACGTGCATCCTCACATAGTGGCAAAATTTGAATCAACTATCTCGTTTGTGTTTTTTGTGTTTAGGTGATTGTTAAGATACGCTATTCATCAGCTAATGGCATTCTACTAGCCACTTATTTAACGCGGAGGCAAATTGTTTAAAATTATCAGACTAGTTTCATAACTAAGCATAATACAAGACTACTTACAAGTCAATATGTAAGAAATCTACTTCATATATTCATATATGACCTGCCACAATCAATCATTCACAATTCGGAATCTCTATAGCCTTCTAACATTCACAATTTGCATTCTCAACTACAGTCTCAAGTGTGTAGAAGTATCTCATTTGTGTTCTCCAGTGGAGACAAGAGTTGCATGTCTACCTAACGATGTTTCACTTACACAATCAAATCCAGGATGATTATTCAGACACATTCTACGGACAGTATTCATCACAACAAGGAAGCATGGAACCTGCGCAGAATAGGGAAGTGAAAACATCATCAATAACCCTGAAAATGCTAAAAGTTAATCTGTATCCATTAAAAATAGTAAATAAATCCTCATCTAGATAAGAGTACATGACTTCATAATATTCTATTTAGCTAAATTATCCACCATCGCACCATTTCTTTTTTGTGCTTCTACATTTACGCTTCATATTCATCCCGCCTGAATTTAATGCAAGTAACACCAATATCTATGGAAAATCATCTCTTACAAAGTACATATGGTCATCCAGCTAATATTCAACTAGCAAGTACTTGGCTCATAATAAACTAGCTATCACATATGAGAACGTTAACAGATTAAACGGGGAGTATAACAGGAGGTATGGTACAATCACCTATGTTTCTGATTATAAGAAAGATTAAATTAAAAACTGTTCCAACCATTAGTTTTCAAGCATCTGATTATGATGATATACATAATCTTCTGTATCTGCCAGTCACCTAATTAATGCCAGTGCACAAGAAAAAAAAAATATGTAGAAGAAAGATCCATCATCGGTTTAAGAGCTCAAAGAAAAGACAAGCATGGACTTTTGCTCTAAACAGCATTCTCCTACATCGCAATACAATGCATGTCACTAATCAATACATAGCTAACCATTCAAACTTCAATAATGCCAATTTGTGGCCTGGTATTCCTATTTTATATTGCTTATTTTACGAAGATAATCTGCATGAAATTGCAGGTGAGCCAATTATTTATATCACTTGTACACAAACATCTTTATGTCTAGAATAAAAGCAGAAGTTTATGCACACAGCCGACAGACACTGAATAAAAGTAGAAATTTACCTAAAAACAAGAGTCAGATGCAAGAATCACCTGGATTGAAAAGTATGCGAGACCCCATAAAAATGATGGGCACCCAATTTCTTTCTTTTCTTTACGGAACTGAGAGAATTGGTCTTTAAAAGTCGTTCCTGATAGTGGTGGTGGGATAGGAGGCGGCACTGTGAGAACATTAACAGTAAGTTCTGCATCAGCAAATGGACGCCATCATTCCCATTTATTCTGAGTACATTTCAAATACTAGGTTTTGGTGCTCAGACACTAAACCAGTATAAAAAGAGATAACGTCCTAAACAGCAGTTGAGCTCGCAAGCTAAAAGCAGATGAATTCGGATTGAAAGCAGTAGAGAGCGAATTGTAGGTATGTGAGAATCAAAGGAAGGAAAAAACAAAAGGCGCAAACTCACATTCAGAAAGAGACTCTGAAATCTCTTTGGTCTTCTGAAGCTGCAAATTCAATAAAGGCAACAATGCAATTTTGATCACTGCAGTAATCGAAGCAATCACTACCCACCTGTAGAATCACTTGGAAGAACTTAACATGGCAATAAAGCTTCCAAACATCAATAAGGCCTATAGGCACAACAGCCGAAGAAAGAGCTTACTGGCAACTATAAAATTGATTAACTGTAACACAGATATTCCACGAAGAAAAACTCACCAAGGCAAGCCAGTGAGATGATGGTACTCGTCAAGAACACGTATAAGGGCTTGAACAGGCCAATACAACTCACCGCCGCTACTACTATCGATCACTCCATCAACAACTCCATTGAGTCCTAAATCCCCTGAACCCAATTCCGTCACTGAGTCAATACGGGACTCACCATCGGACCAGATTCGCTCTGGTGGAGTATCGTCCGAATGTACAGAAAAGAAGCGGAGAAAGGAGAGTAGTACGGCGAGAATAAGCGCGGCGGTGGGTAGTTGGTGTGTGCTGAGTGAGAATTGCAATCGGGGAGGAGATGAATGATAGACGAAGAAGAAGATAGAGGTCGAGAACAGCGACGACGTAAGTGAGAGAGGAGGAGCCTTGAAGTGGCCATTAATTCATAGGAGCATTGGGCGAGATGAAGGGTGACTTGGGCTGAACCAAATTTTTATAGCACGTATGGGACCTTCCTTCTTTATTTAGTTAAAGTTAATGCTGAACAAAAAAATTGTTTTCTTAACCTGTGTAACCTGTTTCTGTGTGTACGAATTAGCAATTCATGCAAAGTTAATGGTGATTTGGACCATTTCTTTTTTAATTTAATACAATAATAAAAACTTACGTCACTATTTATTGAAAAAAATATACATATAATATAATAACATAAAATTATAAAATATAATTAAACACTATAATTATGTTTGATTTAAACTAAATCGAACGACAAATTATACGCTTAAATCAAAAGAATTTGGTAGGGTCGCTGTGATGAAGACGTGCTGATATCGACAGACAGAAAATGTTAGATGCTACCGCAAACTTGTCAGGATTATACTGAGTTGAGTCTGCGATAACAGGTAACAAAAGCGAATTGAACTGTGATATTACGTGTGTATTGAACCGTGATACCACGTGTCACAGTTATAATCGTGATAATTAATTTTTTAATCTTCATCTCATTTAAATTAAACCTAACTAAAAAGTTACATTAAATATAATTATAAATAAATGACTTCTAAATTATATATATATAATACTCATCATTAAAAATTCCAAGTTAAAATGTTTCAATAAAAAAAATATAAAATAGCATTATTTTAATTTTTTCTTTTTTTATTTAAAAAATTATATTAAAAACCAACAAAAGCCAAAAGTACAAGGGTCTATCTTGAGTTGAATTTTTCAATTCCCTCCAAAATAAAGAAAAAATAGAGTTCGAAAATAACAATCTTCAAAACTTTTCATCTGCTATAATTTTCTTAGTCCATCTCCGAATAGAATTCTTCTCCAATATTTCAAGTTTTTTCAACTCCTAAGCTCCCACTAGGCCATATCGAGTTTGAAGCCTGTTCAAGAATGTTCCTGCAAACATAACTTGTGTTTAAGAATTTTAAATAATCAAGGATTACAATCCACTAAGATAAGAGATTGCGTTAAGAGTTGTCTCTTATGTATCTGATTTTTTTACTTTCAATGAGGATAATAGCTTTGAGTGAGCAGGGGTGGTGTTTGAGTCGAAGGAAAATTTCATTTTGTATTTTCTTGTCCATTTTAACAACCAATCAGCTGCAGTGTTTTGAATGCGGTTGATGTGCTTGATTGTCATGGATGGCTTGATTAGATCTCTACAGCGCTGAAGAACACTACCAATGAGACTTGAGAAGTTTCCAGTTTCAAGCATAGTAATCAGGATCTCAGAGTCTGTTTCCAGGTCAACATTAAGAAAACCATTAAGGTTACAGATGGTAAGGGTATCAAGGAATGCTCAAGCTTTAGTATGAAGATGGAGGAGTTTTCCATAAAGAATATCGTGCCTTGGAAGTAAAGACCTTTCACTGTTTCTGATGACAATACTACCGGTTGAATCTCCATTGTGTAATGTGGAACCATAGGTGTTAACTTTAATTCTGTCAGCATTCGGGGGAGCCAAAAATGGATGGAGGGAGACTTGACAAAATTAGGACGCGACCAGCAGCCTAAGTCTTTGGGAGCTTTATAGAATGGACGTCATATATTGTTTGAGAGCAGGTTAGCTTTATCTAATCTCGAAATAATGTAATTAACATAGTTGATAGCAGTAGAGGGCTCAACAGTTTTGCTTTTGCTCTTAGATTTGTTTCTGAGGCTCCATATAGCCCAGCAAACAATAAAGGAATGATAGAGCAAATATTAATGTCTTTGTTGATGAACCATAGCCAAATTCAGAGCATATACAGAATTGTCATGAATCTGCCTATTTGTATCTTGAAAACAGAAGCATAGTGACACCATACATTCCAAGCAAGCTTGCAATCTACAAAATAGATGATTTAAGCTTTCTTGATTGCTAACTGGAATTTGGAAACAAGGCTAATGTGTCTTATTTGCATAAAATCATCAGTAGGAAGCCATCTGAGAAGAATCCTCCAAGTAATGAATGAGCACTTACGAGGTACGATGTTATTCTAGATTTTGATGAAAATGTTTGATTTGTTGTGTTTAGGTCTAGTTTAATTCCACGTATCTTTAGTGTTAAAACTGTCGTTTTTTTACAAAGTTCGGTTAGGAGTATCTCTGAGGTCTTTTCTTATAGAGTGCTTCCTAGTAAGAGCCATTTCATTAGAGGACAGAACAGAACTAAGCTTGTGGACATTCCAGGAACTTTGATCCTAGTAGTTTGATGACTTGGTCAGTTCTCATCTCAGGATTAGGAGGGAGATTTTCAAGCATTACAAAGGGATGGTCTTTAATCCAAGAATCAATCCAAAAATTTATATCACCAGTGTCAATGTTCTATCGAATGAATGTTTCAGTTTTACCTTTGATTTAAACCAGTCTTTTCTAAACTTTAGAGCTCTTTTTAGGATTGAATTCAGCTAGTAAGGGATGAGTGTTCTTGCAATAGATACTATAGGTGAATCTGGCCCACAAAGATGTATTATTTTCGAATTTGAGCCAGAGATTGCAAGGCATAGTATCTTGTAAGTCCTTCAAACTTCTAACATTCAAGCCTCCTTATTGAAAAGGCTTGCAAATCTTGTTCCATCTGCTCCAATAAATTCTAGTATTGTCTTGATTAGAACCCCAAAGAAAAGAGTTAATTTTTTTTCAATTCTGTCAATAATGAGAGAATGAATCATATTGCTTTGAATCTAGTAACTTGGGATGGGCATAAGGACAATGTTGATTAAATTCAGCCTGCCAGCAAACGAGATATTTTTATCATCCCATTCCCTTATTTTAGCTCTGATATTACTGATTAAGCCTTCGTAGTTGTTACTCTAGTTATTTCTATTCATACTCACACCCAAGTAAACTACACGAAGATTTTCATTCTTAAAACCAGTGTCAGCAACAATAGTGGTGATCTTGTTAGCGGGAAAGTTAGTAGCAGTTATGACAGATGTTTTGTTATTGTTTATTATTTGGTCAGAAACATCTTGATATTCCTGCAAGAATTTACTTAAAATTGTTATATCATAGTTAGATGCGTTAGAGAAAATTAAGATGTCGTCTGCGAACGCAATAGAAGGAACACAAATGTTACTTCATGTTTTGTATTGTATAGATTTGTTATTATAGAACAGGAGACTGAGACCTCTTAATAAAGTTTCATCAACAATGATAAAGAGGCAAGGAGACAAAATGACTCATTGTCTTAAACCCCTGTTAACTTTAAAATATCCTACTGCATTACCATTTATTAGGATAAAAGCTTTAACGTTTCATATGATAACATATATTAGGTTAACAAAAGAGTTGCAGAAACCAAATGTAGTAAAAACTTTTTAAGATAGCTATGTGACATTCTGTCAAAGGCCTTGGCCATATCAACCTTGACAAGAATGTTCCCATCCTTACCTTTTTTTTATTTAAGTCAAATATCATTTCATTGGCTAGCAATATGTTATCTTGTATTGATCTGTTTGAGACGAAAGCACCTTGATTTTCAGAGATAATTTTAGGTTATAAGCTGACCATTCTATTGCTTATAAGTTTAGAAATTATTCTATTGAACATAGAATAGAGGCTAATAGGTCTATACTTTTTCCAACTTGAAGGCTGGTAAGTTTTAGGAATAAGACATAAACATGTGGCTAGAATCCCTTGAGGAAGAGGTAAGCTATTGAAGAAAGAAACCGCAGCTTCTTTAAGGTCTGTTTTGATGATATGCCAGCAACTAATGTAGAAGATAGCATTGAAGCCATCTATGCCTGCAGCACTGGCAGAGTTAAGGCCTTTAATTGCTTGTAATATTTCTTTTTCATTAGGCTATTTCATAAGATTGATATTGTCCTACACATTCACAATGTTAGGAATGACATTAAATATATAAATATTGAGAATATTAGCTTCAGTCTCTTGATTAGGATAACGATTAGAAGCCAGAGTATTTTTAAAGAACATTTTAGCAGATTTGCTGATCGGGGAATCTTCAGTGATCCAGATAGAGTTTTCTCTGATTTTGTTAATTCGGTTCACTCTTCTTATCCTTTTGACAAAATTTTGAAAAATCTTCGTGTTTCCATTCACATCATTGATCCAGTTAGAGAATATCTTTTGATACCAATATTTTTCTTCTTAAGCCAGAGCCTTATGAAGAATTTTATTATCCTTATCCCAATTACTTTTGTTAAGATCGGTGTTTTCCATCATGTAAGTTTCTTCCATTTTGTTAACATCTTCCTCAACTTTCTTGACATTATCAAACACAGAGATATTCCACTCTTTCAAAGATATTTTGAGTCTCTTAAGTTTGTTCCAGAACCTTTTTGATGGAGTATCCTGCATTTTAGTAAGTCAATTAGTTTCTACAAAAGGCATAAAATCCTCACTTAAACACCACATGCTCAAAACATTGAAACAAGATTTAGTCTTTAAGTTATCATTTGAAATAGACACAAGAAGAGGCATGTGATCGAAGCATGTTTTAGGTAGATGCTTGACACGGGTTTTCTGAAAGTAAATTGTCCAATCAGAGTTAATAAGAACTCTATCTAATCGTTTTCAGTTACCTTTGTTTGTCCACGTGAATTTGCTTCCCATATAGAATGCATCCTCCAAGTTGCTCTGGTAGACAGCTTCATTGAAATCTTCAAACCTTCTAATACAGTAGTGAATGCAACCCTTTTGTTCACTTGGATTAGTAATGGAGTTAAAATCTCCAAGGACAATCAATTTTTTGACTGTAGAAGCAATATTAATCAGGGAAGCCCATAGATCTTTTCTGTATTTCCTTTGGCATTTAGCATAAACAGAAGTGATGTAGAAAGGTTTGATGAGATTAACATAGTTTACTTCAGTATGAATCAACTGAGGATTGTCTTCAATGATTTCAATATTGAACCAGTTGTTCCATAGAATCCAATTTTTGCTTGTGTAGTTAGAGTAGTAATTAGAGAAGCCAATTTTAGCAGCTAAGGTAATGATCTGATCAAAAGAAACCATTGGCTCTTGAATGGTGACAAAGCTGACTTTTTCTTTATAGATGATGTTCTTGATTCTTCTCCAAAAAGAATTAGTAGCAACACCCCTTATATTCCAACTAAGAATGTTGATCATTATTAGAGTTGGAAGAGGTTTGCTTTTTGGCTCCAGTGATGGGCTTGTATATAGTTTTAACTTTTTTACTTCTGAATTTTGTTGCCTTCAAACGTTTATTTAGAAGATCATTAAAGCTTCTATTTTTATCTTTATTTTTCAGAGGGAGAAGGAGGGAGGCTACCAAAATTGTTGTGGTTGGGAGTATAATTTCTAGGGTTGTTAATGTTCAAGTCTCGATCTTTATTCTTCATGTATTCTTTTGGCAGGCTTCTAATAGCTTCAATCGTTTCTTCACTTTTCTCATCAGGTATTTGTATAGGTTGAAGTTTGCTATTAACTTTTCCATCATGATATTTTTTCATATCTGCTTCTTGATCAGTATTTTTGTTTAGCACAACTATACGATCTGGACTTTAGTAAGATTTCCATTTTTAACAGCAAAAGAATATTGCATTTCATTTGGCTTCAGCAGATGTTGCTCAGTGTCACGGTGTTGAATAGTTTCAGGTAAGTCATCTTTAGTCTTATAAACTTTCTTTCTGAATTTTTCTTCCTCATGACCTATATGTTTGCAGTAGTTACAGTAAGCTGGAACATTTTTATAACTTATTTTTATCCAATATCCTTCATTTGGCCCACATCCTACCTAGACGTCATGTTTGAGACCTTGAGTTATGTCCAGTTCAATAAGAGCATAACAAGCATTGAATAATGCTTTATTCTTGTGTGGAATCCATCATTTGAGTGGTTCACTTATGGTTTTAGCAATTGAGGTTATAATCTGATCATTGTACATATATTATGGGATCTTCTCCATTTTGATCCATACATAAACTATAGGATTTTCAATTCTTGGATTGAAGTTTGGGCTCCATCTAAGAAGATGCATCATCTTGTCTCCTACTATCCATATGGGTCTCATTCATATTTTGCACGTATCTTCTGTATTCGAGAACTCTAAAAGCAAATGCCTTGAGTCCCAGTTGCTTATCTTGATTTCACCAACAAACTTTCTCTCTTGAATGAAGTTGTTTAGATTCTGCTTTTTGGGAATTCCTTGAGAGAACTTAGCAATTAGAGAGTGTTTGCTTGTTTTTTCCAGAATTTCTTTAGTTTCCTTACTGAATTGAATTGATATATAGGATTGATGGTAGTTTATACTGGTAGGGGCGAGATTTTCCCAGGATGAGGTTGTATTTGGTTCTTTAAGAGCTCCAACAAAGGTTTTCCTTGGTTTTTCATTCCGAAATTTGGTATTGTTAAGAACTGGAAATTCTTCGCTTCTTTGATTTGTGTCGTTCGTGTTGTAGGAAGGCAGTCAGGCAAAGAATGGTGCAAGAGATTATAGTTGGCGAGATTTCGTAGATGAAAAGAAGATTGGAGATGAAGTAAATAGAAGGACTCAAATTCTTGAAGTTCAAAAAAATCCATCCTCTGTTTCCTCGAGAGAAAACAAAAGCTTCATCTTCTCAGTTCAATTAAAATTATAGCACTATTTTAATTTATAATAATATTAAAATAGTAATAATAACTAATTAAAAAATTAGAACATAAAAATATATGTATACGTAATTATATATAATTTATAATAATAAATTAATTTATAATAATAACTTACGAAATTAATATATTTTTAGTTGTTATATAAATACAAAGATTATATTATATTATATTATATTAATATCATGTTTAAATTAATATCAATATAAATATTTTAATGTCAAATATAATAAAACCTAAAATTACATTAATATATATAATTAGAACTTCGAAATTAGTTGTCATATTTCGTACTAAAAATATGATATTTAAATAAATCAATTATGATATTATTAGAAGTATGATGTTTAAATCAATTACGATATTATTTAAGGGTGCTATTGATATCTTTTACTAATATCAATGGTTCAAGATAGAGATGAAAGTATATGATGTTAAATGAAAGTTGTAAAAAAGATGAGTAATTTTATTGTTTCAATTTTTTATAAATGAGCAAGATAAATTGGATGATGATATTATCATACAAGTATTAGTGACTCTTTAATGGCTTATTAATCAGATTTGATAATCCTTGTAATAGTTTCTTTTTCTACAATGTGTTAAACTTTATATAAAACCAATAGCTAGGTTTTGGTGAGTTTATCAAAAAATATAGAGTCATATAGTCTTTTATAATACAATCATTATGCAGCAGCTCCAGAGACGTCGGCATAATTTGCTGAACTTCGTTAACAATTCATTATCGTTCATGGCCAATAATATTTCATCAACATACAACACTAAATATATGAATTTACTCACAGTGAACTTTTGATATATACAATCCTCCACCGAATTTATCTTGAAACCAAATGAGACAATAACTTTAAATAATTTGAAGTACCATTGTCGAGACACTTTCTTAAGATCATAAATATATGTATTTAGTTTGCATACCATCGTTGGATTACTGAAGATAAAGTTGTTAGGCTGCACCGTATATATCGTTTCTTCGATGTCTCTATTAGAAAAGCGTTTTTTATATTCATTTGATGGAGCTCAAGGTCGAAATATGCAACTAATGCCATGATTATCCGAAAAGAATCATTTGATGAAACTGGGGAGAAGGTTTTAATGAGGTGGAAAAGCAAAGAATACCATGATTTAACTTCGCCATACCTTTGGTTACCCTTTGGTGGAAAAGCAAGACCATATCAGTAGGGATTTGCTCTGCCAAGATGGGGTCAGTTGGATCGGCCGGAGGTAGAGACTCTGAAGGGCGGAGGACTACTTCATCCCCCAAGGAGACCTTCTTCTTCTTAGCAATCCTCTCATCGCTGCTAGCTCCCTTTTTCCGATCCTTCTTAGCAATTCTGATCCAACAGTATGGTCAATTCTAGGGATAACAAGATCTAATTTTTTTTACTAATATATTGGATATAATAAACGTAGATGAAATCGACTATAAGGTAAAAGTTAAATTTACATTTATTTTGTTTGCTTGGTTTTTATTACATAGATTAACTAATTGTTAGCTTCCACTTTTGATAACGCTGGTAATAGACGGTTATATGTATATCCACCTTAAACAACATAATTATCAAATACCTGTTGTTGAATGTCTGAGAGAATTTATGCTTGTAACATACTTATCTGGGAGTGTAATGGTAAGAATAATATACTTTTACAACACATGTATTAATTAATAAACAAAAAATGTTTCCAAATATTAGTGCTTCACTGTAGTCGATGCCAAAAAAAAAATTGGATGTAACACTGTATGTTGACAATAAGATACAAGGCATAACATAATGTTACATCTTCATTTCGCTTCTAACAGAAGCCCGACGAGGGAATGTTTCTCATTGGACATTACTGGTAATAGATGGCGAACATGAAACAACATTAAATCTAAACCAAATGCCAATCGTCTAGATCCAACAAGAAAAAATGATGAAAGATTAGTAAGTGTCTCTATTCTAATATATTTTTCATACTAATATATATATATATATATATATATATATATATATATATATATATATGTTTCTCATCTAATTTATTTGTATGTCTATTAACTTACATATTCGAAACCTCCAAAGATAAGCAAAACTAAAAATCAAATATCCAATAAAAATTACTAAACAAAGACGTAGATCACTTGATTGTGGATTAATGGCACACGATTACTTCAAAGATTATGTTTTTCAAGGAAAACTTGACCTTGAAAAAACTTCTTACATTGTACCATTATGAAGAGCAGACATGTTTTACATATTTTGCAATGAATACAAGACTAATAGATTTTGGGAAGGTATTTTGTAATGTTTGTAATAAATATTTTATGTACAGTTTGTCTACAATCAATATATTGTATTACATTGAAAATGATTTTATTAGCGTATTGTAACTCTTACAGTGTATATATACAGTCTCACATCTATCATATATAAAAATGCAAAGGTTTCACATATATCGTATCTTTTGTGGCCTTGTTTCGCCTCGATCAGAAATATAAATAAAAAGTTTCGCATCTATCATATTTTTTGTAGGATAGGTTTCACATATATCGTTGATTCTGTATACCTGGTTCACATCTATCTAGTCATTATTTTTGTTGGATAGTTTTCACATCTTCTGGTCTAATTATTTGTTCTTAATTCAGTTAATATTTAGAGAATTTTTACCAAACTCCCACTTATTTTGTCAAATTAAAATTTAAACTAGTGACTTATATTTGATTGGTTATTTACTTATATGATTTGACAAAAATAAATACTCATGAAGACTGTACAATAACTACAAACCTTCACCAATAACAAGCAAGATATAATTATTGTCAAAGCTTCTAAACATTTCAACTTCTAAACTTTTCACCTCTAAACTTTTTAACTATTCCTATAAAGTTTAGTTCATACTTTGACCTCTCATACATAAAAAAAAAACTTGTTGTTTTAAAAAAGGACACCTCTAAACTATTCTTCATACGATGACTCTATTTACAGCGATTTATCACCCATTCATTCATATGAACCAACCAGAAATTGGAAACACGCCACAAAATATGAATTCTCTTCATATTCTTCTGATTATGGTTTCGGTTCTTTTCATGATGAATACTATTATGAAGATGAAATTTATGAAGATGACGATGATCCAAATGAGGTTCTTATTGCCATCTTCTTAAAAAAAAAGAAACGTGACCAGGAGGAAGATGAAAATGAAGAGTCTAAAGAAAAATACTAAAAAGACTCTGACTAAGGGTAGGAAGGAAGGGTCTGGTTTTACTTTTTGTTGTTTTTATATTTATGTATGTTTATGTTTTTGCTTTTTGATGACTAGAATGTTTATCTATGTTACCGACTAAAAATAGTCTGAATATGAATCTGACTAAGGAGACTCTGTTTTTACAGTTTGTTTAAACCTTGTTTGTTTTATATTGAACTTTCCATTTATTTCTCTTTTATCATAATCAAGTTTATCCTTTTATTTATTTTCACCCATCTATCAAAACTATGTATTTTAGATATCATAGGTTTTGCATCTATCGCTATAAATAATGTAGTTAGTTATGACCTGGTTTAGCATCTATCAAACCAATGTATTTGGTTATCCAAGGTTACATATATATCATAATACAATGTATTTGGTTATCCAATGTTGCTCATGTATCACAATATAGTGTATTTAGTTATGAAATGGTTTCGCATCTATCAAACCCATGTATTTGGTTATAAAAGGTTTCAAATCTATCATAAACAAATAAATTTTATTCTAACACGTTTTAAATCTACCAAGTATATCTATTTTGGTTATAAAAGGTTTCCCATTTATCAATTCCATCTATAATAGAATGTTTCGCATCTATTGTGCATCATCTATTTTTATTATGACAAAAAGTTAGAAAAAATAAAAGTATAAAAAATTACATTGATATAACAAGATTTCGATATAGAGTTAGCCGAGTAAATGTAAGATACACCAAAATATTTACAAGAGTTCGATATAGAGTTGGGTATGGTAAAGAAACACCATAAGTCGGAGAGTACCGAGCATTGGTTTCAAGAGGGGTATTTACTGTCATGTTATCAGAAAGTCGCTCTCGCTTAATAAATTAGAGATATAATTTTCCTGATAGAGTATATAACATTTTGGAGAGTGAGCCACCTTAATACTTAGAAAATAACGTAATAATCCCAAGTCATTCATCGTAAAACTTTGAGCCAAATCACATTTTAGTGTCTCGATTCCATCAATATCATCACCTATAATGATCATATCATCTACATATAGGGATAAAATAATTCGTCTTGCACGTGTACATCTGGTAAACAATGTTAAACCATGATTACTAGCAGGGAAACCAAGTAAAGTAATAACCGTAGAGAAATTTTCTAACCAATCACGAGAAGTTTATTTCAGACCATATAGAGCTTTCATAAGTTGACAAACTTTACCTGGTCGGTGACTAAACATGGAGGAGGAGTCACGTAAACCTCCTCATGAAGATCACCATTTAAAAATGCATTTTGGACATCTAGTAGGAAGATCTTTCACTGGCGAACAGATGCAACCCCAATAAAAGTACGAATTATCGTTATCTTTGCCACTAGGGAAAATGCCTCATCATAATCCATACCATACTTCGGTGAATACCTTTTGCTACAAGATGATCCTTATATGTTTCAACAAACCCATCAGATGTTGTTTTAATTATGAAAATCTATCAAGATTCGATTATATACTTACCAGATTGAGGTTTAACTATATCTCATGTATGAGTCTGGTAAATAGTAGTAAGTTATTCGACTATTTCATTTTTCCAACGAGGATCACAAACAACTTCTTTAACCGACTGAAGTTCATATAAATCATGTAAGTTTGCCGTGAAAGAGGCGAAATGGGCTGAGTAAGAAGAATACATAAAATTTGGTAGTTTGATAGACTTACTTGTACGAGTAGATCTTCTGAGGGGTGGAGTTGTTGGTTCACCAAAATACGGAGCTGACTCAGGTATTGATGGAGCAAAAGTAGTATCAGTTGTCGTGGATATCTCATGAGCTGGTACATCAATTTCAATGGTGATGATGATAAAACCTGATCGAATGGTATTTTCCGTAAGTATTTGGACTAGGCATTAAATTTTAGGTAAATGGTCTAAAATTCCCTGTAAGAGAAATCCAAACCACTTTACCCTTTGGTCCTCCAACAGAATTTGACCCTATCAAATGGGTATGTCGTTATTATTTTCAAAAGGACTAATAGTCTGAAGTTTAGTACTTGTTATATCATGTGATTTTTCCGGAATCGAATAAAAAAGGATATGCTCAAGAAATACAACATGTCGAGAAACATAAAGTTTATGTCAAGTAAGATCAAAATAACGATAACTTTTCTGTCTAACACCATAACCTAAAAAAACACATATTGCGGTTTTCAGACCCAAGTTGTTGCGTTCTACATGAGGACGAAGGACAAAACTGTTAAAGATATAAAGCCCAAGCCTGTTAGCTCATATGTTTTATCTATAAATAAGGGCCTATACACTATCTTATAGATACACTTTCTAAATAATACAAAACCTTAGTCTTTTTCCTCTTTCTTTGTTTTGTTCTTTTTTTAACATGATATCAGAGCCTGGAGTAATCTGATCGGTTAAGCGTAGCGATTCCCCCTGTTTCTGCTAGGTATTTGATTTTGATTCATTATTTAGATTACATATTGATATTTGATTTCGTATAGGTATTGGTATCCAATTTTGTTTTAGTATTTAAATTTACTATTTAGATCTGCTTTCTGTTAGGTATTCGACTTTGATTCACTTTTTGGATTATTTGATTTTCTATTGGTATTGGTATTCGATTTCATCTTGGTATTTTGATTCATTGTTTGGATCTGCTTTCTGCTAGGTAATCGATTTTGATTCGCTGTTTGGATCATTTTTTGTTGTGTTTTAGCTACTGTTGTTCTTACTTTCATGCTGTGCTTCAATTGATGCCTTGTTCTTTTTGTTATGCTTCAGTTATTGGTTGTTCTTCTTTTTGGCTATTTATTTTGTTGTGCCTCAGCTGCTGGTTGGTTTTCTTGTTTTGACCCTTCTAAGTGATGTGTGGTTGTGATTGTTCTTTTTATTTATTTTAGATTTATTTTAAGTTGGCTTCAAATCTGTTCTCTTATTTTTCGATTGAATTTGTTTGGAAATTTTGATATGTTTTCAGATCTTATGTGTGCAGCCATAATCAAACAGTCTGACCGAAAGGCAAGCAGTGTCCATTTTTGCTGAATTTTGGAAAACGTGTTTGGGGTATCTAATCCTTCAATCTGGCCGGTTGGATTGTGATTTGGTGCTACAGTTTAGAAAAAATCATTGTTGGACTAGTGTTGTCTTTTTTGTTGGTAAAAGAGGTTTGATTTTAAACATAAATTAATATTTGGATTTGATTTAGATTTGATTGAGTATTTGATTTGATTTTGCTGGACCATTGAGATTCTGAATTCAGACTTGATTTGATTTTAGATTTGGGGTTTGATTAAGATTTTGATTTGATTTTTTTGATTTGTATATAGTATTTTTTGATTGTTTGATTTTGTTCGATTATATATTGTGGATCTTATTGCAAATATGATATGAAAAAATTATTTTCTATAGTCTACTAGTAACAAACTGATCAAGAGAAAATTTGTTATGTCTAAATTTATATATCATTTATGTATGTCCTTGTCTTCCACTTCAGGTATTGGTTCATCATTGTAGATTTTAGATTCAAGTGCGTTTCATTATATGTCACCTTACATGTCGAACTTTTTTTCGTTATCTCATGTTTCACCCATATATGTTTTGTCTACTAGTGCTACAACAATGTTAGTAGAGGATATTGGCTCTATTTTTACCCCTCATATATCACTATTTGATGTTTACTACGTTCCCACCCTTGCTTTGATTCTTGTTTCGGTTAGTCAATTGTGTAAATCTGGTTATTGTGTCTTCTTTTCTGATTCTGTTTGTGCTATACAAAATCAACTGAATCATAAAGTGATTGGGACAGGTCATAAAATAGGAAAACTTTATATTTTAGAAAAACTCGAAGTAAAAAATGTGGATCTATATGGTGTTGATAGTGAAAAACATACTTGATTGATATTGCTACCGCTGGTGTTGATTTGTCTTCGTTTCGTTTGAATCCTTCATCATCTGAGTTTTATATTTGGCATTCTCGTATGGGACATGTATCTGCATCGCATTTGAAATTTTTAGTCTTTACAGATGCTTTAGGTCATTTAAACACTTGTAATATCTCATATTGAAGTGGTTGTAAATTGTAAAACATTTTGGCGTTACCGTCTCATGAAAGTGTCACTACTTTTATTGCTCCGTCATATATTATTCATTCTGATGTCCGGGGTCCATTTTTTGTCTCCATATGGATTTATCTGATGAAACGAATGCCAGATTTCCTTGGAATTTATAGATAATTTAGAGCATTGGTTAAGACTCAACATTTTTCTGTGATAAAAAGCTTCAGATGTGACTTAGGAGATGAATATATCTCCAACAATTATAAACATTACTTGCATCTGATGGTACTATACATCAATCATATTGTATTGATACCTCTCAATAAAATGGTATTGCAGAAGGAAAACATCGTCACCTTGTTGAGACTTCTCGTTCTTTTCTTTTATAAGCTGAAGTTCCAACTAGTTTTTTGGGAGAAGCAATTTTGATTGTTTTTTATGTGATTAATCAAATTTACACTGCTCATAATGCATGAATATCTCTATTTCATAAGTTATACAGATAACTTCCAGATTATTCTTCCTTACGAGTGTTTGGATGTACATGTTTTGTCCTTCGTCTTTATGTTTTGTCCTTCGTCTTCATGTTGATCCTTTTGAAACCGATAGTGATACATCTTTTGACATTAATATTCCAGCCCATGAGACATCTACAACAGTTGGTACTACTTCTGATCTATCAATGCCTAAGTTAGCTTCATCAATGCTTGAGCTAGCTCCTATCTCTGGTAGAACAATAGATCCTTCACCTCTCAAGAGATAGACTCGTATAAGTAAGTCTAGTAAATTACAAGATTTTACGTACTCTTCTTACTCAGCTATTTTTGCTTCTTTCATAACAAAGATACCTGATTTATATGAACCCCATTCGTTTAAAGAAGTTGTTTGTGATCCTCGTTGGCAAAATGCTATAGTCGAAGAGGTTACTACTCTTTATCATACTCATACATGGGATATAGTTAAACCTCCATCCAATAACCATGTAATCGGTTCTCATTGGGTGTTTAAAATCATATAAATTATGATGGGTCTGTTGAAAGATATAAGGCTCGTTTTGTAGCAAAAGGGTATTCACAGAAGTATGGTATGGATTATGATAAGACATTTTCCCCAATGGCAAAAATGACGACAGTTCGTAGTCTTGTTGCGGTTGCATCCGTTCGTTAGTGTAATATCTTCCAACTAGATGTCAAAAATGCCTTTTTTATGGCGATCTTCGTGAGGAGGCTTACATGACTCATCCTCCAGGTGTTACTCACCTACCAGGTAAATTTTTTCGACTTAGAGAAGCTTTATATGGTCTCAAACAAGCTCCTCATGCTTGGTTTAAAAAATTCTCTACGGTTATTACTTCACGTGGTTTCCTTTCTAGTAATCATAATTCGGTATTGTTTATCAGATGTATGCGTGTATGAAGAATTATTTTATCCCCATATGTAGATGATATGATCATACATGTGATGATATTGATGGCATTGAGGCACTAAAACTTGATTTGGCTCAACATTTTGCGATGAAATACTTGAGACTATTACGTTATTCTCTAGATATTAAGGTGGCTCACTCTCCAAAATGTTATATTCACTCTCAGACAAAATACATATCTGATTAATTCAAGCGAGTGCGAATTTTGGATAACAAGACGATAGATACACCATCTTGAAACCAATGTCCGGTATACTCCGACTGATGATGTTCCTTTGTCAGACCCAACTCTATATCGAACTCTTGTAGGGAACTTGGTTTATCTTATAGTTACTCTGCCAGATATAGCTTATGTTGTTCATGTGGTTGTCACTTTGTTACTGCTTCTACATCCGTCCATTAGGGATCTGTTCTTCAAATATTGAGATATTTTCATGGCACTCTATTCATAAGCACTTTGTTTCTTTCGACCTCTTCACTTGAATTGCGTGTCTATAGCAATGTTGATTGGGATAGTGATCCTCATGACTGAAAATCTACTCTTTGTTTATGTATTTTCCTTGGAGATTCACTAATCTCGTGAAAAATTAAGAAACAAGATGTTGTCTCTAGATCGCATACTGAAGTTGAGTACTGTGTTATGGCCGTGACCACATGTGAGATTGTTTGGTTACGATAGCTTCTTTCAAATATGGAGGTTAATGTTACTAAACTCACTTCTTTACATTGTGATAACAAAAGCACCATGCAAATAGTAAAGAATTCTATTTTTCATGACTAGATAAAGCACATTGAAATAAATTGTCACATCACTCGGTATCATCATCAGATCGGCACCATCTCGCTTCCATATGTACATTAGCTTTGAAGGTTGCTGATATTTTCACAAAGGTTCAATCAACAACGCGGTTTCGTTTTCTTTGTGACAAACTCTTAATGCTTATTACTGTTGCATTGTGAGTTTGAGAGAGGATGGTAAATATATAAGGCCTAAGCCTGTTAGCTCATATGTTTTATCTATAAATAAGAGCCTATACACTATGTAACAGATATATGTTCTAAATAATACAAAACCCTATCCGTTTTCCTGTTTCTTTATTTTGTTCTGTTGTTAACAAAAACATGTAAATCCAAACACTTGTAAGAAAGAATAATCTGCGGGTTGTCCGTATATATTTTAAAAGTGAGAAACCCCTGAATTATGTGCAGTGGGAATTCGATTAATCACATATGCATCAAAATGAATTTCTTCTTCTAAAAAAATAGTATGAACCTCAGTTGATAAAAGTAATGAACGAGCAGTCTCAACAATATGATGATGTTTTCTTTATGCAACACCATTATGCTGAGGGGTGTTAGTGCAAGAAGACTGATGTACGGTACCATCAGATGCACGTAACTGAGTAAAATCATTCGATGTATATTCACCTCCTAAGTCACACATGAATCATTTTATTACAACATAATGTTGAGTCTTAATAAGTGCCCAAAATACTATATAAATTCCAAGGAAAACCGACATTCATTTCATAAGATAAACCCAAGTGTATCGAATATAATCATCAATAAAAGATATATAATAGGATGAACCACCCTTTATGGTGACATGAGGTTCTTATTGCCAGTTTACACTTTCATTAGAAGCAGGGCCGACCCTCCCTTAATCCACATGTGACTGTTGCCTTGGGCCTTAATTTTCAAGGGGCCCATTTAAAAAAAATGTAATAGGTTAGGGTTAAGCAGAAATCGTTATAGTTCTCTTGTTCATATTTCTTTTCTTCTCTCTGTGCTTGACAAGATCCATCGACATAGTTTTATTTGATGTATTTTTTTATAATGGATTTTTTTTCGGCTGTAATGGACATATATTATTTATTATTATGTTTTTATATTCCTAAATATTAATATTATTTTGTAGTGACATGCCTCTCATAAACTATAGGAAATAGGCTTCTTTTTACTTTTAACATAGTAAGTAAGACTTTACCAGTAAGAAGACATGAATATTGATGTTTCTATTTGCCAAATAAGAGGCCTTTTCTTATTTTTGAAATAATATAAAGAAACAAGTTTTGAGAAAGCAAGAGTTTAGGCAATAGAGATTTCAAATGAGATGGGATTCAAACCTGCATTTTGTGAGAATCCAAAGTGTAACAGAAAAATGAAAAGACATTTTGATGAATATGTGGAAAAAGATGGTGACAATATGGTATTACAAGGTGAGGAAGGGTTTAAAGTGGATTACTTCATAAACATCGTTGGTCAAGATATTGTCTCTATTGAAGCAAGATTCAGTCACTTCAAAAGTTACGTACACACTTTTGGATTTTTGTTTGATTTGAAGAAGCTTAAGTCAACTAGTGACGAAGAATTGATGAGATCTTGTGTTAATCTTGAAGCATTTTTTACACATGGTGCACTTTCAGATGTAGATGGAAAATATTTGTTTATGGAGTTGAAAATTCTAAGAGAAGTGTTGCCAATAGAAATCGAAAGGGTTGTTGATGTGTTGATATTTATGAAAGCAATTGAGGGTTCTTATCCAAATGCATCCATTTCTTATCGTATATTGTTGACAATTACAGTTTCAGTTGCATCTGCCGAAATAAAGTTTTCAAAGTTGAAGTTGATAAAAAAAAACTATATTCGCTCTACTATGTCTCAAGACCGGTTGAATGGATTATCAATGATATATATTGAGAATAATATGATTGATAATCTCAATTATGAGAAAATGATGGATGAATTTTTGGAAAGAAAAACTACAAGTATTTTGTTAATTTCTAAAAATATTTTGTAGGGCCCCATTTTTTAAAATGCCTTAGGCCTTATAAATCACCGGACCGACACTCACTAGCAAACAAGAATGATATTGCTGAAATAGGAGACAAAGAAGTAAAGTAATATATGAAGGGGGATCTATGATGAGACACGCTAGAATCTGATGAGTCCAGAAACCTTCCTAAGAGTTTTGACAGTACTAAAATATATAAATATTATGGGAGCAAAGATCCAGACAACCATCTGGAACAGTTTAAAAAATTTATGATGAATTTTGAGGATGATGACAAACTTCTTTGTAGAGCCTTCTCCCAATATTTTACGGGAAATGCTTTGAAACGGTACAACAGATTGCCACAAGGTTGTATTAGAAACTTTGATATGTTTTGGGTGGCCTTTCGAAGGCAGTTTGTGGGGAGTAAGGAGTTGAAGGGCAATGAAGATACTATTATCTATTGTGCTCAAGAGCCAAATGATTCACTAAAAGATTATATAAGCCGGTTTGTAAATACCAAGAATGGGTTAGCCGATTGCTTTGAGCAAGTAGCAATAGCCTCTTTGAGACAAGGGTTAAACCCTGGGAATCTTGCTGATTTAGTAACAAGGAAGAAGGCCATGACTTGGGATGGTTTGCTAAATCAGGTGGTAAAAAAATCAACGTAGATGAAACAAATAATACTAGGGTACACAGACAAGTAAGGTCTGCCCCACCTGCTCCAAACCGGAATTAGTCTGGATATAAGGCCAAAGAAACCGGACAGGGATCCAACAGGGCCAAATAGACTCAATCCCACCCAAATCCAGCTCAGAGCCAACAATCCAGAAATAAACGTGGACCTTGGGTCCAACCGGAGTGGTTTGTTGAATCAAAGGAGAATGTGGCAACCATTTATGACAAAACTAAAGATGAGGTGTATTTCAGGAAGCCGGTCGCGCTTCAATCTCCTAGGGAAAGTCGTAATACTTTTTTTTGCCAGTATCATCATGATATTGGCCACAACACTGAAGACTGTATTACCTTGAAACAAGAAGTACAAAATCTTATTGAAAGGGGAAAGCTGGGAGCTTTTGTCAAGAGAAGGAGTGGAAATAGGCCTGATAATGCTCCCCGAACTGGCCCAACGAACAATGCGAGGACATCTGCTCTAGAAGGGGCCATGGTAATTCTTGAAAGATTTGATGTTGAATCAGAGTATTTGGATCCTGATCCAACCCGAAATAAAGTGGGGGTCATAACAGAACAATCTAAGACAGTATCCGAACTCATAAGTTTTTTTGAGTCACTTACTATATTATTTTTTTGGGGGGGGGGACACTATGACTGCGCCGACTCCTTCTTCGAGGAAGAGGCATGTTCACACTCTAGCCAATCTGTTAGAGGGAGGCATGTCTTCATATCAGTCCCAAGTTCCTTTTTCTTTCATTGTTTTTTATGAGGATGATTTAAGAAATATAGTTGGGCCTCATGAGGATGCCGTAGTGATCGGAGCTTCAATAGGGGGGAACGACATCAGGCGAATTCTGATTGATACTGGCAGCTCAACCAATATTCTCTTTTTAAGTTCTTATATACAGATGAAGAATCCGGCTGTGATTCAACGTTTGAACAGATCCATTGTGGGCTTCATAGGGAGCTCTGCGGATGTAATCGGAGAATTTGAGGAGGAGGTATTGTTGGGCAAAAGCCCTTTCAAAAAGATGGTCAGGGTACTATTCGTTGTGGTAGATTTCCCCACATGTTATAATGCAATCTTTGGGAGGTCCTGGCTCTCTAGGATGCATGTTATGGCTTCAACAGTCCATCATTGTTCAAAGTATACGGTTCAAGGACAAGTGGGAGTTGTCTGGAGAAGCCAAAAGATAGCAAAAGAATGTTATGCAACTGCACTTGCTCCTAGAACTCTGGGGGCAGTTCGGATTAATGAATATTAGCAGTTGTTAGGGATCTCTAGGGGTGAGGGTGAAATTTATGACCCCAGAGAGATCCCTGGTGTTTTGATACCGATTGAAGAAGTTGAAACCCACTCTCTGGCTGAAGGAAGGAGTGTTAAAGTTGGCTCCAAGATGGCACCAGAGTTAAAGAAAAAGTTGTTGTCCTTTCTGGCAGGTCACCAACATCTTTTTGCTTGGTGCAATGCTGATGTGACCGGAGTACCAGCAAGTGTTATATCACACAAACTGTTTATCCGGAAGGATGTTGCACCTGTTGTGTAAAAAAGGAGAGCCTTTTCTAAGGAGAAAGCTGATGTAATATTCCAAGAAGTTGACTGGCTTACCAAGATGGGGCATATAAAGGAGTTTCAGTATCCGTTATTGACAGCCAACCCAATGTTAGTCAAGAAAAAGAATGGGAAATGGCGTATGTGTATTGACTTCCCTAACCTTAACAGAGCTTGCCCAAAGGATCTCTAACCGGTCCCCCAGATAGATCAGTTGGTGGACTCCACATCTGGGAACAAGCTATTATCGTTCATGGATGCCTTCTCCGGTTATAACAAAATATAGGTGGATCTGAAGGACCAAGAACACACTATCTTTGTTACAGATCGGGGTCTCCATTGTTACAAGGTGATGCCTTTGGGTTGAAAAATGTTGGGGCTACTTATCAGAGATTGGTGAACAAAGCATTCACTGATCCGATTGGAAGAAATATGGAGGTATATATCGATGATATGATGGTTAACAGTTTAGAAGAAGATCTGCACCTAACTGATCTTCAAGAAACTTTTGCCAACTTAACAAAGGTTAATTTAAAATTGAATCCAGAAAAGTGTGTGTTTGGGGTACAGTCCGGAAAATTCTTGGGTTATGTAATAAGTGAAAAAGAGATACAACCTGATCCAGATCAGCTTGATGCTTTGTTGAAAATAGATCCTCCTTGAAATATTAAAGAAGTGAAGAGGCTGACAGGAAGGTTGGCTGCTTTGAATCGTTTCATTTCAAGGTTTTCGGACAAATGTGCTCCATTCTTCCAAACCTTGAAATGTGCTAAAGACTTCAACTGGTCTCCGCAGTGCAGTAAGGATTTTGATGAAATAAGATAGCATTTGTCTTCATCCGAAACCCTTTTTAAGCCTGTTGATGGAGAAGCACTATATGTATATTTGGCTGTGTCAGAATGTGCAATAAGTGCAGTGCTGGTAAGAGAGGTGGACAATTATCCTCGTCCGGTATACTACATCAGTAAGAGTCTGATGGATGCTGAAAGGAGGTACCTAAAGCTTGAAAAGCTGGCATTAACCCTAGTAATTGCTGCCAAAAAAATGAGGCCATATTTTCAGTCTCATTCCATCATTGTCCGAACATCTTTTCCTTTAAAGAATGTGCTTCAAAAAGCAGACATATCAAGCAGGATGACCAAGTGGTCAGTAGAGTTGGGTGATTATGACATTGATTTTCCCTACGAACTGCAATTAAAGCTCAGTCTGTTGCTGATTTCTTGGTAGAATTTCATTCGAACAGAAGTACTAAACAAGCTTCAGAAGAGAAAACTAAAAAAGAGTGGGTTGTCCAGACAGATGGTGGATCAAGCACAATGGGTTTTGGAGTGGGATTTGTTTAAACTCTCCATATGGTGATAAGTTATACCAGACTATATGCTTTGCTTTTAAGGCTTCTAACAATGAGTCTGAATATGAGGCAGCTATAGCTGGTCTAAAGTTAGCCTTTTTATGTGGGGCTAAAAGAGTTAGATTAATGAGTGATTCTCAGCTTCTTATTCACCATGCTCAAGGTCATTCGGAAGCCAAGAAGGAGCAGTTGATCAAATACTTATTTATTCTTAAAGAAGTAGCAGCCAACTTAAAAATGGTTTGCTATAAGCATATTCCTAGATTGGAAAACATGTTGGCAGACTCCTTAGCAACCATAGCATACTCCGAGTCCTACCCATGGATTCATGTACAAGAATTCCCATCCATACAATCAAATCATGGCAAGGAAGAGGAGGGGAGCTTAAGTGTACAAGTGGTTCAATCCAAAGATTGGAGATTTCCCCTTCTTCAATACATCTATGATGGAATGTTTCCTCCGGAAAAGGCTATGGCAAGGAAAATAAAACAGAAGGCTTGTGGTTTCTTGATCATAAGAGAGGTTCTTTAAAAGAAGTCGTTCAGTAGACCTCTCCTACGATGTTTGGGGGCTGAAGAGTCCCAAATTATTTTATCTAATCTACATGATGGAGAAGGATCAACACACTGTGGTTATAAAGCTCTAACCCGGAGGGTTTTGTTAGCTGGATACTATTGGCCATCCATAATGGCAGATGCTAAAGAGTTGGTGAAGAAATGTGACCCATGCCAAAGGTATGGTAATGGAATTCATATCCTAGCAGTTCCCATGGAGTCAATTACTGAGCCATTGCCTTTTGCTCGTTGGGGACTCGATTTAGTTGTGCCTCTACCAATGGCGCCCGGAGGGTGCATAACTATTATTGTAGCCATTGATTATTTCTCAAAGTGGATAGAAGTATCCCCCCATGGCAGGAACTACTTCAAAAGCTGTTATAAAGTTTATCTTGTCTAGCATTTGTTACAGATTTGGAGTTCCACAAAAGATAACCACAGATAACGGGCCACAATTTGATAACAAGGATATGGAGAGTTTATGTGCCTCTAGGGGCATTCAACATTAATTCTCTTCTCATTTCCACCCACAAGAAAATGGCCAAGTTGAAGTGGCAAACACGACCATTCTGTCCGGTCTGAAAAAGAATTTAGAAGGGGCTACAGGGAAGTGGCCAAGTTACTTACAAGAAGTATTATGGGCATATCGAACTACTCCTAGAGCTGCTACCCAAGAGTCTCCATTTGCCTTGGTATATGGGATGGATGCGATTACTCCTATAGAAACAACCCTGCCATCATATAGAGTCCACAACTATTCCGAACAGGCCAATGAATTGGCAATTAAGAATCAGTTGGATTTAATTGAGGAAATAATAGTTAAGGCTCATCTTAGAACCACCCATTACCAAGGCTTTATGAGGAGCATATTTGCTTCCAAGATTAAGAGAAGGGATTTTCAATCGGGAGATAAAGTGTTAAGAAAGGTTTTCTTGCATATTAAGGAAAAGCAGTTCGGAAAACTGGCTCCGAACTGGGAAGGCCCTTATGAGGTCTCCAAAAAGCTTAAGCCTGGGACATATAGGCTTTAAGACAAAGTTAGAAGAGTTTTGAAGCACCCATGGAATATTGAACACCTCAGGTTATATCTATAATGAAAGTTGTGTAAATATTTACTTGTTTAAACTTAATGTAAATATTAGGGGGCATACTCTTTCCTAACATGGTGGCGCGGGGAGATTTTAATGAGGTGTCCGGTTTTTTCAAATAAAATATGATGCCTTCTTGCAATATTCGGTGTGGTTTGATTACAATTCTTTTCAAGTATTCAATTTAGTGTTAAGGATCTTTGACAGATCAGATTAATCTGATTAAATGATGACCATTAAACGCATGTCATCGAAGATATTAAACACTCTCACTTTAAATATTTTTGAAGTAAAGAAAGGCTCTTTAAACATTAGCCATTAAAAATGAACCTAAATATTCAATAAAACAAGATTTGATAGATAAGCCTGTCCGGATATAAACCGGATAACGTTACTAAAATAAAAAATGCCTTGGCCATCCAAGTACTTTAAGTGTTGTGAAAGACTTATCCGGTCCCGGTCCGGATACAATTACAAAAACACCTTGGCCATCCACGGAATTTAGCCGTTTGTAAGATTAAAAAAGTACAAAAAACAGTTAAAAATAATTAAAAACCTCAGGGCTTATTCCTTTTGGATGTTCCTGCTTTACCTCCTTTTGGGGGGCCTTTGAGTACAGTGCTTGAATTCTCCCCGCTTCCTTCTTCCTCATCGGTGGTAGAATCGATTCCACTAGAGTAGTTCTTTTTATCGCCATCTGCCATTGTATGGAATGAGATGTCCTCATACTCCACATAATGCCACAAAGGACCAAACGTCCTCTTCAGAAACTTCTCATGAAAGAGCAGTACCATGTCAGACTTCACTTCAGCATACATTTTCTCCAAGGAATCTATCACCCCGTTGGTGTATTTGTCAATGTTGGCCTGAATTCTCTATTCCTGCTCTTTCTCCAAGTCTTCTTTCTCCTTGGTTTCCTTAGAGACAACCTCTTCAAGGGAAGTCTTTTCGTCGGATAAGGTTTCAATGTCACTATCTTTGGTCTTCACATATTCCTTTAGAGTGGAGAGATCCTTCTCCAAACCAGAACACTTAGCTTGGAGCTCAGTATTGGCATTCGCCGAAGTGGCCAGCTTGGTTGACAAATCCTCTTTGTCCTTCTTCAGTTCTTCAAGATCTTTCTTCAGTGCTTCAATGCTCTGGTTAGCATTGAGGAGGTTGGTTGACAGAGTCTCCTTGTCTGTGTTAAGGGTGTTGATAAGGGTGTACTGATTTTTCACCTGCCTCTCCAAATCAAGCACTGGTTGAATATGACCTAAAAGAGAATGGGCCACTGTATCCTGGTCTTCGGAAATGGAAAAATACTTACCATTGTAGGTTACCATGTTGGAAGAACTTGAAGGACGGAAAGGACCAACAAAGTCATCTTTCTCCGAATCGAAGAAGTAGAGACCACTGTCCTGAAGGGCTCTGATGTCAAACCCTCCTCCGGTGTCATCTCTCAGTTGTAAGTCTGTGGGAATGTTCTCGGCCAAGGTAGGATCAGCGGGAGCTGGTGGAGGAGGAAGTTCCGAAGGGCGAAAAGTTATTTCTCCCTTAAGATGACCTTCTTCTTCTTGGCAGCCCTTTCATCGCTACTGGCTCCCCATTTTCGGTCCTTCTTTGGAGGCTTTGGTGAGTTTGATTTTTATCATGTCTTCTTGTCAATTGCATCTTCAACTACTTTGAGCAAGGAGGCATCAATTCCTCCTTGGGTCTCCCCTTCTCGATTCTCTGGACCGGTCTCTCCGACAACAACCCAAACTGCCTCTACTGCAACCTTCTTCTTCTTTCCCTTCATTTTAATAAAAGTTTGGGCTCTAGAGGGCAAGGCCAGTTTACCGTCTTTTTCCTCTGTTTGTTTGAGAATGACAACTGAGAAAGGTGGTGTGGTAAATTCTTCCCATGTGAGATCTCTCTGGCCTGTGGTATTCCACAGGTGAGATCTCACCAAATTTCCAAAAGTAAAACAGTTGTGGAAAGCATTCCCCCAACATTCTGTGGCCCAAGCATTTAACTTGGCACATGTGGTCTGCCCCTTCTCCAGGTATCCGGTGTACTCCTTCGGTAATACTGAAAAGAAAGTAATGAATAATTCAGAAGCAGAATAGTTGTAAAGTGAAAACAAGAGAATGAAAAACAAGGTTGAAGAACCTACTTGTACTCTTCCACCTACTAGTGAGCATGCTAGGGTTAGTCTTGGCTTTGATCTTTCTCCCATTCTCCCATGACCCACTAATTAATAAGAACTGAGTTTTCTAATTCTTCTCCGATTCCAACAAATCATTTACCACTTTATAATTGTCTCCCATGTTGTGGTGATAGAATAGGATGTGATGATTTTTTGCACAGGCTTGCCACAATAGCAAACTGCTCCATAGGTTGAGGAATTCCAGACAGTCTCGATGCCATTATGCAGGCAAGGAAGGAGTACCAAGCGTTTGGACTTAATTGGCTTGGGCAAAGCTTAATCAGGTGAAAATACCTGACTATCTCTGGGTCTAAGGGGAACCTGAGCCCCCAGTTGAACAGCTCGGTGTAGATGACCACTTCAATAAGTTTGGAGTCCATTGGAGTCTCCGGAGTGACACGAACCCTCACCTTCACTGACTCTGGGATCCTCCACTTTGTCCGGATCCGGCCCAGCTCGGCAGTATGAGTATAAACATAATTGATGTTCTGCATGGCCAACAAGTACGTCACATTGACCTTCTGGAAGCAAGGTCCTACCTTTCTCTCCAAGCACTCCGGAAGATCCGGATGAGCCACTCCAACCTTCCCTTTTCCTTTCCCTTTCCTGTCAAAGGCAACACCCCAGTATGCCCTGAGGCTTCTGTTTCAAAAGGGCCTCTTCGATACTATCTTCCATCACTTCTTCCATCACTATGGAAGGTTTCTCAGTTGTTATGGATGGAAGGTTGTCAACTTCTGGCTCACTGGTCTGTCCAGATGGTTGAGCATCAATTTCTTCCAAACGCCCGGTGTCCGGTTGAGGCTCAGTTCCGGAGGACTTCGTTTGAGAAGCGACTTTGGTTGCCTCCGATCCGGAGGGCTTATCTCTTGGGGCTCTTATAGATATCTCTGATCCAGAGGCTTTATCTTTAGATGCTGATTTAGAGGCCTCCGGTTTGCAGGGCTTTGATTGTGAGGCAGTTGCATGGGTTTTCACCAAGCGAGTTGTCCGACGTAGATTCGATTTTTATGGGGTCTTTTCAATATCAGATCCCATGGCTAAAAAAGGGAGGGTTTTCTAACGCTCGATACTGCTTTTTCTTAGGTAGTAGAAGGTTGGGACTCCTGAACAGAGGAGCCTGATGGAATTGGAGAAAGATTGGGTTTAAACAGTCGCCTGGGTGTTGGATTTCTAGTAGAAGATGATCCTTGATCAGCTTCCTGGGATGGTTTCTCAGATTTGTCAACTGGGGAGACTGGGAGCCCAACAGCAATGCGCCTCTCTCGTTCAACTTTTTGTGCCTTCTCTAATTCGGACATATTCAACCAGCCACCTTTTACAAGAGCGTTTCTAGTCGTGAACTTAAATCTAACCAAGAAGAATTTTGAAAGAAAGGGTAAAATCTCTGTAAAAGATTTGTAGAGTGATGAAGATGATGAAACAGTGAAAAAATGGTTTATATATTAGTAGAAAAAAGCAATTGATACCTAGGAGAAGACGAAGAGATTCGAGCAACGATTGAAAATGGCGCTGACATGGGAAATATTAAATGCAAAGGTTACTTTTTAGGCTTAGTGGGAGCGTCGATCTAGGTAAAAAATGGCTGGTAGGTCGAATCAGATTGCGACACGTGTCCCACGATCCAAAGAAAAAACTCTTAGAATTCTGGGAAGAAATCAGTCCGGACAAACCTCGAACCAGATATACAAATGGATCGGAAAATATCGTTACTGACTAAGTACATTTTTTAGTCCTGCCAAATATTTTTGACAAAGCCTAAAAAAGGGGATACTGATGAGTACGGATAAATCCACCAGTGCTTACTGAGATTTCCGGACAAGAGCAATTCAGACATAAACTACCCACTGAACTATCCGGACAAGACAAAAGTATAAAATAACTAAACACCTTTTGACTAAGCTAGGTGTTAATCGGCTTTTTAAATGGGTCCTTAAAACTTGACCCAGTTTCATAATTCGACCCAAAAGCCCATGAGACCATAATTAAGGGTATAAATACCCCAACCACTTCCATTAATGAGGGTAATGAACATTTAATACAATTAGGCAGCTCAAATCTCTCACTAAAAAACACCCAAACATTTAATACTCTAAAAAACTTTTCAAAACACTTGACAAAATTACCCCCAGTTTAAAATAAACCTCACCAGAATCTAAAATCCAAAAATAATAAGGAATACCTAAAGTGGAAGACGTAGACAGACCTGTGTGAGGCATTAACGTAGACATGGCAGCAAGATTGGAAACAAGAAACTGTTTAAAAGATTCGTAAATTTATGGGTCCATTGCAGAGGGTTGTGTGGTGCTATCAGTATCTCCTAATGATATAGCAGCAACTGTAAACTGTGGGGAAGGGGGGGGGAATGAAGACAAAATTGCTGAATAGGACGTGTATGTTATTGAAACGATTGTTGCTGAAAAGAATGTTGTTGATGGGGTCGTTGTTGAGATGGTCGTAATTGAGATTATTGTTGTTGTTTTCCTCACAGTAGTGGACATTGCGATTTCCAATGATTTTTACTTTTACAAAAAGGCGCACTCATCAAATGCAACCCTTGCTCCACCGGGTGTAAATCTAAACTGGTTTGAAGAAGAAGATCGTTGGTTTGGAACATCAAACACATTAGGGATAATTGTTTTGGACCTCTTTTCAATATGATTTTTAGTCGTGTTTCTTCAACAATTAGTTTATGGAGAACTGATCAACTAGGAGAAAAAAGGATCATTGAAAAATTGTTCCTCGTAATTTTTTAAAATCGAAGCGTATGGCCATAAAAATTGTATCAATCTCTGCTCTTCTCTTCGAGCAATATAAGGCTTGCATGCTTTCAGTTCTGCAGACTTTGTCAGAGCCAATTGATCATATAAATCAGATATAGTAGCATAAAAATCAGAAATAAGCAAGTCATTTTACTGTAAATAGCAGATGTCGAATTCTAATTGGTATTGCATAAAAATTAGATTGCGTATACAGTCTTTCTAAATGATCCCAAACCTCTTTGGTAGTATAGTATTGAAAAATAATCGTATATGTGTTTGCCACAAATAAAAGTTTAATGGAATAGCTCAAGCAAAAGTAGTTTTTCCGATTGAAATGAGTACCAATCGGCTGCATAGAGTCATCCTTCCCTGTCATTCTCTCCAAAAATATGGAAACCCAATAAAAAAAAAATAAGAGAACATATTTGAAGCCAAACAAAAGCAGATCCAAATTTCCAAACATATCCAATACTAATATGCAATCCATTACCAATACACAATCCAAATTTCCAAAAAGATCCAAGTTTTCCAAAAATACCAATACTCAATCTATAAAAATATCAAAATTTCTAAACCAATCCAATACTAATACGAAATCCAATACCAATACACAATCCAGTTTTTTTAAACAGACCCAAAATTTCCAAAAAAATCCAATACCAAATTAATAATAACCTTTTACTAATACAACAAATTACTAATACTGAGAACCAAATAATAATATTTCTTTTTAAATACTACGAATCACTATATCACTAACTAAGACTGCAAATTAGTCCAAAGTAGTAAGCATTGTCCACTGTTACTACTACAATATTACAAATTCAAAGTCTAATATTGAAAATTAAAAGTCCAATAATCCAAACAACAAATCGACATTGAATACCTAGCAGAAAGTAGATCCAAATATCGAATCGAAATCAAATACATGGCAGAAAAAAGATCCAAACAACGAATCAAAATCGAATACCTGGCAAAAAACAGATCCAAATAATAAATCAAAATCGAATACCTGGCAGAATCAGAGGGGGTCGCTACGCTTCCACGATATAATTTCTCCGGGCTCTGATACCATGATACCTAAAGAACAAACAAAGAGAAAATAAAAAAGTTGTTTGCGTTTTGTTATTTAGAATGCGTGAGAATTACATAGAGCATATGCTCATATTTATAGATAAAATAAAGAGCTAATGAGCTTAGGCCTTATATCTCTAACAATAATATATATATATATATATATATATATATATATATATATATATATATATATATATAATTCAAAATTATATTTTAAGATACAATTGTTTTAGAGTTTATATATAAAAACCAAGAGATCAATTAATTAGTTTATATGTTTATACCAAAAATTTAAACGATCATGGTTGTCAATATCAAGTATGATATTACTTAAGGGATAATAATAACATGCTTTACTAGTATAAATAGATCAAACCAAACTTGAAAGATCCGACTAACGTTTATGAAACTATTTTCATTTTAAAATTGAGAGGTTGGGGTCATAGTATTTTGTGGTTAGTGGACGCCTATGAAATTTTCTTATAGAAGGAAACTAGTTGATTTTACCAAATGCCATTAATTTATTTTAGTATAAATAATTAAATCGCCTCAGCGTAATTTATCAAAAATACATAATATAGAAACCTCAATGTGATCAACTAATTACGATTTACTGGTTTTCTCTCTGCTATCCATAATATTGTTTTAATATTTCCTCCAGTTTATGTTGCAGCGAAGATAGTTGTAAGCCTTCATCTCAATAAAACGACGATTGATCTAAGGGTTTACGTTAAATAAAATATTGAACCTTAATCTTGAATAACAAATACAACTAGAAATCCTAGTTGTATAAATCCCATTTAATTTTTCCGCTATGTGATCGGGTGCCACAACCACTAAACTATTTTATTATTTTAGTGGGTACAATCATTCACAGTTCCCAAATTCACCCTCGTTATCATACTTATACCTCTATAATTCATTTTCACCTATATACACAATTCTTATATAATATAATTAATCAGATTACTTATTAATTGGATTATCATATGACAATGACTAAATCTATATTTAGCACACTAATCCATAATTATTATAACAATCTCCCACTTAGATCATGATATGATATTCAAGAATATATTGAACTTTAGTTGGGCCCCTGAATCCATTTTCAATAAATGAAAGGTAAAATCTTGTACACGATCAATAACCAATAAAGAACTAAAGACATATTTCTCGTAATGTGAATAATATGATGTGACCGTAATCATATTAGCCATCAATTACATAAGCCACTTATGATGTGCAGTTTAAGAATGATGCATAATGTAATCTTACATAGTTACTCTTGAATAATCCTACATCTAGAGATATAATACATTAATACATGTCAATAAATTTTACCAGTACATATATTGTAATAAACCTATATGTATACAATATCGCAACAAAACGACGAATGATCTTGGGGTTTAAGTTAAATGAATGATTGAACCCTAGTCTTCATTTAATTTCAAATACGATATTTTTTTCAGTTCATGTTGCAACGAAGATAGTTGTAAACCTTCCTCTCAATAAAGCGGCGGTTGATCTTAAAATTTAGGTCAAATGAATGACTGAACCCTAACAAATACAACTAGAATAACTAGTTGTATAAACTCTATTTACTTTATCTACTTTGTGAGCGGGGACCACAACAATTAAATTATTTTATCAATTTAGTCCATGAATTAGTATTTTAGGCCTTAGTATAATGATTTGGGTCCAATCCTTCAAATTTTCCAAATTCAAACTGGTTTCCACTCTTATACCTCCACAATGCATTTTCACATATATGTCCAAATCATATATAATATAATTAATCTTGTTACTTATTAATTGGATTACCTTATGCCAATGACTAAATGTATATTTAGTATACTGATCCATAATTATTCTAATAATCTCTCACTTGTATCGTCATATGTTAATCAAGAATACATTTAACTTCATAAATACCTTGAATCTATTGTCAATAGGTGAACGGTAAAAATCTGTACATGATCAATAAACTATAAATAGTTATATCGTAATGTAAACAATATGATGTAACAGTAATCACATTATTGTCATCAATCAATTACTTGAGCCTATTATGATATAAAATTTAAGAATAATATGAAATATAATCGTACATATCTACTCTTAAATAATCCTACATTTGGAGATCTAATAAAGTAACATATGTCAATAAATTTTACAAGGACATATATTGCAATAAACCTTTATGTAGACAATATTGTAAATATCAATCGAATCTTATTACAAAAAACTATTGAAACCAACAATTCTATAAATCAATTACACCCATTTTGATGATGTGATCCTAAAGTTTTTTAGGCAATACTACATTTGTAAGAGTATTTGCTATCATAGAGTTTGTGCCGATATGCTCTATATTTATCTGATTCATTTGAACTCTCTCTTTAACAAACATGAACATTGTGTCTAGGTGTTTGAAGCTCATGTTAATGTTAGAGTATTGCACTGAAGAATTGTTGTCGTAATACAACCTCATTAGACCATTTATCCCTTGTACAATACGTAAAATAGTGACAAAATTTTGTAGCCATAATGACTAGTTTGATACCTCAAACCACATAACAAATTATGATTTCATTGTGGACAATGCAATAAGTGTTTGTTTTATACTTTTCCGGGATATTACACCCCCATCCAATAAAAAATTGTATCCCAACGTAATTTTCAATGTGTTCATGCATCCACCAAAATTTAAGTTGGAATACTCAGTGATCTCTAGCCTATCCGACTTCATATATGTCAACACGTTATCTTTCTTTCTTTGTAGATACCAAAATACCTCTTTCACTACCTTATAGTGGTCTATGCATGGGTAACTTACATACTTTCCCAATATTTTCATAGCAAATGCAATATTTTTCCTAGTCCAGAATTGAGCATACATTAAACTCCCAAATGTTGAAAAATAAGTGATTGTTTTCATTTCCTCAATCTCAAGAATTGTTTTGTGACATTGAACCAGATTTAGTCTGTCATACTTTGTTATAGAAGTATTCAGAGGTTTGCAGTTTGTTAATTTGTAACATTGTAACACACTTTCAATATATATACCTTTTGTGGTAATCCAAGAAGGCCTAGAGAGTGATCCCAGTGTATTTGGAATCCTAACACAAAACATGCATCACCAAGATCTTTCATATCGAATTTGTCTAATAGAAATTTATTTATAGTGTGCAAAAAAACTTTATTGTCCGAGGCAAGTACTATGTCATCGACATATAATACTAGAGATATTAAATTACTCCCACTAAACTTGTGATACACACAGTCCTTAACTGAGTTGACTTTAAAGTCAAAATATACTATCACCTTAACAAATTTGTTGTAACACTAATGAGAAGCCAGTTTGAGCTCATAAATAGATTTCTTAAGCCTTCATACCAGATTATTTAAGGTACTATTTTGAAGTGTTCCGGTTGCACCATATATATCATTTACTCAATAGTACCATTGATAAATTTGGTATTTACATTCATTTGATGAAGCTCAAGATCAAAGTATACAACCAATGCCATAATTGTTCTAAATGAATCCTTATTCGATACTGGAGAAACGTTTTTTTTTAAAATCAATCTCTTTACGATAAGTACAACTTTTAACTACAAGACGTGCTTTATGTTTTTTCACATTGCACGAGGAATTGCGTTTGGTTTTGTAAACCCAATTACAACCAGTTATATTTTCCCTTTTATGTAATGGGATAAATTTTCATACCGCATTGTCTTGCATAAATTTATAATCTTCCTTCATAGTATCAATCGATATATGAGAGTTGGAGTTTTTCATGGCTTGTCTGTAGAATGAAGAATCATCTACAGTTTCAACAGATAATAATCAGGATGTATAACATTCTTCTTTTCTTCCGTGGACCTTCTTAAAGGCATAAAAAATTCTTGTTTCAGTTCTTGAGGAGGTAGAGTTTGATCCTCGTGAACAATATCATTTTGATCTTCTTGTGGAAGATTACCTTGAGGTACATTTTGTTTTAAATGGACCATATCTGTGTCATTGCTAAAGCCCTCAAGTGGAATCAATGTTATTCTGAGTATAACCTTGTTCTAACGAGACCAAAATCATGGGCATTAAAGTCCAATCTTTTGATACATCAGTATATTTGTTAAAACATTCATGAAATTCTACAGATTCTTTCTCAAAATAAACATATGTTCCAAAATACTTCCCCTCAAACTTAACATCATTAAGAAATTTTGTCATATCCGTCTCAAAAAGACTACAAGGGAGAGGATTATAAAACTTAAAATCACTAGAATATTCGGAATAACCAATGAAGAAGCAATTAACCATTTTTGGTCCAATTAATTTTCTTGAGATTTGTATGCCCTTGCCTTAGTTGGACACCCCTGTAAACGCATATGTTTTAAATTGGGTTTGCTCCTATTCCAGCACTCATATGGGGCTCTAATGGCTGGTTTAGTCAGTACTCTGTTGAGTATATATGGAGTGCATTTGATGGATTACTCTCAGACATATAATAGTAGAGTTTAGTTACTTATCATATTTCTGGTATTCCAATTTTATATTCGCTTATCAATGTCTGTCGGCTGTTTATACATAAATTGTGCATAAACAGCCGACAGACATTGAATAGAAGAAATTTGCCTAAAACTAAGTCGGATGGAAGAATAACCTGTATCGAAAAGTATGTGTAACCCCATACAAATGATGGGTTCTCGATTTCTTTCTTTTCTTTACGGAACAGAGAGAATTGGTCGTTAAAACTCGTTCCTGGTAGTGGTGATGGACAGGAGGCGGCACTGTAAGAACATTAACAGTAAGTTCTGCATCAGCACATTATAAGAGGAAAGGAAATCGCCACCAAAAATGCTACAAAAGGAAGCAATATTTTCGTTAACTCTCATTTTGACTCAAAACGCGAAGGAAGAATTGAACATGATAATGGACGCCAGCATTCCCATTAATTAAACCAACCCACAGGTCAGTTCCGAGTACATTTCAATTACTAGGTTTTGGTGCTCAGACACTAAACCAGTATAAAAAGAGATAAATGTCCTAAACAACACTTAAGCTCCCAAGTTAAAAGCAGATGAAGTCAGATCGAAAGCAATAGAGAGCGAATTGTAGGTATGTGAGAATCAAAGGAAGGGAAAACACAGAAGGTGCAAACTCACATTCAGAAAGAGATTCTGAAATCTCTTTGATCTTCTGAAGTTGCAAACTCAATAAAGGCAACCATGCAATTTTGATCACTGCAGTAATCGAAGCAATCACTACCCACCTGTAGAATTACTTGGAAGAACTTAACATGTCAATAAAGCTTCTAAACATCAATAAGGCCTATAGGCACAACAGCCAAAGAAAGAGCTTACTGGCAACTATAAAATTGATAAACTGTGACACAGAGATTCCACGAAGAAAAACTCACCAAGTGAGAGAGGAGGAGCCTAGAGGTCGCCATTAATTCATAGAGCATTGGGCGAGAAGAAGGGTGACTTGGCCGAAATATTTAGCATTTTTATAACCACTGTTACGTTTTGGGACCTACGTCGTTAAAGTTTAATGCTGAACAAAGTTTTTTTTTTTCTTAACCTGTGTACTCAATTAGCAGTTCATTCATGCCATTTGAGTTATAATTAGCAAGTAGTAAAAACCCACCATTTATTTTTTAATCTAATACCATAATAAAAAAATTACGTTAGTATAATATAATATAATATAATATAAAATAAAACACTGTAATTAGGTTTAATTTAAACTAATTCGAACAATAAAAAAAATTGGTAGGGTCATAACCATAAAGACGTGTAATAAGTATGAACTGATATCTGCAACAGAAGATGTGTCCATATTAAACTTGTCATGATTATACTGAGTTATGATAATAGCTATTAATATTACGTGGCTCTGTTATGATAATAGCTATTAATATTTAGCCTTTTAATCTTTTCCGTTTTATATTAAACATAACCACAAAGTTAGCATTAATATATAATTAAAAATTATATATTATGAAACACATTTTTAATAAATAAAAAACTACTAAATTATATATATAATACTAATCATTAAAAATATGAAATCAAAATATTTTAATAAAAGAATATGAAATAATATTATTTTAATTTATCATATTATCAAAATAATAACAATAACTAATTTAGAAAATTTGTACATATTTTATATGTATTGGTAATTATATATAATTTATAATATTAAATTAATTTATAATAATAACTTACGAAATTTATATATTTTTAGTTGTTATATAAGGAAAAGATTATATTATATTAATATCAATATAATTATAATTATGTTAATGTCAACCGTAATAAAAGCTAAAATTTAACATCAAAATATATATATATATATATATATATATATATATATATATATATATATAAATTAGTTCATACTAAAAGTGGGTGGGGAGATGTTTTGAATTCTTAAAGACGGATGAAATAAGTGATTCGTTAATAGCTTATTAACCATATTTAATAATCCTCGTAATAGTTTCTTCCTTTACAATGTGTCAAATTTTATATAAAACTAACAGTCAAATTTTTGTGAGTTTATCAAAAAAATATAGAGTCTTATAGTCCTTTCTAATACAATCATTCTGCAGCAAGTCCAAAGACATCAGCATAATTTGTTGAATATCGTTAACAATTCATTATCGTCCGTTGTCAATAATATTTCATCAACATACAACACTAGATATATGAATTGACTCACACTAAACTTTTGATAGATACAATCCTCTACGAATTTAACTCGAAACCAAATGAGACAATAACCTTAAAGAATTTGTGGTACCACTTTCGAGAAACTTTCTTAAGACCATAAATAAATATCTTTAGTTTGCATACCATCGTTGGATTACCGAAGACAAATTTTTGAGGCTGCACCGTATAGATCATTTCCTCAATGTCTCTATTAGAAAAGCGGTCTTTACATCCATTTGATGGAGCTCAAGGTCGAAATATGCAACTGATGCCATGATTATCCTTCAATGAAACTAGGGAGAAGGTTTTTGTAAAGTTAATTTATTCACACTGAGTAAAATCCTTAGCTACAAGTCGCGTTTTATGACTTTTCACATACTATTAGAATCTCGTTTGGTTTTAAATATCCATTTACAACCAATCAACTTCTTTCCTTCAGGAACAAGCTCTCATACCGCGCTATCTTGCATCGATTTAAACTTTTCGTTTATCGCTTTAATCCACAACTAAGATTTAGAAATTTTCATGACTTCACGGACACACTTAAAAGATTATTTTATGTTGTACCACAAAATTCCTCGTGTTTTTTAAAGATACACTATATAATCTGAATATATAATGTTCTTCATTTCTCTAGTAGATCTCCATAAAGACATAATGTTTTCAGTTTGCACTTGAATTTCTTGAGGAGGTAGAGTTTGTTCTTCTTAAAAAACTTCATTTTGCTCCATTGGAACTGATGAGTCCGGATTTTCTCACCACTTACTGTAGAAACCGGACAGGGGCAATTCGGACAAAAACCACCCACTGAACCATCCGAACAGGACTAAAGTATTAAAAACTAATCACTTTATGACTAAGCTAATTATCAACTTGCTTAATAAACTTATGGGCCTTTGAAGTCGACCAGGTTTCATGTGTTTGACCCGAAAACCCATGAGGCCCACAATTAAGGGTATAAATACCCAACCACCTTCATTAATGAGGGTAATGAACATTTAATACAACCACGAAGCTCAAATCTCTCACTACAAACTACCCAAACATTAAATACCCTTGAAACATTACAAAACATCTGACTAAATTACCCTCAGACCAAAATTATCCTCACCAAATTGACGACCACATTGGAAGAAGAAGGTGCTTGAATCTAGCATTCGAAACCATCAAGAAAAACCAGTTCGGATGAATCCGGACGAGCAAGAAGTGCCACCAGCTTTGGCAGAAGTCGTGGGAGAAAATGACGAGTATACGATTGAGGAGCGAGACAGGTTGAAAGTTGAAATAGAAGCTTTGAGGGCTGCCAAAAGGGCAGAGTTGGGCACAAAAGAGAAATCTAAGGTGTCAGTAGTCCATCATACTGACAATCCAAGAGAGCATGAGCCATCAAAGACCCATGTGAGTACTAAAAAGACTCATACTAGCTCAAAGAAATCTCATCAGTCTAAACCGGTGGAGAGTTTAGATTCAGACTCAGAATCTTCCAGTAACTCCTCAAATCAAGATGGAGTTGAAGAATCCTTGTCATCCAACAGCGATGAAGGCCGTTCTAAAAAGAAACGACAGTTGGTCAAAAAGTACTCACGAAAGAGGGACAGTCATGGAAGGCTGAAGAGGCATCTGGGTAAAAAGGATCGTCTCACAGTCATAGTCATGACCGGAGACACGTAGACCGCTTGTTAATGGATCCCTTTGCCTTCCATGATGAGCCATGTATCTACACAACTCCTAACGAATATACTGTATTTAGTTGTGGCCGGAATTGGAGACAATCTCCATTTTCCTCCAGGATACTGTCCGGGAACCTTCCTAAGAGGTTTGACAGTACAAAAATGGAAAAATATGATGGCAGTAAAGATCCAGATAACCACTTGGAACAATTCAAAAAATTTATGATGAATTTTGATGATGACGATAAGTTACTCTGTCGAGCATTCTCCCAATATTTTACGGGGAGTGCTTTGAAGTGGTACAATAGTCTGCAACAAGGCTGCATCAGGAATTTTGACACTTTTTGGGTGGCTTTCCGAAGGCAGTTTGTTGCAAGTAAAGAGGTAAAGGGCAATGGAGACACTATTATCCATTGTGCCAAAGAACCAAATGAATATCTGAAGGAGTACATAAGTTGTTTCGTGAATACCAAAAATGGATTAGCTGATTGCTTTGAACAAGTGACAATAGCTTCTCTAAGGCAGGCTTTGAATCTTGACAATTTGGCGGATTCAGTAACCAGAAAAAAGGCCATGACATGGGGAGGTTTACTGAATCAAGTCGGAAAACAGATTAATGTGGATGAAACAAAGAAAAACAGAGTGCACCGGCAAGTGGGATCTGCCCCTGCTGCACCAAATCAAAACCATAATCAGTCTGGTTATAAGGCCAAGGAAGCCGGACAGGGTCAAAACAGAGCCAAGGCTCAATCTCATCCAGCTGCACCAGCCCAGAGCCAGCAATCTAGAAATAAGCGGGGGCCTTGGGTTCAACCAGAGTGGTTTGCTGAGTTGAATGAAAACGTAGTCACCATTTATGATAAAACGAAAGACGAAGTCCATTTCAGAGAGCCGGCTGCATTACAATCTCCCAGGGAAAGTCGAAATAATAGTTTTTGCCAGTATCACCATGATACTGGTCATACCACTGAAGATTGCATTGCATTGAAACAGGAAGTGTAGAATTTTATTGAGAGAGGGAAGTTGGGGGCTTATGTTAAAAGAAGAAGTAGAAATAGACCTGATAATGCTCATCGGGCTGGCCCGAACAATGCAGGGACATCGGCTCCGGATAGGGCTATGGTGATAATTGAAAGTTTTGACCTAGAATCAGAATATTTGGATCCTGATCCAACTCAAAACAATGTGGGTGTTATCACAGAGCATTGCAAGACGGTGTCTGTCCTCATCAGTTTTTTCGAGTCACTTACAATTTTGTTTTGGGGGGGGGGGGGGGGACACCATGACTGCACCAACTGCTTCTTCGAGAAAGAGGCACGTTCATACTTTAGCTACCCAACTGGAAGGAGACATGACTTCCTATCAATCACAAATTCTATTTCCCTTCATTGTTTTTGATGATGACGACTTGAGGGACATTGCTGGTCCCCATGAAGATGTTGTTGTCATAGGAGCATCCATTGGGGGCAATGACATAAGACGAATTTTGGTGGACACCGGAAGTTCAGCCAATATTCTCTTTTTGACTTCCTACAAAAAATGAAGAATCCAACAGTAATTCAGCGTTCGAACAGGTCAATTGTGGGTTTCACTGGAAGCTCAGCAGATGCGATCGGGGAGTTCGAAAAGGAGGTTTTGTTGGGCAAGGGCCCTTTTAAAAAGACGGTTAGAATACTTTTTATTGTGGTGGATTATCCCACTTGTTATAATACCATTTTGGGGAGATCTTGGCTCTCCAGGATGCATTTTGTGGCTTCAATAGTCCACTGATGTTTGAAATATGCTGTACAAGGACAAGTGGGAGTTGTTCGAAGCAGCCAAAAGGTAGCAAGAGAGTGTTATGCAACAGCGCTGGCCCCTCGAACGTTAGGGGCAGTCCGGATCAGTGATGAATAGCAGTTTGAGGGGCCCTCTGGGGGAGAGGGTGAAATTGATGACCCCAGAGAGACCCCTGGAGTTTTAATACCAATTGAAGAAGTTGAAAAGAATTCTCTGGCTGAAGGAAAAAGTGTCAAGATACGGTCCAAGATGAAGACGGAATTAAATGGTAAAATGTTAGATTTTTTAAAAGACCATCAGTATGTCTTTACTTGGTGCAATGCTGATGTAACCGGAGTACCAGCAGACATTATATCGCACCAATTATCCATCTGAAGGGACATAGCACCTGTTTTACAAAAGAGGAGGGATTTTTCTAAGGAAAAAGCTGATTTCATAGTTCAAGAGGTTGACCGGCTTACTAAAATGGGGCACATAAAGGAATCTCAATACCCTTTATGGACAACTAATCCGGTGTTGGTAAAGAAGAAAAATGGTAAGTGGCGTATGTGCATCGATTTTACAGATCTCAACAGAGCTTGCCTAAAAGATTTATATCCGGTCCCCCGAATTGATCAGCTGGTGGACTCCACGTCTGGAAACAAGCTGTTGTCCTTTATGGATATCTTCTCAGATTCAAGTAGATCCGAAAGATCAAGAACATACTACATTTGTCACTGATAGGAGCCTCCATTGTTACAAGGTGATGCCGTTTGGGTTAAAAAATGTTGGGGCTACTTATCAGAGGTTGGTAAATAAGGCTTTTGCTGATCAGATTGGAAGAAACATGGAAGTCTACATCGATAACATGATGGTAAAAAGTGTGGATGAAGAACTACACTTGGCAGATCTCCAGGAAACTTTTGCCAACTTGGTAAAGGTAAATTTAAAATTGAATCCATAAAAGTGTGTTTTTGGAGTGCAGTCCGAAAAATTCTTGGGGTATGTGATAAGTGAGAAAGGGATACAGCCTGATCTAGACCAACTTAATACTTTACTAAAAATGGAGTCTCCTCAAAATATAAAAGAAGTACAAAGATTGACAGGGAGGTTGGCTGCACTAAACCGTTTTATTTCAAGGTCTTCGGACAGGTGCGCCCTGTTTTTTCAAACTTTGAAAGGTGCAAAAGACTTCAACTGGTCCCCACAATGTGATGAGGCTTTCGACGAAAGTAAGAAGTATTTATCTTCCTCTAAAACCTTGTTTAAACCAATTGAGAGAGAGAGACCCTCTTCGTATACTTAGCAGTTTCTGATTGTGCTATAAGTGTCGTATTGGTGAGAGAGGTGGTTAATTATCCTCGTCCAGTGTACTATATCAGCAAAATCTTGATAGATGCAGAAAAACGGTATTTAAAGCTTGAAAAATTAGCACTAACCCTAGTAATTGTTGCAAGAAAAATGAGTCCCTACTTTCAGGCTCATTCTATCATTGTCCGGACGTCTTTTCCCCTGAAAAACATTCTCTAAAAGGCAGACATTTCAAGTATGAAGACCAAGTGGCAGTAGAGCTGGGAGACTATGATATTGATTTTACCCCTCGGACTGCAGTCAAAGCCCAAATTGTGGCTGACTTCTTAGTTGAATTCCATTCAGACAGGGATACTAAGCAAAAAACCGGTGTAAAAGATAAAAAAGTATGGGTTATCCGGACTGATGGTGGATCGAGTACCATGGGTTGTGGTGCTGGGATATGTTTAACCTCCCCGTACGGTGACAGGATGTACCAGGCTATATGTTTTGCTTTCAGGGCTTCCAATAATGAGTCCGAGTATGAAGCTGCTATAGCTGGTTTGAAGTTAGCTCTCATCTGTGGAGCCAAAAGGGTCAGGTTAATGAGCGATTCTCAGCTTGTTATCCATCATGCACAAGGTCAATCCGAAGTAGAAAAGAAGCAGTTAGTTAAATACTTATTTGTTCTCAAAGAAGTGGCACTCAACTTCAAAAGCATCACCTATGAGCACATACCCCAAACAGATATACACTAGCAGACTCATTGGAAACCATAGCCTATTCTGAGTCATACCCTTGGATTCATGTGCAAGAGTGTTCATCCATTCAAATCAATCCAGATAAGGAAGAAGAAAGTTTGAATATACAAGTAAAACAACCCAACGACTGCATTTCCTCTCCTCCAATATCTCTCAGATGGCATTCTGCATCCGGAAAAAGCAGTAGTAAGGAAAGTAAGATACAAGGCTTATGGTTTTGTCATCTTGAGAGATGTTCTTTACAAAAAATCCTTTAGTAAACCTCACTTATGATGTTTGGGGACCAAAGAGTCCCAAATAGTGCTCTCTGAATTACATGATGGTGAGGGCTCAGCGCACTGTGGATACAGGGCTTTAACTAGAAGAGTTTTGTTAGTTGGGTATTACTAGCCCTCCATAATACAAAATGCCAAAGAGTTGGAGAAGAAATATGATCCATGCCAATGATACATCAATGAAATTCATACCCCAACTATCCCTTTGGAGTCAATTTATGAGCCAATACCTTTTTCTCGGTCGGGGCTGGATTTAGTGGGACCTCTACCCATGGCGTCCGGGGGTGCAGAACTATAATTGTTGCCATTGATTACTTTTCAAAGTGGATCGAAGCAGCCCGATTGGTAGGAACTACTTCGAAAGTTGTTATCAAATTCATCATGTCTAACATTTGTTGCAGATTTGGGGTTCCACAGAAGATAACTACAGACAACGGGCCACAATTCGAAAACAAGGAAATGGAGAATTTATGTGCCTCTAGAGGCATTCAACACTGCTTCTCTTCTCCTTTCCACCCACGGGAAAATGGTCAAGTTGAAGTGGCTAAAAGGACCATCTTGTCCGGTCTTAAAAAGAATTTAGAGGGAGCTGCTGGAAAATGGCCAAGTTATCTACAAGAAGTATTATGGGCCTACCGGACCACTCCCGGGGCTGCAACACAAGAGTCTATCTTTGCCTTAGTATATGGGATGGATGCCATAGATCCCATAGAGGCTACTCTTCCTTCATTCCGAGTTCATAATTTTTACGAACACGCTAACAAAGTGGGAGTCAGAAGCCAGCTTGATTTGATGGAAGAAAGAACAGTTAAGGCTCACCTCAGAGCCACACACTATCAAGGTTTGATGAGAAGCAGGTTTGCTTCTAAAATAAAGAGAAGGGATTTTCAACCAGCGGATAAAGTATTGAGGAAAGTCTTCCTACATACTAAGGAGAAGCAGTTAAGCAAGTTAGCTCCAACTTGGGAAGGACCATATGTGGTCAGTGAAAAGCTTAAGCCTGGGACATACCGGCTCCAAGATAAAGATGGAAGGATTTTGAATCCCCCTGGAACATTGAACACCTCCGATTATACTTGGAATGAAAACTATGTAAATATTTACTTGTTTAAAAGTTCATGTACATATTTGGGGGCATACTCTTTCCTACCCTGGTGGCGCATGGAGGTTTTAATGAGGTGTCCGGGATTTTTAATAAAATTTGATGCCTTCTTAAAAAATTCGGAGTGTTTCAATTGATAATTTCTTTGAAATTTTTTATCAATGGCAGACCGGATTGAACTGGTAGAGTGATGACTACTTAAACATTTGTCATCGGAGAATTTCAACACTCTCACTTTAAAATACTTGTAAAATAACTAAGGGTTGTTTGAACATTAGCCAACAAATTTGAAAAACTATGACACAATGCAAGAGTTGTGTAAAATAAAACTACCCATTAAAATATGCGGAATGCCTTGGCCATCCAAGGACTTTGAATTTTCAGATAGAAAGATCCGGACAAGGGCCGGACACGATTACAAAAAATGCCTTGGCCATCCAAGGACTTTAGTTCAAATACAAAAAGTTAAAAGATAATTGATACTTTAAGACTGAGCTTTCTCAGATGGCCCATCCTTACTTAGATTATTCTTAGGTTCATTGTTTTCTTCATCTGGACTCTCCCCGATCCGTTCATCTTCATCGGTCGTATCATCCCAACCACTAGAATAGTTCTTCTTATCACCACCCGCCATCGTATAGAATGTGATATCCTCATACTCTACAAAACTCCATAAATCTCCCAGTGTCCTCTTCGGAAATTTCTCATGAAAGAGTAGGACCATGTCTGATTTGAACTTAGCATATCTTTGCTCTTGGAAGTCTATCATATCGTTGGTATACGCATCAATCCTAGCTTGGATTGTCCTTTCCTGCTCCTTTAGCAAGTCATCTTTCTCTTGCTTAGCTTGGGACACAACATCTTCAAGCGATATCTTGTCATTTGTCAGGGTCTGAATGACGTCGTCTTTGGCCTTCACCTCCTCTTTTGAAGTAGAAAGATTTTTCTCCAAGTCAGAACACTTGGACTGAAGTTCCGTGACAACCCCTTCCGAAGTGGCCAGTTTGGTGGCCAGTTTGGTGGCCAAGTCCTCCTTCCCTTTTATCAACTCTTCATTTTCTTTCTTTAAGTCCTCGACACTCTTCTTGATTGTAAGGAGGTCGTTGGACAAACTCTCCTTGTCAGAATTAAGCGTGTTGATGATGGTTGACTAGTTTCGCACTTGCTTTTCTAAGTTGAGCATTGGCTGAATATTGCTTAACAAGCAATGGGTCACCACATCTTTCTCCCCTGAAACAGAAAAAGAGTTACCGTTGAAGGTGACCATGTTCGAGGAGCTTGGGGGAAGGTAAGGGCCAGCAAAATCATCATTCTCAAGGTCATTGAAGTAAAGACCAATCCCTTGAAGCCCACTGATGTCAACTCCATCAATATTGATGTCCCCTCCGGCGCCCTCTCCGGTGTGAAAGTCACTTGGAATTTCCTCTGCTTGGGTTGGGTCTGTTGGATCAACCAAAGGAAAGGACTCCGGAGCCCAGAGAGCAACTTCATCTCTCTTGGAGGTTTTCTTCTTCTTAGCCTCCCTATCTCCACCTTCTGCTCCCCATTTTCTGTCTTTCTTGGGAGCCTTTGGGGGCTTTGGAGATCCAACCACCTCTTTCGTACTTTCATTCTCTACCACTTGTAGCAAAGCAGCATCGATCCTTCCTTGTTCCTGCTCCTCCAGGCTTACAGGGCATTTTCCTTAACTTCACCTGGGTTGACTTCAGCCCCACCTTGCTTAGCCTTGCCTTTCTTGCCCTTCATTTTTCTTCGGGCTTTAGCTCTGCCCAGCAAGGCCAGCTTTCCATCTTTTCCATCGGTCTTCTGAAAAATCACCCCCGGAGGGGGTGGAGTGGTTAATTCCTCCCAAGACAAGTCCCTCCGGCCGGTGGTATTCCAGAGATGGGATCTTGTCAAGTTGCCTCCGGTAAAATAGTTATGGAAACGGTTTTTCCCATTTCTCAGCAGCCCAAACATTTAGCTTGGTACAAGTAGTCTGCCTACCCTCTAAGTAATTGTTGAACTCCTTAGGCAGCACTACCAAAAAACGAAAGAAGAGAAATTAGACAAACAAACTTGTTATAAGTAAATGTGGAAGTATGTGATGAGATTTTTACCAGCGCTTTGCCATCTGCTGGTAAGCATGCTTGGGTTGACACCAGCCTTAATCTTCTTCCCGTTCTCACAGACACCACTAATGAATAGGAATTGAGTCTTCCAGTTCTTTTCCGACTCAAGCAGGTCGTCCGCCACTTTGTAATTATCACCGAAAGAGGAATTCCAGAGAGCCTGGAAGCCATGATACAGGCCATGAGGGTGAACCAGGCATTAGGGCTCAGTTGGCTTGGGCAGAGCTTTATCAGATGGAAATATCTGACTATCTCTGGGTCCAAGGGAAACCTAAGCCCCAAATTAAATAACTCAGTGTAGAAGACTAGTTCATTGAGTTTGCAATCCATGGGCGTCTCCGGATCGACTGGTATCCTCACTTTAACATTTTACGGAATAACCCATTTCGTCCTCATCCGGCCAAGTTCAGTTGTATGAATAAAAGCGTAATTAATCTTCTGCATGGCTAGCAGGTACTTTACGCTTACTTTGTGGAAACAAGGCCCCACTTTTCCTACAAGGCACTCTGGCAGATCTGGCTGCTTTAAACACAACTTCTCTTTGCCTTTTCTCTTCTTGATGATAGCAGTCTCACTTGTCTGCCCGGGGACATCGGTCTCAAAAGGGGCTTCTTCAATGCTATCCTCCATTACATCTTCCATTACCATGGAAGGATTATCAATTATTTTTGGGAGAGAAGAGCTAGTAGTTGACTCAGTAGGCCCTCCAGATGGTTGGGCATTTCTTTCCTCTTGTGGTCTGGAGTCCGGCTGGGGCTCAGATCCGGAGGTTTCTTTCCGAAGGCTTGAACTGGTTGCCTCCGGACCGGACAGCTTGTCCTTGGGGACTTTTATGGGTGCTTCTGACCCTGTATTTTTATTCTTAGCCCCAGACTTAGAAGGCGTGGATTTTGGAGGCTTAAGTTGTGCAGTGGCAGCCTTCCTTTTCACCAAATGACCCCTTCGTCGATCTACCAGCTTCTCTGGGGAGGTGTCAGCATCTGATCCCATGGCGATGAAGGGGGGAGGTCTCTTAGTGCTTATAACTGCCTCCTCTGGTCCAACAACAGGCTCTGATTCCTGAACCGAAGAGCCTGAAACGATTGGTGAAAGATTGGGCTGGAATAACCTTCTGGGTTTAGAACTTTTGGCAGAAGACAAACCACGATCAGGCTCTGAACTTGGTGTTTCAGATTTGTGCCTTTCAGGGGAAACAGGGAGGCCAGTAGCAATGTGCCTTTCTCGTTCGAGTTTTTGAGCCTTCTCTAACTCTGACAAGTTGAGCAACCCATCTTTTACAAAGGCGTTTCTTGCTGTGAACATAAACTTACACCAGGAAAGAGGTTTTTTGAGAGGTAAAAGCTTTGAAGATTAACAGTGTGGAGATAATAAAGATGGTAAAACAGTGAAAAGTGGAATAATTTATACTAAAAAGACAAAAGATGCCTTGAAACTTAGGAGAATATGAAAAGATGGGAGTAATGATTAAAGACGGCGCTGACATCACTAGCATTAATTGAAGAGGTTACTTTTGAGGTTAGTGGGAGCGCCATTCTAGGAGAAAAAACGGATGGTGAGGCGAATCAGGAAGGGACACGTGTACCACGATCTGTGAACAAAACCTTTGAGCTTCTGAGAGATTTGCTAGTCCGGATAAATCTGTTACACAAATTGAAGTCTGACCTGACGTGGTTTCAGATGCTTGTGAACGATTTTTTAGGTCTTGCCAAAAGCCTTCAATCATAACCTAAAAAGGGAGCTACTGATGAGTCCGGATTTCTCACCACTCACTGTAGAAACCGGGCAGGGGCAATTCAGACAAAAACCACCCACTGAACCATCCGAATAGGACTAAAGTATTAAAAACTAATCACTTTATGACTAAGCTAATTATCAACTTGCTTAATAAACTTATGGGCCTTTAAAGTTATGGGTTCCCTCTTATAATACATATTAAGCGGCTCTTTTGAACTCGAGACAGATTTTTGAACACTCTCTATCTCTTCATCTTCATAATTTTTTTTAACTATTAGCTCACAATTCACTTGTTTCATTGCCTCTTTTTCCTCCAACGTTTTTTCCCACTGCACTTTGAAGTCTATCTTTGACAAGAGGGGGGCATTTTTTACAATTAGCGGCATTAGTAGATGACCCAGGTAGATGATATTTCAATCGAGTTATCCCCCTTTATAAGTCTTTTCACAAAAATATCATTGCCGTTTTTAGGATCGGTACGAAATCCATAATCCCAACCAATGTCGTTGAATTCTGTAGGCGTAGACGAACCAACTTGTGTGTTAGAAGAACTGGTTACCATTACCACTCTTACCTACCAGATAAAATTCAGAAAATCAGCTGGAAATAAGTGCATAACATGCTACAAAGGTAATCAAGACACAACATGGCCCAAGTTATCTATCTTATTCCTAGTCTTCTGTTCATTGTATGTTCTAAGACACATTAATAAATTAATTTTTTTAAACAAATCGAATAAAGGCTATGAAAAACAATAAAATATTATAGATTAAGTCACTAATAATAGAAAAAAATAATCTGGTGCTTTTACAGACACCAACCTGCAGGTCACAAATCAAACAGAAAAATATATTACAAACACCAACCTGTAGGTCATGCACACAACAATCTTTTAGGTATAAACCCAACTGAATAAAGAAATAAAGAAATTTCTTGTGTTTTTTCTTCCTTTAGTTTTACGTTAGCAATCTTTTAATTTCATTTGTTCGACGGACAAGCAAGTGGCTTTCTCTAAGTGAAGAAAATGATTGATTAAGAAAGCTAAAGAGCTAGATATCCTTTGTAATGCTGAATCTAAGAATTAATAAACATAGATTTAGCATTGCTAACAAGACCTACGAAGATTTGGAGAAGGAAACACTGAAATGAGCTATACAAAAAAACAGCAGCGAAACAGAATAGCTGACTTAAAGTTTAATTCGGTGCAGGAAGCAGAGTCATTGTTGGGGGTTTAGGCGTCACCTTCGTCGTCGGGGGTTTCTGCGTCACCGTCGTCGTCGGGGGTTTTTGTGTTGCCGTCGAGTGTGTGTGGTTGATTGAGAAAAGAAATAAAGTTGTTGGAACGGGAAGAAAGAACACAGGGTGTGGGTCTATTAGTTTTTAGGTTTTTATTTTTAATTAAAAATATAATGGTCTTAGTGTGGCGCGCCATGGCGAGCGTCTCGCCACACCCTTTGTGGCGTCCGTGGCGCGCCATGGCGAGCTCCATACTAAGCCTGTCGCTACACCACGTCCGGTGGCACCAAAGACTCGCCTCGCCTCACCAGAAAATGAGAATTATGGTCCAAACTATTTCGAAGTCGATTTATAATTTAATCAAATTAAATTTATAGCTTAAATAATTATATTATAGGAAAATATCACCAAATGTACCTAGTCAAAAAATATATTTCTGTCTAATACCTAAATAATCATTTATACTTACTTAATACCTATTTTATGTAAATAACTCTCCTTCAATACCCAAGTCTCTAATAGTGCCTTAAAGACACATGCTTTATCATCAGCCACATAACCGCTTCTCATTCTTGTACCAAATATTTTTTTTTTTAAAAGGTATGTATCTTTCAAACCAAAGCTCGAGAAAAAAAAAATACCATCGGCTTTGTTTTTATAAGACGAACAAAACTAGATCAATTTATGATTTTTTTATTTTATTTTTAAAATAAAATTTTGCCACTAACATGCGAGACTAGGTATAACCAAACATACGAGAATGGGTATAACAAACATGCAAGATCATGCATAAATAAACATGCAAGGCCATGTATAACCAAATATGCGAAACTAGGTATAAAAAACATGTTAGATTAGACATCATAAATCATGCAAGACCAAACATAATAAACATGCGAGATAAGGCAAATTATTATATTTTTAAGACAAACAAAACTAGATCTTTTGATGATTTTTTTCCGTCAGATCCAATAATCTTGGTCTCGCATATTCATTATCAAGTACTACATATCTTGCATGTTTACTTATGCATGGTCGCGCATGTTTACTTATACCTAGTCTCACATGTTTTTATGTCGGGTGTCGCATGGTTGGTTATTCTATTACTTAAGGGATAATAATGACATGTTTTACTAATATAAATGTATTAAAATAAATTCGAAAATCCGACTGAAGTCTATGATATTGTTTCCATTTAAAAATTGAGAGGTTGGGTCATATTATGTTGTGGTTAGTGTACGCCTACAAATATATCTTGTTGAAGAAAACTAGCACATTTTACAAAATGTCATTAATTTATTCTGGTAGAACTAATTAAATCACCTCAGCTTAATTTATCGCTAACGCAGAATATGGAACCCTCAATATGATTAACTAATTACATCGAATGAAATAGATTTACGGGGTTACCCTCTACTATCCATAATTTTGTTTTAATATTTCTTCCCGTTTTTATTGCAGCGAAGATCGTTATAAGCCTTCCTCCCAACAAAGCGACAACTGGTCTTAGGGTTTAGGTTAAAGAAAAGAATGACCACAGTTTTCGTTTAATAATAATTACAACTATAAACCCTAGTTGTATAAAGCCCATTTACTTTTTCCGTTTTGTGATCAGGGACCACAACCACTAAATTATTTTATCAATTTAGTCCACGAATTAACAGTTCAGTCCTTAATAATGAGATTTGGGCCCAATCCTTCACAGTGTTTAATTCAACCCGGTTACCACACTTATACCTCCATAATGCATTTTCACCTATGATAAGGTTAGATTATATTGGAAGTGAAGAGTGTAAAACAGTTTGGATTTCTCTTAGAGGACAGTTTAAACTTATAATCAAAGTGATAACAAGTAAGCTGTGTATCTAGTATAGTAAGTTGAATGCCTACTTCACCTTATCTTAGGCCCCTAAGCCCACCTAATTGACCCAAATGTATGAACCGACCCGGTTAGCTCATGAATCTTCGAAATCTTATAAATAGGATAAAAATAGCATTTTATGGAATATTAAATACAACACCTATATTATTTTTTTACACTTTATCCTAAGTTTTATGGAATATTAAATACTACACATATATTCTCTTCCAAAAATACCCATCAATCAATTTTTACCATCACAAAATTAGCAACCACAGTGGGAGTATGAGGTGCCCAAATAACGTCATTCAAAGCCTGACTTGTGAATCGTGCTTCAGATTTCTTTAAAAATGGATCTTGATATGCAAAAATTTCCACCTCTCAAGAATGAGGGGATAAAAGGTGATAATGAGCATGCTAATACATATCATATAAACCACAATACATAAGAAAGACAGATTATGCAAGCAGAGTGTGATCAGTTGAGGGCAAAGATCGAAGGTTTGAAAGCTCAACGTCAGGCCGAAAAAGAGTTAAAGGGGAATTATCCAAAAGAAGCCTCGGTTTTGATTAGACTCATGACAACCACAAACAATATGAAAGTGACCAGTCTTCAAAGGCTCGTAAAAGAACAAAAGAAGAACATCGGGCTAAGAAATTGTTAAACATATCAGATTTTGTTAGAGACTTAACCACATAATCAGATTCAGATACCTCTTCTTCCTCATTAAGTAGTGATCATGGTCGTCAGAAGAAGAAATAAATATTAACTAAAAAGCATTATAAGAAAGATCAAATAAAAATGAATTAGATGGGAATAAAATGGATAGAAATGACAAAGGGAAAAAGAAAATATATCAAGGCAAAGTGAAAGGGTTGGCACAATATTGATCATTTGTTAAGCGATTAGTTCTTTGTCCAATCCAAACCATGTATCTTTTCCACTATCGATGAGGATCATAAGTTTAGCCAAGATCATAATTGGAGGAAGTCACATTTGTCTTCAAGAGTTCTTATTGGGCATCTATCAAGGCGATTTGATAGGTCAAAGTGAAGAAATACGATGGAAGTCAAGATCATTACAAGCACCTCGAATAGTTAAAAACATTTATAATGAATTTTAATGATAATGATAAGATTTTGTGCCTAGGTTTTTCACAAACTTTCTAAGGAAGTACATTAAAATGGTATAACAGATTGCCACAAAGATACAAAAAACTTTGATATGTTTTTATGGATTTTCGAAGGCAGTTTGTGGGGAGTAAAAAACTTTAAGGAAATGGTGACATTATCATTCATTACATACAAGAACCAAACGAGTCCTTAAAAAATTAAATAAGTCGTTTTGTGAACACAAAGAATGGTTTAGCTTATTATTTTGAGCAAGTAGTTATCGCTTCTCTAAGGCATGGCTTAATGTCGGGCGATTTGGCTGATTCGGTTACTCGGAAGAAAGAAACGCCTTGGGCAGGATTATTGAACCAGGTCATCAAACAAATCACAGTGGAGAAAACCAAAAGGTCTAGAATATTGCGTCAGAATATATCTGCTCCCATAATTTCTATCACACAAGCTAGTATTGAGTCTCACGCTAAAATCAATTACCGTCATAAGGAATCCAGACAATGTTCGTATCGGCCTAAACATAGTCAGTCGAATTAGGGCAGTCAGTATAGGATAAGGAGGAATCAGTGGGTCTAACCTGAATGGTTTGCAGAGTTAGGTGAAAATGTAGCCATCATTTATGATAAAACCAAGAATGTTGTACATTTCTGGAGGCCAACACTAATTCAATCCCCCAAACAAAATCGAAACACCAGTTTTTGTATATACCATAATGATATGGGCTATGATACCCACGATTGCATTACCTTGAAACAAGAATTGAAATGTTGATTGAAAGTGGTAAATTGTTTGCTTTTGTTAAAAGACAAATGGGTAACATGAAAACTAACACACATGCTTAGCCTAACGCAAGTACAACCCAAATTACATCACCAAATGTTCAAAGGCAAAGTATGGAAACATCTAAACAAGAAAATGATATGGTAATTGTGTAACAATTCGATGTAGATTTGGAGTGCTTAGACCCAGATCTAGATCAGGATCAAGTTGATGTGATAATAAAAAAATATCGAAAGTATCTGATTTGTGCAGCTACATTGAATCTTTAACCATTTTTTGGGGAGATATTGTAACTGCGCCATCAAGCTGTTTCCGAAAAAAGATATGTGAATAGCCTAACAACTCAGTTAGAAAGGAAAATGTCTACATATCTTTATCAGAACCCTGATCCTTTTATTGTCTTTGATGAGGATGACATAAGGGAAATTCTAGGCCCTCGTGAAGAAGTTGTGGTGATATGAGCATCTATTGAAGGAAATAAAATACGGAAAATCTTGATTGACACATGTAGTTTGGCAAATATTTTATTTTTATCAACCTATAAACGAATGAAAAATCCTTCAGATATTCAATGTTCGAATAGAACCATAATGGGTTTTACTGGTAGCTCTGATGATTTAATTTGAGAATTTGAAGGAAAGGCCTTGCTAGTAAAATGACCATTCAAGAAACCGTAGAGGGTTTTATTCGTAGTAGTTTATTGTCCAACGTTCTACAATACAATTTTTGTAGATATTTCCTATCTATGATGCATGCAGTAGCATTTATTATTCATCAATGTTTGAAATATATCGTGGGAGGTCAAGTATGCATCATCCGAAGTAGCCAAAAGGTGGCAAGGGAATGTTACACTGATCTTGCTCCAAAATCATTGAAAACAGTGAAAGTTGGAAAATAATATCAATTAGTAAAGTCTCATGCGAGATCAAATGAGATAAATGATCAAATGGAGGCTTATAATATCGTTATCCCAATCGAAGAGGGTGAAATTCATCATCTGACAGAAGGGAAAACGTCAGGGTTGGATCCAAATTACCCTTAGAATTGAAGGAAAAATTATTGGTATTTTTATCTAAAAATTTACATGTGTTTGCTTGGTTCAACGAAGATGCAACTAGATTTCCACCAAGTGTAATCAACCACAAACTATATGTTAGATCCGATGCGGATCTGGTGGTGCAAAGAGCTAGAGATTTTTCTAAGGAAAAATCAGAAGTCATAGTCCAATAAGTGGATCAATTAACTAAGGCAGGCATATTAAAGAATCTCAGTATCCACTTTGGACTGCCCATCCGGTCCTTGTTAAGAAGAAAAATGAAAAATAGTGTATATGTATCGATTTTACAGATCTTAACAGTGTGTGTCCCAATGGTCCATTTCCAGTACTCCGGATAGATCAGCTGGTAGATTCTACATCTGAAAATAAGTTATTATCTTTCATGAATGTTTTTACCATATATAATCAAATACAGATGGATCTGATTGATCAAGATCACACTACTTTCATCATTGATAAGGGGATTCATTATTATAGAGTAATGCCTTTTGGGTTGAAAAATGTTGGAGCTACTTATAAACGATTTGTAATAAGGCATTTTCCAATCAGATTAGAAGAAATGTTGAAGTTTATATTGATGATATGATAGTTAAAAGCCCTAAAGAGAAGGATCACATCTCCGACCTCCAAGAAACTTTTTCAAACTTGGAAGTCATCAACTTAAAATTAAATCCTAAAAAATGTACCTTTGGTGTCTGATCTGGTAAATTTGTGGGTTATTTCATAAGTGAGAAAATAATTCAAGTTGCCCGAGATCAATGAAATGATTTGTTGGCCATGGATCCACCTCGGGCTACTAAAGAAGTTCAAATATTTTCTGTGAGGTTAGCGGTATGTAACGGGTTTATTTCGAGATTTTCTAATAAGTGTGCTAAGTTTTTCAAAGTCTTGAGAAATGCAAAAGACTTCAATTGGTCCCCAAATTGTGACTAAGTATTCCTTGAAATTAAGCGACATTTATCTTCACCCAAAACGTTTTTAAACCTCTGGATGGAGAAAGACTTTATATGTATCTAGCAGTGTAGGATTGTGTTGTGAGTGCAGTATTAGTACGAAAAGTTGATAACTATCTCCGCCTTGTTTATTATATAAGTAAGATCTTGTTGAAAACAGAGAAAAGATACAAGGAAAGTTTTGGAACATAATAAATATCAGGAAGTGATATATGAAAAGTAGAAATAGACTCAACACCTTCTACTGACATTGATGTATTATTAACAGCATGGCTGACCCTCCCTTAAGCCACATGAGACTGTTGCCTTGGGCCCTAATTTTCAAGGAACCCATTTAAAAAAATGTCATAGGTTAGGGTTAAGCAGAAATCGTCATAGTTCTCTTGTTCATATTTCTTTTCTTCTCTCTGTGCTTGACAAGATCCATCGACGTAGTTTTATTTGATGTATTTTTTTGTAATGGATTTTTTCGGCTGTAATGGACATATATTATTAATTATTATGTTTTTATATTCCTAAATATTAATATTATTTTGTAGTGACATGCCTCTGATAAACTGTAGGAATTAGGCTTCTTTTTTACTTTCAACGTAGTAAGCAAGACTTTACAGTCAGAAGACATGGATCTTGATGTTTGTATTTTCCAAATAAGAGGTTTTTTCTTATTTTTGAAAGAATATAAAGAAACAGGTTTTGAGAAAGAAATAGTTTAGGCAATAGAGATTTCAAATGAGATGGGAATCAAACCTGTATTTTGTGAGAATCCAAAATGTAACAGAAAAAATGAAAAGACATTTTGATGAATATGTGGAAAAAGATGGTGACAATATGGTATTACAAGGTGAGAGAGGGTTTAAGGTGGATTACTTCATAAACATCGTTGTTCAAGTTATTGTCTCTATTGAAGCAAGATTCGGTCAGTTCCAAAGTTACGTAAACACTTTTGGATTTTTGTATGATTTGAAGAAACTTAAGTCAACTAGTAACGAAGAATTGATGAGATCTTGTGTTAAGCTTGAAGCATTTTTTACACATGGTGCACTTTCAGATGTAAATGGAAAATATTTGTTTATGGAGTTGAAAATTCTAAGAGAAGTGTTGCCAATAGAAATAAAAAAGGCTGTTGATGTGTTGTTATTTATGAAATCAATTGAGGGTTCTTACCCAAATGCATCCATTTCTTATCGGATATTATTGACAATTACCGTTTCAGTTGCATCTGCCAAAATAAGTTTTTCAAAGTTGAAGTTGATAAAAAAACCATATTCGCTTTACTATGCCTCAAGACCGGTTGAATGGATTATCAATGATATCTATTGAGAATGATATGATTGATAAACTCGATTATGAGAAAATGATGGATGAATTTACGGAAAGAAAAGCTACAAGTATTTTGTTAATTTCTAAAATATTTTGTAGGACCCTATTTTTTTTAAATGCCTTATGAGACACGCTAGAAGTGATATTAGTGAAATTAGTGAAAAGAGTGATATTAGTGAAATATGAGACAAAGAAGTAAAGTAAGATATGAAGGGGGATATATGATGAGACACGCTAGAATCTAAAATCTAAAAATAATAAGGAATACCTAAAGTGGAAGACGTAGACAGACATGTGTGAGGCATTAACATAGACATGGCAGCAAGATTGGAAACAAGAAACTGTTTAAAAGATTCCAAAATTTATGGGTCCATTGCAGAGGGTGGTTTGGTGCTATCAGTATCTCCTAATGATATAGCAGCAGTTGTAAACTGTGGGGAAGGGGGGAAATTGAAGACAAAATTGTTGAATAGGACGTGTATGTTATTGAAACGATTGTTGCTGAAAAGAACGTTGTTGATGGGGTCGTTGTTGAGATGGTTTTAATTGAGATGATTGTTGTTGTTTTCCTCACAGTAGTGGAGATTGTGATTTCCAATTATTTTTACTTTTACAAAAAGGCGCACTCATCAAATGCAACCCTTGCTCCACCGGGTGTAAATCTAAACTGGTTTGAAGAAGAAGATCGTTGGTTTGGAACATCAAACACACTAGGGATAATTGTTTTGGAACTCTTTTCAATATGATTTATTAGTCGTGTTTCTTCAACAATTAGTTTATGGACAACTGATCGACTGGGAGAAAAGGGGATCAGTGAAAAATAGTTCATCGTAATCCTTTAAAATCGGAGCGTATGACCATAAAAAATTGTATCAATCTCTGCTATTCTCTTCGATCAATATAAGGCTTGCATGATTTCAGTTCTGCAGACTTTGTAAGAGCCAATTGATCCCATAAATCAGATATAGCAGCATAAAGATCAGAAATAAGCAAGTGATTTTGATGTAAATAATGGATGTCGAATTCTAATTGGTATTGCATAGCAAAATTAGATTGCGTATATAGTCTTTCTAAATGATCGCAAACCTCTTTGGTAGTATAGTATTGAGCCAACTGAGTGCGAACTGACTCGGTTAGAGAATTATTGATCCAAGTGATGATCTTCGCATTATCAGTCTCCATGTGTCAAGAAATGTAGCATGGTTCCCACTACTAGGTTATTATAATGTTGATAATTTCTACCTAAAACATATCCCTATATGTGTTTGCCACGAATAAAATTTTAAGGACATAGCTCCACCAAGAGTAGTTTTTCCCATTGAAATGAGTACCAATCGGCTCCATAGAGTCATCATTCTCTGTCATTCTCTCCAAAAAGATAGAAACCCAATCAGAAAATAATAGAACATATTTGAAGCCAAACAAAAGCAGATCCAAATTTTAAACATATCCAATACTAATATGCAGTCCAATACCAATACACAATCCAAATTTCCAAAAAGATCCAAGTTTTCCAAAAATACCAATACTCAATCTATCAAAATATCAAAATTTCCAAACCTATCCAATACTAGTACGAAATCCAATACCAATACACAATCCAATTTTTTTAAAACGGACCCAAAATTTCCAAAAAAATCCAATACCAAATTAATAATAGTCTTTTACTAATACAACAAATTACTAATACTGCGAACCAAATAATAATAGTTCTTTTTAAATACTACAAATCACTATATCGCTAACTAAGACTGCAAATTAGTCAAAAGTACTAAGCATTGTCCATTATTACTGCTACAATATTACAAATTCAAAGTCTAATATTGCAAATTAAAAGTCCAATAATCCAAACAACAAATCGACATTGAATACCTAGCAGAAAGTAGATCCAAACATCGAATCGAAATCGAATACATGGCAGAAAGAAGATCCAAACAACGAATCGAAATCGAATACCTGGCAAAAAACAGATCCAAATAATGAATCAAAATCGAATACCTGGCAGAGTCAGGGGGGTCGCTACGCTTCCACGATATAATTTCTCTAGGCTCTGATACCATGATATCTTAAGAACAAACAAAGAGAAAATATAAAATTTGTTTGAGTTTTGTTATTTAGAAAGCGTGAGAATTACATAGAGCTTATGCTCATATTTATAGATAAAATAAAGAGCTATTGAGTTTGGGCCTTATATCTCTAACAATAATATATATATATATATATATATATATTGAAAATTATATTTTAAGATACAATTGTTTTAGAGTTTATATATAAAAAACAAGAGATCAATTAATTAGTTTATATGTTTATACCAAAAATCTAAACGATGATGGTTGTCAATATCAAGTATGATATTACTTAAGGGATAATAATGACATGCTTTACTAATATAAATAGATCAAACCAAACTTGAAAGATTCGACTAACGTTTATGAAACTATTTTCATTTTAAAATTGAGAGGTTGGGTCCTAGTATTTTGTGGTTAGTGGGTGCCTATGAAACTTTCTTATTGAAGGAAACTAGTTGATTTTACCAAATGTCATTAATTTATTTTGGTATAAATAATTGAATCGCCTTAACATAATTTATCAAAAATACATAATATAGAAACCTCAACGTGATCAACTAATTACACAGAATAAAATAGATTTACTGGTTTTCTCTCTGTTATCCATAATCTTGTTTTAATATTTCCTCTAGTTTATGTTGCAGCGAAAATAGTTATAAGCCTTCATCTCAATAAAATGGTGATTGATCTTAGGGTTAGGTTAAATAAAATATTGAACCTCAATATTCAATAACAAATACAACTAGAAATCCTAGTTGTATAAATCCCATTTAATTTGTCCGCTTTGTGATCAGGTGCCACGACCACTAGACTATTTTATTATTTTAATGGGTCCAATCATTCATAGTTATCAAATCCACCATGGTTATCATATTTATACCTCTATAATGCATTTTCACCTATATACCCAATTCTTATATAATATAATTAATCAGATTACTTATTAATTGGATCATCATATGATGACTAAATCTATATTTAGTCCACTGATCCATAATTATTCTAACAATCTCTCACTTAGATCATGATATGATATTCAAGAATATATTGAACTTTAGTTGGGCCCCTGAATCCATTTTCAATAAGTGAAAGGTAAAATCTTGTACACGATCAATAAACAATAAAGAACTAAAGACATATTTCTCGTAATGTGAATAATATGATTTGACCGTAATCATATTAGCCATCAATCAATTACATAAGCCACTTATGATGTGCAGTTTAAGAATGATGAAAAATTTAATCGTACATAGTTACTCTTGAATTATCCTACATGTGGAGATATAATACAGTAATACATGTCAATAAAGTTTACTAGTACATATATTGTAATAAACCTATATGTATACAATATCGCAACAAAACGACGAGTGATCTTGGGGTTTAAGTTAAATGAATGATTGAACCCTAGTCTTCATTTAATATAAAATATGACATTTTTTCAGTTCATGTTGCAATGAAGATAGTTGTAAACCTTCTTCTCAATAAAGCAGCGGTTGATCTTAAAATTTAGGTAAAATGAACGACTGAACCCTAACAAATACAACTAGAATAACTAGTTGTATAAACTCTATTTACTTTATCTACTTTATGAGAGGGGACCAGAACAACTAAATTATTTTATCAATTTAGTCCATGAATTAGTATTTCAGGCCTTAGTATAATGATTTGGGTCCAATCCTTCAAATTTTCCAAATTCAAACTGGTTTCCACACTATACCTCCACAATGCATTTTCACATATATGTCCAATTCATATATAATATAAGTAATCTTATTACTTATTAATTGGATTACCTTATGACAATGACTAAATGTATATTTAGCATACTGATCCATAATTATTCAAATAATCTCTCACTTGTATCGTCATATGTACCTCAATAGTACCATTGATAAATTCGGTATTTACATTCATTTGATGAAGCTCAAGATCAAAGTATGCAACCAATGCCATAATTGTTCTAAATGAATCCTTATTCGATACTGGAGAAAAGTTTTTTTTGAAATCAATCTATTCATGATGAGTACAAATTTTCACTACAAGACGTGCTTTATGTCTTTTCACATTGCACGGGGAATTGCGTTTGGTTTTGTAAACCCAATTACAACCAGTTATATTTTTCCTTCTATGTAATGGGATAAATTGTCATACCGCATTGTCTTGCATCAATTTATACTCTTCCTTCATAGTATCAATCGATATCTGAGAGTTAGAATTTTTCATGGCTTGTCTGTAGAATGAATAATCATCTACAGTTTCAACAGATAATAATCAGGATGTATAACATTCTTCTTTTCTCTCGTGGACCTTCTTAGAGGCATCACAAATTCCTGTTTCAATTCTTGAGGAGGTAAAGTTTCATCCTCATGAACATTATCATTTTGATCTTCTTATAGAAGATTACCTTGAGGTACATTTTGTTTTCAATGGACCATATTCGTGTCCTGGTTAAAGCCCTCAAGTAGAATCAATGTTATTCTGAGTATGACCTTATTCTAACGAGACCAAAATCATTGACATTAAAGTCTAATCTTTTGATACATCATTATATTTGTTAAAACATTCTTGAAATTCTACAGATTCTTTCTCAAAATAAACATATGTTCCAGAATACTTCCTCCCAAACTTAACATCATTAAGAAACTTTGTCATATCCGTCTCAAAAAGACTACAAGGGAGAGGATTATAAAACTTAAAATCACTAGAATATTCGAAATAACCAATGAAGAAGCAATTAACCATTTTTTGGTCCAATTTATTTTCTTGAGATTTGTATGCCCTTGCCTTAGTTGCACACCCCCGTATACGCAGATGTTTTAAATTGGGTTTGCTCATATTCCAGCGCTCATATGGGGTTCTAATGGTTGGTATAGTCAGTACTATGTTGAGTATATATGCAGTGCATTTGATGGATTACTCTCAGAGATATAATAGTAGAGTTCAGTTACTTATCATATTTCTACAATATTCTTTAGTGTACGGTTTCGTCTCTCAGATACATCATTCATGCAATGTAAACGCAGAATTTTATAGTGAGAGGTTATGCCACACTCCTCTATGTATTTTACAAATGACCTTTGACGTTGTTTACTTTATCTGTCATATCTACCATAATATTCTCCACCACGACCAGATAAAACGCTCTCAATGCTTTTACCTGGTTATTTTTCAACTTCAATCACAAAAGCATTAAACTACTCCACAACCTCTGGCTTTTCATGAAGAATGTAGAATACCCAAAATGGGAGAAGTTATTTATAAAGGATATGAAGTATTGTTGTCCGTTTCATGACTTCTTTAGAAACAATCATATCTACCATATGTTTTCCCTTCATATAGTCGATAGAAGTACCGAAATCAAGTAATTTAAAAAATTCAATAAACCTTCATATACAAGTTTGTCCATCCTAATTGGATATATGACCTAACCGTGTGTACTACAATTTAAAAGAGTTTTTGGTTTGATTATCTTATTCACGTGCATTTATACAAATTTTGTAACTATTAACAGTATTTCTAAATGCAAGTTATGTTCTTTTATCAAACTATGATGACCAACAATCATATAAGAGAATCATCCCTTATTTCTAAAAAAACAAAAACAACTGAAAAGTAAATTAAATCCTTTTGAAATATGGACACAAACGTAACATTCTCAAACAATAACATGTCCAACAATAAATTTTTAAATTCATATCACTAATCGCTAACACTTAGCATGAGCTTTTATCAATTGTGAAAATGGATCCTTCATCCTAAAAAAAAACATAAAATTATCAATTGTTGCAACCGAATAAACCCATCATGTATATTTTTCACGGTAATAATATTAACTTCTGAGAGAACAAAAACATAAAATTACATTTGCTTAACATGTAAACCTGGTGTTCCTGACCAGGCGTCCATATTGAGATTTTTCTTCTCTTTGCAGAATAAGCATCGACCAACGGTTTCTTCTCAGCTTGATCTTTTTTCTTCTCAGCCGGACCAAAGCTGGTCTTTTGGCATCCATCTTTCTCGTTCTATCCGTTTCTTGGACACTATCTTGTTCACATTGTCATCCAGCTAATATTCAACTAAGCAAGTACTTGGCTCATAATAAACTAGCTATCACGAAGGAGCGAACGGGGAGTATAATAGGAGGTACGGTACAATCACCTATCTTCCTGATTTGAAAAAAAAGATGAAATTAAAAACTGCTCCAAACGTGAGTTTTCGAGCATCTAATTATCATGAGGCGGCACTGCACAAGAAAAAAAGATATATAGAAGGAAAATACATCATTAATTTAAGAGTTCAAAGAAAAGACAAGCATGGACTCCTGCCTCAGACAGGATTCTCCTACATTGCATTTAAGAGTTCAAAGAAAAGACAAGCATAGATTCCTGCCTCAAACAGGATTCTCCTACATCACATTACAATGCACGTCACTAATCGATATATAGCTAGCCATTCGAACTTAAATATTGCACATTCCTGGTATTCCTATTTTATATTCGCTTATAAATGTCTGTCGGCTGTTTATACATAAATTTGTGCATAAACAGCCGACAGACATTGAATAGAAGAAATTTGCCTAAAAATAAGTCGGATGGAAGAATCACCTGTATCAAAAAGTATGTGTAACCCCATACAAATGATGGGTACTCGATTTCTTTCTTTTCTTTACGGAACAGAGAGAATTGGTCGTTAAAACTCGTTCCTGATAGTGGTGTTGGACAGGAGGCGGCACTGTAAGAACATTAACAGTAAGTTCTGCATCAGCACATTATAAGAGGAAAGGAAATCGCCACCAAAAATGCTTCAAAAGGAAGCAATATTTTCGTTAACTCTCATTTTGACTCAAAACGCAAAGGAAGAATTGAACATGATAATGGACGCCAGCATTCCCATTAATTAAACCAGCCCACAGGCCAGTTCCGAGTACATTTCAAATACTAGGTTTGGTGCTCAGACACTAAACCAGTATAAAAAGAGATAAATGTCCTAAACAACAATTAAGCTCGCAAGTTAAAACAGATGAACTCAGATCGAAAGCAATAGAGAGTGAATTGTAGGTATGTGAGAATCAAAGGAAGGGAAAACACAGAAGGTGCAAACTCACATTCAGAAAGAGATTCTGAAATCTCTTTCATCTTCTGAAGTTGCAAATTTAATAAAGGCAATTTTGATCACTGCAGTAGTCGAAGCAATAACTACCAACCTGTAGAATCACTTGGACGAACTTAACATGCCAATCAAGCTTCTAAACATCAACAAGGCCTCTATGTCTTAAGTAATACTCCAGCCAACCAAAAGTTAAATAATACTGTCGATTAAGAGCTAAGTGACTCACTTTTAATAACGGGCCAAATAGTCCATTGTTTTTCTGAAGTGAGATATCCCCAAAAGAAGTCTGAAAAGAATGAAGTATAAATCTTTAGGTAGCTTGACAATATTCCTAAATAAGCCATCAAAATGGGCAACTAGTATATTAGGCAATCAGCACTTGTTGAAAGAGTCAGATACATCAATACCGATACGAGAAATCGAAAATGTAAGTGCGACATCAGTTCCACAAGTATTGAAGAGAGCCACACTTGTTAACTTAGTACACAGCATCTGAAACCAATTTTTAACAATTTGCTCAGCATACTATAACAAGTATGATAGCCTCAATAAAATAGCAACCATAACAACAATATAGGATAAATTAGAAATGTGATGAGCATAACCAATAAATAATTAATCTATCATCAATTCGAATTCTCACGATATATGCAATGCTCCTGCTGAACAAATCCCTTTTTTTAATATGCATAGCGGCCTAAGGTTCTAGCCAATTGATGCAACACCTAAATGCAATCAGAAAATATCCATGATGCAGTCGGTACTTCACCTGTAAATTCCATTTTACGGGTATGAAATGAAACCTTTGTTTCTAATATAACTGCCGAACTGACTCTTTTGAAATTGAGATCCGTCAAGTTGAGAAAGTAGATTATTACAGCTGCAAAGTAGGAATATATTCAAGCTATAACCAAATTGTCAGGGATACTTAGATCAAAGAGTGGCAATTGATATAAAAGAAAAAGTCAATTTAGTCTGATTAATAAGTTTATAGTTACACTATAAAACAACGGTGGCACACTTGTTTCAACGTCTGTCAACTGTAGACCACTTAAGGTATTATCGTTCCTCTGTCAATTGATATCAGTACCAAAAATCAGTGAAGTCCAGTATAAAGTTGAGGTCAATACCTGTATGTTAATGTAGTGCAAAGCTGCAATTGTGATTGGAAAGACGGGACCCCAAACACCTTGTGGAAATTCAGTCAAATTCTGGAACCATAGAGCACTGCCCTGATTACATAGAATTAAATTGCACAGATTAATCCAAGCAAGACCTAATATATGTGGGAAAAGGCTGCATAGTTGACATTTATTGCAAGAAACTAGAAAGTGGTCAATATTTTCTTCACCTTTCCACCCACAAGCAAATGGGCAAGTTGAAGTGGCTAATAGAACTATATTGTCCGGTTTAAAGAAGAATTTGGAAAGAGCTGCTGGGAAGGGGCCTAGTTATCTACAAGAGGTCTTGTGGGCCTACCGGACAACACCTGCGGCTGCAACACAAGAATCACCATTTGCCTTGGTCTATGGGATGGATGCAATCAGAAGTCAACTTGATTTGATAGAAGAAAGACGAGTTAAAGCTCACTTAAGGGTTGCACACTACCAGGGCTTGATGAGAAGCAGGTTTGCTTCCAAAATTAAAAGAAGAGATTTCCAACCACGGGACAAAGTATTAAGGAAGGTCTTCTTACACACTAAAGAAAAGCTGTTCGGAAAGCTGGCCCCAACTTGGGAGGGTCCATATATGGTTGTTGAAAGAATTAAACCTGGAACATATTGGTTGGAAACAAAGATGGCAGAGTTCTAACTCATCCTTGGAATATCAAGCATCTCCGGATGTACTTGGAATAGCACTTGTGTAAATATTTACTTGTTTGAACATCCATGTAAATATTTGGGGGCATACTCTTTCCTCCCTAGTGGCACGGGGAGGTTTTGATGAGGTGTCTGGGCTGTTGAATAAAGTTTGATGCCTTCTTAAAAAAATTTCTAAGTGTTTTTAAAGTTTTGTCCTTTGTCATACTATCCGGATTGAAATAACTAAGGGCTAATTAAACTTTAGCCGGAGAACTTAAACACTCTCACTATGAAATAACTAAGGGCTATTTAAACTCTAGCCGGAGAACTTAAACACTCTCACTATGGAACAACTAAAGGCTACTTAGACTATGGCTATCAAAATTAAAACAAACAATGAAAGAAGATGATAGTTGCACATAATAGAAATATTCATTGAAATAAATAACTTAAAATTGCCTTGGCCTTCCAAGGACTTTTAAATGGTCAAAGTACGACACAAAAAACCTATCCGGTCCGATACCGGACACCATTACAAGAAGAGTGCCTTGGCCTTCCAAGGACTTTAGTCTGGATAAAAAATAAACAAAGTGGATCATAAGTTAAGGTTGAGCCTTTGAGGATGGCTCACCTTCATCTACCTTCTTGCCCTTAGGGTCGTCTTTCCCTTCATCTACCTTCTTGCCTTTAGGATCGTCTTTCTCGTCATCTGGGCTCTCCCCAGTATGTTCTTCATCATCCGAGGAGCCACTAGAGTAGCCATACCTGTCACCTTCGGCCATCGTGTGGTAGGGGAGGTCTTCAGGCTCAACATAAAGCCATAAGTCCCTTAGGTTCCTCTGCGGAAACTTTTCATGGAAGAGTAAAACCATGTCATACCTCACCTTCTCAAGCAGTTGCTCTTCGCTCTTGATCATCTGGTTGGCATAAGCATTGATCTTGGCTTGGATCTTGGCCTCCTGCTCCTGTAACAAAGTATTTTTCTCCTCGGCATCCTTGGACACTGCATTCTCAAGGGCAATCTTATCAGTGGTTAAGTTGGTGATGACTTTGTCCTTTGCCTTTGTTTCTCCCTTTGAGGTAGCAAGGTCTTTCTCCAGACTGGACAGTTTCTCCTGGAGGTCTTTGATGGTTTCATCTAAAGTGGTGACTTTGGTGGTGTTTGTCTTTTGGCTTCTCTTCAACTCCTCGTTTTCTTCTTTCAACATGGCAGCATTGGAGGTGGCAGTGCGAAGGTCTTCGGACAGCTTTTCTTTCTCAGACTTAAGGTCTTTAATGATGTCTGCCTGACCCCGAACTTGTCTCTCCAACGTAAGTACCGGCTGCACATTGCTTAACAAGGAGTGGGCTATGGTATCATTTTCACTAGAGACAATAAAAGTCTTACCGTTAAAATTGACCGTGTTGGAGCTGCTCGGAGGAATGTAAGGCCCTGCAAAGTCATCTCTGGGGAGGTTAAGGAAGTATTCACCAAGCTTACCAAGACCAGTGATGTCCACTCCATCAATGTTGAGATCTCCTCCCTCAACCTCATCAGTGTGAAAGTCCCCCGGAATCTCTTCGGCGTGCGTTGGGTCAGAAGGCTCAACTTGGAAAGAAGGCTCCGGAGCCCGGATAGAAAGCTCGTTTCCCTTAGAAGTCTTTTTCTTCTTCGCCTCCCGGTATGCACCTTCGCTTCCCTGTTTGCGATTTATCTTGGAAGCCCTTGGAGGTTTTGGGAGATTCGTTTCCTGCCTCTTAGTCTCTTGCTCCACTACTTGCAAGAGAGCAACATCGATTTGGCTCTGGGCTGGCTCCTCCGGGACTGTTGGAGCATCCTTCTCAGCATCAGCTGGGTTGGCATCGCCCATCACCCTTTTTCCCTTCTTCTTCTTGCCTTTCATCTTGCTCGGGGCTTTGGCCCGGCCTGGCAGGACGAGTGTCCCATCTGGTTCATGGGTCCTCTTGAGCACAACATCTGGAGAAGGTTGGGTGGTGAGCTCCTCCCAGGTCAAGTCTCTCCAGCCTGTGGTGTTCCACAGGTGAGACCTTGCCAAATTTCCACTAGTGAAGGTATCGTGGAATTGGTTCCCCCAGTTCTCAGCAGCCCAGGCATTAATTTTGCCACAAGTAACCTGCCCGGCTTTCAAGTGGTCACTAAACTCCTTGGGCAGTTCTGCTAAGATAAAAGTAAGACAAATTAGTATAAACTAAGTCCAAAAATAAAAGACAAGGGAGACAAAAATATAAAAGCAAGATGCTTACGGTCACTCCTCCACCTGCTTCTGAGGAGGCTTGGGTTCTCTCCGGCTTTTATCTTCTTGCCATTCTCCCAGGCACCACTGACGAACAGGAACTGGGTCCTCCAATTCCTCTCTGCCTCCAGCAAATCATCCACCGCCTTGAAGTTATCCCCCATGTTAAAGTGGTAGAAGGGGATGTGGTGGTTTCTACACAGGCTAGCCACTGCAGCAAACTCCTCCATGGGCAGAGGGATCCCAGACAGCCTTGATGCCATGATGCATGACATAAGGGTATACCAAGCGTTGGGGCTCAGCTGGCTCGGACAAAGTTTGATCATATGGAAATATCTGACAATCTCTGGGTCTAGTGGGAGCCTGAGCCCCTAGTTGAACAGCTCCGTGAACATAACCACCTCACTTAACTTGCAATCCATGGGGGTCTCCTGATGTATAGGGATCCTGATCTTTACATTTTCTGGAATACCCCATTTTGAACGCATCCTGCCCAACTCAGCAGTGTGGATGAATGCATAGTTGATTTTTTGTAGGGAGAGAAGATAGTTAACGATGACCTTGTGAAAACAAGGCCCTACTTTTCCTTCTAGGCTCTCCGGCAGATCCGGATGCCTCAAGTACAACTTTTCCTTGCCCTTGTCCTTCTTGGCAACTATCTCTTTGCTAGTCTGACCGGAGGGCTCAGACTCAAACGGGGCCTCTTCAACAGAGTCCTCCATCACTTCCTCCATGATCGTTGAAGGGATTTCAGCAGCTGTAGTGGGGGGAGGGTTCAAACTTGATTCAGCCTTATCTCCGGACTGATGGGCCTCAATACCCCTTTGACTTCTGCTCTCCGGTAAAGTGTTTGGAGCAGAAGTTTCTGGTTGAAGGTTTGGATTGGAGCCCTCCGGTCCGGACAGCCTGTCCTTAGGAGCTCTAATTGGCACCTCTGATCCGGTGCTGCTATCCTTTGCCCCCGATCTTGAGGGAGTGTTTTTAGTCCCCTGGCCTTTAACCAGCCGGCCTGTCCTCCTGACAACCAGCTTTTCAGGAGAGTGCTCCGTGTCTGATCCCATTGCAAGAAAGGGAGAAGGTTTTCTAAGGCTAGTGGCTGTGACTCCTGGCTCGACAGTAGGCACTGATTCCTGAACTGAGGAACCAGAGATTATGGGGGAGAGGGTGGTTTGAAATAGTTTTCTAGGCTTGGTACATTTGGAAGAGGACGAGCCACGATCTGACTCAGATGCAGAAGTGATAGGTCTGTCAACAGGTGAGGCAGGCAACCCTGCAGTAATCCGTCTTTCTCTTTCAACTTTTTGAGCCTTCTCTAACTCAGAAAGGTTGAGCCACCCGCCTTTGACAAGAGCGTTCCTCGCTGTAAACATAAACTGTTGAACTAAGATTTTTGCTTTAGAGAGAGAAAGCTTTGAGAGTTTTTACAGAAGTAAGTTTGAAGGAGATGGTAAAACAGTAGAAATGAATTTGTATTTATAGTAAATCTGAAAAGCAGTTGATTCCCAGGAGAATTCGAAAAGTTTGGCAATGATTAAAAGACGGCGCTGATGTCACCACCTGTAATTAAAGAGGTTGCTTTTCGAAGAAGGTGGGTTCGAAATTCAAGGTGAAAAAACGGTTGAAGCAACCAATCAGAGAGCGACACGTGTCCCACGAACTCTGGCAAAAACCGTTTTGAATTCGTGAAGCTTTATCTGTCCGGATAAACCCATAGACCTGTCCGGATTAAAACTACCTCTGACATCGGACTGTTTTTCAGGTCTTTGGCAAGAATATTTGCACAAACACCTAAAGAAGGGGCTCCTGATGAGTCCGAATTCTGCACGCTCCCCGGACAAGGACAGATCGGTCCAAGGCCTCCGGACCGGACAGATCACACGAACCGGACAGATCATTTTGAACACTATGACCATAGGACTGTTCGAACTATGACAAAAGTACTAAAAAACCTAAACACTTCTTGACTAAGCTACTTGCTCTCCTACTTAGAGCTCATGGGTCTTTGAACATGACCCGGGTCCATTAAACATGACCCGAAAGCCCATAAGGGCCCAAACATCAGGGTATAAATACCCAACCACCTGCATTAAGTGTGGGTAATGAGAATTAACTGCTACCAGGCTGCTTAATTATCTCTCTACTCTCTACTCTAAACACATAACACCCACATACTACCACAAAACACCAACTGAAATTACTAGCCTACCCTCAGGCGATTATTATCCACACCACAACATGCCCTTGTTGTGTTGTCTCAAATTCAACGAATCTCATATTATCCTATCTAAACTACATAATGGGGAAGGATCGACACATTGAGGTTGCAAGGCTTTAACTAGAAGAGTCTTGTTGGCAAGGTATTATTGGCCTTCTATTATGGAATATTCCAAACATTTGGTAAGACGATGTGTCAGTACCCGTAGAATCTGTATTTAAAGCAGTACATTTTAACAGAAGGAGGCTTGATTTAGTCGGACCACTTCCAATGGCCTCTAAGGGGTGTCTCACTATCATTTCGGCGATCGATTATTTTTCCAAGTGGGTAAAATTTTCACCATTATCTAGGATGACGTCCAAAGAAGTGATAAAGTTTATTAACATGTCCTTCAAATTTGGCATTCATAGGCGTATTACCATAGACAATGGTCCTCAATTCGACAACAAAGACATGAGAGAATTTTGTACATCGAGAGGAACTCATCATTATTTATCTTCTCTTTTTCATCCTCAAGCCAATGAACAAGTTAAGATAGTAAATCGAACAATTTTAATGGGATTCAGAAAGAACTTGGAAGAAGCAACCAGGAAATGGCCAAATTATCTACAAAAAGTAATATGGGCCTACTGAACTACTCCTCATACAACTACTCAATAGTTTTCATTTGCTTTAGTTTATAGAATGGGTGCAATCACACCTATAGAAGAAGCTAGTGTTCCTTCTTTCAGAGTTAAAAATTATTTCGAAGAGAATAATAAGGTAGCAGTAAGGGCTCAGTTGGACCTGGTCGAAGAAAGAATAATAAATGCTCATTTAAGAACCATTCACTACCAAGGCCTGGTGAGAAGCATGTACACATCCAAAGTTAAAAGAATAAACTTTCAAGTGGGAGATAAATTTATAAGAAAATTATTCTTATATACCAAGGAAAAGAAGTTTAGAAAATTGGCTCCAAACTGGGCAGGACCATACATTGTGTATGAAAGGATCAACCAAGAAACATACAAGATTTTGAACAAAAAATGTAACTTTTTGAAGAACCATTGGAATGTTGATTATCTAAGGTTGTATTTAGAATAAGCTTATCTTGTTAGTATTTACTTTATTTTACTTCAATATAAATATTATGGGGCATACTCTTTCCTACCCTAGTGGCGCGAGGAGGTTTTAATGAGGTGTTCTAATCACAATCAATTTATCATCTTTTTCCTTTTAAAAGTATGTTTTTGTCACACTTGGTCGGATTAAATTTTATTACCTTCGAATGGATTACATTCGAATGGCTTGATTAGATTAAAGGTTTATTACCTTCAGCTGGATTACCTTCGAATGGCTTAATGGGATTAAATTTTATTGCCTTCAAATGAATTACATTTGAATGGCTTGATTGGATTAAATTTTATTGCCTTCGAATGGATTACCTTCAAATGGCTTGACTGGATTAAGGTTTATTTCCTTCGAATGGAATAGATTACCTTCGAATGGTTTATTTATTCCAAGTTTCAATAATATTTAAATAAAACATACTTAATTAGGGTTGGATGTGATAAAAGTGAAAATATATTAGAACATGAAGTTGATCGATATAAAAATAACATAAATTATCTTAGGTGATCCAAGAGCAAAACAAAACAAATCCGAAATTAAATTACAAAATGCATTGGGCCTAGTCAAGGACTTGCACAAATTTGGTCGATCTTAATGCAACAAAATTCCTCGTATGTATCAAGAAGTCCAATTCAAACACACATACACATAAAAACTTGTTAACCTTAGGGCTCGTTCCCATCGATATTTTTCCTTCTTGTGGTTTCTCACCATCATAATCTTCTTCATCCTCTTCATCAGAGTTATACTCATCGGAGTCATCGGAAGAAACGTTTAATTTGTCACCTAACGTCAGACTATGATAAAGAATCTGATGAGTTGCCACATGTCTCTATTGATCCCAAATATATAATTCGGGGAACTTTTTATATAATAACATCAACATATTTGATTTAATCAATCCATCCCTCTCTTGCAAAGATTCTAACATTTTGTCAGCCTATACGTCCTCAGTATTGGCTACCTCTTGAGCCGTATTTTTCTTGAGAGAAGTGATTCCATCCTCGTTCTTCTTAAGAAGATTTTCGAGCCTTTTCTTCTCTTCGGATAAATGTTAAATGATATATTTATCATTAGTCTGCTGATTTTTTGAGGAAGTAATTTCTTTGGAATTGGATGACTGCTAATTAGTGTAGTCAGACTGCGGATTATCACGGTCAGATTTGGCTTGAACCAACTCTTTATTGAGGGCCTTCATTTCATTGCCCAGATTTTCAGTTTTATTTTTTCTATGTCTCAACAAAATTCTTTAGCATTCGATTTTCATCTCGAAAAAAGCCGATCACCGTGCCATGCTCATTCACTTGCCTTTCCAAAATAATAATTGGCATTACATAGCCTAAGACTGCATACCCCAATTCATCATGTTCCTTAGATACTTCAAACGAAACCCCGTCATCTGTCACATCATTTAAAGCGCTGGTAGATTGAGGGAAATGTTGTTCGAAATCTTCGAAATTGAAGTTCCATATGTCATCCAGTTGGTCATCACCTCCGAAAAATAGTATGTCATCTGTGGGAAGTAGTGGGGAAGGAATATTGATAGACTTCCCTTCTTGATGAGGAACCTCTATGGGAGTGATTGAAGTAAGGACTTCAAGTCGGAGAATAATCTCCAGACTAACCAAAGTTTTCTTCTTCTTCACTTCGCTATCGTCATTTTCCTCCTTATTATTTTTTTGGCCTTTTTTATTTTTAAAAATTAGAGAGTCTGATGGATTTTCAGTCTCTCTAACAGTGACTGCGACAACTTCCAACATAACTATATCGATTTCATGAGGTCACCCCATACTCCTTAGTTCGGGAATAATTTGAGATGAACCATCTTTATTTTCTTCTTGTTCTTATCACGATGACTGGGAGCTCTATTCCTAGATGCGAGGTAAAGTTTCAAATCGCCCGCCTCAGTCCTTTTGAAAATTTCGGAGGATCAGGAAGGAGTGGTAAAGTGTTTCCATGAAATTTCACGGATCGAATATTTTCTATATAGGTGAGATCTCACCATATTTCTCGGAGTAAAACAGTTTTGAAACCCAGTTGACCACTCCTCAGTGGCCCATTGATTCAACTTCTTAAAAGTTACTTTCCCATATTCTAAATGTTGTGTAAAAATATTTGAGAACACTACAAAACAAATCTAAAGTGAGAAATAATAACATCAAAATATGGATACGAAAGAAATCTTTAAACTACTTACGTGAGTTTTTCTAGTATCTTCTGAGAATACTCATATTTCTTTTAGATGTGATTTTTCTGCCATTTTCCCAAGCACTACTGACAAAAATTGAACTGAGTCCTCCAAGTCTAGTCAACTTTTAGAAGGTCATCTATCGTTTTATAGTAACTCCATATATTAAAATAATAAAAGGGGATATGACCATTACGACACAAACTAGCCACATCAACTAGTTCACTACTGGATAAACTGTTTTTTACAACGATCCCGTTTTTCCGATTGCCAACTTATCGTAAAAAGAATGTTTTTACACCACGTCTTGTTTTGAACCATTTAATGAAAAACGGGTCAGTTCTTACAATGAAATTGCTAGGAACGTATTATTTGGTAGCACAACGTGCTCTATTACAATGGGTATCAACGCACTTGTTTTTATTTTAATTTAATTTAATTTAATTTTTCAAATTAATCGATTAAGGCTTTTGTGACCCAATGGGTTGCTGCACGTTTTTTCACGCTAATTAATTTATTTGACTGCCCCAAATTTAACCAAAATTTAACCCGTACAATTTATCAAACCCATCCATAATTTTACCCAGGTTTGATTACGAAACTAAAACTCATCCAACTTTATTTGACAACTCTGACCCAATATGAAAACCCTATTTTTCATCCTTTGACACTGAAATCCTCTCTAAACAATACATCAAATTTTTACTCTCATCCTTGGAAAACCATAAACCCTTTATCTTTCTACTTTTGGAGTGGAGATCGAGAAGAAGAATATGGAGGTTAGGAGGTCGCGTTAAAGAAGAGACCATAATGTGTAACCATGACTCGTTAGGTATTTTATTATTAATTTTTTGTTTTTGTGTCTAATTTAGGACTAGAATTATGGTTGTGTTGTTTGATTTAAGGGTTTTTAATTCATGGCAATTGTTTATTTTTCGGAATTTAGGGTTTTTTTTATTTACCCAAATCTTTAATTTTTCTCTCCATGGAAGTTGTATGCTTCTACAAACATCGATTCTACCATTGATACTCTCCTTTAGTTTTTTAAACAACTCGATATTAAAGCTTATCAAAAGGTATGTATATGTATATGTTTATGTTTTAATTACAACAATCTGAGACTCTTTAAGTTTCTTACAGGTAGAACCCAGTTGTGTTTCTTACAGGCATAACCCAATTTTGTTTCTTACATGCCAAATTCACCCTTCAGGAATTCACGCAACAAACGTCTGCTGGATTTAGAGGTAAGCATTGTTCCTAGTGATCTCTCTAGCTAGTAGCTAATATATGTATTTATGCTCATCACCATGTTAGTTAGATATATATGGCTCTAAATTTATTTCCAAATATTATCTATGTGTTGTATAAACTATAAAGGTCATAAGTTATGTACTTGTCCTTACCTTAGGTCTATTGACATAAAATGGGTAGTAATTAAATTGTTAACACAAAAACTAATCTATATGAGATGTATTAGGACGGACCTGATGAAGTTGCAGGAATGCTTCCTATAGATAAATAAAGAAAGGAATCCCAACAATATCCAGGTCAAACCAAAGATGAACAACTTGTTTCTAAATCATCTCTGAACAAGGTTGTTGGGGTTGCCGATACATCCAACTTAAAGGTACTTACTAGTTTATTTTCAAAACTTAGCTTAAAAGATCGGTGGTGTGTTTTTTTTCTTATTATATTATTTTGGAAATGAAAGCACCAACTACTCTCACGTGTATCTTGAAGTTATATCGGAAGCAATCTCTTTACTGGATAACGGAATCAGATTAGAAAGTCGATGTCGAAAGGGTAACAGAAACTCTCCATCTTTGCTGGGTTGCCTATCGGATCTATGATGAGTGTGTGGCTTATTTTTATTTAAGCAATATTATTAATATTGACAACACAGATGGAAAGAAAAGGGGTGGGTGTTTTTAATGTGCATACTTATTTGTGGAACTCTTAATCAATTTAGATTAAAAAATTAAGATTAATTGTTTAATTTGTAGATCTTAGCTGATGTAATGGGTCTTGAAAAAACCGTAAGGTCGATTGCATTAATTCTAACCTTATTAGGCCAAAAAAAAACCTGACAAAAAAAGAGAGTAATAGACACACAAGAGACATAGGTCATTATACAGTCACTGTGTCAAAGGCTAAGGGTTGAACTCTTATTTTTTGTCATATGACTTTGCTAAGCCAGTGGAACGTGGGTTCTTATACTACTTGCAAAAATTATAAATTCATCTTAAAATATTTGTTTATCAGTCATCACTTTTGTATCAATTTTGATTCCACAGAAATGTTAATAAAATATTTACTTTATTGCATGTTGTCGAAACTTCTTGATGAACTGGAAACCCATTCTATGGGAGATACCATCTCCATATTAGTTTACTTTACTACACTTCGTCTAAATTTTTGCTTGAATACTCAAATATATAACTTAAGTTATATATAGTTAAAAGTAAGTATTTTGCTTGGTGCGTAATACAAAGTGGTAATTGTTTAAGTTAAAAGTGATGGTATAAAGTGAACTGAAAATTGTTGGTGAAAATTTATTAAAAAACTAATAAATAAATATTAAGTTTTCTGGCTCTAATCATGAAAAATCAGGTTTTTTTTAAGTCTACAAAATTTGACCAACCAAACAAGTTCTTACATGTAAGCCTCTAAATAAATTTTATAGATAAATATTTTAATTCTGGTTATACACTTATTTAATATGTCTACTATTGTTTATGGATGCAACATTGTTGTTGTTGTTATTGTATTTTAGGTTTTTGTTAAAACCTAGCATTATGTGCTTAGCAATTTATCTTGTATAACTTATTGAGAGAACAATATGAAATTTAGATATACATAAAATTAAAATGTGAGAAAGGCTGTGATTTGTTTTACCATTCAGAACTTTAGGCAAATACGCATAAACTTGGGATTCAAGTGATTCAACGTTTGTTGCAGCGTAGTCTATGTGTAATGCCGAAAACATTAAAGTTTATGTATAAACTTCTTTTTATGTTTGTATTTGCAGTGCCTTAACAGGAAACCGTCTGCAGTCTCGAAGCAACATATACACAACTGTAAGGTGAGTTATTTGTAAGTTATATCGTTTCGACAAAGAAGTCTCTTTGATATATTGAAGGTTGTTTCCAATTTTTCATTGATTGCTAGATCATCTAATGGAAAAGTTGAGTCTGCAGGAAACATAATTCATGATGGTCCAGCCCTCGCGGCTTTCATGTCACATGTTTCGGACCTTGTGAAGTAAGTCTACAAATATTATTAGTGTACAAACAGATTATCTGACAATATTTATTTTGTAGTTGAAGTTGATAAGGTCTTTTTTGTAGCAGACTTGTAGACTCAAGAGATATGGTGGAGCTTCAACTAAAGCAACTAGACCGTGAGATATGGTGGAGCTACAACTGGAGCAACTAGAATGTCGGTAGGATCAATGCTGACTATTTTCAATTAGAAATTCTTTTATATAATATTTCGAGAATATATTTAGCTTCTCATTAGTGAGAGTCTTTAGTTTTAATTGATTAGGTTGCTAGTTTCAGGTTGCTCGTGGCTTGGGTTATATGGTAGTTCATTTATCTGTTTTGTATATTTTTCTCATGTCTTTAAATTTCATAATAGAAATTGAGATGAACCTAGAGATATACAAATTTGATCTTTAGCTAGGTTTGTCAGCCATATAATATATGAATTAGTATGACAAATAGTTTGCAGCTAGGTTTTTCATCCACTTAATTTTATCACGTGTTTGGTTAAATGTTATGTAGATTTTTTATTAAATCAACGAAGAAATTTGTGGTGATTTAACCCAGAAGAATTGAAGGAGAGACATGTTGCAATTAATCACAAACCCTTGTTTATTTCGAGTCTGTAATCCAAAACATTATTTCTGATCCCGTGATGAGACGGGTAAATAAAATGGCAATAACTACCATTACTTGAGGGTTATTTGTTTATTTGTGATTAACTTGATATTGAATGTTATTGCAGGCTCTATCGAACTTCCAAGATAATCTAAAAGTTGTTTAGGAACACATGAAGAACCCATGGTGATGAACAATATCCAAAAACTAGTCAGTGCATGTATTATCCAGATGAAGTAAAACAAAAAAACTCGGAAGTTGGGTCAATATTGTACTTCTCATATTTTTATTGACAGTAGTGTAATGTTATTTGCAGATTTTTATTGCCATTACTTATCGATGAAAAGTGTGCTTGTAAATTTTAAGTATCATAAACTTTTAAGCAATTCTTATAAGTTGAACTTGACTAATAAATTCTTTACTCTGCTTTTGATCTTTTTTTTAGATTTCATTGGCTGATAAGCCATTGTAAAGCAAATGTAAATATGAAAGAAAATATTTGTATTAATTTTTTGCTTGCTACAGTATTTAGACCAATGAATAAAAATCTATATTTTATATTTTCAAATTATAAAATATAGCTATATAGCAATACATTTTTTTATAAAACATTTCATTAAATTGAACAAAGGATTTACAATAACTATCACAACAAATACTCAGTTCATTTTTTACAAATGGATGGCAATGAGGTTTACAACGACAGAAACACTAACAGAACTAACCATTTCGATAAATTAGTGCCATGAAACCGCAACGAATCTTGAAACGACGTGACTCGATTCTACCCGGGTCAAATTTTGCAATGGCTCCTGTTGCAAGTTGTAGCAAAAGACTTCCGGTGGAAACTGAGTTTGGTTAATGATCCTACTTAACACAAACGGCGCTTCCGGTCTCCAACCTGTTGCAAAGTGCTTTTTACAACGATGTTGAAACGATTTTCTTCGTTCTCAGACCGTTGTAAAAACCAGTTTATCCAGTAGTGGTTGTTCCATAGGAATCATAATTTTGAATAACCTGGAAGCTATGATGCTAGCTAACAAAGTAAACCATGCATTAGGGTTTAGTTGGCTTGAGAATAGTTTGACAAACTTCTGCAGCCATAATGACTGGTTTGATACCTCAAACCACACAACAAATTATGTTGTCATGATGGACAATGCAATAAGTGTTTGTTTTGTAATTTTCCACGATATTACACCCCATCCAATAAGAATATGTTTCTCAAAAAGGTATTCAATGTGTCCATGCATCTACCAAAATTTGAGTCAGAATATACAATGGTCTCCAACCTATCAAACTTTATATATGTCAACACGTTCCCTTTCGTTCTTTGTATGTAACAAAATACCTTTTTCACTACCTTACAATGGTCCATGCATGAGTTACTTACATACTTTCCCAATTTTTCATAGGAAATACAATTTTTGGTATTGTTCAAACTTGAACATACATTATACTCCCAATGGTAAAAACATAAGTGGTTGTTTTCATTTCCTCAATCTCAATAATTATCTTTGGACATTGAACCACACTTAGTATATCATCCTTTGCTATAAAAGTATTTAGGGGTTTGATGTTTGTTAATCTGTAGCTTTGTAACACACTTTCAGTATATGTCTTTTGTGATAATCTAAGAATACCACATGAGTGATCCTGATGTATTTGGAATTCTAACACAAAACCTGCATCACCGAGATCTTGTATATCGAATTTGTCTAATATAAATTTATTTGTAATGTACAATAATTCTTAATTGTCCGAGGCAAGTAGTATGTCATAGACATATAATACTAGAGATATAAAATTTATCCCACTAAACTTGTGAAATGCACAATCCTCAATTGAGTTGACTTCAAATACAAAATAGACTATCACCTCGAGAAATTTGTGGTATCACTGATGAGAAGCTTGTTTAAGCCCATTCAGAGGCAGTTTGTTGGAAGTAAGGAATTGAAGGGCAATGGGGACACAATTATCCATTGTGCCCAAGAGCCGAACGAATCACTGAAAGAATACATAAGTCGTTTTGTAAACACTAAAAACAGGTTGGATGATTGCTTTGAGTAAGTAGCAATAGCATATTTGAGGCAAGGCTTAAACCCTGGAAATTTGGCTGATTCAGTAACCCGAAAAAAAGTCATGACTTGGGGAGGTCTACTGAATCAGGTTGGGAAGAAAATTAATGTTAATGAAACCAAGAAAACTAGGGTGCACATGCAGGTGAGGTCTGCCCCGGCTGCACCAAACCCCAATCAAAATCAGTCCGGGAACAAGGCAAGGGAGGCCGGGCAGGGTCATAACAGAGCTAAAGCTCAGTCTCAGCCAGCTGCGCCTGCCCAGAGTCAGCAATCTAGAAATAAGAGAGGGCCTTGGGTTCAACCGGAGTGGTTTGCTGAGTTAAAAGAAAGTATAGCCACTATTTATGACAAAACTAAGGAAGAAGTACACTATAGAAGGCCGGCTGCACTACAATCCCCTAGGGAGCATCGTAACAATTCCTTCTGTCAGTACCATAATGACACTGGCCATACTACTGATGATTGTATCGCTTTAAAGCAAGAAGTCCAGAATTTGATTGAAAGAGGAAAGTTGGGAGCATATGTTAAAAGAAGAGGAGGAAATAGGCCTGATAATGCTCATCGGCCTGGCCCGAACAATGCAAGCACATCCGCTCCGGAGGGAGCCATGGTGATAATCGAGAGATTCGATGTAGAGTCAGAATACTTGGACCCTGATCCAACTCGAAACAGAGTGGGTGCCATTGAGGAACGTTGTAAAACAGTATCCGGGCTGATTAACTTTTTTGAATCACTCACAATTTTCGGAGGGGATACCATGACAGCACCCACTGCTTCTTCAAGGAAGAGGCACATTCATACATTAGCTACACAACTGGAGGGAGGCATGACTTCCTATCAATCACAGATTCCATTTCCCTTCATTGTGTTCGATGAGGATGACTTGAGGGATATAGCAGGCTCTCATGAAGATACTGTTGTCATAGGAGCATCCATTGGGGGCAATGACACAAGACGAATTTTGGTGGATACTGGGAGTTCAGCTAATATCCTCTTTTTAACTTCCTACAAAAAGATGAAAAATCCTGCGGTAATTCAACGTTCGAACAGGTCAATTGTGGGGTTCACTAGAAGCTCAGTAGATGTGATCGGGGAGTTCGAAGAGGAAGTTTTGTTGGGTAAGGGCCCTTTTAAGAAGATGGTTAGAATACTGTTTATCGTGGTGGATTGTCCCACTTGCTACAATGCTATTCTAGGGAGGTCTTGGCTCTCTAGGATGCATGAAGTAGCCTCAACAGTCCACCAATGTTTGAAATATGCTGTGCAAGGACAAGTGGGAGTTGTTCAGAGATGCCAAAAGATTTCAAGAGAGTGTTATGCAACATCATTGGCTCCTCGGATGTTGGGAGCAGTTTGTATCAATAAGGAATAGCAGTTTGAGGGGCTTTCTGGGGGTGAGGGTGAAATTGATGACCCCAGAGAGACCCATAGAGTTTTAATACCGGTTGAAGAAGTTGAAACACATTCTTTAAAAGAGGGAAAAAATGTTAAGATAAGGTCCAAAATGGCATCCGAACTGAAGGGTAAAATGCTGAAGTTCTTAAAAGACCATCAGCATATTTTTGCTTGGTGCAATGCTGATGTTACGGGGGTGCCAGGAGATATTATATCACACCACTTGTCCATCCGAAGAGACATAACACCTGTGGTACAAAAAAGAAGAGCTTTTTCCAAAGAAAAGGTTGATGTTATCGTTCAAGAGGTCGACAGGCTTACTAAAATGGGGCACATAAAGGAGTCTCAGTATCCTTTATGGACAGCCAATCCGGTTTTGGTGAAAAATAAAAATGGCAAGTGGCGCATGTGCATCGATTTCACAGATCTCAACAGGGCTTGCCCAAAGTATTTGTACCATGTCCCCCGGATTGATCAGCTGGTGGATTCTACGTCTGGGAATAAGCTACTATCTTTCATGGATGTCTTCTCCGGGTATAACCAGATTCAAGTAGATCCGGAGGATCAGGAGCATACTACGTTTGTCACTGATAGGGGCCTTCATTGTTACAAGGTGATGCCATTTGGGTTAAAAATGCTGGGGCTACCTATCAGAGGTTAGTAAACAAAGCTTTTGTTGATCAAATTAGAAGAAATATGGAAGTGTACATCGATGACATGATGGTTAAAAGTGTGGACAAAGAGCTACACTTGGCAGACCTCCAAGAAACTTTTACCAACTTAGTAAAAGTGAATTTGAAACTAAATTCAGAAAAGTGTGTGTTCGGAGTCCAGTCCGGAAAATTCCTAGGGTGCATAATAAGTGAGCAAGGGATACAGCCCGATCCGGACTAGTTTAATGTTTTTTTCCAAATGGAGCCTCCTCGAAATATTAAAGAAGTACAAAGATTGACTGGGAGGTTGGCTGCGTTTAATCGGTTCATTTCAAGGTCTTCGGACAGGTGTGCCCCGTTTTTTCAAACATTAAAAGGTGCAAAGGGATTTGACTGGACCTCAGAATGTGATGAAGCCTTCAATGAGGTTAAAAAACATATGTCCTCCCCTAAGACTTTATTTAAACCTGTTGATGGAGAGACACTCTTCGTATACTTAGCAGTTTCCAGTTGTGACATAAGTGCTGTGTTCGTAAGAGACGTGGATAATTATTCCTGTCCAGTGTATTATATCAGCAAAAGCTTGATAGATGCAGAAAAACGTTATCTGAAGCTGGAAAAGTTAGCACTAGCCATGGTGATTGCTGCTAGAAAGATGAGGCCTTATTTTTATGCTCATCTTATTATTGTCCGGACATCTTATCCCCTGAAAATTTGTTACAAAAGGCTCATATTTCGAGTAGAATGACTAAGTGGTCGGTGGAGCTGGGGGACTTCGATATTGATTTTGCTCCTCGAACAACAATCAAAGCCCAAGCTGTGGCTGATTTCTTAGTTGAATTCCACTCAGGCAGGGATACATAACAAACAACTGAGATGAAAGATAAAAATATCTGGGTTGTCCGGACGGATGGTGGGTCAAGTACTATGGGATGTGCTGCAGGAGTATGCTTGACCTCTCCGTATGGTGACAAAATGTACCAAGCTATATGTTTTGCTTTTAGGGCTTCTAACAATGAATCCGAATATGAAGCTGCTATAGCTGGTTTAAAGTTAGCTCATATTTGTGGGGCCAAAAGGGTCAAGTTGATGAGTGATTCCCAGCTTCTTATCCATCCTGCATAAGGTCAATCCGAAGCCAAAAAAGAGCAGCTAATAAAATACTTACTTCTTCTCAAAGATGTGGCACTTAAGTTCAAGAGTGTTGTTTATGAGCACATACCTCGAACAGAAAATGAGCTAGCAGACTCCTTGGCAACCATAGCCTATACTGAATCATACCCTTGGATCCATGTGCTGGAGTGCCCTTCCATTCAACTCAATATGGGTAAGGAGGAAGAAATCTTCGATATACAGATGGGACAGCCCCAAGATTGGAGGTTTCCTCTCCTTCAATATCTCTCTGATGGCATCTTGCCTCCGGATAAGTCAATAGCAAGAAAAGTGAAGTACAAAGCTCGTGGTTTTGTCATTCTAAGAGAAGTTCTTTATAAAAAGTCTTACAATAAACCCCTCTTACGATGTTTGGGGGTTGATGAATCTCAAATATTCCTCTCTAAATTACATGATGGTGAGGAATCAACTCACTGTGGGTTCAGGGCTCTAACAAGGAGAGTTTTGTTGGTTGGTTATTATTGGCCCACTATAATGCAAGATGCTAAGGAGCTGGTAAGAAGGTGTGACCCATGCCAAAGATATAGCAACAAAATTCATGTTCAAGCCACCCCGTTATAGTCAATTTCTGATCCTATACCCTTTGCTCGATGGGGGCTGGATTTGGTGGGACCTCTACCTATGGCGTCCGGAGGGCGCAGAACAATAATTGTGGCTATTGACTATTTTTCGAAGTGGATCGAAGCAGCCCCACTGGCAGGTACAACATCCAAAGCTATCATAAAATTCATTATGTCTAATATATGTTTGCAGATTTGGCATTCCACAAAAGATTACAACAGACAATGGGCCACAATTCAACAACAAGGAAATGGAGAGTTTATGTGCCTCTAGAGGTATACAGCATTGTTTCTTATCACCTTTCCACCCACAAGCAAATGGTCAGGTTGAAGTGGCTAACCGAACTATACTGTCCGGATTGAAGAAGAATTTAGAAGGGACTGCTGGAAAGTGCCCTAGTTATCTACAAGAGGTTTTTTGGGCCTACCGGACTACACCTAGGGCTGCGACACAAGAGTAATCTTTTGCTTTGGTCTATCGGATGGATGCCATATCTCCCATAGAAGCAACTCTCCCTTCATTCCGAGTTCATAACTTCTCCGAACACGCTAACGAGGGGGTTGTCCGAAGTCAACTCGATTTGATAGAGGAAAGAAGAGTTAAGGCTCACCTTAGAGCTGCACACTATCAGGGTTTGATGAGAAGCAGGTTTGCTTCCAGAGTTAAAAGAAGAGATTTTCAACCGGGGGATAAGGTGTTAAGGAAATTCTTCTTACACACTAAAGAGAAGCTGCTCGGCAAATTAGCCCCAACTTGGGAAGGGCCCTATATGGTCATTGAAAGGTTTAAACCTAGAACATACTGGCTTAAAGACAAGGATGGAAAGGTTTTGAATCACCCTTGTAATATTGAGCACCTCCGGATGTACTTGGAGTAGAAACTATGTAAATATTTACTTGTTTAAAAATCCATGTAAATATTTGGGGGCATACTCTTTCCTACCCTGGTGGCGCAGGGAGGTTTTAATGAGGTGTCCGGGCTCTTTTATAAAATTTGATGCCTTCTTAAAAATTCGGAGTGTTCTTACTTTGTTTCTTGTCAAATTTTTGTTTAACACCGGCCGGATTGAATTAAAAGAATGATGACTACTTAAACATTTGTCATCGAAGAATTTAAACAATCTCGCTTTAGAATGTTTATGAAATAACTAAGGGCTGTTTAAACACTAGCCACCAAAGTTGAAACAAACTATGAAAGAATGCAAGAGCTGTGCAAAATAAAGACATCTATTAAAATAACCGAATTTCCTTGGCCATCCAAGGACTTTAAGTTTTCAAAACAAACAGATCTGTCCGATCAAACACCGGACACAGTTACAAAAATGCCTTGGCCTTCCAAGGACTTTAGTTCAATCAAAATAAAAAAACAAAGGATAATTGATATTTTAAGACTGAACCTTTGAAGACGGCTCAGCCTCACTTGTTTTCTTCTTCTTGGGATCATCATTCTCCTCACCTGGGCTCTCCCCGGTGTTCTCTTCTTCATCGGATGAGGACGCACTGGAGAAATCAAACCTGTCACCCTCAGCCATTGTATGAAAGGGAAGGTCTGGATACTCTACAAAATACCATAAGTCTCTCAGATTCTTCTTCGGAAACTTCTCGTGAAAAAGTAAGACCATGTCCGACTTCACCTTGGCATACATCTCTTCTTGACTGTCAATCACGTTGTTGACATAAGCATCAATCTTGGCCTGGAGTTTTGCCTCTTGTTCCCTTAGCAGATCAGCTTTTTCCTCTATAGCCTTGGAAATCGAGTCTTCGAGGGCGATCTTGTCGTTGGTCAAAGTAAGAATGACTTGATCCTTGGTCTTCATCTCCTTTTTTGAAGAGGTAAGATCTTTCTCCAATTCGGACTGCTTTTCCCGGAGGCCCTTGATAGTATCTTCTAGGGCAGCTACCTTTGTGACCCAACCCTCCTGGTTCTTCTTAAACTCCTCGTTTTCTCTCTTCAAAACATCAATGTTTTGGTTGGCAATAAGGAGGTCTCCGGACAATCTCTCATTGTCAGAATTAAGGGCAGTAATGATTGCTGCATGACCTTGTACTTGCTTCTCCAGGACCAACACTGGCTGAACGGTATTCAGTATAGAGTGAGTTATAGCCTCTCTTTTACTTGAAACAGTGAAAGTTTTACCATTGAAGGTAAGGGTGTTCGAAGTGCTCGGAGGGAGGTAAGGCCCAACAAAGTCATCTCTGGGAAGGTTTGCAAAATAGTCACCAAGTGGCTTTGAACAGTAACTAGTCCCTGGACTATCGCACTTGGTGACAGATAGTCCCTGGACTTTCAAAAGTCCGTTCGTAGTCCCTCGACTATCCAGTTTGGATAAAGTTAATCCCCTTGCATGTGTTGACTATCAATTTTTGTGACAGATAATCCTTCAACTATTCATTTTCAATACATTTAGTCCTTTGAATTTCTATTTTTGATAAAGTTAGTCCCCTTAATAAACATGTGCATGGGACTAACTTTATCCAAACTGGATAGTCCAGGGACTACCAACGGACTTTTGAAAGTCCATGGACTATATGTCACCAAACTGGATAGTCCAGGGACTACGAACGGACTTTTGAAAGTCCAGGGACTATCTGTCACCAAAGTCGATAGTCCAGGGACGAGTTACTGTTCAAAGCCATCACCAAGTCCATCAAGCCATGTAATGTCAACACCATCGATGCTAATGTCTCCTCCTCCAACCTCATCGGTTTGAAAGTCACCAGGGATCTCTTCTGCTCTTGTTGGATCAGTAGGGTCAACAGGAGGGAAGGGCTACGAAGGCCGGAGAGAAAGTTCATCACCCCTGGAGGTCTTTTTCTTCTTGGCCTCCCTCTCCTTGCTTTCTGCTCCCCGTTTCCGGTCTCTCTTAGGAACCCTTGGGGGTTTTGGAGATCCTGCCTCTTCCCTAGCACTCTCATGCTCTACTACTTCTAGTAGAGCAGCGTTAATCTGACTTGGAACTGGCCCCTCTTGGTTTATTAGAGCAGTTTCTCCGCTTCGGTAGAGTTAGCCTCAACCACACTCTTCTTACCTTTCCCTTTTTTGTTATTCATCTTACTTGGGGCCTTGGCTCGACCTCGAAAATATAGTGACCCGTCCGGTGCATGTGTTCTTTTAAGGACTACATCCGGAGGGGGTGGAGTGTTAGTTCCTCCCAGGTCAAGTCTTTCCGGCCAGTAGTGTTCTAGAGATGTGACCTTGCGATATTGCCTCCGGTAAAGGCGTCATGAAAATGGTTTCCCCACTTTTCAGCAGCCCAAGTGTTGATCTTGGTATAAGTGGTCTGCCCGGCCTTTAAATAATCGTTGAAGTCTTTGGGCAGCTCTGTCAAGAAAAGAGACAAGGCCAGTCAGTTAAAACAAATTTGATAAAAGTAAAAATGAGATTGTAAGGTGGGATTCTTACGATCACTTCGCCATCTGCTGGTGAGGAGACTCGGGTTGACTCCGGCTTTGATCTTCCTCCCATTCTCCCAAGCGCCACTCACGAAAAATAATTGAGTCCTCCAATTTCTCTCCGACTCAAGCAGGTCATCAACTGCTTTATAATTATCACCCATGTTGAAGTGATAGAAGGGAATGTGGTGGTTTCTGTAGAGGCTGGCCACAGCTGCGAATTCCTCCATTGGTAAAGGAATCTCGGAGAGCCTGGAGGCCATGATGCAGGCCATAAGAGTGTACCATGCGTTGGGGCTCAATTGACTAGGGCAAAGCTTGATGAGGTGGAAGTACCTAACTATCTCCGGTTGTAAGGAAAACCTTAAACTCTAGTTAAAAAGCTCAGTGAAGATAACTATTTCACTCAGCTTGCAGTCCATTGGGGTGTCAGGGTCTATGGGGATTCTTATTTTCACATTTTCCGGAATCCTCCACTTTGTACGCATCCGGCCCAATTCGGTTGTATGGATAAAAGCATAAGTAATTTTTTGTAAGGCAAGAAGATATTTAACACTAACATTATGGAAACAAGGTCCCACTTTTCCTTCAAGGATTTCTGGTAGATCTGGGTGCCTAAGGCATAGTTTTTCTTTGCCTTTATCTTTCTTGGCAGCAACAGCATCACTAGTTTGTCTGGAGGGTTCGGACTCGAACGGAGCCTCTTCAACAGAATCCTCCATTACTTCCTCCATTACCGAGGAGGGATTTTCAGTTGTTTTTGGGAGGGTTCGGACTCGAACGGACTGTTTTTGGTACAGTCTGACCTCCGGACTGTTGAGCTTCAATGCTTTCCTGGACTCTGGCCTCCGGCTGGGGCTCAGATGTGGTGGTTTCTCTTCGGAGGCTTGAGCTAGTGGCCTCCGGTCCGGACAGCCTGTCCTTAGGAATCTTCATGGGTGCCTCTGACCCTTTGTCACTGTCCTGGACCTCTGACTTGGAAGGTGTACCTTTTTTAGCCTACCATTTTACCAGGCGACCTCTTCTTCGATCGACTAACTTGTTGAAAGAGACATTTGCATCTGACCCCATGGCGATAAATAGGGAAGGCTTTTTGAAGCTGGTAACTGCTTGTCCTGGTTCAACAGTGGGCTCTGATTCTTGAACCCATGAGCGTGAAACAATAGGAGAAAGGTTGGTTTGAAACAATCTCCTCGGTTTAACACTTCTAGTTGAGGAGGAGCCCTGGTCAGGCTCTGTGTTTGAGGTTACTCGTTTGTCGATAGGGGAAGTAGGTAGGCCTGCAGCAATGCGCCTTTCCCGTTCAACTTTTTGTGCCTTTTCTAGCTCTGATAGATTAAGCCACCCGCCTTTAATTAAAGCATTCCTAGCTGTGAACATAAACTGACAACCAAAAAGAAGAATTTGTGTTTGAGAGAGAAAGCTCTGAAATTTGGCAAAGTAAGTATGAAGATGAAGATAAAATAGTGTAGAAGTGATTAATTTATAGTAAACACACTTTGATACCTAGGAGAATTCGAAAGGATTTGCAATGATTAGGGAACGACGCTGATGTCATCTTCATTAAATGAAGAGGTTGCTTTTCAGAGAAGGTGGGAGCAAAATTCTAGGTGAAAACGGCTGAAGTAACGAACCAGAGAGAGACACATGTCCCACGAACTCTGAAAAGAAACCATTAAGTTTCAAGTACTTTTTTCAGTCCGGATAAAGCTATAACACAGTTCAAATGATTTGTCCGGATGTAGCTTTCACCGAGAACGGACTGTTTTTTAGGTCTTGTTAAAGGTTTTTGAACACCACCTAAAAAAGGGGCTACTGATGAGTCCGGAATCTGTTACCACACTTTATGGTCACCGGACAGGGTCAATAAGGACAATGTCTACCTCACCAGTCAGGTCTGCCTCACCGGACAGGGTCAGTTCGAACACCATCATCCATCGAACTATCCGAACAGAACTAAAGTACTTAAAACACTAATCACTTTTTGACTAAGCTGCCTATGTACTTACTTAGAACTAATAGGTCTTTAAACTTGACCCGAATCTATTAAACACGACCCGAAATCCCATAAGGCCCAAATGTGAGGGTATAAATACCCAACCACCAACATTAAATAAGGGTAATGAAAATTAAATACAACCAGACAACTCAATTCTCCCTCTACACCCTATCCAAACATTAACCGCCTTGAGCATATGGTAGTCTTCATCAGCTGTAAACTCCATGTGTTCAAGTGTTTGTGCTCAAGTGTTTGTGTTTTATTTCTTAAGTGTACTCTTTGCTTCTATTACGAATATTGTATCATGTGGCATGTTTATATAGTATAGTCATTTTTTGGCGGGAGTTTTTAGGATGTAGACTCCATGGCGGGAGTTTTTGGCTGGAGTCCTTGGCGGGAACATTTGTCTTGGCGGGGGTTACTTTTTGGCGGGTTTTTTTAGGCGGGACTTTTTGTGTTGGCGGGACTTTTTGTGTTGGCGGGTCCCGGCTGATATCAATAATCTATGCAACTTCACAGAGTAATTCATGCGTTCGTCTGTATCGGTATCTATAAATACGCGAGCTGTCCACGCATAGAAGAGTAAAGTAGTTGAATAACTTAACAAAAAATGTGTCCATGGAATGAGTTAGAAGATCAATATCTGATGGAAGCATCAATCAATTTTCGAACAATACATAATCATTCAAAACATCAATCAATGAGGTAGACAAGTTTGAGCTCCTCTAACTGGTCTACCACTTATATTTCAATTCAATTTTTTAAAAAAAATCTATTCGAACATTAATTGGAACGTGAATTCAATACATAATGAGTTTCGAACAATACATAATCATTAAAACACAACATTATTCCTACACCTGTGAAATTGTATTTTAATTTATTTAAATATTTATAAAATTGTTATTCATTAAAATAAATTTCAAAAACCTTAAATTTTATTTATTCAATTTATTTACATATTATACAAAATTTGTATTCATTAAAAAACCTTCAAAAATCTTTAAAAAAATCATTTATTTTTTACGCAACTTCACAAAACAATTTTGATTATTCTTTTACCAATTCCCAAAGTAAAATGGTTTTTTTTTTAAAAATGGTTGAAAAAAAAAATTAAATTGTAATCAAAGGGTACCCTGTTGCCGCCACAGCACGGCGTAGGGATACCCGTTTTCGCCAACCAGTGGCGGCAATAGGGTTAGCCCTTAGCCTTGCCTCTGTTCTTTTTGGACAGAGGCAAAAAAAGGGTCCCCTACGCCAGGTGAATGGCGTATGGGGCAATCCCCACGCCATCCCCTGGCGTGGGGTTCTGCAGTTACGCCGTCTCCTGGCGTACGGGACGGCGGTTACGCCATTAGGCTGGCGAAAACGGCTATCTCGAATTTTTGAAGTCAAAATTAAAAAAAAAATTCAATTAAATTAAAAAGGTTTAAAGGGTACAACACATTGTTAGTTTACAACAAAAAAAGCAAAAACATAGCCGAACACAAAATAAGTTCAATCTTTCGTTAAGTCCACTATCGAATCATCATGTTCAACGGAGTGCGTCGGTGTGGGATTTTGTAGTCTTGAAAATACACGGACTCTATCTAGCAAAGGGATCGACCAAGAAATTGCGTCTTCTCTCGCCGATCTCATCCACGTAGGATCTATAGTCGGTATGGGTGACCCTTTAACCAACTCAACCTACAAATTTCCGTTCAATATAAATGCGCGTTTACAAAATAAAATGCTTAAAATGCGTGCGAAAGTTAAAGTTATTTACTCACATGAACAAAATGGTTTTTATTGACGAATGCCACGCCGATCTCCTTTAAAGAACCATCGCTCGCCGGTGCATTTTTCACCGGTAGGTAAGTCGTACATCCACCGGGAGCGAGGCAATAGAAAACGCAATTGAATGTAGTCGCGACTAGTTTTCCGCAACTAGGCAAGGACATCCATTTTGCGTAAGGTGCATTCTCTTTATTAAAAGTCAACCGGTTTATCTCCTTATCAACTTCGCTTTCATCGTCGAAATATGCAACCCGTTTATAAAACTCCCGATCGCTCTTTAGCTCGTGAACCAAGGCTTCTCTAACCATTAGCCATCCACTTTCGTTACCAACCATACCATGCGCGATGGCTCTAAAACCACAATTACCGTCGGGCATTACATTTGTAATTCGGGTTATGAAAGGACGCATATATTGAGGTATGTCTTTTGAAAATCTCGAGTCCAAAACATTTGGTAATCTAGTCGGTAATGGTATAGCCGTGAATGACGGTATAGCCTTGATGTGGGTCGACGTATCCGGAGTGCCTAAACCGACGCATTGAACCCGTTTTGCTATTTTTTTGGGGGGTTTTGCTCCGGAATTAGTCGAAGTATGTGCCTTAACCGTTCTTGCGGTGCTACCGAGAGTGCCGACCGGGGTTGCTATACTAGCGGCGGGTGTTACAACTCGTGGAGTTGCGGCACTATCGTGGGACTCAAACATTTCTTGTTCGACGTATTCGTGATATGAAGGATCTCTTTTCGTAGAATAATCACGTTGGACTTTGCTACCCTTAACGCGACCCCGACCCCGACCCCGTCCACGACCACGGCTTCCAACACGTCCGGGAGTTCTACCGCGGGTTTATACCTTCTCGAGGGGTTCGCAAAGGAGTGTAGTCGAAGGATCCAAAAACTTTTGAAATTTTTTGAGCCAATGACTTTGTTCGTAAACATCAAACTCTTCAAGTTTCGCATTTAGATTAGCCAAATTAAATTTCACTTCTTCTTCGCCGGTGAGTTTAACTCGCGGAACGATATCTAGTCTCTTCCAATGCTCATCTATAATCCGAGTAGGTACGTGGCCGTCCACTCTTCGGATTGCCTCAAGGTCGTGGGAACACGACAAACCATGGATCGTACGATCGGTGCAAACGCACATAGAAATTTCACCGCCGCTTTTATCAACATAGTTATCATATACTATCGCCAATGCAATAGGTGATACGTACCCCCGTAAAAATTTGAACGGTTTGAAATCTTGGAATTTGTGAATTAAACGGCACTTGCTAAGCTCCATCGATTCTTTAATAGTAGAATGTTGCATCGCTAACAAGCCATGCACTTTATCCCAAAACCCATCGAAATCCAATCGGCTAGACCCAACATATTTTTTCAATGTAGCATGCGAGCTTTCGGCCCTATTAGAGGTGTGGTTATTAAAATGCATGATCTTGTTAGTATAAGTGTGAACAAACCTCTCTTTATAAGGCGTAATCCAGGAGTCAACCACATAGTCCACCGCCTTATCTTGGTCTTTGAACATCGACCGCATCTTAGCCAACCTCTCGTTCATAACCTCAACGGTATCGGATGAAACAACATCGTTCCAAGCCACCAAAAAACTATTAGCCACTTTTCCGTCTTCAAACATATTTTTCGTTCTCCCGCTAACATTTTTGTTGATATGCCACTCGCATAACATGTGACTAGCGCTAGGGAAAAATTTGTCGATGCTATTCATCAAGGCTAGTTCCCGGTCCGTAATGATAACACACGGTAATTCACAATCATTCTCCTCCATTACCGTTTTCAAGCATCCCAAAGACCATTCGTAGTTGTCTTGTTTTTCACTCACCATAAACGTGAAACCAATGCAAAACGTTTTGTTCGTAGATGTTACCCCGACTACTTCGAACAAAGGCATCCCGTAACGAATGACTTTATATGTGCTATCCATGATTAGCAAGCGTGGGAAGGTTCGTAGTAAGTCGATACTAAGCGGATGTGCGAAAAACAAATCGGTTATGACGTTAGAACCGTCATTCCCCGTCCGTGTCCAATACTTATATTTGTGCAATTGTAATTTAACTAACAAGCATTGCATTTGGGATCGACCGCCGTTTTCGGCCATCCTCGTTCTTTGACGGTGATTGTAAACGTGACGGATATTTGAAGCATTCTCCGGATCGGCCTTTTTCAAAGCACCAAATATTTGTCGCGGACTTGTCCCGTTCACCGTCAAAAGATCAACGAGCTCTTTTTCCTTACGTTTTAACTTCGACCATTGCAAATGTCCTTCGGCATACTTGATCGGTTCGTGGTTGTGCTTCCCGGAAAGGACACTAAGAGCCCACTTATCGTCTCCTTTTAACGGATTACCCACCAAATGAAAAGGGCAATTTATTTTTTGCTACCGGTGGCCTTACGCTTACGGTCGCACTCTTTAACGGCCGACTTGAAAATTCCGGATCGCTCGCACCGATAATCCACTCTCGGTGTTCTCCCCCTCTTCCCTACTTCCTTCGATGCTATGTTTATCGAAAAACCCAACGTTTTCCCCCTAACTTTTACCCACTCGGTCATCGACTCTAAGCTATACTCGTCGTGAGTGGTGAAATGGTGAGCGTAGTCCGAAACAAGCGAAATATCGCATTCGTTCACCTCCTGCAATACGTAAGAAGTAGAAAAACAAATTAAACCGGCATTCCGGATTCCGGAACCACAGTTCGCCACTCAGAAGGCGTGGGGCACATTCCATTCGCCATGGCTTGGCGTGGGAGACCTACCGAGCGCCACACGTGTGGCGTACGGATGATACCACACGCCAAGCCATGGCGAATGGAATGTGCCCCACGCCTTTGGAATGGCGTACGGAATGTCAGCCACGCCAGACGGTGGCGAAGAACACCTTTACGGGTTTTTTCCCGAAAATCGATTTTTTGGCCGAAATGAAAGAGGGAAATGCAATGTACCTCCTCGGCGACCATGCTGCTCTGCGTGGGAAGCACTTCCGACCCTTTTCCATCCATGTTGTGAAGGTTTTGAAATTTTTCAAAAAAATGGGTTTAGTTGGTTGTTAAGTTTCTATTTTTAGTATGTTTGGAGAAGATGAAGTTTGCAACTTCATGGAGTAGTTTGGTTTTCTTCAATGGCGTCACTTGTAAATATTTACACTTCGAAGGGTTTTTTGGGTTTTTTGCCTTGTGGCATTTTTGTAAATATTGAAAATCAGAAACATGCGACTTCGCGGAGTAGTTTTGGCCTTTTTTTAGCAATTCCCATAAATATATGTTATGTTATTTTATCAAACTACGATGACCAACCATAGTCAACCATCATGCCATTACAAGAGAGAATCAATCCATTATTTCAAAAAAAACAAAAATAACACAAAAATAAATTAAACAAACATAACATTTCAAACAATAATACATGTCCAAACAATAATGCATGTCAAATGATAGATTTTAGACTCGTATCACTAATCGACACTTAGCAGGAGCTTCTATCAGTTGTTGAAAATGTATCTTTCATCCTCATGGCCTTGGCCTCCGATTTCTTAATTGACTCTGAAGAGAAACACAAATACAAATATGAGTTGTTACCACCGAATTCACTCACCAAATATCATTTTTCACCGTACTAAAATTAACTTCTGAAAGAACAAAAACGAAATTGAATACAAATATGAGTTGTTACCACCGAATTCACTCACCAAATATCATTTTTCACCGTACTAAAATTAACTTCTGAAAGAACAAAAACGAAATTGAATTTGCTTAACATGTAAGCCTGGTCCTCACCGTCCGTCCATATTGAGATTTTTCTTCTCTTTGCAGAATAAGCATCGACCAACTGTTTCTTCTCAGCTTGATTTGTTTTCTTCCCAGCCGGACCAAAGCTGGTCTTTTGGCATCCATCTTTCTCTTTGTTCTATCCCTTTCTTGGACAGTATCTTGTTCACATTGTCATCCAGCTAATATTAAACTAGCAAGCACTTGGCTCATAACAAACTAGCTATCACGAAGGAGTGAACGGGGAGTATAATAGGAGGTACGGTACAATCACCTATCTTCCTGATTAGAAAAAAAGATAAAATTAAAAACTCCTCCAAACGTGAGTTTTCGAGCATCTGATTATCATGATATACATAATCTTCTGTATCTGCCAGTCAACTAATTAATGCTAGCAGTGCACAAGAAAAAAAAATATTTAGAAGAAAAATGCATCATCATTTTAACAGCTCAAAGGAAAGACAAGCATGGACTCCTGCCTCAAACAGGATTCTCCTACATCGCAATACAATGCATGTCACTAGTCGATATATAGCTAACCATTAGAACTTAAATAATGCAAATTCCTGGTATTCCTATTTTATATTCGCTTATCAATGTCTGTCGGCTGTTTATGCATAAATTTGTGCATAAACAGATGACAGACATTGAATAGAAGAAGAAATTTGCCTAAAAATAAGTTGGATGGAAGAATCACCTGTATTGAAAAGTATGCGTATCACATATAAATGATGGGCACTCGATTTCTTTCTTTTCTTTACGAAACAGAGAGAATTGGTCGTTAAAACTCAGTTCCTGATAGTGGTGGTGGGACAGGAGGCGGCACTGTGAGAACATTAACAGTAAGTTCTGCATCAGCACATTATAAGACGAAAGGAAATCACCACCAAAAATGCTACAAAAGGAAGCAATATTTTCGTTTACTCTCATTTTGACTGTTTACTCTCATTTTGACTTAAAACGCGAAGGAAGAATTGAACATGATAATGGACACCATCATTCCCATTAATTGAACCAACCCACAGGTCAGTTCCTAGTACATTTCAAATACTAGGTTTTGGTGCTAAGACACTAAACCAGTATAAAAAGAGATAATGTCCTAAACAGCAGTTGAGGTCGCCAGCTGAAAGCAAATGAACTCACATTTAATACAATCATAAAAACTCACATTCAAAAAGAGATTCTGCAATCTCTTTGGTCTTCTGAAGTTGCAAATTCAATAAAGGCAACAATGCAATTTTGATCACTGCAGTAATGGAAGCAATCACTACCCACCTGTAGAATCACTTGGAAGAACTTAACATGTCAATAAAGCTTCCAAACACCAGTGAGATGATGGTACTCGTCAAGAACACGTATAAGGGCTTGAACAGGCCAATACAGCTCACCACCACTACTACTATTGATCCCTCCATCAACAACTCCATTGAGTCCTAAATCCCCTGAACCCAATTCCGTCACTGAGTCAATACGGGACTCGCCATCGGACCAGATTCGCTCTGGTGGAGTATCGTCCGAATGTACAGAAAAGAAGCGGGAGAAAGGAGAGTAGTACGGCGAGAATAAGCTTGGCGGTGGGTAGTTGGTGTGTGCTGAGTGAGAATTGCAATCGGGGAGGAGATGAATGATAGACGAAGAAGAAGATAGAGGTCGAGAGCAGCGACGACGTAAGTGAGAGAGGAGGAGCCTTGAAGTCGCCATTAATTCACAGGAGCATTGGGCGAGATGAAGGGTGACTTGGGCTGAACCAAATTTTTATACCACCGTTACGTTTGGGACCTTCCTTCTTTATTTCGTTAAAGTTAATGCTGAACCAAAAAAAAGTTTGTTTACTTAACTGGTGTTTACTCAATTAGCAATTCATGCAAAGTTAATGGTGAGTTGTACTGGTAATAACCCACTTTTTCTTTTAATTTAATACAATCATAAAAACTTACGTCACTGTATTGAAAAAATATACATATTATATAATAACATAAAATTATAGAATATAAATAAAAACTATAATTATGTTTGATTTAAACTAAATCGAACAACAAATTATACGCTTAACTCAAAAAAATTTGGTAGGGTCGTTATGACGAAGACGTGCTGATATCGACAGACAGAAAATGTGTGCTGATATCGACAGACAGAAAATGTTAGATGCTACCGCAAACTCGTCATAATTATACTGAGTTGAGTCTGCGATAACAGGTAACAAAAGCAAATTGAACTGTGATATTACGTGTATTGAACTGTGATATCATATTACGTGTCGCAGTTATAATTAGCATATTTGATAATTAATTTTTTAATCTTCATCTCCTTTAAATTAAACCTAACCAAAAAGTTACTTTAAATACAATTATAAATTATAAATAAAAGACTACTGAATTATATATATATATATATATTACTCATCATTAAAAATTTCAAGTTAAAATATTTCGATAAAAAAAATATGAAATAGCATTATTTTAATTTTTTCTTTTTTTATTTAAAGAATTATATTAAAAACCAACAAATGCCAAAAGTACAAGGGTCTATCTTTACCTAGAACATTTGGACGGTAAAAGGGAGTTGAATTTTTTAATTCCCTCCAAAATAAAGAAAAAACAAAATTTCAAAAATAACAATTTTCAAACTTTTTATCTGCTTGAATTTTCTTACTCCATCTCCGAATAGAAAATCTTCTCCAATACTTCAAGTTTTTTCAACTCCTAAGCTCCTACTAGGCCAAATCGAGTTTGAAACATGTTCAAGAATGTTCCCGTAAACAGAACTTGTGTTTAAGAATTTTAAAGAATCAAGGATTACAATCAGCTGAGATAAGAGATTGCGTTAAGAGTTGTCCTTTATGTATCTGATTTCTTGACTTTCAAGGAGGATAATAGCTTTGAGTGAGCAGGGGTTGTGTTTGAGTCGAAAGAAAGTTTCATTTTGTATTTTCTTGTCCATTTGGACAACCAGTCAGCTGCAGTGTTTTGAATGCGGTTGATGTGCTTGATTGTCATAGATGACTTGATTAAATCTCTACAGCGCTGAAGAACACTACCAATAGGACTTGAGAACTTTCCAGTTTCAAGCATAATAATCAGGATCTCAGAGTCTGTTTCCAGGTCAACATTAAGAAAACCATTAAGGTTACAGATGGTAAGGGCATCAAGGAAGGCTAAAGCTTCAGCATGAAGAGGGAGGATTTTTCCATAAAGAATATTGTGCCTTGAAAGTAAAGAGCCTTCACTGTTTCCGATGACAATACTACCAGTTGAATCTCCATTGTGTAATGTGGAACCATCGGTGTTAACTTTAATTCTGTTAGCATTCGGGGGAGCCAAAAATGGATGAAGGGAGGCTTGACAAAATTAGGACGCGACCAACAGCCTAAGTCTTTGAGAGCTTTATAGAATGGACGCCATATATTGTTTGAGAACAGATTAGCTTTATCTAATCTCGAAATAATATAATTGACATAGTTGACAGCAGTAGAGGGCTCGTCGGTTTTTCCTTTGATCTTAGATTTGTTTCTGAGGCTCCATAAAACCCAGCAAACAATAAAGGAATGATAGAGCAAATATTAATGTCTTTGTTGATGAACCATAACCAAATTCAGAGCATATGCGAAATGGTCATGAATCTGCCTATTTGTATCTTGAAAACATAATGATAGTGACACCATACATTCCAAGCAAGCTTGCAATCCACAAAAAGATGATTTAAGCTTTCTTGATTGCTAACTGGCATTTGGAAGCAAGGCTAATGTGTATTCTTTGCAGAACATCATCAGTAGAAAGCCATCTGAGAAGAATTCTCCAAGTAATGAATGAGTATTTACGAGGTATGATGTTATTCCAGATTTTGATGGAAATGTTTGATTTGTTGTGTTTAGGTCTAGTTTAATTCCATACATCTCTAGTGTTAAAACTGCCGTTTTTAACAAAGTCCAGTTAGGAGTATCTCTGAGGTATTTTCTTATAGATTGCTTCCCAATAAGAGCCATTTCATTAGAGGACAGAACATAACTAAGCTTGTGGACATTCCATGAACTTTGATCCCAGTAGTTGATGACTTTTTTAGTTCTCATCTCAGGATTAGGACGAAGATTTTCAAGCATTACAAAGGGATAGTCTTTAATCCAAGAATCAATCGAATAATTTATATCACCAGTGCCAATGTTCCATCGAATGAATGCTTCAGCTTTACCTTTGATTTAAACCAGTCTTTTCCAAACTTTAGAACTCTTTTTAGGATTGAATTCAGCTAATAAGGGATGAGTGTTCTTGCAATAGATACTATGGGTGAATCTGGCTCACAAAGATGTATTATTTTTTAATTTGAGCCAGAGATTGCAAGGCACGGTATCTTGTAAGTCCTTCAAACTTCTAACATTCAAGCCTACTTCTTGAAAAGGCTTGCAAATCGTGTTACATCTGCTCCAATACACTCTAGTATTGTCTTGATTAGAACCCCAAAGGAAAGACTTGATTTTTTTTTCCAATTTTGTCAATAATGAGAGAAGGAATCATATTGCTTTAAATCCAGTAACTTGGGATGGGCATAAGGACAGTGTTGATTAAATTCAGCATGCCAGCAAACAAGATCTTTTTATCATCATATTCCCTTATTTTAGCTTTGATATTACTGATTAAGCCTTCGTAGTTGCTACTCTAATTTATTCTATTCAGATGCGTTAGAGAAAATTAAGATGTCGTCTGCGAACGCAAGAGAAGGAACATAAATATTGCTTCTGGTTTTGTATTGTATAGATTTGTTATTATAGAACAGGAGATTGAGACCTCTTAATAAAGTTTCATCAACAATGACAAAGAGGCAAAGAGATAAAAGGACTCATTGTCATAAACCCCTATTAACTTTATAATATCCTACTGCATTACCATTTATTAGGATAGAAGCTTTAACGTTTCCTATGATAACATATATTAGGTTAACAAAAGAGTTGCAGAAACCAAAGGTAGTAAGAAATTTTGAAGATAGCTATGTGGCATTCTGTCAAAGGCCTTGGTCATATCAACCTTGGCAAGAATGTTCCCATCCTTATTTTTTTTAATTTAAGTCAAATATCATTTCATTGGCTAGCAATATGTTATCTTGTATTGATCTGTTTGAGACGAAAGTGATAAGGAAGAATAAAAGACATGGAGAAAATTGTAAAGAAGAAGTGTGGTAGGAGAAAATTGTAAAGAAGAAGTGTGGTAGGAGAAAATTGTAAAAAGGAAATTATGTTAGGGGAAAATTGTAAAGAGGAAATTATGTTAGGGGAAAAATGTATAGACTATTTAAGAAATAGTTAAAATAAGAAGAAGAAAAGATATAGGGACCAAAAGTGTAATAATCGGGAATTAAAGCGTGTGGGACCCGCAATTGTACTATAAAAGGACCACACACGCTGCACAAATCCCAAGATGAATAGAATATTACTTTCTCTCTCTACTTAACCTAAATCCTTACTTTCTCTCTCTAGAAAGACTCATAGACTAAATATTGCAGACTATTTGGACACTAAAAGATCTTCGTATCACAAAATCACCCCAGAGAACTCTTAAAACTCTTCAGTGGCGCCGTCTGTGGGAAACGAAGATCGTTCTGACGACAATCGCTTCCTGGAAATAGTTCCTATTTCGAGGAAAACTATGGAAGAACAAGGGGACGATTTTGTTAACAATTGCGAAGAGAACCTAGTGGGCTATGACTACCGGAATGACATGGAATTCGAGGCACATGGGGGCCAGCGAGTCGGAGACACTTTCGATGACTCAGACCTGCTGGCTCGAAGGAATGAACTGTTGCTAGATATTGTGAGATTGAAGGAAGAAAAGGAAACCGTACAGGATAATCTTCGTCCCGAGATAAGGAGGGAGCCGTCTAGTGGAAAGGAGGAGCGCAAAACCGATTTGCATCCTAAAAACAGGGACGATGGATACAGGGGATACGAACGGCGATCGTCGAGGAGGAGAGAAAAGCGAGATTTGGATTCGTCTGATTCGAGTGATTATTCTCGATATAGTTCGTCGGAGTCATCTCCTAGGAAAAATCACAGAAAGAAAAAACATGGTCGATGACACGCTGATTACCGAAGGGAAAGAAGCTCGGAGAGGAAGTCTCTGAGGGAGAAGAGCCACCGTGCTCGGTTGATGAGCGGACTTATGGCCAAGCGAAGTTTCCTGTTAGGAAAAAAGACATGGGCCCGCGAAATTTGGAATGGCAACATCAGTATACTCTTCCTTCCGAGGAAGGATTGTATTTTCCGAGCAACGAAAATCTGAGATCCAATGTTTATCGTACGTATCACAACTGGAGAGCTTCTCCTTTGTCCCCGGACATTTTGGTGGGAAACCTCCCGAAGCACTTTGATATCTCGAAGTTAGAAAAATTCGATGGGACACAAGACCCTGATAATCACATCGAACAATTCAAAAACTTTATGATTAATTTCGACGATGATGACAAATTGTTGTGTAGGGCGTTTTCCCAAACCTTCAAGGGGGTAGCTTCCAAATGGTATAATAGGCTTCCGCAGGGCTCGATAAAGAATTTCGATATGTTCTGGAATATCTTCAGACAACACTTTGTGGGGAGCAAAAAGTTCAGAGCTAACGGAGACACGATAATCTATTACGGACAAAAGGTTTGGGAAAGCTTGAAGAATTACACCAATCGGTTTGTCAAAACAAAAACAGACATTGAGTACTATAAAGACTCAGTGGCACTTGCAGCTTTCAGGATGGACCTACTCCCCGGATTATTGAAGGATACGGTGGCAGAGATTCAGACCATGACCTTCGGAGCATTGTTGGACCAGGTTGAGAAGATGACTGGTGGAGGAGACACATGCATCAGAGAAAGGATCCGAGGATCAATTGGATCGTAATCAGTTTCAGAGATCTGAGCCGAGCAGTCAAGGGCCCCGAGCTAATATTCAGGCCAAAAGTACGGGTCAATATCCGCCGAGGCAGAAAACAAACCCACAGTACTATGGCAATCAGCAACATTACAATCAAGCAACCAGACCAATGTCGAATAAGTGGGTGCGACCGGACTATTTCGCGGAGCTAACAGAAAATGTTGCTGCTATATTCAACAAGGCAAGATCCATAGTACCATTCAGGAAACCTTTTCCTATACAGACTCCGAGGGAAAGTAAAAGCGTTAACAAATATTGCAAGTATCATGAGGACATTGGGCACGACACTAAGGATTGCATAGCTTTGAAAAAAGAAGTGCAAGCTCTGATCGAGAATGGAATGTTGTTGGAATTTGTCAAAAAACACTCCCAGAAAAACGCGGTCGTGAAAGCTGTTCCAAAAAACACTGATACAACCATTGTAATTTCTGAAGAGGTCGATTATTTTGACATTGAACAAGAGTATTTGGATCCCAATGAGGGGAGGAACAATGTGAATATGGTGGAAGAGATTATTCCGAAGGGGAGGGTGAACAGCCTCTGCGCTTTCTTTGATTCACTGGCAATCTTTGGAGGAAATACTATTGCAGGGAACTCTAATAGCTCACGAAAGAGACACATGGTCAACCTAACCACCCAGATTGAAGCGGGGGTGTCCGCACAAATGCACCGATTACCCTCTCCCATCATTTGCTTTGACGACGATGATATGCAGAATGTTGCAGGCCCGCGTGAGGATGCGGTAGTGATTGTTGCAGGTATCGCTGGGGATCAAGTTCAGAAGATACTTATCGATACAGGAAGCTCAGAAAATATCTTGTTTATGAGCACTTACAGGAGAATTTCTGACCCACCAGTCATACGACGTTCCGACAGAACCATAGTGGTTTTTATCGGTGCCACAGCAGTGGTAGTTGGAGAGTTTCAGTGTGTGGTCGAATTGGGTCGTGGGCCATTCAAGAAAGAGGTGGAGGTATTGTTCATTGTTGTTGACGCACCGACTTCGTATAATGCTATTCTGGGTCGCTCTTGGTTGTCCCGAATGCATGATGTAATTTCGACGGTATATCAGTGCTTAAAGTATGTGGTAGGGAACAATGTCGGGATAATCAGAAGTAGCCAGAAAATGGCCCGCGAATGTTACCAGGTAGCGTTATTCCCGAAGAGAGTTCGAGGAGAGGGGTCAGATAAATCATAGCAATTAAAGGGGCCTTCCTCCAAAGTCATCCCATGTGATGATCCGAGGGAGACCCCCAGATTTCTGGTCCCGGAAGAAGATTCTGAGGCACATGAATTTGTGAGTGACAGATCTTTAAAGATCGGAGTAAAACTTCCTTATGAGTTCAGATAGAGATTAATTGCATTTTTAACTAACAAACTTGATATGTTTGCTTGGTGCGCGGAGGATATCACGGGAGTACCACCGGAGGTCATATGTCATAAACTTGCGGTACGACTCGATGATGTTAGACCCATTTTCCAGAAGAGGAGGCTCGTTTCCTCGGAAAAGGCTACAGCTATTCTTTTGGAGTAGAGAGGTTGTTAAACATAGGCCATATTCGTGAGTCGCATTATCCTGCATGGGCATCGAATCCGGTCCTGGTTAGGAAAAAGAATGGCAAGTGGAGAATGTGTGTCGACTTTACAGATTTAAACAGAGCTTGTCCCAAAGATCCGTTTCTAGTGCCACGTATTGATCACTTAGTAGATTCAACTTCAGGTAATAGATTGTTGTCCTTCATGGACGCGTATTCCGGGTACAATCAAATCTGGTTGGACATTCATGATGAAGAAAGCACTTCGTTTATTACCGGGAGAGGATTATACTGCTACAAGGTTATGCCATTCGGTTTGAAAAACGCGGGGGAAACTTATCAACGCTTGGTCAACAAAACCTTTGAGGACCAGATTGGCAGGAACATTGAAGCATATATCGATGATATGTTAGTCAAGAGTTTGCGGGACGAGGATCACTTTGCTGACCTGGAAGAGACTTTCAATAATTTGAGTAAGGTCAACTTGAAACTAAACCCAGAGAAGTGTATTTTTTAGGGTGCGATCGGGTAAGTTCCTCGGGTATATGATCAGTGAGAGAGGTATTGAGGCTGACCCGGATCAAATAAAGGCTTTAATCACTATGACTCCACCTCGAAATATCAAGGAAGTCCAAATCTTGACAGGGAGATTGGCAGCATTGAACAGGTTCATTTCTCGATCCTCGGACAAATTTGCACCTTTCTTTAAAGTACTACTCAATACCAAACAATTCAATTGGACCGATGAGTGCTCAGAAGCTTTTCATAAAATTCAGGAATATTTGGCATCCCCTGATATTCTGTCTAAACCATTGTTGGGGGAAAGATTGATTATCTATGCAGTAGTGTCCGATTGTGCGGTCAGTGCTGTTCTACTTCGCGAAGAAGAATCTCTTCTGAAACCCATCTATTATGTTAGTAAGAGTTTGTTGGATGCGGAAAAACGATATCTTAAGTTAGAGAAGGTAGCTTTGGCTTTGGTAACGGTGGCTAGAAAGATGAGACCTTACTTCCAGGCACATCCTATAGTTGTTCAGACGACTTTTCCCCTAAAGGGTTTGTTACAGAGGCCTGATATCTCTGGGAGGATGACTAAATGGTCAGTAGAACTAGGAGATTATGACATAACATTTGAGCCTCGAACGGCGATAAAAGCTCAAGTCTTAGCTGATTTTTTGGTCGAATTCCATTCAGACAGAGAGGATAAAGAGGTCGGTGATCATTTTGATGAAATGGAATGGTTGGTACGAATGGATGGCGGGTCGAACATTTCTGGAAGTGGGGCGGGTGTCCAGTTGATTTCTCCAGAAGGAATAGCTATGTTCCAAGCTATTCGATTTGGGTTCAAGGCAACCAACAATAAAGCAGAGTATGAAGCTGCATTAGCGGGCTTGCGTTTGGCTCAGATATGTGGGGCCAGAAAGGTTAAACTGATCAGCGATTTGCAGTTAGTGATAAACCAAGCCTTGGGAGAGTCCGAGGCCAGAAAAGATAAGCTGATACAGCATTTGAAAGCATTAAAATATTTGGTATTTGAGTTTGAGGAAGTCAAGTATGAACATATTCGAAGGGAATCAAATGTTGTCCCAGATTCTTTGGCCTCCGCCTCACGAATGGAGGAATACCCATGGGTCTTGATTCAGGAACATCCTTCGATCGTGATTGATGTGGAGCATGCAATGAACGTTAGCAAGGAGAGCAATGTGATCACAGATGATTGAAGGTCAGCCATCATTGACTTTTTAGAAAACGATACTTTACCCGTCGGAAAGTACGAGGCTAGGAAAATCAGATTCAAGTCTCATGGGTATATCATGCTGGGAGGGGTGTTGTATAAGAAATCTCTGAGTCGACCATTATTAAGGTGTCTGAACAATGATGAGTCGCAAATCATCCTATCTGAATTGCACGATGGGGAAGGTTCTGCCCATTGCGGGTACAAGGCATTAATTCGACGGGTGTTTCTGGATGGTTACTATTGGCCGACTATTGCTTCAAATGCAAAAGATTTAGTAAAACGTTGTGACATGTGTCAACTTTATGCCAATGTGATCCATAAGCCTGGGGTATTATTAGAGAGTATTTCAGAAGCAGTCCCGTTTGACAGGTGGGGCATTGATCTAGTCGGGCCTTTACCAATGGCATCTGGTGGCAGGCAGACCATCATTGTAACAGTGGATTATTTCTCTAAGTGGGTAGAAGCGGAACCATTAGCAGGGACAAAGGCCAAAGATGTGATCAAGTTCATTGTGTCAAACATTTGTTGTCGTTTTGGCGTGCCATTGCAAATCACAACGGATAACGGACCTCAGTTTGATAACAAGGAGTTCAAAAGTTTTTGCATCTCCAGAGGCATACGACAATGTTTTTCTGCCCCATTTCATCCTCAAGCTAATGGGCAAGTGGAAGTGACTAATCGCACGATTCTCGATGTTTTGAAAAAGAACTTAGAAGGAAAGGCGGGAAAATGTCCTCACTATTTGCAGGAAGTATTGTGGGCTTACAGGACAACTCCACAAATGGCTACTGCTGTATCTCCATTTGCCTTAGTCTATGGAATGGACGCCATTGTCCCTCCAGAGATTGTTTTCCCTTCACATCGTGTGGCAACGTATGCAGCAGACACGAATGACCAAAGCAGAGCACTGCCTTTCGACTTGGTTGAAGAAAAAATACAACGAGCACAGTTGACGTCCCTCCATTATCAGACTCTTATGAGGAGTCGGTATGCGTGTAAAGTAAAGCACAGAGACTTTAAGGTGGGAGATAAAGTACTACGTAAAGTTTTCTTGCATACAAAAGACAAGATCCTGGGTAAGTTGGGACCAAATTGGGAGGGCCCTTATAAGGTCACCGAGAAATTAAAACCGGGCACGTATCGGCTAAAAGACAAGGAAGGGCGATATCTCTGTCTCCCATGAAACATTGAACACTTAAATTTGTATCTCGAATGAGAAATTAGTTATCCTCTTTTTTGTAAAAAAAAGTTACAAATATGGTGAGGGCATACTCTTTCCTACCCTGATAGGAACAGGAAGGTTTTAATGAGGTATCCAATGAGCTGCTTAATATGACGTACTTTTTGCCTCAAACTATTTTTTGGGTCACAAGGAATTGTGCCTCAAATTTTTCTTTGCCTTAAACTATAATTTGAGTCACAAGGATTTGTGCCTCGAATTTTTCTCTATCTTAAACTATAATTTGAGTCACAAGGAGTTGTGCCCCGAATTTTTCTTTGCCTTAAACTATACTTTGAGTCACAAGGAGTTGTGCCTCGAATGTTTCTCTATCTTAAACTATAATTTGAGTCACAAGGAGTTGTGCCTCGAATTTTTCTTTGCCTTAAACTATAATTTGAGTCACAAGGAGTTGTGCCTCGAATTTCTTCTGTGCCTCAAACTACACTCCGAGTCACAAGGAATTGTGCCTCGAATTTTTCTTGTTCTTAAACTATAGTTTGGGTCACAAGGGTTGTGCCTCGAATTTTTCTTTGTCTTAAATTATATTTGGTTCACAAGGAGTTGGGCCTCAGATTTTTCGTTACCTAAACTTATGATTTAAGCCACACTGATTTGTACCTTGACGTTATTTTCTATCTTAAACTGATTAGTCGAGTTACAATAACTTATGCCCCAAATTATTATTCGGGTCACTGACATTTGTGCCTCAAGTTGTTTTCCTTTTTGACTTATAATTTGGGTCCTCTCGAATTATTCTGTGAGAAACATCTATTATTGTGCATGCCATGACTTAGCATATTCATTTTTTAGATAGCTTATGCTTAAACACCACAGTTCGGATTGATGCAACGATATAAATTGCCACACTGGAAAATTGCAGGGCTACATGTTATAAGTTGGGACATACACAAAAGTCCGAGGAATACATCTCCCTGTATTAAATTCGAGGGAAAACAAAAATCGCCTTATAAGGTCTTATACACAAAACTAAACAAAACTATGCCACCATGATTACCTATTGTTGAGATTTTTCCGGGGAATCACTTTCCTCGGAATCTGATGACTCACTCTCACTTATAACGATATGAGGAGGACAAAGATCCGGGGACACAAGTTTCCAAAAACTACCAAGGTCGTAATCGGGGTGCTCTGCATGAAGTTGAGTTATCAAACCTGCTCGAACTATTGCATCTCGGTCAGCAAGATTGCTTGTACATTTGGCCATATAGGCATTCACAACCTTTTGTTTCTCTTCCTCTACCTGCCGAGGAAAATCTTCGATGCGCTTTGCCAAGTGCTCCCTATTTTTAGAGACTGTTTCATAATCATTAAAACAGTCATTAAAACCCTTGTGCGCTATTGCTTCACTTTTTGATACTCCATAATGAGTTTCTCTTGGCCCTCGGTCTTTTTCTGATAGAGGTCCCTCTCCTCCTGGCAGCACCTCTCCAGCATGATGACATAGTTCTCTGAGGCGGACAATTTCTCATATAGTGCATCTGCTTGGCTTTCCACAATCGCATGTTGCTTTTTGGCCTCTTTAAGTTGCGCAACTAACAAGGATGCCTTGAATTTGCAGTGATTTTTTCTGTTCTCCATGTGTGCCATCTTCTTCCCCCTAATAACAGAGGTGTGCAGTAGACTACGCATACTTAGTGAGAACTCGTCATCATGGGGAATTTCAAAGGAGCTGCTGGGAGAACCAAGGCCAACAACGTCAAAATCTGATGTCTCCCCCTCGAGAATTCCAAAATCAATATGCTGAAGAGGTTTACTTCGAGGCATGGGTAGTGGAGCAAGTATGGGGGGCTCCTCCAGGGGAGTTGGATGTGAAGTTTGAGTACGAGGAGTGTTAGGTGTTACGTTAGACTTCTGTTTGGGAGAGTTATCTCCCATTTCATGTTCAGACTCACCCAGTGCCTTTTGATCTCTAATCTCCTCGGCCATTTCAGGGGCGTCATTCTGATGTCTACTGTCCTCGGATAGCTCTTGGATAGGCTCCAAGGCAGCCTTTTCTTTCCCTTTGGCTTTCAAGCTTTTCTTCTTCCGAGGGTGAATGCCATTTTTTAGGGAATGGTCAGGATTGGGAGTCACTCCATTATCCGAGGAGGCTGCAACTGGGACGATGGCCACTTCTAGTGGTGTTTGTTGTTCCTTAGCATGAAGTTCTTCATCGGACCCATCTCGATGGCTCTGTGCACGAGCACGCTTCGGAAGATATATCACTATATCCTTCTTTGTTACTCGCTCAAATACTTCATCTTGGGAAGGAGGGGTCATCAACTCTTTTAAAGACATTCGATCGAGGGGGTTTAACCTCCACAGTCTACTCAGAGCCATATTGTTGTCTCTGAAGCACAAGCGAAATCGGTTCTCCCATTTCTCTTTGGCCCATTCACTGAGCTTGGTAAAAATAGAAGTGGCACTTTCCCCATGATCAGCGTATGGCTTGCAAATGCCAATCATAGCTGCAAAAATGTTAAGTTAGATTCTCACTATTCGAAAGACTATCATAGGTAAAGTTGTTCGAGGACTTACATTTATTGGTCCACAGAAGAGATAATTTGTGGGGGCTCGAAAGGGTCGCTTCAGAGCCTGTCTCCCAATGTCCTAAGAAGAAGATAAACTGTTGTCTCCACTTCTTGTCAGCCTCTAGTAAATATTTTAGCACTTTCTGCCTTCGATTAAAAGTCAATGAGTAGAATGGAAAGAATGGGTTCCTAGCCAACCCAGACAATCCGATGAGAAGGGAAAAGATCAATCTTAGCAAAATACTCGATGAAGAAGGGGTCTAAACGAAATCTTAGTCCCCAATTCATGATTTCAATATAAACAACAAGCTCATGATCCCTAACGGATAGTGGAGTCTCTCCTTCGGAGGGGAACCTGATGTCGATATACGAAGGAATGCACCAACGAGTATGAAGCAACATTTCCTCTAAGGGAGAGAAATACTTGTACGATATATTGTACAAAGCAACAATATGCTTATTCTCAATCCCTCGAATATTTTTGCCCATAATGGCATCGAGTTCTAAAGGAAGTGTTACATCACCTTTTGATTTAGGGGCAATACGTTTCGCTTGATCTTCGGATATCGTTGGAAAAGGAGTCTGCGTTTGGCTAAAGGACTCTGCTGGGATTTCAATGTGTTTTTCTGGACTTGTGATCTGAATAGCTTAAGTGTCTGGATCAGGATTGTTCGGGGCGGTAGAATGTTTACCAGACGACTCAGCAGGAATTTCAACAACATTATTCTTATCCACAACGGAGTGGCTTGAATAGACGACTCAGGATTATCCGAGGCGATAGCTTTTCCCTTAGCAGCTAGAGCTTTGTTGCACAAATCTTGAATCTCCACCTCGGTAGCCACGGTCTGTCCTGGAGAAAATCGGGAGTCTCATTTCCTGTGATAGATGGAGTAGCTGGCAGGCTTGACACAGGATCTCCGGTCCTCGGAAGAGGAGGGTCAACTGCCACAATTCGAGGAGCCTCAGGGGTGGTTGGTGGTACGTCTTTCAAGCGCTTGCGCTCCTGCGAATGTTTGTCTTTGTGGTGTCTCTTTCTTCTCCCTGAAGATTGTTTGTGGTGCTTTTTCTTCCCCATTTCTTCGGGGGTGGTCTGGTTGTTGATGCAGTTCTGATGAGATACTTCGAGGGGGATGATGGCCGTCGAATTTGCAGTGGGGGGCCACGAACCGTAGAAAGTAGACACAGCATGTGGAGGCTGAGGCTCTGTGTATTCACCAGCAGCGATTCTTTCTTCGAATTTCTTGCTAATAAGGAGCCAGTTACAACCAGTTATATTTTCCCTTCTACGTAATGGGATAAATTTTCATACCGCATTGTCTTGCATCAATTTATAATCTTCTTTCATAGTATCAATCGATATATGAGAGTTAGAGTTTTTCATGGCTTGTCTGTAGAATGAAGAATCATCTACAGTTTCAACAGATAATAATCAAGATGTATAACATTCTTCTTTTCTCCCGTGGACCTTCTTAAAGGCATCACAAATTCTTGTTTCAGTTCTTAAGGAGGTAGAGTTTGATCCTCGTGAACAATATCATTTTGATCTTCTTGTGGAAGATTACCCTGAGGTACATTTTGTTTTAAATGGACCATATCCGTGTCATTGTTAAAGCCCTAAAGTGGAATCAATGTTATTCTGAGTATAACCTTGTTCTAACGAGACCAAAATCATCGGCATTAAAGTCCAATCTTTTGATACATCAGTATATTTGTTAAAACATTCATGAAATGCTAGAGATTCTTTCTCAAAATAAACATATGTTCCAAAATACTTCCCCTCAAACTTAACATCATTAAGAAATTTTGTCATATCCGTCTCAAAAAGACTACAAGGGAGAGGCTTATAAAACTTAAAATCACTAGAATATTCGGAATAACCAATGAAGAAGCAATTAACCATTTTTTAGTCCAATTAATTTTCTTGAGATTTGTATGCCCTTACCTTAGTTGGACACCCCTGTATACGCATATGTTTTATATTAGGGTTGCTCATATTCCAACGCTCATATGGTGCTCTAATGGTTGGTTTAGTCAGTACTCTGTTGAGTATATATGGAGTGCATTTGATGGATTACTCTCAGAGATATAATAGTAGAGTTCAGTTACTTATCATATTTCTACAATATCCTTTAGTGAACGGTTTTGTCTCTCAGATACATCATTCATGCAATGTAAATGCGGAATTTTATACTAAGAGGTTATGCCACACTCCTCTACGTATTTTACAAATGACCTTTGACGTTGTTTACTTTATCTATCATATCTACCATAATATTCTCCATCACGACCAGATAAAATGCTCCCAATGCTTTTACCTGATTATTTTTCAACTTCGGTTACAAAAGCTGTAAACTTCTCCACAGCCCTGGCTTTTCATGAAAAATGTAGAAATACCCAAAATAGGAGAAGTTATTTATAAAGGATATCGTTGTCCGTTTCATGATTTCTTTGGAAACAATTATATCTACCATATATTTTCCCTTGATATAGTCGATACAAGTACCGAAATCAAGTAATTTAAAAAAATCAATAAACCTTCGTATACAAGTTTGTCCATCCTTAACCTCATGACCTAACCGTATGTGCAACAACTTAAAAGAGTTTTTGGTATTATCTTATTCACAAGTTGTACATTCATACAAATTTTGTAACTATTAACACTATTTAGAGAATCATTCCTTATTTCCAAAAAAACAAAAACAACTGAAAAGTAAATTAAATCCCTTTGAAATATGGACACAAACGTAACATTCTCAAACAATAACATCTCCAACAATAAATTTTTAAATTCATATCACTAAAAAAATTTAAATTCATATCACTAATCGCTAACACTTAGAATGAGCTTTTATCAATTGTGAAAATGGATCTTTCATCTTAAAAGAAACACATAAAATTATCAATTGCTATGCTTTTATCAATTGTGAAAATGGATCTTTCATCTTAAAAAGAAACACATAAAATTATCAATTGCTATGCTTTTATCAATTGTGAAAATGGATCTTTCATCTTAAAATGAAACGCATAAAATTATCAATTGCTGCAACCGAATAAACGCACCTTGTATATTTTTCACGGTAATAATATTAACTTCTGAGAGAACCAAAAACATAAAATTACATTTGCTTAACAGGTAAGCCTGGTGTTCCTCCCCGTCCATCCATATAGAGATTTTTCTTCTCTCTGCGGAATAAGCATGGACCGACGGTTGATTCCTGACCGTTTTTCCTTCTCACCGGACCAAAGCTGGTCTTTTGGCATCCATCTTTCTCTTTTGTCCTATCCTTTTCTTCAACACTATCTAGTTCACATGGTCATTCAGCTAATATTCAACTAGCAAGTACGTTGGCTCGTAATAAACTAGCAACTATCTTCCTGATTAGAAAAAAAGATTAAATTAAACTGCCCCAACCGTGAGTTTTCAAGCATCTGATTATCATGATATACATAATCTTCTGTATCTGCCGGTCAACTAATTAAATGCTAGCAGTGCACAAGAAAAAAAAAATATGTAGAAGAAAAATACATCGTTAGTTTAAGAGTTCAAAGAAAAGACAAGCATGGACTCCTGCCTCAGACAGGATTCTCCTACATCGCATTTAAGAGTTCAAAGAAAAGACAAGCATGGACTCCCGCCTCAAACAGGATTCTCCTACATCGCATTACAACGCACGTCACTAATCGATATATAGCTAACCATTCGAACTTAAATATTGCACATCTCTGGTATTCCAATTTTATATTCGCTTATCAATGTCTGTCGGCTGTTTATACATAAATTTGTGCATAAACAGCCGACAGACATTGAATAGAAGAAATTTGCCTAAAAATAAGTCGGATGGAAGAATCACCTGTATCGAAAAGTATGTGTAACCCCATACAAATGATGGGTTCTCGATTTCTTTCTTTTCTTTACGGAACAGAGAGAATTGGTCGTTAAAACTCGTTCCTGGTAGTGGTGTTGGACAGGAGGCGGCACTGTAAGAACATTAACAGTAAGTTCTGCATCAGCACATTATAAGACGAAAGGAAATCGCCACCAAAAATGCTACAAAAGGAAGCAATATTTTCGTTAACTCTCATTTTGACTCAACACGCGAAGGAAGAATTGAACATGATAATGGACGCCAGCATTCCCATTAATTAAACCAGTACATTTCAAATACTAGGTTTTGGTGCTCAGACACTAAAATAGTATAAAAAGAGATAAATGTCCTAAACAACAGTTAAGCTCGCAAGTTAAAAGCAGATGAACTCAGATCGAAAGCAATAGAGAGCGAATTGCAGGTATGTGAGAATCAAAGGAAGGAAAAAACAAAAGGCGCAAACTCACATTCAGAAAGAGATTTTGAAATGTCTTTGATCTTCTGAAGTTGCAAATTCAATAAGGCAACAATGCAATTTTGATCACTGCAGTAATCGAAGCAATCACTATCCACCTGTAGAATCACTTGGAAGAACTTAACATGTCAATAAAGCTTCTAAACATCAATAAGGCCTATAGGCACAACAGCCAAAGAAAGAGCTTACTGGCAACTATAAAATTGATTAACTGTGACACAGATATTCCACGAAGAAAAACTCACCAAGTGAGAGAGGAGGAGCCTTGTACCCATTAATTCATAGAGCATTGGGTGAGACGAAGGGTGACTTGGGCCCAAATATTTAGCATTTTTATAACCACTGTTACGTTTTGGGACCTACGTCATTAAAGTTTAATGCTGAACCAAAGTTTTTTTTTGTTATTAACCTGTGTACTCAATTAGCAGTTCATTTTTGAGTGGTAATTAGCAATTAGTAAAAACCCACCATTTCTTTTTTAATTTAATGCAATAATAAAAAATTACGTTAGTATTTATAAATATATATATATATATATATATATATATATATATATATATATAATATGACATATAATTATAAAATAAAATAAAACACTATAGTTAGGTGTAATTTAAACTAATTCGAACAATCAAAGAAATTTGGTAGGGTCATATGATAAAGAGATGTAATAATAAGTATGAGCTGATATCTACGACAGAAGATCTGTCGATATTATACAGATACTACCGCAAACTTGTCATGATTATACTGAGTTGAGTGTGCGGTAACAGAATCGTGTCATAATACAGGTAAAAAAGCGAATTGAACTGTGATACTACGTGGCGCAGTTATGATAATAGCAGATTAATATTTAGTCTTTTAATCTTCATCCGTTTTATATTAAGCATAACCACAAAGTTAGCATTAATATATATTTAAAATTATAATTTATGAAACACATTTTTAATAAATAAATGACTATTAAATTATATATATATATATATATATATATATATATATATATATATATATATATATATATATATATATACTAGTCATTAAAAATTTGAAATCAAAATATTTTAATAAAAAAATATATCATATTATCAAAATAGTAACAATAACTAATTAGAAAATTTGTACATATAAAATATGTATTCGTAATTATATATAATTTATAATATTAAATTAATTTATAATAATAACTTACGAAACTGTTATATATATACATAGATTATATTATATTATATTATATTATATTATATTATATTATATTATATTATATTATATTATATTATATGTTACTAATATATATAAAAGTGGGGTATGGAGATGTTTTGAATTCTTAAAGACGGATGAAATAATTGATTCGTTAATGGTTTATTAATCATATTTAATAATCCTCGTAATAGTTTCTTCTTCTACAATGTGTTAAATTTTATATAAAACCAATAGTCAATTTTTTGTGAGTTTATCAAAAAAATATAGAGTTATATAGACATTTCTAATACAATCATTCAGCAGCAGGTCTAAAGACGTCGGCATAATCTGTTGAATATCGTTAACAATTCATTATCGTCCGTGGTCAATAATATTTCATCAATATACAACACTAGATATATGAATTGACTCACACTGAACTTTTAATACATACAATCCTCTACGAATTTAACTCGAAACCAAATGAGACAATAACCTTAAAGAATTTGTGGTACCACTGTCGAGACACTTTCTTTAGACCATAAATAGATATCTTTAGTTTGCATACCATGGTTGGATTACCGAAGACAAAGTTTTGAGGATGCACCGTATAGATCATTTCATCAATGTCTCTATTAGAAAAGTGGTCTTTACATCCATTTGATGGAGCTCAAGGTCGAAATATGCAACTGATGCCATGATTATCCTTTGATGAAACTAGGGATAAGGTTTTTGTAAAGTTAATTTATTCACAATGAGTAAAACCCTTAGCTACAAGTCGTGTTTTATGACTTTTCACATACCATTAGAATCTCGTTTAGTTTTAAATATCCATTTACAACCAATCAACTTTGTTCCTTCAGGTAATGGAACAAGCTCTCATACCGCGCTATCTTGCATCGATTTAAACTTTTCTTTCATCGCTTTAATCCACAACTGAGATTTAGAAATTTTTCATGACTTCACGAACACACTTAAAGGATTATTTTATGTTGTACCACAAAATTCCTCATGTTTTTTAAAGATACACTATATAATCTGAATATATAACGTTCTTCATTTCTCTAGTAGATCTCCACAAAGACATAATTTTTTCAGTTTGCACTTGAATTTCTTGAGGAGGTAGATTTTGTTCTTCTTAAAAAACTTCATTTTGCTCCATTGGAACATATTTATTTTGTTTAATCTGGACATCATCCACAAGTGGAAGATTAACATCATCTTGAGTATCTATATGTTCTAACGAAACTGAAGTGACGATTGGCCTCCTAAATACCATATCATTATCTGATACCGAAGTATGATTGTTGAAACCTTCATGAATCTTTATCGATTCTTTCTTAAAATGGATTTTTATTAAAAAAATTATTTTCCCTAAACTTTATATCTTTAAAGAATTTCGTTGTACCTGTCTTAAATATATTATTAGTAAAAGGATCAAAAAACTTAAAACCTCTATTGTGCTTGGATATTAGATGAAATAACTATTAACTGTTTTAGAGTCTAATTTTTTTGCATTCGGCTATAAGGCTTCGCTTTAGTTGGATATCCTTAAACATGTGAATGTTTTAAACTAGGTTTATGCTCAATCCAAAGTTCATACGGTGTCTTACTCGTTGCAACTCTATTTAGAAAATATGTTGCAAATTGTATTGCTTCTCCCCATAGTGATATAAGTAATGTTGAATGACTAATCATATTTCTTATTATATCATTCAACGTACGGTTTTATCTCACAGATACTTCATTCATGCTGAGCAAGCCCGACATTGTATATTGAGGCACACTTTTCTAGAAGCTTTATAAACGGTTCATGACGTTGTTCACATGAACCGTCATATCTCTGGTAGTATTAACCACTACGGTCCGATCAGACGCACTTAATATTTGTACCAAGCTATTTTTCAACCTTGGTCTTAAGGAATTTGAACTTGTCAATGGTTTCTGATTTTTCATGAATAGTATATAAATACCTATAACACGAAAAATAGTCAATGAACGATATAAAATATCGTTGGTCGTTACATGATGTTGTAGAGAACGATGCGTAGATGTCTGTATGTATCAAGTCCAAGATCAATTTCGCTCTGTATAAATCTAATCTTGTCACCTTCGTCTGTTTTCCTTTTACACGTTTAACGCAAATGTTGAAGTCTAAAAAGTCCAGCCCACTTAACAATCATTCCGAAACAAACTTTCAATTCTATTTAAGGGAAAGTTTTGCTGAATTTTATAGTTTACAATTTAGTTTTCCATGTACATTTACATTCATTGTCTCTTTGTGATCCTTTCTAATATGTGATAAATACAAGTTATGATTTTCAATTAAGTTTCCTAAACCAACAACATTACCATGTAAATAAATATATAATATTTCAAAACTTAATTTGTCCAAAAACGGAAAAGAAATCAGGTTCTTTACAGAAAAAAGTACATACAATACGTCTTTTAACATAAAAAATATTCATTCGAAAAGAACAAATAAAAATCACAAATAGAATGAACTAAATATGAACTTTCATCAGCCGTATAGACGGATGTTGCACCATCACTTAGAGTTTGGTTTCTCGTCGTACCTTACAAAGATTTAAAAACATTAGTGTTTGTTGTTGTATCAACCTACCAAGTATTTTTCGGTACCGAAATTAAATTGATCTTAGAACAGACCATAGAAGTGAAATTACATTTAACTCTCATCATAACCCTCTATTTTTCATTTTTTTTAAGTTTCACAATTGAAGCAACGCCATTTACCATATGTACTTTATGCTTCTTTTATTCCGATTCGGATGCATGTGCACATGAACCTTCCTTGTTTATTATAATTCTCTTATCTATATGAGTTTTCACCATCTACACTTTTGGACGTTCTTGCTTCATTTTTTCCTTTCATTGCGCTTCCTGAGAGATAAGCTCGTTAAGAGTCTATTTCTCACGTTAACAGTTATAACAATTTTCGAAGTTCTTCTATTGAGGAGGGAAATAGTGAAAAGAAAATCTTCCAACAACTTCTTCTAGAAGTTCAATCCTAAGTGTTTTCAATTTGTAAGTGATATTCAAAAAAATTAAGATGTGCTCACGAACAGTCCATTTGCCACAATACTTCATAAAGGCTAGCTTAATAAGAAGTGTCTTAATCTCTAGTTTATCGTTCTTGGAAAAATATTAACCTACCTCTTCGAGAAACATTTTTGCATTGGTGATCTCAGGTAGAATTGCACAACGGAATGCTAATGGAATTGTTGGCTTCATGATCTCCAAAAATATCATGTTCAACTATTCCCAAACCTCTAACTTTTTATTCTTCAAAGTATAATTGTCCTTAGTCAGAGGTTTAGGTTTATCAATCCTTACTTCTAATTCGTAGTTATGGAGCATCAAGTACAACAATATATCTTCCTTCCACGGCTAAAAATTGCTCCCATTAAGTGTGTATGCCATTTCGTTTTACGGGTTGTATAGATACGAATTTGCTAACATAACAAACAACAAACAACAAATAGCTAAAACATCATTTAACATATAATCTCCATAGTATTTAACAAATAAAATAGCATTATAAAATATACTCTTATAACATCAATAAGATACCTTTTGGCAAACACATTAATTTGTATATGAATAATTTTGAGCATAATTAATGTTGATTATACTAATTGAATTAATTAAAATAAATCTCATTAGATGATTTTCATAGTTCAATTGTCTTAATAATTAATTCACAAATAATTGTCTCATATCTAAGATTAACTATGTCAAACCATAAACTTTCTTTGGGTCGATTAAAGTTTACATACTTGTCAATCAAATACTTGTCAAAACTCTAAAATAATTCGATTACATATTCACTTAAGGTCCAAACTATAGTTGTCAGTGGCGTGAGGCGGTTCGTGGCGAAGAGAGTTAAAAAAGCCACTGCAGCGAGGCGAGCAGCGCAGTGATGGTCACATGACATGTGGCGATCCCTTACATGAATAATATTTTTATAGCATATATCTGTAATTTAAATAGTACTATTTAGACATTTAAACTAACAATAATAACTTAAACATCCAATTATATAATTCCTAAAACATCCGAGTCAAATGACAAACACATAGACTAAAAGATCCAATTATAGAACATTTTAATTACATAATTTTAAAAATATCTAAGAGAAATGACGAACATAAACTAAAATACATCATCGTCCGAGACAACATCTTCACACCTCTCATCTCCACCATGTTCTCCATTATATTCCATAATGGAGTATCTTCTTTGGAGTCTTCGTCAACAAGCCTCCGATCTCGTGTGAGCTGCTGGAAACGGTGGATTCTCAGACCGAAGATTGTAGTCTACTTCATCAACCTCAACAGCTCCAACATCAAATCCTTCTAAAACATCTTCGTCGACACCATCATTAATGACAAAACTATCAGAAGCTATGTTTTCAGTTTCACCAATCAATCACTCGTCACTTTCATCAATATCACTCAAAGCAATTGGATTAACTTTTCCACGCAATTGATGACGTCAATTCAATGCTCTGTTGTACTTTATATATACCAAGGAAAAACATTTATTCACCTATACTATATTTGATCTGATATATTATAACAACTATTCTAATATATAACACCACTCACCAGTAATATATAAAACACAACTATCCTAATATATAACACCACTAACCTGTAATATATAACACCAAATAATAAAACTAATATATATAACACCAAACCTGTAATATATAACACCAAACATAATAAATAACGTAATCAGACTAATATATTATTAATATTACAAATAAAAAAAGGTTATCCAGTTGTGCTATATTCGATCTAGTATATTATAACAGCTATTCTAAGATATAACACCACTAATACTGGCGAGGTTTATTTTCGTTTGAGGGTAATTTTGTCCAGAGTTTTGTGGTATTTTGAAGGTATTTAATGTTTGGATAGAGTGTAGAGGGAGAATTGAGCTGCCTGGTAGTATTTAATTTTCATTACCCTTATTTAATGTAGGTGTTTGGGTATTTATACCCTTTATCTTTTAGGCCATATGGGCTTTCGGGTTGTGTTTTATGGATTCGGTTCGAGTTTAAAGACCCACTAGCTTTTAAGTAAACAAGTAATTAGCTTAATCATGAAGTGATTATGCTTTTAATACTTTAGTTCTGTTCGGACAGTTTAGTAAGTGGAGGTTGTCCGAATCGTCCCTGTCCGGTTAGATGGATGATGTCCGAATTGCCCATGTCCGGTTTTCACAAAGAGTGGTGACAAAATCCGGACTCATCAAAAACCACTAACATGTAATATATAACACCACTAACCTGTATTATAAGAAATAAAGATTATTCACCATTAACAATTAACTTGTGCTATAAGCAATAAAATTTTGCTATAAACCACTGATATATATAACACAACTAACCTGTACTATAAGCAATAAAAATAATGGTGCGGTATACAATAGGTATTTCTACTGTCACAAGACCATTCTCACAATAAAATTAATGGTGCAACATACAATAAGCAATAAGATTAAACTGTGCTATAAGTAAATGACTAATATATCATTTAATATATTCTGGGCATTGCTACTGTCACAAGCAATGACACCAAAAGCAAACAAAAAAGCTCAGATCGTTGAGAAGAAATTAAGACCTGGGAAAAACCAGTATCAAAAGCCAGATTCGATAAAGGTACAAAAATAAGTTTATATCTGCCTGAGTAAGTCCATATTCGATATACTAAATTTCGATACCATGGAATTCATAGATGTGAGATAAACAAAATTCCGCAGAGAAGTGACTCTCGGATTCACTAAATAAATCGGAACTGACTATCGGATTAAAACACTAAGAGAGGTATCAGATTTCATCAAAACAACAATTTTTCCCCAAGATATTAACACACCACTTAATCATAAGAACACGATGCATACAGAACAACATTTGCTAAAATTACACAGCAATAAAAACTAGATTAGTTAACATACTAGCCAAAACATTCTCAGATGTATTATCCGTTATTACTTGAACAACATTATTCGGGCCAAGTTGATCTATGTAATTGTTGAGCATATCATACATCTTGGACCCTGTTTTGGAGAAACTCGAAGCATCAATTGTGTCTAAAAAAACATTTCCTCTAGGAGTGTTTACCAAAAAGTTAACAAGAACCCTCCCATTTCTATCAGTCCAACCATCAGCCATCAAAGTACAACCATTTATTCTACCCTCGTCTAAGTTTTTTCAACAAATTTCTTCGTAGTTTCTCTTTCTTTTTTCAAACACATCACCCTAACTTCATGATATGTTAGGGCCTTCATCCCCGGACCAAACTGTCCGATAGCCTCAATTGCAGCCTGCAAAGACTCGTAATTAACCGCATTAAAGACAATCCCGACATCATACATCCATCTCGAAAACAACTAAACTACATATGCCCCTTAATTCCTTCTTAGCCTTTTCATGCTCTAATTCTGAGTTTGCACTTTTTCGCCTTTTAGTTAGGGGTTCCCTCTTATAATACATATTAAGCGGTTCTTTTGAACTCGAGACAGATCTTTGAACACTCTCTATCTCTTCATCTTCATAAATTTCTTTAACTATTAGCTCACAATTCACTTGTTTCATTGCCTCTTTTTCCTCCAACTTTTTTCCCACTGCACTTCGAAGTCTATCTTTGACAAGAGGGGGGAATTTTTTACAATTAGCGGCATTAGTAGATGACCCATGTAGATGATGTTTCAATCGATTTATCCCTCATTTATAAGTCTTTTCACAAAAACGTCATGTATCAGCATCTCTGTTTTTAGGATCGGTACGAAATCTATAATCCCAACCAATGTCTTTGGATTCAGTAGTCGTAGAAGAACCAACTTGTGTGTTAGAAGAACTAGTTACCATTGTCTTCCGACTCTTACCTACCAGATAAAATTCAGAAAATCAGTTGGAAATAAGTGCATAACATGATACAAAGGTGATCAAGACACAACATGGCTCAAGTTGTTTATCTTATTCCTAGTCTTATGTTACTTGTATGTTCTAAGACACATTAATAAATTAAAAAAAATTAAACAGATCGAATAAAGGCTATGAAAAACGATAAAATATTATAGATTAAGTCACTAATAATAGAAAAACATAATCTGGTGCTTTTACAGACACCAACCTACAGGTCACTAATCAAACAGAAAAATATATTACAAACACCAACCTGTAGGTCCTCCACACAACAATCTTTTAGGTATAAACCCAACTGAATAAAGAAATAAAGAAATCTCTTGTGTTTTTTATTCCTTTAGTTTTACGTCATCAATCTTTTAATTTCACTTGTTCGACGAACAAGCAAATGACTTTCTCTAAGAGAAGAAAATGATTGATTAAGAAAGCTAAAAAGCTAGATATCCTTTGTAATGCTGAATCTAAGAATTAATAAACATAGATTTAGCATAGCTTGGTGTGGTTAATTTTTGTCTGAGGGTAAATTTGTAATTTGTTTTTAAGTTTTTGGAGGTGTGTTGGTGTTTAATGTTTGAGTAGAGAGTAGAGGGAGAATTAAGCAGCCTAGTTGTATTTAATTTTCATTACCCATATTAAATTCAGGTGGTTGGGTATTTATACCTTTTATTTTGGGGCTTTATGGGTTTTCGGGTCATGTTTAATGGACCCGGGTCATGTTCAAAGACCCATGAGATCTAAGTAGAAGAGCAAGCTGCTTAGTCAAGAAGTGTTTAGGTTTTTAAGTACTTTTGTTATAGTCCGAACAGTCCAATGGGCTAGGTGTTCGAATTGCCCTGTTCGGTCTGGTGATCTTGGTCCGAACTGTCCCTGTCGGGAGAGGTAGCAATATTCAGACTCATCAGGAGCCCCTTTTTTAGGTGTTTGTTCAAATGCCTTTGTCAAAAACCTGAAAAACAGTCCGATATCAGGGGAAGTTTTATCCGGACAGGTCTTTTGACCTGTGCTATGGCTTTATCCGGACTGAAAAAACTTTGTGAATCCAAACAGTTTTTTGTCAAAGTTCATGGGACACGTGTTACTTTTTGGTTGGTTATTCCAGCCGTTTTTCACCTTGAATTTCACACCCACCTTCTTCGAAAAGCAACCTCTTCATTAATGAGGGTGATGTCATCGTCGTCTTTTAATCATTACTAATCTTTTCGAATTCTCCTAGGAATCAAGACTCCTTTTTTATATTTACTATAAATTGAAACATTTTCTACTGTTTCACCATCACTTTCATTTTTACTCTGCAAATTCTCAAATCTTTTTCTCTCAAAAACAAATTTCTACTCAGGTTGTTTATGTTCATGGCTAGGAACGCTTTGATCAAAGGCGGGTGGCTCAACCTCTCTGAATTAGAAAAGGCGCAAAAGGTTGAAAGGGAAAGACGCATTGCAGCAGGCTTACCCGCTTCGCCCATCGACAAACCAGCAACTTCACCCACAGAATCAGACCAAGGTTCTTCCTCCACAAAGGGCATCAAACCGAAGAAGTTATTTCAAACCAATCTTTCACCTATTATCTCAGGCTCCTCGGTTAAAGAGTCGGAACCCATCGTTGAACCAGGTTTAACAGTTACAAGCTTTAAAAAACCATCCCCTTTCTTAGCCATGGGGTCAGACGCTGAAACCTCTCCTCAGAAATTAGTTGACCGAAGAAAAGGCCGGCTGGTCAAGGGTCAAGCTTCTAAGGGCACCCCTTCGAAATCGGGTGCCAAGGACAGTAGTACTGGGTCAGAGGCACCCATTAGAGCACCAAAGGACAGGCTGTCCGGTCCGGAGGGCACTTGTTCAAGTCCTCGAAGAGAAATGTCTACACCAGAGCCCCAACCGGAGGCCAGGAACCAAGAAAATACTGAAACTCAACAGTCCGGAAGTCAGGTTGAGCCAAATCTAAACCTTCCCCTTACCACTGCTACTGAAAAACCCTCATCAATCATGGAGGAAGTAATGGAGGACTCTATCGAAGAGGCTCCAGTCGAGTCTGAGCCTTCCGGACAGACTAGTGGTGTTGTTACTGCTCAAAAGGACAAGGGCAAAGAAAATTTGTGCTTGAGGCATCCGGATCTGCCGGACCCAGAGATCGTCAGATACTTTCATCTGATAAAGCTCTGTCCAAGCCAGCTGAGTCCCAATGCTTGGTGCACCCTTATGGCCTGCATTATGGCCTCTAGGCTCTCCGGGATCCCTCTACCAATGGAGGAGTTTGCTGATGTGGCCAGCCTCTGTAGAAACCCCCACATCCCTTTTTACCACTTTAATATGGGGGACAACTTCAAAGCTGTGGATGACCTGCTAGAGTCGGAGAGGAACTGGAGGACTCAATTCCTATTTGTAAGTGGGGCTTGGGAAAACGGGAGGAAAATCAAGGCCGGAGTCAACCCAAGTCTCCTCACCAGCAGATGGAGGAGTGATTGTAGGACTTTTTCTTTATATTCTTATCTCTTATTTTATCAAATTTGCTTAAATTGACTGTTTTTATCTTTTTCCTTAGCAGTGCTACCCAAAGATTTTACGGACTACCTAAAGTTCGGACAAGTCACTTGCACGAAGATTAATACTTGGGCTTTTGAGAAATGGGGAAACCGATTCCACGATGCTTTCACGGGGGGCAACTTAGCAAGGTCTCACCTCTGGAACACTACTGGCCGGAGGGACTTAACTTGGGAAGAGCTCACCACTCAACCCCCTCCGGACGTAGTGCTCAAGATGACGCATGAACCGGATGAGACACTTTACTTGCCAGGCTGGGCCAAGGCCCCGAGTAAGATGAAAGGCAAAAAGAAGAAAGGCAAGAAAGTGGCAGGTGGAGCGGACCCTGCTGAGGTGGAGGAAGCTGTTTTAACCAATCCGGAGGGGCCACCCCCAAGCCAGATTGATGCTGCTCTCTTGGAAGTGATAGAGCAGGAAAGTGTTAGGCAAGAAGCTCACTACCCAACACCCCCAAGGGCCTCCAAAAGAGATCATAAACGGGGAGCTGAAAGCAATGATAGGGAGGCCAAGAAGAAGAAGACCTCAAAGGGTGACGAACTTTCTCTCCAGCCTCCGGAGCCTCTCCCCCAGGTTGATCCCACTGACCCAACACAAGCAGAAGAGATACCTGGTGACTTCCAAAGTGATGAGGTCGAAGGGGGAGGTCTTAGCATTGATGGGGTAGACATCACTGGTCTTGGTGGGCTTGGTAGTACTTTATCAACCTCCCCAGAGACGATTTTGCTGGGCCTTACCTCCCTCCAAGTACTTCAAACACCGTCACTTTTAATCGTAAGACTTTTACTGTTTCAAGTGAAAGGGACATTATTGCTCACTCTTTATTAAGTAGTGTTCAGTCGGTGCTTGCTTTGGAGAAGCAAGTTCGAAGTCAAGCCGACATTATCAAAGATCTCAAGTCTGATAAGGAGAGGCTGTCCGACGACCTTCTCACTGCCACTCAATATGCTAATATTTTAAAAGGGGAGAACGAGGAGCTGAAAAAGAATCAGGAGGAGTGGACCACCAAAGTTGCTACTCTGGAAGACACCATCAAGGATCTCCGGGAGAAGTTGTCCGGAGCAGAGAAAGATCTAAACTCTTCAAAAGAGGAGACCAAGGCCAAGGACCAAATTATCAACAACTTGATCAGTGACAAGATTGCACTTGAGAACACAGTGTCCAAGGCTGCAGAGGAGAAAGCTGATCTGCTAAGGGAGCATGAGGCCAAAATCCAAGCCAAGATCGATGCTTATGCCAACAACGTGATCGACACTCAAGAGAAAATGTATGCCAAGGTAAAATCAGACATGGTCCTGCTCTTCCACGAGAAGTTCCCGAAGAGGAACTTAGGTGATTTGTGGCTTCATGTAGAATACGAAGACCTTCCCTTCCACACCATGGCTGATGGAGACTTGCATGACTACTCTAGTGCTTCCTCTTCTGACGAGGCAGAAGAAAATGCCGGGGAGGGTCCTCCTAAAAAGAAAGATGATCCCAAGGGGAAGAAGAAAATGGATGAGGCTGAGCCATCTTCAAAGGCTCAGTCTTAAATTATGAATTACTTTTTACTTTTCATGTTATCTAAACTAAAGTCCTTGGAAGGCCAAGACACCTTTTTTGTAAATGTGTTCGGTATCTGACCGGATAGATCTTTTACTCTGCTTGACAATTCGAAAGTCCTTGGAAGGCCAAGGCACTTAAGTTATTTCAATGAATATCCTTGTTTTGCACAATTCTCACATACTTTCATAGTCTGTTTCAACTTTGATGGCTAGTGTTTAAATAGCCCTTAGTTATTTCATAGTGAGAGTGTTTAAATTCTCCGATGACGAATGTTTAAGTGGTCATCACTCTTTTATTTCAATCTGGATGGTGTGAAAAAAGACAAAGTAAGAACACTTCGGAAATTTTTTAAGAAGGCATCAAATTTCATTAAAAACCAGGACACCTCATTAAAACCTCCATGCGCCACCAGGGTAGGAAAGAGTATGCCCCCAAATATTTACATGGATGTTTAAACAAGTAAATATTTACACAAATTCTACTCAAAGTACATCCGGAGATGTTCAATATTCCAAGGGTGGGTCAAAACTCTTCCATCCTTGTCTTCTGGCCAATATGTTCCAGGTTTAAGCCTTTCAACAACCATATAAGGTCCTTCCCAAGTCGGGGCCAATTTGCCGAGCAGCTTCTCTTTAGTGTGTAAGAAGACTTTCCTCAATACCTTGTCCCCCGGCTGGAAATCTCTTCTTTTAACTCTAAAAGCAAATATTCTTCTCATCAAACCCTGATAGTGTGCAGCTCTAAGGTGAGCTTTAACTCGTCTTTCTTCTACTAGATCGAGCTGACTTCTGATTGCCACTTCGTTAGCGCATTCAGAGAAATTGTGAACACGAAATGATGGGAGAGTTGCTTCTATGGGAGCTATTGCATCCATCCCATAAACCAAGGCAAAGGGTGATTCCTGTGTTGCAGCCCCAGGTGTTGTCCGGTAGGCCCACAAGACCTCTTGTAAATAGCTAGGCTACTTCCCAACAGCCCCTTCCAGATTCTTCTTTAAACCGGACAGTATAGTTCTGTTAGCCACTTCAACCTGACCATTTGCTTGTGGGTGGAAAGGTGAAGAGAAACAATGTTGTATACCCCTTGAGGCACGGAAACTCTCCATTTCCATATTGTCGAACTGTGGCCCATTATTTGTCGTTATCTTTCGTGGAACACCAAATCTGCAACAAATGTTGGATAAAATGAATTTTATAACGGCTTTTGATGTTGTTCCTGCCAAAGGGGCTGCTTCAATCCACTTTGAAAAGTAATCGATTGCAACAATTATAGTTTTGCGCCCTCCGGACGCCATAGGGAGAGGCCCCACTAAATCCAACCCCCATCGAGCAAAAGGTATAGGCTCGGAAATTGACTCTAAAGGAATGGCTGGGACATGAATTTCATTGTTGTATCTCTGGCATGGGTCACACCTTCTTACCAGCTCTTTAGCATCCTACATGATAGATGGCCAATAGTAGCCAGCAAGTAAAACTCTCCTTGTTAGAGCCCTGAATCTACAATGAGCTGATCTCTCGCCATCATGCAATTCGGAGAGGACTACTTGAGATTTATCATCCCCCAAACAGCGCAGAAGAGGTTTACTGTAAGACTTTTTATACAGAATGTCTCTCAGTATGATAAAACCACGAGCCTTGTGTTTCAGTTTTCTTGCTAATGATTTTTCCGGAGGCAAGATGCCGTCAGAGAGGTATTGCAGGAGAGGAAATCTCCAATCCTGAGGTTGTTTCACCTGTACTTCAAAAATTTCTTCCTCTTTACCCATACTAAGTTGAATGGATGGGCTCTCCAGCACATGGATCCATGGATATGACTCTGTGTAAGCTATAGTTGCCAACGAATCTGCCAGCTCATTTTCTGTTCGGGGTATATGCTCATAAACAACGCTTTTAAACTTGAGTGCCTCATTTTTAAGAAGAAGCAAATACTTCACTAGCTGCTCCTTTTTAGCCTCAGATTGACCTTGAGCATGGTGGATAAGAAGCTGGGAGTCACTCATTAGCTTGACCCTTTTAGCCCCACAAATATAAGCTAATTTTAAACCAGCTATAGCTGCTTCGTATTCGGACTCATTATTAGAAGCCCTGAAAGCAAAACATATAGCCTGGTACATTTTGTCACCATATGGAGAAGTTAAGCACACCCCTGCACCACATCCCATAGTGCTGGATCCATCATCCGGCTGGACGACCCAGACCTTTCTATCTTTCATCTCAGTAGTATGCTCCGAATCTGTATCAGAGTGGAATTCAACTAAAAAATCGGCCATATCTTGGGCTTTGACTGCTGTTCGGGGAGAAAAATCTATATCAAAATCCTCCAATTCTACCGACCACTTAGTCATCCTACTTGAAATGTCTGCCTTTTGGAGAACATTCTTCAAAGGAAAAGATGTTCGGACGATTATAGGATGAGCCTGGAAATAAGGCCTCATCTTTCTTGCAGCTATCACCAGGGCCAATGCTAATTTTTCAAGTTTCAAATAGCGCATTTCTGCATCTATCAATCTTTTGCTGATGTAGTACACTGGATGGGGGTAATTATCCACCTCTCTTACTAACACAACACTGATGGCACAACTTGAAACTGCCAAATATACGAAGAGTGTCTCTCCATCAACTGGTTTAAATAAGGTTTTGAGAGAGGACAGATGCTTCTTGATTTCATTGAAAGCCTCATCACACTGTGATGTCCAGTCCAATCCATTCGCACCCTTCAAGGTTTGAAAAAACGGGGCGCATCTGTCCGAAGACCTTGAGATAAATCTGTTTAAAGCAGCTAACCTTCCCGTTAATCGTTGTACTTCTTTAATATTCCGAGGAGGCTCCATTTGAAATAGAGCATTAAGCTGGTCCGGATCGGGTTGTATCCCTTGCTCACTTATTATATAACCTATGAACTTCCCGGATTGCACTCCGAACACACATTTTTCAGGATTTAGCTTTAAATTTACTTTCACCAAGTTGGTAAAAGTTTCTTGGAGGTTAGTTAAGTGAAATTTCTCATCCACACTTTTCACCATCATGTCATCGATGTATACTTCCATATTCCTTCCAATCTGATCAGCAAAGGCTTTGTTCACCAATCTGATAAGTAGCCCCAGCATTTTTCAACCCAAACGGCATTACTTTGTAGCAATGAAGACCCCTGTTAGTGACAAATGTGGTATGCTCTTGATCCTTCGGATCTACTTGGATCTGATTGTATCCGGAGAAAACATCCATAAAGGATAGCAGCTTATTCCCAGAGGTTGAGTCTACTAGTTGGTCAATCCGGGGAACTGGATACAAATCTTTTGGGCAAGCCCTATTGAGGTATGTGAAGTCAATGCACATGCGCCACTTGCCATTTTTCTTTTTCACCAGGACCGGATTGGCAGTCCACAAAGGATATTGAGACTCCTTGATATGCCCCATCTTTGTGAGCCTTTCAACCTCTTGCACAATAACATCAGCCTTTTCCTTGGAAAAAGCCCTTCTCTTTTGAACCACTGGTGCTACATCTTTCCGGACAGATAGGTGATGTGATATCACATCTGTTGGAACCCCAGTAACATCAGCATTGCACCAAGCAAAAATATGTTGATGGCTTTTCAAAAACTTTAACATCTCACTTTTCAGAGCGGGTGGCATTCTAGACCCTATCTTGACACTTTTTCCTTCTTCTATACAATGTGTTTCTACCTCTTCGACTGGTATTAATACTCTAGGGGCCTCTCTGGGGTCATCAATTTCACCCTCACCCCCAGAAAGCCCCTCAAATTGCTATTGCTCGTTGATACGAACTGCCCCCAATGTCCGGGGCGCCAGGGCTGTAGCATAACATTCCCTTGAAACCTTTTGACTGCTTCGGACAACTCCCACCTGTCCTTGAACAGCATATTTCAAACATTGGTGGACTGTTGAAGCCACTGCATGCATCCTAGAGAGCCAAGACCTCCCTAGAATAGCATTATAGCAAGTGGGACAATCTACCACAATAAAAAGTATCCTGCCCATCTTCTTGAAAGGGCCCTTGCCTAACAGAAATTCCTCTTCGAACTCCCCGATCACATCTGCTGAGCTGCCAGTAAAGCCCACAATTGATCTGTCCGAACTCTGAATTACGGCTGGATTTTTCATTCTCTTGTAAGTGGTTAAGAAAAGGCTATTGGCTGAGTTCCAGTATCCACCAACATTATTCTTATGTCATTTCCCCCAATGTATGCTCCTATGACAACATCATCTTCATGTGGGCCAGCTATATCTCTTAAATCATCTTCATAAAAAACAATGAAGGGGAATAGAATCTGTGATTGATAGGAGGTCATGCCTCCTTCTAGCTGGGTAGCTAAAGTACGAACGTGCCTCTTTCTCGAAGAAGCAGTAGGAGCTGTCATAGTATCCCCTCCGAAAATTGTAAGTGACTCAAAAAACTTAATGAGCCCGGAGACCGTTCTAGAACATTCCTCAATGGTACCCACTCTATTCGAGTTGGATCCGGATCCAAGTATTCTGATTCCACATCAAACCTTTCGATTATAACCATGGCTCCCTCCGGAGCCGCATTACTTGGACCAACTCGGTGAGTATTCTCAGGCCTATTACCTCCTCTTCTTTTGACATAAGCCCCCAGCTTTCCCCTTTCAATCAAGTTCTAAACCTCTTGTTTTAAGGCTATACAATCATCAGTGGTATGGCCAGTATTATTGTGATATTGGCAGAAGGAGTTATTGCGATGTTCTCTAGGAGATTGTAGTGTGGCCGGTCTTCTATAGTGTACCTCTTCCTTTGTTTTATCATAAATAGTGGCCACACTTTCTTTCAATTCTGCAAACCACTCCGGTTGAACCCAAGGGCCTCTTTTATTTCTGGATTGTTGACTCTGGGCAGGTGCAGCTGGCTGAGATTGAGCTTTAGCCCGGCCATGCCCCTGTCCGGTCTCCTTTGCCTTGTTCCCGGACTGATTCTGGTTGGGGTTTGGTGCAACCGGGGTAGACCTCACCTGCCTGTGCACCCTAGTTTTCTTCATTTCATCAACGTTAATCTGCTTTCCAACCTGATTCAGCAACCCTCTCCAAGTCATGGCTTTCTTTCTGCTCACCGAATCAGCCAAATTCCCAGGGTTTAATCCCTATCTCAAGGATGCTATTGCTACTTGCTCGAAGCAATCAGCCAACCCATTCTTGGTGTTCACAAAACGACTTATGTATTCTTTCAATGATTCATTTGGTTCTTGGGCACAATGGATTATTGTGTCCCCGTTGCCCTTCAACTCTTTACTCCCCACAAACTGCCTTCGAAAGGCCACCCAAAAAGTATCAAAATTCTTGATGCAGCCTTGTGGTAGGCTGTTATACCATTTTAGAGCACTCCCCGTAAAGGATTGGGAAAATGCTCTACAAAGTAGCTTGTCATCATCATCAAAGTTCATCATGAAGTTTTTAAATTGCTCCAAATGGTTATCTGGATCAGTACTGCCATCGTACTTTTCCATTTTAGTGTTGTCAAACCTCTTAGGGAGGTTTCTGGACAGAATCTTGGAAGATAATGGAGATTGCCTCCAGTTCCGACCACGACTGAACACAGTATCCTCATTGGGAGTTGTAAAGATACCTGGTTCATCGTGGAAGGCAAAAGGATCCATCAGCATCCGGTCTACATGCCTCCTACTGTGAGATGTCCCTTTGCCAATATTCTTTTTCAACTTTCCATGTCTATCTCTTTTCCTTGAATATTTTTTTATCAGCTTTTGCTTCTTTTTAGTTCGGCCCTCATCGCTTCTAGAGGACAAGGACTCTTCAACTCCATCTTCATCCGAGGAGCTATCAGAAGATTCTGAGCTTGAGTTAGAACTCTCCACTGGCTTAGACCGGTGAGATTTTTTGGAGCTAGCATGAGTCTTTTTGGTACTCACATGAGTCTTTGAAGGCTCATGCTCTCTAGGGTTATCGGTATGATGAGCAACCGATGGTGTTGGTTTTTCTTTCACGTCCATCTTAGCCTTTTCTTCCCTTGGAGCTTCTATCTCGCCTTTTAACCTATCGCGCTCCTCGATGGTGTACTCATCGTTTTCACCCACCACTTCGAGAAAATATGGTGGGACTTCCGAGGCGTCCAGATTCATTCGGACTGACTTTTCTTGTTGGTTTCGAATGCTTGATTCAGGAACCTTCGTGCTCCCACTGTGGTCGCCAATTTGTTGTGGTTAATTTTCGTCTGAGGATAAATTTGTAATTTATTTTTGAGTTTTTGGAGGTGTGTTGGTGTTTAATGTTTGAGTAGAGAGTAGAGGGAGAATTAAACAGCCTAGTTGTATTTAATTTTTATTACCGATATTAAATGCAGGTGGTTGGGTATTTATACCTTTTATTTTTGGGCTTTATAGGTTTTCGGGTCATGTTTAAAGACCCATGAGATCTAAGTAGAAGAGCAAGCTGCTTAGTCAAGAAGTGTTTAGGTTTTTAAGTACTTTTGTTATAGTCTGAATAGTCCAATGGGCCAGGTGTTCGAATTTCCCTGTCCGGTCTGGTGATCTTGGTCTGAAGAGTCCCTGTCCGGAGAGGTAGCAATATTCGGACTCATCATAGCTAACAAGACCTACGATGAATCGGAGAAGGAAACACTGAAATGAGCTATACCAAAAAAACAGCAGCGAAACAGAATAGCCGACTTACAGTTCAATTCGGTGCAGGAAGCAGAATCGTTGTTGGGGGTTTAGGCGTCGCCTTTGTCGTCGGGGGTTTCTACGTCACCGTCGTCGTCGGGGTTTTTGTGTTACCGTCAAGTTTGTGTGGTTGATTGAGAAAAGAGATAAAGTTGTTGGAATAGGAAGAAAGAACACAGGGTGTGGGTCTATTAGTTTTTAGGTTTTTATTTTTAATTAAAAATATATAAGGGTCTTAGTGTGGCGCACCATGGCGAGCGTCTCGCCACACTCTTTGTGGCGTCCGTGGCGCACCATGGCGAGCTCCATACTAAGCCTGTCGCGACGCCACGTCCGGTGGCACCAAAGACTCGCCTCGCCTCACCATAACGCTGTAGCGGCCGCCACACCGCCATTTGACAATTATGGTCCAAACTATTTCGAAGTCGATTTATAATTTAATCAAATTAAATTTATGGCATAAATAATTATATTATAGGAAAATATCACCAAATGTACCTAGTCAAAAAATATATTTCTGTCTAATACCTAAATAATCATTTATACTTACTTAATACCTATTTTATGTAAATAACTCTCATTCAATACCTTACTCTCTAATAGTGCCTTAAATACACATGCTTTATCATCAGCCACATAACCGCTTCTCATTCTTGTATCAAATCTTCTTCTTCTTTTTTTTTTAAAAAAAAGTGTGTATCTTTCAAACCAAAGCTCGAGAAACAAAAATGAAAATACCATCGGCTTTGTTTTTATAAGACGAACAAAACTAGATCAATTTATGATTTTTCTATTTTATTTTTAAAATAAAATTTTGCCACTAACATGCAAGACTAGGTATAACCAAACATGCGATAATGGGTATAACAAACATGCAAGATCATGCATAAATAAACATGCAAGCCCATGCATAACCAAACATGCGAAACTAGGTATAAAAACATGTTAGATTAGACATCATAAATCATGCAAGACCAAACATAATAAACATGCGAGATAAGGCAAATTATTATATTTTTAAGATGAACAAAACTAGATCTTTTGATAATTTTTTTCCGTCAGACCCAATAATCCTGGTCTCGCATATTTATTATCAAGTAGTATATATCTTGCATATTTACTTATGCATGGTCGCACATGTTAACTTATACCTAGTCTCATATGTTCTTATGTCTCGTCTCGCATGGTTGGTTATTCTATTACTTAAGGGATAATAATTACATGTTTTACTAATATAAATGGATCAAAATAAACGTGAAAATCCGACTGAAGTCTATGATATTGTTTCCATTTAAAAATTGAGAGGTTGGGGTCATATTATGTTGTGGTTAGTGCACGCCTACAAATATATCTTGTTGAAGAAAACTAGCATATTTTACAAAATGTCATTAATTTATTCTGGTAGAACTAATTAAATCACCTCAGCTTAATTTATCGCTAACGCGGAATATAGGACCCTCAATATGATTAACTAATTACATCGAATGAAATAGATTTACGGGGTTGCCCTCTACTATCCATAACTTTGTTTTAATATTTCCTCCATTTTTTATTGCAGCGAAGATCGTTATAAGCCTTCCTCTCAACAAAGCGACAACCGGTCTTAGGGTTTAGGTCAAATAAAAGAATGACCAAAGTTTTCGTTTAATAATAAATACAACTATAAAGCCTAGTTGTATAAAGCCCATTTACTTTTTCTGTTTTGTGATCAGGGACCACAACCACTAAATTATTTTATCAATTTAGTCCATGAATTAACAGTTCGGGCCTTAGTAATGAAATTTGGGCCCAATCCTTCACAGTGTTTAATTCAACCCGGTTACCACACTTATACCTCCATAATGCATTTTCACCTATGATAGGATTAGATTATATTGGAAGTGAAAAGTGTAAAACAGTTTGGATTTCTCTTAGAGGACAGTTTAAACTTATAATCAAAGTGATAACGAGTAAGCTGTGTGTCTAGTATAGTAAGTTGAATGCCTACTTCACCTTATCTTAGGCCTCTAAGCCCACTTAATTGACCCAAATGTATGAACCGACCCGGTTAGCTCATGAATCTTCGAAATCTTATAAATAGGATAAAATAGCATTTTATGGAATATTAAATACAACACACATATTCTCTTTTTACACTCTATCCTAAATTTACTAAACAACTTCCAAAAATACCCATCAATCATTTTTTACCATCACCAAATTAGCAACCACAGTGGGAGCATGAGGTGCCCAAATAACGTCATTCAAAACCTGACTTGTGAATCGTGCTTCATATTTCTTTAAAAATGGATCTTGATATGCAAAAAGTTTCACTTCTCAAGAATGAGGGGATAAAAGTTGATAATGAGCACGCTAATACATATCATATAAACCACAATATATAAGAAATACAGATTATGCAAGCAGAGTGTGATCAGTTGAGGGCAAAGATTGAAGGTTTGAAAGCTCAACGTCAGGCCGAAAAAGAGTTAAAGGGGAATTATCCAAAGGAAGTCTCTGTTTTGATGAGACTCATGACAACCACAAACAATATGAAAGTAACCAGTCCTCAAAGGCTCGTAAAAGAACAAAAAAAGAACATTGGGCTAAGAAATTGTTGAACATATCAGATTCTGTTAGAGACTTAACCACATAATCAAATTCAAATACCTCTTCTTCCTCATTAAGTAGTGATCATGGTCGTCAGAAGAAGAAATAAATATTAACTAAAAAGCATTATAAGAAAGATCAAATAAAAAATAATTAGATAGGAATAAAATGGATAGAAATGACAAAGGGAAAAAGAAAATATATCAAGGCAAAGTGAAAGGGTCGGCACAGTATTGATCATTTGTTAAGCGATCAGTTCTTTGTCCAGTCCAAACCATGTATCTTTTCCACTATCGATAAGGATCATATGTTTAGCCAAGATCATAATTGGAGGAAGTCCCATTTGTCTTCAAGAGTTCTCATTGGGCATCTATCGAGGCGATTTGATAGCTCGAAATGAAGAAATACGATGGAAGTCAAGATCCTTACAAGCACCTCGAATAGTTAAAAACATTTATAATGAATTTTAATGACAATGATAAGATTTTGTGCCTAGGTTTTTCACAAACTTACTAAGGAAGTACATTAAAATGGTATAACAGATTGCCACAAAGATTTACAAAAAACTTTGATATTTTTTTATGGCTTTTCGAAGGTAGTTTGTGGAGAGTAAAAAGCTTAAACGAAATGGTGACATTATCATTCATTACATACAAGAACCAAACGAGTCCTTAGAAAATTAAATAAGTCGTTTTGTGAACACAAAGAATGGTTTAGCTTATTATTTTGAGCAAGTAGTTATCGCTTCTCTAAGGCATGGCTTAATGTCGGGCGATTTGGCTGATTCGGTTACTCGGAAGAAAGAAACACCTTGGGTAGGATTATTGAACCAGGTCGTTAAACAAATCACAGTGGAGAAAACCAAAAGGTCTAGAGGACTGCGTCAGAATAGATATGCTTCCATAATTTCTATCACACAAGCTAGTACTGAGTCCCAAGCTACAATCAATTACCGTCATAAGGAATCCGGATAAGGTTCGTATCGGCCTAAATATAGTCAGTCGAATCAGGGCAGTCAGTATAGGATAAGGAGGAATCAGTGGGTCTAACATGAATGGTTTGCAGAGTTAGGTGAAAATGTAGCCACCATTTATGATAAAACCAAGAATGTTGTACATTTCTGGAGGCCAACACTAATTCAATCTCCCAAAGAAAATCGAAACACCAGTTTTTGTATATACCATAATGATGTGGGCTATCATACCCAGGATTGCATTACCTTGAAACAAGAATTGAAATGTTGATTGAAAGTGGTAAATTTTCTGCTTTTGTTAAAAGACAAAGGGGTAACATGAAAACTAACACACATGCTTAGCCTAACGCAAGTACAACCCAAATTACATCACCAAATGTTCAAAGGCAAAGTATGGAAACATCTAAAAAAATGCTATGGTAATTGTGGAACGATTCGATGTAGATTTGGAGTGCTTAGACCCAGATCTAGATCAGAATCAAGTTGATGTGATAATAAAAAAACATCGAAATTATCTGATTTGTGCAGCTACATTGAATCTTTAACCATTTTTTGGGGAGATATTGTAACTGCGTCATCAAGCTGCTTCCGAAAAAAGATATGTGAATAGCCTAACAACTCAGTTAGAAAGGAAAATGTCTACATATCATTATCAGAACCCTGCTCCTTTCATTGTCTTTGATGAGGATGACCTAAGGGAAATTCTAGGCCCTCGTGAAGAAGTTGTGGTGATATGAGCATCTATTGAAGAAAATAAAATACGGAAAATCTTGATTGACACATGCAGTTTGGAAAATATTTTATTTTTATCAACCTATAAATGAATGAAATATCCTTCAGCTATTCAATGTTCGAATAAAACCATAATGGGTTTTATTGGTAGCTCTGCTGATGTAATTTGAGAATTTGAAGCAAAGGCCTTGCTAGTAAAATGACCATTCAAGAAACTGTAGAGGGTTTTATTCGTAGTAGTTGATTGTCCAACGTCTTACAATACAATATTTTTTAGATCTTTCATATCTCGGATGCATGCAGTAGCATATATTATTCATCAATGTTTGAAATATATCGTGGGAGGTCAAGTAGGCATCATCCGAATTAGCCAAAAGGTGGCAAGGGAATGTTACACTGTTCTTGCTCCAAAATCATTGAAAACAATGAAAGTTGGAAAATAATATCAATTAGTAAAGTCTCATGCGAGATCAAATGAGATAAATGATCAAATGGAGGCTCATATTGTCGTGATCCCAATCGAAGAGGTTGAAATTCATCATCTGACAGAAGGGGAAAACGTCAGGGTCGGATCCAAATTACTCTTAGAATTGAAGGAAAAATTGTTGGTATTTTTATCTAAAAATTTACATGTGTTTGCTTGGTTCAACGGGGATGCAACTAGATTTCCACCAAGTGTAATCAACCATAAACTATATGTTAGATCCGATGCGGATCCGGTGGTGCAAAGAGTGAGAGCTTTTTCTAAGGAAAAATCAGAAGTCATAGTCCAAGAAGTGGATCAATTAACTAAGGTGGGCATATTAAAGAATCTCAGTATCCTCTTTGGACTGCCCATCCGGTGGTACTCAATCTATTCACGATTAGTACAACTTTTCACTACAAGACGTGCTTTATGCCTTTTCACATTGCACGGGGAATTGTGTTTGGTTTTGTAAACCCAATTACAACCAGTTATATTTTCCCTTCTATGTAATGGGATAAATTGTCATGCCGCATTGTCTTGCATCAATTTATACTATTCCTTCATAGTATCATTCGATCTCTGAGAGTTAGAGTTTTTCATGGCTTGTCTGTAGAATGAAGAATCATCTACAGTTTCAACAGATAATAATCAGGATGTATAACATTCTTCTTTTCTCTCGTGGACCTTCTTAAAGGCATCGCAAATTCTTGTGTCAATTCTTGAGGAGGTAGAGTTTGATCCTCATGAACAATATCATTTTGATCTTCTTGTAGAAGATTACCTTGAGGAACATTTTGTTTTAAATGGACCATATTCGTGTCGTGGTTAAAGCCCTCAAGTAGAATCAATGTTATTCTGAGTATAACCTTATTTTTAAACGAGACCAAAATCATTGGCAATAAAGTCCAATCTTTTGATACATCAGTATATTTGTTAAAACATTCATGAAATTCTACAGATTCTTTCTCAAAATAAACATATGTTCCAGAATACTTCCTCCCAAACTTAACATCATTAAGAAACTTTGTCATATCCGTCTAAAAAAGACTACAAGGGAGAGGAGTATAAAACTTAAAATCACTAGAATATTCGGAATAACCAATGAAGAAGAAATTAACCATTTTTTGGTCCAATTTATTTTCTTGAGATTTGTATGCCCTTGCCTTAGTTGCACACCCTCGTATACGCAGATGTTTTAAATTGGGTTTGCTCTTATTCCAGCGCTCATATGGGGTTCTAATGGTTGGTTTAGTTAGTACTATGTTGAGTATATATGCAGTGCATTTGATGGATTACTCTCAGAGATATAATAGTAGAGTTCAGTTACTTATCATATTTCTACAATATCCTTTAGTGTACGGTTCGTCTCTCAGATACATCATTCATGCAATGTAAACGCAAAATTTTATACTGAGAGATTATGCCACACTCCTCTATGTATTTTACAAATGACCTTTGACGTTGTTTACTTTATCTGTCATATCTACCATAATATTCTCCACCACGACCAGATAAAACGCTCTCAATGCTTTTACCTGGTTATATTTCAACTTCAATCACAAAAGCATTAAACTTCTCCACAACCTCTGGCTTTTCATGAAGAATGTAGAAATACCCAAAATGAGAGAAGCTATTTATAAAGGATATAAAATATCGTTGTCCGTTTCATAACTTCTTTAGGAAGAATCATATTTACCGTATGTTTTCCCTTGATATAGTCGATAGAAGTACCGAAATCAAGTAATTTAAAAAATTCAATAAGCCTTCATATACAAGTTTGTCCATCCTAATTGGATACCTGACCTGACTGTGTGTACTACAATTTAAAAGAGTTTTTGGTTTGATTATCTTATTCACCACAAATTGTGCATTTACACAAATTTTGTAACTATTAACGGTATTTATAAATACAAGTTATGTTCTTTTATCAAACTATGGTGACCAACAATCATATAAGAGAATCATTCCTTATTTCTAAAAGAACAAAAACAACTGAAAAGTAAATTAAATCCCTTTGAAATAAAGACACAAACATAACATTCTCAAACAATAACATGTCCAACAATAAATTTTTAAATTCATATCACTAATCACTAACACTTAGCATGAGCTTTTATCAATTGTGAAAATGGATCTTTCATCTTAAAAGAAACACATAAAATTATCAATTGCAATGCTTTTATCAATTGTGAAAATGGATCTTTCATCTTAAAAAGAAACACATAAAATTATCAATTGCTATGCTTTTATCAATTGTGAAAATGTATCTTTCATCTTAAAAAGAAACGCATAAAATTATCAATTGCTGCAACCGAATAAACGCACCATGTATATTTTTCAATTGTGAAAATGGATCCTTCATCCTGAAAAGAAAAACATAAAATTATCAATTGTTGCAACCGAATAAGCCCATCATGTATATTTTTCACGGTAATAATATTAACTTCTGAGAGAACAAAAACATAAAATTACATTTGCTTAACATGTAAACCTGGTGTTCCTCACCACGCGTCCACATTGAGATTTTTCTTCTCTTTGCAGAATAAGCATCGACCAACGGTTTCTTCTCAGCTTGATCTTTTTTCTTCTCAGCCGGACCAAAGCTGGTCTTTTGGCATCCATCTTTCTCGTTCTATCCGTTTCTTGGACACTATCTTGTTCACATTGTCATCCAGCTAATATTCAACTAAGCAAGTACTTGGCTCATAATAAACTAGCTATCACGAAGGAGCGAACGGGGAGTATAATAGGAGGTACGGTACAATCACCTATCTTCCTGATTAGAAAAAAAGATGAAATTAAAAACTGCTCCAAACGTGAGTTTTCGAGCATCTAATTATCATGATATACATAATCTTCTGTATCTGCCAGTCAACTAATTAAATGCTAGCACTGCACAAGAAAAAAAGATATGTAGAAGAAAAATACATCATTAATTTAAGAGTTCAAAGAAAAGACAAGCATGGACTCCTGCCTCAGACAGGATTCTCCTACATCGCATTTAAGAGTTCAAAGAAAAGACAAGCATAGATTCCTACCTCAAACAGGATTCTCCTACATCACATTACAATGCACGTCACTAAATCGATATATAGCTAGCCATTCGAACTTAAATATTGCACATACCTGGTTTTCGCTTATAAATGTCGGCTGTTTATACATAAATTTGTGCATAAACAGCCGACAGACATTGAATAGAAGAAATTTTCCTAAAAATAAGTCGGATGGAAGAATCACCTGTATCGAAAAGTATGTGTAACCCCATACAAATGATGGGTACTCGATTTCTTTCTTTTCTTTACGGAACAGAGAGAATTGGTCCTTAAAACTCGTTCCTGATAGTGGTGTTGGACAGGAGGCGGCACTGTAAGAACATTAACAGTAAGTTCTGCATCAGCACATTATAAGAGGAAAGGAAATCGCCACCAAAAATGCTACAAAAGGAAGCAATATTTTCGTTAACTCTCATTTTGACTCAAAACGCAAAGGAAGAATTGAACATGATAATGGACGCCAGCATTCCCATTAATTAAACCAACCCACAGGTCAGTTCCGAGTACATTTCAAATACTAGGTTTGGTGCTCAGACACTAAACCAGTATAAAAAGAGATAAATGTCCTAAACAACAATTAAGCTCGCAAGTTAAAAGCAGATGAACTCAGATCGAAAGCAATAGAGAGAGAATTGTAAGAATGCGAGAATCAAAGGAAGGGAAAACACAGAAGGTGCAAACTCACATTCAGAAAGAGATTCTGAAATCTCTTTGATCTTCTGAAGTTGCAAATTCAATAAAGGCAACAATGCAATTTTGATCACTGCAGTAGTCGAAGCAATCACTACCCACCTGTAGAATCACTTGGAAGAACTTAACATGCCAATCAAGCTTCTAAACATCAACAAGGCCTCAAGCCAACCAAAAGTTAAATAATACTGTCGATTAAGAGCTAATTGACTCACTTTTATTAACGGGCCAAATATTCCATTGTTTTTCTGAAGTGAGATATCCCCAAAAGAAGTCTGAAAAGAATAAAGTATAAAATCTTTAGGTAGCTTGACAATATTCCTAAATAAGCCATCAAAATGGGCAACTAGTATATTAGGCAATCAGCACTTGTTGAAAGAGTCAGATACATCAATACCGATACGAGAAATCGAAAATGTAAGTGCGACATCAGTTCCACAAGTATTGAAGAGAGCCACACTTGTTAACTTAGTACACAGCATCTGAAACCAATTTTTAACAATTTGCTCAGCATACTATAACAAGTATGATAGCCTCAATAAAATAGCAATCATAACAATAATATAGGATAAATTAGAAATGTGATGAACATAACCAATAAATAATTAATCTATCATCAATTCGAATAATCACGAAATACGCTATGTTTCTGTTGAACAAATTCATTTTTTAATATACATAGGGGCCTAAGGTTCTAGCCAATTAATGCAACACCTAAATGCAATCAGAAAATATCCATGATGCAGTCGGTTCTTCACCTGTAAATTCCATTTTTACGGGTATGAAATGAAACCTTTGTTTCTAATATAACTGCCGAACTGACTCTTTTGAAAATGAGATCAGTCAAGTAGAGAAAGTAGATTATTGAAGCTACAAAGTAGGAATATATTCGAGCTATAACCAAATTGTCAGGGATACTTAGACTAAAGAGTAGCAATTAAAATAAACACTTAAACAGAAATACAATTTAGTCCGATTAATAAGTTTATAGTTGCACTATAAAACAACGGTGGCACACTTGTTTCAACGTCTGTCAACTGTAGATCACTTAAGGATTTATCGTTCCTCTGTCAATTGATATCAGTACCAAAAATCAGTGAAGTCCAGTATAAAGTTGAGGTCAGTACCTGTACATTAATGTAGTGCAAAGCTGCAATGGTGATTGGAAAGACAAGGCCCCAAACACCCTGTGGAAATTCAGTCAAATTCTGGAACCATAGAGCACCGCCCTGATTAAATTGAATTAAAAATTGCACAAATTAATCCAAGCAACACCTAATATATGTGGAAAAAGGCTTTGCATAGTTGACATTTATTGGAAGAAACTAAGAAGTGGTCAATATTTTCTTGTGTTACAGAGCATGATATTTTGAAAAATAAAAAAGCAACCAAACCTTAGGATCCACATTACTTCATCCAAACTAAACCAATAAAATAGTCAGACATATTATCAGATAGAAATATAATGAGAATGAGCCATTCTTACAAACAATAAGGAACTAGTATGTGTGACATTGTTATAACACAAGTAGAATCTACAAACTATAAGTTTGATAGGAGGCGGCACTGTGAGAACATTAACTATAAGTTTTGCATCAACACATAGCAAGACAGAAGGAAATCCTCACCAAAAATGCTAAACAACAGTTGAGCTCGCAAGTTAAAAGCAGATGAACTCAGATCGAAAGCAATAGAGAGAGAATTGTAAGAATGTGAGAATCAAAGGAATGAAAAAGCAAAAGGCGCAAACTCACATTCAGAAAGAGATTCTGAAATCTCTTTGGTCTTCTGAAGTTGCAAATTCAATAAAGGCAACAATGCAATTTTGATCACTGCAGTAATCGAAGCAATCACTACCCACCTGTAGAATCACTTGGTAGAACTTAACATGTCAATAAAGCTTCCAAACATCAATAAGGCCTATAGGCACAACAGCCGAAGAAAGAGCTTACTGGCAACTATAAAATTGATTAACTGTAACACAGATATTCCACGAAGAAAAACTCACCAAGGCAAGCCAGTGAGATGATGGTAGTCGTCAAGAACACGTATAAGGGCTTGAACAGGCCAATACAACTCACCACCACTACTACTATTGATCACTCCATCAACAACTCCATTGAGTCCTAAATCCCCTGAACCCAATTCCGTCACTGAGTCAATACGGGACTCACCATCGGACCAGATTCGCTCTGGTGGAGTTTCGTCCGAATGTACAGAAAAGAAGCGGGAGAAAGGAGAGTAGTACGGCGAGAATAAGCGCGGCGGTGGATAGTTGGTGTGTGCTGAGTGAGAATTGCAATTGGGGAGGACATGAATGATAGAGGAAGAAGATAGAGGTCGAGAGGACGTAAGTCAGAGAGGAGGAGTCTTGAAGTCGCCATTAATTCATAGGAGCATTGGGCGAGATGAAGGGTGACTTGGGCTGAACCAAACTTTTATACCACCGTTACGTTTGGGACCTTCCTTCTTTATTTCGTTAAAGTTAATGCTGAACCAAAAAAAGTTTGTTTTCTTAACTGGTGTTTACTCAATTAGCAATTCATGCAAAGTTAATGGTGAGTTGTACTGGTAATAACCCACTTTTTTTTTTAATTTAATACAATCATAAAAACTTACGTCACTGTATTGAAAAAATATACATATTATATAATAACATAAAATTATAGAATATAAATAAACACTCTAATTATGTTTGATTTAAACTAAATCGAACAACAAATTATACGCTTAACTCAAAAGAATTTGGTAGGGTCGTTATGATGAAGACGTGCTGATATCGACAGACAGAAAATGTTAGATGCTACCGCAAACTTGTCATAATTATACTGAGTTGAGTCTGCGGTAACAGAATCGTGTCATAACCCGGCAGCGGGTTATACAGGTAAGGTAACAAAAGCGAATTGAACTGTGATACTACGTGGCGCAGTTATAATAATCTTTTAATCTTCACTTAGCATAACCACAAACTTAATGTTAATATATATAATTAAAAATTTGAACTCAAAATATTTTAATAAAAAAATAAGAAATAATGTTATTTTAATTTATAATAATATCTTATAAATATTTTAATGTCAACCATAATAAAAACTAAAATTTAACACTAATATATAATTAGAATTTCAAAATTAGTTACTATATTTCATACTAAAAGTATAAGAGTATGGTATCTAAATAAATCAACTATGATATTATTAAAAGTATGATATTAAATAAACCAATTGTAATATTATTTAAGGAGGCTATTGATATCTTTTACTAATATATGTTTAAACTAAATTTTAAAGATAGAGATTAAAGTATATGGTGTTAGATGGAAGGTACAAATAAAGATGAGTAATTTTTATTTTTATCTTATAGTTTTTTCTTATACAATGTGTTATACATGATTTTTTTTCAGTTTGCACTTGAATTTCTTGAGGAGATAAAGTTTGTTTTTCTTAAAAAAAATTCATTTTGCTTCATTGGAACAAATTTATTTTGTCAATCTGGACATCATCCACAAGTGGAAGATTAACATCATCTTGAGTATCTATATGTTTAAACGAAACTGAAGTGACGATTGGCCTCCTAAATACCATATCGTTATGTGATACCGAAGTATGATTGTTGGAACCTTCATGAATCTCTACCGATTCTTCCTTAAAATGGATGTTTGTTACAAAATTATTTTCCCCAAACTTTATATCTTCAAAGAATTTCATTGTACCTATCTCAAATATATTCTTAATAGAAGGATCAGAAAACTTAAAACCTCTATTGAACTTGGATATCAGATGAAATAACTACTAACTGTTTTAGAGTCTAATTTCTTTCATTCGGCTATAAGGTTTCGCTTCAGCTGAACATCCCTAAACATGTGAATATTTTAAACTAGGTTTATACTCAGTCCAAAGTTCATACGGCGTGTTACTAGTTGCTTTCACTGTAACTTTATTTAGAAACTATGTTGCAAATTGTATTGCTTCTCCTCATAGTGATATAAGTAATGTTTAATGACTAATCATATTTCTTATTATATCATTAAATATACGATTTCATCTCACGGATGCTTCATTCATGCTGAGCAAACCCGATATTGTATATTGAGGCACACTCCTCTATGAACTTTACAAACGGTTCATGAATTTGTTCACATGAATCATAGTATCTCCGGTAATATTAACCACCACGGTCCGATCTGAGGCACTTAATCTTTGTACCAAGCTATTTTTCAACCTTGGTTTTAAGGAATTTGAAGTTGTCAATGGTTTCTCATTTTTCGTGAATAATGTATAGATACATATAACACGAAAAATAGTCAATGAACGATATAAAATATCGTTGGTCGTTACATGATGTTGTTGAAAAAGATACATAGATGTCCGTATGTATCAAGTCCAAGATCCATTTCTCTTTGTATAAATCTAATTTTGTCACCTTGGTCTGTTTTCTTTTTATACGCTCAACGCAAACGTTGAAGTCTAATAGTCCAGCCCACTTAATAAACATTCTGAAACAAGCTTTCAATTTTATTCAAGGGAAAGTTTTGCTGAATTTTATAGTTTACAATTTAGTTTTCCAAGTACATTTACATTCATTATCTCTTTGTGATCCTTTATAATATCTGATTAATACAAGTTATGATTTGCTATTAACTTTCCTAAACCAACAACATTACCATGTAAATAAATATATGAGATTTCAAATAGACAAGAATAACTTAATTTGTCCAAAACGGCAAAGAAATCAGGTTCTTTCCAATAAAAAGTAAATACAATACGTCTTTTAACAAAAAAAATTATTCGAAAAGAACAAATAAAAATCACAAATAGAATGAACTAAACATGAACTTTCATCAGTTATATAGATAGATATTGCACCATCACTCAGAGTTTGGTTTCTTGTCGTACCCTACAAAGATTTGAAAACATTAATGTTTGTTGCTGTATCAACCCACCAAGTATTTTTCATACTGAAACTAAATTGATCTTAGAACATACCATAGAAGTGAAAATACATTTACCTCTCATCATAACCCTCTATTTTCACATTTTTTTAAGTTTCACAATTGAAGCGACGTCATTTACCATATGTATTTTATGTTTCTTTTATTCCGATTCAGATGCATATACACATGAAACTTCTATATTTATCTTAATTCTCTTATCTATATGAGTTTTCACCATATAAATTTTTGGACGTTCTTGCTTCATTTTTTCCTTCTCTTGCGCTGCCTGAGAGATGAGCTAGTTAAGAATATTTCTCGCATTAACAGTTATAAGAAGTTTCGAAATTCTTCTATTGAGGAGGGAAAAAGTGAAAAACAAATCTTACAACAACTTCTTATAAAAATTCAATCATAAGTGTTTTCAATTTGTAAGTGATATTTATAGTTTTTGAGATGTGCTCATGAACAATCAATTTTCCATAATACTCCACAAAGGCTATTTTAATAAAAAGTGTCTTAATCTATACTTTATCGTTCTTAGCAAAATATTTATCTTCCTTTTCGATAAACATTTTTGCATTGGTGATCTCAGGTAGAATTGCACCACGAAATGCTAATGAAATTGTTGACTTCATGATCTCCAGACTTATCATGGTCGACTATTCCCAAACTTAAAACTCTTTATTCTTCGCGGTATAACTGTCATCAGTCAGAGGTTTAGGTTTATCGACCCTTAATTCTAATTTTTAGTTATGGAACATCAAGTGCAACAACATATCTTCCTTCCACGACTCAAGGTTTCTCTCATTAAGTATAAATGCCATTTTTCCTTCCGGGTTGTATGGATACGGATTTGCTAAAATAACAAACAACAAGTAGTTAAAACATCATTTAACATATAATCTCCGTAGTATTTAACAAATATAGCATTATAAAACATACTCTTACAACATCAATAAGATACATTTCGGCAAACACATTAATTTGTATATGAATAATTTTGAGCATAATTAATGTTGATCATACTAATATTCTTAATTAAAAAAATATTCTCATTGTATGATTTTCTTAGTTCAATTTTATTAATGACTAATTCACAAATAATTCTCTTGTGTCTAAGATTAACTATGTCAAACCTTAAGCTTTCCTCGGGTCGATTAAAGTTTATATACTTGTCAATCAAATACTCGTTAAAACTTTAAAATAATTCGATTACAGATTCACTGAAGGTCCAAACTATTTTGAAGTCTATTTACAAATTTAACCAAATTAAATTTATATCATAGGAAAATGTCACCAAAGGTAGCTAGTTGAAAATATATATTGCCATCTAATACTTAAATTATCATTTATAATTATTTAATACCTATTTTGTTTTAAATAACTCTCATTCAATACTCAACTCTCTAATAGTACTTAAATACACATGCTTTATCACCAGCCACGTAACCACTTCTCATTCTTGTGCCAAATCTTTTTTTTATTTTGATTTTGTTTTTAAAAGGTTTGTATCTTTCAAACCAAAGCTCGAGAAAAAAATATGAAAATACCATCGGTTTTGTTTTTGTACGACGAATAAAAATATCCTTTTACGATTATTTTATTTTATTTTTAAAACAAAATTTTGCCACTAACATGCGAGACTAGGTATAACCAAACGTACGAGAATCGACATAACAAACATGCAAGATCATGCATAAATATACATGTGAGACCATGCATAACCAAACATGCGACACTATGTATAAAAAACATGTGAGATTAGACATAATAAACCATGCAAGACCAAATATAATAAACGTGTGAGATAAGGCAAACTAATGTATTTTAAAAATGAAAAAAACTAGATCGCTTGATGATTTTGTTTTCCGTCAGACCCAATAATTCTGGTCTCGCATATTTATTATCAAGTAGAACATATCTTGTATGTTTACTTATGCATGGTCGTACATGTTTATTTATACCTAGTCTCACATGTTTTTATGTCGGGTCTCGCATGGTTGCTTATTTTATTACTTAAGGGATAATAATGACATGTTTTACTAATATAAATGGATCAAAATAAACTTGAAAATCTCACTGAAGTCTATGACATTGTTTCCATTTAAAAATTGAGAGCTTGGGGTCATAGTATGTTGTGGTTAGTGCACGCCTACAAATATATCTTGTTGAAGAAAATTAGCATATTTTAAAACATGTCATTAATTTATTTTGGTAGAACTAATTGAATCACCTCAGCTTAATTTATCACAAATGCAGAATATAGAACCCTCAATATGATTAACTAATTACATCGAATGAAATAGATTTACGGGTTTTCCCTCTACTATCCATAATTTTGTTTTAATATTTCCTCCAGTTTCTATTGCAGCGAAGATCGTTATAAGTCTTCCTCTCAACAAAGCGGCAACTGGTCTTAGGGTTTAGCTTAAAGAAAAGAATGAACCACAACCTTCGTTTAATAATAAATACAACTATAAACCCTAGTTGTATAAAGCTCGTTTACTTTTCTATTTTGTGATCGGGGACCACAACCACTCAATTATTTTATCAATTTAGTCCATGAATTAACAATTCAAGCCTTAGGAATGAGATTTGGGTCCAATCCTTCACAGTGCCTAAATTCAACCCGGTTACAAAACTTATACCTTCATAATGCCTTTTTACCTATGATAGGGTTTAATTATATTGGAAATGAAAAGTGTAAAGGAATTTGGATTTCTCTTAAATGACAATTTAAACTTATAATAAAAGTGATACCAAGTAAGATGTGTGTCTGTATAGTAATTTGAATACATACTTCACCTTATCTTAGGCCTTCAAGCCCACCTAATTAACCCAAATGTATGAACTAACCCGGTTAGCCCATGGATCTTCAAAATCTTATAAATAGGATAAAATAGCATTTATGGAATATTAAATACAACACATATATTCTCTCTCTAGACTCTATCTTAAATTTACTAAACAACTTCCAAAAATACCCATCAATCAGTTTTCACCATCACCAAATTAGCGACCACAGTGGGAGCGTAAAGTGTCCAAATAACGCATTCAAACTCGGACTTGTAAATCTGATTTCTTTGAGGAATGGATCTTAATATGCAAAAATTTCCACCTCACAATAATGAGAGGATAAGAGGTGATAAAGATCATGCTAACACATATCATATAAACCACAATACATAAAAAAGATAGATCATGCAAGAAAAGTGTGATTAGTTGAGAGCAAAGATCGAAGGTTTGAAAGCACAATGCCAGGCCGAAAAGAGTTAAAGGGGAATTATCCAATATGAAGTCTCAGCTTAAATGAGCCCAATAACAACCACAAACAATATGAAAGTGACCAGTCCTCAAAGGCTCGTAAAGGAACAAAAAAAGAACATCGGGCTAAGCAATTGTTGAACACATCATATTGTGTTGGAAAATTAACCACATAATCAGATTTATATATCTTTTCTTCCTCATTAAGTAGTGATCATGGCCGTCAGAAGAAGAAAGAAATATTAACTAAAAAACATTCTAAAAAAGATCAAATAAAAAAGATTTAGATAGGAATAAAATGGATAGAGATGGCAAAGGGAAAAAGGAAATATATCAAGGCAAAGTGAAAGGGTCGACACAATATTGATCATTTGTTAAGCGATCAGTTCTGTGTCCAGTCTGAACTATGTATCTTTTCCACTACCGACGGGGATCATATGTTTAGCCAAGGACATAATTAGAAGCAGTCACAATTGTCTTCAAGAATTGTTTATGGGCATCTATCGAGACGATTTGATAGCTCGAAATGGAGAAATACGATGGAAGTCAAGATCATGACAATCACCTGGAATAGTTTAAAAAATTTATGATGAATTTTAATGACGAGGATAAGCTTTTTTGCCTGGGTTTTTCACAAACTTTCAAATGAAGTGAATTAAAATGGTAAAACAGATTGTCACAAGGATTTATAAAAAAACTTTGATGTATTATGGATGGATTTTTAAAGACATTTTATGGGGAGTAAAAAGCTCAAAGGAAACGGTGATACTGTCATTCATTACGCACAAGAACCAAACGAGTCTTTAAAAAATTACATAACCCATTTTGTGAACACAAATAATGGTTTAGCTTATTATTTTGAGCAAGTAGTTATTGCTTCTATAAGTCATGGCTTAATGTCAGGTGATTTTGCTGATTCGGTTACTCGGAAGAAAGCAACTCCTTGGGGAGGATTATTGAACTAGGTCGTAAAACAAATCACAGTGGAGAAAAAAAAAGTCTAGAGTACCGCGTCAGAATATATCTACTCCTATAATTTCTATCCCACAAGCTAGTAGTTAGTCTCAAGCTACAATCAATTACCGTCCTAAGGAATCCGGACAAGGTTCGTATCGGCCTAGACATACTCAGTCGAATCAGGGAAAACAGTATAGACCAAGGAAGAATCAGTGGGTCTAACCTGAATAGTTTGCAGAGTTAGGTGAAAATATAGCCACAATTTATGATAAAACCAAGAATGTTGTACATTTCCGAAGGCCAACACTAACTTATGCATGGTCGTACATGTTTATTTATACCTAGTCTCACATGTTTTTATGTCGGGTCTCGCATGGTTGCTTATTTTATTACTTAAGGGATAATAATGACATGTTTTACTAATATAAATGGATCAAAATAAACTTGAAAATCTCACTGAAGTCTATGACATTGTTTCCATTTAAAAATTGAGAGCTTGGGGTCATAGTATGTTGTGGTTAGTGCACGCCTACAAATATATCTTGTTGAAGAAAATTAGCATATTTTAAAACATGTCATTAATTTATTTTGGTAGAACTAATTGAATCACCTCAGCTTAATTTATCACAAATGCAGAATATAGAACCCTCAATATGATTAACTAATTACATCGAATGAAATAGATTTACGGGTTTTCCCTCTACTATCCATAATTTTGTTTTAATATTTCCTCCAGTTTCTATTGCAGCGAAGATCGTTATAAGTCTTCCTCTCAACAAAGCGGCAACTGGTCTTAGGGTTTAGCTTAAAGAAAAGAATGAACCACAACCTTCGTTTAATAATAAATACAACTATAAACCCTAGTTGTATAAAGCTCGTTTACTTTTCTATTTTGTGATCGGGGACCACAACCACTCAATTATTTTATCAATTTAGTCCATGAATTAACAATTCAAGCCTTAGGAATGAGATTTGGGTCCAATCCTTCACAGTGCCTAAATTCAACCCGGTTACAAAACTTATACCTTCATAATGCCTTTTTACCTATGATAGGGTTGAATTATATTGGAAATGAAAAGTGTAAAGGAATTTGGATTTCTCTTAAATGACAATTTAAACTTATAATAAAAGTGATACCAAGTAAGATGTGTGTCTGTATAGTAATTTGAATACATACTTCACCTTATCTTAGGCCTTCAAGCCCACCTAATTAACCCAAATGTATGAACTAACCCGGTTAGCCCATGGATCTTCAAAATCTTATAAATAGGATAAAATAGCATTTATGGAATATTAAATACAACACATATATTCTCTCTCTAGACTCTATCCTAAATTTACTAAACAACTTCCAAAAATACCCATCAATCAGTTTTCACCATCACCAAATTAGCGACCACAGTGGGAGCGTAAAGTGTCCAAATAACGCATTCAAACTCGGACTTGTAAATCTGATTTCTTTGAGGAATGGATCTTAATATGCAAAAATTTCCACCTCACAATAATGAGAGGATAAGAGGTGATAAAGATCATGCTAACACATATCATATAAACCACAATACATAAAAAAGATAGATCATGCAAGAAAAGTGTGATTAGTTGAGAGCAAAGATCGAAGGTTTGAAAGCACAATGCCAGGCCGAAAAGAGTTAAAGGGGAATTATCCAATATGAAGTCTCAGCTTAAATGAGCCCAATAACAACCACAAACAATATGAAAGTGACCAGTCCTCAAAGGCTCGTAAAGGAACAAAAAAAGAACATCGGGCTAAGCAATTGTTGAACACATCATATTGTGTTGGAAAATTAACCACATAATCAGATTTATATATCTTTTCTTCCTCATTAAGTAGTGATCATGGCCGTCAGAAGAAGAAAGAAATATTAACTAAAAAACATTCTAAAAAAGATCAAATAAAAAAGATTTAGATAGGAATAAAATGGATAGAGATGGCAAAGGGAAAAAGGAAATATATCAAGGCAAAGTGAAAGGGTCGACACAATATTGATCATTTGTTAAGCGATCAGTTCTGTGTCCAGTCTGAACTATGTATCTTTTCCACTACCGACGGGGATCATATGTTTAGCCAAGGACATAATTAGAAGCAGTCACAATTGTCTTCAAGAATTGTTTATGGGCATCTATCGAGACGATTTGATAGCTCGAAATGGAGAAATACGATGGAAGTCAAGATCATGACAATCACCTGGAATAGTTTAAAAAATTTATGATGAATTTTAATGACGAGGATAAGCTTTTTTGCCTGGGTTTTTCACAAACTTTCAAATGAAGTGAATTAAAATGGTAAAACAGATTGTCACAAGGATTTATAAAAAAACTTTGATGTATTATGGATGGATTTTTAAAGACATTTTATGGGGAGTAAAAAGCTCAAAGGAAACGGTGATACTGTCATTCATTACGCACAAGAACCAAACGAGTCTTTAAAAAATTACATAACCCATTTTGTGAACACAAATAATGGTTTAGCTTATTATTTTGAGCAAGTAGTTATTGCTTCTATAAGTCATGGCTTAATGTCGGGTGATTTTGCTGATTCGGTTACTCGGAAGAAAGCAACTCCTTGGGGAGGATTATTGAACTAGGTCGTAAAACAAATCACAGTGGAGAAAAAAAAAGTCTAGAGTACCGCGTCAGAATATATCTACTCCTATAATTTCTATCCCACAAGCTAGTAGTTAGTCTCAAGCTACAATCAATTACCGTCCTAAGGAATCCGGACAAGGTTCGTATCGGCCTAGACATACTCAGTCGAATCAGGGAAAACAGTATAGACCAAGGAAGAATCAGTGGGTCTAACCTGAATAGTTTGCAGAGTTAGGTGAAAATATAGCCACAATTGATGATAAAACCAAGAATGTTGTACATTTCCGAAGGCCAACATATATTCGTAGTAGTTGATTGTCTAACGTCTTACAATACAATATTTTGTAGATCTTGGCTATCTATGATGCATGCAATAACATATATTGTTCACCGATGTTTGAAATATGTCGTGGGAGGTGAAGTAGGCGTCATCTGAAGTAGGTATAAGATGGCAAAGGAATATTATGTCACTGCTCTTGCTCCAAAATCATTGAAAACAATGAAAGTTGGGAAATAATATCAATTAGTAAAGTCTCATGCGAGATCAAATGAGATAGATGATCAAATGGAGGCTCGTAGTGTCATGATCCCAATCGAAGAGGTTGAAATTCATCATCTGACACAAGGGAAAACGTCAGGGTCGGATCCAGATTACCATTCGAATTGAAGGAAAAATTATTGCTATTTTTATCTAAAGAGTAAGAGCTTTTTATAAGGAAAAATCAGAAGCCATAGTCCAAGAAGTGGATCAGTTAACTAAGGTGGGCATATTAAAGAATCCCAGTATCCTCTTTGGATTGCTCATCCGGTCCTTGTTAAGAAGAACAATGGAAAATAGTGTATGTGTATCGATTTTAAAGATCTTAACAGTGTGTATCCCAATGATCCATTTCCAGTACCCCGAATAGATCAACTGGTAGATTCTACATCGGTAAATAAGTTATTATCTTTCATGAATGCTTTTTCCATTTATAATCAGATACATATGGATCTGAATGATCAAGATCACACTACTTTCATCATTGATAAGGGGATTCACTATTATAGAGTAATGCCTTTTGGGTTGAAGAATATTGGAGATACTTCTAAACGATTCATGATAAGGCATTTTCAAATCAGATTAGAATAAATGTAGAAGTTTATATTGATGATATGATGGTTAAAAGCCCCAAAGAGAAGGATCGCATCTTCTACCTCCAAGAAAATTTTTCGAACTTGGAAGCCATCAACTTGAAATTAAATCCTGAAAATTGTACCTTTGGTGTCTCATCTAGTAAATTTCTGGGTTATATCATAAGTGAGAAAATAATTCAAACTGGCCGAGATAAATGGAATTCATTGTTGGCCATGGATCAACCTCGGACTACTAAAAAAGTTCAAATATTTTATGTGAGTTAGCGGTATTGAACAAGTTTGTTTCGAGATCATCTGATAAGTGTGCTCAGTTTTTCCAAGTTTTGAGAAATACAAAAGACTTCAATTTTTCCCCAAATTTTGACCAAACATCATTGAAATTAAGCGACACCTATCTTTGCCCAAAAAATTATTCAAACCTATGAATGGAGAAAGACTTTATATGTATTTAGCAGTGTCAGATTATGTTGTGAGTGTAGTATTGGTACAAGAAGTTGATAAATATCTCCGCCTTGTTTATTATATAAGTAAGAGATTGTTGAAAGCAGAGAAAAGATACTAGAAATTGGAAAAATTAGCTTTGACATTGGTAATAGCAACTAGAAAAATAAGGCCATAGTTTCAAGCACACTATCACGGTTCCAACCTCTTTTCCATTAAAGAATGTGTTACATAAAGCATACAGTAGAAACTTGATAAATTAATACTTGATTATTTAATAAACTATCTAAGATAGTATTTTTGGCCGGTCCCGACTCAGGGATAGGGTGCTAAATTAATAATTCGCTAAAATTATAAGATAGTACATTTTTGATAATTTATTTAGACCCCGTATAAAATATAAATTAATAATTCCTTATATATAGCATATTATATTAAGATTTATGAAGGTTTCTTGAAGAATGACTCAGTTGTCTTTTGTTTTTTGTTGAAATCAATTTCCCCTTGAATCTCGTCTCTAATTTTCCTTAGCATGGTAAGAACTTCTGGTGTTGTTTTCTCATAGGTCAACAAGAAATTGTTCAATATGATTGCCGCCTTAATGCTTCGTTTCGCGAAGGGGGCTCCATTGTTGAACTTTCATCATCTTCTTCATCGATATCATCTTTAGTAATTCCAATAACACTTTCAATAATTTCTTCATCGGTCAACAACTGTGCAACTACATTTTCGTCTGGGTGATTCATAAAGTGATACATTGAACACAAGAAGCATAATAAGGTGGAAGATTGAAGGTTTCTTTCAAATTAGGCCATTCATTTGATATACATGCATTGTATAATGTACAATAATTAAGTGGAAGCTTGAAAAGTGTTTGTAAACTAAGTATTTTACTATAAATTAATAAAATATTAACTATTATATAAATTATTAATTAATAATTAATATATAAATTAATAATTATTAATTTATCTATTAATTAATAACTCTTTTAATTAATAAATTTTGGTGGTCCCAAGTGTATATTTTTATAGAGTATCTATTGTATATATCAGGACGAATGACCAAACAGTCAGTTGAGATTGGGGATTATAATATTAACTTTGCATCCTGAACTGCAATCAAAGCTCAAGTTGTGGCTAACTTTCTAGTCGAATTTCACTCCAAAATGCCTCATGAGGAAGCTCGAGTCAGTAAGCCTGAGAAGGAATGGGTCGTTCGAACTGATGGTGGATTTAGTACAATGGAGTGTGGTGGTTATATCTGCATAATTTCCCCATTTGGGGATTCAATATACGAAGCAATACTTTTTGGTTTTAGAGCATCAAACAATGAATCAGAATATGAGGCAGCAATAACGCGATTGAGATTGGCTCAGTTATGTGGCGCCAAAAGAATCCAATTTTTCAGTGATTCACAGTTAGTCCTATATCAAGCAGATGGGCAATATAAAACTAGGAAAGATCATTTGGTGAATTACTTAAAGATGTTAAAAGAAATCTAAACTTTTAAACATGTTAAGTACGAACATGTCCCGAGACTGGAATATTCAATGGCTGATTCTCTAGCACATATAGCCTATTACGAAACATTTCCTTTGATCATTGTACAAGAATGTCCTTCAATAGTCACAAACTCTGAAGTAAAGGGTGATGTATAAGAGAACTTTCAAGTATTTGTCATGACTTCTCAAGATTGGATGAACGATATCTAAGAGTTTATCACTAGCAGAGTTTTACCTAAAGACAAAGTTGCTGCCAAAAAACTGAAATACAAAGCTCATGAATTTTTTGTTTGAGTTCTTTATAAAAAAAATTATTCAACATGCCCTTGTTACGTTGCCTCAGATTCAAAGAATCTCAAATTATCTTATCTAAACTACATAATGAGAAAGGATCGGCACATTGAGGCTACAAGGCTTTAACTAGAAGAATCTTGTTGGCATGGTACTATTGGCCTTCTATTATGGCATATTCCAAACATTTGGTCGGACTACTTCCAATTGCCTCTAAGGGGTGTCTCACTATCATTTCGACGATCAATTATTTTTCCAAATGGGTAAAATTAGCACCATTATTCGGGACGACGTCCAAAGCAGTGATAAAGTTTATTATTTCTAACATGTGCTTCAGGTTTAGCATTCTCAGGCGTATCACCATAGATAATGGTCCTCAATTCGACAATAAAGACATGTGAGTATTTTGTACATCGAGAGGAACTCATCATTATTTCTCTTCTACTTTTCATCGTCAAGCCAATGGTCAAGTTAAGGTAGCAAATCGAACGATTTTAATGGGCCTAAAGAAGAACTTGAAAGAAGCAACCGGAAAATGGTCAAATTATCTAACAAGAAGTACTATGAGCCTAGTGAACTACTCCTCATACAACTACTCAATAGTTTTCATTTACTTTAGTTTATGGAATGGATGCAATCACACCTATAGAAGAAGCTACTCTTCCTTCTTTCAGAGTTAAAAATTATTTCGAAGAGAATAATAAGGTGGCAGTAAGGGCTCAGTTGGACCTGATCGAAGAAAGGAGAATAAATTCTCATTTAAGAACCATTCACTACCAAGGCCTGGTGAGAAGCAGGTACACATCCAAAGTTAAAAGAAGAAACTTTCAAGTGGGAGATAAATTTATAAGAAAAGTATTCTTATATACTAAGGAAAAGAAGTTCTAAAAACTGGCTCCAAACTGGGAAGGACCATACATCGTGTATGAAATGATCAACCAAGGAACATACAAGCTTTTGAACAAAAAAGGTAAATTTTTGAAGCACCATTGGAATGTTGATTATCTAAGGTTGTATTTAGAATAAGCTTATCTTGTTAGTATTTACTTTGTTTTACTTTAATATAAATATTATGGGGCATACTCTTTCCTACCCTAGTGGCGTGATGAGGTTTTAATGAGGTGTTCTAATCACAATAAATCTATCATCTTTTTCCTTTTAAAAGTATGTTTTTGTTACACTTGGTCGGATTAAATTTTATTACCTTCGAATGGATTACATTAAAATGGCTTGATTAGATTAAAGGTTTATTACCTTCAGATAGATTACCTTCGAATGGCTTGATGGGATTAAATTGTATTGCCTTCAAATAGATTATCTTTGAATGGCTTGATTGGATTAAAGTTTATTGCCTTCAAATGGAATACCTTCAAATGACTTGACTGGATTAAGGTTTATTACCTTCGAATGGAATGGATTACCTTCTGGTGAGGTTTATTTTCGTTTGAGGGTAAATTTGTAATTTTTGTTTGGAGTTTTGTGGAAGTTTGTAAGCATTTAATGTTTGAGTAGTGAGTAGAGGGAGAATTAAGCAGCCTGGTTGTATTTAATTTTCATTACCCCCATTTAATATTGGTGGTTGGGTATTTATACCCTTACATTTGGGCCTTATGGGCTTTCGGGTCATGTTTAATGGACCCGGGTCAAGTTTAAGGACCCATGAGCTCTTAGTAGGAGAGCAGGCAGCTTAGTCAAGAAGTGATTAGGTTTTTAAGTACTTTAGTTCTTGTTCGAACAATCCAATGGATGAGGTGTTCGAACTGCCCTGTCCGGTTAGGTGGTCTTTGTCCGAACTGTCCCTGTCCGAAGAGGTAACAGAATCCGGACTCATCACCTTCAAATGGTTTATTTATTCCAAATTGTAATAATATTTAAATAAAACATACTTAATTAGGGTTGGATGTGAATAAAATTGAAAATATATTGGAACATTAAGTTGATAGAAATGAAAATAACATAAATTGCCTTGGGTGATCCAAGAGCAAAACAAAACAAATCCGAAATTAAATTACAAAATGCATCTGGCCTAGCCAACGACTTGCAGAAATTTAGCCGATCCAAATGCAACAAAATGCCTCGTATGTATCAAGGAGTCCAATTCAAACGCATATACACATAAATACTTGTTAACCTTAGGGCTCGTTCCCATCGATTTTATTTCCTTCTTGTGGATTCTCACCATCATAAACGTCTTCATCTTCTCCATCCTCTTCATCAGAGTCATACTCATCGGAGTCATCGGAAGAAACAGTTAATTTGTCACCAAACATCAGACTATGATAAAGAATCTGATCAGTTGCCACATGTCTCCATAGATCCTTAATATATAATTCGGGAAATTTTTATATAATAACATCAGCATATTTGATTTAATCAATTCATCCATCTCTTGCAAAGACTCCAACCCTTTGTCAGCATATACGTCCTCAGTATTGGCTAACTCTTGAGCCGTCTTTTTCTTGAGAGAAGTGATTTCATCCTTTTTTTCTTAAGAATATTTACGAGCTTTTTATTCTATTCGAATAAATGTTGAATGATATATTTATCATTAGTCTGCTGATCTTTTGAGGAGGTAATTTCTTTGGAATTGGATGACTGCTAATTAGTGTAGTCAGATTGCGGATTATCACGGTCAGATTTGGTTCGAACCAACTCTTTATTGAGGGCCTTCTTTTCTTTGCCCAGATTTTCATTTTTATTTTTTCTCTGTCTCAACAAAATTCTTTAGCATCTGATTTCATCTCAAAAAAGCCGATCATTGTGACATGCTCATTCACTTGCCTTTCCAAAATAATAATTGTCATTACATAGCCTAAGATCGCATACCCCAATTCGTCATATTCCTTACACACTTCAAACGAAACCCCGTCATTTGTCACATCATGCACAACGCTGGTAAATTGAGGGAAATGTTGTTCGAAGTCTTCGAAATTAAAGTTTCATATGTCATCCAGTTGGTCATCACCTCCAAAAAATAGTATGTCGTCTGTGGGAAGTAGCGGGGAAGGAAGATTGATAGACTTCCCTGCTTGAGGAGGAACCTCTATGGGAGTGATTGAAGTAAGGACTTCAGGCCGGAGAATAATCTCCAACCTAACCAAAGTTTTCTTCTTTTTCACTTCTCTATCGTCATTTCCTTCCTTATTTCTTTTTTGGCTTTCGTATTTTAAACAACTGGAGAGTCTGATGGCTTTTCAGTTTCTCTAACAGTGATTGTTACAGCTTCCAGCATAGCTACATCGATTTCGTCAGGTGACCACATACTCCCTAGTTCATGAATAATTTGAGATGAACCATTTTTCTTCTTCTTCTTGTTCTTATCACGATGACTGGGAGCTCTATTCCTAGATGCGAGTTAAAGTTTCACATCGACCACCTCAGTCATTTTGAAAATTTCAGAGGATCAGGGAGGAGTGGTAAACTATTTCTATGAAATTTCACGGATCGAATATTTTCTCCATAGGTGGGATCTCGCCATATTTCCCGGAGTAAAACAGTTGTGAAACCCAATTGACCACTCCTCAGTGGCCCATTGATTCAACTTCTTAAGAGTTACTTTGCCATATTCTAAATTTCGTGTAAAAATATTTGAGAACACTACAAAACAAATCTGAAGTGAGAAATAATAACATTAAAATATGGATACAAAAGAAATCTTTAAAATACTTAGGTGAGTTTTTCTAGTATCTTCTGAGCCTACTCAGATTTCTTTTAGACTTGATTTTTCTATCATTTTCTCAAGCACCACTGCCAAAATTTGAACTGAGTCCTCCAAGTCTTGTCAACTTTTAGAAGGTCATCTATCATTTTATAGTAATTCCCCATATTAAAATAATAAAAAGGGATATGACCATTACGACACAAACTAGCCACATCAACTAGTTCATTATTGGATAAACTGCTTTTTACAACGACCCCGCTTTTACGGTTGCCAACTTGTTGTAAATAGAATTTTTTTACAGCACGTCCTATTTTGAACCATTAAATGAAAAACGGGTCATTTCGTACAACGAAATTGCTAGGAACGTACTATTTGGTAGCAAAACATGCTCTGTTACAACGGGTTATCAACGTACTTGTTTTTATTTTTATTTTAATTTAATTTTTCAAATTAATCGATTAAGGATTTCGTGATTCAATAGGTTGCTGCACTTTTTTGCGCGCTAATTAATTTATTTGGCTACCCAAATTTAACAAAAATTTAACCAGTATAATTTATCCAACCCATCCATAATTTTACCCAGGTTTGATTACGGAACTAAAACTCATCCAACTTTATTTGACAACTCTGACCCAAATTGAAAATCCTATTTTTTCATCTTTCGACACCGAAATCCTCTCTAAACAATACATCAACTTTTTGCTCTCATCCTTGGAAAACCATAAGCCCTTTTATCTTTATACTTTTGGAGTGGAGATCGAGAAGAGGAATATGGAGGTTAGGAGGTCGCGTTAAAAAAGACACCAAAATGTGTAGCCATGATTCATGAGGTATTTTATTATTATTTTTTTGTTTTTTGTTTCTAATTTAGGACAAGAATTAGGGTTGTGTTGTTTGATTTAAGGGTTTTTAATTCATGGGAATTGTTTATTTTTCAGAAATTAGGGTTTTTTTATTTACCCAAATCTTTAGTTTTTCTCTCCATGGAAGTTGGATGCTTCTACAAACATAGATTCTACCATTGATACTCTCCTTTAGTTTTTTAAACAACTCGATATTAAAGCTTATCAAAAGATATGTATATGTATATGTATATGTATATGTTTATGTTTTAATTACAACAATCTGAGACTCTTTAAGTTTCTTACAGGTAGAACCCAATTATGTTTGTAACAGGTCGAGTTCACCCCTCACGAATTCACTTCACGCAACAAACTTCTGTTGGATTTAGAGGTATGCATTTTTCCTAGTGATCTCTCTAGCTAGTAGCTAATAAATGTGTTTATACTCATTACCATGTTAGTTAGATATATATGGCTCTAAATTTCTTTCTAAATATTATCTATGTGTTGTATAAACTATAAAGGTCATAAGCTATGTACTTCTCTTTACCTTAGGTCTATTGACATTAAGTGGGTAGTAATTAAATTGTTAACACAAAAACTAATCTATATGAGATGTACTAAGACAAACCTGATGAAGTTGCAGGAATGTTTCCTATAGAGAAATGAATAAAGGACTCCCAATAATATCCAGGTCAAACCAAAGACGAACAAGTTGTTTCCGAATCATCTCCGAATAAGGTTGTTGGGTTGCTGATACATCCAACTTAAAGGTACTTACTAGTTTATTTTCAAAACTTAGCTTAAAAAATCGCTGGTGTGTTTTAATTTTTTTTTTCTTATTATATTATTTTGGAAATGGAAGCACCAATTACTCTCATGTGTATCTTGAAGTCATATCAGAAGCAATCTCTTTACTAGATGACGAAATCAGAAAAGAGAATCGATGTCGAAAGGGTAACAAAAACTCTTCATCTTTGCTAGGTTGCCTATCGGATCTATGATGAGTGTGTGGCTTATTTTTATTTAAGAAATATTATTAATATTAATAACACAGATGGCAAGAAGAGGGGTGGGTATTTTTAATGTACATACTCATTTGTGGAACTCTTAATCGATTTAGATTAAAATTTATTGAGATTAATTGTTTAATTTATAGATCTTAGCTGAGGTAATGGGTCTTGGAAAAATTGTAAGGTCGATTGCATTAATTCTAACCGTATTATGCCGAAAAAATCCTGACAAAATAAATAATGGACACACAAGAGACAGAGGTCATTATACAGTCACTGTGTCAAAAACTAAGGGTTGAACTCTTATTTTTTGTCCTATGACCTTGCTAAGCCAGTGGAAGGTGGGTTCTTATACTACATTTGCAAAAATTATAAATTCATCTTAAAATATTTGTTTCTCAGGCATCACTTATGTATCAATTTTGATGCCACATAAATGTTAATAAAATATTTACTTTATTGCCTGTTGTCGGAACTTCTTGATGAACTAGAAACCTATATAATGGAAGATACCATCTACATATTAGTTTACTTTACTGCACTTCGTCTAAATTTTTGCTTGAATACTCGAATATATAACTTAAGCTATATATAGTTAAAAGCAAGTATTTTGCCTGGTGTATAATACAAAATGGTAATTTTTGAAGTTAATAGTGATGGCATAAAGTGAACTGAAAACTGTTGGTGAAAATTTATTAAAAAACTAATAAATAAATATTAAGTTTGCAGGCGCTAATCATGACAAAAAAGCTTTTTTTAAGTCTAAAAAATTTGACCAACCAAACAAGTTTTTACATGTAAGCCTCTAGATAAATTTTGTAGATAAATATTTTAATTCTGGCTATACATTTATTTAATATGTCTACTATTGTTTATGGATGCAAAATTGTTGTTGGTGTTGTTATTGTATTTTGGGTTCATGTTGAAACCTAGCATTATGTGGTTAACAATTTCTTTTGTATAACTTATTGAGAGAACAATATGAACTTTAGCTATACATAAAATTAGAATACGAGAAAGGCTGTGATTTATTTTACCATTCAGAACTTTAGGCAAATACGCATAAACTTGAGATTCAAGTGATTCAGTGTTTGTTGCAGCGTAGTCTATGTGTAATGCCGAAAACATTAAAGTGTATGTATAAACTGCTTTTTGTGTTTGTATTTGCAGTGACTTAATAGGAAACCGTCTGCAGTCTCGAAGCAACATGCACACAACTGTAAGGTGAGTTATTTGTAAGTTATATCGTTTCGACAAAGAAGTCTCTTTGATATATTGAAGGTTCTGATCATCTAATGGAAAAGCTGAGTCTGCAAGGAACATAATTCATGATGGTCCAGCAATCGCGGCTTTCATGTCACATGTTTTGGACCTTGTGAAGTAAGTCTACAAATATTATTAGTGTAATATTTATTTTGTAGTTGAAGTTGATAAGATCTTTTTTGTAGCAGACTTGTAGACTCAAGAGATATGGTGGAGCTTCAACTGAAGCAACTAGACCGTGAGATATGGTGGAGCTAAAACTGGAGCAACTAGACTGTCGGTAGGATCACTTCTAACTCTTTTCAATTAGAAATGCTTTTATATAATATTTCGAGAATATATTTAGCTTCTCATTAGTGAGAGTCTTTATTGTTAATTGATTAGGTTGCTAGTTTCAGGTTGCTCGTGGCTTGGGTTATATGGTAGTTCATTTATATGTTTTGTATATTTTTCTCATGTATTTAAATTTCATAATAGAAATTGAGCTGAACCTAGAGATATACAAATTTGATCTTTAGCTAGGTTTGTCAGCCATATACTATATGAATTAGTATGACAAATAGTTTGCAGTTAGGTTTTTCATCCACTTAATTTGACCACGTGTTTGGTTAAATGTTATGTATATTTTTTTATTAAATCAACGAGGAAATTTATGGTGATTTAACCCAGAAGAATTGAAGGAGAGACATGTTACAATAAATCACAAACCCTTGTTTATTTCGAGTCTGTAATCAAAAACATTATTTATGATCCTGTGATGAGACAAGTAAATAAAATGGCAATAACTACCATTACTTGAGGGTTATTTGTTTGTTTGTGACTAACTTGATATTGAATGTTTTTACAGACTCTATCGGACTTCCAAGATTATCCAAAAGTTGTTTAGGAACACGTGAAGAACCTATGGTGATGAACAATATCCAAAAACTAGTGTAATATTGTACTTCTCATATTTTTATTGACAATAGTGTAATATTATTTGCAGATTGTTATTGCTATTACTTATCGATGAAAATGAGTGCTTGTAAATTGCAAGTATCATTAACTTTTAAGCAATTCTTATAAGATGAAAAGGAGTGCTTGTAAATTGCAAGTATCATGAAATTTTAAGAAATTCGTATAAGTTGAACATGACGAATAGATTATTTACTCTGCTTTTGAGATTTCATTGGCCGATAAACCACCATAAAGTAAATGTAAATATAAAAGAAAATATTTGTATTACCTTTTTGCTTGCTACAGTAATTGGACCAGTGAATAAAAATCTATATTTTATATTTTCAAATTATAAATTATAGCTATATAGCAATGCATTTTTTTATAAAAAAAATCATTAAATTTAACAAAGGATTTACAATAACTATTACAATAAATATTAAGTTCATTCAACCGGATGGCAATGAGGTTTACAACGACAGACACACTAACAGAATTAATTGTTTCGATAAATTGGTGTCATGCAACCGCAACAAATCTTGAAACGACGTGACTCGATTCTACTCGGGTCAAATTTTGCAACGACGCATGTTGCAAGCCTGTGGCAAAAGACTTCCGGTGGCAACTGAGTTTGGTTAATGATCCCACTTAACACAACCGACGCTTCCGGTCTCCAATCCGTTGTAAAGTGCTTTTTACAACGGTATTGAAACGATTTTCGTCGTTCTCAGACCATTGTGAAAACCAGTTTATCCAGTAGTGGTTGTTCCATAGGCATCAAAATTTGAATAACCTGGAAGCTATGATGCTAGCTAACAAAGAAAACTATGCATTAGGGTTTAGTTGGCTTGAGAATAATTTTACCATGTGAAAAATACCTCACTATCTCCGGATCCAAAGAAAACCGAATGACCCAATTGAGCACATCGTTATAAACTACCAACCCTCCATCTTTGTTGTCCATCGGAGTATCTCCAGGTTGAGGTAGCCTCACTTTGGCTGATTGATGGAATCTTATTTTTTCCGAATCTCCTCCAGCTCAGATTCTTGAAGATAAACATATGATATTATTTGTAATTCCAAAAGATATTTGACACTTACATTAGCAAACTTGGGCCCAACTCGCCCAACGAGGCACTCAGGAAGTGGTTCGAATTCGGGCAAGACAATCTTACCTCTTTTTTCTTGTGTCACTTTCTGAGTGTTCCCAGTTTCACTCGATATCTCTAAATGGGTATCTTCATCACCATCATCCATATTTTATTCCATCACTTGTGGTCTTTGTTGCAAGGGTAGGCTGAGTACCTGGATTCTCTTCCTCAATACGAGGGGGCTCCGTTGATAAAACTATAGGATTTGCTTCTGAAATCATTTCTGAAGGAAGTTCGATTATGGTAGCTTCTTCCAATATCGGGATTTGTTGTGGGAGATTGCTAGCATCAGTAGAAATTTCAGCTAATTTTTTTGTTTCCTTGTCTAATGATGGAGGTTTAGCTTTAACCTTAGAAAGTATGGTGGTTTTGCTATAAGTAATTTTGTTAATATCCAATCCCATGGCGATGAAGGTTGAAGGAGGATTTAGTTGACTAAACATATTGGTCGAAAGATTTAGAAGATTGGGCAAGGGGCTAGATTTAGAAAGGCTTTGATGCATGTTAAATGAGGAAACTCTACCGTCTTCTGAACTTTGAGTCACAACTACTCCACCTAGTAAAACAAGTAATCCGAAAAAAATTATTGCTTTCCTTTTCTCTTCTTCCAACTCGGATAGATTGAGCCAACCTCCTTTAATTAGCGTAGTCATCGTTGTAAACATACAAACTCTAGAAAATACTAAAAAAACGATTAACGATGAAGGTAAAATCTAATTTGAAAAGTTAGATTCTTTCTTTGTCTAGAATTGTAGATTAAACTATTTCTCACTTTAAGAAGATATAAAACATTGAAAATATTATCCTTAGAAAGGTAAGGAAGAAACACTTGAGTATTTTTACTATAGAAGATGAACCAACAATAATAATTAAGTCACGGCTATTAAATGTGTCCGATTTTCTTTTTTGGCTTATATATATTTACTAATGCTAAAATCGGTCAGTCAGTCTAGTACCCACTTGACACATGATTTTAGAAAGGAAATCGTGCTAAATTAATGAGCTTTGAATAATAACTGCTTTGAATATATCCTCTGGAAAAGGTTCATAAATTATTTAACATGTTAGCTCTCCTGAATTACTTTTGAGAGAGTTAAAAGGGCTAGATGATAGATTCAGATTATATTGGAGGTAAAAAATGTAAAGCAATTTGGATTTCTCTTAGAGAACAATTTAGACTTATAATAAAAGTAATGAGTAAGTTGTGTGTCTAGTATAGTAAGCTAAGTGTCTACTTCACCTTATCTTGGGCCTCCAAGCCCACCTAATTGGCCCGAATGTATGAACCGACATAGTTATCCCATGGATCTTCAAAAGTTTATAAATAGAGTAAAAAAAGAATTTAATGGGTTGGACATTCTCTCTCTCTCTCACTCTCTCTCTCTCTCTAATGTAAATTAAGGGTTTAGTTTAAAAGAAAGAATGGACAACAGTTTTCCTTTAATAATAAATACAACTAGAAACCCTAATTGTATAAAGCTCATTTACTTTTTCCGTTTTGTTGATCGGGGACCACAACTACTAAATTATTTTATCAATTTAGTCCATGAATTAGCAGTTCATGCTTTACTATTGAGATTTGGACACAATCCTTCACAATGCCCAAATTCAACCCGGTTACCACACTTATACCTCCACAATACATTTTCACCTCTAATAGGGTCGAATTATATTGGAGGTGAAAAATGTAAAACAGTTCGGATTTCTCTTAGAGAACACTTTAGATTTATACTAAAAGTGATAATGAGTAAGTTGTGGGTCTAATATAGTTAGTTGAATGCCTACTCCACCTTATCTTGGGCCTCCAAGCCCATCTAATTGGCCCAAATGTATGAACCGACCTGGTTAGCTTATGGATATTTGAAATCTTATAAATATGATAAAAACAACATTTAATAGGTTGGACATTCTTTCTCTCTCTAAAAATTTAATACAACACCTATATTATCTCTCTACACTCCATCATAAATTTACTAGACAACTTCTAAAAATACCCATCAATCAGTTTTTACCATAACCAAATTGGCAACCACAGTGGGAGCGTGAGGTGTCCATAACGTCATTCAAAACCTGACTTGTGAATCATGTTTCTGATTTCTTTGAGGCATGGGTCTCGATATGCAAGAAGTTCTCCCTCTCGAGAATGAGAGGATAAGACGTGATGATGATGGGATAAGAGGTATTAATGAGCACGTTAGTACATCTTATATAAACCACAATACATAAGAAAGACAAATTATACAAGACGAGCGTTATCAGTTGAGGGAAAATCAAAACTTTGAAAGCCTAACGCCAGGAAAAAAAGAGCTAAATAGGAAATATCCAATCAGAAGTCTTGATTTTGATGAGCCTGATAATAACCACAAACAAGATGAAAGTGATCAATCCTCAAAAGCTCGTAAAGGAACAAGAAAATAACATAGGGCTAAGCAATTCTTGAACATATCAAATTTTGTTGGAAACTCAACCACATAATCAGATTCAGATATCTATTCTTCCTCATTAAGTGGTGATCATGGCTGTCAAAAGAAAAAATAAATATTAACTAAAAAAATTATAGGAAAAGATGAAATAAATTGGATTTTAGAAGAGAATAAAAAGGATAAAAATGGTAAATGGAAAAATGAAATATATCAAGGTAAAGTGAAAAGGGTCGGTACAATATTGATCATTTATTAAACGATTAGTTCGATGTCCAATCTGAACCAGGTATATTTGCCACTCCCAACGAGGATTATATGTTTAGCCCTTGTTATAATTGGAGGTAGTCACCTTTGTCTTTAAGAATTATTTATGGGCATCTAACGAGGCGATTTGATAGCTCGAAAATAGAGAAATACGATGGAAGTCAAGAACCTGACAATCACCTCGAATAGTTTAAAAAATTTATAATGAATTTTAATGACGATGATAAGCTGTTGTGTCAGGATTTTCATAAACTTTCATATGAAGTGCATTAAAATGGTATAACATATTGCCACAACGATCTATATAAAAATTTGATATGTTTTGGATGGCTTTTCGAAGGCAGTTTGTGGAGTGTAAAGAGCTCAAAGGAAACTTTGGAACTATCATTCATTGTGCACAAGAACCAAACGAGTCTTTAAAATATTACATAAACCGTTTTGTGAACACAACGAATGGTTTAGCTTATTGTTTTGAGCAAGTAGTTATCGCTTCTTTAAGGCGTGGCTTAATGTCAGACGATTTGGCTAATTCAGTTACTCGGAAGAAAGCAATGACTTGGGGAGGATTATTGAACCAGGTCGTAAAACAAATCACAATGGAGGAAACTAAAAATCCTGGAGTGCCGCACTCCCATAAAATCTATCCCACAAGTTAATACTCAGTCTCAAGCTACAATTAATTACCGTAGTAAGGAATCCGGATAAGGTTCATATCGGCCTACATGATAATCAACACAGGTGCTTAGCCTAATGCAAGTACAGCCCAAATTTTATCACCAAATATTCAAAAACAAAGTATGGAAACTTCTAAACAATAAAATATTATGGTGATTGTGGAATGATTTGATGTATATTTGGAGTACTTAGACTCTGATCCAAATTGAAATCAAGTAAATGTGATAATAAAAAAATATTTAATGTATCCGATTTGTGTAGCTACTTTGAATCTTTAACCATTTTTAGGGGAGATATTGTAACTGCACCATCAAGCTGCTCCAGGAAAAGACATGTGAATAGCCTAACAACTCAGTTAGAAAGGAAAATGTCTACACATCTCTATCAAAACCCTGCTCCTTTAATTTTCTTTGATGATGATGACCTAAGGGAAATTGCAGACTCTCGTGAAGATGTTGTGGTGATATGAGTATCTATTGAAGGTAATAAAATTTGGAGAATCTTGATTGACACAAGAAGTTTGGAAAATATTTTATTTTTATCACCCTATAAGAGAATGAAAAATCCTTCAATTATTCAACGTTCGTATAGAACCATAGTGGGGTTTACTAGCAGCTCTGTTGATGTAATTTGGGAATTTGAATGAGAGGCATTTCTAGGAAAATGACTATTCAAAAAAATGGTGAGGGTTTTATTCGTAATAGTTGATTGTCCGACGTCTTACAATACAATACTCTGTAGATCTTGGCTATCTATTATGCATGCAGTAACATCCATTGTTCACCAATGTTTGAAATATGTATTGGGAGGTCAAGTAGACGTCACCCAAAGTAGCCAAAAGATGGAAAAAGAATGTTATGTCACTACTTTTGCTCCAAAATCATTGGAAGCAGTGAAAGTTGGAAAGAATAACAATTAGTAGAGTCTCATGCGGGATCAAATGAAATAGATGATCAAATGAGGCTCATAGTGTTGTGATCCCAATCAAAGAGGTTAAAATTCATCATCTGGCATAATGGAAAATCATCAGGGTCGGATCCAAATTACCCTTAGAATTGAAGGAACAATTATTGTTATTTTATCTAACAATTTACATAAGTTTTCTTGGTTCAACGATGATGTAATTGGATTACCACCAATTGAAATCAGCCACAAACTATCTGTTAGATCCGATGCAGATCCAGTGGTGCAAAGAAGGAGAGTTTTTTCTCATGGAAGATATATTCTATGAATTATAACCGTTACCATGCTCATAAATCCAATAACATAAGTGTTAGGTAATAACGCGTATTTCACAGTAGCTTGAATACTCTAAATATACATGGATGAAATATTTTAATTTTATATATTTTTACAATCTCGTCTCTGGTATTATATCTTCCAAACTTCTCTTGGTTTCCCCTAGTGAGATGGATCCCTTGATTTACCTTACGACTAATTGTTTAACTTAACATCTAAATGCTTTGGTTTAACATCTGAATGCATAAAATACAAGTTCAATATTTTTAATTTAACTTGTAACGAAATAGTTAATCTAATAGTTAAATATGAATGGTAGATACCGAAAACTATTTTTTTATTGACAGTTCAATACCCAACCTAGAAACTTAATACTAGCCTACAAACTAAATATGTTACAAGCGAACATAATTTAAAAGTTTATCGTAACAATTAAATATGTGTACTAACAACGAAATGCTTAAACTAACAACTTAATATACAACCTACCAATCATATGTATGTTAAAAGCTAATACAAATTACAAGTTTATAATATAATTAACTATATCTATAATGATATTTAAATAATATAACTTGCAATTAAATATTTAATCTTACACTCGATAAATACCCTACAAGCTAAAAATGCATGCGCGTACAAACTAATGAAAACTAAGTATTTATCTTAATTATTTAAATGTTTGTCATAAAATTAATGATTATCAATAGTTGAATACCAACTAAATGTTTACCTAGTATTAAATACTAGAAGTAACCACTTAATACATAATCTATCATTTATGTTTATCTTAATGACTATATGCATGACATTGTTAAATGTTTAAACTAATAACAAAATTCAACTTACTACTGGATGCAGAACAGCCTCATTCCCAATACTATTATTAGCAAAATCGAAAACTATTTTAATAAATTCCTGTGGAGGTCAAAATATAATGAAAAATCCATTCATTGGGCTTCATGGAGCAAGTTTTGCAAGCTTTTTGAGGAAGGTGGGTTAAATATCAAACTACTGTCTGATATTCAACTTACTTTCTCTCAAAAGCTATGTTATGTATTCAGAAAAATAAACTCTCTTTGGGCAGATTTAATGCATCACATCTATAGCCTATCTCTCATCCTATCAAAGCTGCTTGCAAAGCCTCAGACTCTATTGTCTGGAAAATGCTTCATTCTATTAAAAACCAAGCTGACCATAACATTAATTGGGCTCTTGGCAAAGGGAAAGTTGATTTCTGGTTGGAATTTCGGCATAACATGCCCCCTATTACCAATAATCAGGACATTTAACACATGGTATATGCCTGCTAAGATAAACACCTTTTGGAAAGATGATAATTGGGACAATTCCACTCTTCCTAGCTTTCTGCCCCATGAAAGATTCAGACACATTAATAGTGTCAAAATCAATCATGACCCAGAAGACAAGATTGAGTGGAAGCTCTCTATTGATACTAACTTTAGTACCAAGTTAACCTAGGACTCTATCAGACATAAAAACACTAAATCTTCATTTTACAAAAAAAATTGGAACCACTTTATACTAAAATAATAATAATTCTTTCTTATGATGGAAATTAATAAAAAACTTTGCCCCAATTGATAACATCCTTACCAAAAAGCCTTTTATCTCTATTTATAAATGCAGTTCTGTTATAGTTGTGAAGAGAAAAACCATCTCTTCATCAACTGCAACTTCTCTTGGCATTTATGAAATCATTATGGGGTTATCTTTAAGATTCCTCTGAGACTTTTCATGACCTTAAGCCATATGCTGCACTGCTGGTTCTGGTTTTCGAACAACAAGTTTCACATTACCCACCTTGTCCCTCAAGTCATTTGCTGGACAATTTGGTATAATCAAAACTGTTGTAAATTTAATAGCACTCATGATAACTTCACAAGTGCTATTGCCAGAATCAACAGAATTCTCCTGGGAATTGACTCAAATAATACACTAAAAGCTAACCACTGGTCTCGTGTAACGAACACATGAGATGCTTTGGGCTGTATTACTATAAATAACAACAAAAGGAAACAGAGGTACCTGAAATGGCATGCTCCAATTGCAGGAAGACTCAAAGTCAATGTGGATGGAGCTAGCAGTTTTTTCGGTGAAGCCAGTGGAGGCATTCTGGTCTGGAATGAGCAAGGGCATATCTTATATGGATCTGGTCTCCTCTTTGGCAAAATGGATCCTTTTCAGGCGGAGTGCAAGGCTATGTTGGAAGCTCTGATCGTTTGCAGAAGAAATCACTGGTATAATGTTGACTTAGAGTCAGACTGCCTGACTCGAATCAACATCATTTCTTCTAGGAATGTTGCCTCCATCCTGATTGCTTCTCTTTGTCGTAGTTTAATCTCTTTTACCATAATTCTTCGACACTTATCCAAAACTCAAAATGCAGTTGCGGATTGGATTACTAAATGGGTCTTGATGGAAAAGCAAAATCGAACGATAACCTGTTCCAATATCCCAATTCCTTTACTAACTATCGCAACGCTTGAAAGTCTAGGAATTGGGTATATTGACCCAGGTTAGGCTCGATTTCGTTTCTTGTTTCCAATTTTGAACGTGATTGGCTTCCGGTTTTCGCAGTTTTGCTGCTCTCCCTGGTGAAATCGAGTGTTTTGTGCAAAGAAATGAGTTTTGGAGTTCTGTTCGATTTAAGGTTCTTTTCCCCCTGATTTGAGAATTTTGTTTAAGTAATAGATTTACAACATTAGTCCTTTCATTATCTCTTTTTGCTATTGGAGACCCTTCGTTGTAATAACTTTCAATTTAGTAATAAAGGGTTTTTTTTGCTTAAAAATAATAATAATAATAACAAAATTCAACTTAATCACTTAATTAATTAATGTGATAAATAATGTTTAACAATTGATTAATACATGTAACAACTAATTTATTACAAATGTTATAACAATAAAAATATGTAATAAAACCTAAACATTCAACTCAATAGTTACATATTTAGTTTAAGAGATAAATTTATTACAATAATTAAATTAAATTCTATCATGAATAATATTTAATCTAATATTTGAATGCCTGTTATGGTTAAATGTTTAACCTAACAACTATATGGAATCTAAATATCTAGCAACGTGTAAATGTGTGTAACAAGTAAATATTTATCCTAACATGTAAATGTATATAACATAGATAACATGTACTTGAGTTAGATGTTTGACTTAAGAACTATACAATTAACATAACAATAAAATATCTAACAAAAACTAAATAAATTTACCTAACATATAAATGTTTAATTTAACACTTAAATGTATAGCCTAATGAATAAATGTATGTCATATTAAATACTTAAATACGTTGTTTAAATGCGTGTTACATCTAAATGCACCTAACAACTAGCAACTAAGCCCGTGATAAATACTAAACTATGTGTAATAGTCTAATAGACAAACACAACCACAAACTAAATTCGTGTAATAGACAATGCCAAAAAAATACTATTAAATGTTAAAACAAAGAACTAAATATTTGTTGTCATAACTCAAAAATATAACTAAATATCTAAATGTATGGGTTAAATGTTCGTCCTAACGCATAAATATGTATACCAACAAAATACGAGTTATAACTAAATATATTGAAACATCTAAATTAATTTATGTAACATGTAAATGTTTAACCTAACACCTAAATGTGTGTTACAACTAAATGCACATGACATTTAAATGCCGAAGGTGACAACTAAATATGTGTAATAAAAAAATCAATTGACTAAACAACTAAAACAAACTACGAATACAAAGTACAACTTAATGGCTTATTCTTAGTATACGTTAAGTGTATGTAGTAGTCAGTGACGTAGCCAAGACAAAAACACTGTGGTATCCAGAAATTAATGATTATTTAGCTTTAGGGGAACAATCATAGAGTAATTATTTTGCTTATGAGAAAGAAACGTTTAAAAAATTTGTAAAGTGATCTATTGAATTATGTAGTTGTATTTACAATAGACAAATACAATATATTTTTTTATTATGAGAAAGAAACGTTTTATGATTCAGTTTTATGATTCAGGTATTTATTTAAGAAAATTAAAAACAAAATTTAGTTATATAAATTGTGTTTTATCTATAATTTCATTTTATTTATATTCATTTGTTGTTGTTTAAGAAAAAAAAAGTTATGTTAAGAATATGTTAAAAACATTGAAAAACACTTTTTTTTTAATTATTTAAATTTGAATTAAATTCCATTTATATATTAGATATTTTTAATTTTGAGCATCTAAAATTTTTATAACTAAAAAGAGTTATAGTTTTTGATATTTTTAATATTATTGTGATTTGAGTTTTTTTTAACAAAATAAAATATCTATAACATATAATAATCAATTATATGATGGTAGATTGTTCCATTGCATTTAGGTTGAAATAAGATTTTTTTGTTTTCTATGATATAATTTTTAAAAAAAATAAGTTTATATATATATATATATATATATATATATATATTGAAAGTACTATGAAGTAAAATTGAAATTGTAAATTAAATAAGATATTAAATAAAATGATAGAAAAAATCTCAAAAGTATGACAAAAAGAATGTAACTCAAACTTTTGATATATATTTTTTTATATATTTTTTTTTATAGTAAGAATTTGTTTTGACTATTCTTTTTATACTATGTTTAAACAAATTTAATTTTGGAAATTCTAATAAAGTAAGGGATTGAAGAGTTGTTTTATGGTTAAAGAATGGAAAAATAGAATTAAAAATAAATAGAATCGGGCCTATTAGAGAAGGCCCAACGAAGAAGCCAATAGCCATATGACAAATTGACCCTCTGCTCTGCAACACCACCATACCCAATCCCAAAACGCCTCTCCTCTCCTCTCCATCTTCTTCGACATCAACGGAGCAATCCTTCTTCGTCTTCTTATATATCAAAATCACTCTTTTACTCTCATAGATCGATCTATACAACTAATCCTTAGCCTCTCTTTAATTTCCATTACATTTTTTTTGCTCTTCGCTACTACTCATCGTCTTAGTTCTTCACCGGGTTCTTCTTCGTAAGCTGTCAAAACAAAAGGTACGTCGACTTTTTTGGTTGTTAGGCTTTCGATGCTTTTCTTTCGCAATCACTGTATGAATTGGCTGTATGAAGTTATCACAATTGTTGATATCTCTGATGAATATTACTTACATAATTTTATGTTTTACTTTATATTTGGTTTGTTCTTTTTTATATATATGTGAAGATTTTCAGAGAGGCTACTGTATGTTTTCTTACGTTTGTTGCATTAAAACTTGTCAAGAAGGGTTTTGGATTAGACCTGTCTTATTGGATAAAGATGGTTAGCATGTTCATGAAAATATTGGAACTCTGTAAAAGGTTTTGGATGAACATAGTTTATAGATGAAAGGGTTTAGGAAAGGTGAAATTTTGGCCTTTAGTCTTGATCTTTAGATCTTAAATGAAGAAATCCAGTATCAGGGTGTGAACTAATAGAAAGATATGAAGCTGGGTTCCGAATGGAAACTAGATTGTTGTAGGTACATGGTAGAAGCAGAACACAGCTCTTGTATACTTAAGAGTGAAACAAAACTCTTAAACTTTAAGACTCTTTGAACTTGCTCAAAACAGAAAAGGAAAAGGAAAAGGAAAACAGCTAAACTAGTGCGTTTTGGCTTACTAAACAGGATAGCTATGTTGAGGTTCTGTTTCATATTATAAGTAGCTCGTTCTTATCTTTCTCTAGCTTGATTTCCCTCCCGTATCTAAATCTGCTTGAGGACAAGCATCGTTTTATAAATTTGTTGTACAAAATCCTTGCTTTGTAACTCAACATTTTCGCTATAGTGTATAACAATTCAGGGGTTCATCATTTTCATTTTGACACTCTTTTAAACACTCTATGCTACTAGAGTCTCCTTTATCTGCCTGGTTTGTAAATTCCCCATAAATTGCATCACCAATGCTGTTTATACTAGGCGAAACGACTGTAGTGTTCAATATCAGGAGCAAGAAAAATCATGTATAAATGTGGTTTGTATACCTTAGTGGAGTGTATTAATACCAGTAACAAACTTAGCAAAATGAACAAATATTAGTAATCTAGATTCCAAAAACTGCATATATACAACCCTGGTTCAGGATAGATATACAGATGTGCAATAAGTTTGAACTAAGAAAGCATAAAAGAAAACATAGCAAGTAAATATTGCGGTTCTGCTCGAAGTCTCATTTATAAGCAATAGAGTATATGGTTATATGAAGAGCAAACAAACTTTGATTTTTTGGTGAGTCTTAAAATGTTTGTATTATAGTGTAGTCTTTTTTTTTTTTTTTCTGCGTTTAGCGATAGTCAAACCCTGAACCTCAGGGCCACGTTGTATCCCGGGGACGAGACACGTGCCATTGAGCTGTAACAGCTCTGGCTAGCACAAAAACTTGGTCTTCAAAACATAAGTGGAGGATAATCCATAAAACAGTGTCAGGAATCCCCTTATGTTTTGGTCTCCAAAAAACTGATACAATACTACTTCTAGTATAAGTTGTCTGAGTAATTTTTCTTTTGAAATTAAAATATCGTGTCTTAGTTTGTTAATTATTTGTTCTCATGAATTTTGTGTTTTCAGTAATCTTCTGCGCGCTCACAATTTCACATAGTGAATCATCACTCATATCTGAGGCTTGCGAATGATCATCTCTCTAATGGCTTTCATCTATCTTCAAAGATATTATTCTAGTTTGTGGTGATCAGTCTTTCCTGGTAAAATATTTTATATCCGCTATGCCTTTTCTTTTTTGCTTTTTCTTCGAATTATCTATTTTTATAATTGCCTTCTTGTTTTGCAGTGCCAATAAATGGCATGACCTTCTATGAAGTTGCTGTGCCTGAATTTAACCCTCTAGACTATTCACTCTGCTTACAACATGAGGGAAACCATTTGAAGCAAACTACATTTCAGTTGTGCTGGTTAATTCATGGCTGATCAAGCTTTAGATGTTATAGATACTTGTACTACTTTGGTTGAACATACTTTACTCGTTGGAAAAGAATTCCCAGATGTAGAAACTTGTAGAAGAACGTTGAAAGACGTTGCAATAGCAATGCATTTTGATCTTCGTATTGTGAAATCTGATCGTAGCCGCTTTATAGCCAAGTGCTCAAAAGAAGGCTGTCCATGGCGGGTTCATGTAGCTAAATGCCCCGGAGTTCCAACATTTTCAATTCGAACCCTCCAAGCAGAGCATACTTGTGAAGGAGTTCGTAACCATCACCATCAGCAAGCGTCTGTGGGTTGGGTTGCTAGGTCGGTAGAAGCACGTGTACGAGATAATCCACAGTATAAACCAAAAGAAATCCTGCAAGACATCCGAGATCAGCATGGGGTTGCTGTCTCTTACATGCAAGCTTGGCGTGGGAAGGAGCGTAGTATGGCTGCACTTCATGGGACTTTTGAGGAAGGATATCGTCTTTTACCCGACTACTGTGACCAACTAATGAAAACAAACCCAGGAAGCATTGCATCCGTTTTCACTTCTGGACCAGAAAATTGTTTTCAGCGTCTATTTATTTCATACCGGGCATGCATCTATGGATTCATTAATGCTTGTAGACCTCTTCTGGAAATTGATAGAGCACATCTGAAAGGAAAATACTTGGGTACGTTATTGTGTGCCGCTGCTGTTGATGCCGATGATGGTTTGTTTCCTTTGGCAGTTGCTGTTGTCGACACTGAAACGGATGAGAACTGGATGTGGTTCATTTCGGAATTAAGAAAGCTTCTTGGAGTTAATACCGACGTCATGCCAAGACTTACGATACTGTCAGAGAGACATAAGGGAATCGTAGAAGCAGTAGAAACACATTTTCCAACTGCTGTTCACGGTTTTTGTCTGCGTTATGTAAGTGAAAATTTCCGTGATACCTTCAAGAATACAAAGTTAGTAAATATATTCTGGAATGCTGTTTATGCCCTCACGCCTGCAGAATTCGAAGCCAAGATTGCCGAGATGGTAGAGATCTTACAAGACGTAATCCAATGGTTTCAACTCTTCCCTCCCCAGCTTTGGGCCGTGGCATATTTTGACAGCGTGCGATATGGACATTTTACTTTGAGTGTCACGGAGTTATTATATAATTGGGCCCTTGAATGCCATGAACTCCCCGTCGTTCAGATGATGGAGCACATACGTCATCAGTGCGCGTCGTGGTTTGATGACCGCCGTGATATGAGCATGAGATGGAACTCAATACTTGTCCCGTCAGCTGAAAAGCGGATCGCAGAAGCAATTGGCGACGCTCATTGTTACCAAGTACTCCGTGCTAATGAAGTTGAGTTTGAAATTGTCTCGACTGAAAGAACGAATATCGTTGATATTCGAACACATGTCTGCTCATGTCGGCGTTGGCAACTTTATGGTCTTCCTTGTGCTCACGCTGCTGCTGCACTTATATCTTGTGGACAGAATGCTCATTTATTTGCTGAGCCTTGCTTCACGACAGCTAATTACCAAGAGACTTACTCGCAATTGATAAATCCTGTACCGGATAGAAGTTTATGGATCGTTGGGGAACAAGTAGGTGATATAGCTGAAAAGCTTGAAATCGTTATACGCCCGCCTAAAACTCGGAGGCCACCTGGTAGGCCGAGAAAGAAAGTTCTTCGTGTAGAGAACTTCAAACGACCAAAGAGAGTTGTTCAGTGTGGTCGATGCCATATGTTGGGACATTCTCAAAAGAAATGCACAATGCCAATTTGAGTCAGGTTTTGTTGCGTTCTTTTGCATCCCCTCGAGTATTCTAAAATAATTCATATTAGTTTGATACTATTTGTAATATTAATGTATCTGATAAAACTATTTAGTTATACTTGTCATTTCCATTCTTTTTCTTCTGTTATTGCTCTTTGTTCATCAGAAATATGTCCAGTAAGTTGTTTCTTTCGAAGAAAAGGACATTGTATTTTTGTTTTTCATAAAATGGAAAATTTAAGGTTTACAGATTCAACTTGGTCAATCATATTGTTAATGCTGCTATTAGATTTTGGTTTGAACTCAGCTGTATAGGTATGAGATTTTGGTTTGAACTCAGCTGTATAAATATGATCGATGAGTATGTCATTTAAGGAAGAATGGTAGGTAGGACTAGGTATTATTATTACGACAATATTCCTTAAAAACAAATAAATTGAAGATTATTCTGCAGACATTCAGACAATATGGTCTACCTATTTACCTCCCATTAGCTCTGCAGATATACAAATTCACAACGTGTAACGGAAAAAAAAAGCAAATAAAGAGATATAACAGATTTCATTGGCTTCCTCAAAGTTCCAGAACACTTGAATCATTACAAGATTTCTATATAATAAGCAGACATAAAACCAAGTTTTCAGCAATTACAAGCACTGGTTATAACCTATGTATAGACCGAGCAAAAGATACATACTGATTTCACACAACACGTTTTCCAATAAGTTACAAAAAAACTGTTTCTTGTTTCCACAACAAACCTATCACAAATCCAGCAAGAAGACTACCATTTTTTACCACAGCGTAGAGAATTGGAAAACAAGTAAGTCGGCATAGCTCTGTAAGAGTATTCCTTTCAATCAGCCTTTTCCGGTGAAGCTACCTTCTCAGCTTCAACTTCAAATTTAGCATCAATTTCAGCTACTGCCTCCAAACCAGCTACGACAGGGCTATTATCAGTCACTACAGTGTTGTTGACCAACTCCTCGATAGGTTTAATTGCATCATCACTTCCCCTTCTACTCAAAGGGCTGATATTAGAGGAAGCGGGAACAGGCTCATCGCTATTGTTAATAGCTTGTCCTTCTATAGTTTTTGGCCTGTTTAGCGCATTGCAGTGAGGACAGTAGTAAGTAATGTATGGGAAATCCTCTTTCCTTGCAAGCCCTACATCATATACACCATGTGATAAATCATGTTAGCTTCTGTAAATAAAACAGAAATACACATGGCACAATCTAGTAACTTCATATATTTTACATGATTCCAATAGGAACTGAAAGCTAGACACATTATTCAAAGAAGATACATGGCAAGTGGTGATAGAATCCAAGTTCGCTTTCAACCGTGATAATCTATCGACATGAAGTAAATGGCAAAATGCGCTCACCATTATGCATATGGCAGCTACCACAAATAAGAGCATAAGACTGCATTGGATCCTCGCCAACAAGTAGTGCAGCAACTCGTGAGATCCAGCTTCCATCATGAGTAGCAGCTCCCTGAGGATAGTGATTTGTAACAACCTGCTGGTTATGCTCTAAATTTTGAGGGCTATTGGTAGCTCCAGAATTGAGTGTATCATCATCAGACTGATGCAATGGCATACTCCCTGTACTAGATCTTGTTTGCAGCTTCCTTCGATTCCTAAGCCCACCCGGTGGCATAATTTCACTGTCACCGCTCTTGCCTCTGGGGACATTATACTGAGATTCATCTTCCATGAACACTTTCAATCCGGAATCAGCACCCAGCTTAGATGCCAGGACAGATGCAGCAGCTGCCTTTGCTGCTGGATCAGTATCATATCTCTGCGTAAAATAGCCCATTACTACATGATACCGTCTGTACTTCCTATAACAGATTATGATGCATAATGCATTATAAAGTAAAAGGCAAGACAACCATCTAGGAGCCTGATGTAAGGTGGAATAAATGTCACCGTTGCGAAAACTCAAAGGGCAGCACACTCGGTTGTCTGTTAAGTTAATAGAAAACGACTTTAACCCGTTTTAGCTTGCCTGCCCCTATAGTATTGGATTTCTACAGGCAACACTTCATGTTACAGCCCTTCTACAGTTTCATATCACGATAAATAATTAATATCGTAATGCCAAAGTAAGCAATTTCAAAACAAATTCCACCATTCTTTAAGATGTATGCAAATGAGGCTCATATCATTCTAAACCTCAAGCCAGGTGAGGCTCATTCCACACAGTGGATCACAATTTATTTCTAAAAATTGAGAAGAGATGCGGATACATAATAATTGCTTAGACTATAAAAAAAAGTATTAGCAAAAAAAGGGAAAAAATGGCATTAGTTGTACAGAATAGGAACAGCTGCAAAATGATTGTTTTAAACAATAAATTATACAAGGTACCTCAAACAAATTCTTACCTGAATTAATTGTTGCGTATTGTAATAATTTGTCTTCTCTTTAAGCTCATTTATTTTGGCCTGCCTTTCAGCTCGAAGCCTTTCTAGAGTTTTCTGGTCCCTATTGTCACCTGTAAAATCGTGTAATAATTGATAGGTAAATCCTATTAAAACATCAATACTTCATCACAGAAGCCAAGTAGTAGTCTATTCGCTAAAGGAAGCAAAAGGACATCTATTATTTTACACTAATAATCATATATATGATATAAATACACTACATGACTTTTGATGTGAAGTTGTCATGTAACAGAACTGTTAACCACAGAGCAAAAATTCTCGGTAGAACCTCTCCATGCCATGCTTAACATTATCCTCGATACAGAAAAGTTGTTACGAAAATAAAGTAAATATTTAACAACATAGCTATTGCAGGATTCTAGAAACAAGAAGGGGCAGTGCTCAGTTTGTAATCTTTTCAAAATATGTATCTTCAGTGGTTAATAGTATTCAAGATTAGTAGTATATAGTTGATCTTCTTGTCTTCCCTTAGTCTTCCTCTGTCTTCTTTTTAGACTCCTCTTTTCCTCTGTAAACAGTTATCTTCAGATCTATTGTACTATTAATCTTCACCTCTCTTATCTCTCTCTACTTCTAATTATCTTAAGGCTCTCGTTCAATGTTGACTTTCCTATCTATTCTTGTTGTCTTTCTCGCTCCTATTTTAGAGATCTTACTTATAGTTCTCATAGTGCCCTGACTCCTGCGCCAGTTTTGTTCAAGTGGTACGGATATTCTCCCCCACAAGTCATAGGTTTATTTTCCTTTCTATTTTGATGTGTTTTTATTTATTGCCAAAAGAAGAGTAAAAAGGAGGATATGCAGGTGATAAAAAATACTTTGTGATTAGTGACGTGTGCAGACAACATAAACCCCCATTAATAGTGACAGATAATTCATTATCATGGTAATATTTCACTCAGTAAAAATTTACTGGTATATGACATACGTTTGTACATTCTAGTAAGGCCTTACAATTAATAGTAAGAAGCATTGACGATGCTGAAGTTCCAAATGCTAACTAAAATCTTCAAATCCTATTGACAATAGAATGGAAGAGATTCTTCTCAGCAGTAAAAATGAGAATAAAAGTGCAAAGTAATTCTAGAGTGTTCAAGTATTCATTATGGCTTTAAACTACAGCAGGATTTACTACTATCATGCGACTATGTAAACGAGTTCATCTCATTATTGATGATCGTGATGCAATACAACACTCATACATGGCTTCTATCTGGTGGATATATTACAAGATGCCAGCAGCTATGTTTATTATAACTGTGTGCTGTATGTAAGTTAATGGTTATCAATAGCATAGCAAGTAAAAAGTAGTTGCAAAAATAAACCCAAAACTTACACATCCTCGTGAAACTCAGGAGCGCCCAATAAGTAGCAGAGGAAAAGGCAGGCAAAAGAAACATCGGAAGAACACGAGACGCCCGCATCTTCCAATCCAAGTCCACTGTTCTTGTCGTCATTATGGCATAACCAACTGCAATAACCTGAAAACCAGTCCATTTTTCACAAAAATAAAAAAAATAAGACCTGAGAATAAAACCAGAACTACTCCAGCAGCAACATCAAACAAGATCTTCAGGATGATTGACATCAATCAAAAGTCAAACATCACATCTTTATTTGTCAGATTCAAACAGGAAAACACAACACCAAGCTCATCATACCTCCCTACCCAACACATCACAATTCTTGTGCTTGTAAGTTGTATGGACATTCACATAGACAAAAGTAAAATACTGAATCATACACGAATTTTTTAAATATGTCCATTATTACCATGGTAGAAACTGGGTCAGCTTATTCAACAATACCTCAAAAACAACAGAGAACAAAATGAGTTGTTTAGTCATCCATCTCCGCGTTACCGATCTCCTCTGCACTCTTGCGACCACAGTAGCTTCCTCCTTGGAAATGTTCTTTAGTCTCTTCTCGAAATCGTCTCCATGTATTCTAAAAATCCCTCTCCAGAACCGCGAGAGAAACCCTGTTCGTTTCTTCTTCACGACATCCGAAGTCGAAGCTGAAACAGGCTCATTCTTCTCGCTTTCTACAACAGCTTTATCCTCTGGCATATTATATATCTTCCCTGCAATCAATCGCCCAATCAATCTTCCACAAGTTTCATGTGATCAAACCTAACAACGCAAAATCGCACGGAATCTAACCTAATTATGCAAAATTGGACGAGAGCAAATCCAAAACTAGCATTTCGGATTTTAAAATACCGATTCAATCTCTATTTTTGGGGAATAACTATAAAACACTCAACAAAAAAAAGGATGGATCGAAGAATTAAACAAGTGGAAGTACCTTTTCCTTTATCGTGATGAATATAGAGATCCAAAAGTATTATTCAAATCACCGGCCAATCGATTGAATACCGAAGCTGTGGGATTTCGATCCCTAGAATTGTACACCGCGACTATGATGATTGTTTTGGTGAAGCCCAACGCGTTGTGTCGACTAGAGTGAAGATCGAGAAACTTGAAAAACTCCACGATGTTTCCACTTCCAATTTCGTGTTCGAAGAATGTGAAGCTGCCTCAAATATTTATCACAATAATTAACATATATATCTTCTATAAAACCCTTAACAATCATAATATTTATTTCACATACCATTTAATACTTAAACAAGTTTTTTTAAAATATCTAATTTGGTTAGGTGGATCTGATAGAATATATATATATATATATATATATATATATATATATATATATATATATAATCGATTTTTAAGAGGAGAAAAAATGAAATTTAATAATGGATTTTTTATTTTTATTTTTAATAGTTATTGATAATTTTAAATTGTTAGGTTTAGTTTTGAAATTAATAGATTTAGATCGAGAAGCATGAGTGAATGTAAAGATTAACCACGAAAATAAAAAGTATAGAGAAAGATATATTAATTTTATTTATTAAGATGATTTATCTTTTTTCTAACTAATAAGATATGTGGTTGAGTGTATCTTTAACTGATTCTCGTAAAATACTTATACAATAAGTTTATGAGCTGGTAAGTTCGAACTAGACTAATCACACATTTATTAGTAGCTTTTCTAGTTTTTGTGAAAGTAAGGGAGGAAAGCTAGCTTAGTATTGTCTCAAGCATTCTTGTTATTGGCTCAAGCGTTCTTTGATATTTTGTCGAGACACCTATCTTTTATCTCGAAGCATCTTTTGTCTTTGTCAAAACATCAATTATCTTTTTTATGGCTTTGTTTGTTTCGACGGAGCTTGGTCTTTAAATTTTGGTTTGAAAAACTTTAACTTGTTAAATAGGATGCTTAAATAACTCTATTGTTATTTGCTGAAGGTTTTTTTTTTGTCTTTGTGGAGTTTTTATTTTTGTTTCATCTTCGTTTGCTATTGCTTTGATTTTATTTATTTTTGTTTAGCCTTCATTGGTTATGTTGTATTATATTTTTCACCGAGCATATCTAAAGAGGTATTCAACTAGCCCCTTTAGCCTTTAATGAATAATAGGAGGAAAAAAATTGATCTTTTCTTTTTTTTAATAAATTTATTTCATTATCTTTGTTTTGATCTGTAAGTAGTCCTTTTAGTATTTTGTTTTGATGTAGTTAAGAATTTTATCAAATGCATAATATGTACAACCAATACCGTTTAGCCAAAAATAGTGTACTAATCAGAGCGATAATCATAGTTGTAACTGAAACTTGCACCCGTAATCAAAACTATAACCGAAACTACATCCTAAGCTAAAGCTGAAAATTGTTTTCAAAAATCGTAAACGCAACCGAAACAATATTTGAAGTTGAAACTGAAATTTGTCTTCGAAATCAAAACCATATATGAAACTATATTGAGCTGAACGTGTTGGTAATTTACTTCGGACGAGACGGATAATAAGATTCGACATTTGTTTATTTATATTATTATGATATTATATTGTTAGTATCTTTAGATGGGGAATAATATTTGACCTTTGTTCTATTTGGTAATAACTATTATTGTATATGTGTATGACGATAATCTTAATAAAATAAAAAAATTCATATATAAATATGAATGATATAATATTTACATAATTAATTACCAGAATCAATTATATAACTAGGCATGAGCACTCGGTTCTTCGGTTCGGTTCGGTTCTTTCGGTTATTCAAAACTAGTACCCATTTAGAAACCAAATAAATTATGTTCGGTTCGGTTCGACTTAGTTCGGTTCGGTATGGGTACTTAACTCGGTTCTAATCGGGTAGTTTTAGATACTTTAAATGCTCTGCAATATCAACATATATAAAACTCTTCTTACACTTTAAAAAACAATAAAATTATGTTAAATTGTAAGGAAAAAAATACTAAATATAAAAAATATTCAAAATTAATATATTAAAAAATAATATTAATAATATAAAGAAAATGAAAACATGATATCAAGTTTATTAGATTATATAAAGGTTGATATTTTGTTATTTTGTTTATACGCATAATAGTTTGTAAATATGTCGCCATTTTGAATTAATTATGCTGTCATTTATTAAAAAGAACATAATTAGAGGTCAATAATAAAAAACTGATGTGGAATCTAACTTTGAAAAATAAAATATATTTTCAAAAAAATGAAAAATTAAGGGTTATACACAGGTTCAGTTCCTAACGGGTACCCACGGTTATTCGGTTCGGTCCGGTTCGGTTCCGAGAACCGTGGTTAATTGAAAACTGGAACCATTCGGGTATTATAAAAGAACTAAATCTGCTTCGGTTCGGTTCTTTCGGTACTGGTTAAAATGCACATGCTTATATATAACTAATCACAATATATTGAAAATTACCAGAGATTTTCTTCAAAAAATAAAAATAACTAAAACATTTCTTCTATATTTGTTAGTTAATTATGATAAGTACCGAATTCTTTGAACTACGAGTGGTTCCAATTGGATAATTAGACCATAATTAACTTGTAATAAAAGTGTAATAATTAGAGGTATTTTATATAATATTGGACTTTGGTTATGTGAGCTTGGGTTACGTAAATTGACCCATAGACCATGTAAGCCTAATGAGCCTAAAAGTCTATATAAAGCCTTGTTTAGGCTTTTAGGAATTTGAATACAACATTTATTCTCAAATTACACCTGCCAGGCTTTCTCTCTTTATTGTTAACTACCAAGCAGCTTAATGAGAAAATGAAGGCTCTCTCTCCAAATATAGCTCTTATTTTCTCTCCAAATAGATCCCCAAATTGATAACCTTAACCCCTTCAGCAGATCGATTAAGCCACGACCATGGCTAAAATACGTGTTCAACCTCTCATAAATGATGATCTGAGTCAACACCAAGAATAAAAATGCTTAGAATTAACATCAAATCAAGATTCAAGACCAAGGGTTCATCCAACAATTTGAAGCCTATATTCAATCGACCATGGGAAGAATTTAAAAAGCACTAAACTTCCACCCTTATCCTCCAAACAGAAACCAAATGCGATAAAATGAGGTATTCTAGAGTTATTAAACAATATGGTAGTTAATACCGCATCCCCAAATCGGCATAAAGACCTTATGGATCTGCAAACACTTATTTAAGAACTTATACAGAGGTGACTGGTCTTCAAATTAAGGACTTCAAGCATAAAAAAGTCACATACCAAGAGAAGGATGATCATAAAGCTACAATACTTCAAGAATCAGATAAAGAATCCTTAATATTTTCATATAAAATAACGTTAATAGCTAAGTTTTCCTTTGATCGTCATAAACTATGTGATTTTAAAACCTTCTTAGGGTCTTATAAGTTTTATGAGACTTATAGTGTCTCAGTATGGGACTATAGGCACATGTTTATTAAATTTGATAATATAGATGATATTAAAATATTATAGAAACGAAATGTATGGAGTGCATGCCAGTGCTCATTTAGGATTCTTAAAGGGTCTCTAAAGTTCAACCCCAAATCGGAGTCTTCTCAAACTCCAATTTAGATAACATTTGATAAAAATTCTAGAATTTTTGTATAATCAAGATTCTATTACCCAAATTGGTAAGGTAATTGGATTAGTTTTGTCAACTTGGATCCGAACCAAAAACCGAGCAAGCTTTAACTGTTATAAAGCTTGGCTCGTTATTGATATTTTAAAAGCACTTCCCCAAATAATTTGGATAAGTTTTAGGGAAAGCGATGGCTTCTCGCGGGATATTACTTATGGTGATATAATTTCATGTTTCCTATCATGTAAACACATTGAACATAGAGAAAACAACTGTAACAAAGGGAAAAAACAAAGATGAAACTAATACTGAAAATTAGTAATCTTCTGAGCTTGTTACAATATCAAACAAACCCTTACTTCGTTCAAAAGAAAAGTGGGTTCAATGAATAAAATATGTTATTGTTATTCCTAAACATAATCAAATAACTAAAATCAACAAGTTTCATAATATTAAAGAAAAACCAAACTTAAATGGTAACTTTAAAACTGAAAATTCTCAACTATCTAAAACTAATTCATCTTAATCAGACTTACACATTAATCATACTCAATAAACAAAAAAAATTAATATAAAGGTTAATCGTAAAAATAATAAACAATATCAAGTGGACAAGGAACTGACAATAAACCAAAACTGTGATCCGCTTGAAGTTTCTGAAAATGATATTAATGAGGCCCTCCACATAGTTAACCTAGGAAACCCATTCACAATATTTAAAGACCATGATAATACAAACATTGACATGATTCCCCCCAAACCAATATACTTTGGCAACTTACCTTTATCACCTAAAATGAAAAATGTATCTTCCAGAAAGGAAATTAATAAACACATAAGTAAAAGACTTAAAAAATCAAAGACCAAAAACCTTAAAGGACCTTTAATCCATAAAGCTATTAAACTTCAAAAGATCATCCAGATCCTCAAATTTTCTTTTAAATAACTTTAACAATCTTAACTCAAAATGATAATAAATATTATGAAATGGAATGCTAGGGTAATGGGCAATAAAGGAACCATTAGGAGAATAAAATCTATAATCAAATGTGAGAAAATTGTTTTCATATCTCTACAAGATTCTATGATTAATTCTGCAAGACTTGATCATAATTAAAAAACATTAGGTTTCCACTTAAACTGTTGTAATATCAATAAAATTAGTTGGATAATCTGGAATGAGATCTTCTAGATTAGAACTCTCTGATAACGATCAATTTTTGCATTTATTAGTTAAAAACCCTCTCGTCAATAAGAAATATTTGGTAACAATCATATATATCAAATGTACTAGATCTTTAAGATTAGTTCACTGGAATAATCTACATGATATCTCAAATACTAACCTTGAATGGTTAGTATTTAGAGATAAAAAAGTTTTCAACATTTAATCACAATCTATCAAGTTACTAGCAGCTTCTCGAGCAGGTTAAATACCTGACTTCAATATTTTTTATTATTTTGCAAGATCATGTTTTTAATTGCAAACAAAAATTAAAAAAACAAATGAAGTAGTAGGAACGAATTGCTGGAACTTTAGCTATGAACAAGATCCCAACATCAAAACAAAGAAGAACTGAGATAGGAAAAAACTATAGGCAAACATTGGGATCAACCTGCATTACTGGAATCTAAAGCTGAAAGATCTTCTCAAATTTACAAGCTTCTACAAGATAAAATGTTTTGTACCAAGTATATTCGATAAAACTCTTTCCTATCTCACGTGCAAATAGGTAATTTTTTATATATGGACTTAAAATTATTTCATTTCCAACAAACAGTTCATAAAAACTATTTGATATTTTGTACTCAAATGCATGGATCATAACTAATCATTGCATTTTTTTGTACTCAAATACATGGATCATAACTAATCATTGCATTTTTTTTAACTCAATGGACTTTTTGGCTTTATTTAAAAAAATACATAACTACCAAGCAGCTTAATTGTCTCCCTACGACTTTCCAAAACTTTTATTTATTTATTTTATTACGGAAACATTCTCTAAAAATTTGTGACATTATTAGTGGCGACCATAGTGGGAGCCTAGATAGGTACCTAGATAAAAAAATCCAAAACATTAAGTGTTGCAAGCTGTCTTTGGAATATACCGAAGAATGGATATTGATATATAGGCGGATCTTGCAATAGATACTGAAATAATCACGATCATAGAAAATGTCTGGTTAGTTTGTTTGAGAAGTATAAGGTAAAGAAAGACATGAACAATTGATCATGGAAGAGTACCGTGATCAATTGTAGGAGGAAATTGAGGCGTTTAAATCCCAAAGAGAAGGAATGATGCAACTAATATAAGCAGGCTTCAAAGTCTGGAAGCTTGAGGAACTAAAATGTTTTAAGGGGAAACTCCTAACTCTGATTTCCAACGCAATCCGTAAAAATACCGAATAGATCAATCAAACACAGCTACCAGTCCTTGAAAATAGAATGAAGGGACATGTATCTTTATAGTCTTATAGAGTTTAGTGAATATTTTGTGTACCCGTCGTTATAAAAACCGAGAACGAGAGAAAAGGTTGAATAAACAACATACTCATTAGATAAGCAAGACCATTTGAAAAGAAAATATATAATTAAAGTTGATAAAATGGTCGAACAAAGATAGATGATCCGATGAAGTCCATCTTTGATACCCCGAGGTGCGAGGAACAGAGTGTTGATTATCAAGAAAATAACTAATTTACGAATCAATATAAATAAGATATTTATGCAGTAACTAATGAGGATCACCAATATAGTCAAGAATTTACCTGAAGACAGTCCTTGTTATCTGCAGAAGTTCTTTCTGACCACTGACTGAAGAGATTTGATGTATCTAAAATTTAAAAAAAAAATTAGATAACCATTTAGCGCAATTCAAGAACTTTATGATTAATTCTAACGATAATTTTTTGTGTCGAGATTTCTCCCAAACTTTCAAAAATAGTGCTCTAATATGGTACAACCGGATTTCACACGAATCTATCAAGAATTTTGGTATGCTATGGATTGCATACGAAATACAGTTGTGAGAAGCAAGGAGATAAGAGGGAATGACGACACGATAATTCAGTATCGCTAGTTGATTGTAGAGAGTTTGAAAGATTACACTAAATGTTTCATACATAATAAAAATAACTTAGATGAGTTGCAAATGAGGCAATAAAAACTGCCCCAAATAGGAAAATGCAATGGTTATAATCAGACCCTACAATGAGTTTGATTTTGATTCTGAGTATCTTGACCTCGATCCAAGCGCAACAGTATTATGGTGATTGATGAACCCAATGATGAAGAAAATGTTAAGATTTTGTGTGTATTTTTTGAATCACTGATTATTTTTTGTGGGGATATAGTATCACAATCTTCTTGTTGTTTATAAAGAAGATATTATAAGTTTTCTGACTTAGTTAAGAGGAAACTTATCTACCCATATTTATCAAGATCCAATGTCATATACTATGTTTGATGGTGGTGATTTGAGAGATATTGTTGGGCCACATGAGGATGTTATGGTAATTAGAGCGACAACCGAGGGAACTAAAACCTAAAAATCTTGATTGGTACGGGTAGTTCACTAAACATCTTATTCATGTCCACTTACAAGTAAATGAAAAACCCTTCTGTCATACTCCGGTCGAATAGAATAATAATGAGATTCATATGTAATTGAAGAATTTGAAGGAGATGCACTATTAAGACAACCCTTTAAGAAAACAATGAGAGTAATCTTTATAGTGGTACATGGTCCAACCTCACGTGATGTTATTTTTTGCCAATCATGGTTGTAAAAAATGCACGTTTTTGCCTAAATTGTCCATCAATGTTTAAAATATGAAATCGGAGGTCAGGTTAGATTTTTCTGCAACAACCAGAAAGTAACCAAGAAATGCTACATCACTGCTCTAGCTTCTAAGACAATCCAGGGTATTGAAATATAAAAGAATAGTAATTAATAAAGTTTACTTTAGAGTCAGATGCAGTAAATTATCCGAGAGAGACTCCCAATTCGGTAACATTTGATGAGGATATTAAGGTGTATACTTTTCCAAATGGAAAACATTTGAAGATTGGAGCTCGATTACCAACAGTCACAAGAGAACGGTTGATGCCCTTATTGTCAAAGAATTTACACATGTTTTCCTGGTGTATTGAAGATGTCACATGCATCCCTACAAGTGTTATTTTTCATAAGCTTGCAATACGACCTAATGTCCGCCCCATTATACATAAATGAAAAGTTTTTTTCTACCAAAAATTCTGAAAAATTATCGCAGATTTAGATCGACTAACAAAAATGGGGCATATTTGAGAATCTCAAAACCCGTTGTGGGAAACAAACCTTGTACTTGTAAAAAATAAAAGTGAGAAATGATGCATGTGTGTTGACTTTATAAATTTAAACAAGACTTGTCTGAATGATCATTTTCCAGTCCCTAAAGTTGACCGGTTTATTATGTGAGTAAAAACTTGGTGGATGTTGAAACATGATACTTAAAGCTGGAAAAATTAGCCTTGCCTCTTGTAGTGACAACGCGAAAGATGAGGCTATATTTCCACACCCATTCTATTGTGGTTTGACCTTCTTTTCCACTTGGGATAATGTTGTAAAAGCTAGGTGTATCTAAACGAATGACTAAATGGTCGGTAGAAATGGGAGACTAAAATATTGAATTTTCACCTTGAACGATAACTAAAGCTCAGGTGGTAGACTTTCTAGTTGAGTTTCACTCTGAATGACATGAGCCTTAGCTAGCTATTTATGAAGCTCAAATGAGTGGATAGTTCGAACTGATGTGGGTTTAAACATTTTGGGTGGTGGACCATGGCTTTAGTTGATATCCCAATCCAGAGGCTCATTGTACCAAGCAATACATTTAGGTTTCAAAACATCAAATAACGAGGCAGACTATGGGGCAACGTCGGCACGACTAAGGCTTGCGCAAATTTTTAGTGCTAAAAAAGTTCTTCTGATGAGTGATTTGCAGTTTCTTATTAATCATGCCTCAGGTGAGTCCAAAGCAAGATTTGATCACTTGGTGAAGTAACTAAAAACCTTAAAATATATTATACATTTATTTAAATACATAAAGTACGAACACATTTGTCGGGCCAACATATTGATGGTTGATTCCTTAGCTACCATTGCATATACCAACGAAAATATATGGATAGTGGTACATAAGCACACTTCATTAACATCAATTTGCATGAAAAAATTAGGTACCAAAGTGGCATTCTAAATTTTGGAAAGCTTAGAGATATTATGAGTAAGGGGACTTTGCTAGTTGATCAAACATTAGCTAAAAATCTAAGATTCAAGGCACATGGTTTCGTAGTCCATAGAGACTTATTGTATGAGAAATATTTAAGCCGACCACTGTTGCGGTGCCTTGGAGCTAACGAATCCCAAATGATGTTATCTAAATTACATATCATAGAGAGATATGTTCATTGTGACTATATAACATTAACGCTGGTGAGGATAATAACCGCCTGAGGGTAGGCTAGTAATTTCAAGTGGAGTTTTAAAGTGGTGTATGGGTGTTTAACGGTGGTGTGTGAGTGTTTAACGGTTTGAGTAGAGAGTACAGAGATGATTAAGTAGCTTGGTAGCAGTTAATTCTCATTACCCATAGTTAATGCGGGTGGTTGGGTATTTATAGTGTAATGTTTGGGCCCTTATGGGCTTTCGGGTCATGTTTAATGGACCCGGGTCATGTTTAAAGACCCATGAGCTCTTAAGTAGGAGAGCAAGTAGCTTAGTCAAGAAGTGTTTAGGTTTTTAGTACTTTTGTCATAGTTCGAACTGCCTTAAGTTCATAGTGTTTACAGAAATCTGTCCGGTCCAAGTGACCTGTTCGATCCCTGTCCCTGTAACCTGTCCGGTTTTCGGAGAGACTTGACCGATCTGCCCTTGTTCGGGGAGCGTGCTGAATTCGGACTCATCAGGAGCCCCTTTTTTAGGTGTTTGAGCAAGTTTTCTTGTCAAAGAACTGAAAAACAGTCCGATGTCTGAAGTGGTTTTCAATTCGGACAGAACTATAGGGATACCCGGACAGGTTAAGCTTCACGAATTCAAAACGGTTTTTGCCAGAGTTAGTGGGACACGTGTCGCTTTCTGATTGGCCACTCCAGCCGTTTTTTCACCTTGAATTTTGCACCACCTTCTCCAACAAGTAACCTCATTAATTTCAAATAGTGACATCAGCGCCATCTTTTAATCATTGCCCAACTTTTCGAATTCTCCTAGGAATCAACTCCTTTTCTCAGTTTCACTATAAATTCAAACTCATTTTCCACTGTTTTACCATCTCTTTCACATTTACTCTGCAAATTTACTCAGAGCTTTCTCTCTCTAAAACAAAAAATTTCCTTGGCAATTTATGTTTACAGCAAGAACAGCATTGATCAAAGGTGGTTGGCTCAACCTTTCGGAGTTGGAGAAAGCGCAAAAGGTCGAGAAAGAAAGGCGAATAACAGCGGGGCTACCATCATCACCTGTTGAGAGACCAGTTGCTTCTGTTACAGAGTCGGATCGAGGCTCATCCTCCTCCAAAGGTACCAATCCCAAAAAAATCTTTCAATCCACCCTCTCACCCAGTCTCTGGTTCCTCAGTCCAGGAGTCAATACCTGCTGTTGAGCCAGGAGTCACAGCTACAAGCGTTAGGAAACCCTCCCCTTTTATAGCTATGGGATCTGATTCTGATCACTCTCCAGAAAAGCTAGTTATTAAGAGGCCAAGCCGGTTAGTTAAGGGACTAACCTCCAAGAATACTCCCTCAAAATCGGGGGCAAAAAATAGTGATTCTGGGTCTGGAGTGCCCATTAGAGCTCCCCGGAAGAGGCCAACCGGTCCGGAGGCCAGCAGCCCGATACCTCCAAGAGAGACTTCTGCCTCCGAGCCCCAACCTGAGGTGAGAAGTCAGAAAAATACAGACAGTCAGCAGTCCGGAGGCCAGGCTGTGCCAAGCCTCAACCCTCCCCGGATCACTACCACAGAAGCTCCCCCAACGGTTATGGAGGAGAGAATGAAGGACTCTGCTGAAGAGGTCCCTTTTGAGTCTGAGTCCTCCGGACAGGCTGATACTACTGCTGTTGTTGCCAAGAAAGGCAATGAGAATCTGTACTTGAGGCATCCGGACCTGCCGGAGTGCCTTGAGGGGAGAGTGGGGCCGTGCTTTCACAAAGTCGAGCTCAAGTACCTCTTGGCCTTGCAGAAGACCAAGTATGCATTCATCCATACTTCAGACCTGGGTCGAATGCGCACAAAATGGGGGATCCCCGAAAATGTAAAGATAAGGATCCCCATTGATCCGGAGACCCCTATGGACTGTAAACGAAATGAAATAGTCTTCTTTACAGAGCTATTTAATTGGGGACTCAGGTTCCCACTGGACCCGGAGATCGTACGGTACTTCCACCTGGTCAAGCTATGCCCAACTCAGCTGAGTCCCAATGGCTGGTTCACCTTGATGTCATGTATCATGTCATCTAGGTTGTCTGGGATCCCTCTTCCTATGGAAGAGTTTGCAGCAGTGGCCAATCTTTGCAAGCACCACCAATTTCCCTTCTATCATTTCAATATGGGGAACGATCTCAAGGCTGTTGATGACCTCTTGGAGTCAGAGAGCAAATGAAGGAGCCAATTTCTGTTTGTCAGCGGCGCCTGGGAAAACGGCAAGAAAATCAAAGCCGGAGAGAACCCAAGCCTCCTCAGGAGTAGGTGGAGGAGTGATCGTAAGTTTCTCACTTTAAATTTCTGTCCGTTTTTTTTAAGATTAGTTTAAATTAACCAGTTTCTCTTTTGTTCTAACAGAGCTGCCAAAGGAGTTCGGGGATCATTTGATGGCCGGATAGACTACCTATGGCAAAATCAATGCTTGGGCCGCAGAGAACTGGGAGAATCGATTCCACAAGGCCTTCACCCCTGGAAATCTAGCAAGGTCTCACCTGTGGAACACCACAGGCCGGAGAGACCTAACTTGGGAGTAGCTCACCACCCAGCCTGATGAAGACACTGTGCTTAGAAGGTCCCACGAACTAGATGGGACACTCTACATGTCTGCCCGGGCTAAAGCCCCAAGCAAAATGAAAGGCAGGAGAAAAGGCAAAAAGGTGGCGAGCGATGCTGAGAAGGATGCCCCAACAGACCCGGAGGGGCCGGCCCAAATTCAAATTGATACAGCCCTCTTGCAGGTGGTGGAGCAGGAGACCGAAAGGCAGGAAGTTGACCTTCCAAAACCTCCAAGGGCTCCCAAGAGGACTCGCAAGCAAGCAAGTGAAGGCGCTGATCGGGAAGCCAAGAAGAAAAAGACTTCCCAAGGAGATGAGCTCGCTCTCCGGGATCCGGAGCCTTCCTTCCCCACTGACCCCTCCGACCCAACTCTGGCCGAAGAGATTCCAAGAGACTTTCACACTGATGAGGTAGAAGGGGGAGATCTCAATCTCGATGGAATGGACATCACAGGTCTAGCTGGGCTTGGTGAGTATTTCCTTGGCCTCCCCAGAGATGAATTCGTAGGGCCCTATGTTCCTCCAAGTAGCTCCAATACAGTCAATTTCAATGGTAAGACCTTCATGGTTTCTAGTGAAAAGGACATCATAGCCCATTCCTTGCTTAGTAACGTGCAGCCAGTTCTTACATTGGAGAGGCAAGTCCGGAGTCAGGCGGACACCATCAAAGACCTCAAGTCTGAGAAGGAAAAGCTGTCCGGAGACCTCCGCACTGCTACCACCAACGCTGATTTGCTCAAGGAAGAAAATGAGAAGCTGAAGAGGAATCAGGATGAGAGCAACACAAAAGTTGCCACCCTAGAAAAAACCATAAAAGATCTCCAGGAGAAGTTGTCTGGTATGGAGAAAGATCTCACTGTCTCAAGGGGAGAGACCACTACAAAGGAGAAGATCATCACCAACCTGACTACTGACAAGATTTCCCTAGAAAATGCAGTAACCCAGGCTGCTGAGGAGAAAAAAGCTTTGCTAAGGGACCAAGAGGCCACAATTAAGGCCAAGATCAATGCCTATGCCAGGGAGATGATAAAAAGCGAAGAGTTAATGGTTCAAAGGGTGAAGTCTGATATGGTTCTCCTTTTTCATGAAAAATTTCTGAAGAGGACCCTGGGGGACTTATGGTACTATGTGGATGATGATGATCTTCCATTTTATACAATGGTCGATGATGAGGGAATTTCCAGTGGGTCTTCATTTGATGATGAAGAGAAAACCGGAGAGAGCCCTGGTGAAGAGGAGAATGATCCCAAGGGCAAGAAAGTAGTCGAAGAGAGGAGCGACTCTAAGGGTAAGAAGGCAGACGAAGGGGAGCCATCTTCAAAGGCTCAATCTTAATTTATAATTTACTTGGTTTATCTTTTATTCAAACTAAAGTCCTTGGAAGGCCAAGGCACTCTTTTTGTTGTGGTGTCCGGTATTTGTTCGGACAAATTTTTTGTGCTGTACCCTAACTCGTTCGAAAGTCCTTGGAAGGCCAAGGCAATTTTAAGTTGTTGAATGAATGTTTCTATTTTGCACAACCATCATCTTCTTTCATTGTTTGTTTTAGTTTAGATAGCTAGAGTTTAAGTAGCTTTTAGTTATTGCATTGTGAGAGTGTTAAGATTCTCCGGCTAGAGTTTAAATAGCCCTTAGATATTTCAGTCCGGGTAGTATAACAAGAGATAGAACTTGGAAAATACTTAGAAAATTTTGAAGAAGGCATTGAATTTTATTCAACCATCCGGACACCTCATTAAAACCTCCCCGTGCCACCAGGGAGGAAAGAGTATGCCCCCAAATATTTACATGGAAGTTCAAACACGTAAATATTTACACAAGTGTTATTCCAAGTACAATCGAAGATGCTCGATGTTCCAAGGATGAGTTAGAACCCTGCCATCTTTGTCTTCCAACCAATAATTTCCAGGCTTGATTCTTTCAACCACAATATACGGACCCTCCCAAGTAGGGGCCAGCTTTCCGAAAAGCTTTTCTTTAGTGTGTAAGAAGACCTTCCTTAATACTTTGTCCCCTGGTTGGAAATATCTTCTTTTAACTTTAGAAGCAAACATGCTTCTCATCAAGCCCTGATAGTGTGCCACTCTTAGACAGGCTTTAACCCGTCTTTCTTCTATTAAATCAACTTGATTTCTGATGGCCATCTCATTAGCGTGTCCGGAGAAGTTATGAACACGAAAAGAAGGGAGTGTCTTCTCTATGGGGGCTACTACATCCATTCCATAGACCAAGGCAAAGGGAGACTCTTGTGTTGCAGCCCCAGGTGTTGTTCGGTAGGCCCACAAGACCTCTTGTAGATAACTAGGCCACTTCCCAGCAGCCCCTTCCAGATTCTTCCTTAAACCGGACAGTATAGTTCTATTAGCCACTTCAACCTGCCCATTGGCTTGTGGGTGGAAAGGTGAAGAAAAACAATGCTGTATACCCCTTGAGGTACAGAAGCTTTCCATTTCTCTATTGTCAAACTGTGGCCCATTGTCTGTTGTTATTTTCTGTGGGACACCAAATCTGCAACATATGTTGGACAGAATAAATTTTATGACAGCTTTTGATTTTGTCCCTGCCAGGGGGCTGCTTCTATCCACTTTGAAAAGTAGTCAATGGCCACAATTATAGTTTTACGCCCTCCGGACGCCACAGGGAGAGGCCCTACTAAGTCCAACCCCCATCGAGCAAAAGGGATGGGCTCAGAAATAGACTCCAAGGGAATAGCTGGTACATGAATTTCATTGATGTACCTTTGGCATGGGTCACACCTCTTCACCAATTCCTTAGCATCTTTCATAATCGATGGCCAATAATATCCGGAGAGTAATACTCTTCTTGTTAAAGCTCTAAACCCACAATGGGCTGATCCCTCACCATCATGCAATTCAGAGAGGACCACTTGTGACTCATCATCCCCTAAACAACGTAGGAGAGGTTTACTATAGGATTTTTTGTACAACACTTCTCTCAACATAATGAAACCACGAGCCTTGTGTTTCAATGTTCTGGCTTGTGATTTATCTGAAGGCACAATACCATCGGACATATATTGTATGAGAGGAGATCTCCAGTCTTGAGGCCGATTTACTTGTATTTTAAAAACTTCCTCTTTTTCACCCTTACTAAGTTGAATAGAAGGGCTTTCAAGCACATGGATCCATGTGTAGGACTCCGTATATGCTATTGTTGCCAACGAGTCTGCTAGCTCATTTTATGCCCGGGGAATGTGTTCGTAGACAACAGCTTTAAATTTTAGTGCTTCATTCTTGAGGATGAGTAAATATTTCACAAGTTGCTCCTTCTTCGCCTCAGATTGGCCTAAGGCATGGTGGATAAGCAATTGGGAGTCACTTAGTAGTTTGACCCTCTTAGCCCCACAGATGTAGGCTAATTTTAACCCAGCTATAGCTGCTTCGTATTCGGACTCGTTATTAGATACCCTGAAAGCAAAACAAATAGCCTGGTACATACTATCTCCATAAGGTGAAGTTAAACATATTCCTGCACCACATCCCATAGTGCTAGATCCACCATCTGTTCGGATGATCCAGACTTTCTTGTTTTTTATATCAGTAGCTTGCTCCGAATCCCTATCAGAGTGGAATTCAGCCAGGAAATCAGCCACTGCTTGGGCTTTTACCGCTGTCCGGGGAGCAAAGTCTATGTCGAAGTCCCCCAACTCTACTGACCACTTAGTCATTCTGCTCGAAATGTCTGCTTTTTGAAGGACATTCTTTAAAGGCAAAGATGTCCGGACGATGATCGGATGAGCCTGAAAGTAAGGCCTCATCTTTCTTGCAGCTATCACCAGAGCTAACGCCAGTTTTTCGAGTTTCAAGTAACGCCTCTCAGCATCAATCAAGCTTTTGCTGATGTAGTACACTGGGTGGGGATGCCCATCGACCTCTCTTACCAACACAGCACTGATGGCACAACTTGAAACAGCCAAATACACAAAGAGAGTCTCCCCATCAACTGGTTTGAATAAAGTTTTGGGAGAGGAAAGATGTTTCTTGATTTCATTGAATGCCTCATCACACTGTGGGGTCCACTCGAACCCCTTCGCACCCTTCAAAGTTTGAAAGAAAGGAGCACACCTGTCCGAGGACCTCGAGATGAATCTGTTTAAGGCAGCTAATCTCCCCGTTAACCGTTGTACTTCTTTGATGTTTCGAGGAGGTTCCATCTGGAAAAGAGCATTCAACTGATCCGGATCGGGCTGTATTCCATGCTCACTTATGATATACCCTAAGAATTTCCCGGACTGCACTCCGAACACACACTTTTCAGGGTTCAACTTTAAATTTACTTTTACCAAGTTGGCAAAAGTTTCTTGGAGATCGGACAAGTGCAGCTTCTCATCCGCACTTTTCACCATCATATCGTCAATGTATACCTCCATATTTCTTCCAATTTTATCAGCAAATGCCTTGCTGACTAGCCTTTGATAAGTAGCCCCAGTATTTTTCAAACCAAAAGGAATCACCTTGTAGCAATATAGACCTCTATCAGTGACAAACGTGGTACGCTCTTGATCTTTTGGATCTACTTGAATCTGATTGTACCCGGAGAAGGCATCCATAAAGGAAAGCAGCTTGTTCCCAGAAGTAGAGTCTACTAACTGATCTATCCGGGGGACCGAATACAAATCTTTTGGGCAAGCTCTATTAAGATCTGTGAAGTCAATGCACATGCGCCATTTGCCATTTTTCTTTTTTACTAGGACAGGATTGGCAGTCCACAAAGGGTATTGAGATTCTTTAATGTGCCCCGTCTTTGTGAGTCTGTCAACCTCTTGCACAATGACATCAGCCTTTTCTTTTGAGAAAGCTCTTCTCTTTTGAACCACTGGTGCTACATCTCTCCGGACGGATAGGTGATGGGATATCACTTCTGATGGAACTCCAGTAACATCAGCATTGCACCAAGCAAAAACGTGCTGATGGTCTTTCAAAAATTTCAACATCTCTCCTTTCAACATTGGTGGCATATTGGACCCTATCTTGACACTCTTTCCTTCTTCCAAACAGTGCGTTTCAACCTCTTCAATTGGAATTAATACTCCAGGGGTCTCTCTGGGGTCATCAATTTCACCCTCACCCCCAGAAAGGCCCTCAAACTGCTATTGGTCATTTATACGGACTGCCCCCAGCGTTCGAGGAGCCAAGGCAGTGGCATAGCATTCTCTTGCAATCTTTTGGCTGCTCCGGACAACTCCAACCTGTCCCTGAACAGCATACTTTAAGCACTGGTGGACTGTTGAAGCCACTGCATGCATCCTAGAGAGCCAAGATCTCCCCAGAATAGCATTATAACAAGTGGGACAATCCACCACGATGAAGAGTATTCTAACCATTTTCTTGAAAGGGCCCCTGCCCAATAACACTTCTTCTTCAAATTCTCCGATCACATCAGCTGAGCTGCCCGTGAAGCCCACGATTGACCTGTCCGACTTTTGAATCACAGCTGGATTTTTCATTTTCTTATAAGTGGTTAGGAATAGGATATTGGCTGAGCTTCCAGTATCCACCAGGATTCGCCTTATTTCATTGCCTCCTATAGATGCTCCTATGACAACAGCATCCTCATGAGGGCCAGCAATGTCTCTCAAATCATCCTCATCAAAGACAATGAAGGGGAATGAGTTTGGTGACTGATAAGATGTCATGCCTCCTTCTAGCTGGGAGGCCAAATTATGAACATGCCTCTTTCTCGAAGAAGCAGTAGGAGCTGTCATAGTGTCCCCTCCGAAAATTGTAAGTGACTCAAAGAATTTAATGAGCCCGGAGACCGACCTAGAACATTCCTCTATGGCACCCACCCTGTTTCGAGTTGGATCAGGATCCAAGTACTCAGAATCCACATCAAACCTTTCAACTATGACCATGGCCCCCTCTGGGGCAGCATTACTTGGACCAACCCGGTGAGTGTTGTCAGGCCTGTTGCCTCCTCTTCTTTTAACGTATGCTCCCAACTTCCCCCTTTCAATCAGGTTTTGAACTTCTTGCTTCAACGCTATACAATCATCAGTGGTATGGCCAATATCATTGTGATATTGGCAAAAGGAGTTGTTACGATGCTCTTTGGGAGACTGCAAGGTTGCCGGTCTCCGGTAATGCACCTCATCTTTTGTTTTATCGAAAATGGTGGCCACACTTTCTTTGAGCTCTGCGAACCACTCCGGTTGGACCCATGGCCCTCTTTTGTTTCTGGATTGTTGACTTTGAGCAGGAGCAGCTGGCTGAGACTGAGCTTTTTCCCTATCATGCCCCTGTTCGGTTTCTCTTGCCTTGTTCCCGGACTGGTTTTGATTTGGAGTTGGTGCCACCGGGGTGGATCTCACCTGTCTGTGCACCCTGGTTTTCTTTGTTTCATCAACGTTTATTTGCTTGCCAACGTGATTTAGCAATCCTCCCAGGTCATAGCCTTCTTTCTGGTCACCGAATCAGCCAGATTGCCTGGGTTCAAACCTTGCCTTAGGGATGCTATTGCCACCTGTTCGAAGCAATCAGCCAACCCATTCTTTGTGTTCACAAAACGGCTTATGTATTCTTTCAATGACTCATTTGGCTCCTGGGCACAATGGATTGTTGTGTCTCAATTGCCCTTTAGCTCCTTACTCCCTACAAACTGCCTTCGAAAGGCCACCCAAAACGTATCAAAATCTTTAATACAACCCTGAGGCAGGCTGTTGTACCATTTTAGAGCACTCCCCGTGAATGATTGGGAGAATTCCCTACAAAGTAGTTTATCATCGTCATCAAAGTTCATCATGAAGTTCTTGAATTGCTCCAGATGATTGTCCGGATCAGTACTGTCATCGTACTTCTCCATTTTAGTGCTGTCAAACCTCTTGGGGAGGTTTCCGGACATGATTTTAGAAGACAGTGGAGACTGCCTCCAATTCCTTCCACGACGGAACAAAGTATCCTCATTGGGAGTTGCAAAGATACCTGGCTCATCGTGGAAAGCAAAAGGATCCATCAGCATTTTGTCCGTATACCTCCGGTGGTGAGATGACCCCTTTCCAATATGCATTTTCATTCTTCCATGGTGGTCTCTTTTTCTTGAATATTTCTTCACTTGCTTTTGCTTTTTCCTGGTTCGACCCTCATCGCTGCTAGAGGACAAGGATTTTTCATTTCCCTCGCTGTCCGAAGAGCTACCTGAAGATTCTGAGCTCGAGTCAGAACTCTCAGGCTTGGACCGGTGAGACTTTTTAGAACTGGCATGTGTATGTTTGGTGCTCACATGAGTTTTCGAAGCCTCAGGCTCTCTAGGGTTGTCGGTATGATGAGCAACTGATGCTTTGGATTTTTCTTTCACGCCTATCTTGGCCTTTTCAGCCCTCAGAGTTTCTATTTCAGCCCTCAGCCCGTCACGCTCTTCGATAGTGTATTCATCATTCTCTCCCACCATTTCGAGCAAAGCTGGTGGCACTTCTGGATTGTCCGGATTCATTCAGACAGAGTTTTTTAACTGGTTTTGAATGCTTGATTCAGGCACCGTCGACTCCCACTGTGGTCGCCAATTTGGTGAGGATAATAACCGCCAGAGGGTAGGCTAGTAATTTCAAGTGGAGTTTTAAAGTGGTGTATGGGTGTTTAACGGTGGTGTGTGAGTGTTTAACGGTTAGAGTAGAGAGTAGAGAGATGATTAAGCAGCTTGGTAGCAGTTAATTCTCATTACCCATAGTTAATGCGGGTGGTTGGGTATTTATAGTGTAATGTATGGGCCCTTATGGGCTTTCGGGTCATGTTTAATGGACCCGGGTCATGTTCAAAGACCCATGAGCTCTTAAGTAGGAGAGCAAGTAGCTTAGTCAAGAAGTGTTTAGGTTTTTAGTACTTTTGTCATAGTTCGAACTGCCTTAAGTTCATAGTGTTTACAGAAATCTGTCCGGTCCAAGTGACCTGTTCGATCCCTGTCCCTGTAACCTGTCCGGTTTTTGGAGATACTTGACTGATCTGCCCTTGTTCGGGGAGCATGCTGAATTCGGACTCATCAAACGCGAAGGGTTTTGTTGGATGGGTATTATTGGCCTTCTATTATGGCAGATACCAAAGAGTTAGTCTGATGATGTGATCTTTGCCAACGTATTTAAAATACAATATATGTACCATTTGTACCAATGGACTGAATATCTGAGACGTTGCCTTTCGATAGATAGGGGCTAAACCTGGTAGAACCTTTCCCAATGGAATCTGAAGGTCATCAAACCATTATTGTGGTTGTTGATTGTTTCTCTAAATTGGTGCAAGCAGACCCTCTATCTGGAACTACAATAAAAGCTGTTATTAAGTTCATCATATCTAATATATGTTGCAGGTTTAGAATTCTAAGAACCATTACCACGGATAACATCAAAAACTTGATACGAAAAATCGCAAGTGTACGATTTCCGTTGTAGTTTTGTAAGTATTAAGACTCGAATATCGAACCCAAGGGAATAAATCTATTTTTAGTCTTGAGTTTAATATAAAAATTATATTAATTAATAAACAAAAATTAAAGTTTAAATATAAAAATAAAATAAAACAAAAATAAAAAAATTAATTAAATTAAAACATATATATTAAAAGAATTTTATGGTTTTAAAACATGCATATATATATATATATTATTAAGAACTTTAAATAATTAATTCAAACAAATCTAAACTTATCTTTTTTTTAAGACTTCACTGGGTCATGACCGTAGCGCAATACTCATTCAACCCAATGGTACTATTATATTTCGGAAATAGATTTTAACATCAATCAATTGAACCCGTAAGTAATTGAAAGCATTACATTCAATAATAATACTAAAAAAATTATACTACGAAGAAATTAAAATTAAAAAGAAATCATTAAAAAATATATATACAGAGGTTTTAAAATCTAGAACAAAAAAGGTTTAGCTCATAATGAGCATAACCTAAGTAAAAAATAAAAACAAGAAAGAAAAATGGTAAACTGTGTTGACAACCCGTCTGGATCTCTCTCGTTAGGGTTTTATTTGCAGAAAGAGTTATGGTTTTTTTTAGGCATGGGCATTCGATTCTTCGGTTCCATTCGGTTCGGTTCTTTCGGTTCTCGGTTCTTTCGGTTTTTCAAAACTAGTACCCATTTAGGAACCAAATAAATTTCGGTTCGGTTCGGTTCAGTTCTTCTTAATTCGGTTCGGTATGGGTACTTAACTCGGTTCCAATCGGGTAATTTTGGATACTTTAAATTCTTTGCAATATCAATGTATATAAAACTCTTTTTACACTTTAAAACAATAAAATTATGTTAGGTGGTAAGAAAAAAATACTAAATATAAAAAATATTAAAAATTAATATGTTAAAGAATAATATTAGTAATATAAAAAAAATTGGAGAGATGATAAGTTTATTAAATTATATAAAGGTTGGTATTTTGTTATTTTGTTTATACGCATAATAGTTTGTAAATATGTCGCCACTTTGAATAAAGTATGCAGTCATTTATTCAAGAGAACATAATTAGTGATCAATGATAAATGATAAAAGACAAATTTAGGGGAATTTTACTTTAAAATAGAAAATATATTTTTAAAACAATTCAAAATTAAGGGGTAATACATAGGTTCGGTTCTTAATGGGTACCCACGGTTCTTCGGTTCGGTACGGTTCGGTTCCGAGAACCGTGGGTAATTGAAAACTGGAACCATTCGGGTATTATGAAAGAACCAAATCTACTTCGGTTCGGTTCTTTCGGTTCGGTTCGGTTCTTTCGGTTCCGGTTAAAATGCCCATGCCTAGTTTTTTTATTTACCCATATGGAGAGGATAATATTAATATTAAATAAAATAAAATAATTATATTAGTCTTTTAAATTAACTAATAAATATATTATAATTTATTCTTAAGAAACTAAATTATTTAGATTGTGATTTTCAATTAATTTGTTATCTTTGGTTTTTCTTTCTTTTATTCTTTCTCTAATTATCTTCAAGTCCTTGGTTTTTATCATCTTCTTTAATTATAGCTTCTATGTACAATCTTAAGTCATTTTTGCTCGTTTTGCTGTAATTTCACTAATAAATAATTAAATAAGAGTATTTTTATTCTTAATTAATTAAAATTAATAGTTAAATTAGTATAAAAGTAATATAAAATCAAGGATAAATATCTTTTGATCAAATTACCCCACACTTATTAATTTGCTAGTCCCGAGCACAAATAAAATATCACAATTAAAAGTATTATCAAACGATATTATCCTATGGTATAAATTAAGACCAAATTTCTTAATTTCAAAACAAGCTAATGAACCAAGTGAAAAATTCATAACCACATGTTATCTATAGAAATTTGAAGAAATCTAAAGAATATTCCAAATACCTAGAAAAAAAAATTAAACTTTCATTATATATTATTTATTTGAATATTTTTTTTAAAACAGTTCATTTATAAACCAAAATAATATCAATTTTCTTATTAACAATTGTTAGTTTTTTCTCTTTATTTTTTTCACTTTTTTCACTTTTTTCTATAAATTAATTTTTTTTTCTATGTGATAGTCAATGAATCCCAAACCAGCTGGCTTAAGTCAATAGGTGATAAGACACCCCTAGGACATGTAAAATTAGAAAAGAGATGATATAAATATTATATATATATATATATATATATATATATATTTACATATGACTTGTGCAATGTCTAGTTAAATTTTCTAATCAGTCTATTTAACGAGTTTTAGATCAATGACATCTCTGCCAGTTGGTTAGGAGCATTATGTGATGAAGCACCCCAAATGATTTACTGACTCGTACTAATTAAAGTACAATACTAAACATAACACATTTGAGAATTAACATAAATCTCTTCAAAGTATAATACTAGACATAACACATTTGAGAATTAACATAAATCTCTTCCCTTGGTACGTGAAGGCTCGACCAGATTAGGAAGAGACCGGGTCACTTTGTAAAGAATTATTAAATGCCATGGATACTACGAGCGAATCAGCTGAAGAAAATGTCCATCAAGAGGTAAACAATTTACAATGTCATAATTCACAAAATACTATTGACCATGACATTTCAGGAAGTTCATTTGTTGAAACTCAAACTCTGGTTCTTCCCCCAAGAAAAAATAGAGGGGTTCCTCCTGACCGGTATTCACCGGAACACATTCCTCGTGCTTCTACATATCCGGTAAAAACGGACAGGAAAGGAATGACGAAGATTGTAAAGGCGTTTTCAGCTACTATTCTCTCTGAACAAATCCCTAAAATAGCTCAAGAAGCTAAGAATATAACTGAATGGCATGAGGCAATGAATACCGAAATGAAAGCTCTAAAAAGGAATGGTACATGGGAAAATTGTGTGTTACCACAAGGGAAGAAAGCAGTCGGGTGTAAATGGGTGTTTAATATAAAATATAAATCCGATGGCACCATTGAGCGACACAAGGCAAGATTGGTTGCCAAAGGATATACACAAACATATGGTATAGACTACTCTGACACGTTCTCTCCGGTTGCAAATTGACACTATCAGAGTTTTACTTTCAATAGCCGCGAATAAAGATTGGCCTCTTCATCAATTTAATGTAAAGAATTCTTTCTTACATGGAGACTTGGAAGAAGAGGTATATATGGAACCCCCACTAGGGTTCTCTGATGGTTTTCAAGAAAATGAGGTATGCAAACTGAAAAAGGCATTATATGGGCTCAAACAGTCTCCTCGTGCTTGGTTTGGGAGATTTACAATGGCAATGAAGCAGTATAGCTACAAAAGAGTAATGGGGATCATACCTTGTTTTACAAAAGGAGAAGAGAATTAGTCACTTGTCTTATAATATATGTCGACGATATGATTATAACGGGGAATGTCGAAGAAGAAATTAACTCTCTTAGGAAAAACCTCTTCAAGGAGTTCGAAATGAAAGACCTTGGGGGATTGAAGTATTTCCTAAGAATCGAGGTTCTTAGGTCAAGAGGAGGGATTTATATCTCCCAACGGAAATATATATTGGATTTATTAGCTGAAGTTGGCATGATGGATTGCAAACCAAATGACACTCATATGGTTGTGAATCACAAACTAAAGATAATTGAAGGGGCCAGACCAACGAGTAAAGAAAGGTACCAAAGGTTGGTGGAAAAATTGATTTACCTGACTCACACTCGACCCGACATTGCATATGCGGTGAGAGTAGTTAGCGAGTTCATGCATCATCCTCAGGAACACCATATGGAGGCAGTAATGAGGATTATTCGATATCTCAAAGGCACACCAGGAAGAGGCATAATTTTAAAGAAAAATGGACACCTTGATGTTGAAGTATTCACAGATGCTGATTGGGGAGTGAATCCTAACAACAAGCGATCAACTGCTGGCTACTTTACTCTTCTTGGAGGTAACTTGGTGACTTCGAGGAGTAAGAAACATAAAGTAGTATCACTGTCAAGTGCTGAATCAGAATTTTGAGGAATCGTTAAAGGGATTACCGAGATACTTTGGTTAAAGAAGATAATGAAAGAAATCAGATCCCCTATGAAGTGTCCAATTCAGTTAATGTGCGATAATAAAGCTGCAATTAAGATTTCAGAGAACCCTATACATCACGATAGAAAAAAGCACGTTTAAATAGATATGCACTTCATAAAAGAAAAGATTGAAGATATGATAGTCGAACTTCCGTTTGTTAGATCCAAAGACCAACTGGCAGACATCCTGACAAAATCGGTTGCTGCAAGAACATTCGAATCAGTTTTATCCAAGTTGGGTATTGGTGATCCCACAACACAACTTGAGGGGGAGTGTTAGAATATTCATTATATTAAGTTTCCTTGTATAGGCCTTTAAGTTCTCTATATATTGAGAGCCTTACTTGGGTTTGCATTATAAAAAAAAAGATTCTCTAATAAACACAAAACTCTAGCCGCTTCCTGGCGGCTACTTCTCTCTTTGTTTTTAAGAGAGAATAAGAGCAGTTGTTTCTTGATCATCCCCCATGGGAGGAGAATAAGATATATAAGCTCAATATAACAACCATTTCAATTATCACAATATTCTTTGTTTTTAACAAGAGTCTTCTAGGTTTGAATTTTTCTCTAACCTATTCATATCCTCATTCTCCCAAAAATAATCGGTATTCTCCCAGGAAAAGTTGGTTATGCCAACGTCCAACCTGATAATCATTATTATAGTAGGGTATAGAGCCAAATTGGATTTTATACCTGTAATCATTCGATGGGGTGAAGTGGTTTATTGTATTGTATGCTTCACACTCATTGACGGGTGCCGCATTCGTCCTCATATGGGGAAATTTTTGTTCAAGATCATCAAACCTTATATGGGCCAATTCTTGTTCAAGCGCAACTAACTTTGTTTGTTGCACAGTTCTGTTATCTATCAAAAAATAAATAAATAAACTAAATTGAAAATAAAAATAATATAAAATAAAAATAAAAATTATTCAATAAAAAAATGTAAAAATATATCAAACAAACATTTATACAAAATAAAATAAAATAAATATAAAAATAACTAAAAAAATCAAATAAAAATAAAACGAAAATAAATTTGAAAACTAACTAGAAAAAAATATATCAAACTAACATATTTATAAGAATAAAGTTTTTATTCCCCGGCAACGACGTCAAAAACTTGATACGAAAAATCGCAAGTGTACGATTTCCGTTATAGTTTTGTGAGTATATTAAGACTCGAATATCAAACCCAAAAGAATAAATCTATTTTTAGTCTAGAGTTTAATATAACAATTATACTAATATATAAACCAAAATTAAAGTTTAACTAAAAAAATAAAATAAAATAATTTATTAAATTTAGGGAAATGACACACTAAGTACCTTTTAACCAAACCTATTACAACCTAGTACCCAAAAATGGGTTAATGCTCACTTAATACCCATCTCATTAAACATATCCACTTCTAATACATTTTCTTTTTTTAATACCAAGATTACCCTCAACCTAGTATATAAGGTTGATTTGTGAAAAATTAGGGTTTTTTGTTACAGCCCCCATTCTATTTTTGAATTTTGAAATTCAAAACAGCCTCCACTCTTACTCTTCTTCTCTCTCTCTTCTTCTTCTCTCTTTCTCCTCTTCTTCTCTCTCTCCACCGGTGAACCATACAACCACCGTCGAACTAGTCTTAATCACCGGCGAACCATACAAACACCGAGGTCCTGCGTTCCTCTCACCGAGTTAATTGATTCGGTCCTCGATGTTGTCAGGAAGGAGGCAGAGAACTGCGATTGCTTGCAAGGTGAATTGCTCGATTCCGTACAATGTGTTTGAATTATTAGTCTTTTGTTTCTATCTTTGAATCAGATCTCGTTTTTGTGTTTGTCTGCTGAGAGGCATTCGTTGATTTGAGTGAATTTAGAGGTCGGTTATCGTGGATTGGTTGAGATATAGTGTAGATCTTATGGAACTTGTTTGATCTGTTCATCCTCGGTAGTAGCTTCTAATCTGAAGGAGATGTCTATCTTCATTATTGTCTTCTTAAACTGCTATTTGTAGTATGCTTTCTGATATCAAAATAGATACATTGTTCAACTTTCTCCTCTAATGAAATTGGTACAAGTATGATACCTTCCTTACTCTTTTGGTTCTTTACTCTTTTGGTTTTAAAATACTACACAATATAAGAAGAGTAGGTGCATGATGCTCCCTTCTTTCTTGCATTATGCTTCCGAGCTAGAATTTCGAGCTTTAATGTTGCACAACTGAACTGTAATGCTTGCTTGTTCAGCCCTTTTTGGTTTCCTTGGTTTCTATATTTCCTTTTAGCTTTATAAATGATTTGTTCTATTGTGGCATCTCTTCATATGCAACCTTTGTTGCTACATATTCAATTAATGACAGAACATTATTGTTATTTTTACAGGAAAACAGAAGATGAAAGCTTCTGTAGCTGTTATTTATGTGTCTTTTATCTATTTCTAAGGCATTCGAGTTGCATCGAGGTGTTTCAGAAACATATATAAATATATATTATCTGTAATGTGTGTTTGAAGAAGTTGTAATAGACAATTCATCTTGTGTTTCATTCATCTTGTGTTTTGTTTTCTATTTCTACCTTTGTTTGGATTTGATATCTTCTTCTAAGTTTTTATGAGTGAGTTTGAGGAGATCCAAAAGAATTGAACAGAATCAGACTCCTACAGAGATTAAGAAAACAAACATGCCCTATATACAAAAAGTTTACAGTTTTTAGAAATCTTAAGGTATCTGGGCAGGGGCTGTAGACAATGCCGTTGGTGCATATACTCCATGTAGCTAATGGTTCTCATGTTTGTACTATAAACTAAACGCTCTCATGAAGAACACGTTGCTAGATAAGAAGGAACACCTTGCTAGATAAGAAGGGACACCTTGCTAGATAAGAAGGAACACATTGCTAGACAAGAAGGAACACCCTGCTGAAAACGCATTATCTATCAGACTATTGTGTTTTAAAACACAAAGAACTGCTGAAAACTGCAAAAAAACCCAAAAGTATCAAAACTCATAACAAGCTTTTTAAATCTCTGACAAGAACATTGTAATCCGTTTAAAATCAAAATCTGCAGGAGTATTTGAGTATAACTGAAAATAAGATGCAGATTACACTTAAGAACTGATACGCATACACATTATAATCATATTTTAGTCGATGCATCGTTTGTTACTACATCAAAATATTCGACATACTGACGTTAAATTCAGTAAAGCGTTCATTTCCCGCTGAACCAAATCTTTCAATTACAATACTCGGTAACTAGGAATAAGCAACACTAATCTAATGTTTAAAAAAACAACAAGCCGCTTGTAATAATCAAAACTGGAGCTCAGCAGAAGGACCACCGCAGATAAGACCGAATTTTAGAGCTCTTGTTCTCTCACGATGGAAATGATAGATATGAAGGAACACCTTGCTAGATACGAAGGAACACCTTGCTAGATACGAAGGAACACCTTGCTAGATACGAAGGAACACCTTGCTAGATATGAAGGCACACATTGCTAGACAAGAAGGAACACCCTGCTAGATATGATCTACAAACAACCAAGACAAATTACAGTCTCACAATGCATACCTTGCGATTTTAGTGAACCTACATTGCGATTTTAGTGCATATCTGATTGCTAGACACTATATTATTTGTCAATTGTGATTTATGCCTTGTATACACTGCTAGATACAGCATGAAACATTGTTAGATACAACATGAGACATTGCTAGATACAGCATGAGACATTGCTAGATACAGTGAAATAACTATTTGACTGTAATTCTAATATCACATTTCTAGATACATAGATATGAGATTGCTAGTGACACTAAAAAAACTTTGCCACAAAAACTAGTAATATAACAATGTTTTCAGAACCGTATAGAAGGTTGATTATGTGTTCAAACGTACCTCTTCGACAGTAACAGCGCTGGTGGCTCGACGACGGCTTCCTTCTCCCGGTCCATCAACAACACAAGACGATACAGTAACATAATCTACTTCAATTTTAAAGCATATCAAACATAAATGCGAGTCAGATCTTTAAATCTTAATTATAGATCTATGTTTCTTTTGGTCTCAAAGTTACTTAAACTGCTAAGTTTTGTTCATCATTTTCAAAAAAGTAGATCTAGCTCATATTGGTTTATAGGATTGAAGTATAACACTAACGTACAACTGTAGACAAAACGAAAAAACGTCACCGGAGAACAGAGAACTGTCAAATACAGTACTCAAATACAGTGACTACTCCGGCGAAGTTAATACAGTCGACTGTTAAACACACAGAGCCACATTGAAACGTCCGACGAAAACAAAAATTACGTCAAACATACCTCTTCGACAGTAACGACGTTGGTGGCTCGACGACGACTTCCTTCTTTACCTCTTGCTCGATGTCGGAGCATAATGCTCACAGACAGCCAGTGTTCAGTACCTGTTCGACGGAGAAAATAACGTACCTGTTCGACACTATACAGTCTCTACAAAAGTTGGACAGCAACGTCCTACAAAAAACTAGTCCTACAAAAAACTAACTCTATCGACGTTCATAACTCCGGCGACGGCGTAGAAATCTAACCTAACCGGAAAAATGTTAGTTACGCACGAAAACGCAGAGACAAGGAAGAAGAAGACCCATAACTAACCTTACAGACTTTGACGGACGCTGACGACGCTACGTTTGGCTGAATTCTGGCAATCGGCGTCGGTATCTGTTGCCGGCGTTTGAAATTACAGTCGGTATGGTGGTGAAGATTTTCAGAAGGTTCGATGTCGCTATCGGTGGCCGGGGTTTGCAATGACAGTCGTTTCTTTCGTGAAGAAGAAGAAAAGGTTCGACGTCGGTCTCGGTGGCCGGCGATTGATACGGCAGTCGGTTCGGTTGCAGTCGGTTAGGTGGCCGGCGATTGATACGGCAGTGGGTTGGAAGGTTCGACGTCGTCTCCTGTTAAAGCGGCTTCGCTTTTTGGTTTTCTCTCTCCTCAAATTTAGAAAGTTGAAATTGGGGGAATTGGAACCCAAAAGTCAGAATAGAAGGTATAAAATTGTGGGTTTCAAAAAAACAACCCTTTTATACCCTAGAGGGTATAATTGTCCATATTTTGACTCTAGGTAGTTTATGAAACTAGTCCAAAAACGGGTACTATGTTGGTATTTGATAGTTGAGAAGGTATTTATGGGTACTTTTCTCTTAAATTTAAACATATATATATTAAACAATTATAGGATTTTAAAACATGCATGTATTATTAAAAACTTTAAATAATTAATTCAATCAAATCTAAACATATTTTTTTCAAAGTTAGGTTCTCTTTTAGAATGTTGTGATCATCTTTCGATCTAACATAACTAACCCTTTCGTATGGATGGTTATATATCTAATCCCATATGTCCCAGTGGTATTATTATATTTTGGAAATAGTTTTTACCTCTCGGTTTCAACCTAGATCTAACACAAATCAAGTAAATTGAAAGCATTACATCCAATAACAATACTAAAAAAATTATATAAAGAAGAAACTAAAATAAAAAATAATTTTTTAACAAATATATATATAGAGTGGTTTTAAAACCTAGAACAAAAAGGTTTAGCTTATAATGAGCATATGTTAATAAAAAATAAATCAACAAAGAAAAGTGGTAAACTGTGTTGACAGCAGTCTGGATCTCTCTGGTTTTATATATAGGAAGAGTTATGGGCTTTTTTATTTACCTTATCGAGAGTATAATTATAATATTAAATAAAATAAAAGAATTATATTATTATTTTAATTTAAATAATAAATATATTATAATTTATTCTTATGAGACTAAATTATTTAGATCGTGATCTTCAATTAATCTCTTATCTTTGACCTTTCTTTCTTTTATTCCTTTTGTAATTATCTTCAAGTCCTTGGCTTTTATCTTCTTCTTTAATTATAGCTTCTGTGTACGATCTTAACTTTCTTTTTATCCTTTTGCTTCAATTTCACTAATAAATAAAAAATAACCAAATAATAGTATTTTTATTCATAATTAATTAAAACTAACAGTTAAATTATTATAAAAGTATTATAAAATCAAGGATAAATATTCTTTGATCAGATAATATCTTGTAATTTGAAACAAGGACATGAAATCATTTTGTTTATTTTAGGAGAATTGAGCATTGTGTTTCATCACATTTTTATCACCGGTCTAATGGGAAAGTAGAAGTGACAAACAGAACCATCATTGATGGCTTGAGAAAAAAATTAGAAGAGACAGTATAAAATGGCCAAGTTATTTACAAAAATGTGTTATGCGCTTACCTAACCCCACCCTGAGAAACAACTCAATAATCTCCTTTTTGCATTAGTATATGGGATGGATGCGATAGCACCAGCTGAGTCTACTCTCCCATATTTCTGAAACACAATTTACTATGACGAGAGTAACGATGCGGGTCGTAAAGCTGAGCTAGATTTGATTGAGGAAAAAATAACAATGGATATTTAATATATTTTCATTATCAGACTCTAATGAGAAACATGTATGCATCCCGGGTCCAAAGAGAGAATTCTGAATGAGGGACATAATTTTAAAAAATGTATTCCTACACACTAACGATAAATAGTTAGGGAAGTTAGCACCAAATTGGGAAGTACTGTATTCAGTTATTGAAAATGTTACGCCTCAAACTTATAGATGGGCAGATCAACAAGATAACCCTATTCAACACCCATGAAACGTGGAGTACTTAAAACTCTATATGGAATAATAAAAAAGCATGTATATTTTCTTTAATTTCATGATGTAATATCCGAAGACACCCTATTTTCTACCATAGTGGTGCTATGAGGTTTTAATAAGGTGTCTGAATAACGTATATATTATAAAACAATTTCCTGTTATATTCTTATACTGTTATTGATTGATTCAGAATTTTTTGAGTCAGAAATTTAAAAATTAAAAGGTTCTAATATTAGTTGGTCGAATATAAAGGTTGCAACATTAGTTGGTCACAATTAAAATATTCCATCTTAGTTGGTCAAGTATAAAAAAATTCCAACATTAGTTGGTAAAAATTAAAAGGTTCTAATATTATTTGGTCAAGTATAGAGATTCCAACATTAGTTGGTCAAAATTAAAAGGTTCTAACACTAGTTGGTCAAGTATAAAGATTCCAACATTAGTTGGTTACAATTAAAAGTTCCAACCCTAGTTGGTCAAGATCGAATGAATGATGGTATAATATAAAGTTTAGTTCGGTGCGCGCCTAGGGACTAATTATCTTCAACTAGGAAGACACTGATTATGTTATTCAGTGAGTAATTAATTTGTTTAAAGACGAAATGTAAAAAAGAAACAATTCATTAATAATTTCTGAACTCAGACTTACAAAAAAAAAATGATAATACAATTCAACTGTCCTCAGACTCATTCTTGTCCACGTTCGCACGATTTATTTTATCATTAGGACTCTCCACTTGCTAGTCCTGCTTAGATCTCTCACATTGGAGTATTTGTCTTCATTTTTAGAGGCGTTATAATCACCCTCTGTATCCAAAGTGGTGTCCAATTCATGTGTGAATGGCATATTAGCAATCATTTTCTCTTCAGCTACTTGGTCATAAAAAGATCAAAGGTTAAAATCGAGAACCTTACATGATTTTCCATACCATATAGGATTTAACATTAGCCTCCCACTTTTTTAACGAGCTTAAGTACTTCTCGTTATACGCATCAACCACATTCTATTGCTTCTTTGTAACCAGTTCTTTGAACGTTGTCAAATCCTTCTCGACTTTCTTAGTTGCCGCATTCTGGTCCTCTAATATATTATACAAGACGTCTATTAGATTGTTATGCTATTTTTCATCATTTTTGTATTTCCAATCTTCATCTGTCCATGAGGCCTTTAACTCAGCAATCTGGGCTTCAAAAGCACTTTTTTCCTTCCTAACCTCCTCTTGAGCCTGTGCAACACGACTTTCCATATTTTCTGCACGATCCATCTACTTTTTGGAAGTTTTTTATGGATATCACATTGGTCTTGAAGTGAGGCAATGGTTTTCTTATGCTTTGATACTTATCTTTCCAGTTTAGCAATATGCTTGTTAAAGTTAAGCGGACCATATGCAAGGGTATCCCCGTCCTCAAGTTGGAAGGGTGTAACTTTAACAAAATCATTCGGATTTAAAGACTCTGCCTCTTGGTTTTCAATACCCAGATCCTTCAGATTGTCCATGGAATTGTAGTCTTAACCTAATATTTCACCTACTTTTCGAAAAGAAAATAAATGATTCTCCGATGTTTGAGCAATGTTTGAGAAAATAAATTTCGACGTTTGATCTACAACATGAACAATTTACAAACTCGTTTTCGTATGCTTATTCTTCTTATTTCTTCTTTCACTCCCCTGTCTCTTCCCATTGTGATCTTTTGATGCGCTCAATTTTTTCTGCATTTTCAGGGTCAGAGGTGGAAGATATACCTTCCCATTATTATCTTCTATCCAATTAAGGATTTCCGATGCATGCAGTGGAGTTTTGAATTCCTCCCATGATAAGTTAAGCGTCGACTAAGTCTGCCAAAAGTAACTCTGAAGCTATTCGTTCGGTGTGAAACACTTATGGAATATGTTCGACCGGTTCTCTGCGGCTCACTGTTGTATTTTTCTGAAAATCTCTTTGGGAGATTCCAAATGCTGATAATAAGACTTTGAACTAAAAAAAGAATGAAAAATAAGTAGAGTATTGAAAGGTGAGTACAACTAAAGTTATAATCAAAAAATGAGGAGAAATTACATATGCTTTGCCACGACCTCGGTATGTTGCTCAGATTTATTTTTGAAGTGATCTTCATACCATTCTCCCAAGAGTCGCTAAAAATAAAAAAAATTGTAGCTTCCACTTTGTTCGCCTCTAGTAAATCACTTAGTAGTTTATACTCATCCCTAGAATAATAAAGTATAAGAGGATCCGAGAATTCCTTATAACCCGTTGATAACTACAAATTTCTCCATATGTATTTGTTTTATCTTGGACAACTTGAATGCCATGATACACGACATCAAAGTAAATCAGGTATTCATGTTGACTTAACTTGGACACAGACTAACCAGATCGAAGTACCAAACTACTTCTTGATTCAACAAAAAACCGGAGCCGCCAATTCATTACATTAGGGTAGACAACTAATTCAATCCGAGCACCACTCAGTGGTGTCTTTCAAGGCTTCACCATTATTTCTATTTCTTTCGAGATTCCCATCTAACACCTAGATCATCGATCTTTTTTTTTTCCGAATAATAATTAAACAAGATTACGTGAAGAAAAATCAAGTATTTATTACTAACGTTTTAGAAATTAAACCTAATATATTCGGCCACCGAATGAGGTAATTCAGCATATGCCTTTTTTTTCTTTTTCTACCTTTGGCCTTCAAGGATTTCCCTTTACTTTTAAGGATGTCTGCTTCCCTTTCAGCATCACCAACATCAGTATGCTCTTCTGCCACTTCTACCAAATACATTAAATTTCCTTCGGAGGTTAGTAGTCTGCTTTGAGACCTCTCTGTTTTTATCACTTGAGGGAGATAAACCTTTTCAACAATATCAACATCGCCTCTAACTGAGATCTTTGAAGGGACATCAGTAGTTGCTGAATTATTCTTGGCTTGGTCCTTCTTTACGTGAGAATCAGAAGTGTGTTTTATTTATACTGGAGAAATTATGGATTTATTTACGAGCGATCTACCCTCGATATCTGAACACCTCATTGCAATGAAGTATGATCGAATTTTACTCCTAGCTTCTTTTTGTGACCGGGTTGGCTTCGAATAATAAGTTTTCAAGGCTAAAGACTGAATGGTAGAGGATGGAGGATCGCTTGATATGGAATGCATATTATAAGGATATTTTCCTCCATATTCAAAGGTTTACACAATGATTTGGGGCCCTTGGCTTATTGGAAGCCTAGCAGCTTTCTTAGATTCTCTCTTCACTTCGGCTTTCTCACAAACACACCCAATCGATTAGGACGATGGTAGCTCAGAGCATGCAACTTTGAGGAGAAGTGATACTGAGAAAGAGAGAAGTATTTATAGAAAATTGTAGGAAATCCCAACAACCACTTTTCACAAGCCTAATGAGTGTAAGCTTGAGAAAATGGAAAATTCTCTTATATACAAGTTATTTTAATAGAGAAGTGAAATCGTTTAAAAGAACTTATCACACTTCACCATTCAGAAGGTATGTTATGGGTCGAATGTTTGTATGATACGTGGATAAGATTCAAATTACATATAGTTATCTCTGAATCATATAAATAACTACATCCGAAGTGACTGCATGATCAGTCAAGAATATCCTTTTGGGTGTGTTTGGATCAACCAAAACTAGTGAAAAGTTCTAAGTGTCTGTGTGGTTTGATCTGAAGTGCTAAGTATTTTCATGGTTTAATCCAAAGTAGTTCCAAGTTTAAGCCTTCCTGAAGGACATTCGTAAGGACTAAGAGGGCTACTAATAATAACTAAATTATCAGAACCTAACTCGTTCCAATAGATGACTAGACCAAAATTAAGTTGTAATAATTAGAGGTATTTTATGTAATAGTGGACTTTGGTTATATGGGTTTGGATTACCCAAATAGGCCCATAGTCCGTGTCAGCCCATTGGGCCTAGAAGTCTATGACATATCATGACGAAGCTGAGTCGATGCAGAGGTTGGAGACTACATATGCGCTAGTTTTTCTCCCTGTTAGTTCCATGCCTCCAAGCTATCGAGTTCCTTACGGGAAATAATATGTATTTGGAGAAGAAAAGATCTAATAAGAGTGGCTTGAAGAAGGAAAAATAAGTGACCGAGGTTACCTCCGTTGACCCAGTAGTTGATGATGTGGTTACTGAGCTGGGTGGTCCAAAAAGGTCATAAAAGAAGCCTTATTCGAAGAAGAAATACAAACAGATATTTCGGATGTAACTAATACTTTTTCAATCCAATATATTCCTACCATTCACTTAGGCTGTCAAACGTATGTTTCAGATGCAGATCTGCCTATATCCTAATCCGAATCCAAAATCTAAAATCATTGTTTGAATCTGAATTCGAATCCATTTTTTTTAATTTTTTTTATCTGAATATAAATCCAATGGATATTATCAGGATAAGAATAATATCCAAATTCAAATATCTGAATTTTATGTGATGCATTCAATGTGGATCATCCACATGGAGAAGTCCACATGGTCAGTTTCTTTCTCTGTTAGCTTCTTATTTCTGGGTATTTTGTTTTCCAGGCCAATCGCATGCGAACTCTTCCAGTGTCTCCATGAGTTTTGCCTTAAACTCGTTTTATTGGTACTCGAATTACCTTTGGAATCGACATTTCAAAATAATGGATTATCTTCATTTGTGTTGTCGTTTCCAACCGTTATGATATTTTCTATCTACACTCTTCGTTCGAGGTGTCTAATGGTAACCGTTTAGAGTCACATGAGGTTCTCGCCTTCAATGGTAATGGTAACCGTTTAAGGTCACATGAGGTTCTCGCCTTCAAGGGTAACATATTACTGGACATATACTAAACCCTCAGTCTGACGCAATAGCCTGCAAACCAACGTCAGAAGTTAAACCACACAAGGTGACATGTTCAGCCAAGAAAGCGTTTGTAGAGGGACTCGAACGCATGACCTTTGGTCACGAGCATGCCTTACTTCACCAACTCGGCTACCCTCTTGGGGGTTCAACTATTTGTTTTATTAAGTCTAAAGGGGTTACAATGGACAACATTTACTTTTATTAGAATTATGAAGCCAATTATTTTTATGGGTTTTTTTTTTGTATCTATTAAAAATTAACTTCAATTGAATAAAGATAGTTTTTTTTTTATTTTAAAAATTATATATTATAAAAAATAATATATATATCAATAAAATTTCGGATATTGAAAATATTGAATACGAATATATCTGTATCAGTATCCGTAATTTTTGGATACAAATATTATTTATTTTCTTTAGGATACATATATTATTTGTTTCTTTGTATTCGATATCGAATATTTCGGTCGAATATCAGAATTTTTGGATTTTTTGACAACTCTACATTCAGTTGGACCTTTATAAAATTACTAATCTTGTCATGCATATGATTACATATAAAGAATGTTCAGCCAAGAAAGCGTTTGTAGAGGGACTCGAACGCATGACCTTCGGTCACGAGCATGCCTTACTTCACCAACTCGGCTACCCTCTTAGGGTTCAACTATTTGTTTTATTAAGTCTAAAGGGGTTACAATGGACAACATTTGATTTTATTAGAATTATGAAGCCAATTGTTTTTATGGGTTTTTTTGTATCTATTAAAAATTAACTTCAATTGAATAAAGATAGTTTTTTTTTAAACGTATATATTATAAAATAATATATATATATATATATATATATATATATATATATATTAATAAAATTTCGGATATTGAAAATATTGAATACGAATATATCTGTATCAGTATCCGTAATTTTTGGATACGAATATTATTTGTTCTTTAGGATACATATATTATTTGTTTCTTCATATTCAATATCGAATATTTCGGTCGGATATCAAAATTTTTGGATTTTTTGACAACTCTACATTCAGTTGGACCTTTATAAAATTACTAATCTTATCATGCATATGATTACATATAAAGAAGATTATATATGTGCGATGTGGTTCCTGATATGGAAGGAAACTTTATTAGGTGCATTTTTTATCCTTTTTGAAAAATTTACGATTTTTTTAGTTAATTAATTTTATGAAGAATTAAAACTTCCTTAGTATCCATAACCATGATATATATTCAAGAAATTAAGGCTTTTCTTTGTATAATGTATAATGAATATGTTAAGAGCAAGATAAGTTTATCATCTTCAAATGTCATGGCTACTAGTAGTAGTTGATCAGTTCAAATATTGCTGGAAGCATATCACTAGTGATTCTGATATTTTCCGGAGGATATTTCAAGACAGATCGAATAAAAGTCGATGGATGAACAGTAGCTTGAGTAGAACAATGACTCAACAATGTCCCTAACACCTCATTTGTTAGGCTTGGGGGCTCATATGATTGAATCGATTATATGATCCGACCCGCACAATCCATGGGTCAGAGAAAAACAGTATAAATACCCCAACCAACATCATTAATATGGGTTGATTTTTTTTAAAACATTAAATACAAGGACACACCTCATTTCTCTCACAACCTCTTACAAAAATACTTAATATCAACCAATAAAGGTTTAAAACCCAATTTTACCTTTGAACCAAGTTTTACCATCACCAAATTGGTGACCACAGTGGGAGAAAAATCATTTTCAAAAGAAAAATATGAATCCAAGAAATAGATCGGTTGACCAAGATGAAGCATATCAAAGAATCCCAATACCTCCTTTGGACAACTAATCCTGTTTTGGTCAAGAAAAATAATGGAAAATGGTCTATGTGCATTGAATTCATAGACCTCAATAGAGCTTTCCCTAAATATCATTTTCCATCGTCCAATATGTTTGGGATCGAACTAAACATATTCAAACTAAGCTTCTTCCTAGTCTTTGATTGCTCCGCCAAATATGAAAATTTAACAATTTCCCCTTAAACAGATAGTATGGTAACACATATAATATCATCATGCTTTATCATTATTTATTTTAACCAATTATTATATTTGATATTTTGATGTCATTGTTAAGAATATACATTGGTCATATACACGTTGACTAGATAAAATTAATGGTTCAGTAAAATGTTTGAACATAGTGTTTTGTACATCTTGTATGCAAGTCTGACCGTGATATATCTCATTCATATTATAACTTGTAGTGGATGTGAAATTAAAATTAAGTATTTTTATGATGAAATAAGACTATTAATATAAATATATTACTAGCTATACAAATAACGAAGTACTAAACAAATAAAAAATAAAGTATATATATATATATATTCATATTCATATTCAAATATAAGTTCATATCTATAAAAAAAATTACAAACTTATATCTCTATCACTTTGTAATTCTAAATGGACATGTAACCAAATTTCAAAATATTTATACGAAGAAATAAATAAAAAGTAACAAAAAGTAAAATGTAAATTTACTTTATAACAAAAGTTTTAGAGTGTAAAAATTATATTTTTGATAATGATTCTAAAGTAATATTGGTGTTTTTAAATGAAAAAACATTAATAATAGCTTATAGAATGAGATTTCAAAATGACATTGCAAGTTTTTCCTTTTTCAACAATGGAATAAAAGGAACATGTCAAGTTTCAATAGAAGGATGAGAATTTATTTTAGACGATAGTATATTTATTTTTGTTCATTCAAAAACATTATAATTCTTTTAGGTTGGGAGGATTGAAACGATCCTCAAAGACAAGTAATTTACTCTCTCACACTACAAAGTAAACATGCTTAAAATTGGGTTTAGATAACAAATTTGTAATGTACCTTCATATTTGTTTGTTGTAGACATATGGTGTTTGCTAAACATATATACCACGGGAGTGGAGCAAAGAAGAATGGTAGGGTGCCATGGTTGGAGAAATTAAAGCATTATGAAGTAATGATTTTTATGGGTCTTAAATTCATAAATGGAACGAAGATAAGTTTGGGTCTTTAGACATTGTACCTTCCGTTGTTTTATTATTCTTTTAATTCAAAAATTCAATTAGAAACATATCAATATGAAGGTGGCAATTATGTGATTAAAGGTATTTCGTGAATTCTCAAACACTAGTAGATCATAAACACTTTGTTTCATTTGATAAAAAAAAATTCTTAAATGGCATGCGGATATACTTATGATGAATGAAATTAGAAGTACCTTTATATTATGTTATTAACTTTTGTTGTAAAAAAAAAATAGAGAATACCATATAATTATGAGTATTATCAAGCTTTCACCAATATTTACTGCCTCTCACATCATATGTAAATCCAATGTATCCAAACATGTTATTATATGTTCAAATATATATAACCAATCAACTTTAAGTTACATATATTGGACCTATATATAATAATAAATATAATAGAGGTATATGGTACAAATATCAATGGGATCAAATGTGGATCTTTGGCGAGGGTTCATTAAACCAATGCTTTAGTTATTAAGCTCTAAAAGCCCAATACAAGTTATGTTCCTCGTAGTGACAAGTACATCGGAACATAGTTATTTAAAATGAATTAAATAATTTAATTAATAGATAAAAGTATAGAAAGTTGTATTATGAACATACAATTAATTTGAGAGACTACTAAGTATTTAGGGAATTCAAATTCCTAAATATAAATATTAGTCTAAAACCTTTATTTAATCTAATTTTAATAACAACATATAAGTCTCTTTCTTATATTTCTCACAACTTCATATATTTTCCAGAGTTCTAACTTATACGGTCCATCAAGAGCTTCCATATCCATATTTGAGAGATATTAAAAACATATAACAAACTGCTGGAAGCACCATAACCAGTTTCCCAATAAGGAATATAATCAAATCGTTTTATGTTGTAAGTCGAAAGGAATTGATAATCAAATCATTTTAAAAAGAGAATGGCCAGTCATTTAGTGCAGTAATAACATGTGTTAAATGATATATTAATTTATTTTTTTGTTAACATATTAAAAAACTGCTACAATTAACATGTTAAACTATATGTTAGATGATGTGGAAATAGTTTTTGGTAACTCACTTGTTAAGTTTTCAAAGTGAGTTAACAAGTAAATCGTTTGTCTTTTGTAAATTTTTTTCCTTTTTTTCTTTTTTTTCTCGAGTTCATATTTTCTTCAATAATTATATTTTTAACAAATAAAATTGGAGTAAAATGAAATTCGCATAATAAAAAATAAGTAAATTATATTTCTCTTTCATACGTGTCACTCACTAACATGTAAATTTGGAAGCACTGATATTACATACTCTAACGGTCTATGATCATGAAAATATTTATAGTTAACAATTGACATCAGAAAGCAAACCAACAGTTCAATGTAACCAAACACTGGTCCGCCATGGAATATTGAAACAGTGGGATTTTCGCAGTGACAACCCCGGCTGTGGCCGCTGCAAACTACCATTGTTTGCAATATATATTTGATTTTAGTTTTTTATTTTCCTTATACTTGATTTTGTTACAAAACAATTCAAGTTTTAAGAGTTTTAATCATTAACTGTATGATTCTCAGTTCGTATATTAAACATGGTCAATATTTGCACGTGTAGGTTGTCATATATAACTATTTTACCATGTTTTGTTGGAGTGTTAAATATTATGTGGTTTACAGCTATCTAACCACATATATTTATCAATTAAGAAGTATCTAGTGATTGAGAATGTATGTCATTTGGATCAGGATGTAATTATTCATTGCTGTTGACACTTGTACTCTAGAATGTATGGGGTGATGTCATACATGCCCATGTATTGTTTTGTTTTAGGTTAGGAATTTCAGTTGATATTTATCTCCTTTCTTGACCGAATATTTTTCATCATAGATTTACTTCAGGTTTTCATATCGTAACGAGTTACAACACATTAAGGTCTTATAAATTAGATAGACAGTTTAATTTTTTCATATGACCACTTCACACGACCATTCTCTAGAACTACATTAACAGACCCGACATCCCTTTTGCATGGGATATGTCGAGATGAGTCATATAGGAAAAGGGTTTGGGACTTTGATCTTGTAGCCCCCCAACGGAAGACTACTTTATATTCTACTGATTGTGAGAAACTTGTGGCATGGCGTATTTATAGCGTTTACACACATCGTACTCATGTATAACCGCTTTTCAGTGTTGAATGGTTCGGTTGGTATACCATAAAATAATCAAGTACAACCCATACGAAAGGCTTAACTGTTTTAATAGATGGACTTGAACCAACAATGTATTCTTTAAAGTGTTATCTCTAAAGGTGATGTATAGCATGTTGGAGCCTACCGTCTCTTTTAAGAATCACGACGATTCACTACATTTGAATTCCTTTTAAAACATAAAACTTGATAAGTTTAACCCTTTTATATATTTTGTGCGACGATTAAGATTGAAAGTTATGTTTTTAGATTATAGTTATACTTTTAGTTGAAATTTTCCAAATTATTCATAATCATGATATGTTTGTTCATTAAGAATACCTGAATATCTATCATACTATGATAATGGACTACTCTTCAGTTTCCACAGAAAGTTAAGCATGGTCTATAATTAATACATTAAATAGGTTAGATCCAGCCATATATAGTGAATGATACTTGATGAGAAATTTTTAAACATATCACGGAAAGTTTTCTAAAGAGAATATTAGAAAACATGTAAATTGTATTGCCAAAAAAACAGTGCTTTGATTTTCAGTGTTTTCCAAGTTATTTGAATATAGAAATGATGTAGATTGAGATTTCATTACAGATAATGGTTAATGGTAAAATTTATGAGAAATGCATTTATAAGTTTATTTGCACGGTCAAGTTTCATATTTTAATATTTGATCGACTCTTGAATAAAATCATAAATATTAACTACATACTTCATATTTTCCAATCTCAATTTAGTTATGGTGAGATTCTTAAGTATTGTGAATATTAAACGTTGAACAATAATAAAGAAAAATGAAAAATCAGGTATTAAACACTAAAAAAACTTACATTTAAAATTCTCTAAAGAAAATATATTAAAAATAAGGTTAATTTATATTACACAAAGCTTTAGATCTTATTATAGAAATTTGATGGACTCATATAGTTCAAACCATTATAATTTATTTTCATTTAGAAGATACGTTAAATTTCCAAATTTAAGTGATGGTCAAACATCTTCATTGATATTAGTAATTTATTGTTATCTTATAACGCTTAGAGATATTTGATGGATTGGTAAAGTTCCAACCATCATACTTTCTATTTGTTTTAATGATTAATTAAATATCTGAAATTAAGTGGTTTTACTAGTATATTTACAAAGTTTGTTGATTCATACATTGAGGAATTGTAAAATAAATTACTTGTATAGTTCATTATCGCATCTCCGCTAAGGATTACAAATAATTTTACAAATTTGTTATATATATATATATATATATATACTTATTTTACATTAAAATAAATCAAAATACTATGAGAAATATGTATATCTTTATCACAAATATTCAAGGCATATATCTGCTAAGGAGGAGGGCACGTTGGTTGATAAGATGCTTCAGAACATTTTGAATATCTAGACTATTTGCACATGTGATTGATATATCAAGGATGAATAAACCAAATAAAAGAAATTAAGTGCGTACAAATCAATAAAACTCTTTGAGTAAAATTAGAAAGTTATCATGAAAGCGCTCATATTCATAAATAACTATAAATATATATTTTGTTCATATGCATCTTCTAGCTCTACTATCTACTATGTACATATTTCAATATAGATGGAGTTCATCTAAAATTTCAAATCTTTTAAGCATGAAGTAATATACCACTTCAATAAAAAAATTATATTTATCATATATGATTATGGTAGTTACCACTGAAGGGAGGTATGAAAGTTGAATGAACAATGTCATGATCTAATTTTGGTTTATAAAGTTAAAATATGCAATAGTTCCTTGATTTATTTAGTTTCAAACAATAAATATTTGATCATTCAGTACTGATCAACTCCTTACCTCCGTCCATGAATCAATATTAAAATTATCACTCAAGATTTAGAAGTTGTAATTGTTCATGAAAAATAAAATCGACATCTTCAAGAAATTATGCAAACTTAAGTTAGTATAGTAGCTTCCCAAAGAATGCAATTTTAACTTTTTATTGTCATAAAGAGTTCCACAATAATATTAAAATTCTTTGTGATCAATAGAAAAAAACTAATTTCAGCCTTTGTAATATCATAAATAGTTCTACAAGAACATTTTTTTTTTTGTGATGCAACATGGAAAATAAACTCTGGTGCGGATAATTTCTGATCGAAGGGTATTTTGGGAAAAAGTTTTAAGAATTTAGTATTTAGAGTGAAATGGAGAGAGATGAAAGAGGTTTGTACTAGCAGTCATTTTTATTACCCTCATAAATGAAAGTAGTTGGGGTATTTATACTTGTTGAATGACCTGTGGGCCTTTCGGGTTGTATCATGGGCTTGGGTCACGTTTAAAAGACCATAAGCCCAAGATAGGAAAATACTAGCAACCAACTAAGTCACGATCTACTTGGTTGTGTTGTTCGGTAGGGAAAGGTACTGGATATATCCGGACTGCCCTTTGGATATAGACAATAGTCAGTGTCAAAGAAATCTGACCTCATCAGTATCCCTTTTAGTTCTTGCAAAGATACTTTGGAAGAGCTAATTCAAAAAATAAAACTTAGTATGTATCCAAGGTGAAGTATGATCTAACGTTTGTATCCGAACTGAATCTTGATCGGATTCAAAGATATTAATTTTCATTTGGGGGTTCCAAAAGTCAGATTTTTTAAGTAGGTCACGTGTCGTGTTTTGGTTCGACCTTTCAGTCGTTTTTTCTCCTAGGTTCCTGTACCTACTAGCTAAAAGTTAACTTAGGGTGTAATCCTTATGCTTCATATCCCCTAATAATTATTTTGATTGATTCATCTCCCCCTAGGTAAAACTCCCATATCTCTTATCTCTATGTAAACGATTTTCACTGTTTTATCTCTTTGAGAATACAAAAATTTCTAGAGAGGGAAAGTTTGACAATCTTCTAAATTGTGCATGGGTAGATTATATGTTCACAACCAGAAACACATTGGTGAAAGGAGGTTGGCTAAACTTATCCGATTTGGAAAGAGAAAGAAGAGATGCATGAATTGCAGATGGACTCCTTGCCTCTCCTGGTGGAGAAATCAGTCAAACAAAGCCAAACACAGACAAAAGCTTATCATCATCAAAAATATAAAAAGTGTGAAAACCATCTTTTATCCCAACCTTATCTCTTTTAGAATCATGGTCTTTAGTTCAAGAGTCTCAAAAACCTCTACCTAAATAAAAAATCAGTTTCTAGTGTTAAGAAACCTTCACCTTTTCTGGCTGTGGGTTCAGATACTGAGAAATCCACCACTGGATGGATGAATCGCCTTTCAAAAGCCAAAGCACTCCCTCTTCTTTGAAACCTGTTAGTTTAGAGACAATAAAGCCCCCAACAGATTCTAAAGCGTCTGAAAAACAATCGAATGTAATGGAGGAGACCATGGAGGACAATATGGAAGACACCCCCTTTGAGACGTCCACACAAATAGAAGAGAATGCAGCAGAACAGACAAACAAAGGGAAAGTAGGTCTGTCATTGAGTCACTTCCGGAGTGCATGGAAGGAAAAATGGCTCCAAACTTTCACAAGGTTAGTGTGAAGTATTTTATAGCTCTTCAGAATATTTGTTATGTATACACCCATACTACTGAACTATATCGGATCCGAACAAAATTAGGCTTTCCTGATTTCGTTAAGGTGGGAATTCCAATCACTCCGTAAACGTCCATGGACTGTAAGTCCCACGAGTTGGTGGTATATACCGAACTGCTCAATTGGGGCCTTCAGTTTCCTTTGGACCCAGAATTAGTCAAGTATTTCTATCTCATAAGGTTATGTCAAAGTTAACTGAGCCCAAATTCATGCGATACTTTGTTGGCTGGTATAATGGCATCTAGATTGTCAAAAATTCCCTTACCCATAGAGTAATTTGCTATTGTGACGAATCTATACAAAAACCACCATATCTCTTTTTACCATTACAATATGGGCAATGACTACAAGGTGGTGAATGATCTGTTGAAGTTCGAGAAGCCATGGAGGACTCAATTTCTTTTTATCAGTGGAGCATGGGAGAATGGAATAAAAATAAACTCCACAACCAATCCAAGTCAGCTAACCAGCCGGTGGAAAAGTTCAAGTAATATATGTTTGTATTTTTATTAGTTTCTGAATGCTATGTTGATATTCCGAACTGACTGTTGTATTTTCTTGTAGTATTTTGAAAAACGTTTCCAGAGCACCTAAAGGCAGGCTAAGCTAATTGTACCAAGTTGAACGAATGAGCAACGAAGAAATGGGAATTGGGTTTCCATGACTGTTTTACTTCTGGAAACTTTGTGAGGTCTCACTTATGGAATACTACAGGGAGTAGAGACCGTACTTGGGAGCAGTTGACCACTTCTCCTCCAGAAAATGTCATTCTAAAGAGAACTAGGGCTTAGGATGGCAAACTTCACTTGCCTTCCCGAAGGGGTTGGTTCGGAGAATCAAAGAGGAATCAACACCACTTTGTTAAAGTCAGTTGAAGCCATAGTAAAGGAAACTGGTGGATCAGATCATTCACCCCAGATTACAAAGAAAGATCACAAGAGGCGTAAGAAGGGTAGTGACCAAAAAGTTGTAAAGAAGAAGAAAATTAGCTTAAGGTCGGAGTTAGTACTTTATCCTACTGACCTTCCTCCTCCCATTCCTACCGATCTTCCTCCACAAGAAAATATTCCATCTAACCCTTCTTCTCCAATATTCCTACCAGTCGAACAACCAAATGCTGAAAGAGATGTTAATCTGGATGAATTTCAAAACATGCACTTTAATGATCTAGATAAAGATGAGTTCGAACGGACTTTTCCTCATGTCACTGTGGCCAATGTTGTAACCTATAACGGTGAGACATACGAGGTATCAAATAAACATGATACTTTGAGTCATGCCCTCTTGGGTTATATTCGTCCAATATTTGATCTCGAGAGGCAAGTCATGGAACATGCAACGAACATAAATTCCCTAACCACAAAAAACCAGAGCTTGAAGAACAATCTTTTCACTGCTCAGCAACAGATAGAAGCTTTAAAGAAAGAGAAAGAATATTTGACTACCGAACTGCGCTAGTCCAAAAGCGCTCAAAAGGAGATCCAGACCAAATATTCAGGTTTGGATACTTCTACCTCCACAGAGATCAAATCCTTGAAGGACCAACAAGCTACCAATGTTAGCACTATCAATACTTTATCCGAAGACAAAGCTAATTTAGAGACGCTTCTCAAGGAGAATATAGATAAGAATGCTTCTTTAGTAAGAAGCAAGCCCAAGAGATAACTACAGGGATAGAGAGGTATGATTTCAGAGTCATGGATTCTTTGGAGAAAAAAGGTGAGGGTGTCAAATCAGACATAGTTTTGCTATTCCATGAAACATTTCCAAAGAGGATCCTTGGTCCTCTGTGGAAATATGTACCGTATGAGGAGATCCCTTTCCATACCATGGTGGATGGTGAAATGCATGGCTATTCAAGTGGAGAAGAGTCTGATGAGGGAACTGGTGAGAGTTCAAGCGCTGAACTTAAGAGTCCCAAGAAAGGTGAAGGTGATGAAGAAATCGGAGGGAACGAAACCTAAGGTTGTAATGTTATGTTGTGTATTTAAAACTAAAGTCCTTGGATGGCCAAGGAATTTCTTTATGTTTTTTGAATTCTTGTCTTATGAACCAAAGTCCTTGAGTGGTCAAAGAATTTTGTGAATTGTGGGTCGGACTTGTTCTGATCAAGTTAAATATCACATTTTTTTGTGCGAACTCCATTGTCTTCTTATAGTTAAAGTTCTAATTAGTTTTCAATATTTTTGATTTGTCTAATAAATGTTTAATAAGAATTGAATGACTCCAATCACGAGTGTTTAATAAATGTGGTCAAGTGTTTAGTAAATCTGATCAAGTGTTTAACAAATCCAGTCAGCTCAAAGATACTTCATTTGGAAGCCGGGGTGTTTAATGAGTATTTAATTTATCCGATCTCCTCATACTATGGTCAAGAATTTTGCACAAGAATTTTAAAGAAGGCATAAAATGTTATTGAAAAACCCGAACACGTCATTAAAACATCCCCGCGCCACCAGGGTATGAACGAGTATGCCCCATAATATTTACATTGAGATATGAGAAGGTAAATATTTATAAGAGAGTTTTATTCTAAATATAACCCGAGATGTTCAATATTCCATGGGTTCTTCAATACTCTGCTCACTTTGTCTTGAAGTTTATATGTCTCTGGCTTGACTTTTTCACATACCATATAGGGACCTTCCCAATTCGGAGCAAGCTTTCCAAACTGTTTTTTTAATGTACAAAAATAATTTTCTCAAGACTTTGTCTCCCAATTGAAAATCTATTCTTTTAACCTTGAATGTAAATCTGTTTCTCATTAAACCCTGATAGCGTGTTGTTCTTAAATGTGCTTTGACTTTCTTCTCTTCAATCAAATCCAATTGATTCCTAACTGCCATATCATTTGCCTGTTCAGAATAGATTTGGATTCTGAAAGATGGTAAAGTAGCTTCTATGTGTGTGATTGCATCCATCCCATAAACAAGAGGAAAATATGATTCTTGTGTAGCAATTCGGAGAGTAGTTCGGTAAGGCCACAATACTTCTTGCAAATAACTTGGCCACTTCCCTGCAGCTCTTTCTAGATTCTTTTTTAACCCGGACAAGATTGTTCGATTAGCAACTTCAACTTGCCCATTCGCTTGAGGGTGGAATGGAGAACAAAAAATAGTTTTGAATCCCTCTAGAAATTCAAAACATCTCCATGTCTTTATTATCAAATTGTGGCCCATTATCTGTAGTGATCTTCCGGGGAACTCCAAATTGGCAACATATGTTGGATATAATGAATTTTATAACCGCCTTAGAAGTGGTTCCAACTAAGGGAGCTGCTTCTATCCATTTAAAAAAATAGTTAATTTCCATTATTATCGTTCGATATCCAGCGGATGCCATAGGAAGAGGCCCAACCAAATCCAACCCTCATCCATCAAAAGGTATTGGTTCAGATATGGACTCCATAGGAACTACTGGCACATGTATTTCATTTCCATATTTCTGGCAAGGATCACACCTCTTGACCATATCTTTGGCATCTGCCATTGTTGTTGGCAAGTAGTACCCTGCTAATAAGACTATTCTAGTTAAGGCCTTATAGCCACAATGTGCAGAGCCTTCTCCATCGTGCAGTTCGGATAAAACATTTTGGGATTCTTCAAATCCTAAGCAACGCAAGAGGGACCTGCTAAATGATTTCTTATTAATAATTTCTTTTAATACCAGGAAACCATGAGCTTTATATTTAATTTTATTAGCCAAGGCTTTATCCGGAGGTAAAATTCTATCGGAAATAAACTGAATAATATCATACCTCCAGTCTTTGGGTTGAATGACAAATATACTCACACTCTCTTCATTCTCTTTACCATTTTCTTAGCTTGAATCTATTGATGGACACTCTAGCATCAGAATCCATGGGTAAGATTCAGAATAGGTTATGGTTGCTAAAGAGTCAGCCACAGTATTCTCCGATCTAGCAACATGTTCATATTGGATATTTTTGAAATTTGCAGCAACTTCTCTCAATATGAGCAAATACTTTATCAATTGTTAATTATTTGCCTCAGACTGCCCCTGAGCATGGTTAATAAGTAGTTGGGACTCACTCATCAATCATACTCTTTTTGCCCCACAAATAAGGGTTAGTCTGAGACCGACTTTAATTTGGTTTATTTTGAGCTGGGGGTAATTTTGTAAAGTGATTTGTAAAGTATTTTGAGTATTAAGTGTTTGGTATAAAGTAGTGAGGGATTTGAGCAGTCTGGTTGTATTAAATATTTATTACCTTCATTAATGAAAGTGGTTGGGGTATTTATACCCTTAATTAAAGACCTATGGGCTTACGAGTCAAGGTATGAAACCGGGTCAAGTTTAAGGACCATTAATCTTTTAAGCTGATTAGCACATACCTTAGTCAAAAGGTGTTTAAGTGTTTTTTACTTTTGTCTTGTCCGGATAGTTCAGTGGTATGTTTATGTCCGAATTTCCCTTTTCCGGATAACACAGTTAGCTGTGACTGGATAATCCGAACTCATCAGTAGCCCTTTTTTTAGGCCTTGTCAAATATCTTTGGTAGGACTGAAAAATTTACTTAGCCAGTAGCGACTTTGTACGATTTTCCTGTGCAATCCGTACTGGGAGGTTTCATTTTCACTATCAGCTCAATTCGAAGTCTAAAAGTTTTCTTCTTGGATCATGGGACACGTGTCACAATCTGGTTCGACCTACCAGCCGTTTTTCTTCCTAGATTGGTGCGCCCACTAAGCCTAGAAAGTTACCTAGACATTTAACCATTCACACGTTTGCGCCGCCTTTAATCATTGCCAAACCTCTTCAACTCCTCCTAGGTAACAATTCCTTTTTTCTACTAATATATAATTCCTTTTTCACTATTTCATTGTCTTCATCACTCAAAAACTTTCTAGAGAGATTTTCACTCTTATCTTCAAACTTGTTCTTGAAGAGTTTTATGTTCACAACTAGAAATATACTTGTTAGAGGCGGCTGGTTAAACTTATCAGAGCTAGAAAGGGCAAGAAAGTTTGAAAGGGAGAATTGCATTAATGTCGGTCTGTAAGTTTCCCCAAGTGAAAAGTCTGGTGAACCGAATTAAGAAGCTGATCAAGGATCATCCTCTTCCAGAAATCTCAAGCCTAGACAGTTATTCAAACCAAGCCTCTCTCCTCTCCCCTCAGGCTCTTCTGTTCAAGAGTCTCAGCCTTCTGTTGCTAAATAAAGAGCGGTTTCGAGTGTAAAAAAACCTTCCCCTTTCATAGTTATGGGTTCAGATGCTGAGAAGTCCCCAGAGAAGTTAACCCCTCGCCGGACGAATCACCTAACCAAAGCTAAAAATACTACTTCACTGCCAAAGCCCTCCGGATCGGAGGCATCTAAAGCAACCTCAAAAGATAAGCCCTTCAGATCGGAGGCATCCAAAGTAGCTTCAAAAGATAAGCCCTCATCGGAGGCATCCAAAGTAGCCCCAAAGGCCAAGTCCTTCGGATACCAACCTCAACCGGACATTAGGCCTTTAGAAACAACATGCGCTCATTCATCCGAACAACCTTTGGTGCCAGAAGCTGATCCCCCTTATCCAAAGCAACTGATAAACCTTCCACAATGATGGAAGAAGTAATGGAATACAGTATCGAAGATGCTCCCTTCAAAACTGACGCATCAGGTCAAACTGGGGATGCTGCTTCTGACAGAAAGGGTAAAGGAAAAGTTAAGGTTTGCTTGACCCATTCAGAGCTTCCGGAGTGCTTAGAGGGCAAGGTATGCCCTTGCTTCAAAAACGTCACTGTTAAATATCTGTTGGCTCTACAAAATATAAACAATATCTACACCTACACTGTTGAGCTGGGCCAGATCCGGACGAAATGGGGGGTCCCAGAGTCAGTGAATGTAAGGATACCTATCACTCTGGAGACTCCGATGGACTGCAAACGCAATGAGGTGGTTATCTTCACTGAGGTGCTAAACTGGGGACTTTGGTTCCCATTGAACCCAGAAATTGTCAGGTATTTCAACCTGGTTAAGCTCTTCCCAAGCCAGCTAAGCCCAAACTCCTGGTATTCTCTCCTTGCTTGCATAATGGCATCAAGGTTATCCAAAATCCCACTCCCAATGGAGCAATCTGCCGCTGTGGAAAATCTATGCAAGAATCAACACATTCCGTTCTACCATCATAATATGGGGAACAACTTCAAGGTGGTTGAGGAATTGCTGGAGTCTGAGAAAAACTGAAGGACACAGTTCCTGTTTATCAGTGGGGCATGGGAGAATGGTAGAAAGATCAAAGCTAACACCAATCCCAGCATGTTAACCAGCAGGTGGAAAAGTACCAGTGAGTTTTTTTTTTGTTTTTCATGTTCTTCTAACTCATAAGTATTTCTCTCCTGATTTATTTGGCACTCCTTTTTCAGTGCTGCCGAAGGAGTTCACCAGACACCTGGAGGAAGAGCAAACAACCCATGCCAAATTTAATGTATGGGCTACGGAGCGTTGTGGGAATGCCTTCCACAATTGCTTCACCTCAGGAAATCTTGTGAGGTCCCACATGTGGAACACCACAGGTCGGAGGGGACTCTCATGGGAAGAGCTAACTACGCCACCTCCTACTTGTGTAAATCTCAAGCGAACGGAGGCCAAAGATGGTAAATTGGCCTTACCTTCTAGGGCCAAAGCTCCCAGCAAAATGAAAGGGAAGAAGAAGAAAGCTGCAACAGACCCGGTCCAAGCTGCCACAGAGGGGACTGCTTCGGGGAACCAAAGGGGAATCGACGCTGCCTTGCTCAAGGTAGTAGAGGCTGAGACTGTTAAGGAGGCGGGAGAGTCACAAAACTCACCAAAGCCTCCCAAAAAGGACCGGAAAAGAAGAGCAAGCAGTGACAAAAAGGTTGCCTCAAAGAAGAATGTCAACTTAGGAGGAGAAATAATTCTTCGTCATTCGGAGCTACGACCTCCACCAGCCCATGTCGATCCCACTCTACAAGAGAAGATCCCAACAGGTCTGCATTTCGGAGAGGGTGCTGGGGAGGGATTTAAAGAGTGGATATTTTTGCCCTTAAAGACATTGATTTATACTTCAATGATTCTAAAAAAGATGATTTTGCAGGTCCCTTCCGCCGTTCGAGCTCTGCTAACATGGTGACCTTTAATGGTAAGTTTTTCTCCATTTCCGGAGAGCAAGATGTTCTAAGCTATTCTATTCTTGGTCACATCCAGCCGGTGCTTGACTTGGAGAGACAAGTGAAAAGCCAGACCATACTTATCAATTCCCTCACTACTGACAAGGAGTCTCTGTCAACCAATCTTCTCAATGCCAATCAGAGCATTGAAGAACTGAAGAAAGATATCGAAGCTTTGAAGAAGGACAAGGAAGATCTATCAACCAAGCTGGCCACTTTGGAGACTGCTAGTACTGAGCTCCAAACTAAGTACTCCGGTTTGGAAAATGACCTCTCAACATTATAGGAGGACTTGAAGACCAAAGATGGTGTTATCCAAACCCTGTCCGGTAAGAAGAATTCCTTAGAAGATATTGTGTCTAAGATGGCCAAGGAGAAAGAGGACTTGGTTAAGCAGCATGAACAAACTATTCAGGCCAGCATTGATAAATATACCAACAAAATGATAGATTCTCTTGAGAAAGGATACAATGAAGTTAGGTCTGACATGGTGCTGCTCTTCCGTGAAACCTTTCCGAAGAGGACCCTCTGTCCCCTATGGAAATATGTGGAATACGAAGACCTTCCTCATTATACCATGGCAACTAGTGACAAGTACAATGTTTCCAGTGGAATTGATTTCGCTACAGATGATAAGGAGGGAACCGGTGAGAGTTCAAGTGCTGAACTCAAAAGTCCCAAGAAAGGCGTTGGTGGTGAGACATCTGAAGGGAACAAGCCCTAAGGTTTAATTATATATATATATATATCTATATTTTTTTTTATCTTTTCTGAACAGTTAAAGTCCTTGGATGGCCAAGGCATATATTGTAATGTTATCCGGTCAGAGTCCGGATAAGTCCTTGAAATACTTAAAGTCCTTGGATGGCCAAGACATGTTTTGTTCTTCATATTAAGTTAAAGTCTGAATATGTTTATTTATCAAACCTTCTTTTATTTAATATTCTCTTTCCTTTAAATTTTACATGGCTAATGTTTAAGTAGCCTCTGTTATTTTAGAAGTATTAAAATGAGAGTGTTTAATTTCTCCGATGACATGTATTTAATGGTCATCACTCAACCAGGTTAATCCGATCTATCAAAGATCCAAAGTATTAAACCAAAGATTTGTAATTGAATTAAATTGTAGTTAAACCACACCGGATATTTTAAGAAGGCATCACATTTCATTGAATAAAAAAACCGGACACCTCATTAAAACCTCCCCGCGTCACTAGGGTAGGAAAGAGTATGCCCCATAATATTTACATTGATATCTAACAAGTGAATATTTACACAACTTTTATTACAAATATAACCTGAGATGTTCAATATTACATGGGTGCTTCAAAACCCTCCCTTATTTGTCCTAAAACCTATATGTTCCAGGCTTAAGCTTTCCGGAGACCTCATAGGGGCCTTCCCAGTTCAGAGCCAACTTATCGAACCACTTCTCCTTGGTGTGTAGAATAAATTTTCTCAAAACTTTATCTCCCGGTTGAAAATCTCTTCTCTTGACCTTGGAAGCAAACCTGCTCCTCATCAAACCTTGGTAGTGGGCTGTTCTCAAGTGAGCTTTAACCATTTTTTCTTCTATTAAGTCCAACTCATTCTTAATAGCTATCTCATTAGCCTGTTCGGAATAGTTATGGACCCTATATGATGGTAGGGTAGCTTCAATGAGGGTAATGGAATCCATCTCATACACCAAAGAAAAATAAGATTCTTGTGTAGCAGCCCGATGAGTAGTTCGGTATGCCCACAATACTTCTTGCAGATAGCTTGGCCACTTACCTGCTGCCTCCTCTAGGTTCTTTTTTAATCCGGAAATATGGTCCCGTTGGCAACTTCAACCTGTCCGTTTGGTTGTGGATGAAAAGGAGAATAAAGACAGTGATGAATGCCTCTAGAGGCAGAAAAACTCTTCATATCCTTATTATCAAACTGTGGCCCGTTATGTGTGGTAATCTTCTGAGAAATCCCAAATCTGCAACATATATTGGATAAGATGAATTTTATGACAGCTTTTGAAATGGTTCCTGCTAAATGAGCTGCCTCTATCCATTTTGAGAAGTAATCAATATCAACTATAATAGTCATGCACCCTCTGGATGCCATTGGCAGAGGCCTAACTAAATATAATCCCCAATGAGCAAAAGGTATTGGCTCAGAAATTGACTCCATAGGTACTGCTGACACATGAATTTCGTTGCTATACCTTTGACATGGATTACACTTCTTCACCATTTCTTTAGCATCTGCCATTATGGATGGCCAATAGTACCCAGCCAACAATACTCTCCGGGTTAGTGACATGTAGCCACAATGGGCTGAGCCTTCACCATCGTGTAGTTCAGATAGAAGAACTTAAGATTTTTCAACCCCAAAACAACGTAGGAGAAGTCTACTGAAAGATTTTGTATAGAGCACTTCCTTTATGATAAAAAAATCCACGAGCCATGTGTTTAATTTTTCTTGTTATAGCTTTATCCGGAGGCAAAACCCCATCAAAATTGTATTGAAGAAGGGGAAATCTCCAATCTCTAGGTTGAACTACTTGTATACTCAAGCTTTCCTCCTCTTTCTTGTTCTGGCTTGACTGTATGGATGGGAATTCTTGTACATGAATCCAAGGGTATGACTCAGAATATGTTATGGTTGCCAAGGAATCTGCCAGCATATTTTATGATCTAGGAATATGCTCATAACAAACACTTTTGAAATTAATTGCCACTTCTTTAAAGATGCGTAAGTATTTGATCAGCTGTTCCTTTTTTGCCTCAGATTGACCTTGAATATGGTGGATAAGAAGCTGTGAATCACTCATCAACCTAACTCTTTTAGCCCCACATAGGAAAGCTAACTTAAGACCAGCTATAGCTGCTTCATATTCAGACTCATTATTAAAGGCCTTGAACCCAAAGCATATAGCCTGGTACATTTTATCACCATACGAAGAGGTTAGGAAAATTCCAGCTCCATAACCCATTGTGATTGATCCACCATCAGTCAGGACTACCCATTCTTTTTTGGTTTTCCCTTCTGAAACTTGTTTAGAACTCCTATCCGGATGGAATTCTACCAGGAAATCAGCAACAAATTAAGCCTTGATAGCAGTTTGTGGGGCAAAATCAATGTCATAATCACCCAACTCTACTGACCACTTGGTTATTCTGCTTGATATGTCTGCTTTCTAAAGAACATTCTTCAATGGAAAATACGTTCGGACAATGATGTAATGAGATTGGAAATATGGCCTAATTTTTCTTGCAGCAATCACTAAGGTTAGTGCCAACTTTTCAAGCTTCAGGTACCTCTTCTCAGCATCTATCAGGCTTTTGCTGATGTAGTACACCGGACGAGGTTAACTATTCACCTCTCTTACCAACACTGCACTTATAACGCATTCTGACACACCCAAGTATACATACAGTGTTTCTCCTTGTATGGGCTTGAAAAAGGTTTTTGGTGAAGATAAGTGTTTTTTTATTTCATCAAAAGCTTGTCTGCATTGTGGAGACCAATTGAAGTCTTTAGCACTCTTCAAGGTTTTTAAAAACGGAGCACACTTATCTGAAGATCTTGAAATAAAACGATTCAAGGCAGCCAACCTTCCAGTAAGCCTATGGACTTCTTTAATATTCCAAGGAGGATCCATTTTTAATAGGGCATTCAACTGGTCTGGATCAGGCTGTATCCCTTTCTCACGTATCACATACCCCAAAAAAATTCCGGATCGAACCCCAAAGACACACTTTTCTGGATTCAGTTTCAAATTCACCATTGTTAGATTGGAAAAAGTTTCCCGAAGGTCAATTATATGCAAATCCTCACCTAAGCTTTTAACCATCATGTCATCTATGTACACCTCAATATTCCTGCCAATTTGATTAGAAAATGTTTTGTTTACTAGCCTCTGGTAAGTAGCCCCATCATTCTTCAACCCTAAAGGCATTACCTTATAACAATGGAGACCCATGTCCGTAACAAACGTAGTATGATCTTGGGCCTTCAGATCCAGCCAAATCTGGTTGTACCCAGAGAAGGAATTCATGAAGGACACCAACTTGTTGCCAGACGTTGAGTCCACCAACTGATCTATCCAGGGGACCGAATAAAGATCTTTTGGGCAAGCTCTATTGAGATCAGTAAAATCAATACACATACACTATTTCTTGTTCTATTTCTTGACCAACACTGGATTAACAGTCCATAAAAGAATACTGAGACTCCTTTATGTGCCCCCTCTTGGTAAGCCGGTCAACTTCTTGGACTATTACATCAATTTTATCTTTAGAGAAGGCCTTCATTTTCTGCACAACAGGTGCAACATCACTTCAAATCGATAGTTTGTGAGAGATAACACTTGCAGGCACTCCGGTCACATCACCATTGCACCAAGCACAAACATGTTGATTGTCTGACAAAAAGGACAACAATTTCTTTTTTAACTCTGGCACCATCTTGGAGCCAACCTTAATAGTTCTACCCTCTGCCAAGGGGTGGGTTTCAACTTCTTCCACCGGTATTATAACACTAGGGGCCTCTCTGGGGTCATCAATCTCACCCCCCCCTCAAAAGGCCCTAGTAATTGCTAATCTTCATTGATTCAAACTCCTTCCAAAGTTTTAGGAGCAAGTGCAGTTGCATATCACTCCCTTGCTATCTTCTGACTACTTCGGACAACACCCACATGTCCTCAAACCGCACACTTCAAACACTAATGGACTTTTGAGGCCACAACATGCATTCTAGAGAGCCAGGACCTCCCAAAGATTTCATTGTAACATGTAAGGCAATCTACCACAACGAATAACACTCTCACCAACTTTTTAAAAGGCCCCTTGCCCAACAACACCTCTTCCTCAAATTCCTAGATTACATCCGCAGAGCTCCCTGTGAAGCCCACAATGGTTCTGTTCAACCGTTGAATAATGGTCGGATTTTTCATCTGCTTGTAAAAACTTAACTAGAGGATGTTTGCCGAACTGCCTGTGTCTATCAGAATTCGTCTGATATCATTTCCCCCAATAGATACTCATATCACCACAACATCCTCAGGAGGCCCAGCGATATTTCTTAAATAATCCTCATCAAAGACTATAAATGGAAAAAGGGTTTGAGATTGATAAGAAGACATGCATCCTTCCAACTGAGTAGCCAAAGAGTGAACATGTCTCTTTCTTGATGAAGGAGTGGGCGCTGTCATGGTATCCTCTCCGAATATAGTGAGTGACTCAAAGAAACTAATGAGTCCGGACACCGTCTTAGATTGTTCTGTTATGACCCCTATTTTATTTCGGGTTGAATCATGATCCAGGTACTCCGAATCAATATCAAATCTTTCAAGGATCACCATTTCCCCTTCCGGAGAAGATGTTCCCACATTGTTCGTAGGCCTAGTTCGAGGAGCACTGTCAGGCATGTTTCCACCTCTTCTTTTGACTTAAGCCCCCAACTTGCCTCTTTCAATGATGTTCTGTACTTCCTGCTTCAGAGCAATGTAGTCTTGGGTGTTATGGCCAATATCATTGTAATATTTGTAAAAAAAAGTGTTTCAACTGTCTCTAGGAGACTGCAGTGCTGTTGGTTTCCGAAAATGGACTTTATCCTTGGTCTTGTCATAAATTTTGGCCATATTCTCTCTTAATTCTGCAAACCACTATGTCTTAGTTTGTTATGTTATGACCCCTATTTTATTCCGGGTTGGATCAGGATCCAGGTACTCCGAATCAACATCAAATGTTTCAAGGATCATCATTGCCCCTTCCAGAGCAGATGTTCCCGCATTGTTCGTAGGCCCAGTTCGAGGAGCATTGTCAGGCCTGTTTCCACCTCTTATTTGGCTTAAGCCCCCAACTTGCCTCTTTTAGTGATGTTCTGTACTTCCTGCTTCAGAGCAATGCAGTCTTGGGTGTTATGGCCAATATCATTGTGATATTGGCAAAAACAAGTGTTTCGACTGTCTCTGGGAGACTGCAGTGTTGCTGGTTTCCGAAAATGGACTTCATCCTTGGTCTTGTCATAAATTGTGGCCATATTCTCTTTTAATTCTGTAAACCACTCCGGTTGAACCCAAGGACCTCTTTTACTCCTTGACTGCTGACTCTGGGATTGATTTTGGTTGGATTGAGCCTGCTTAGCCCTGTTGGACCCTTGTCTGATCTCCTTAGCCTTGTACCCGGACTGGTATTGGTTTTGAGCTGCTGTGGTGGACCTCACTTGATGGTGCACCCTGGTTCTATTTTTTACATCCTCGTTAATCTGCTTTTCCACCTGATTTAACAAGCCACCCCAAATCATGGCCTTCTTCCTGGTCACCGAATCAGCCAGATTCCCAGGGTTCAGCCCTTGTCTCAAAGAAGCAATTGCCACCTGTTTGAAGCAATCTGCTAACCCGTTCTTGGTATTTATGAACCGACTTATATAGTCCTTTAAGGACTCATTCGGCTCTTGGGTACAATGGATGATAGTATCTCTATTTCCCTTCACCTCCTTACTTCCCACAAATTTCCTTCGGAAGGCAACCCAGAATGTATCAACGTTTCTGATACACCCCTGGGGTAAACTGTTGTACCACTTAAGAGCACTTCCCGTAAAATATTCGGAGAAGGATCTACACAGAAGTTTGTCATCATCATCAAAATTCATCATGAATTTCTTAAATTGCTCCAGATGATTGTCTAGATCCTTACTTCTATCATACTTCTCAATTTTGAAAATGTCAAACATTTTGGGTAGGTTTCCAGACAGTATTTTGGCAAACAATGTTTATTGTCTCCAATTCCTATTACGATTGAAGATTGTGAAAAGAAAAAGGATCGATCAGCAACTGATCTACATGCCTGTGACTATGGCTGTGAGATGACCCTTTGCCGAGATGTCTTTTAAGTCTCCCATGCCTATCTCTCTTTCTTGAATATTTTTAACTAGTTTTTCTTTCTTCTTGGACCTCTCTTCATCAATGTTTGATGACAAAGAATCCTCAAGCTCAGCCTCGTTCGAAGAGCTACTGGAGGACTCATAATCTAAACTTTCAACCGGCTTGGACAGGTGAGTCTTCTTAGAACTGGCATGAGTATTCGTTGAACTCAAATGAGTCTTTGCTGATGGATCATTCTCCCTAGGATTGTCAGTATGATGAATGGCTGACACTTTTAACTTCTCTTTTATACTTATATCTGCTTGTTTTATGGCCATTAACGCCTCTATTTCTGCTCTTAACTTGTCTCACTCTTCGATGGTGTATTCTTTGTTTTCCCCAACTACCTCCACCACAGGTGGTGGATTTGCTTGCTCGTTTGGATCCATCAGATCAGGTCTTTTCTACTGGTTTTGAATGTAAGATTCAGGACCCATGTGCTTACAAGTCAAGTTATGAAACCGGGTCAAGTTTAAAGACCCATTAATCTTTTAAGCTGATTAGCACATAGCTTAGTCAAAAGGTGTTTAGGTGTTTTTTACTTTTGTTATGTCCCGATAGTTCAGTGGTACGTTTATGTCCGAATTATCCACCTCTCTTACTAACACAACACTGACTGCATACTCCAATACAACTAAGTATATATAAAGTTTTCCCCCTTAATAGGTTTGAACAACGTCTTAGGCGAAGATAAATGCTTTTTTATCTCAAGAAAATCTTGATCACATTGTGGAGACCAATTGAAATCTTTGGCATTTCCTTAAGACTTGAAAGAACTGAGCACATTTTTTTGATGATCTTGAAATAAACCAATTTAGTGCAACTAATCGTCTGGTTAATCTTTGAAATTATTTAGTGCTCTGAGGAGGGTCCATAGCTAATAGAGCATTCAATTGATCTGTATCAGGTTGAATCCCTTTTTCACTTATGACAGAACCTAAGAACTTTCCAGATCAGACCCCAAAAACGTATTTCTCAGGGTTTAATTTTAAATTAACTACTTCTAAGTTAGAAAATGTTTCTTGAAGATCAGATATGCGCATATCTTCTTCGAGGCTCTTTACCATCATATCATCGATATATACTTCAATATTCCTACCAATTTGACTAGCAAAGGATTTTATTTACTAACCTTTGATAAGTGGCCCCATTATTTTTTAATCTGAATGGCATCATTTTGTAACAATGAAGTCCTCTATCTGTAATAAAAGTTGTGTGGTCTTGATCATTCGAATCTACTTGTATTTGATTGTAGCCTGAAAATGCATCCATAAAGGACAATAGCTTGTTCCTAGAGGTAGAGTCCACCAACTGATATATCCGAGGAACATGATAAGGATCTTCGGGGCACGCTTTATTAAGATCAGCATAGTCAATACATATACGTCACTTGCCATTATTTATCTTGACCAAAATAGGGTTGACAGTCCACAATGGGTACTGAGATACTTTGATGTGGCCATGTTGGTCAACCGATCAACTTCTTGGACAATCACATATGTTTTTTCTTTAGAGAAGGACCTTCTTCTTTGTATAACCGGTCCAGCATCACTTCGTACTGAAAACGTATGACAAATTACTTTAGTAGGCACTCTGGTGATATCATCATTGCACCTGTAAATACATGTAGATTATCCGATAAGAAAGACAGTAGCATTTGTTTCGAACTTGGTGCCAACTTAGTACTAACTTTAACACTTTTTCCCTTACCTAGGGAATGGATTTCAACTTCTTCTATAGGTATTATAACACTAGTATCCTCCCTTGGGTCATCAATTTCATTCTCATTGGTGGAAGGCTCCAATAGTTACTATTATTTGTTAAGTTTAATTGCCTCCAAAGAATTTGAGGCAAGAGCTGTTACATAGCATTCTAGCTACCTTCTGATTGTTTCGGACAACACCCACTTGTGCCCCCACGACATATTTTAAGCACCGATGGACAATAAAGGCTATAACATGAATCTTGGAAATCCAAGATGTCCCAAATATAGCATTATAAGATGTTGGGAAGTCAACCACAACAAAAAATACCTTTACTAGTCTTCCTAAACGACCCTCTGCCTAGTAATACCTCATCCCCAAATTCTCCGATAACGTCTACCGAAATCCTAGTGAACCCCATAATAGTTCTGATCGAACATTGAATAACTGATGGATTTTTTATCTGTTTATAGGTGTTCAAAAATAATATGTTTGCCAAACTGCCCGATCAATCAGTATTCGGCGTACATTATTTCCTCCTATTGAAGCTCCTATCACCACAACGTCTTCATGAGGCCCAAAAATATCCCTTAGGTCATCCTCATCAAAAAGTATGAAAAGAGATGGAGTTTGGTATAGATGTGTGGACATTTTCCCCTCCACTTGAGTAGCCAAGCTGCCGACATGCCTTTTTCTTGAAAAATTTGAAGGTGCAATCATAGTATCTCCTCCAAGTATGGTTAAAGACTCAAAATATTTAACCATATCGGAAACAGCTTGAGTCTTGTCTGGTGAGGTTTATTTTGTATTGAGGGTAATTTTGTCAAGTATTTTGGAAAGTTTAGAGATTATTAAATATTTTAGTGTGAAGTAGTGAGAGATTTGAGCTGCATGGTTGTATTAAATGTTCATTACTTTCATTAATGGAAGTGGTTGGGGTATTTATACCCTTAATTATGGACCCATGGGCTTTCGGGTCAAGTTTAAGGACCCATTTACTTATTAAGCTGATTAACACATAGCTTAGTCAGAAGGTGTTTAGTTGTTTCTTTACTTTTTTCCTGTCCGGATAGAGCAGTGGCAAGTTTATATCCAAATTTCCCTTTTTCGGAAATCTCAGTAGGTTGTGAATAAGTAATCCGGACTCATCAGTAGCTCTTTTTTTAGGCCTTGTCAAAAATATTTGGCAGGACTAAAAATTTTCTTATTCAGTGACAATTTTCTCCGACCCACTCATGTATTTAGCTTGAAGTTTGTCTGAACTGACTTTTCCTAGAATTCTAAGAGTCTTTCTTTGGATCGTGGGACATGTGTCACAATCTAACTCGACCTACCAGCCATTTCTTACCTAGATTGACGCTCCCACTAAACCTAAAAAATAACATATGCATTTAATTTTCCCCACGTTTGCGTCGTCTCTAATCATTGCAAAAACTTTCTAACTTCTCCTAGGTTTTAGTTACCTTTTTCTACTAATATATAAGTCATTTTTTCACTGTTCCATTACCTTCATCACTCAAAAACCTTCTACAGAGCTTTCCTCCCTTTCTTTCAAACTTGTTCTTGGATAGTTTTATGTTCACGACTAGAAACGCTCTTGTAAAGGCGATTGGTCAAACCTGTCTGAGTTAGAGAAACCAAGGAAAGTCGAAAGAGAGAAGCGTATCGCTGCTGGTCTCTCATTCTCCCCAAGCGAAAAGTTTGGTGAACCACCCTAAGAAACTGACCAAGGGTCGTCCTCCACTAGAAACCCAAAGCCTAAACAGTTATTCAAACGAAGCCTCTCACCAATTCCATCAGTTTCTTCTGTTCAAGAGTCCTAACCCTCCACCGCTCAGGAAAAATTAGTATCGAGTGTTAGAAAACCCTTTCCTTTCATAGCCATGGGCTCAGACATTGAAAAGTCTCCAGAATAATCAACTCCACGCCGGACAACTCGTTTGGCGAACGCCCAAGCAGTTACCTCACTGTCAAAACCCTCCAAACCGGAGGCCTCTAAAGCACATCCAAGGACAAACCCTCCGGATCAGAGGTAGCTATAAGAGTCTCACAAGATAAGCCCTTCGGATCAGAGGCATCCAAAGTAGCCTCTCAAGCGAAGTCCTCTGGAGCTCACCCTCAACCGGACATTAGGCGTTTGGAAACAGCTGAAGCTCATCCATCCGAAGAGCTTTTGATATCAGAAACTGTTCCCCTCCCATCAACAACTACTGAGAGACCTTCCACAGTGATGGAAGAAGTGACGGAGGACAGCATCGAAGAGGCCCCCTTCGAAACTGAATCCTAGGACAAACTGGGGATGTTGTCTCTGATAGGAAAGGAAAAGGCAAAGTAAAGGTTAGTGTGGCTCATCCGAATCTTCCGGAATGCTTGGAGGGCAAGGTAGGGCCTTGCTTTAAGAAAGTCGACGTTAAATATTTGTTGGCCATGCAAAACATAAATTATGTTTATACTCATACTGCCGAGCTGGGCCGGATCCGGACAAAGTGGGGGATCCCAGAGTCAGTGAAGGTGAGGATACCTGTCACTCTGGAGACTCCGATAGATTGAAAACTTATGAAGTGGTCATCTACACCGAACTGTTCAACTGGGGGCTCAGGTTCCCCTTAGACCCAGAGATTCTTAGGTACTTCCACCTGATAAAGCTTTTCCCAAGCCAATTAAGTCCAAATGCTTGGTACTTCCTCCTTGCTTGCATAATGGCATCAAGACTGTCCAAAATCCCTCTCCCTATGGAGAAATTTGCCGTTGTGGCAAGTCTATGCAAGAATCACCACATCCCATCCTACCACCATAACATAGGAAATAACTTTAAAGTGGTAGACAACTTACTGGAGTTAGAGAAGAATTGGAGAATTCAGTTTATATTAATCACTGGGTCATGGGAAAATGGGAGAAAGATCAAAGCCAAAACAAACCCTGGTATGCTAACTAGTATGTGGAAGAGTACTAAGTTGCCGAAGGAGTACACCGGATACTTGGAGGAGGGGCAAACTACATGTGCCAAACTGAATGCACGGGCTGTAAAGCGTTGGGGGAACGCCTTCCACAACTACTTTACCTCAGGCAATATGGTGAGATCCTATCTGTGGAATACCACAGGTCGAAGAGATCTTACATGGGAAGAATTGACTACACCCCCTCCTCATGGTGTCATCCTTAAAAGAACAGAAGAGAAAGATGGTAAGCTGGTCTTTCCTTCTAGAGCCAAGGCTCCTAGTAAGATGAAGGGAAAGAAAAAGAGAGCTGCAACAGAGGCAGTTCAGGCTGCTGCAGAAGGGACCGATTCGGGGAACCAAGGGGGGATCGATGCCGCCTTGCTCAAGGTGGTTGAAGATGAGACATTTAAGGAGGCAGGTGAACCACAAAATCCACCAAAGCCTCCCAAGAAGAATCGAAAAAGGGGAGCAAGCAGTGACGAAAGGGCTGCCAAGAAGAAAAAAGGTCACCTTAGGGGGAGAAATAACTGTTCGCGCTTCAGAGCTTCTTCCTCCACCAGATCCTGCCGACCCCACCTTGGTAGAGAAAATTCCAACAGATCTGCAACTCGGAGAGGGTACCAGAGGAGGGATTGACATCAGAGACCTTCAGGACATCGGTCTTTACTTCACCGACTCAAAGAATGATGACTTTGCTAGTACTTTCCGTCCTCCAGGCTCTTCCACCATGGTGACCTACAACAGTAAGTCTTTTCTATTTCTGAAGATCAAGATACGGTAGCCCATTATCTTTTAGGTCATATCTAACCAGTGCTTGATCTGGAGAGGCAAGTAAAAAACCAATCCACCCTTATCAACACCCTCAATACTGACAAGGAGTTTCTGTCAACCAATCTCCTCAATGCTAATCAGAGCATAGAAGAATTGAAGAAAGAGCTTGATAAATTGAGGAAGGACAAGGAAGATCTGTCGACCAAGTTGGCCACTTTGGAGAATGCTAATACTGAGCTTCAAACTAAGTGCTCTGGTTTGGAGAAAGATCTTTCAACCTTAAGGGAGGACATGAAGACCAAAGATGGTGCCATCCAGACCTTGTCCGGTGAGAAGACTTCCCTAGAAGATGTTGTGTCTAAGGTAACCAAAGAGAAAGAAGACTTAGAGAGAAGGAGCAGGAACAGAAAATTCAGGCCAGTATTGATAAATACACCAATGAGGTGATAGATTCCTTAGAAGAAAGGTATGCTGAGGTGAAGTCTGACATGGTGCTGCTTTTCCATGAAACGTTTCTGAAGAGGACGCTTGGACCCTTGTGGAAATATGTGGAGTATGAAGACATCCTGTTCCATACCATGGCATATGGTAATAAAAAGAACTACTCCAGTGGAATCGACTCTACCGCCGATGAAGAGGAAGGAACCAGTGAGAGTTCAAGCGTTGAACTCAGAAACCCTAAAAAAGGAGGTGATGCAGGAACATCCGAAGGGAATAAGCCCAGAGGTTTTTAATTATCTTTTGTGTTTTCTTAATTTTATGAACTACTAAAGTCCTTGGATAGCCAAAGCATTTTTGTAATTGTATCCGGTCTGAGTCCGGATAAGTCTTTCACAACACTTAAAGTCCTTGGATGGCCAAGGCATATTTTGCATTTTAGTAACGTTATCCGGTTCATACCCGGACAAGCTTATCTATCAAATTTTGCTTTGTTCCATGCTTGCTTCAATCTTAATGTCTAATGTATAAAGAACCCTAATTTATTTCAAAAATATTTAAGGTGAGAGTGTTTAATATCTCCGATGAGATGTATTTAATGGTCATCATTCAACCAGATTAATCTGATCTGTCAAAGATCCTCAGTATTAAATTGAAGACGTGAAAAGAAGTGTAATCAAACCACATCAATGTTTTAAGAAGGAATCATATTTTATTGAAAAAAAACCAGACACCTCATTAAAACCTCCCCGCGCCACCAGGGTAGGAAATAGTATGCCCCATAATATTTACATTGACTTTTAACAAGTAAATATTCACACAACTTTTATTCCAGATATAACCTGAGGTGTTCAATATTCCATGGGTGCTTCAAAATTCTTCCATCTTTGTTCTTAAACCTATATGTCCTAGGCTTAAGCATTTCGGAGACCTCATAAGGGCCTTCCAGTTCGGAGCCAACTTACCAAACTTCTTTTCCTTAGTATGCAAGAAAACTTTTCTTAAAACTTTATCTCATGGTTGAAAATCCCTTCTCTTGATCTTGGAAGCAAATCTGCTCCTCATCAATCCTTGATAGTGGGTTGTTCTAAGATGAGTTTTAACTCTTCTTTCTTCAATTAAGTCCAACTGACTCCTAATTTCCAACTCATTGGCTTGTTCAGAATAGTTGTGGACCCTGTATGATGGTAGGGTTGCTTCTATATGAGTAATCACATCCATCTCATACACCAAGGAAAAAGGAGATTCTTGAGTAGCAGCCCTAGGAGTAGTCCGGTATGCCCGCAATATTTCTTGCAAATAGCTTGGCCACTTCCATGCAGTCTCTTCTAAATTCTTTTTTTAAACCAGACATAATGATCCTATTTGCCACTTCAACTTGGCCATTTTCTTGTGGATGGAAATGAGAAGAGAAGCAATGCTGAATGCCCTTGGAGGCACAAAAACTCTCCATATCCTTGTTATCAAATTGTGGCTTGTTATCTGTGGTTATCTTTTGTGGAACCCCAAATCTGCAACAAATGTTAAACAAGATAAATTTTATAATAGCTTTTGAAGTGGTTCCTGCTAGGGGAGTTTCTTCTACCCATTTTGAGAAATAAATAATAGCTACAATAATAGTCATGCACCCTTCAGACGCCATTGGTAGAGGCCCAACTAAAATCAGTCCCCAACGAGCAAAAGGCACTGGCTCAGATATAAACTCCATAGGAATTACTGGGATATGAATTTCGTTACCATACATTTGGCATGGGTCACACTTTTTCACCAATTCCTTAGCATCTGCCATTATGGATGGCCAATAGTATCTGACCAATAAAACCCTACGGGTTAGAGCTCTGTAGCCACAGTGTGTTGATCCCTCTCCATCATGTAGTTCAGATAAAAACATTTGGACTCTTCAGCCCCCAAACAACGCAGGAGAGGTATGTTGAACGACTTTTTATAAAGAACCTCTCTTATTATCAAGAAACCACGAGCCCTGTGTTTCATTTTCCTTGCCATAGCTTTCTCCGGAGGTAAAATTCCATCAAAGATATATTAAAGAAGGGTAAATCTCCAATAGTTGGATTGAACTACTTGTACACTCAAGCTCTCCTCCTCTTCCTTGTTTCGATTTGATTGTATGGATATGAATTCTTGTACATGAATCCATGGGTAGGACTTAGAGTATGCTATCGTTGCTAAGGAGTCTGCCATCGTGTTTTCCAATCTAGGAATATGCTCATAGCAAACATTTTTGAAGTTGGTTGCTACTTCTTTAAGAACGAATAAGTATTTGATCAACTGCTCTTTCTTGGCTTCAGACTGACCTTGAGCATGGTGGATAAGAAGCTGAGAATCACTTATCAATCTAACTATTTTAGCCCCACATAGAAAAGCTAACTTAAGACCAGCTATCGCTGCTTCATATTCAGATTCATTGTTAGAGGCCCTGAAAGCAACACATATAGCCTGGTGTATTTTATCACCATATGGAGAGGTAAACAAATTCCATCCCCACAACCCATTGTGCTTGATGCACCATTTGTCCGGACAACCCACTCTTTTTTAGTCTTTTCCTCTGACGGTCGCTTAGAACTTCTGTTCAAATGAAACTCTATCAAGAAATTAGCAATAGATTGAGCTTTGATAGCAGTTCGTGGGAAAAAATCAATGTCATAATCACCCAACTCCACTGATCACTTGGTCATTCTGCTTGATATGTCTGCTTTCTAAAGAACATTCTTTAGTGGAAAAGATGTTCGGATAATGATGGAATGAGACTGAAAATACGACCTCATCTTTTTGGCAGCAATCACTAAGGCTAGTGCCAGCTTTTCAAGCTTTAGGTACCTCTTCTTAGCATCTATCAGACTCTCGCTAATTTAGTACACCAGAAGAGGATAATTGTCCACCTCTCTTACCAACACTACATTTCTAGCACATTCTGACACAACCAAGTATACATAAAGTGTTTCTCCTACAATAGGCTTAAAAAGGGTTTTGGGTGAAGACAAGTGATTCTTTATTTCATCAAAAGCCTGGCTGCATTGTGGAAACCAGTTGAAGTCTTTAGCAGCTTTCAAGGTCTGAAAGAATGGGGCACATTTGTCCGAAGACCTTGAAATGAAAAGATTTAAAGCAGCCAATCTTCCTGCCAACCTCTGTACTTCTTTAATATTTCAAGAGGGGTCCATTTTTAACAGGGCATCGAGCTGGTCTGGATCATGCTGTATCCATTTTTTAACTTATTACATAACCCAAAAACTTTCAGGACCGTACCCCAAATACACATTTTTCTGGATTCAACTTTAAATTAATCTTTGTCAAGTTGGCAAAAGTTTCTTGAAGATCAGTTAGGTGCAATTATTCTTCTAAGCTTTTAACCATCATATCATCGATATATACTTCCATATTTCTTCCAATCTGATGAGCAAATGCTTTGTTCACCAACCTCTGATAAGTAGCCCCAACATTTTTCAATCCAAAATGCATCACCTTGTAACAATGGAGACCCTTATCTGTAACAAAGCTAGTGTGATATTGGTCTTTCGGATCCACCTGTATCTGGTTATACCCAAAGAAAGCATCCATGAAAGACAATAACTTGTTTCCAGATGTAGATTCCACCAACTTATCTATCTGAGGGACCGGATAGAGATCTTTTGGGCAAGCTCTGTTGAGGTCAGTAAAATTGATACACATACGTCATTTCTCATTCTTTTTCTTAACTAACACTGGGTTGGCAGTCCATAAAGGATACTGAGACTCTTTTATGTGCCCCATCTTGGTAAGCCGGTCGACTTCTTGGACTATTACATCAGCTTTCTCCTTAGAGAAAGCTATCATTTTTTGCAACAGGTGCAACATCGCTCTGGATGGACAAGCAAAAAGAATAACAACATTACACCTTTTTGACCTGTTCTGTTATGACACCACCTTATTACGAGTTGGGTCAGGTTCCAAATACTCTGAATCCACATCAAATCTTTCATGGATCACCATTGCCCCCTCCGGAGCTGATGTTCCTGTGTTGTTCGTAGAGCCTGTTCGGGGAGCATTGTCAGGCCTGTTCCCACTTCTTATTTTGACGTAGGCACCCAACTTGCCTCTTTCGATGAGATTTTGCACCTCTTGCTTTAAAGCGATGCAGTCTTTGGTGTTATGTCCAATATCATGATGATACTAGCAAAAACAAGCATTACAACTTTCCCTAGGAGATTGAAGTGCTGCTGGCTTCCGGAAATGAACCTCATCTTTAGCCTCGTCATAAATGGTTGCCACATTTTCCTTTGACTCTGCAAACCACTCCGGTTGGACCCAAGGACCTCGTTTATTCCTGGACTACTGGCTCTGAGCTGGATTTAGGTGGGATTGAGTCTGTTTGGCCCTATTGGACCCCTGACCGGTTTCCGTGGCCTTATACCCGGACTGAATTTGGTTTGGAGCTGCTGGGGCAGACCTCAACTGTCTGTGTACCCTAGTCTTTTTAGTTTCATCCACGTTGATTTGCTTTCCCACCTGGTTTAACAAACCACCCTAGGTCATGGCCTTCTTCCTTGTCACTGAATCAACTAAATTTCTAGAGTTTAACCCTTGTATCAGAGAAGCTATTGCTACTTGCTCAAAGCAATCAGCTAACCCGTTCTTAGTATTTACGAACCGACTTATATAGTCTTTTAATGACTGATTTGGTTCTTGGCCACAATGGATGATAGTATCTCCATTGCCCTTAACCTTCTTACTCCCCACAAACTGCCTTCGGAAGGCAACCCAAAATGTGTCAAAGTTCTTGATACAACCCTGAGGCAAACTGTTGTACCATTTAAGAGCACTTCCCATAAAGGATTGGGAGAATGCCCTACATAGAAGTTTGTAATAGTCATCAAAATTAATCATGAATTTCTTGAACTGCTCCAGATGATTGTTTGGATCTTTACTCCCATCATACTTCTCCATTTTAGTACTGTCAAACCTCTTGGGGAGGTTTCCGGACAGGATCTTGGCAGACAATGGTGATTGTCTCCAATTCCTGCTGCGACTAAAAACTGCGTCTTCATTTGGTGTTGCAATACCTGGTTCATCATGGAAAGAAAAAGGATCAATCAGGAGTTGATCCACATGTCTGTGACTATGGTTGTGAGATGACCTTTTGCCCAAATTCCTTTTAAGTTGTCAGTGCCTAACTCTCTTTCTTGAATATTTCTTAACTAGATTTTGTTTCTTCCTGGACCTCCCCTCATCACTGCTTGATGACAAAGACTCCTCAAGCTCATCCTCGTTTGAAGAGCTACTTGAGGACTCAGAATATGAGTTTTCCACCGGCTTGGACCGGTGAGACTTCTTGGAACTGACATGGGTCTTTTTAGTACTTAAATGAGTCTTTGTTGATGGATCATTCTCCATTGGGTTGTTAGTATGGTGAATGGCTGACGTCTTTGACTTTTCCTTTAAACTCATCTCTACCCTTTTAATAGCTCTCAATGCCTCTATTTCAGCTCTCAACTTATCTCGTTCCTCGGTGGTGTATTCATTATTTTCCCTGACCACCTCCACCATAGGTGGTGGAATTGCTTGTTCGTTCGGATCCATCCTAACATGTCTTTTTTCTGGTTTTGAATGCTAGATTCAGGCACCTTCTCCTCCTATTGTGGTCGCTAATTTGGTGAGGTTTATTTTGTATTAAGGGTAATTTTTTCAAGTGTTTTGGAACGTTTAGATAGTATTAAATTTTTTAGTGTGAAGTAGTGAGAGATTTGAGTTGTCTGGTTGTATTAAATGTTCATTACCCTCGTTAATGAAAGTGGTTGGGGTATTTATACCCTTAATTATGGACCTATGGGATTTCCGGTCAAGTTATGGAACCGGGTCATGTTTAAGGACCCATTTACTTATTAAGCTGATTAGTACATAGCTTAGTCATAAGGTGTTTAATTGTTTCTTTAATTTTGTCCTTTCCGAATAGCTCAGTGGCAAATTTATGTCTGAATTGCCCTTGTCCAAAAATATCAGTAGGTTGTGATTAAGTTATCCGGACTCATCATTGTCCACTATCATCCCTACCTGATTCTGACTCGGATCTGGATCAGGATACTCAGAATCCACGTGAAATCTTTCAATAATCATCATAGCATCCTCTTGTGTAGATGTTCCAGGAACTACCGAAGGAGTAGTTGACACTGGATGGTGTATTATCTGGCCTAACCCCCCTTGTTTTTTAACATAGGCCCCCAAGTTTCCCATTTCTATGAAGTTTTGCACCTCTTGTTTGAATGCTATGCAATCATGGGTATCATGCCTAATGTTATTATGGTATTTACAGAAACGGGTACTCTGGTTTTCTCTTGGAGATTGTAATGTGAATGCCTTTCTAAAGTGTACATTATTTTTAGTTTTTTCATATACCGTAGCCACACTTTCTTCCAAATCAGAAAACCATTTGGGTTGAATCCAAGGTCCCTTTTTATTTCTCACTTGCTGGTTCTGGTTCTGGTTAGGTTGATTCTGCATGGGCCGATGAGATCCATGTCCAGTTTCCTTCGATCTGTAACCGGACCGGGTAGTTGTTTGAGGTGTTGATGTTGTAGTTGTGGATCTGATGTGGTGAAGTACTCTGGATTTCTTGGTTTCATTAACATTAATTTGTTTCCCGACTTGATTTAATAATCCTCCAAAAGTCTTTTTTTTTCCGGATCACAAAATCAGCCAAGTTACCCGTATTCAAGCCCTGTCTGAGAGAGGCAATTACAACTTTTTCGAAGCAATTAGCTAGCCCATTCTTTGTATTTACAAATCTGTTAGCGTGTTCTTTTAACGACTCGTTCGGTTCCTGAGCACAATGGATAATTGTATCACAATTACCTTTTAGCTTCTTGCTTCCAACAAATTGCCTTCGGAAAACAACCCAAAAAATATCAATTTTTTTTATAGATCCCCGAGGGAGACTATTATACCATTTGAGGGAATCCCCTTAAAGGTTTGAGAGAAAACCGTACACAACAGCTTGTCATCATCAACGAAGTTCATCATGAAGTTCTTAAATTGCCCAAGATGATTGTCCGGATCTTTACTCCCATCGTACTTTTCCATCTTGGAACAATCAAATCTTTTAGGAAGATGTCCGGAGAGTATTGTTTTAGGACAAAGGTGATTGTTTCCAATTTTGGCTACGAATAAACATGCTATCCTCATTTGGAGTAGCAAAAATACCAGGTTTAGATTGAAAAGCAAATGGGTCAGTCAGCAAACGATCAATATGTGCTGATCAGCTGAACCCTTCATGTTCCCCTGATACGTTTTTAGCCTGACATGTCTTATTTGGAATGCTTCTTGGTCAGCCTTATTTTCTTCTTCAATCGTTCTTCATCACTGCTAGATGAGACCAACTCTTCAAATTTTGCATCATTAGAGAAACTGCTAGAAAATTTTGACGTGGAACTCTCCATTCGTTTGGATTGATGCTTTTTCTTGGACTTGAGATGAGTCTTCAGAGACTGCTCATTTTCACCAGGATTATTAGTATGATGGAGTGCTGACGCACCAGATTTTTCTTTAACTTTTTTTCCGCTTGTTTTAATGCCCTCAACGCCTCAATTTCAGCCCTTAATTGATCATGCTCCTCAATAGTGTACTCATTATTTTCTTTCGTTCCTTCCAACTCTAGAAGTGAAGTATTCTGTGCATTCAGATCCATCCGAACTGGTTTTTTACTACTGGTTTTGAATTTGCAATGCAGGTACCGTCGCCTCCCATTGTGGTTGCCAATTTGGTGTGGATAATTTCTAATTGAAGGGTATTTTGGGAAAGAGTTTTAGGAATTTAGTATTTAGATTGAAATGAAGAGAGATGAAATAGGTGTGTATTAGCAGTAAATTTTATCACCCTTATAAATGAAAGTAGTTGGGGTATTTATACTTGTTTAATGACCTGTTGGCCTTTCGGGTCGGATATGGGCTTTTGTCAAGTTTAAAAGCCCATTGTATAAAATATAAAAGATTTGGTAATGTGAAAATAATGTGAAAAGATAAGAGTATAAAATTCATTATAAATATCTTGAGTAAAGACTTTAATTATTCTTCGGATGAACCATTGTATATGGGACATACATCATCATTGCATCGTATGCTGCAACGTTCATCAGCATCGACAATAATTTGTTGGCCATGTTGAATTGTTGTCGGACAACCTTCAATAACATAAGAGGTTAATCAGTTGATGAGTCAATGTCCCGGTATATTTGATTTAATTCATTAAATTAAGGATTGGTTAATGCTAAATTTGGCAGACAATTTCCAATCATCATCAAACCCTAATTTAAAATAAAAATCTAAAATGGTATCCACACAACCAACTTATTTTAAGAATTAAATACATAAACATACTTTCAAATGAATAACTCATTGTATACATGTTTTTCACATAAACCTTAAATTCATACCTTCATCAAATATATTAATTAATTAATTTCAATGGTATGGATTTTTAGAGGTAAAGAAATATATGTTTTGATTCAATTATAAATATACATATATTTATCCTAGGAATCATTTAAGGGTTAAGGATTTAATACCAATTGATAGAATTAATTGAATTACATCAATTAAGTCAATCGGACATGCGAAAAATATTGAAGCTTTAGTATGATTATCAACATTATACATTGAATAAACTGTATACTTACAGTTTTGCCTGTTATTATCCATAATCCTGCTTGAATACTTCTTTTGATTCTACTATAGTTGAATCATGCTTAAATTATATATAAGTCAACCCGGTTACCATACTTATAAGTCCACAATGCATTTTGACCTAGAGACCAAATACCAAATACCAAATTAATTATATATAATATAATCAACTTGATTACTTTTGTTATTAGACTATCTTATCATAATGGACAAATATATATTTAGCATATAAGTTCATAAATATTCCAATACTAATATCCTCTCAAATTCACGATACTATAACGCTAACGGAAGCTCGAAACGAGATATGTTTGTTCAACGATATGAATAAAAGACGGTACAAATGATAATATGATGCACAAATTTATAATATAAAAATAAAATTGTATTTACTTATATATTAAAATGTAATAAATAACTCACTTATGACATAGCTTCGTTATACGTAATCTGAATTACAAAACTTACTTTTAGCTAGTCTTAATAGTTTTATATTTAAGTTTAGTGTATTACGTAGTAGTTTCGAGAGAGATCGCATATTATTTTATTTTAATGAATGTCTGATTTTAGTGTACTACGTGGTTTTTAAAATAAAGATTGTGGATTTTATTTTATTTAAGTATATTACATTTTGGAAACAGAAGCACTAAATGGAAGTGTGTTTTTGTAAACATATTGCAATCTGCATAAAAGATGGAACAAATAGTCATATGATAGTGCAAAGCTATATGTGGTGGCAAGTGACATGAGAATCAGTCTCTATATGTTTTGTTGCCTCATAAAAAACCAATTTATTTACAATGTGAATAGGACTATGATTATCACAATGTAACGAAATAGGATGACAAAGACAAATACCCATTTTAGCGAGCAACCAGCTTAACCTAACAATTTCATAATTAGTGGTGGCCATGATATGATACTAAGCTTCTGTAGCGGTAGATTTGTGGTTCGTAAGACCACCATCCAATCCACATTAAAGTTAGCATGTAGCTCTTACAAAGACATGAAATAAAGCAATAGACTATGGAACTGAGTATCTCGAAGATACATGAGAATACAAAAAACGACGGTCCAATGAATTGTAGTAGGGACAGTGATAAACTGGCTAACCATATGAACAAAATGCATAATGTTTAAGCGAATCACAATAAGATATACCAAACTGTCTGCAAAAGTAGAATTAAATTTGAAATTCTCCAAAGTTGTCAGAAAGTGATAAAAACAAATATGTGCATTTTCAATAAGAATATTGCTTATATATATACATAGATTATAGTTAAACTTTATTATGACTATAATCAATACAATCAATCCCAGTACCTTTGTGCCTAAACTAGTGCAACTATTCACCTACCTTTATGTCTACAGTTATTTTACAATAAATATGACGTTGCTTTTGTACTCCCCTCAAGTTGGAGAGTGTAAATAAAGGACTCATAACTTGCTATACAAAAAAACAAATTGATTTTTCTCGAGTGCTTTAATAAATATGTTGGCAATTGTATCTTTATAGAAATATAACATGGACGAATTATCCCAGCCTGAAGTTTTTCTCAAATTATATGGCAATCAATCTAGTGTGTTTAGTACGCTCGTGAAAAAATGGATTAGCCGTAATATATAAATTTAATTGATTATCATAAGACAATAATGTCGGTTTATCAAAGTTGACCTTCAAATATTTAAGTATGTATCTAAACCAGTTTTCAAAATTGCTCTATACTCTGCTTCTGCAGATGATCGTGAAATATTAGTCTCTTTCTTTAACTTCCATGATATGAGTGATGAGCCAAGAAAAATATAGTAACCATACAACATCCACTCCAATATGAATCACAAAATTCACTAAGTGTCACATTGTTTTATGATGGAAAAAAGAGACCCGACTTGGAATTTCTTGACGTAACTGAGGACTTTTAACACTGCTTCATAGTGTCGTTTCCTAGGTTCTCCCATAAACTGACTCAGGGTACACACTGCATACACAATATCAGAATTGGTCACTGTCAAATATATTAACCTGCCAACTAGTCTCCGATATGTAGTCGAATCATGAAGTAGATCACCCTCTTTATCGGTTAATTATAAAATATATAATGCATATTATCTATAAGACATAAATATACATCATTTAGATTGAAAAAATTTAAAACCTAGAAAATATTTTAAATTGTCGAGATTTTTAATGTAAAAATATTGGAGTATATGATTTTTTTAGCAATTTGATTTCATATATGAGAATAATAGTGAACTTGGTACCCTTGGATTTAGTAAAAAAATGAGTAATCTGATTTTATTGTATGTAATATGTCGTTTTGACGGTAGTTGAAAAAGTGGGGAACCAATTTTTGGGTGCTTGTTTCAAACTGTAGATAGATTTGCAAAACCGACATACTAAATTTTCCCCTTGTTCGCGGAGACTAGAAGGTATAGACATATATACCTCCTAAATTTTCATGAAGAAAGGAATTATGCACATCAAGTTAATGAATATACCAATTTATGGAAGCTGTAATAATCAACAAATATCGAAGAGGTGTGAGTTTAGTAGTTGGAAAAAAGTCTCATAATAGTAAATACCTTCAACATGGTATTAAAGAAAATTTATGAATTCTCTTGATTATCACAATTCTCATTCTTACTAAAAGAACACAACAAATCACTATAACTGATGATTCTTACATGTCCCAATCGGAGATCCAAACCACCAACTGAAAAGGTTCTAGATCGGAGACCAAAACTATCAAATCTCTCACATCCCTTATAAATTCATATTTCAAACCGACCAGGTCATGTCTTGGTTCTCATAAAATTAAACGACGTCAATTATCAATCATGAAGGAAATCATTTATTTATGCCATCATTGTAAAAAAAAGATTGGTTTTTTCAACGCACCATCACAAGAGAATAAAACTCTTACTTTTTAGCAATGTAACCAATGTAATATCATGATAATTTATTGGCTGATTCATGTTGCCGAATCAAACATTTTTGAAGGAGTTATCTATGCCAACACATCATGCAAAGTATGGGTTGACTTGCGCGATCAATTCTCTCAGAAGAATGCTCCAGTCGTGCTTTAGATACAAAAATCAATTGCCACCATATCACAAGGCACAATAACAGTTGCTACATATTTTACCAAGATCAAGGCATTGTGGGATGAGCTCGAGACATATCATTCTCCATTGACCTGCAATCAACGACAAGCATATCTCGAACAAAGAGAGGAATATCATTTTATGCAATTTTTTTATGGGTTTACATGAATCTTATAAGGAGATAAAGTCCAATATATTGATGATGCCACCTTTTTTCAATGTCCGTCAAGCATAATATTTGATAATCCAAGAAGAGAAGCAACGACAAGTTTCCTTTGAGCTAATTGAAAACTTCTCAATAACAGTTGCAGTTCCGAGAAAATGAGAAAAATTATCGAGTAATTTTATGCAATTTTTCAAAATCCAATTTCAAGTATATGTTCAAACAATACGAGTGGATAATGGTAGTGAATATCTTCTTCTCTGTACTTTTTTTCAAAATAATGGCATTGAAATTTAAAACTTGTGTGTTTACACCCCACAACAAAACGGAGTTGTCAAACAAAAACATTGGCATATTTTAATGGTTGCTCGTTTTATCATATTTCAATCAAATGTACCACTTGAATTTTTGTGGGATTATTTTTTAACAGCCGTTTATCTAATCAACTGCATCTCTACTTTTTTACTATCAAATAAATCTCTATTCGGCGTCTTATATAATCGGTCCCCCTCACTCGAGCACTTGCGCCTTTTTTTATATGCATACTATGTAACTAATATTCATTCCAAACATAAATTTCATCCTCATACATCCATTTTTTTTGGATATTTACAAGGAAAAAAAGCTATAAAATTCTTGATGTACATACATATAAAGTTTCAAATAGCCGTGATGTCCACTTTAAGAAAAAACTATTTCCTTTCTATCTGCCTCAACCTTGGCATGACACCATGTTAAAAAGTGATAAAAAATCGTGTATATTCAACCAGAATATTTTATATATATATATATATATATATATATATATATATATGGATTATAGCTAGAGTTAATTACGACTATAATCCATACCATCTATCTTAATTACGACTATAATCCAGTGCAATAATTCATCTACCTTCGTACATACTGTTATTTTACAATAAATATAAAAATTCTCCAATTAAAAGAGTCTCATACATTGGTTTCAAAATAAATATTGAGTTTTGTTGTCCGTAGCTCAAACACACTAACAAATCAACCATATATTTTGATTATGAAAAAGTAAATCTTATAAAAGGAAATTTAACAGCAACTTGGATTATTACGTGTTTACAAAATGAGGATAGCAGACCTTTTATCTTACCAAATTATTGTCCAAAAGTGACCGAAACACCTACAGAATAGACCAATTTTGGATAATTTGAACTATTACACAAACACTAATAGATTGGAGAAAGTTTTGGTAAATATTTGCTGGTTCGAAAGAACTAGTGAGAGGTCGAAAGTCCACAATTTATCATCCTTATTTTATTGCACAAGTGAGAAGCCAAGCTGTCATTTGCTGGAAATTGGTACTTGCGCCTACTACCAATACTGCTGACTTGCTTCCCTTCCAATTTTAATCTTGATCTTATGAATTACCGTAAGTATACATCTCTGTGTTTTTTGTTTTGGCATTTTCAATGTAGCTCATATAAGGCTGCTTGTATAAAGTTAAGGTTATGTCTCACCGTTTTGCGTTTGCTAAAAGGAATGACAGACACGATCCACCACAAAAATACATTTAATTATAAAAGAATCCGATCCGTTCGATACAAAAATACATTTAACACAAAAATCTATTAAATGTAAGAAAAACATACTAAACCAAAAAACATGTAAATCCAAAATAGCCTCTTTTTCATAAAACTGAGTTAACAATTTATCATTAGGAATCATAGGACGTTTCAGTGAAGAGCTCTCTGGCTATGAAATACATTAATAAGAGAATTGTTGTAACACTTAATAGGAAGAACATGTCTTCCAATACTCGTCACTATATAACATCGAATCAATATAAGAAGGAAACCAATCTTCTGGCAAACCAAATGAAATCTTAAAAGTAATATTACAGCAAGAACGAGAAGAGTTTAAATCTCGTATTCTGCATAGTTTTAGACAATTCAGTTTAGATAAGCCGATAAATTAAAGACTACTTTCAAGAGTACGTTGGTCCACGCGGCTTTTGTCTACTTCGTCAAAATGGTCTTCTCGGACGTTGTCAGCCAACATTAGAGCAACCAACCAGAAGAGAGTTGAGTCAAGAGAAAGAAAAGCTCCACCACCAAGAACACCAGTCTTAGCAGTAGGGCAATCTGTTTTCAGATTGTGATGAACATTACGACTCATATTAAGTTGCCCTTCAATCGTAGGCCACAGCAGCAACGCTAATGCTACTCCGGACATTATGCTGAAACAAGATTGCAGACACAAATCTTATTAAGAGCATATGCGTGATGAGAAACTTTAATTTATCCCACATAAAGTATTTCAGTAACAGAATGCCATGTTTAGTGACTGATGAGTTTAAATTCATATAAAATACGCAGCCTCGCACGACAGAGGTCTGATTATGTTTAAGCTAGTTAGATGAATCATGGCATATTATGATACGAACCCAGCAAACAATGTCACTAAACCCACACCAAATCTGATACGAAACCCCAAGAAATATCATGAATCAAATGGACCTCGACCCGTTGCTTAGCAAAGCAAGAACCTTGGTATAAGGAAGTCGCCACAAATGGGACGGAAAACCATTTGATATCTCAAGTTAAAGGCCACTGATAAAATCCGATAAGCTCAGAAGTTGTTAAAAAACAACTATAGAGAAACATCTCATTTGTGGCGTCTTTCTTATACCAATAAGCAAAGGGTCGAGGTCCCATTCATTCCTGATATTTGTTGGGTTCCTTATCAGACTTGTGCAGGTTTAGTCTCATTGTTTGCTGGGTTCGTGTCACATTATCGAGCTACTGATGTTGGATGTACTTAAAATGAACAGTACAGTAAGTAATCTTACAAAGCAATGTTGACGAAGGTAGTGAAACTCTTGCTCCGGAACAAAACAGATTGGGGGACAGATTTGCCCTTATACGGATAAACCACCGAGAAATAGCCTGCAACAGTGCTAGCCAGAAGAAACACAACGGAGAGATAACCCAAGATAACAGAGGGATCAGACGGATATCTGCAGATAACAACACCTTTTCCGGTGATTGGAATTCCAGCAGCAGGCTATGCAAATTAAAACACACAATTATTTCAACACCGAAGCGACGGAGATACGAACACATGAAAGAAAAATAAGGGTTTGAGAAAAATAATAGTAGCAGCAGCCAAAGGGGTTACCTTCTTGTTTTCGGCCATTACTCCGAATATAAACGATATAAAACCCAAGGCCGATACAATCAAAGACGTCTGTTTCATGTTCAACGCCATCTTCCTAATCGATGTTCTACGATCTGTTAAACAGCAATCATTTTAATCCCTACTTGTTTGCATACATATATAGAAAACTTCTTCAAACTACCGATCAGCAATACTGGTTGTGTATTTTAAAAGTGAATTTTGCAATTGGAAAACCTAAAATGTAATCATTACCCAAAAAAAATAACAAGAACAAACTGTAATCAATCAAACAAAAACGATCAATATGGGAACCGGAAACACTAAGGAAATCGCTCATACCTGCTGGGGACGAGTCAAAGAAGAAAACTATCACGAAATTGAAGAAGATGACAACTGAAAAGATGATGTGCAAATTGAATATGAAATGTGAAAGAAATTGTTATTTTGTTAAGGAACTTGTGATGGTATCTGTATATGTAGCTGTCGAAGTAAATGCAGAAGACTCAAAAGTCTTTAGAATCTCCCACACTTATCTTTCCACAAAAGTCAATTAAAGCTAAGCCTTATTTTTTCTTCATTTTTTTTGGGTAACTTAACGTATTGAATAAATAAACAAAATAGAGGATACTAACCATGTGATTAGGCAAGTTGGATACCGTGGGTCCAGCCGAGTTTTGTCCGATTCGAACGGATCGAATTCGGATTAAAAAATTATAAACCGAATTGAATTTGTCCGATTTGTTTCGGTTTGAAAATTATAAAATTATAAAAATATATAAAATTTAATATTATATATATAATAACAATAATATATATATACAATAAATTAAAAAATATTAAAAATTAATGTTCACATGTCTGGTCGGATGAACCGACGGATACAAACGGACATGTTCGGGTTTGAAAATACAAACCCAGAAGCGGGTCGGACCAGGTTCAGACTCAAGTGTTCAAAAAATAGATTCGGACGAACCGATTCGAATTCAATCTGCGGACGGTCCATTGCCATCCTTACACGTACGTGATGGTTAAAAAGGTGCTCCAAATGTAAGTAGTTTTAATTTATATTGAAGTCTCATTTCAAGTTAGTCTAGTACATATACTTTCGGCCAAAAACTTTAAGGGCAAAGCTATTTTCTCCGTAACATTTTTTATTTCTTCCATAAATCCAAAAAAGTTCCATCTTGATATTTCTTCCATAAATGAAATACCAAGATTAACCTTTCCTTCACAGAACATCATAGATTCAAACGTTCAACTCCACTAATCTATTGTGTTATTGACCAAACATCACAGATTCAAACGTTCATTAACTAATCTATGTTGTTCTTGACCAAACACCATAGATTCAAACACCATAAATCCGCGTTCGAAACAACTTTTTTTTAGAGAAAATCTCGATTTCTGCAGTTTTTAACGACAAGCAACTGATTCCGAGACGGTATCTCGGAATCAGGTGTCTTTTTTTAAAAAATAAAAAACACATAATTCCGAGATGGCACCTCGGAATTAGATGCAATTTTTTTTTTAAAAAAGACACCTGATTCCGAGATGGCACCTCGGAATTAGGTGCAATTTTTTTTAAAACAAAACACCTAATTCCGAGATGGCATCTCAGAATCAGGTACCGTTTTCTTTAAATTTAAAGCACCTAATTCTGAGGTGCCATCTCGGAATCAGTTGCTTTTGAACAAAACAACAACGTTTTTAGAGAAAATCTCAATTTTTGCAGTTTTTAGCAATAAGCAACCGATTCTGAGATACCGTCTCGACCGATTGAGGCTGGTAAAATGTTTCCGAAAAGGAGTCATAATGATGAAAATGAGGCATAGTGATGAAATACAAACTGGTTTCCCTTTGACCGCACATCAGAGTTCGCATCACACGTCATGATTTGCGCGCCACCGTAACTATGATCATGTTAGAGGGAAAATTGTTGTCGCTGTTGAACCAAACGTTAAAAGTTTATTTTTGTCGGACAACGATACAGCTTCCGATGTTAATGAAGAGCCTAGGGTTTGGAATGAAACTGAAACACCACTATCACCGCCTCCGATTCCAACAGAAGCATCAAATAAGAACTCGAGCATCTCGATCGTTCTGACCGTCTGAAAAAATTATTTTTGACATAGAATAGTGTTGCACTATTTCCGGATTACATGTAGCACGAGGCTTACAACACTTTTCTCGAAAATATGAGTTTCAACACCCTATAATGCTAATTATTTATTTAATTTATTTTTTTATGATTAGATTATAATAATATGTCTTGTTTTGTGTTTTAAGTTGCAAACACGTATTAAGAGTCAGACAAAATATGGATTTTTACATCAATGAGACCTTCGTAAGGAGTAGGTGGTTGTTGAGATAATTGTATGAGGAACTTCATTCTGGCCTCTTATAAATCACTTGACCAAGTTTAGTTCAACACCCAAATGAGCGATGCTTTCCTCAAAAGTTGGCATCAGGAGACCAACACTTTCTAGTTCTCGATGGTGAGTCACGTACTTTAATTGAAGCTGAGTCCTAATTTGGTGGTTTGTAGATGGTATATACCTCGTTGTTGAGAGTTCCACGGATTCAAATCCAATAGGAGTTGGAAAGGCAGGATATTGTTGGATTTGGGCTAAAATGATTGAGGAGTATATTTTCAGCACCTTGATATTATGATGGTAATCTGAACCGTACTGATAATATGGTCAAAAAATCCGCACGTGCGTACTTGATGTATATGTTCGGCTGCACCATTTTCACAAATACCAGCCTGAAGAATGTATAAGTTGATTACATTGCTTCTTTGGAGAACTTAAATCATCTATATGGTAAGGCTTTACTTGCAAGTTGGCGTGTCTATACAGGGGTTACAAAGAGCATCCAAGACGTTGTTGAAGAGTCTGTCCGACTTTAAAGTCTTGTTAGATTGCTGGATATTTGATCATTTCATATATTTGAGTCTCTGGTCATCAATGGTTATAAGGCATTTATGCCAAAGCTTTTTAGTTGGTCGCCTAAAGACGTACTACAATGAGCTCTTTGTCAGTCTTGAGGCGAAAGACGTAAGTATTATTTTTTGGCTTTTTTATTTTCATAAATTTTCATGATAATTTCTTAGTTTATATGTTTTTGTTCGCACGTAATCTTTCAGCCGTATGAGGATATGAGAGACAGTTTTCTGGTGACGCCAATGGAGTTATATGACAATCCTATGTGGATTATGCATGTTACGGAAACGTATATACCTGATAGGGTGATGCGGCAGTTCGGTTGGGTGCATGAGAGGCCCTTCGATATTTTTATACCCGCACAAATCTGAAAAAAAGGTAACCACTGGTGCTATCCGGTTAATAGGTCACATTGAAATGATTGACAAACTCATGTTTTCTACGTTTACAGGTATATTCAGCCTCTTGTGCCAAACCGTAGGACATTTAAGGCTTAGTATGAAGTGTACGTTGTGAAGTTCGGTTGGTTTCATATCACTCCACTTGATTTAGGGGAAGGGAACTCGATAGAGGCGTTACGCACCATAAACTACCACTTGAGGATAATATCGAAGAACTTGTCCAATTTAGGAACCGAGTCCGTACGTCGCCATCCCATGTGTCCTCTTGATATTATTTCTATTGTACCTTGTTTGCATAATGTAGTGGTAGCACTCCTTAGTCGTTGTTCAATTTTTTACCAAATTTGATTTTAATTTTAAGTTAATTAAATTCATGTTTGCTTCATTTTTATGTTAGTTTGTTTAATTTATGTCGCTGATTGTCAACACGTGTTGGTTAATGTTGTATGCGTATTATTTTTTAAAATATATAATCTACATTTGGTGCCTATAAGCCACGCTTGTGGGGGTGAATAATACACCGTTGGTGCGACAAACAGCTGCCAACAAATAATTCACACATAGTTGAGGGGTGAACAATACACCGTTGGTGCAATAAAACGTTGTCGCTGCTAAAGTACTATACAGATGACTTATTACAACATTGGCGGTTCAAAATTACAGAATGTTCGGTGGAATAAAACACTGGGGGCTATAAATTAATTAGCTGATGGCGTAGAAACACGCTGGTGTATTAAATTGATACATCGACGGTGCTTCATCCTGCAACCAATATTAAAATCTCCCGTCACCAGTTTGACGTTCTATTTATTGGAATGTGTTAATAGTGTTGTGGCGTTACCACCATCGCATATAGTGTGTAAGTACTCGAAACAAAATAAATTGACGATTACGATAATATTAGACATAAATTAGTTCACATTGTTAAAAAGATTACATAATTCATGCGTAAAATCAGTTGACAAGGGTGCATTTACAGTGACTGATAATTCCATTCATGCTCAGACCTTTTTTTGAATGGATATTCCTCTTTTTTGCTAGTTTCATAAGAGTTTGAGTAATATTTTTTTACGCGATTGGCTTCCGCATAAGCTTACTTTTAAAGCTGTTGTACCACATTATCCAGCGTATCTTTTGTAATTAAGCTTTGAAATGTCATGTTAAAAACATCACGTACGTCACTTATGAGTTGATAAATGAGTGACGCAATAGGTATATTTGATACTGGTGTGGTTAATTTATGTTTGAGGGTAGTTGGGTAATTTGTTCAGAGTTTTGTGGAAGTTTTGTAGGTATTTAGTATTTTGAGTAGAGAGTAGAGGGAGAATTAAGCTGCCTAGTTGCAGTTAATTTTCATTACCCATAGTTAATGCAGGTGGTTGGGTATTTATACCCTTACATTTGGGATTTTTTGGGTCATGTTTAATGGACCCGGGTCATGTTTAAAGACCCATGAGTTCTAAGTAGGGGAGCAAGTAGCTTAGTCAAGAAGTGTTTAGGTTTTTTAGTACTTTTGTCATAGTTCGAACAGCTCAATGGGCTGAGTGTTCGAAGTGTCCTATCCGGTCCGGTGAGCTTGGTCTGATTTGTCCTTGTCCGGAGAGGAGGCAGAATTCGGACTCATCATGAGCCCCTTTTTTAGGTGTTTGTTCAAATACCTTTGTCAAAAACCTGAAAAACAGTCCGATGTTAGGGGTGGTTTTAATCCGGAGAAGTCTGTTTGTCTTATGGTTTTATCCGGACTGATAAAGCTTCATGAATCCAAACGGTTTTGTGCCAGATTTCATGGGACACGTGTCGCTTTCTGGTTGGTTGCTTCAGCCGTTTTTTCACCTTGAATTTCGAACCCACCTTCTTCGAAAATCAACCTCTTAATTAAAGGTGGTGACATCAGCGCCGTCTTTAATCATTACCAATCTTTTCGAATTTTCCTAGGAATCAAACTCCTTTCTCAGATTCACTATAAATTAAAACACTTTCTACTGTTTCACCATCACTCCTCATTTTTACTCTGCAACTTCTTAAAGCTTTTTCTCTCCAAAACAAACTTTTACCCAGATTGTTTATGTTTACAGCGAGGAACGCTCTGATCAAAGGTGGGTGGCTCAACCTTTCTGAATTAGAAAAGGAGCAAAAGGTCGAAAGGGAAAGACGCATTGCAGCAGGATTACCTGTTTCGCCCATTGACAAGCCAGTAACTTCAGCCACAGAATCAGATCAAGTTTCTTCTTCCTCAAAAGGCATCAAGCCGAAAAAGCTATTTCAAACTAATCTCCCCCCCCCCATTATCTCTGGTTCCTCGGTTCAGGAATCAGAACCTGTTGTTGAGCCAGGAGTAACAGTTACCAGCTTCAAAAAGCCCTCCCCCTTCTTAGCTATGGGGTCAGACACTGAAACCTCCCCTCAAAAGTTAGTCGACCGGAGAAAAGGCCGGTTGGTCAAGGGTCAGGCCTCTAAGAGCACTCCTTCAAAATCGGGTGCCAAAGACAGCATCACTGGGTCAGAAGTGCCCATCAGAGCTCCCAAGGACAGACTGTCTGGTCCGGAGGTTAGTAGCCCGGGTCTTCGAAGAGAAACCTCTACATCAGAGCCCCAGTCGGAGGACATAAGTCAAGGGAACACTGAAGCCCAGCAGTCCGGAGACCAGGCTGAGCCAGATCTGAACCCTCCCCTTGCTACTGCTACTGAAAACCCTTCATCTATTATGGAGGACTCTGTCGAAGAGGTTCCATTTGAGTCTGAGCCCTCTGGTCAGACCAGTAGTGCTGTTGTTGCCAAAAAAGACAAAGGCAAAGAAAAATTGTGCTTGAGGCATCCGGATCTTCCGGAGAGTCTCGAAGGAAGGGTGGGGCCTTGTTTTCACAAGGTTAATGTCAAGTACCTCATCGCCCTGCAAAAGATTAACTATGCATTCATCCACACAGCTGAGCTGGGCCGGATGCGTACGAAGTGGGGAATACCGGAGAACGTGAAGACCAGGATCCCTATACACCCAGAGACTCCCATGGACTGCAAATTAAGCGAAATTGTCATCTTCACGGAGCTATTCAATTGGGGGCTCAGATTTCCCTTGGACCCAGAAATTGTCAGATACTTCCATCTGATAAAGCTCTGTCCGAGCCAGCTGAGCCCCAATGCCTGGTACACCCTCATGGCCAGCATTATGGCTTCAAGGCTCTCCGGGATTCCTCTACCAATGGAGGAGTTTGCTGCTGTGGCCAGTCTCTGCAGAAACCACCACATCCCCTTCTACCATTTCAATATGGGGGATAACTTCAAAGCTGTGGATGACTTGCTAGAGTCGGAGAGGAATTGGAAGACCCAGTTCCTGTTTGTTAGTGGCGCTTGGGAGAATGGGAAGAAGATCAAGTCTGGAGTCAACCCAAGCCTTCTCACAAGCAGATGGAGGAGCGATCGTAAGTCTTCTACTTTACATTCTTGTTTTTTTTTTTATTTTTTAAAGTTAGTTTAAACTTATTGGTCTTACTTTTTCCTTAGCAGAACTGCCCAAGGACTTCATTGATCATTTGAAAACCGGGCAGACCACTTGCACCAAGATCAACGCTTGGGCCGCTGAGAAGTGGGGGAACCGGTTCCATGCTGCCTTCACAGGGGGTAACCTAGCAAGGTCTCACCTTTGGAACACCAGAGGTTGGAGAGACCTAACCTGGGAAAAGCTCACCACCCAGCCTCCTCCGGACGTAGTGCTCAAAAGAACGCATGACCCAGATGGGACACTCTACTTGTCAGGCCGGGCCAAGGCCCCGAGCAAGATGAAATGTAAACAGAAAGGCAAGAAGGCGGTGGGTGGAGCTAACCCTGCTGAGGTGGAGGAGGATGCTCCAATAAATCCGGAGGGGCCAATCCCCAGCCAAATTGATGCTGCTCTTTTGGAAGTGGTGGAGCAGGAGACTGAAAGGGAAGAAGTGCACTCCCCAAAACCTCCAAGGGCTTCCAAAATAAATCGTAAACGGGGAGGTGAAAGCAAAGACAGGGAGGCCAAGAAGAAAAAGACCTCTAAGGGTGACGAGCTTTCTCTCCGGGCTCCGGAGCCTCCTTCCCAAGCTGATCCCACTGACCCAACACAAGCGGAGGAGATACATGGTGACTTCCAAACCGATGAGGTCGAAGGAGGAGATCTTAACATTGATGGGGTAGACATCACTGGTCTTGGTGGGCTTGGTGAGTACTTCATCAATCTTTCCAGAGACGACTTTACTGGGACTTACCTCCCTCTGAGCACCTCAAACACAGTCACTTTCAATGGTAAGACCTTTATCGTTTCAAGTGAAAGGGATGTCATAGCCCACTCTTTATTAAGCAATGTTCAGCCTGTACTTGCGTTGGAGAAACAAGTTCGAAATCAGGCAGACATTATCAAAGATCTTAAGTCTGACAAAGAGAGGCTGTCCGACGACCTTCTTACTGCCACTTCGAACGCTGCCATTCTAAAGGAAGAAAACGAAGAGTTGAAGAGGAACCAAGAAGCGAGTACCACAAAAGTCACCACACTAGAGAACACTATCACAGAGCTCCGGGAGAAGCTGTCCGGACTGGAGAAATATCTTGCCATCTCAAAAGGGGAGACCAAGGCCAAAGACCAAATCATCACCAACTTAACCAATGACAAAATTCCAGTTGAGAATACAGTGTCCAAAGATGCCGAGGAGAAAGCTAGTTTGCTAAGGGAGCAGGAGGCCAAAATCCAAGCCAAGATCGATGTTTATGCCAACAATGTGATCGACACTCAAGAGCAAATGTATGCCAAGGTAAGATCAGACATGGTCTTGCTCTTCCATGAAAAATTTCCGAAGAGGAACCTAGGGGATTTATGGCTTCATGTAGAGGTTGAAGACCTCCCATATCACACAAGGGCCGAAGGCGACCAGATTGGCTTCTCTAGTGCATCTTCATCCGATAATGAAGAAAACATCGGGGAGAGCCCAAACGAAGAGGAAGATGATCCTAAGGGGAAGAAGAAGGTAGATGAATCTGAGCCATCTTCAAAGGTTCAGCCTTAATTTACGAATTACTTTTTATTTTTCATGTTATCTGAACCAAAGTCCTTGGAAGGCCAAGGCATTCTTTTTGTAAGTGTGTCCGGTATCTGACCGGATGGATCCTTTACTCTGTTTTGACAATGTGAAAGTCCTTGGAAGACCAAGGCACTTAAGTTATTTGTAATGAATATCTTTGTTTTGCACAATTCTCACCTTCTTTCATAGTCTGTTCCAATTTTAATGGCTAGTGTTTAAATATCCCTTAATTATTTCATAGTGAGGTGTTTAAATTCTCCGATGACGAATGTTTAAGTGGTCATCACTCTTTTATTTTAGTCTGGATGGTGTGACAAAAGACAAAGTAAGAACACTTCGAAATTTCTTTAAGAAGGTATCAAAATTTATTAAAAACCCGGACACCTCATTAAAACCTCCCCGCGCCACCAGGGTAGGAAAGAGTATGCCCCCAAATATTTACATGGATGTTTAAACAAGTAAATATTTACATAGATGTTACTCCAAGTACATCCGGAGATGTTCGATATTCCAAGGGTGGGTCAGGACTCTTCCATCCTTGTCTTCCAGCCAATATGTTCCAGGTTTGAGCCTTTCAATAACCACATAAGGTCCTTCCCAAGTTAGGGCCAATTTTCCGAGCAGCTTTTCTTTGGTGTGTAAGAAGACTTTCCTCAATACTTTGTCCCCCGGCTGGAAATCTCTTCTTTTAACTTTAGAAGCAAATCTGCTCCTCATCAAACCCTGATAGTGTGCGACTCTAAGGTGAGCTTTAACTCGTCTTTCTTCCACTAGATCCAGTTGACCTCTGATTGCCACTTCGTTAGCACATTCGGAGAAGTGGTGAACAAAAAATGATGGAAGAGTTGCTTCTATGGGAGCTACTGCATATATCCCATAGACCAAAGCAAAGGGTGACTCCTGAGTTGCAGCCCCAGGTGTCGTCCGGTAGGCCCACAAGACCTCTTGTAAATAACTAGGCCACTTCCCAGCGGCCCCTTCCAAATTCTTCTTTAAACCGGACATAATAGTTCTGTTAGCCACTTCAACCTGGCCATTTGCTTGTGGGTGGAAAGGTGAAGAGAAACAATGTTGTATACCCCTTGAGGCACATAAACTCTCCATTTCCCTATTGTCGAACTGTGGCCCATTGTCTGTTGTTATCTTTCGTGGGACACCAAATCTGCAACAGATGTTGGATAGAATGAATTTTATGACAGCTTTTGATGTTGTTCCTGCTAGAGGGGCTGCTTCAATCCACTTCGAGAAGTAGTCTATAGCAACAATTATAGTTCTGCGCCCTCCGGATGCCATAGGGAGAGGTCCCACTAAATCCAACCCCCATCGAGCAAAAGGTATAGGCTCAGAAATTGATTCTAAAGGAATAGCTGGGATATGAATTTCATTGATGTACCTTTGGCATGGGTCACATCTTCTTACCAGCTCCTTAGCATCTTTCATGATAGATGACCAATAGTAGCCGGCCAGTAAAACTTTCCCCGTTAATGCCCTGAATCCACAATGAGCTGATCCCTCACCATCATGCAATTCAGAGAGGACTACCTGAGACTCATCATCCCCCAAACAACGCATAAGAGGTTTACTGTAAGACTTTTTATATAGAATGTCTCTCAGTATGATAAAACCACGAGCCTTGTGCTTCAATTTTCTTGCTAGTGATTTATCCGGAGGCACGACGCCGTCGGAGAGGTATTGCAGGAGAGGAAATCTCCAATCCTGAGGTTGTTTCATTTGTACTTCAAAAATTTCTTCTTCTTTACTCATATTAAGTTGAATGGAGGGGCTCTCCATGACATGGATCCATGGATACGACTCCGTGTATGCTATGGTTGCCAATGAATCTGCCAACTTATTTTCTGTCCGGATCGGGCTGTATCCCATGCTCACTTATAATATAGCCTAGAAACTTCCCGGATTGTACTCCGAACACACATTTTTCTGGATTTAACTTCAAATTCACTTTCATCAGATTGGTAAAAGTTTCTTGCAGGTCAGCCAAGTGCAATTGCTCATCCACACTCTTCACCATCATGTCATCGATGTATACTTCCATATTCCTTCCAATCTTATCAGCAAAGACTTTATTTACCAATCTCTGATAAGTAGCCCCAACATTTTTCAACCCAAATGGCATTACCTTATAGCAATGAAGACCTCTGTTAGTGACAAATGTTGTATGCTCCTGATCCTTTGGATCTACTTGGATCTGATTGTATCCGGAGAAAGCATCCATAAAGGATAGTATTTTGTTCCCAGATGTGGAGTCTACTAGTTGGTCAATTCGGGGAACTGGATACAAATCTTTTGGGCAAGCTCTATTGAGATCTGTAAAGTCAATGCACATGCGCCACTTGCCATTTTTCTTTTTTACCAAGACCGGATTGGCAGTCCATAAAGGATATTGAGACTCCTTGATATGCCCCATCTTTGTGAGCCTGTCAACCTCTTGTACAATAACATCAACCTTTTCTTTGGAAAAAGCTCTTCTCTTTTGAACTACTGGTGCTATATCTTTCCGGACAGATAAGTGATGTGATATCACATCTGCTGGGACCCCAGTAACATCAGCATTGCACCAAGCAAAAACGTGCTGATGACTTTTCAAAAACTTTAGCATCTCATTTTTCAGACCAGGTGGCATTTTAGACCCTATCTTGACGCTTTTTCCTTCTTCTAAACAATGTGTCTCTACCTCTTCGACCGGTATTAACACTCCAGGGGTCTCTCTGGGGTCATCAACTTCACCCTCACCCCCAGAAATCCCCTCAAACTGCTATTGCTCGTTGATACGAACTGCCCCCAACGTCCGGGGAGCCAGGGCTGTAGCATAACATTCTCTTGCAATCTTTTGACTACTCCGGACAACTCCCACCTGTCCCTGAACAGCATATTTCAAACATTGGTGGACTGTCGAAGCCACTGCATGCATCCTAGAGAGCCAAGACCTCCCTAAAATACCATTATAGCTAGTGGGATAATCCACCACAATAAAAAGTATCCTGACCATCTTCTTGAACGGGCCCTTCCCCAACAGAACTTCTTCTTCGAACTCTCCGATCACATCTGCCGAGCTGCCAGTAAAGCCCACAATTGATCTGTCCGAACTCTGAATTACAGCTGGATTTTTCATTCTCTTGTATGTGGTTAAGAAAAGGATATTGGCCGAGCTTCGAGTATACACCAGAATTCGTCTTATGTCATTGCCCCCAATCGATGCTCCTATGACAACATCATCTTCAAGAGGGCCGGCTATATCTCTCAAATCATCTTCATCAAAAACAATGAAGGGGAAAGGAACTTGCGACTGATAGGAAGTCATGCCTCCCTCTAGCTGGGTGGCCAAAGTATGAACGTGCCTCTTCCTCGAAGAAGCAGTAGGAGCTGTCATAGTATCCCCTCCGAAAATTGTAAGGGACTCAAAAAACTTAATGAGGCCGGAGACCGTTCTAGAACACTCCTCAATTGCACCCACTCTATTTCGAGTTGGATCAGGATCCAAGTATTCAGATTCCACGTCAAACCTCTCGATTATAACCATGGCTCCCTCCGGAGCAGCATTGCTCGGACCAACCCGGTGAGTATTGCCAGGCCTATTACCTCCTCTTCTTTTGACATAAGCCCCCAGCTTTCCCCTTTCGATCAAGTTCTGAACCTCTTGTTTCAAAGCTATACAATCATCGATGGTATGGCCAATATCATTGTGATATTGGCAAAAAGAGTTATTGCGATGCTCTCTAGGAGATTGCAGTGTGGGTGGTCTTCTATAGTGTACCTCTTCCTTTGTTTTATCATAAATGGTGGCCACACTTTCTTTCAATTCTGCGAACCATTCCGGTTGGACCCATGCCCTCTCTTGTTTCTGGATTGCTGACTCTGAGCAGGAGCAGCTGGCTGAGACTGAGCTTTGGCCCTACCATGCCCCTGTCTGGTCTCCTTTGCCTTGTTCCCGGACTGATTCTGGTTGGGATTCGGTGCCACCGGGGTAAACCTCACCTGCCTGTGCACCCTGGTTTTCTTCGTTTCATCAACGTTAATCTGTTTTCCAACCTGATTCAGCAACCCTCCCCAGGTCATGTCCTTCTTCCTGGTTACTGAATCATCCAAATTGCCAGGGTTCAAACCCTGCCTCAGAGAAGCTATTGCTACTTGTTCAAAGCAATCAGCTAATCCATTTTTGGTGTTCACAAATCGACTTATGTACTCCTTCAAAGATTCATTTGGTTCTTGGGCACAATGGATTATTGTGTCTCCATTGCCCTTTAGCTCTTTACTCCCTACGAACTGTCTTCGAAATGCCACCCAAAAAGTATCGAAATTCTTGATACAACCCTGTGGTAGGCTATTATACCATTTTAGAGCACTCCCCGTAAATGATTGGGAGAATGCCCTGCAAAGTAGCTTATCATCATCGTCAAAGTTCATCATGAAGTTTTTAAATTGTTCCAAAAGGTTGTCCGGATCAGTACTGCCATCGTACTTTTCCATTTTGGTGCTGTCAAACCTCTTAGGGAGGTTTCCGGACAGAATTTTGGAAGATAATGGAGATTGCCTCCAATTTCTGCCACGACTGAACATAGTATCCTCATTGGGAGTTGCAAAGATACCTGGTTCATCGTGAAAAGCGAAAGGATCCATCAGCATCCGGTCCACATGCCTCCGGCTATGAGATGACCCTTTACCAATATTCTTATTCATCTTTCCATGTCTATCCCTTTTCCTTAAGTACTTTTTTATCTAGTTTTTCTTTTTTTTAGTTCGACCCTCATCACTGCTAGAGGATAAGGATTCTTCAACTCCCTCATCATCTGAAGAGCTATCAGAAGATTCTGAGCTTGAGTCAGAACTCTCCACTGGCTTAGACCGGTGAGACTTTTTGGAGCTGGCATGAGTCTTTTTGGTACTCACATGAGTCTTTGAAGGCTCATGCTCTCTGGGGTTATCGGTATGATGAGCAACCGACGCTTTTGACTTTTCTTTCATGCCCATCTTAGCCTTTTCTGCCCTCAGAGCTTCTATTTCACCTTTTAACCTATCGCGCTCTTCGATAGTGTACTCATCGTTTTCACCCACCACTTCGAGCAAAGCTGGTGGTACTTCCGGGACGTCCGGATTCATTCGGAGTGACTTTTCTTGCTGGTTTCAAATGCTTGATTCAGGCACCTTCTTTTCCCGCTGTGGTCGCCAATTTGGTGTGGTTAATTTATGCTTGAGGGTAGTTGGGTAATTTGTTCAGAGTTTTGTGGAAGTTGTGTAGGTATTTAGTATTTTGAGTAGAGAATAGAGGGATAATTAAGCTGCCTAGTTGTAGTTAATTTTCATTACCCTTAGTTAATGCAGGTGGTTGGGTATTTATACCCTTACATTTGGGCTTTTTTAGGTCATGTTTAATGGACCCGGGTCATGTTTAAAGACCCATGATTTCTAAGTAGGGGAGCAAGTAGCTTAGTCAAGAAGTGTTTAGGTTTTAGTAATTTTGTCATAGTTCGAACAGCTCAATGGGCTGAGTGTTCGAAGTGTCCTGTCCGGTCCGGTGAGCTTGATCTGATTTGTCCTTGTCCGGAGAGGAGGCAGAATTCAGACTCATCAGATACCGTTTTTAAACAATGTAACTTGGCGACGACCTCTTCACGTCTAGGTGATCTATGCATCATACAACCAGAATACATCGTTTCTTATCCATGCATGAAGTACATTATGCATAACAATTCGTCGACAAAACTAGGTGTTTCTTCTGATATTGTATGTTTCATGAAATCAACTGCTTTAAGAAGAACCACATATTCGTGCACATTCTGATTCGCATTACCCATGTCTATGAGTTTTCAAGGTTATGGGATTACATGAATGAAGTGCATATTTATTGATATCTTCGGTGTGGATAATATAATCGTAATAAGCGTATCAAAATTAGACACGTGTAAATTATGAATAGCGTAATCCCTTTAAATAATATGCTTGGGAGATCTAGTGCTCATTCTGAGGTATGTTAGGATAGCCTAATCAAAAGAGGCCTATTAAAATTGGACACATGTACATTAGAGAAATAGTTAGTATAAAAACAGGTCATATAGGTTGTTTGACTAACCACCGTCGTTATAGTTACAATATACTAACGGTGAGAGAACCTAACACCGCAGGCATTGTAGCATCAGTGGTGGTCCCTCACTGCCAGTGTGACACCTTAGAACTGTCAGGTTTGTAGTGTTTGCGTTGTTGGAGACTTCCACCGCTAGTGTTATTCCAGGAAAACTAGATATTTGAAAACCTATACTGAAACTCCATTGACGCAAATCTAGTTTCAAACAACATGACAATTCATTTGAAGTTCTAATTTCGTCATGGTCATGGGTTTCTTCAACTTCTCTATTGATTTGTTTTTTGTTTGTTAATTTTCAATCCAACAGTTTTTCTAAAACAAATATGGTGGAAAAATTCAAAAAACATTTTTAAGATTTTGTTAAAAAAAATTGGATTTAGTATATGAATTGGATGCTTGGTTTCTTAATTTTGTGTTTGAGTCATGCAGAGCTAAGTACACCCAATAGCAAAGAAAGTAAAAAAAATGTTTTTGGTGAAAAAGGTAAAATGGTAAAGACTCAAAAACAAAATATTCATTTTTCTTAACCACTTATAGTATTTGATGGAATGCTTTAGTCAATCCATAATAACCATTCAAGTGTTTTTTTAATATTTACTTTTAGATCTATGTCAAAATTGATAAATAAAGTATATAATTTAATTGTTTATATTTATTAAGGTAATTCTATTTTAAATATGTTTAAATTAAAACATGAAATATCATGGGTAAAAGTCTAAAACTTAATTATCATATGATTCATTTAAACAAGAATGATCCCAAACCCAGTCCAACGTAGCCTCATGTCCAAGTTCCTGATTAACCATGGTCGGACACCGTAGCACAACCAAAAGCTTGGCCGCAAATACAAACTAACGTACCCACTGAGTAAGTCTATCATCAAAGGTACAATTTAAAAATACCTACTCTGATTTCAAATATTCTAGTGGAGGACTTACCTTTAAATTTTAATCAATATAAATTAAATAAATGTAAGATAGATCAGGAGATCCATATCATCACATTAAGAAATTCATAAATGATATGTTTAGCTTAATAGTGATGAATGAATGTTTTGTCGAGCTTTCTCTATGGCATTTAGAGAAATGTATTGACTTGGTTTAAACATCTGCCCTTGAGGACCATCTGAAGTTTCAAACACGTTAGACTTTATTCAAATATAATCTCACTAAAATCAAGGTAATCATGGGTCATGGTGATTACATTATGCATTGCAAGCAAGATCCGAATAAGAAATTAAGAGACTACAACCGAAGCTTTGTCCAAACAAATAACGTCCTTAAGAACCGTCATGAAGACATAACATGTTTTTCATATTATGAGGGTATCTTATCAGGTCTCTGAACTGAGGACATAATTTTTAAAAATGATTTAACTTGTGATTATATGTTAGTTCAAGTTAAATCATATATTAAGGTAGATGTGACTATGCATTTAAGGTTTATGCTGAACTGCAACCAACCCACCCTTATAACCCAATTCGTATCTCAAGTAATATCCCTTATTAGACACATACTTTAGTTCAAAAATTACAAATATCTTAACCATCCGTCTAGTTGAATCAAATCTTTCTAGCTTCTAAGCCAAATATTTATGGGTCTGAGCTAAAGCGCTCTATAGGTCGAGGCCAAAGTAGCAAAAAAACAAGTAGAGTTAGAATAGAAATTTCACCGAGTTGACCAAAACTGTACTTGTGATCTATGAAACTTCTAAGAACTTTGTAAGATTCCAAAAGTATTTTCTTATTGTCAAACCCCAATATGAGAGTAAGTTCCATAATGATGTTGGTAATTGTACAAAAGATTGTAAACAACTTAAAGAATAAATCCATAGCTTTATTAATGATTGGAAGTTAATCAAGTTTGTAAATGGCGAGCGGGCTCAAGCTAAAAAGAGGACGATATATAGCCAAAGAAGGCTTATCAAAGGTCAAAGGCTTTACGACTAGAATCATTGGTGGTTGATCCAAAGAAATAAAATACTTAAGTAGCATAAACTTGATGATTACCTCAATCTAAAACTCAATTCGAAGGTCATTGCCATAATCAATATATAAAAATCTTTGTTTGGTATCACCAAGTCTTTACGAAAGAGACAATCACTCATATTCGGCTCCAAAGTTTCTCAAGCTTACAAAATGATGCATCGATCTTCAGTGTTTCTCTCAGGGTTTTCTCTAAAGAAATTTCCTAACACTCAGTAATATTCATAGTACCTCATCCCTTAAACTCAAGATCAAAGCATTATAGGTCTTAGGACAACATTTTGGCATCAACCTCTTTTGTAACTCTCTCATACATAAGAGCAGACAATTCTTTTTGTACTAGGAATGCTATGATTTTGATTCTCTAGAGATTGAAATCATTTTGTTTAGTGAATTTATCAATGTCAAACTTTATAAAATTCATATTTATAATTTTTGATAAGGTATAACACTACCATTAACGTATACTCCTCAGCCAGACCGAGGTACCTTCGACAATAATTAAAGGATACTATAACAAATGAAGTCGAAGTCGAAGGCGTTATGAGAAGTGGAACCATGGGACGACAGAACGAGGTAGCCTCATCAAAACAAGAAAAGGACAAATAAAAGGATCAAATGAGCTAGGTGTTGACCGAGGACAACCATAACCATCATCCCGCGTTATAGCATACTGGTATCCCAGTTAGCATCGTAAATGAACCCGCGTGAAGATTGTATGGTACATCGGCTAGAGTCGAGTAGTGGCCCAAAATATTAAGGCCACTAAGAGCAATATTCATGACGAGAAAACCAGGCTTGAACCCATGATGAAGCTCATCAGAAAGTAGAGAATTATTAAGATAAATGTCATGTATAGGATAGATATCCGAGGACTATGTAAAGTTTTCCTCTGGAGAAAAGTAATAAGATATTATCACTTTATTATTTTGTTTTCCATCCATTAAATTTATCACACATATCCCTCACCATATTTTGGCCTCGTCTGTGGGAACGCTACGCGAAGCTCGTACATGGGTAAGTGATGGTATTAACTAGGTGTAGAACTGAAAGGGAGAATATGGCTGCCCCACACGGGCAATGAGAGCAAGGCAACCAATAGGTCCAGGAGAACCAGCCCAACGACGATGCATCATAGGACTGATCAAGCTGACCAGTGAGAGGTCTATGTAACAACGAACTAGACCGACGATCAGTCCCATGTTAATGTTGAGGAAAACACTGGTGGATCCGAGCATGCAGATCTTGGAAACCCAAATAGAGAAAATCAAGCGTGAACAACAACAAGTAGCTCAGTGGTAGCAGGACAAAGACCGTGAGGTCAGGCTGCATTTTGATCATATTGTTGAGACTCTCCGGTTCTTAAGCGAGAAGGTCCACCTATGAGGCCCTAGTCAAGAAGATACCTTACTAGAGAATGGTGGAGATGACCTCACACATAAAAGCAAGAGTTGTGCTCACGTGGACGAACACATCGGTGAAAGAAAAAGCAAAAAATATAGGAAAAAAGGGCAACAGATTCTCATCGGGAATATCAGTCTACCAACTGCGCACCTAGAGAAAATGGAATGGTAGAGGCCTCAGAATATGATCAATTAAGACCTATTATGGTTGCGTATGTTTTACAGGAATCCTCTTTTATGAAGAGTATCTTCGAGGGTAAACTTTCACGAAAATTCAACCCACATAAGATAGATTTGAATGACGGCTTAAGAGATCTCGAGCACCGCATCAAACAATTTAGGAGTACGATTATGGCATTCAACCGGGACGATATGCTGTTGTATAGAGAGTTTTCAATGACGTCCAAAGGTAATGCCCTAGACTGGTTCAACATCCTTCAAAATGGGTCGATAAGGATTTCAAAGGCCTATGGGTTGCATTTCGAAATCGATTGGTGGGAAATAAGGAGCACAAGCGTGAAGGTGATGTTATTATGAATTTACATCAGCGAATGGGAGAAACTCTAAAGAGTTATGTGCAACACTTTGTACGAGAGATGAACTTCATGTCAGTTTGCGCTGAAGCAGTAGCGATAAGAACGTTCAAGACGGGTTTGGATCGTGACGACCTTCTCTTCATTTACCTCATTAAGTTTTCAATCAAAATAATGGGTAATATCTTTTCCCGGCCGGATCAATTTATTTGAGTCGACAATTCCAAAATGGCGAACCCCATGCCAAATTATCAATATAAGAGTCTAGAGTTTAAGCCGACCTCTATTGAGAATAAACGTTATGAGGAGGGATCCAGATCGGATATCTTGCCCTCTTAAACTAGCCGGCCACCCCCTCCTTACTACGAGAACCCAACAAGATAATTCACACCCATGACGAAGAACATTCATGTTATCTAAACAAGGACTAAGGGGAGATATAAATACCAGTCATCGGGGGGTATGATAGCAGCCCCAAACAAGTGATCCCCTTGGTACTTTTGTGCTTATCACAATAACCATGTACATCCAAAAGAGGAATACAGGCAACTGAAGGAGGAAATCGAAAGATTGGTCGACAGTGGAGACCTCATCCAGTTTGTGAAGTAGAAAGTGAATGCAGTCAAAGATGGAGGGGAGCCCAATATGAAACAGACAGAGGCATCGGGTACACCCGTGGAAAACAAAAATGGTTATGCACAATTTTTGGAGGCGACACATTGTATAGAACGTAACTCGCAGCCCAAAAGTTCCATAGAAAGGACCTTTATATTCACATAGTCATGGGCTTTTCATACCATAACTTTAGGGAGCCGGTGGCGGATCTGACCTTCAATGATGATGATTTGAGGGAAATTATCACACCTCACGAAGATGTGTTGGCGATAAGTGCCAACATTTCTGGATTCATGGTGACATGAATACTGATTGACAATGGTAGCTCGGTGAATGTTATCTTCAAGACAAAGTGCGAGCAAATGTTGGGGGTCCCTCTAGTCGATGGACTGCTTTGTTTTCTGCTCTCGCTCTCTTTTCCTAACAAGGATAGTACAACGTAATCACTAGAATTGTGTTGTTTAGAGGTAGTGGCAGTCCCAGTAGTGTTAGACGCATAAGTAATAGGGGCATGACGAACTAATATTTTCTTCTTTTTACGCTTTGCCTCATTGTTTTCACTAACCCCAATGACTCTCTTTTACCCAGCAGCAACGCCAACACCAAATTCCAAATCCTTAGGTCTTTTGGGTGGCTGATCCAGTACGAAATCTCTCGGGTTATCAGCATACACCCACTCCAATAAGATAGCCCATATAACTTTCGCGGTAACAGGTTCACTGATGGAGGTAAGCATCACTTCTTCATATTTTGACATCTTTGTCTCCGTTAAAGCCCACAAACCACTTCTGATAAAGTTAAATGCGGTAAACAAGTGGTAATACTCCAACTCCCACTGAGTATACGCAGCAACATACAATTGTTCAAAAGGACTTGCTTCCCGGTCACCGTTTACTTTCTTCCACAACTCTTGATACTTTCCCGAGTCTGCACCTTCAAAAAGGAAATGATAACATATATGAGTAATACCATATATTTTATATATATTTTCTAAAAGGGTAAACTAATCCAACCCTTACGTGTACTCATTCATTGCCTTTCTAACTGAAGATTTTGTTTGGCAACAGGGTGTTCCCAATTTCCAGAAATAAAAATAATATAGTGTTTCCAGTGTTTACCAGAATTTAACAAAGTGACAATCTTACAACACATATATATGTAGTAAAAGGGGTTCTTCATAAGCTTATAAATATTTATACTAGTAAACATGTCACATATATGAATTTATTTATCAAATAATCTCAAGCTCAGTATAATACTAAGCAAAAATTGTCATCCATTAGCGGTCAACTGTGTCAGGCATATACAGATATATCTAAAAAACTGTTTTATTAATTTGGGTAGAGGTAATGGAAGCCCTCATTCGAAGAGAGTAGTATATAAAAAAAATTTCACCCTTTTTAGCATGATAGGGATGTTCGCCAAGCTCCGGAATCTTAGTAATTACAGAGTCAGGGAAATTATTTATTAATTTAAACCTATCAAGCCCTTCCGGGCTCAAGTTTGTATATAAGTGTGAGAAACAGTCAAAGTAACTATCTAAAAACTCTCTGCTTTCCACCTTGTCCATCGGTGGAGCAAAGTTCTGGTAGTATTAGACTTCTTCACGGATCCTCTACAATTCATTTTTGGGTACACAGAGAAGTTGATGTCATAGGAGTCGAAAACTATGATGCAAGATTATATGGGTTTTAGGCAGAGGGTTGGGCTAACTAACAACCACAACTTAAATAACATTTTCGGAAGAAATACAAAAAAGTAAAGCATTACAAAAATTTACCTTTGATTGGGATTTGATGCTCGCAAATATTTAACTAGTAAGAACTCGAATAAAGGAAAGCTTGCGCCTTTAAAGATAGTATACGCGAAAGAAAATAAAAGAGAAAAAGGAAATATAGAGTATAGTAATTTAATATATAGAAAATTGAAGGGGGTCCAATGGGCCAACCTACGGGTCTAAAATTAAGAGGAAGTGAGAAGGTCAAACCGCTTCGATAAAAGAGAGAAATATGAAGTGTCATTTCTACAGACACACAATTGAGAACGAAGTTTTCAGGCATACAAAACAGAATCGAGACATGTGGCAAAAGAAGATTGACAGTAATGATAACGCACGTAAAACAAACTATGTGGGAATGGTGTAATAAGTAAAACGTCATATACCTCGACTGACGTGTTAAGTTTAATCCTTCCATTAGTGAAGTATATTTTACAACTACTCCATTTACAAGGACTATAAAGAACCATGATAAGGTACAATACTACCGTTAACTTATACCGATCAGCCAAACCGAGGTACCTTCGACAATAACTGAAGGGAACTACTTCAAGTGAAGTCGAGGTCGAAAGAAGTTAGGAGAAGCGGAACCATGGATGACAATACGAGGTACCCTTAGCAGAACAAGGTCATGACAAAAATATGGAGCAAAAGAGCTAGGCATTGACCAACGACACACAGAACCGACATCCCGTGTTATAGCAGACCGGTACCCTGGTGAGCATCGTAAAGGAACCCGCGTGAAGATCGTATAGTATATCGGCTAGATTTGAATAGTGGCACCGAAAATTAAGGCCACTAAGAGTAGTATTCATGACGAAGAAACCAGGCTTGAACCCAAGATGAAGCTCAACAGAAAGTAGAGGTAGTGGAATAATGTATTAAGATAAATGTTATATATAGAATAGAGATTCGAGGGCTAGGTAAGGTTTTCCTCTAAAGAAAAGTAATAAGATATTAGTATTTTATTCTTTTGTTTTCCATCCCTTAAATCTATTACTAAAATCTCTCGCCAATTTTGTTTACTTTTCTGGTGAGATTTGAACTCGTCTTTATCCTTCTGTCTTATGTCTATCACTAACTATATTATTTTTTCAGATGATCTCACTGCACTGCTTGTTGGAGAAACCAAGCAAGAACTTAAACTAAAACTTTATAATATCCTAATATTAAAGTCTTGGTTAGTCCGCCGAGACTTAGGGTAAGTGGGTGCATTATTCAAAAATATATAAGATTTAACCCTAATGGTGATTAACTCCATGCAAGTCTGGTATAGGAGAAGTAAAGCTTCATCTATTTTCTTACAAATAATAAAGTTAACAAGAAGACCAGCAGTTTATGCTCTAGTCACTTTGAATGTACACCTAACACTCAAGAACACGATAACCATATCTTCATTTTAAAATTATGAAACTTTATTATGTATAGTGTTATGAACTTTGAATTTAAAATTCAAATCATTTTATTAATAAAAATCTGACATTATAAAGACCCTAACTCCAAATTTATTTAGTTTTCACAAAATAGTCCAAAAACTTATATTTTTGCTTAAGTTGTTTATTTATGAATCCAACGTAGAATCTAGAATATACCACGTATTTATACAATTACCTCATTGATTTTAATTTTATTCAAAAGTTAATCATTTAATATTTACTTATTTTTATAATACTAAAATTGACGATAGTCAAATACATCGACAAAGTATGTGATACTATATCCAAATGAAAATACTCATTTTTTTATAAATATTTGTAACTTTTCATAACTAATGAGAAGTTGAAAGTCCACATTTTATCATCCTTATTGGACAAATGAGAAGCAAGTTGTCATTTGCTAGATATTGCTATTTTAACCTACTACCAATATTGCTTACTTGACATTTTCATTTCAAATCTTACTTTTAGGAATTATCATAAGATTATGTTGGGGATTCGACCAAATAAGAAAATTTATATTTAAGACTCAATAATGATCACAATAAGAGATTTGGAAGTGGAACAAGCCGACAAGTTTAAGCTATATGATTCATGAGTATGTAGTAGCCTTCGGTTATATGTTCTTGCACTTTCAGTCCAACAGGTATTGACCTTGCACTTTCGGCTTCATGAGATATATAACATGTGTCTTTAGAAAACTCATACATTAGGTTCAACAGATGTCTCTGCACCTAATTTTCGATTAAGTATTCTCTCTTAGAGATTCAACATCTATATTTTTTAAGGTTTGCTTACACAATGTTGGCACTACAGTTTTGGTTATAATGCCTCATTCACTTTTAGCCTAAATATAATAATTATCCACATAGACTTATAGTGACTACAATATTCATGGCACTAATGTTCTAACTACTCTGTAAATATATTTTGTATACCTAATTCCCAGATTTTCACAGGTCTCATGCAGTTTGTGATCTTTAAAATCGACCACACCTTGATCATAGCATTCGAAAGATTTTCAGAACTTGCAATCTTCACCATATTTTTTTTTCTCCGCTACGTCTTGAATGAAGTGCAACTTGATATAAACATGTTTAATTCTCTCATGGAACTTGGGATTCCTCATTAAATAAAGAGCACTGGTATTATCACTATTCTTGCTCTATACTAAAGATCTCATTCAATAACCACTTCAACCACGTGACTTCATTTATTAATTTAATACCAATTATGTATTCATATTCTATAGATGATAAGGCAATAATTTCTTTAAAACATAATTTATACTTAACCACTCCTCCAAGCACATTAGATAAATAAGAAAAAATTGACTACCTTGTGTCACGATATCATGCATAATCAGAGTTGACATATCCCTCAATATCTCATCATTTTTGTACTTTTGATTATGATACAACCCAAATTCAATCGAATCGCTCATTTATCTCATGAGCTGTTTGAGGGCTTTCCAATGAGGTTTCCCTTAATTTGACATGATTTTTCTTTAAATACTAATAAAGTATTCTAGATCATATCTCATGCATATCATTGCATACATATTGCTTCCAATGAAATTAACATAAAGTATATTTTGCATAATCTACTTATATTTTACTTCGATTGGTGCTTTGGTGTTACTTGGTTTAAAATAGACCCCAATCTGAGCTCTAACCTCTTTGGCTTTAGATATGCCAAATTTATTGAAAATTTTATGTATGTATTTTTGTTGAGATAAAAATAGACTCTCTCAATATGTTCATTTTGATCTCTATATTCAGTATAATTCTAGTATTTCCTATATTGTTTATCACAAACTCTCCCTTCAACTGAGTCTTTATCATTTCAATTCTCCTCATGTTCACTCCAGGTATCAATATGTTATCTAAGTACAATAACAAATGGATATGTCTCTCCATATTTACTTTTTTATTACAATCAAAACATTTATTATAACAACTCATCACGTAATTTATAAATCTAATAAAATAATCAAATCTTTTATTTTGTTACATTGGTGATTGTTTCAACCCATATAAGGGTATCTTTAATAAACACACATATTTTTCATTTCCGTTTAAAAAACTTTGAGGCTGACTCATTTAGATAATATATTCTACTTCTTCATGTAAAAAGGAAGTAGTAACATTTATTTTATCTAACTCAAAATCAAACCTACCAATAATTAATACTCGACCCCTTATTGATGTTTGTTTCATAACATGTGAGAAAAACTCGTTGAAATCAGAACCTTTATTTTTCTTGAATTCCTTAGCAACCAGTCTAACTTTATATTTGGATAACTCAAGTCCATGATGATGAGTCCGGAAATTTTCACCACTCACGGTAGAAACCAGACAGGGGCAATTCGGACAAAAACCACCAACTGAACCATCCGAACTGGACTAATCACGTTTTGACTAACCTAGTTGCTAATCTTCTTAATAAACTAATTGGTTTTTTGAACTCGACCCGATTTCATAAGTATGACCCGAAAGCCCATATGGCCCATAGTTAAGGGTATAAATACCCAACCATTTTCATTAATGAGGGTAATGAACATTTAATACAACCAGGCAGCTATAATCTCTCACTACAAAAAAACCCAAACATTAAATTCCTTTGAAACACCGTAAAACACCTGATACAATTACCCTCAGTCGAAAATAATCCACACCACATGATATCTTACTTTCTCTTGAATATCTATTACTCGCAACAAGCTTCTGACCTTTAGGTTGTTTTATAAGAATTCATGTTCCCATCTTCTTCAAAAAGCTTAGTTCTTCCCTTATGGGATTCAATCACTTTCACTTATCATTGATCTTTATAGATAATGATAAATATTAGCTCAATTACATCTTCTTACATTTTAATAGACAAAGCATAACCTATGATATCAGCACATTCGTATTTTTATGTAGGATTTTTAGGTCTATATGCTGTATCATTCAACAACTGATAACTATTAGGATTATCATATTGCTCATGAGTCTGAACATTCGAAATCTATATAACATCAAAATCTCACCATATTATAACTCATATAATGGGTGAACTTACTCTGTATGAGCCAAGTCTATACAAATTCTAAAATTATATCCGGTGGAAGCATCTTCAGCTTCACTTTCTTGTTCAGACCCATCATCAACTTCATATCTTTTCTCGAAAGTACTAGGTTTGGTCTGTATCGCCTTCACCAATGATATAACCTTCTCACTGAATATCATATCTTGGCAAATCAAATATTTTTTACTTCCAGGTTCCATGCACCACAACCTATACTTTTTAAATCCTTTTGGATAATCGAGGAATAATCATTTTAGTGCTCTAATCTAAAGCTTATTTTGCTTCACATGTGCATAGGTGACGCACATGAACACTCTTATATGTTCTAGCACAATTTGTTTCCAATTCATATCTTTTATTGACATTCTAAATTCAGTTTTGCAAGTGGACTTATGTTGATGATATATGTATTTATTGTTAGAACTTCTTCTTAAAACCATCGACCTTTTGTTACCGTCAGAATCATACACCTAATCTTTTCCAACAAGGTTTGGATTATCTTTTCAGAAATCCTATTATGTTTGGTAGTTTCTTATACGATCTGGTGTCTATAAATGCCAAGTTTGAACAATAGCTAGTGAATTCTTCATTCACATATTCAAAGCCATCGTCAATCTTCAACATCTTCAATATTTTTTAGTATGATTCTCCACTAGCCTCTTCCAGTTCCTTAAAGGAACACTGATTCATCTTTGGTCTTCAAAAGTATAATCTTAATTTTCTTGATGAATCCTCAATCAAATACATGAAGTGCCTTGCACCATCCATTATGGGTTTTCTTACAAGACCCCAAATATTTGAATCAATATAATGGTTGTATGATTGTTAGATATGAACTTCACCCTTTTTTTCTTTGATCTAGTACACAAATTTCATAAGATGTAAACGGCTAAACTATGTTACCATCCAACAACTCTTAGTTGCTGAGCTCAGTAAGGTATTTATCACTCATTTTCCCTAATATCAGATGCCACAACTTGGTTGAATATCTCTCTACATTAGACATACCTCTAATTACTTCTGAACATTCAAGAACTAACATAACATTAGTCATATAGGCTTTTATACAATTAATGAGACTTGTAGAATCCTAAGTCTTTCATATCACCCTTATATGTAAACCTTTCATAATTTGACATGTCAATAGAAAAAGTTTCTTGTTTAAATTCAAACATATATTTAACATTTTTATCACTATCTCAAGTATTGTATACAACTTGAGGGGAACGTTTTTCATCTTCTTTACATCACTAGTTTCATCATTCCATAATATGACCTTGTCATTATCAAACAATTTCAGGTTTTCAAACCAGTGTTTATTGGATGTCATGTGGAATGGAGCTCTTGATTTTAAGACCCACTTGTATTATACTTGTAAGTAAAAGCATTAAAGCGTTAAGATATTAATATATTTCCCATATAACTATCTCCTTCTTCCTCTGAAGACAATTCTTATTGTATGACCTTCCTTCTTGCACAACCATCATTTCATCATTAAACTACTCATAAATCTCCTTAATTTGGACCAAGAGTTTCTTCTCTTCTTGTTTGAATCTCTTCTTCAAGGCCTATCTCTCACACTCAGTTTGAGACCTTTATAGTCACTATTTGAAATGGTCGTTCTTTGAAGATCCTTTGATTTCAAAGATCTATTTAATTATGCCAGCATAAAAGATTTTTGTTTCCATACTGAATGGTGTCAATAATGTGCTCATACACCTTTGGCAGATAACTTAAGAGGATTATTATTTGATCATCATCTTTAACCTTAAAATCAATAATTATTTTATCCAAATCGTCTAATTGTCTTTAGATTTCCTTGATACCATCCATTGTATGCGTATAAAACTGTTTCGCGAGATAAAGTTTGTTCATTAGGTACTTCTTCATGTAAATGTCTTCCACCGATTGCATATCCCCGATATCATAGGATTTTCATATACCTCTCAAAGTACTTCGTCCCTCAAACGTAATATCAGAGCATGATAGAATTTGTACAACACTTCATCATCAACTTTTTTTCTACTCCTTCATTAATGGAAACAAACAACCGTTTCGATACTAAGAAAGCTTGAATCTTAATTTTCTAAGGGTTACAATCAATCTTTCCGTAGAATTTTTCAAGATAAAATTTCATAAAACTCATTCTTGTGACTTTCATTGGTTTCCCAGTGAGATCCAAATATTTAACCTCAAGATCCGAAATTATTTTTGTCTTTTATTCCTTGTGTTTATCACCTATAAATAAATATTGTTATAGATTATTCACGCTCACCGTAGTACTCGTTGAGGATTCAACCAAACAATAAAACTTATATGTGTGACTCAATCACAATAAAACATGCGGGATTGTGCCAAACCAACAAGTTTAAGCTATATAATATGACAATATGTCGTAGCTTTGGACCTTAGGTGATTCACTCGTTGCAAATGTAGTAAGAAGAAAGTAGATTTTTGGCATCCATCGTAAAATTTATATGAAATACATAAAATTAAAATAATCACACTATACATATTTAATGTAGTTCAGGTCATGAAAAAACCATACATTTATGGGCAACAAATATATATTTTATATAGAACAAGGTTAAAATGAGATTCTCTCAAACATAACTAGCACAACCACTGTTATTCCATTAAGTAGATTCACCTTATAGAAAGAATTATAGATCTTAGTGTTTAACTTTTAACTCGTTTCTATATCTAATACTAAAAAATATTGAGACTTTCTCTCTCTAACTAATTCACGTAAACGTTCAACATGAGCTTCATATCTATTATCTAGCATCCATAAAAACAATGATGACTGAGCTTAACCTCCAAACTCACATTAGCAACTTACATAATGTTCTTTAAATCAATCGAACGGAAGTGACGCTACAACATTATTATATGTGCGGTCGTCTACTACACCAAGTAATGACACTGTTAATTCTAAAACCTAACTATGTCATTCATGTGTATTATTATGTTCACTTCTCAAGCATGCTCAAATCAATTGTTACTAGATCAATGGCTGGATTTAATTCAATAATTTTATAATCACCAATTTATTAGTGAATCAATTTTTTATAGAAACATAAAGGTATATTTATAAGCCTCTGCCTACATATTCTTGCACGTTTGGTCGAACATGTACTGATGCACCTTCAGCTTTATCGGTAACATAACACGTGTATTCAGAAAACTTATCCATTAAGTTCAGCATACGTCTAACAACCTAAGTTTCAACTGAATATATTACATTGGAGATTTGCTAGCTACAACCTTTAAACCTTGCTTATACACCTTCGACTTTGAAGGTTCGATTGTCTTGCCTCAATCACTTTTAACCTACACCTAATAATTCTTCATCTAGACTTATAGTGATTCCGACATCCATTTTCACAATGTTACAGATACTCTTTAGAGACATCCAAGTTCCTCAGCTTGTAGTTCGTGAAGTTTAAAATCGATCACCTTTGGTTAAAGCATTTAAGTTTCTTTGTCAATAGTTAAGCTTATATCTTGTTGTTTTTTGTTTAGTAAAAAGAATGACAATATAATAAAAGTTGTTAAAAATAAAAAAAATCCACTAAACCAAAAAATATGTAAATCTAAAACAATACATTAAACTATTTATCGTTAGTAATGTCTAATGAATGAAAACGACTATTATCTCCATCATTTTTTATTTCCCGAGTGATCTTCAAAAACTTCATTGCGTTATTTCCTCAAAAAAAAAATACTAACATATCTTTATGATATATACCATATCTTTATTTACCTTTTTATCTAACCCTCATAAACCCTCTCAAGAGTCGTCACCCTCTCTTACAAATTATATTAATATTGTGTTGAAGTAATAGATTCATTAAACATTAAAAAAAATTAAAAGATCATATAAAAAATCGCGAGTTCATATAAATTCCAAAAATCTATCTCAAACTCCGTTGTTTAGAAAATAGACGATTAGGGGTGTTACCTTTAAAATTAGATTTTATTTTATTTTTACAAAGCAACACCTAATTTCGAGAGCAGTTTTTGAAATTTCGCTTATGTTTTCGTGATTTTTTTCATGAATATTCAAAATCAATTTTTTATATTTAATAAATCTAAAATTTCAACATATGATTATGATTAATATGATTTATTAGTGATTCGAGTGACATTATTCGATCTCTTTCTCCATTATAATATTTTTGTTTGGTTTAGGCTTTTCAATTTTGTGATTTGAACTTTAAAGTTTAATAGTACCGTTTGCGTTTGATAAGATTTAGAAGGGTTTAAATTTGAAATAAATGAATGGCTAACAATCATAAATTTGAAATTAATTGGAAGGTTAAAAGATAACAAAGATATATATTGAAGATTGTAGTTCTTCCCTATCATAGCTCTATTGCTTAGAAATATACTAATAGGGTATGGCTATATATACCCAATTCCGGTTTAAGTATACCCAAAATTCTCCTTTTGACTTTAGTTTGATTTTTTTTACCAAATTACCCTCGACATTTCAATTAATCTCGAAATTTCCATTAAGTAAAAAAACTACTAAGTGTATCCTAAGTATACTCAATTCACAAAATAACCTATTTCACTATCTATACCCAAACAAACACTATTGTTTAGTGAATTTATCATCCAAATAGTCTAGGTGTCTAAAAATCTTAAAAATAAACTTCAAACTTCAAAATACAATCAAGAACATTCAACCACATTCCAAAAGAAAAACAGAAAATCGATCATGAATCAGTCGGAACTAGGGATTAGCGTGAAGGAATTTATGTCGTCGGAGAAAAAAGATGATGATTTATCGTCGGAGAAGGAGTTGCAGTCGCCGGAGAAGCAGCCACCGTCGCCGGAAAAGGTAAGATTTGGCCCGGTATGACTACGCACCATCGGTTCCGGGCCATGGAACAGGTGGTATACGGGGCTCAGTCCACTCGGTTCTGAGGCCCCGTCACCACCGGTTCAAGGCCACAAAACCAGTGGTGCACCGGTTTGTGTACGGCCAGTTCTAGGCCCCTTAACCGTTGGTTCGCGCAAATGTTTCGAAAAAAACAAGGTTTTTTTCTCCTTTTTAATTATACCTGATTGCTTATTGTGATTTGTTGTTGTATAACAGGGGACGGATGTCGCCCATGGGACTGAGGAAGGTTTCACTACTGACTACAGTCATTTGTTCTTAACTACCGAGTTCTATACACACGACGCGTTGATTAAATGGTTACGAAAACAGGAAAACTCCATAGTATGGTTATCAACATAAGTCGGCGCGACAAAGTAAATAGTAGAAAAAGTCCTAGGATGTTTTCCAGTGTGAGAGGTCGGAAAATATACTCCAAGAGTAGCCGAAAAAGACTGTAAACGGAAGTCTACAGGAACGAAAAAGATTGACTGCCCATTTTGAGATTCTCGGGTTAATGGTGGAACCAGATCAATGGAAGTTAGAAGTGAAATGTGGTATTAATAACCACGAGAGTTCAAAACAGCTAGACGGTCATTCTTTTGCTGACCGTTTGAATGATAAAGAGATGGAATATGTTGAACGAGCGACCTACATTGGTACTAACCCCAGAGAAATACTGAATGGTGTTAAGAAGCTAAACGAAGATAATGTTTCTTATATGCGCACCATCTACAATGCGCGATAGAAAAACAGGGTTTTAAAGAAGGCAGGTAGGTCACAACTTCATTTCTTGTTGGGGAGCTTAAGTCACATAATTATTATGAATGGCATAAATCTGGTGAATACGATGGATAAGTCATTACAAATATGTTTTTTCCCATCCAGTCAGTGTTGACCTTTTGCGGACATTTCCAACAGTTTTGATCATGGATAGTACGTATAAAGTCATACGATATGGTATGTCATTGTTTGAGATAGTGGGTGTGACGTGTACCGGATTGACCTACTGTGCGGCATTTTCTTTTATGTCCGGTGAGAAGTTAAACAACTTCAAATGGGTGTTAGAGTGTTTGAAGTCGTTGATGTCCGTTCACGGAATTGAAAAACCTCGTGTCATCCTGACCGACAGAGTTTCAGCGCTGATGAACGCCATAGAAGTGGTATTCCCAGAGACAACGCATATGTTATGCCGATGGCACAAAGCACATAATGTTCAGGGGCAAACAAGAAAATATTTCCCCGAGAAAAGTGATCATGTGAAATTTGTTTCAGCTTGGAAGAATAATACATATGCATCATCAGAGATTGAATTTGATCACACCCGACGAGACATGCTATTGGAGTACAAAGAATATCCTCTTGCAATTGAATATACTGAAAAACCGTGGCTCGATAAATACACAGACAAATTCGTTGTTTGGAAGACGAACAATAACTTGCATTTGGGACATTGCACTGCTAACCGCGTCAAGAGTGCTCATTCTAACCTAGAGTGTTACATACGTACAAGCAAATTAAACTTTGAGTTATTTTGGGGGAGGGTTCATTCACTAGTTGAAATCCAACATGCTTCCATTAGTTCGTCGTTCGAGAAGATTCATTACATAGCGCTGCATAAGTTCGCCGACAAACTATTTGATGAAATTCGAGGCAAGGTTTCCCACATGGCGTTAGAACTATTTTTCGACGAAGTAGAGAAGGCCAAAGATAGCAAGATGATTGCTATCGAAGATGGGTCGGACGTTAAACACAATGACGTCTGTATATACGCTATAAAATCTACCCATGTATACCTTGCTATCACAACGTCCGCAAGTGACAATGCTAGAAATGGGCATTGCGATTGCAGAATGCATTGTTCATTTTGTGTCACTAGTGGGGTCTCACAACTATAGTCCAACTTTTTTACCTTTGCGCGGTAAACCCCCCACAATAGCCCAAAGATGTGAAATTGGGTTTGGATTCGTTGATACTAATCACTTCGTCAATGTAAGTCATTCGATTTATGGTTTTCTTATTATTTACAATTGTATTACTCATTGTTTGGTTCTAATTCAAGTCTTATTAAACAACTATCAATCAAGCCCCTATGCCCTTGCGCACGCATACATCCTAGTGGCAGAAGTTGAAGAGTGAAGAGGCTACATATTGGGAGCTACCAATAGTTGGTCGCTAGAAAACCTACACGGAGCTCGAAGGGAGAAAGTCAGTTTGTTCATTCCCATAAGTAACTAATCTTGATGAATTTGTTTTGTCGCTTTATGTCTTTTGGTCGGATTTATGTTGTTTAGAACCTTGTTTACTTTATCATAGCATTTTGTACTATAGTTCTTTGACCGTAATTCATGACATTTTCCAACGTGTAACCATAAGCAACTAATCATTTCATAACTTAATATAAAACGTTACAAATAAGCAATAGTAACATCGTTAAACATGGGTACATATCTTGAGATTGAACATATAGTTAGTCAAAATCGTAGCCTCCATTGTCGTTGAGAATACGCACTGTTTCCTTCTTCATGGCAATTTGAGAATGAACATATTCTGCCATTTCTAAAGACAAATAGTCTGTGATCATTAAACCAAACGAATCGAATGCCTCATTCCTAACTTCTGGGGGCTCATTAAACACCAAGAACATTGGTCCACTAGTTATACACATGTACCTAGTGGCTACCTCCTCACGAGTACGAGCTTGAGTCATTTGTCTAGATGTAGACATTACGATGTACATGAAATACATCGATATTATCGTCTGGCCTTTTTAACTTCACGTGTTTCGCAGCCTTGAGTAGATGAGTATCATCAAACATACTCCAACCCATGAAGAAAGAATTAAGCTACGTTTCAGGAAGAGTTTTGTGTATTTGGTGTGTCAAACTTAGACCTCTTTATATAGAATAAAATTACTTTGGCAGAAATTATAGAGCGAAAAAAACATAGCGGAAAAAAAATTCAAGTAATAATTGCGCACCATAAATACAACCTAGTACCAATGGTGCACATTGGAGTGTACCAATGGTGCCAAGTCCATAGCACCATTGGTACACCACTATGTGTACCTATGGTGCATTCAGCTTGCACCATAGGTACACAATGTGAGGCACCGTGGGTACCGACCGGTACTTAGGATGTCATGCACCAGCCGGTACTTAGGATGCATGCCGGTGCAGTGTACCATCCTTATGGTACAGTAAACTATGGGTACGTCTTGGCTAGTACCTATAGTGCACAACACAGTTATACCATTGATACGCAGTAGTGTGCACCATAGGTACTCATGACTGCCTATCTATGGTGCACAATAACTTTTAATTTTCTTTTTTAGGTTTTCACTCATAACATCGAATCCATCTAAGAAGGAAACCAATCTTCTGGCATAGTAAATGAAATTGTAAAAGTTAAATTACAACGGGAAAAAGAAGAGTTCAAATCTCCTATTCTGCATAATTTAAGACTAGCGACTAGATTAAAGACTACTCTCAAGAGTACTAGATTAAAGAGTACTTTCAAGAGTACGTCGGTCCACGCGGCTTTTGTCTACTTCGTCAAAATGGTCTTCCCGGGCATTGTCAGCCAACATTAGAGCAACCAGCCAAAAGAGAGCTGCATCAAGAGAAAGAAAAGCTCCACCACCAAAAACACCAGTCTTAGCAGTAGGGCAGTCTGTTTCCAGATTGTGATGAACATTGCGACTCCTATTTAGTTGTCCTACAATCGTAGGCCACAGCAGCATCGCTAATGCTGCTGCAGACGTGATGCTGAAACAAGATTGCAAACACAAATCATATTAAGAGCCAATGCGTGATGAAAATTTTAGTTAAACTATCTATAAACTATTTCAGTAACAGAATGCCATCTTTAGCCACTGATGAGTTTAAATTCGTAAAAAATAGGCAGCTTCGCATGCATGACGTAAGTCTGATTATGTTTAAGCTAGCTAGCTAGATCGTAGACGAATCATGGCATATTACTGAGCCACTGATGTGGGATGTACTTAAAAAAGAACAGTACAGTAAGTAATCTTACAAAGCAATGTTGAAGAAGGTAGTGAAACTCTTGCTCCGAAACAAAGCAGATTGGGGTACCGATTTGCCCTTGTACGAGTAAACCACCGAGAAATAGCCTGCAACAGTGGTAGCCACAAGAAACGCAACGGAGAGATAACCCAAGATAACAGAGGGGTCAGACGGGTATCGGCAGACAACCACACCTTTTCCAGTGATTGGAATTCCAGCAGCAGGCTATGCCAATCAAAACACAATCATTACAACACCGAAGCTATGGAGATACGAAGACATGCAAGAAAAATAACAGTAGCAGCAACCAGAGGGGTTACCTTCTTGTTTTCGGCTATTGCTCCGCATATAAACGATATAACACCCAAGGCCGATACAATTAACGACGTATGTTTCATGTTCAACGCCATCTTCCTAACCAATGCTCTACGATCTGTTAAACAGCAATAATAATAATAATAAAAGAATTACCTACTTGTTTGCATACACATATAGAATACTTCTTCAAACGACCAATCATCAATACCCAACAGAGATAACCAGAACAAACGGTGAAAACTTAAAATTCAATCATTACCCAAGAGAGATAACCAGAACAAACTGTGAATGTGATTAATCAAACAAAAACGATCAAAATCGAAATCGAAACCGGAAATAAAGCTTTCACACCTTCTAGAGACGACTCAATGAATATGAACTCCGAAAGAATTTATGATAGTTTTATAAGTAAATCGTAATGGTATGAAGAGCTCAGGTATCAGTAGGTCTGGAAGTCAAATTTATAAATTGATAAGATTTAAGGTTCCTAGAATATCTCTCCTCGTTTGTTATACTTATATTAAAACAACTTGATTAATTAAAATATTTATTTATTTTGTTTGATATTATCCAAAACCAATATCATTTTCTTTTTAAAATAAAACGTAATAACATGCCTAAACGTTTGAATAATTAATGTATTAAAATATTTATATTTAATTATTTTAATTTGGAAAGGTTGATTTATTTCGGTCTATCTATAATTATTTTTACTTTTTCACACTATTTTGGATATAAGAAATAACTACTTTAGTTATACCCTTTAAAAGTTAATAAAAAATCTTTAATATTTAACAAAATTATGTATGACCGTTCCAATATCACCGAATATCCGTATACTATGTTCACGCATTTTTTTTTGCCTCTTTTATTTTATTATAAAATTTATTAAAAATAAGATATTTGTTAAACAGTAAAAAATAGTTAAGTACCATTTAAGACCCAAAAGTCTTTCATTATTTTTTGAGAAAGATCCATTTTTGTTTCCGATTTTTGGTGTTTATCTAGTTTTTACGTTGATAATGTAGTTTATTTGTTGTATTTCAGTTAGTTTTTCGTTGATTTTAGTCTATTTTGAGTTTCTAAGATTTTTTGTGTCGAGTAAAATGGTTCAAGGAAGAAGATGCGAAACGTAAGAAGGTGCGAAACATAAGTACTGGGTTCAGGAAAGAAGATGTGAAACCTTTACATATGTACATAGTTGTGAAACATGTAGTTCTTTCTGGAATGGTAGATGCAAAACACGTCTTTGATAGATGTGAAACATTTTTTGTTCTTAAATTTTTTTTAATTCAAATCATATCATGAGTGGTATAGTTTTGTTCGTCTTAAAAAAACAAAACCGACGATATTTTCGGATTTTTTTTTTCGAGTTACGATTTAAAAGTACAAACTTTCAAAGTTTTAAAATTTTCAAGGGTTTCACGAAGCAGATGCGAAACTTTATGTGTTGTGATAGATGGGAAACCTTCTTTGTTGTGATAGATGCGAAACCTTCTTTATTTTGCTAGATGCGAAACCTTCTTTATTTTGATAGATGTCAAACCTTATTTATTTTGATAGATGCAAAATCTTCTTTATTTTGCTAGATCACAAACTTCTTTGCTTTGATAGATGTGAAACCTTCTTTATTTTGATAGATGCGAAACCTTCTTCATTTTGATAGATGCGAAACCATATTACTCAGAAACGTGTGTAAAATATATATTTCAAAAAAAAAATCAAAACATATCATGAATGGTACTAGTTTTGTTCATCTTAAAAAAACAAGTATTTTCGGACTCTTTTTCGAGTTACGGTTTAAAAGATAAGGAACTTTAAAAATTAAAATTAAAAAAAGAAAGAGAGAGAAGTTAGTTATGGAATGGTATTTTAGATATAAAATCTATTTAAAAATTTGGGTCTTTTATCTCTAATAGGTTTGTTAAATAGGTCTTTAATAGTAAGTCCAAAAAAATTAGAGTTATGCTAACGGTGCCATTATATTATTTTTTTGCTAATTATTATCTTAATTTTAAAAATAGTTATTAAAAAAAATCTCGAATCTCTCTCAGCTGGTCTATCATATAGTAGTAGTAATTAAATTATTCAAAAAAATTAAAAAATTAAAAAAAAAAGAAACAAATTAGATTTAAAAAGAATCGAAAAAAGAAAAAGTTAGAATCAAGATTTAGCACCAAGGAAAATATATCATCGTCTTCCTCAATCAATTGAGATCTACAAATCGGTACACTCGCAACCAGTGACGAATGATTCGAGATGACGGTACAATGTAACGACAAACAACTTTCGCTCGTCTCATCGGATACAAAACGTTACGGCAAGTTGCGATAACACTCGTTTTGTGCGGAATTTTTCCTACATCTGGCGATGATTTACCGTGGAATGCGCAACCGCAGTTCCGATGATAAGATGGTCGCTCTTTACCGGTGTCGTAGCCGGAGATACATCTTTCGTATAAAGATCTGTAAAGTTCATCGGCAGCTGCTCCGGTGGACCTTGTTCTTCACAATCGAACGTGAGATAAGAAGTCTAGATCCCTTTTTGGTCTCGAATTTAGAGAGAAAAAGAAGTGGCCTACAACTATTCAATTTTTATAAAGTCAAAATTAACTTTTTCTTGTTGATAAAATATTGTAATTAATGACAATAAATTATTAATATATTAATTATTTAATATAGATTTTATTATTATAAAAACAAAACAAAAGCTAATATTATATTATTATTATATATATATAACCTTGGATTTTATTAATGAACAAGAGAGCACCAAAATTTGAAATTCCCGGTTTACTCTGTTTAAAATTTCCAAAATTAGATCTTGAAACCCTAAAAATGGAGACTACGTCTTCCTTCTCTTGACACTTTCATTCGAACCACTCTAGTCGACTTCTCTGAGATATCCGATACCCATACCTCCAACCAAAACAATATCTCTCAATTCATTCGGTGCTGTAGATTGATTGAAATCGAGGTTCTTCTTCATGTAGACAATTTGCTTGGCCACCCAGTCAACAGCTTTGTTTTGCTGCCTGTAAACGTGTTTGATCGACATAGTTGAAGTTATAAGCTTTCGACAGTAGTGTATAATGGGGTCAAGGTACCAAAGAGTCCTTCCATTGCCAATCAGCTTTACCAGAATCAATGAGTCGACTTCGATATCTAACTGACTGATGTTCAAGCTTCTACATAATGCAAGCCCATCCATCAAAGCTCTAGCCTCAGCTACAATCGCAGTACACTTCCCATACAATCTGCCATAGCCTTTAACAATATCACCAGACTGATTTCTAACGATACCAACACTTCCTTCCTCACTAGAATGCAACGAAGACCCGCCAGTGTTGAGCTTAAAACGGTTGAGCTTTGGACAGTTCTACTTCAACGAAATTGGCATTGATTTCTAGTTCAGATGGCAGCCCAATTGACTAGCAACATTAGCATCACGACTCCAGTGCTTCCTTTTGAGTAAGTTTGCATTAGATAAACCCTTAAGCATTCTAATGATTTGATCAATTAAAGAAGTAGAAAAATTAGCATTCTGCATTTTCTTGTTGTTTCCATTATTCCATATGGTCCACGTGATAATTGCAGGCAGAATCGTTCTTATGTTGTAGGCTTTTGTTGAGGACCAGAACCAGGAACGAATCAGGTGAGTTAAAGGCATATTTCTTGAGATAGTGATGCCAAAAGTTATGCTAAAGTGGCTCCATACAGACCATGCGACATCACGGGTAACTAGAACATGCTTAGGAGATTCCACATTCTCACAGAATTGGAATTTTGATGCCAGGTAAATGTTCCGCTTTTGAAGATTTGTATCAGCAGCAAACCAGTTCATAATGGCCCTCCAAAGGAAGAAGGAACACTTCATTGGCGTAACCTGGTTCCAACAAAAGGTTATATACATTACTTTTTTTCCTTGTAGCATCCCAAGTGATTCTTGCATTAAACTTCCCATTAGTAGATAGAGACCAGTTAGCTTCATCAGAATCAGAATTGAGCTTCATTTTGAGAATTCTTGATAGAACAGGAAACGTGACATTCATCCTTAGCCTTTCCACATCCCACATTATCTTAATCCAGTAGTTACTCACTTTAGTTTGAGTGTATAATTGGCTGTCTTTCTGATCATTAAAGGAAATGAAGGGATGCTCAGTACACCATCTGTCTAGCCAAAAGTCGATATCACCGTTACCTGGAACCCAGAAAACATATCTCTTAGCCCTATCTCTAATGTCAACAAGTCTTGCCCAGACTCTAGACATTCTTCTAGATATGGGTGCTGCAACCGGATGACAATCTTTACAGTAGGTAGACATCATTAACTTGGCCCATAAGGACTTGTTAACCCTTAATTTAAACCACATCTTATGAGAGTACATGTCCTGCAGTTGACTCAAAATTTTAACTCCTATCCCACCTTCTTTATAAGGCTTGTTGATTTTACTCCATGATGTCTAATTCAGAGCCTTTGAGTCAGACTTATTGCCCCAGAGGAATTTGTTAAAAACAATGTCAATTCTTTTAATAACTGTCTTGGGAAGAATTGAGTTTTGTATATAATACAAGGGGAAAGTAGAGAGAACAGTCTGTATTAGGACAAGTCTTCCCCCAAATGATAGAGTGCTACCATCCCACTCAATAATTTTTCTTTAATATTAGAAACCAGGTTATCAAAATGGTTGACCCTTGAATTGTTGCTGATCATTATGCCTAAGTACTTGAAAGACATAGATCTATTCCTGATACCAGTAGTTTCTTCAATTCTGTTAATTATGTAGTTTGGCATGTTGGATACAGTATAAAACTTAGACTTTCTCTTGTTGATCAATTGCCTAGATGTAACTTGATAAGCAGCCAGCAGTTGACTTATCTGCTCAATAGAATTATCGGACCCATTACAAAAAACATTGAGGTCATTAGCAAAGGCTATGTAGGATATAACCTGACCACCCCTGGTTTTATATCTGACAGAACTTGTAGAATCACTTAGCTTCCTCAATCCACTAATCAAAACTTCTTCTGCAAGAACAAAGAGACTGGGGGATAAGGGATCCCACTGTCTCAAGCCCTGATCAGCTTTGAAAAACCCTTTGGTAACTCCATTGACAATGACAGAGAAGTGATTATTTGTAGTATTGTTTTCAATAAACTTAACAAACAAAGGACCAAATCCAAAATCCTTAAGGACTTCCTGGATAAAATTGTGAGAAAGTCGATCAAAATCTTTCTCCATATCAAGCTTCAAAATTAGATTTCCACATTTTACTTTGTAGTTTATATCATAATAAAGTTCTTTAGTAATTAATACACTTTCATGGATACTTCGGTCCCTTACAAAAGCACATTGCTCCTCAGAAACCAGCTTGGGCAATATTAAACTCATTCTGTTGTTAAGGACTTTTGAGCAAATTCTATTAAAGACAGTAGTTAAACTGATAGGGCGAAACTCTCTTCTTGTTGTAGGTGTATCAACTTTAGGAATAAGGCAGATAACAGATGTTTGAATACCTGTAGGAACATTAGCACCTTTGAAAACATCTTTCACAACATCACATAAGTCCTCAGCTATGATAGCCCAACACTCTTTATAAAACCTGCCATTGAAACCATCAGGGTCAGCAACTTTGTTGGAGTGCAGACAGCTTACTACCTTGTTTATTTCATTATTTGTAGGAATAGCAGTAAGTGTTCTGTTGTCACAATCAGAAACCAAGTTAAGAATATTATCAAAATCAATGTTCTGATCATTAGGCATAGATGATTTAGTTAGCAATTTCTTGAAATAAGAAACAACAGAGTTAGATATATCATCTTGATTTTCCAACCATTGCTCATTATCCCAAACCATGTGAATCATGTTTCTTTTACCTCTTTTTTTCACCAAGTTGTGAAATTGTTTTGTGCTTTTATCACTGTCTTTCAACCAGACTGTGTGAGTTTTCTGTTCCCAGTAACTCTTCTCTCTAGCTAGGAGACTAATATGATTCTGATTAGCTTTATCAAGAAGTATTTTGTCTTCATTTGATCTAGTAGCTTGATACTTTAACTCCCTGATTTTGATTTCTTCCTCGACATGTCTGATTGAATCAAAAACATTCCCAAATTCATTGTAGTTCCAGGCCTTAAGAACACTCTTTAACATTTTCAACTTATGCCAGAAACGATAAACTTGACTTCCTGGCATATAAACAGGCCAACTCTCCTCAACAACTTTAAGGAAATCTTGATGTTGCACCCACATATTCAGGAATTTGAAAGCATGCTTGTAGGTATTCAAATTGGTTGATATAGTAATGCTCATAGCAGAATGATCAGAACACAACTTTGACAAATGCACAACTCTAATACTATCAAAATACCTTAGCCACTGATTATTGATCAAAACACGGTCGAAACGCTTCCACTTATTCCCATTTGACCAAGTATACTTGCTGCCAGAATAACCCCCATCTGTTAGTTTACAGTCAATGATTTCATTGCAAAAGTCATCCATACTTTGCATACAAACTCTTTTGCAGCAAAGTTGCTCATCAGCATTAAGGACAATGTTAAAATCCCCAAACACTATCCATTTCATGTCTTCATTATTCATATTTATTATTGAATTCCACAAGTCTCTCCTTAGAATTATGTTGCATTATGCGTATACCACAGATACCCTGAAAGCTTTGTTAAGTATACTATGACAAACTTGAGCATGAACCACCTGGTCTTCATTAGAACTGATCTCAACTTTAAAATCTTCTCTCCAAAACAACCAAATCGTATTGTTAATATTTCCAAAAAAACTGTCTATAACCTAAAGTTTTAGCCATCTTCCCAAGCTTCTCACAATTGACAAACGTTGCACTGCCAGAAGAGCAGGGTTAACAGCCCTTTTTCAAAGACTTAAGTCTCCTCGTGGTAAGCTTATTCCCCAGTCCTCTAACGTTCCAGATCACGATTTTGATAGTCATTTAGATGGTTTGTTCCTTATAGCCCTTTTTAGCTGTAAAAGCTTTGAAGTTGTAGCTACTTTGTTGTTCTAGTTTTTAATCTTCTTTATTTTTCTGCTTTGTGCTCTTGTATCATCCTCATTAACCATACTTTCTTTGTGATTAGGTGAACAAGGGAGACTGCTTCTTGTGACTTTTGATGAAGAATCAGACTGTGAATCTGTAGGCTACCTATCAACCCTGAAGAGATCTCTAGTTTCAAACGCTTGCAAAGATTCAATCATCTCTGTGCTATCAACCATACATCTTTCATTCCCATCCTGATCAGAAGCCAAATCAGCATCAGTCTCCAAATTTCCATTAGACTCATCTTGTATAGGAATACTAATATGTTGATTATTTGTTAGAAAATTGATCATTCACAGATTTCATTCTATCTCCACTGTCAACAATTACAGACTTTAGAGTATAATTGGTTGTAATCTTGTTGTTTGACTGCACCAACACATGTAATTTCTCTTCAATAATGATATCATCTTGTTCATTGCTCTTAAAAGTTATAGCTTTTTTACAATCTGACATCCTGTGACCAATGTGCTTACATTCATTACAATAGTTTGGAAGATTTCCATATCTGATTTCTAACTTGTAATCTTCATCCTCACCAAACCTAACCTTTAATTCTTTGGCCATGGCTTTTGAAACGTCAACTTCAACCCACATCTTAACACAATTAAACGTAGCCCTGTTGGTTTTAGGAATCCATGTCTTCAAAGCGGTCCCAAAGGACTTACCAATCTCTAAAATCGTTGCTTCATTATACCAGAATTCTGGAAGATTTTTCAACGTGATCCAGACTGGTGCCAAGGGGTTTTCTTCATCTGGATTAAAACTTGGAGACTACTTAAGCAATCGCATCGTCTTTTCTCCGATTTTCCAGAGATTCCTGGACCAAAGCTTCTTTAAATCGTCGAGGTAGTCGAATTCAATGAAAACATGGCGATAATCGTAAACTGCAATACTGAAGGCTCGAGTGAACTGAAAATTGATCAGAAACTTCTAGATTATTTCATATATGGGCTTTTTTTAGGTAAATTTACCTATAATGGTGTGCTTGGAAACGAAGACATTTTTGGAAACGACGACATTTTTGTGCAAGATTTCTGTTCAGATTGGTCTCAGAATCTCAGCGAAAGATTTGGAAAGTTTCTTGGGTTTAATTTGATGTCGAGTTCTTTGATCAGAACTCTCAAACGTCGGGTTAGCAATTACATTAACCCAATTGTTGATACTATGTTTATGCTCTTGGGTAAGCAGAGGAAAGTCTTTAACATACCTTAAATTTGTAGTAGGATCAGAACCAATTTCTCTTGGGGAAGAAAAAGAAGAGGACATCATGAATTCACCTTCTTCCATACCCTAATCTAAGAAAGATTAGCAAGAAATTTTCAGAGTTGATATTATGTTTCCATTCTTGTTCTTGACAGAGGTTTTTCCAGGTTTTCTTACCTCATGCATTTACAAAGTTGATTATTATATTATTATATCTAGTTACGGTAATTTATAATTATTGAATAATATAAACATGTTTTATATTAGAAAAAATTATTTATTTTAAATCTTTTAAATAAATTAAAGAAAAAACTTCAAAAAAATTTAAGATATGGGTTTTAAAATTAATATATATATATATATATATATATATATATATATATATATATTAAGAGATGATCAAGGTTTTTATATAGAAATTATACTTTTTAAAATATCAGTTCAAATTTAAGTTTTTCAATTTTTTCAATTTTTTCTTATTTAAAATTAAAAATGTATCAATTAGGTTTTTTTATTTTAAAATAAATTTTTAAAATAATTATGTTATGTTTTTTTGTGAAAATAAAAATAAAGATATAAATACCAACCAAATATAATTAGATGTATTTCTTTTTTAAATATCATACATTCATCTCACTACAAACGTATATAAATAATCACTAAATATGACTTCATAAATCTAAAAAATAATTTATAAAAAAATAATTACATAAAAAAGATAACTTCGAAAAATTTAAGTTATTAAAAAATAATAAATTAATTTAATATCTGACCGTCAAAAAAGAATAAAAATAATTAATCAAATTACGTTTTTATTATATTTAATAGTAAAAGTTAAAAGCGGTATAAAAAAAGAAGGGTAGTCGTTTTTATAAAATATGAACGATACAATTATTATAGAAAAATTTAATATTAATTTTTTGTTAGCATAATCCTAAAAAATATTCGTCTGAATTTTTTTTATAATGGATAAATCTAACTATATAGAAAGGGAATATTTTGAAGAAGAAATTTATAAATCTGAATAAATACAATATTTCACGGCATTCCTTTATATTTTGCTGGATATCAAGGGCAAGCTTGCCACCAACGACAAGCTTCTTAGTCGGGGTTTTAATACCCCAATTGAGTGCACCATTTGCCACTCTGATTCGGAATCTACATCTCATCTCCTTTTTATTGTAGTTTCACTCAGATCTCTTTATTGTAGTTTCACTCAGAGTATCTGGGCTTTTACAAGTAATAAACTTGGCTTTCCATACCATCCCTCGTGCTGGCAATCTTGGATTGAAGAGGAGTCAAGATGTTCAAATTCTCGAAACCATTGCATTTGGCGAACATGTTTCAACGCGGCTATTTACCACGTTTGGAAAGAGTGGAATTCAAGAATATTTGGATTCGCTCCTACCATGGCTTATTCAATATCTTTCCATATCTTATCGGATCTCCGATTTAGATTCCATTGTACCAAGATTGGCTGGCAGATGTAGTTTTATTTAAATCTAACTTAAACTTTATTTTTGTTACAGGTATTCTCAGTATGGACTGGAGCATGTATTCCTGATTCGATGCACTTGGAATCACCTCTCAACCACCTAGTCATTATCGCATGATACATGCTTTGCGTTGTTTTATCCTGGGTGTCATACTCCTTTCTCTAGGGCACCTTGATATAGACTTTTCTATTAGTCGATGTACTTTCTATTAGTTGTTGTATTATCTCGGGCTTTACCCCACGATTATGTATGAACTTTCTAATTAATTTAAAGTTTTTAATCACAAAAAAAATCTGAAACTAATTTCAAATTTATTTAACTATTTGTTGGCACTTGGCATTTAACTAAAGATAATTACATTTAATTTACATTCGGAACTTTCTTTAACTTTTATTCGTAATTCATATTTATTCCTGATTCGCATTTTTTATATCTAGAAAAAAAATAGTTTTAATTTGCATTTCGCATTTCTTTCGATTTGTGTTTTTCAATGCACATTTATTTTTGGATCTATCCCTCGAGCTACCATCTGAAAGATACAAACATGTAAGATATAACATTTTAAAAAATAAGATAACATAAATATTTTTATACATAATACGTATTGAATGTATAATTTATTCAAATACATACTTGTAACTTGTTTTTATTTTTTGGTGGCTAATGATAATTGAGTTTGGTTTTAGATGTATATGGAACTCACCATATTATCATTTGCATATGTTATAAACAAGTTTTATGAGTTTTAAAAATAAATTTATTTTTTTTAACATTTTATTGGAATTGACTTATATTTTAACACTTTTAGATTTCGAATCTTATTCTATTATTAATATTTTTATTTTACATTTAAATCTTTCATTAATATTTATAAAGCATACAAAAAAAATTATTTTGGGACTTTCTCCTCTTTTTAGGGGTTTTATCTTTCTTGAAAATTCTAGAGAACGGCGTTTCTTTAAGAGAGCATCATTTTTTTTCTTGTTTTAAAGTACGTCTTCTATTTACAAGTGAGAGGCTATGTTATGCCGAGTATCTTTCACTTTCTCTGTATCGACGTTCCTCTGTATAATTGTCATCTTCATGTTACTCGCGGCATGTTCGCATCCCGACCCATGCGTGTCTAGATGTGCGTGATTTGCAATGGCAGCATAGTGTTTGCTTCTAAATTTTGTTCGACGGTAGATGTTGAAGCTGTGAACGTGTGCTACTTTAAAGAAAAAACTTTTTTAGAATATGTCAAAGAGTTTTAGACTAGTTTATGATCAAGAGTTGTTTAGGAAATGTAATATTATTATCAATCAATCAACCTTATTCATAATGATTACATTACATTTCATATTATTTTTATTTCTTGATTATTCACGATGAGTGACATATGTATCTTATTACACATGTCACTCAAACATTACAATAATTACAATTTTACTCTTCAACTACTATGGGATTTTTAGTAAAGTAATCTATTGTCATTATTAAAATATTCATAATAGTTGAAAAGTAAAATTATTACAGTTGAAGAGTACATATGTATTGAAGTGAGGATAAAATTATTGTAGTTGACATATGTATCTTACTCTTCCACGAACTTTATCAATCTATGTATTATTTTGAAGTGATTTCTGTCATCTGTTTATCCTCAAAGCTTATTTCCTTCCTTCGTCCTTATGTAGAATTTATATATGTTGCTTCTCACTTGTTGAGCGTCAGGTATAAAATACGTTTTTTTAGTCGTCATCTTTTGTTCAATGATCTTATCATTGATTGTAAGATATTCCATCTTTAATCGATTCTTTTACTTATTTATTTTATCGATGCTCATTTTCATTTGATGATATGAACCTTACTTTAGCTAACACTTCTTTAGGACACACTTACTCAATATGTTTACCTTGATAATATGAATATTTAAATTTTCTCAATAAAGGTAATGACATCACAACGACATACATTCTTATCAGGACTCTCCTATAGTTCTGAAATATGTTCATATGTTTAAGAACTATCTTCTAAACTAGAAAGGTAAAACTCATGTTACTTTTATTATTTTTCATCATAATTTTTTAACATCAAATTATTTGCATATTTAATTAATTTTGAGTGACAATACTGTGATATCATAATTTTATTGTGCACCGATCATTTTGTGATATTTTATTTATCAAAAATCTGATAACGAATTTATAATGTTAATTTATTTTCCAATCCATGGTTATTATTCATCCATTTGTACTATATATGTTGAGTAAATTATTTTACTTTACCTTTTATACTTTCATTTTTTAGCTTATCTCTCTGCCTTTTAGATTTCACCCATCAATAAGCATGTTTGATTTTTTTTCCGTTACTTTTAATTATATCAATTAATTAAGATAAGAAAATGAATTAAATATAATTATATTTAGATAACGATTTCCTAAACCAATATTCAATATTAGATTTTCTTTATTCATCATCGGTAAAAAATATCCACAATAAGAGAATCTAGTTATGAAAACAATCCATCGAATTCTCAAAATGATCATCAGAGTGGACCGTTTGAAAACGATGTTGGATCATCAGATGTTAATCAATTCTTCATCATCTTCATCAACTAGTGATAAAGATGATACAGATCGTTAGAAAATAAAGAATTCCATCTAAAACACTATATTTGAAATTAAGAAAATCATTAAGGAAAGAATATGATCCCTCTTAAAACAAACTCTTAATCTTTCAGTTTATAACGAAGATGACGATGACCAATACTTAGATTAAACTACTACCCCTAAGATTGCCTCATCATCTAAAATTTTTTAGACAAGATGAGTTGTAGTTTCTTACTAATATATTTCTCAATAAAAGTTTATCTTTTGAAAAAATAAGATTGAAGAAGAACGAATCATTTGATTCAAATGGGGTAATTCTGACGATGTTAATATTTGCATCCCATCAGAAGGAGAATACCATCATCATGTTTTGGTACTTGAGTAAGTTTCTTTTACATGACGATAGAGTACGGTATAAGGTTCCTCATACATTCTAAAATTTTAGAGTTTTTTCAGTTCTGTGGACTGCTCCTAAGTCAACTTACACCCAACATTTCTCGATCATTAACCAATATAATTATAATGTTTGTTTTGTTAAAGATATCTTTTAAAGTCTCTCATATTTTATGTGAATGCCAATCTAACAAAGTCAGTGGCTCTCATTTCTATTATTTCGTTTCTCCAAACCTTCGTTGTGTAATTACATGACCGTCTTTTGATCATAATTAGAACATAATATATATCATAATAGAGAATCCAAATCACTCGAGTTTATTGGTGAGGCTGAAATATATTAGTGTGTTCAATTTTTATATATTTATATTCTTATATTTTCACAGGGGCTAAGCAATTTCTAAAGAGTGGAAGAAAAATAGTTCATGATGCAACTTCCTTGATCAACTTTTCATACCTTCTCAACTATTAGGGAAAATTAGATATCATAATTGTTTTACTAAAGAAAATCTATTTTGCTCTTTATTTTGATCGTTATAAGGGATATTTGTAAATGGTAGTTACCAAGTAATGGATAATACAATCAATGCCCATATCAAAGAGAAAATATTTGTTGATGCTTTGGCCCATCATTTAGAAAGAGATCCTTAAAATGATATGGATCTTAGAATTTCCAAAAATAAGGAGCCAAACCGTCCAAAGAACAATCATATAAAAAACATCGAGTTACTAACGATAACCTCAAAAAAGTCAAACACTTATTGAAAAGAATAAAAATAAGATTGTTAAATGCAAAAAATAGAAAAAACACCTACTACAACCAAATAAATGAGTCATTTTAACCAAAATATCTTACCCTAGTTGGAGAAAACATCCCTCTTGCTTTTGTTGAACGTTGTAAATAGTACCATATTGGATCTAGAGGGTATCTTCTACTTTTAACTATTAATGCTAAAATAGATCCATCATTAAATACTTTTGTAGGTGATTTAATATTGTTGGAACCAAAATAATTTGCTGGATATTTTTAGCCATGTGTCCTTGTTCATACTCATCATCTCTTACCAATATTGAACGTTTCCATCGTCAAATGGAACTTCAAATGGAGGTAAATATTTTTCAATATATAATTACTTATCAATTATCTTCATACTTCTTATATATTTGCATAGCTCGTTTAACTTTAGTATGCTCGCCAACAAACACTTCTTAGTAGATGTTAGCATGTTTTTTAATCAAACTTCAGTCCCATCTATTCAATTCAGTTAAGAATGAATAAAATTGTAAAAACGAATCCTTATACAAGACAACATTGTTTTATAACAAAAAAAACACGATGCTTAAATAAAGAAATGTAACTTGAAATTGGTCTGAAATCAAACAATATTGGAATCGAAAAACTCAAAAATTCTAACCAACGACTGCAATAAGAAGTTAACAAAAATCAAGCTAAAGGTCGGCACTGCTAAAAAAGAACAAGAACTCAACGTCGACAAAATTAATAAATAGCACTTAAGAAGTTTTGGATGAAGCTCACTTACTAATATAACAACATTGTACAAGACTAATTATGCAACTTGTTGATTATAACAAAGGAACAATTTTTGTAGGGATATACTTCAAATTACCTTCCTGAAAATTATCAAAAATTATGTAAAACAATCATCTATATTGCTTATAGAAAAGCTTATAAAAAAGATATTGCCTCTGAACATAAACATGATGCCAACAACGAAGAAAAGAAAACTCAAATTATTCATCTTAAAGAGATTATTAAGAATGAAAAACAAATCACCATCATACTCTCCATCGTACTTTCCTCTTCATAAAAATCTTAAAATTTATATGAAATGTTTCATAGTACATTTTATGCTTAGATATTTTTTTCGGGTAGCATTCGGTTGTTACTTTATATTTTTATATTTTTACAACTCTTTTACGGCTAGTATTTGATGAGGAAGTAATCACCGGGCGAAGATAATAGACACACAAGTAGCCAAACAAGTAGCAGAGTAGAAAGGATGAAGAGCTGAGCCAGTTACATGACATGAAAGAATTACAAACAGAGGTGAGATCAGGCCGAAGAGAAACTAAGGTTGAGCGAAGGGACATATGTCGGATAACATAGTGAAGAATGATCAAATGAATAGTAAGATTGACCAGCAACTGATGGGCTAAGATAATCCGAGCAAACGACTTTATCGAGCAAAGAATAAGAGAGACTATGGCACAGTAGGATAACCAGATCTCTCTTAAGACGATGAGAGAGCTAAACAAGAAATACACGGAGTAGGGGGAAAAGACTGGAAATACGCTCGGTCTATTACGCAGATGAGACCGACCAAAAACCTTTTACATCAAGGGATATTCAAAGTAGCGGTTCAAAGCCATATTAACTGAACCAGTCAAATCATTAATGTAATAGCCATTAATTTAGGTCGCACAATGTAAATACAATTCTACGTGTAGTAAGTGTAGTCAAATCGTATTAATGGTTTATAAACGATAATATCGGGTATAAATAAACAAACAAACCCTAAACAATATAACATCCCTTCCTTGATAATAAAATAGTTTTCTACTTGACAATTCTCTTTGTTATATTCCCATAACGGTATCCAAATATTTTAACTTCATGCGGTCCACCTCATATTTGTTTTACTTCTTAATTTATTATTTCTCTTTTTATAATTAGGTGTATTACATGTTATTTTTATAATATAAAATTTTCTTTTTGTAGATGTTATTTATGTAAACACTTTAGAAACCATCGTCAAAATTAATTTAAGAAACATACTTTTAGATATCGCATTTAACCATATCTTCATAAATGATCTTCGGACGTGACTATTTACTTTTATAGAATTTTTTTTCGTTTTTTATCAATGTATCTTAATAATCTTATAAAAACGTTGTTTTGATAAATATATTGCAAACGTTCATTTATTGTAATAATTTTTTAATAAATTTATAATGAGCTGGTGTATAATATAATTATTTTTTAATCAATTTTTCGTAGTATTGATTTGTAAACGGTATAAGGGGGTATAAATAAACAAACAAACCCTAAATAATATAACTTATCTTCCTTGATAATAAAATAGTTTTCTACATGGCAAATCTATTTGTTATATTCTCATAACCAAATTGGCACAGTCTGTGAGAAATCGACAAAACATTTATCGTTAACAGTGCGAAAACCATAGTAGTTAGTAGATCAAATATTGAGAGAGACATCTCAGAGCCAAGTGAAGCGGCGGTGAATCGGAGGACCGATGCAAACCATCCGGTGAGACAAGACGTGACACATCCTATCACTATCATCGGCCATAAGTCGTGGTTACATCCCCTGTTGAACCAGTAGAGCCGACAGTACGAGTAATCCAGTCAATTGTTGGGACCAAATAAGAAGTTAACCCACCCAAAATGGTGGCAACCTCCGTTGCGCAAGGGACCCTATGTAACAACCCGGCAATATCGTCGACTTTCCAACAACTGGAGCAGCAGCTTTAAAATCTACAGCAGGATCAACTCGGGGTGGCATGCGAGCAAGACGTTTGAGAACAGGTCATGTATGAAACCCTAAAGAGGATGAATGATACGCTTTACGTACTAACTGCTAAGGTAAGAGAGACCAGCCGAGTTAATCATCCATCCTGGCCCGATGCAGCCGGTGTTAATCGAGAGGATCAATCCTCTAAGCGTAACGACAAGAGAGAGGAAGAAGGTGAGAGTGGCAGAAAAAAGCGTTCCAATGAATAGGAACCAAGGCAGGAGGTGCACTGCACCATTTCGAAGAGAGCTAGAGATGAGGATAATGTTCACTATAACCAGGTAAGACCAAGAATGTCTAATTACATCCTCAAGGAATCACCTTTTGCAGAAAAAATATTGGAGAACCAACTGCCGAAGAAATTTGACCAATTCAAAATGGAAGCTTACAATAGTACGGGTGATCCTGAGAGACATTTTGAGCAGTTTCGTAATATGATGATGGCATTCAACCCCGATGATGCCATGCTATGCTGAGCCCTCTCAATGAACCTTAAAATAAACACGATGGATTGGTTTAGCAGCCTACCCAAAGGGTCCACGCACGATTTTGCTGGCTTATAAAATGCATTCAGAATGAGGTTTATCGGGAACAAGGACCTCTACCAGAGGTGAGTTGAGACTCTTAAAAGTTATGTTAAACTTTTTGATCATGCCATGAACGCCGTGCCAGATTTTGAAGAAAAACTAGTGTGAGCCTCTCTAAAAAGAGGTCTTGATCGGCGAAGGGAACTATATGCCGACCTGATCAAGTTCCCAACAGAGGTGATGGGGGACTTTCTCGCCCGCGCGGACACATTTATACGATTAGATTATGCTCAGATAGGAGACTCGCCTGACCGACATATCACTGACCCCAAGGGAGGAATACCCGGACAAAAAAGAACTTATGATACATCACGACGGAACACTAGTCGATGACCGCAGTACTATAAAACTTGTCTAAAACATTTACCCCATTGACCGAAACAATATTGTTCATATATGATCGAACAAAGGAAAGAACGAAATATCAAACTCCACGAGTAATGAGCGCTCCCGACTACAAACGCGCAAGTAGATATTTCTGCTCATACCACAACAATCACAGACATACAACCGACGAGTTTGAAAACTCAGCGAAGAAATTAAGAGGTTGATAGACAACGAGGAATTTATCCAATTTATCAAGCAACATGATCACCAAAGACGACCAAAGCGAGCGAAGAAGTGCATTCAACCAATTAAGATAAACTCAATAACGATACCCAGGAAGATAAGGGAAAAAACAGTGTCTATTTACCATTGCGGATGGTCAATCCAAACTAACTACCTGAGAAGATGCCAGCAAGGAAAAACGGTCGGAAGTGGCCAATAATATTATTTCTGAGGTGGACGACTAGTCATCGTCCCTTTATACCATCGCGGGTGGAAATTCCAAGGTGGGACAAAGGCAAAAGACATGCAAAAGAGTGCAGATTGATCTCAATGTATGCAAAGTCGAGGCCTCTCTGTATTGTAAGTATCGTGACCCCGTGGCTGACCTCATGTTTAATGATGATGACTTGTGGGGATTCAGTATACCACACGAAGATATGTTGACAATAAACCTCGACATCGAAGGGTTTATTATGACTCGAGTTTTGGTTGATGAAGAAAGCTCTGCCAATATCTTATTCAAATGAAGCTATAACCAAATGGAAACCGTTCCTCCCTATAAGACCACTTAACGAACATTGGTCGGTTATGAGAAACAAGTATCTCAGTACGTAGGAGAAGTAGAGTTGATGGTTAAGGTGGGCTATGAAGCCACAAACTGTAAGCTAAAGACTTTATTCATGATCTCAGATGCTCCTAGCTCCTATCACGCGATAATAGGTAGGTCCTGGTTGCATCAAATAGAGGCTACACCATACATGTTCTGGTAGTGTATCAAGTAACCTGTAGAAAACACAATGGGAATCATCAGAGGAAGCCATCGTACTGCGATGTCATGTTACACGGTCACAGTTGACCCAACCAAGCCCATGCGATAACAATTAGCTGGTGAGGGGGGATCAGTAGTAGGACAGTAGTGCACCACCCTCGCCTGAGCCAGTGGATGATCTGAGGGAAACAGAACAGCCAGAAGAGGACTCCCTTAACTTAGTAGAAGAGATAATGACAATTGGTCACACTTTTCGGTTGGGTAATCATCTAAACTCTCGTTTTAAGTAATCACCGATCTGAACAAAGTTTGTTTGAATGAATCATTATCACTACCCTGCATCGACCATCTGGTGGACTCGGCTTCATGATGTGAATATTTATCATTCATGGGTGCGTATTCAGGTTATAATCAAATCTACCTCAACCCTTCTGATGAAGAGCACACCGCGTTTCAGAATGAGCGCCCCCTCTACTGTTATACGATTATGCCATTTGGACTCAAGAATGCGGGGTTTACATATCAAATTTTGGTCAATCACATGTTAACAATCACTTGGATCAACATATGCAAGCATATATTGATGGCATGATAGTCAAAACGCAAACGACAGACCAATAACTTCTGGCACTCCAAATGGTCTTCGACCTCCTACGTTAGTACAACTTAAAGCTCAATCCGATCAAATGTTATTTTGGTGTTCAAAGCGGTGAATTCTTGGGTTACATCATCAGTAAGAAAGAGACTGAGGCTGGCCCTGCACAGTCAATCGGTTATCCAGATGACACCATCGCAGAATATCAAGAAAGTGCAGTGTCTGACATGACTCCTCACATCGCTTTCTCATTTCATTTCGAGAGCTTCAGACAAGAGCCACCCATTTTTGCGATACTTCAAGAAGCCAAGAAATTCGAGTGGACTGAGGAGTGTAATAGGGCATTTACCGAGCTAAAATATTACCTTACGTCACCAGAGATTTTATCTGCACCCCTTGCCGGTGAGCCATTATTCATTTACTTATATGTTTCGCAATTTTTGGTCAGTCCAGTTTTAGTGAGAGAGTTAGTAAGGGTTCAGCGCCTTATCTATTATACTAGAAAAAACATTAGTTGACGCAAAGACGAGGTATTTTAATTTAGAAAAACTTATGTTAAGATTGGTAATAGCCACTCGGAAAATGTGCCCCTACTTCCAAGGCCATACAGTTGCAGTTCGTACATCTTTCCCCCTCAAGTCAGTTTTGTAAAAGCCGGATGCTTCGGGAAGACTCACCAAATGGAGCATTGAGCTCAGCGAATATGATATCCAGTTCAAACCGTGTATGACAATCAAAGGGCAGGCGGTAGCTGACAATCTGATAGAATTTTCTTCCTCCAGAAACGACTCTCCCGAAAAACCCAGTACCATGTTACCAACAAACTTGCTTGAATAGATTGTAGAAACTAATGGAGCATCGGGCACGTCAGGAAGAGGAGCAAGGATTGTCCTCTGTTTGCCTACAAAAGAGGAGATTCGGAAAATGATTCGCTTTAACTATTCGGTAACTAATAATGTGGTAGAATATGAGGCAGTAATCTGTGGCATGAAGTTAACACTGATATGCGGGGCTCATCTCCTCAAGATCATATCAGACTCACAATTAGTTATGAACCAAGCCCATGGCATTTATGATTCGAAGAAAGAGGGGATCCGAGACTACCTATCAACGCTAAAGGAATGCAAATCTCACTTTCCAAAAGTAAAATATGAACAGGTCCCCCGCCAAGAAAGTTGTGCTGCCGATTCCCTTGCCAAAGCCGCAGCCTCAGGTGACAATCCACTCATTATCACACAACAGTTTCCAACCACCGAACCGATCTCCAAGGATAACGTCGTAAATACTATCAGTCACAAATGACGATTGGAGGGAACCTTATTTACTTTATCTAAATTCTGCTACCCTCCCGACCGACAAAGCAGCAGCTCGAACGCTATAGCTACGATCTGCTAAATATCATGTTCCGGATGGTGTCTTATACCGTAAAAGTGCTACCCGACCGTTGCTTCGATTCCTTAACCAAGTAGAAGCTGCCACAGTTCTGCATGACCTACATAATGGTGAAGCATGGGCACATTAAGGTTATCGAAGTCTTATCTTATGGTTTCCACTTGTTGGCTATTATTGGATAAAACTAGTAGTCGATGTCAAACAATTGGTCCAGCACTGCCACCAGTGCCAGCAAGTATCCAATACGGGGCATCTACCAAGCAAACTGATAAAACCTATAGCCATTCCATGCCCTTTTGACAAATGGGGTATTAATTTGGTAGGACCCCTCCCTATGAAAACTGGTAAAAGACAATTCATGATCGTCGTAGTTGATTACTTCTCAAAATGGGTAGAAACGAAGGCTTTTTTTGTGCTAGAGCTCAAGATATATGTGATTTCATCCACAACCAAATCCTCACAAGGTTTGGAATATCCCGCGTTTTAATAACTGACAACGTCCCGCAATTCTAGAACGTCATAATGGCAGAATTCTATAATCGGTTTAGGATCAACCAACACTTTTCTACACCGTATTAGCCATAGGAAAATGGCCAGGTCAAAGTCAATAACCGAAATATCTTGGAAGCTATTAAAAATAAGCTTGAAGGAGAAAAAGTTAAGTGGCCAGACAAGTTGTCAAAAGTTATGTGGACCTACCGAACTACATCGTGTACAACCACGAACGATACTCCTTTTGCGTTAGTCTATGGTAGCAAAGAAGTAGTACTATCCAAGGTCATAATATCGAGCCATCGTGTAGTTAATTATGAAGAAAACAACAATGACACTAGCAGATCAGTGGATGTGGACCTCATCAAAGAACGTTGAGATCAGGCGCGAGTCCAAGTAGAGCATTATAGGAGCCTAATGAGGGGTCATTTTAATGCATGTCTCAGACCTCACAGTTTCAATGTTGGTGATACGGTAATGAAGAAGATTTTCCAAGGATCAAGGGATAAGGCGATGGAAAAGTTAGGACCCAGCTGGGATGGACCATAAACTGTTATCTCCAAGGGGCATAGTGGAGCATACCGCCTAACAGATGCAGAAGGCCATGCCCAGAAACACCGTTGGAATTTAAACCATCTCAAATTGTATCGATCAACATTGTAAGATTAAATAATGCACTCGTTTTCCCTCATGACGGCGCGATAGGGTTTTTTAATGAGGCATCGAACCATATATTTTCATTTAATACATTTTTTATGCTTTCTCCATGATATGTGTTTGTTTACATCTCCGTCCTTACAATTAGCAAAAGGGTCAATGACCATGCCTACGGGCTACGCAAGGGGCCGCACTGAGCCCGGACCATAGAGTCTATAATACGGGCTAAATGGTCACACTACGGGCTACGTAAAGGCCATACCGAGCCTCATACCTTGTACATGGTATATAAGCAAACTGATCAAAGAGTCAAGCCCTAAAAAGGCAACGCAATGGGTCGTATAGACCTTACCACGAATAAAGCTGAGGGTTATTATCTCTTAAAGCTACACAATGAGCCACAGTGAGCTCGACCTTGTAAGGACATCTCCTGGACAGAATATAAGTTAACAAACACGCATATCCATCAAATCATACGATTTCTCATATGCTGATATAGAATGAGATAATGATCCAACTACTAATTGAATTAAACCATCCACTTATAGTGGTAAAAACAACAAATATCCATAAGTCATTTACTAAGGGTGCCAATACCAAAAGATACATAAAATAACAACTTTAGTTCATCATAGTTATAACATCACACGTCAGGAATAATCTTCTCCGCCTCTTGGGGACGAAACCCTATGTCCTCGTCAATTGGGGTCACTGTCTCCCCCCCCCCCTCCCATCGGTTACGAGGAGATTCATGTCGGGAATTGCTAAACCCCTACCTTTTTTAATTTTAAGCAACGGTGTGAACTTACTCAGCGAGCCAAGCTTCATCCTCGGGTTTAACCTTAGCAGTTTAGCTACCATTTCCTTTTGATTATTCCCCACCATCTCCATGAAGATTTCCATCACCTTTTTTTCTCACTGTTACAAGTCCACTCCAGCCTTCTTCATCAGTTCTTGTCGCTGATTCTCCATCTGAATCTTCAGATCTGCCATGGAGGCGGTCAAACTACCATTCTCAATCACAAGCCCGACAATACGATCCGTCTACTATTTTACACTCTTAGCTTGAGTCATATTTTGAGCTAATAGCTCTGCATTCTTAGTCATCAGGTCCTAATTTATTTTGACACACCAATGGTTCTGCGTTATCAATGTCCTGGCATCAACATTCAATTTTTTATTCTTCTGCTCGCATGCCTCCCGAGTATCCCTTAGTGTTATCATTTCCTTCTACAAGCCCTCTATGTTTTCGACATCCTTGACCTTGTGAACATAGGCAGAGTTATATGCATGCTTAAAGCGAGCAAGTTCGGTGGTTAATCCTCTTATCGACCCAAAAAAGATGGGTTCGGGTTTCTATTTCTCCATTACATGGAGATTTGCGTTCGACACGCGCCGATAGAAGAGAATCTAAGAATTATGATGCATATATAAACACCATTTTTAATTAAGATAACATTACTAATCATATACAACGTAGAGCAACATGATGCATTTGCCGCTATTGCTAGTTCCACATACCTCTGAAGTATCTCACTCATTGGAATATTATCATAGAATGAAATTTAAGAACATCGCTTTAACTGTTCAAACATCAGCATGGATGGCCACATCATTGAAATTATGGAATGGGGAAACTCTTCTAATCTCCCACAGGTTCGGCTCGGCCCAACATCTGGCCTTTGGTGGGTATATGCTCATGCCTCACTATATTCACATGCGTAGATCCATACCCTAATTCATGTACAAAGGCAGACCATACACCATTTTTTACGAATTGCTCTATCCCATGAGCGATTTTTTCATGAATTTGTTTTTTGGGTGCGCATTCGTCGTCGGTATCATCAATTTAGTTTGCCTGACCATTTATCGACTCATCATCTACATTTATCACCTCGGGAGCCTTCCCTCGAGATTTCTCAGGCGCAGAGGTAGATGGTTGAACATCCTGAGCATCTGAAACCAGACCTCCATCACTTTCTTCTTCATCAATAAATCGCGGTTTCCTAGTAGCTAGTGGAACTGCACCCACTATTATCCGTGGACGCTTAAGCAGAGGACTATTATCCCCTCCATCATCTTCTTCATCATTTTCCGAGCGGGACATCCGACCAATGTACACTTCTGTTCTAACCCTAGACAAAGATTTATTTTCCTCATCGTGGTTCACTTCATCAGCCCCCTTCAAACTCAACACCTCTTCTTCTTTTTCCCTCTATCACTACAAAGATGAGAAGCCTTTAGCTTCTTTTATCCCCTGACCCTGAGGAACATGCAACCATACCCCATATTGTTCCTTTCTTTATAGTGTTGCTTCATCGACTCCCTCAACCGATCTGTAGTCACCGTCACTCCAGTACCAATCACTGTTACTGCTCTGTCGTCCTCAATATTCAGCTCAGAGACTGGCCACAACTCAGCCTTTAAGTAGTTAATTTGTGTAAATAACCGAGCAAGTTCTTGAAACCATGTGGAACTTGCTAGATTTACAAATTTAATTAAGGGATTCACAACCTCATCTGCCAAGCCTTCCTTTCATCACTCCTGGTAGTTACCCTCACCTGCACATTTAAAAAGTTCAATGAGTAACGGTACAAATTCAACAGCAGCGCAGAACTCTGCAAAAAAATTCCATACACTTGGATTTCCATTTTCGCTCTAATTGCATATTCAGCAAAGCATTTTCATGCTCTTAGTTACCAGATACAAACACAAAGGAATTTTTTAAATTCTTGTCTGAACTAGTCAATTCTATTATTTCTCTAATACCAGTAAGTTGAGAGTAAAAGAAAGAGGACTTAGCTAATTTGGCAACATCTACAATAGCTAATAAGTCTGCTAAACAGACCGTAATACATAGAAATCGAGAGCTTAGGAGAATACTGAGTCGGGTTCTCCACCCGTTTGCGACTAACTGAGTTGGGCATATGCCTACAAAAATAAAGAAGTCTCGAATTAAGTCGGGTAATGATAAGCGCATACCCCAATCGAATATTGTTGTAAAAAGGCAAGTTTTGTCCTCCCTCGCTTGATACAGATATTCACCAACGTTTGGAACCCTAATAGTCACATTGTTTGGTATATCATACCTAGCCTTAAAGCTAAAAAGGCCAGCGACATCCAAATATCCATATTTAGGGGCTATTCGAGTAAAATAGCTCTCTAAAAACGCAGGGGTCTTCGAATTCCGACTCTACAACCTTCAGTATTTTCTCCTTCTTCTTTCCAACCTTTTTTAGACCCATCTCGTTTCTAAGACGAGTGAAATAAATCAATAAGAATGGTAAGATTATGCAATTTTTGGGATAACTCACATCTGAATACTACTACCGCTAATGGAGGTTTTTCGGGTTCCTATATCTACGCCAAGAGGGTCCTAGTATCATGGTGCTCGTTAAAAGAAGTAGAGTATGGAAAATTTAATACCATACCTATGTGGAAAATACAAATCAACTAGAAGAAAGATTTCACTAACGAAAAGAATTTCATTTTTGTCTTGCGATATTCACCAGGATGTTAATTGAAAAAAGTAATGGTTTGTAAACTCAAGTAAATCAGGGTTAGATACTAGATGTTAACTGCACACGTAATTAGTGACGGTCAAGTACAACCCTAAACGTCTCCAATAAAAACCAAAGCGCCATTTTTTTAATTATGGCTTTAATGTCAGACCACTCGCACCTACACGCCTCCTACTGTCGCCACGTGTCAGCTTACCGTTATATATTCAAAAGAATCATCATTAATACGCTGACGTTATTGAAGGCCACATTCTTTAATAAATCATCTACAAATATTATCTTAGCTACATACTTTGGATTTATTTTATAGATTTTATGATTTTCACCACGCAATCCATGAACTAGGGGGTGCCTTGATAAGAGAGTAATCACCACATGAAGATAAGAGACATATAAGTAGCCAAACAACAAGCAGAGCAGAAATGATTATGAGCTGAGCTAGTTACTAGAAAGGAAGGAATTACGAGTAGATGCAAGATCAGGCCAAAGAGGAGCCAAGGCTGAGCAAATAGACATAGGCCGGATAGCAGAGTGAAGAATGATCAAACGAATAGTAAGATTTATTAGCAACTGATGGGCTAAGATAATCCGAGCAAATGAATTTATCGAGCAAAAAACAATATAGACGAGGGTATAGTAGGATAACCAGATCTTTATTAAGACAATGAGAGAGTTGACCAAGAAATATACTGAGTATAGAGAAAAAGACTTGAAGTGTGCTCGGTCTATTACGCGGATTAGACCGATCGAACACCTTTTACATCAAGGGATAGTCAAAATAGTGGTTCAAAGAGACATTAACTGAACCAATCAAATTATTAAATTAATGGTCATTAATTTAGGTCACACGATATAAATACAATTCTACATGTAGTTAATGAAGTCAAATCATAGTAATGATTTGTAAACGGCAATATGGGGTATAAATAAATATACAAACCCTAAACAATGTAACTTATCTTCTTTGATAATAAAATATTTTTCTACCCGGTAATTCCCTTTGTTTTATTCCCATAACAGTATCCAAGTATTTTAAATCTATGCGGCCCATTTCATATTTGTTTTGCTTCTTAATTTATTACTTCTCTTTTTAAAATTACTCTTATCACATATCATTTTTATGATATAAAATTTTCTTTTTATAGATGTTATTTATGCAAACACTTTAGAAACCATCGTTAAAATTAATTTAAGAAACATACTTTTAGATATCGCATTTAACCATTCTTTCATAAATAATCTTCGAACGTGACTATTCACTTTTATAGAATCTGTTTTCGTTCTTTTATCAATCTATCTTAATAATCTTATAAGAACGTTGTTTTGATAACTATATTGCAAGCGTTGCTTTATTATAATAAGTTTTATATAAATTTATAATCATTTGGTGTGTAGTAAATGTTTTAATCAGTTTTGAAAACTAATGTGGCTTATATACATTTTTAATAGGGTTTAGCTTATAAACATGTTCGCTTTGATTGAGTGCATGGTCTTTTACAATTTCTTAGCTAGTCTTCGTAATTAAACTCTTTACAACCTTTTTAATGTAACCTCTTACACTTTTTTAATAGGTTTGGCATATAGTCATATTCATTTTATTTAGGTGTATAATCAGTGGCGGAGCTACGGTGGGATCTATGGGTGCATAGGAACCCACTATTTTATATATATATATATATATATATATATATTATTAATAAACATATTAAAGTAGTAAGATGGTTTCTATCCCAATAGAAAAATTCGAAGTAGGAACCCAGAGGTTTTGGGTTCAAACCTTTAGCTACCGGTAATATTGACAAAAGAAGGGATATTTTATGTGAGAGGTGTTTTTATATATTTTGGCAGGTTCATGCCAGGACACCATAAAGATCAAATCCTGGCTACGCCACTGTGTATAACATTTTGCACTTTTCAGTTCGGCTTGATTTATAGCCATATTGGCTTATTAGTTATAATTTTTTAACTCATATAGATTATTCCACTTATTATTTTGAAGCATTATATTTTAATTATAATTTTGTAACTTGTGTAGCTCAGTTTACTTGTTAGTTATTTATCCATCCATTTGGAAAAACCTCATATAAATCACCGCTTTAGAACACACTAATACTATCATCATAGAGAAACACTAGTACTCACTTTGGAGTCTAACATCTATTTTAGAAAGTATAATTATTATTTTAATAAAGAATCATTAGTAATCATTAGTTTAAAACATCCTTAGAAAATATTAGTAATCATTAGTTTAAAACATCATTAGAAACTATTAGTAATCATCACTTTAGAAATTATCATCATTATCGACTTGAAGAAGCATTAGTGACTGTCGGTTTGAAACAACATTACCATTATAACCAAACGTTATTTCTTACTACTTTTTAAACTAAAAAATAAAAGTATGATGCTTTTAGAACATTTTTGGAAAGATATTTAATTCATAACATCCTTTAAGGTGTCTTATTATAAAAAAAAACCGTGCTACCAGATAGGAAAAATACTACACTAACCAAATGATATATTTTAGATTTGTAAAATTTCAAACAATAAATATTATAAAGGCACTTTAATAGATTTTCATCCATATCGGTTAGTTTTTAAGCACCTTTATTTCCTTTGGATATTGTCTTAAAAGGTACATCTCAATTAGAAGCTAACTTCCTAGCGATGACTTCATAAATATTTGATGGGAAAAAGTGTCTACAATATTTCGAGAATAGTCACGTAGATATTAAGAGATAAGATGGAACACGAATTTTAGAGAGAAAAAGTCACATAAGTAGTAAAAAGTAATAATTGTTCACCATTTCCAAAAAAAGATACGTTGATTGATAGATTAATCATGGTGGACCCTTGGGCCTACATGGTTAGCCTACTTTTGGCTATTCCACCCCGCCAATTGATTAATCTCAAACACATATACTCCTTATTACATAAAATATTCTCAAAATTACACATTTATTGGGTTTATATTATAAATGTAAATATCAGTCCAATATTTTAGGGGTTCGACATGCGGATCAGATAAATGTGGTACTTATCAGTACCCCCTAGTCCTTGTGAACATTCTTGAGGAGGACTAAATCAAGTACTGCTTCAGATTTCATTTATACACTCGCATAGGATTGTAACCAACCCTGTGATCCGAATTGACTCAGGTCGGATAACCTTACATCTGATTATTATTGTTGCGGAAATCATTAATATTGTGTACATCACGTGTGGTTTTACTCCTGTATACGTGTCATGAAGGCTTTTGTACCACGTAATAGATCATTAGTGGTGAAGTGTGATAAAAATAGTGAAGAAATTGTTCCCCTTCTCCATGTAAATATATGTTGAGTAGCGAAAAAACAAGAAAACTTTTCACTCCCAACGTAGGTGTTTGTTGGGTCTTCTATAGATACGTAAAAGACTTTCAAAATCTTCTCTATTAATTTTCCATCATTTCTCTCATTATTTTCACTTTTTCGTGACTCTAAAGATAGAGAGAGAAACTATCATGCTCCTGCTACCGCAAAACCCAATTTCTAGCTCGATCACCGCCACAAAATAAATTAGAATAAACCCTAACCTTTGTTCACTATTTGTCACCACGCAGTTTATTTGGATTTATATGTTTCATCTTGACAATGCTCTAGAGTAGCTCTTGTCAAGTTTTGAGTAAGCTGAGGAAAAAAACTGTAAAAGAAGTTGATGGGATCATGGACAAAGGACTTGTTCATATTTCTCAAGTGTTCAATTACAGAGGCAACGTATCATGAAAAAAAAATAGTCTGAATCAAATGGCCCATCGCCTTCTACATTTTCTTTGACTCAACCTTCGATAAAAAACACCTACCTCTTTAGACCTAAAAATATTGACCATGCTTTATTCCAATGTGTCATTCCGCTAACGAAGAAACACCCTCCCGCTAAAGAACCCTTCATTGACTAGGGAAAAATGAGAGGATTTTCTCGTCACGAATAACAGTAATCCAAGAGACCTTGGATAATCCCTATAAACTGTAACACACGATTCTAAAAATCGATTGGGTCTAGAGGGAAGGTTCCTACAAGATCTCATAGGATTGGTGTAACTTAAGATACATTTCCAGAGGGGTCTTTGTTCTTCAACAAAAAATATAAACTTCTAAAGTAAATACGATTTGAGGCAAATGTGTGTATTAACTTGGGGTCGGATGTTACCGGCTCATATGAGAAATATGTGGTGTTGAGGATGAAGTGGAGATCATGAAGGAAAATAAATGGAAGATAATAAAGCCAAATAAACTGAAGAAGAAATAGACGAAAGTCGAATTTCCTTCTAAAATATCTGAGGTGTTGGGGAGAAATCTTCGCAAGTTCAAACACATATACATTATTGCTCTTCATGAAATCAAATATTACTATTACTTTGAAGAGGAAGATTCAAATCTCTGAATGCATTGGGGAATTCCGAAGTCAGTTGATATACGCTTCCCTAAAGTGGGAAAGGCATCACTGTTTGTTATGTAGCGTGAGCTAATGGTCTATTCGGACGCCTTGAATTACAAATTAAGAAAAACGTTGTTGGAGGTATGGTCCCGAAAAAACTGGTGAAAAGCACTACAGAAGACAAGCAAGCTGACGATCCAACAAATAAAGTTGTTGATCTGATGGTGACTAAGACACAAAAAAATTCCCAACCACTCAAAAAGAATAAATTAACACACGCATCGCGGGATCAAAATGGTAAAGGAAAAATTGAAGAGAAGAATAAATCCTTTATCCAGAAGAAATCTAAGACCTAAAAAAAATCACCCCCGTCACGGATCAAACCATCATTCCTATGATGTTCGACCATTATGATGTTCAAGTACCAGAAAACCACTCACCAACTCTTCTGTAGGAAAACAAATAGTTTTCAGAGACTTAAATTTTAAAGGCTCAATGATAAAATCTTCCACAAGACAATCCGCATAAGCTAGACACCCAAAGACGGTCAATTCCCAAGGGTTCTCCCGGCTCCAGATCATTTTAACTCGTTGAAGCATACTCTTTTTTGTTGTTCTTTACAAGCGTGTCGCTCTTATTGCTAAAATTGAAAGAAAAGTACCCCAGTAGAAAAAGGATTTACATGAATCTAAGAAGGTTATTTCATGCCTTAAATAGTCCAACTCGAACCTAGCAAAGAAAACGGCGTATCACCAAGGAAGAGTCTACTATCTACGAAAGTGTACCTCGGATAAATGATCCCTATCATATGAAAATAAACGACATGTTCAATAGAAAATTATCTCGTGGAACAAAAATCTATTTTCCAGATTGAGATTGTCACGTTGGAGTCCGCCTTGCTAGATAGGATTCAAAAGCATAACGAGATTGTGAATGAAATTACCCTTCATCGTGATCTTCTCATGTCTAGATACGATGAGAAAGTGCATGCTACCCTGAGCGCTGAAGAGAATAGAAAAAAAGGATGTTGAATATCTAATTTCTATCAAGGTGGAATCTCGAAAGGATGAAGCAAACACGATTGGCGCTTATGCTGGTTCATGTATAGGTTATCTAAATCAACGAGACGATATGGTCAACTCCGAGATGGTCCATAATATCCATAAAATGTTCATAAATTTGAACCTTGTCTCGTATTGGAAAGTGGTTTCAGAAGAGGAACGTCCTATTAATATTTGAAAAAGAAAACTTTGAGGAAAATCAATCTTCAAAAAATCCTGAGGACAATGTTGAAATAGGTTAAGTGAAATTATCAATAACCAAGCTGATAAAGAAAAATCTGATGCTGCTGAATTATTTTTCCCTTCGTATTTCTAATATTTTAAAATTTTGAATTACAAGTTTATGTATGGCCATGGAATTTTTGTACTTCAGGTTTTTATAAGTGGTACTTTCTTTATTCATCTTTAATTGTCGTAATAATTTTTAAGTCGTGTCTTTGGATTATTCCTAGTTAAGGGTGATCAGTCCTCAATCGGGTATAAAAGCTCTTTAAAATATTTAAAAGTACTAGTCTTCCAGTATTGACCAACTAGTGTTGGAACCTTTTAAATATTACCAACTAGTGTTGTAGCCTTTTAAATGTGACCAATTAGTGTTGAAACCTTTTAAACATGACCAACTAGTTCATAACATTTTAAACATGAGAAACTAGTGTTGGAACCTTTTCAATATTCAGGTTTACACATGTATGGGCCTATTGAAGATAAAATCATGGAATAGAAAAGAGAAATGATTTATATTTACTTGTTGACTATTTTGACATCTCATAAAAATCTTCATGCCCACCATGGAATGACAGAGCATGCCACCGATCATTACGCAATTAATTGAAAAAATAAATTCTTTTTTTTTTGCAATTTTTACATAGTCATTCTAAATACAACCTTAAATGTTTGATGTTCAAAGGGTGTCGAAAAGGTTTTCCTTATAGGTCTTCCAACCTATAAGTTCTGGGTTTTTCCCTCTTACATACCGAATAAGGTATTTCGCAATTTAACTCCAGTTTTTCGAGCTGTTTATCTTTAGTGTGCAAGAAACTTTCTTTAAAACCTTATCCTTACTTTGAATTCTCATGGGTGGACTCGAGATGCAAATCTAATTCTCATTAAAGTCTGATAATGAAAGTATCTAAGATGCACCTTCGTTCTTTTATTTTCAAGAAATTCAAGTCGGCTCTTCGGCCCTTATCATTATCAGCCTCATAATAGTTTTTTACTCTTAAGGATGGGATGGAGGATTTTTTAGAGATTAACGCATCCATCATATACACTAATGCAAAAGGTGATTCTTGAGTCGTTCCCGATGATGTATTCTGGTAAGCCTACGGTACTTCATGTATGTAATTTGGCCATTTTCTAGCGGCCCTCTCTAAATTATTTTTCAAGCCATCAAATATAATTCTATTTGTATCCTCTACTTTCCCATTGGCATGTATTTGGAAATGTGCTAAAAAACAATGTTAGTTGTATCAGGAAAAGCAGAAGGTTTATATGTCTTTCTTATCAAATTGAGGGTCGTTATCTATCGTGATTGTTCTTGGGACTTTGAATCTGCATCATATATTAGATACAATAAATTTGATAATACTATTTTTTTTAGTTTTGCATAAGGGCTCGAGTTTCATCCACTTAGAGAAATAATCAACAACTACTATAATCGTTTGGAGTGCCCCGGAGGCCATGTGTAGCGACCCGACTAAGTTCAAAACCCACGTGTCAAAAGGCAACGCTTCAAATATTGAATCAAGCAGTAATGCAGGCACATATATTATATTCGTAAATATTGGCGGGTATCACATATTATGACTAATTATTTAACATCAAACATGATGACAGACTAATAATATTTGGGAAATAAAATCCTAATTGTCAACATTTTCAACCCGCAATGAGTTGACCCATCTCCATTCTGTAATTCAGATATTACCACATGTGATTCATTAGTTTCAAGGTTGATAAGGAAAGATATTCCTTAGGGACTTGAGTGTAATTAATAAGGGCTAAAATGACAAATTCTGTAATTATAGGATTTAATTACGCTTTAGTAGAAACCTAGGGGTTAAATTGTAAATATATTAATATGTAACCGTTTTCCTAACTAATTCACCCTGCCTATTTAAGGAGGCTGAAAAGGTTATTTTGACTTATGAAATATTCAGAGGCACTAAACACTTCTAAAAATTCTCTTTGAAGACTCTTTGTTCTTAATTCTCTCTTTACAACTTAAATTCACACCAAATTGGCGCTAGAAAGAGGGGCGAGGATACCTTGATCAACAGATCAAAAATCGACGCTCGAGTTCTCGTTTTCAAAGGTTTTTCGTTCGAATTTTCACTTCTCGTTTGATTTTTCGCTGTTTGAAGATGAATCCGGAGGAAGGTGACAATCCATCCGTTCGCAAGGCGATAGAAACGCTGAAATCTGATCTGCAAGAGGCAGGTAAATTTGTTCCAGTTCAACCTGTTCAATTTGACTTTGAAGGAAAAATGAATGAAATGATTAGGAAGGTGGCTGAGCTTGACGAATTGGTAAAGAAGAAGGGAGATAATAATGACGGTGCTAGACTTAGATCTAAGATAGCAGGTGGCGATCGTAATGATCAGTCTGATCAGTCGATGGATGAAGCTGATGATCATTATGAGCAGCGTAGGGTACGATCTGAACAAAAAAAAGAGTATAGCGGGATAAAGAAGAGGAAGGAAAAGTTGCAAAGGCGACTGTATGAAAATTTTAGTGATGAGGAGGATTTTGAAGATTCTGAATCTGATGAAACACCGAGGTATGAGCGTTCTCGAGGCCGTTCAGGAGGGGCAGAGCGTGAGCTCCGGCCATCTAAAATGTATAGGGAAGGAAGGAAAAAGAAAGAAAGGCGAGTATATTCACCTCGGAAATACTCGCCTCGGAGGTGTTCGCCTCGGAGGTATGAAGGTGAGTCCAGCTTGTATGCAACTGTGGGAATGAGAAATGAGGACCAGTATGTTCAGGGGGTTGATTGGAGGGACTCACCATTGGTGAAGGAGATCAGATCAGTGCCATTACCGAGGCGTTTTGATATTTCTAAAGTTGAAAAGTTTGATGGGACTCAAGATCCCGATGACCACATCGAACAATTTAAGAACTACATGACTAATTTTGAAGATGATGATAGATTGGTGTGTAGAGCCTTTTCTCAAACGTTTAAGGGAACTGCGCTAAAATGGTTTAATAAGATTCCTAAGGAATCGATTGCAAATTTCAGAAGTTTCTACACTGCTTTTCGCAGACAATTTGTGGGAAGCAAGGAGATGAGAGCCAATGGAGACACGATAATACAGTGCAAGCAGGCTGTAGGAGAGAAGCTGAAGGATTATACCAAGAGGTTTGTGTCAACAAAGGCTGAGCTGGATGACTGTGAGGAAAGTGTGGCTATGGCAGCGTTCAGGCAGGGGCTGTTGCCTGGGGATTTAGCCGATGAGACTACGAGGCGTAGAGCGTTAACGTTTGGAGCTCTTATGGCTCAGGTAGAGGACCAGATTAAGGTCGAAGAATCAACAAGGGTTCGAGGAGGTGCTAGTATTGTTCAAAAAGGGAGTGGACAATCTAACGTCTCAAACAACAATCCCTCGCGTCCGAAGAACAATCCAAATGTTTCTAACCGAGGAACCTCGAACTCGTATCAAGGGGGATATAATCAACATAATTCTAACAATCAGCAGCAGTATAGGTCCAGGTCGAATGTGTGGGTAAGGCCGGATTACTATGCAGATTTAACTGAGAGTGTGGCTTCAATATATGAAAAAACAAGAGGAACAATCAATTTTAGAAAGCCACCAGCTATCAACAGGCCAAGAGAGGAGCGCAATAATAAATTTTGTAGGTATCATGAGGACATCGGCCATGATACAAATGATTGCATTGCTCTGAAGAAGGAGATGCAAGTTCTGATCGAAAATGGAAAGCTGTTGGAGTATGTCAGGAAGAATGCCAAAGCAACAGCTCCCAAAGGAGGTAATCCCAATTCTAAGCAGGAAACTGCGTTAATGATTTTAGATGTTGCAGGTGAGGCAGATGGTTTCGATGTAGCCTCGGAATATGTCGAACCAGACCCCAGTCGACTTTTGTTAATGTCGATAGATGAGCCGATGCGTCAGGGACGTGTTCGAGATCTGTGTGCCTTTTTCGAATCATTAACCATATTTGGAGGGGATTCGATGACCAACAACACCAATAATTCGAGGAAGAGGCATATAGTAAATTTAACACGACAAATTGAGGGAGGTGCATCGGCACATCTAGGCGGCAGAAAGGATGTGCCCTTTATAATATTCGATGGAGATGATTTGAGGGGCATTACAGGGCCACATGAGGATGCGGTGGTCATTGGAGCAGAAGTATGTGGGGTGGAGATTCGACGCGTGCTGATCGACACAGGGAGTTCTGCCAATGTGCTTTTTAAATCGACATATGATAGGTTGACAGCTCCACCTCGAATAGAAAAGTCTGAGAGGACTATCATTGGGTTTACTGGCGCATCAGCAATTGTGATAGGTGAATTCGAAGGTGAAATTTCTTTGGGGAAAGGGCCTTTCAAGAAGAAAGTGCAGGTACTTTTTGTGGTGGTGGACTGTCCATCAAGTTACAACGCTATTCTTGGGAGATCATGGTTGGCCAAAATGTACGCTGTAGTTTCTACAGTTCATCAGTGTCTGAAGTATGTGGTCGAGGACAGAGTTGGTGTAGTCCGAAGTGACCAAAAGGTGGCAAGAGAATGTTATGCTGCTGCATTTAGGTTACGTGGTAAAGGTTCTGATGATCTCATGGAGAGTTAGCAGTTTGGGGGGTTGTCTTGTGGTGAAACAGACGAGGGAATTGATGATCCGAGGTCAACCCCGAGTTCTGTAGTGGTCAATGAAGAAATAGAGGAATATATTTTTAATAATGGCAGGGTACTTCGAATTGGCACTCTGTTATCTTTGACGATGCGAGAAAAGTTGTTGAATTTTTTGTCTGAAAATTTGGATGTGTTTGCCTGGAAATCCGAAGATGTAGTAGGAGTCCCTAGCAACATTATATGTCATAGCCTAGCGGTTGATCCGAAGGTCAAACCAATTATCCAAAAAAGAAGAGCCTTCTCATTGGAGAAATCTGAGGCCATAGTTGCCGAAGTGGATCGGTTATACAAGATGGGACATATTAGGGAGGCCAATTATCCGAGGTGGACGGCTAATCCGGTGGTAGTAAAAAAGAAGAATGGAAAATGGCGAATGTGTGTGGACTTCACAGATTTGAATAGAGCCTGTCCAAAAGATCCTTTTCCGGTGCCTCGGATAGATCAGTTAGTGGATTCCACTTCGGGAAATAAAATTCTGACTTTCATGGATGCATTTTCGGGGTATAATCAAATTCAAATGAATCCAGATGATGAAGAAAGCACGACTTTTATTACTGATAGAGGTTTGCATTGCTATAAAGTAATGCCTTTTGGGCTGAAAAATGCTGGATCAACATATCAGAGGCTGATGAATAAGGCGTTTGCTTCACAGATTGGGAGAAATATTGAAGTATACATCGATGACATGCTTGTTAAAAGCAAAGGTGATGATGAACATATTGATGATTTGGAAGAAACGTTTTTGAATCTTAGAGCCATTCAATTGAAGTTGAATCCGGAAAAATGCACATTTGGAGTCCGATCTGGCAAATTTTTGGGGTATATGATTAGTGAAAGAGGAATTGAGGTGGACCCAGAACAGTTGAAGGCTTTGATATCGATGTCTTCACCTCGGAATATCAAAGAAGTGCAAATGTTAACAGGCAGGTTAGCAGCCCTGAACAGATTCATTTCTCGTTTTTCAGATAAGTGCTTGCCTTTTTTCCAGGTGCTGCGAAGGCCTAATAATTTTGAGTGGACTTCGGATTGTGAAGAAGCCTTTCTGAAGATCAAAAATCTTTTATCCTCTCCTGAAATATTATCGAAGCCTCGAAAGGGTGAACAGTTGTTTTTGTATATAGCAGTATCGGATTATGCAGTAAGTGCAGTTTTGATCAGCGAGGATACTAAAATTTCGAAGCCTGTTTACTATGTCAGCAAAAGTTTGGTTGATGCTGAGAAACGTTATTTGAAGCTCGAAAAATTGGCACTGTGTATAATAGTGGCAGCAAGAAAGATGCGCCCTTACTTCCAGGCACATACGATTGTCGTTCGAACTTCATATCCATTAAAGAATGTTTTACAAAAACCAGACATTTCAGGAAGGATGACAAAGTGGTCTGTGGAATTGGGAGATTTCGATGTGTTATTTTCTCCTCGGACAGCTATCAAAGCTCAAGCCTTAGCAGATTTTTTGGTGGAGTTTCACTCGAGCAGACCCGAGGAGAAAGATACAGAAAAGGTGAATGAGAATCCGACGTGGACAATTCGAACTGATGGGGGATCCAGTAGTAAAGGGTCAAGTGCAGGAGTGGAATTGGTGGCACCAACGGGGGAATTTATGTTTCAAGCTATAAAATTTGGCTTTCATGCTTCAAATAACGAAGCTGAATATGAGGCTGTGCTAGCAGGATTAAGGTTGGCGAAGATTTGTGGAGCAATGTTTGTACGCTTGGAAACAGATTCACAGTTGGTAGTTAACCACGTTAAAGGGGTATCAGAAGCTAAAAAGGAGCGTTTGGTTTTGTACCTACAAGAACTTCGGGGGATGATGGCGCAATTTGAAAATGTCGAAGTGGAGCATATTCGAAGAGGAAACAACACTATGGCTGATTCTTTGGCAACGATGGCTTACTCAGAAGAATACCCATGGATTGTAACACAACCATCGCCTTCGATTATATCAAATTCTGAGCAATGTGAAGTGGTCGATGAGGTGGTAAATAATCCGACGTGCGCTCGAGGAGATTGGAGGTTTAACTTGTTAAACTTTATTTCAAATGGAATATTACCTATGGATAAACACTTGCTCAAGAAAATAAAGTACAAATCCCTTGGCTATGTGGTACTGGATGGGGTGCTGTACAAAAGGTCTGCTTCGAAACCTTTACTACGATGTTTAGGCAAGGATGAATCTCAGAATGTTTTGTCCGAACTGCATGATGGAGATGGGTCAGCTCATTGTGGGTTTAGAGCTTTAACGCGTAGGGTATTGTTGGCAGGATATTATTGGCCTACCATTTTACAAGATGCTAAGTCATTAGTTCGAAGTTGTGACACTTGCCAAAGGTATGCAAATTTAATACACAAACCAGCAGTACCACTAATGACAATTTCAGAGGCGGTTCCTTTTGATAGGTGGGGCATTGATTTGGTGGGACCATTACCTATGGCTTCTGGTGGAAGACAAATGATTATTGTTGCGGTTGATTATTTTTCGAAGTGGGCAGAAGCAGAACCCTTAGCTGGGACAAAAGCTAAGGATGTAATCAAGTTTATTCAAAGCAATATTTGCTACCGTTTTGGAGTACCTCGAAAAATAACAACTGATAATGGTCCTCAATTTAATAACAAGGAAATGGACTCTTTTTGCTCTTCGAAAGGGATACAGCAATGTTTTTCCACTCCTTTTCATCCTCAGGCAAATGGACAAGTGGAAGTAACAAATAGATCTATCTTGGATGGCTTAAAGAAAAATTTGGCTGGAGCAGCAGGGAAGTGGCCAAATTTTCTTCAAGAAGTATTATGGGCATATAGGACAACCCCTAGAGAGGCTACAAAAGAGACTCCTTTTTCTCTAGTATATGGGATGGATGCTGTGTGCCCTGCTGAATCTACACTACCTTCTTACAGACTATTACGATATTCCGATGCAGATAACGATGAGGCCAGAAGAGTGGAACTTGATTTGTTGGAAGAAAAAAGGGTCAAGGCACATTTAAATGTGATCCATTATCAAACGTTAATGAGAAGCAGGTACGATGCCAAAGTTAAGAGAAGGGAATTCAAAATTGGCGATCTAGTATTGCGAAAAGTGTTTCTTCACACCAAGGATAAACACCTCGGAAAACTGGCCCCGAATTGGGAAGGTCCTTACAAAGTTACAATGAGAGTCAAACCAGGTTCCTACAGGTTATCAGATCGAGAAGGGAGGATGCTCAAGCACCCTTGGAACATAGAGCACTTGAAATTGTACTGTGAGTAAAACTGAACTTCGAATTTTTGTAAAACAGACATACTCTTTCCTTATCTGTTGGCCCAGAAAGGTTTTAACGAGGTGTCTGATTGATATTGAATTTTTTAACAAAATTTCTTTTGGCCATTGGTTGTTTGTTATGATGTGTGATTTATTATTTTGGTAATTTGGCAAAGATTGATCATCTTTGGAAGTCGACCAAGAATAATTTTCCGAAGCGAAAGCTTTGAAGAAACAACCAAATTTTTCGAGGTGCCACGTCTTATGAGTGCATCTATTTTTCGAGGTGCCACGTCTTATGCGTGCATCTATTTTTCGAGGTGCCACGTCTTATGAGTGCATCTATTTTTCGAGGTGCCACGTCTTATGAGTGCATCTATTTTTCAAGGTGCCACGTCTTATGAGTGCATCTATTTTTCGAAGTGCCACGACTTATGAGTGCTTCCATGATTAATAATAATCAGCTCAAACAAGTGTACCAGAAAATTTAAGATAAAAAAAGATAAGTAGTTTGTTCGTGGGATAACATACGAAGTTTACAAAAAAGAACTGAAGTACTTAGTCACATACACAAAAAACAAAAGCAAACTACTTGGTCTATCAAGCATCATTTTCTTGTTCTTCATCTTCCGATGACGCCTCTTCGGAGGAGGAGCTTGGTGGAGCTTCGAAAGCTTCTTTTGGGCGTTGTTCTTCTGGAACTCGTTTCCAAAGGTTTGATAAATCTAGCCTTGGACAAGCAGCATGAACTTCTCGAAGGATCTGAATGGATGTATCAATTTGAGTTTTCTTCATGCCTTCAAGCATCACAGAGCTAACTTTGTTTTTCGCCTCTTTAACTGCAGCTTCCTTTTCCTCTTCGAATCCTGCTCGAAGTGTAGTAATTTCAGTCTGGCTTTTTTCCAATTTCTCTTTAGTCTCTTTGATAAGCTCCGTCGCATCGGAAATAGCAGTAGAATGTTCGGCCTTTAGACTTTTAAGAGCTTCCAGATGAGTAGTCTTAAGAGCTTCGACTTCCTCCTTGTGCTTTTTAAGAAGCTGTTCTTTCTCAGCTTCAAATTTTTGGAGTGCTTCATTTTTAGAAGTCTTTTCAGACTCTGTTTCTTTTCTACTCCTAGCTAGCTCTTGGGCAAGACGCTCCAGTTGGGTTTGAGATTTGCTCACTTCTTCGTATAATTTGGTGACTGCAGAAATTAGATTGGGGAAAGGTTGAAGAATTGAAATTACCTCATCAGATTTCTCTGGCTGATGAATGGGAGCAAAAGGATTGGATGTGGAAGTTGTAGCAGCATCGGTAGAAATTGGAGGAGCAACATTGGCATGTTGAGAACCAGGAAGTACAAAATCTCCACTTGAGTTGAAGTCCTCGAAGTTTAGATAGTCATCTATTTGTTTGTCTCCAAGGGTTATACCTCCCTCAGGATTCACCTCGACAAAAGTTTTACCTCGTGCCTCGGAAGCTAGCACATCCTCTAAGAGATCAGCCTCATTCTTTTCATTGGGCTTGTTAGACTTATTATCTTTCTTTTTTGGAGAAGTTTGTTTTTTCTTTGTCTTTTTCAGGATGGGCTGGTCTTCTTCGGATATGGTGGGAAGCGAAGGTGCAGACGTTTTTCTCTTCCTTACACTCTTCGAAGTAGAGGGAGGTTTAGTTTTGCTGGTGGTGGTTTTCTTCTTTCCTTTCTTCTTCAAAGGAAGATGGCTGTCACTCCGGTTCCGAAGAGGAAGATAACATTTCCCATCTGGTGCAAGAATCCTCTCAACTGCTAGAAGGGGATCTGGTGGCGTCATCGGATCCAGAGGGAAGTCTGCCCCTAGGGATATGCGCCAGAGGTGGCTATTAACAAAGTTTATGGGCTCGAATGCTGAATGAAAACCATTGCCCCAAGATTTTTCAGCCCACTCAGCCATCTTTTGAAAGATAAGCTTGGCTTCTTTTCGACGACCCTTAAACCGCCTCGGAATTTCTAAAGAGAGAAAAATAGTTAGCTAAATAATTTGATTCAAAAACAACTAGATAAGCAAGGAAAGGTATCACTTACTACTGTCTCTCCAGGTAAGGGTGAGTTTAGAAGGGTTGGCATCGGAGATTTCATGTCCATTTTCCCAGGCGCCTGACAGAAAGACGAATCGTTGTTTCCAGAATTTATCGGCTTCGAGGAGATCGTCGATAATTTTCAAGTCATCTTCAAGGGTTAAATAATAAAATGGTAGAACAGGGCCATTTGACACTTTGGTTACTGAGATGAAGTCCTCGATTTCGAGGGGAATACCTCCAAGTCTTGATACCATGATTGCTGAAAATAAAGTGAAGAGCAAGTTTGGAGTAACCTGGGTTGGGCACAGTCTGTGGATTTCGAAGAACTTTACGATCATCGGATCCAGGGGAAACCGAAGTCCCCAATTAAAAAGCTCAGGATACACTACCAGCTCATCTTTTTGGCAGTTCAAGGGTGTCTCTCCTTCCACTGGTAGCCGAAGTGTCATATTATCAGTTAACCCCCATAGCTTTCTGAGGTGCTCCTTCTCCGATTCGAGGTAGTAGCTGTAGGGTACATTCTTCAAGGCAAGAATGTACCAAGCAGAAAGAGGCTTGAGATTTTCCTGAACTAATGAGGCAACGTTCTCAGGCAATGAAATGAGACCTTTTTTCCCTCGAGGTTTCTTTGGAGGAGCTACATCATCAGCCTCGGACTCCTCCTCGGCATCAGATTCAGTAGCTTCTGAATCGTCTTTTTTCTGACCGTCCTCGGAATGGCTTCGAATTTGTGTCTCTTGTTGAGTCACAAGAATTGGCTGACTACACTCTGGTGTAGTGTCATCCACTTCTAATGGGGGAGGAGGAGAGTGTTGAGGAGTAGAAGAGGTTTTTGTTTCTTCACCCATTACTAAGAAAGATGATTTTTTGGAACGCTTAGCTCTAATAGCCTCGAATTGAGGAGGAAGTGTTTTGGTTTGAGGGTTTTTTGTCTCTTCGAATTGAAGGACAGGTGATTTGAGTTGTGATTTGTTATAAGTGGGTGGTTTGTCTAAAGTAACTACTTTAGGTTTCCGATGAGGTCTTAGTATTGAAGGTTTGGTTGGATTTTGGAAAGAAGAGGTCGTTGAGCTACTTTCTGGGTTAGAAGCTAGAGGTGAAGACGAAGTGGCAAGGTTTGGATTAAAGTTGCCATATTTAAAAGTGGTGCAGGAAGAGTGAGGACCGTTATAGATCAACCCAGCAGCTTTGTATTCTTTGGCTCTTCGAGAAATACAAAGATAATCGTAGGCCCCAAATACTTGGTTACTGGAACCAGGAAAAAGATTTTTCTTTGATCTTACTGGTCTTCTGGGTTTAAATCTATTGTATCTAGGGTATCTTCTCATACAATGGTTTTTGGTATGAGAGGTTGAAGATAAACAAAAGAAGATGAACAGGTTGGAGATGAGAAGGTTGAAGATGAAGAACAGTCTGGAGATGTTTCAAGGGTGATTTCTCTAAAAAGTTCTGAATGAATGAGTAACTGGGTATTTATAGAGTAAAGAGTGACGTTGAGTATGTAAAGAAGTAGGGCAAGTAAGTTGTTTTCATTGGTTGGAATATGAAACGAAAAGGGAATATGCAGTGTTGCAGGTCTACTGCTAGGTGTCTAATCAATCTCTTAGGCAGGGGTCAGAGACTTCGAAGTGTCATTAAACTATGTTTGAAGTGATAATATTCGAAGAAGAAGTAAAGCTATACCACAATGCTTGAAAATTCGAAGAGAAGCGATAAAAATAGTGTTGATCCGAGGAAGAATCCGATGAGCCAATAGTTCTTATAAATGTCTATATAAGAACTAGGGGGACTACTGATAAGGAAAGATATTCCTTAGGGACTTGAGTGTAATTAATAAGGGCTAAAATGACAAATTCTGTAATTATAGGATTTAATTACGCTTTAGTAGAAACCTAGGGGTTAAATTGTAAATATATTAATATGTAACCGTTTTCCTAACTAATTCACCCTGCCTATTTAAGGAGGCTGAAAAGGTTATTTTGACTTATGAAATATTCAGAGGCACTAAACACTTCTAAAAATTCTCTTTGAAGACTCTTTGTTCTTAATTCTCTCTTTACAACTTAAATTCACACCAAAGGTATCATAATAATGGTCGAATTAAATATTTTTCGTAAATAATTTCTCTAAAGACCGCAAAATCATGTGCCTTAAATCTTAGTTTTTTAGCCAATATTTTATCAACTATCAAAGTCTATATGACCATGAATTATTTAATCACATACCTCCAAATTTGCAATACTTCTGGGTCTAGTTTATGCCCGGACACTGGTGTTATCAATGGATGTTCTTGTTCAAGTATGCACGGATACCCTTTGGTGTATGATATAGTTATTATAGAATCACCGAAATAATTTGTTGCCCGATAAACATGTTCATACTCAACGTACTAGAAGAAGGTTGCCAATTCTCTCAACGTCTTTTGGTACTTTACCAGATGATATTTCCTTACTTTAGCCCGACCGAGTGCATGGTTGATTAGAAGTTGTGAATCTTTTACTAAATGAACTCTCATGGGGCACAAATTTGTGCAAGTCGTAACCCTGCCAAGGTTGCTTCCTATAATGCTTTATTGTTAGATACTCTAAAGGCAAATCATATCGTTTTATATATGTCTTCTCTGGTTGGAGATACCAACTGAACCCTAACCTCATACCTGTAATGCTTCAGCCCTCATTACCCTGAATAACCCACTCATCTTTAGACATGTCAGTATCTGGCTTTGGTTCAAGTCATTTAGAATAAATATTAACTAAAACATTTACCAAAGCTTGCGCTTTGATTGTTGTTTGAGGTTCAAAATCTAGTCATAGTCTCCTAGTTCCACTCACCATTTAGTCATCTGACCTGGTACATTGGATTTTCACAGCATAATGTTTAGTAAAAAATAGGTTTGAACCACTACCGAATGAGCTTAGAAATATGATCTCATCTTTTGTGTTGCTATAAATAAAGCCAAGTCTAGATTTTCAAACTTCAAGTTATTTTTTGCATTATCTAATAGACTCTTTCTCAAGTAATATATTAGGAAAGGATAATTTTCGACCTCTCTAACTAACACTACACCTACTGTGTAAGCTGACATCGCGGCATAAACAAATAGCTTTTCTCTCATATTTGGCTATTTTAAAATTTCAAGTGAGGATAAAATCTCTTTTTATCATGACAAAATCTTCAACGCATTTTGGAGTCCAGTTGAAATTATTCGCCTTTTTATAACTTGAAAAAAAAATGAAGCATATATGTCATAACATCTTGATATGAATCTATTTAAAACAGTCAACCATCCAGTTAAGATATATACATATTCGATGGATCTTGAAAGTTCCATAGCAGTTAAAGCATTCAAATATACTAGATCAACTTCAATTCATTTTTCACTCACTGTATAGCCTAGAATTTTCCATATAGTTTCTGAATGTATATTTTTATAAATTAAATTTCAAGTTTATGGATTTTAAGCTACAAAATATTTCTTCTAAATCCATAAAATAATCATTGCCTCTTGTGTTTTTTATTAACATGTCATCATTATAGTCTTCAACATGCCTTCCAATTTCGCTGGAAAAGATTTGTTCACTAGTCGTTGATAACCGCCTCGACATTCATCAACCCAAATGGTAATACTTTATAGCAGTGTAGACCCTTACAAGTTATAGATGTGATGTTTTCTTGGTCATTCAGATTTATGTGTATTTGATTATACTCTCCAAATGTATCCATAAACGGCAAGAGTTTATTACTTGAAGTCGAATACTAGTTGATCAACTCTAGGAATGGGAAATTAATTTTTCGGTATGCTTTGTTCAAGTCAGTAAAATTAACATATATTCTCCATTTTATATTATTCATTTTCACAAGAACTGGGTTCTTCGTTCACACCATATATTGTGATTTTATGATGTGGTCTACTTTCATCAACCAATTAATTTTTGCCACAATTGTTTCAGATTTTTCAACAAAGAATACTCTTTGTTTTTTAAATATGGGACATACATTAGATCGTATAGTGAGTTTATGAGAAATAATACTCATGTTACGTTCTTGGTACATGAGTCGAACATATGCAATTGTTTTGAAAAAATGATATAAGTTTTTATCTTACTATAAGAAATAACTTGATACCGGTCTTCAAACTTTTACCGTTGGGAAAAGTATAAATTTCAACGTCCTCATATGGTATTTCAAACTAAAAGTCTTAATTGGATCATCTACAGCATATGAATCCGAAGTATATTTTGGTAAATATTATTATTGATTTGTCTTGTCATTTTTAATTGATTTCGGAGCCAACGCAGTAGCACTCTCTTACTACTTTCTCGATACTCTGGAAAACTCTCACTTGACTTCCCACTGCAGACTTCAAACATTTATGGACAATCGAGGAAATAGTATGAATTATTGACAACTAGGACCTGTCAAAAATTGCATTATAGAATGTTGGACCATCAACCACTATGAACAACACTTTTACCAACTTTTAGAAAAGCACTTGGTCTAGTAATACCTATCTATCGAACTCTCTAATGACATCATCAATGACTTTAGTGAATCCCGCTATTATTATGTCAGATCTGGTAATGATATGAGGGTTTTCTATTTATTTGAAATGGACATAGATAGAATGTTTATCGCACTGCCTGTATCGGTTACGATCTTTTGGGCTTTGGTTTCTTCAATGGCTTCTCCAAATACCACAACATTCTCATGAAGTATGGCAACTTCCTTTAAATGATCATCATCAAATTGGACAAATGGTAATGGGTCTATGTTAAGATGGGTTGACATTCTTCCTTCTAAATATGTCACTAAACTTACAATATGCCTTTTTTATAGTAACTCGTGGTTCCTGACACAGTATTCTTAAGAAAAATAATCAATAACTCAAAAACCCTTGAACAAACTTTTTAACTTCCCCTCAGTTTTAGGTTCATCAATTACCATAACATTCATTCGACTAGGATCGGGGTCTAAGTACTTTGCATCCACATCAAATCATTAAAGGTTCCTGTTATGACCATCGCATTTTATTGTTTTAGTGCAAACTCGACTATTTCTCTTTAAATTGTTGTTTAATTACCCTTTGAAGCCGGTTCCCGACCCTCTGCTTTCTTTTAACAAATATTATCGCTTTAACATTATCAATCATATTTTAAATTTCATACTTTAATGAAAGTCGTATCATGACCGACATCATTATGATTTTTTCTAAAATTGGTCATACCTTTCGTATCTTAGTCTCTGAATCGGGAGGGGTTTTCTTAAATATAATTTTGCGTTTTACAAAAAAAATAATAGTGATGCTCTTTGTCAGCTCTGCAAAGTTATCGGACAAAACCCGTTGATTCATTATGTGTCTTTGTTATTGGCCCAAAGGTTGTTAGTTTACCCTCAATCAATGCGGTATTTGACTTGCACCTCTCATATGAAAAGCGGTAACTGCCTGGGGCTGAAAGCTTTGAATCTATTGCTGTTGATAAACCGGATCAGGTGACTGTTGAATCTATATTTTCATGAGAATCACTTTTAATCTTTTAGATTCTTCCACCTTGATCTACTCTTCAACCTAAGCTAGAAAAAAACACCAAAGCTCAGAGATTTATTTCTAGTCACTTCAACATTTAATTATTTCCCTTGTCTAAAATAAGCAATAATGAATTGCTTATAATAATCATCCACGTTATTCTTCGTAAGAAGACAACATTTAGTATAATATTTTAAAATTTCTTCGACCAACTGTCTACAATGGATTATCGTAATCCCATCCCCCCATATCTCTTCACTTCTCATAAACTATCATCTAAATGTTGTCCATAACATGTAAAAATTCTTGATAAAACCCTGAGGAATCCATATACCACTTCAAAACACTATATATGAAGGTTTGGCAGAAAGCATGCCATAAAAAGTTGTCGTCATAATTCATCATAAAGATCTTAAATTTCTCAATATGGTTACCCATATCCCTATCTCTATCAAACTTCTCTACCTTAGATATATCAAACTATTTCGATAAATTTCCAAAAAGGATTTCCACTAATAATGGACTTGCCTCCAATTGTGTCCCCAACTATACGTGTGGCCTTCGTTAGTCGTTACATAAAGACCTTGCGGTGATGGATTTTCAAATTAGGTGTTAACTTGATAAACAAAACTTATTTTTATGAACCTTTATGTAACAAAAAGTAATTTTTTCGGACTTGAACTATAGTATGTTGTGTTCCAAATTTCCTCATGGAATCACCTTATCTTTGACCTTATAAGGTTCCTACTTATCCAAAGTTTTTTTTATTCTCGCTCTCACTTTAAACCCCGGAGTCTACTTGAGTGCCTCTATGAATAATGCCTACCATCAAATATTTTCTTTCTCATGTGATGTAGGTCCTTCTCCAAAGAAGAAGAAAATTCCTCAGAATTAGACATAAACTAATTTCGAGACTATGAAATAGTGTAACGCTATTTAGCTTTTTGCTTATTTCTCAATTAATGGTGGATTATGTCTAATCAAAATTACTTTCTTAGGTATTTTTGTTGGTTTCACAATGAATCAGACTGAGCGCCATCACCCTCTGAAACCTCTTCCCATATGGTAACTTTTTTAATTCTTATTAGATCTTTCTTGGTTGAGCTATCATTGTTTTTGTATCTGCATTCAAAGCATTGATTTCACTCTGAAATTGATCTCAATGCTCTTCTATGGTCAATTGATCTTGATGCTTTTCGTATTAGTATTGTGCTTGAGCATATTACACCAACTGGCCATAACCCTCTCTAATCGTTATTTTTTCTATAACTAGTGCATGATCCTCTTGCATCTCAGAATTCATCTCTCGCTAGAATCTAAAGACAAGCCTATCACACTAATAGTTTTGAATGTTTATATTTGGGATACCTATCTAGACTCTTACTATGGTAACCATTGATAAATCCAGTATTATCTTAGGGGAAAAGCGTCTAAAATATTTTAAGAAAAATCACACAGATGTTTGTTGAAATTTAGAGAAAAAAAACTACCAAAAGTAGTAAAAAGTAATAATTATTCACCATTCCGAAGAAAAAATACATTATCTTATATAGTAATGATTGTAGGCCTTTACATCAACATGGTTAGCATATTTTTTGTCATTATATCCTATTAATTTACTAATAGTAAACAGAGTTTACTCATTATTACACAAAGTATCCTTAAAGTTTCACATTTGTTGGGTTTATATTATAAAATAAATATCGGTCCAATATTTTACCAATTCAAACAACATGTGGGTCGAATAAATCCGGTCCTTATTAGTGTGGATTATTTCTGATTGAGGGTAATTTTGTAAATTGTTTTGAGAATTTAAGGTTTGTGATGAAATGTAGAGTAATAAATAAGGTGTGTGCTTGTATTAAATTCTGATCACCCTTATTAATCAAAGTAGTTGGGGTATTTATACTTAATTAATGACTTGTGAGCCTTTCGGTTCAGATTATGGGCTTGGGTCAAGTTTAAAGACCCATTAACCCAATATATAAAATGACCAGCACATAGCTTAGTCACATTCCACTAATTTTACCACATTTGGTTTCTCATGGGAATGGTTCAGTCCGAACTGCCCTTCAGATAAAGGTAAGTAGCAGTGTCAAAACTATTTGACCTCATCACTTATCACCTATCATTTTTATCTCTCATTCAGTTGAATAACTTTCTTAGCACCAAATCACATTCTTGAAAATTTCTCACCCTCATTTTTGCATTATAACAGCTCTACATCAAATTACTATAAAGTTATACTCTAACCAGGGACTGATCTTGTCGTTCTTCTATCAAATCGATATTTATCTACTTTTCCATATCACTATCTTCTGATGAGTGATACTGAATTCGATGAATAGGAATTATAATTTGTGCTGGAATAGCGACTTTCATCCCATACATCATAGAAAATGGTGTTTTATTTCTCATAGCTTCATGAGTATTTTTATATACCAAAAAAATTCATTAAAAACGCCGACCATTTTATCTTAACAAACTGAAGCTTCCTCTTTATCTCATGTAAAATATTTTTGTTTGTAACCTCTACTTATCTATTTTCTTGTGGATAATATAGAGTAGAAAAATATTGTTTTATCCAATATTTTCTACAAAAAAGAATTACCATGTATTTTTACCCAGATACTTTAACAACGGTCACGTAGAATATTTTTTATATAGATTTCCATAACCATACTTTACAACATGTAACCGCAAAGCTCAGGCTTACAACTTGTTCGACAATAAAACTTTATCATTTAAGAATAGAAAATATACGTTATGTCAATCACTGTTATATTCAATAGACAAAACCCCTCGATTTGCAATATTTCCTAAAATTGATGGTATTTACTCGATTATTATCAAAATATTATCTTATACACAACTATTTTTAATTTCACCAACATGTATGCTTGTTTATTCTTTTAGATGTATAAGTTGTTCATATGTGACCTTCTCAAGACTCTTTTCTATTTGTTTCACTACCTCCAGATAAATTCTCATGTTTTTCAACTTTGTTTTGTAATTACCATGTGAATGACCGATGTTTGACTGAGAATCTGATAACATACAAATGATATTTACTCCACAAATATGAGCTAATATTACTCCACCCAACACTACTTCATATTATACTTCTCTATTGCTACGTGTATGCTATAAATAACTTACCAATAGAGGTAATACCATAGGACTCATGGGCATAAGATATGTCAAGATATATTTTAAGCAAGAACTATTGAAAAGTTATGGTGCATGAGTCGCGACTTAGTTGCAGATATGTATATTGATCCTAAAGGTTGAGACAAGTTGTCAAAGACTGGTGACCATTATGTTGAAGGAAATATATATTAAGCTAAAGCATGGTGGTCCGACGATTTGTTTCGAATGTTCTGATCTAGAGTGACCTGGAACATAGTACTATTGTTATATAAAATAGAATCTTCAATTTTGTTATCCATCTTATATTAATTAGTTCTCATATTTTGATCTTCTTATATTAATTAGATTCCATATATTAATTAAGATTTTTTATTTATGAGAATTCTTATATTATTGGATTAAAAGTTATTTTAATCGTTGATTAATGGGCTTTAATATGGAGTATGTGGTGAATAATTAGGGTTTTCCTTAAACCCATAAATAGAATAATATATTGATATGTAATGTGCAATGTGATTTAATTTGTGAGATGTATATTTCTCTCTCTCTCGAGAAAAAATAGCTCTAGGTATTTTTAAAAGATAAGTTATGTGAGAGATAAACATTGAAGAAACAGTTATATGAGTCATGTCATCTTTTGTTATAGATAATGGTTGAGTCCTTTGTGTTTGAGAATCTTTCTATATCCTACTTATTTATAAAAATAGTGTTCATTGCTATTGGATGTAGGATTTCTACCCAATCCAAACTACGTTAAGTACGGTAGTGTGTGCTTGGTTTTATTATCTATTTCTTTCATTTGTGTTTGTGTCTTATATATGAAAATTAGATTGTTCTTTTGTAGGTGCATTTAATCGTATAACGGTTTTTACCTCGGCTAAATGGTAGTGGTTCCTCCAACAAGTGATGCAGTGAGTGTGATGTAATAGTAGAAATAATAAATTGATCACGATTTATAGAATAAAGAAGTAGATTTTGCTTGGAAACCATAAAAAGTCTTGAAAAATTTGTTTCGTGAACTTTAGCTTAGAAAAAACTTGATATATCTAATAACTTTAATATCTGAATAACAAAGGTTAAGGCTTACATAGTATATAAATTATTTGTTGTTTTTATGAATAATAAATCTAGCCAGGTTGATGTCTTGGTACTGTATAAAGCTCGTAGTGCCCTCATATTGAGCTTGAGAGATTAATAGCCTACGACATTGGGGATATGAAATTGGTTGGGGGTGATTTACAAGAGGAATTCTTTGGCGAACATATTATATCTAAATAAATTATTTTATACACTATCTATGGATACTAGCACGGAGATCTAAAGACTCTTAAAGGATTACAACTGAATCATAGTTGACTTAAATGCAGTTAGTGTGAGGGTGACATGAGGAGAACAAAATAATAACTTTTCTAAGGTATCTAGGAAAGGAGTATGAACACTTCTTGGGCATCATGGTCTATGGGAAAGACTCACTGACGACGACTGAAGTTAATAGTGTCTTGAAATCCAAATATCTTCAAAAGAAAAGTGTTATGTTTAAGTCCAAAAGGATTATGACATGTTCAAAAATGATTTGTTGGGTATGGAAGAAGAAATAGCATATCAATCAAAATTTCTCGGATAATAGAAAGTTAAAAAACTATGAGAAGACTGAATTCGGAGATGCTACAATGATGTCTGATGATTATGAATATGTTGATGGCTTAATGACTTATTATTCTTACATGTAGAACTACAAATGTGTGTTATATATATGTATATCATCTTACATAACTTTCAATAAGCATTAGTTTAAAGACATGCGGATGCTTGAGGGTGGAAGGGTAATCCTTGGGAATGACGAGTTCTGTGATATCAAAAGGATTGGAATAGTTCGACTTAAGCTATTTAAAGACTTGAGAGAATAATTAACAACATAAGGTATGTACCTGAAGTTAAACATAACCTTCTTTATATTGGGATATTAGATAATGAAGGGTTTACCTATATGGATGAATATGGCAGACTAAGGATTTTGTAAGGCTCCCTTGTTGTTATGAAAGTCTATATGACTAATGGTGTGTTAGTTCTCGAAGGTATTGTAATAGTTGGGAAAATGTTTAGCATGATGAATAATTTTACCATGTTGTGGCATTATCAGCTAGGGAATTTAAGTTATAATAGACTTAGTAAACTAAGTAAACATAGGTTGTAAGATGATATCACAGCTCAAAAGCTGAGGTTTTGTGAAAGCTATGTTTTGACTACGAGCAATAGGGTGAATTTTATGCCTAGCAACCAAACATCCAATTGAGTCTTGATTATGTTCATTCAGACCTTTGGGGTCCAGCAAATGAACCTACCATATGTGGTGCAATGTAGTTTATCCTACTGATTGATGTTATTTCAAGAAACTATGAGGTTCCACTTTTGAAGATCCAAGATGAAGTGTTTGTTGTTCTTGTAGATTGGAAGACTTTAGTAGAGAATCAAACTGGATTATGTTGAAGACCATTCTAAGGAAAGTACTTTATATCCTTGATTGATGAATATTCTAAGAAAGTATGAGTATCTACTTTTGAAGACTAAAGATGAAGTGTTTGCTGCCTTTGTGAACTGGAAGATTTTGGTTGAGAATCAAATCGGGAAAATGTTGAAGAAGATTCAGAGTGATAATGGCTTGAATTGTGTAAACAAAAAAAATATTAGTTATTATGTAAATCTTAGAAATGCGAGAAACTAAATAAAATATTGGAATCTCTAACATAACGGGTTTATTGAGAGAATAGATCAAACCGTGCTGGAACGAGTTAGATATATGCTTCGCAAAGCTTGATGGGTTAAATATTATACCGAGAAGTCGTGATAACAACTGTATGTATCATCTACAAGAGTTCAACTATGACACTTAATTTTTTTTAATCCTCAAGAGGCATAGAATAGAGAGAAATTTAAGTTAGGGCATTTGAGAGTGCTTTGATGTGATATCTGGTTTGGTTTATTTGGGGTTGGGGGTAGTTTGGTAAAGTGTTTTTGTAAGTTTGAAGTATTAAGTGTTTAGTGTAAGGAGTAGTGAGATAATTGAGCAGTCTGCTTGTATTAAATATTGATCACCCTCATTAATGAGAGCGGTTGGGGTATTTATACTATTAATCAATGACCCATGGGCTTACCGGGTCAAGTTATGAAACCGGGTCAAGTTTAAGGACCCATTAGTTTTTTAAGTTGATTAGTAAGTAGTTTAGTCAAAATATGTTTAACATTTGTCCTGTTTGGATTTTTCAGTAGAGTGTTATGGTCCGAATTACCTATGTCTGGATTAAGCAGTGGGTTGTGTCTGAAGTATCCAAACTCATCAGTAGCCCATTTTTAGGCCTCGCAAAATATTTTTGGTAGGGATAAAAAATCTATCAATCCAGTGTCAACTTCATCTGATCTGCTCGTGTCGTCCGGACTAAGAAGTTCATTTTCAACATCAACCCAGTTCGAAAGTTATCAGGACTGGTTTCTCTTCCCAGAATTCTAAGAGTTTTCTTCTTGGATCGTGGGACACGTGTCAACATTTGGTTCGATCTACCAACCGTTATTTTTCCTACACCGGTGCACCCACTAAGTCTAGAAAGTTACCTAGGCATTTGATTCTTCACACGTTTGTGCAGCCTTTAATCATTGCAAAACCCTCTTCAACTTCTCCTAGGTAACTGTTACTTTTTTACTGTTATATAAATTATCTTTCACTATTTCATTGTCTTCCATATTCAAAGCTTTTTTAGAGAGATTCCCATATTTACCTTCAAATCGTTCTTGAGAGGTTTTATGTTCATGGCCAGAAACGCACTAGTCAAAGGTGGCTGGTTAAATTTATCAGAATTAGAAATAGCGAAGAAAGTAGAAAGAGAGAATCGCATCACTGCCGGCCTCCCACCTTCTCCAAGTGAGAAAACCAGTCAACCAATTGAGGACGTTGATCAAGGGTCTTCCTCTTCCAAAAACCCTAAGCCCGGACCGCTCTTATTCAAACCAAACCTTTCACCCCTTCCTTCAGGCTCTTCTGTTCAAGAATCCCAACCTTATGTGCCTAAAGAAAAAGCCGTTTCAAGCATCAGAAAACCTTCTCCCTTTATTTCTATGAGTTCTGATGCTGAGAAGTCTTCGGAGAAGATAACCCCTCGCCGGACAACCCGCCAAATTAAAACCCACTCCACACATTCACTACCAAAACCCTCCGGATCAGAGATATCTAAAGAAGCTCCAAGGGCCAAGCCCTCCGGATCTCAACCTCAACCGGACACCAGGCCTTCAAAGGCAACAAGTGCTTAACCATCTGAACAGCCTTCGGTGCCAGAAACTGACCCCCCCCCCCCCTCCCCCTTCTTCTAAGGCAACTGATAAACCTTCCACAATGATGAAAGAGATTTTGGAAGACAACATCGAGGAGGCCCCTTTGAGACCGAGGCATCAGGTCAAACGGGGGATGATGTTTCTGATAAGAACGGAAAAAGTAAGGTGAAAGTCTGCATGACTCATCCAGACTCTCTTTCGGAGTGTTTAGAGGGAAACGTAGGCCCTTGCTTCAAATATGTTAGTGTCAAATACATGTTGGCCCTACAAAATATAAATTACATCTACACCCATATTGCTGAGTTGGGCCGAATCCGGAAAAAATGGGGGATTCCGGAGTCAGTAAAGGTAAGGATACTTATCACTCCGAAGAATCCTATGGACTCCAAGCTTAACAAGGTGGTAATTTTCACCGAAGTGTTGAACTAGGGACTCTGGTTCCCATTGGACCCAGAAATGGTCATGTACTTTGACTTAATTAAACTCTGCCTTAGCCAGCTAAGCCCCACTGCTTGTTACTCTCTTCTTGCTTGCATCATGGCATCAAGGTTGACAAAAATCCCACTTCCGATGGAGCAGTTTGTTGCTATGGCAAGCTTGTGCAAGAATCATCAGATTACATTCTACCATCACAATATGGGGAATAACTTTATAGTTATGGATGACTTCTGGAGTCCGAAAAAGAACTGGAGGACATAATTTATGTTTGTCAGTGGGACATGGGAGAACGTCATGAAGATTAAGGCCAACACCAATCCTAGCATGCTGACTAGCAGGTGGAAAAGTATTGGTAAGTTCCTTTCCTCTTTTTGTCTTTCATGTTTTTCATTTTAAATTATAAGTGTTCCCATTCTGATTGACTTTTTACTCCTTTTTAGTTCTACCGAAGGAGTTCACCGGACACTTAGAGAAAGGGAAAAAAGCTTGTGCAAAACTCAATGCATGGGCTGCGGATCATTAGGGGAATGTCTTCCACAACTGTTTCACATCGGGAAATCTTGTGAGGTCCCATTTGTAGAATACCACAGGCCAGAGAGACCTCACGTGGGAAGACTTGCTACCCTTCCTCCTCCTGGTGTAATTATCAAAAGGACAGAGGCCAAGGATGGCAAATTGTTCTTACCTTCCAGAGCAAAGGCTCCCAACAAGATGAAGAACAAGAAGAAGAAAGCTGCAACAGAGTTGGTTCAAGCAGCCACAAAAGGGACTGGTTCGGGGAACCAAAGAGGAATTGATGTTGCCCTGCTCAAAGTAGTAGAGGCTGAAACAGTGAGGGAGGCTGAAGAGTCACAGAACCCACCAAAGCCTCCTAAGAAGGACAAAAAAAGGAGAGCCAGCAGTGATGAGAAAGCTGCTAAGAAAAAGAAGGTCACCCTGGGAGAAGAAATAATTCTTCGTCCTTTGGAAATCCAACCTCCACCAGCCCTTGTTGATTCCACCTTACAAGAGAAAATCCCAACAGATCTGCAGTTCAGAGAGATTGCTAGGGGGGAATGAAGAAGTGGACATTAGTGCCCTTCAAGACATTGATTTATACTTCAACGATTCTGAGAAGGATGATTTCGCAGGTCCCTACCATCTTCCAGCTCTGCCAATATGGTGACCTTTAATGGTAAATCTTTCTTCGTCTCCGTAGAGAAATATGTTTTGAGCCACTCCTTCCTCGGTCATATCCGGCTAATACTTGACTTGGAAAGATAGGTGAAAAGTCAGACCACCCTTATCAACTCCCTCCCCTCTCACAAGGAATCCATGTCAAACAATCTTCTAAATGCTTAGTAGAGTATAGAGGAACTGAAGAAGGAGATACAGGCACTGAAGAAGGATAAGAAGGATTTAGCAACTAAGTTAGCCTCATCGGAAGCAGCCACAACTGAGCTCCAAACTAAGTATTCTAACTTAGAAAAAGACTTCACAATGCTGAAAGAGAAAGTGCAGACCAAGGATGGTGCCATTCAAACCTTATCCGATAAGAAGGATAAGCCGGAGAACTCTGTTTCAGAGATGATCAAGGAGAAGGGAGATATAAAGAGCCATCAGGAGCAAGCTATCCAAGCAGGTATTGATAAATATACCAACGAGGTAATAGACTCTTTAGAAAAAAGAGATGATTGGATCAAGTCAGATATGGTGTTGTTGTTCTATGAGACTTTTCTGAAGAGGACACTAGGTTATCTATAGAAGTATGTGGATTACGAAGAGATCCCATTTCATACCCTAACAGATGGTGACAAATGCAACTACTCCAGCGAAATTGATTCCACTGCTGATGATGAAGAGGGAACCGGTTAGAGTTCGAGTGTCGAACTCAAAAATCCTAAAAAAGGTGATATTGGTGAAGGAGCGTCCGAAAGGAACAAGCCCTAAGGTCTCATATTGTTTTTTGTCTTTTCAAACAGTTAAAGTCCTTGGATGGCCAAGGCATATTTTGTATTACTATTCGGTTAAAGTCCGAATAGGTCCTTTGGAAAACCTAAAGTCCTTGGATGGCCAAGGCATGTTTTGTTCTCCTGTTTGGTTCAAGTCCGAATAGGTTTAATTTATCAGACTTTCCTTTGTTTAATACTTTATTTTCTTTAAAATTTTCATGGCTAATGTTTAAGTATCCCCTAGCATTTCATAAGTATTAAACTAAGAGTGTTTAATATCTCCGATGACATATACTTATTGGTCATCATTTCACCAAGTTTATCCGGTCTATTAAAGACCCAAAGTGTTGAACATGTGATTTATACTTGAATTGAATTGTAGTACAACCACTCCAAATATTATAAGAAGGCATCATATATTATTCAATAAAAGACCGGACACCTCATTAAAACCTCCCTGCGCCACCAGGGTAGGAAAGAGTATGCCCCCTAATATTTACATTGATATTTAACAAGTAAATATTTACACAAAAGATTTTACTCTAAAAATATAATCTGAGATGCTCAATATTCCATGGGTTCTTCAAAACTTTCCCCGCTTTTTCCTGAAGTCTATATATCCCAGGTTTGAGCTTTTCACAGACCTCATAGGGGCCTTCCTAGTTCGGAGCCAACTTACCAAACTGCTTCTCCTTGGTGTGTAAGAAAACTTTTATTAACACCTTATCTTCTGGTTGAAAATCTATTCTCTTAACCTTGGAAGCAAATATGCCCCTCATCAAACCTTGGTAATAAGTTGTTCTTAAATGAGCTTTAACCCTTCTTTCTTCTATCAAGTCCAACTGATTCCTAATTGCTATCTCATTAGCTTGTTCGGAATAGTTGTGAACCTTGTATGATGGTAGGGTAGCTTTTATGGCAGTAATTGCATCCATCCCATACACCAAAGCAAAAGAAGACTCTTGTGTAGTAGTCGGGAAGTATTTCGGTACGCCCACAACACTTCTTGCAAATAGCTTGGCCACTTCCATGCAGTTCCCTCTAGATTTTTTTTAATCCGGACAAAATGGTCATGTTGGCAACTTCAACCTGGCTGTTTGCTTGGGGATGGAAATGAGAAGAAAAACAATGCTGAATTCCCCTAGAAGCACAAAAATTCTCCATATCCTTGTTATCAAACTGTGGCCCATTGTCTGTAGTAATCTTTTGATGGATCCTAAATCTGCAACATATATTGGATAAGATAAATTTAAGGACAACCTTCGAAGTGGTTCCTTCCAAAAGAGCTGCCTCTATCCATTTTGAGAAGTAATCAATAGCAACTATAATATTTCTGCACCCCCCGGATGCCATAGGAAGAGGTCCAACTAAGTCCAATCCTCAACGAGCAAAAGGTACTGGCTCAGAAATAGACTCCATAGGTACTGCTGGCACATGAATTTAATTATCATACCTTTGACATGGATCATACTTCTTTACCATTTCTTTAGTATATGCCATTATGGATGGCCAATAGTACCCATCCAACAACATTATCCGGGCTAGTGCCCTGTACCCACAATGTGCTGATCCTTCTCCATTGTGTAGTTCGGATAAAACGACTTGAGATTCTTCAACCCCCAAATAATGCAGGAGAGGTTTACTGAAATATTTTTTTTATAGAGAACTCCCCTTATGATAAAAAAACCACGAGCCTTGTGTTTAATTTTTCTTGCCATAGTTTTATCCTAAGGAAAAACCCCATCATAAATATATTGAAGAATGGAAAACCTCCAGTCTTTAGGTTGAATCACCTGTATGTTCAAGCTTTCCTCATATTCCTTGCTTTGATTTGGTTTTATGGATGGGCATTCTTTTATGTGAATCCAAGGGTAAGATTCAGGATATGCTATGGTTGCCAAAGAATTTGCCAGTGTATTCTCTGACCTAGGAATATGCTCATAACAAACACTTTTGAAGTTGGTTGCCACCTCTTTCAGGATGAGTAAGTATTTGATCAGTTGATATTTATTGGCCTCAGACTGACCTTGAGTATGATGGATAAGAAGCTGAGAGTCACTCATCAACCGAACTCTCTTAGCCTCACATAGGAAAACTAATTTAAGACCAGCTATAGTTGCTTCATATTCGGACTCATTGTTAGAATTCCTGAACCCAAAACATATAGCCTGGTATATCTTATCACCATATGGAGAGGTTAGGAAAATTTCAGCTCCACACCCCATTGTGTTTGAACCACCATCAGTTCGGACTACCCATTCTTTCTTGGTTTTCTCTTCTGAAGTTTGTTTGGAGTTCATATCTGAATGGAATTCTACCAGGAAATCAGCTACTGATTGAGTTCGTGGGGTAAAATCAATGTCGTAATCACCCAACTCTACTGACCACTTGGTCATTCTGCTTGATATGTCTGCCTTTTGAAGAACATTCTTCAACGGGAAAGATGTCCGGACGATGATGGAGTGAGACTGAAAATATGGCCTCATTTTTCTTGTCGCAATCACTAAGGCTAATGCCAACTTTTCGAGCTTTAAGTACCTCTTCTCAGTATCTATTAAACTTTATCTGATGTAGTACACTGGACGAGGGTAGTTGTCCACTTTTCTTACCAATACTGCACTTATAGCGCATTCTGACACAGCCAAGTATACATAGAGTGTTTCTCCTTGAACAGGTTTAAAAAGAGTCTTTGGTGAGGATAAGTGTTTCTTTATTTCAACAAAATCTTGGCTACACTGTGGAGACTAATTAAAATCTTTAGCATTCTTCAAGGTTTGGAAAAACTGAGCACATTTGTCCGAAGACCTTGAAATAAAACGATTTAGGTAAGCCAATCTTCCGGTGAGCCTCTGGAATTCTTTAATATTCCGAGGAGGATCCATTTCCAATAGGGAATTAAGCTTATCCAGATTGGGCTGTATTCCTTTCTCACTTATCACATAACCCAAAAAAATTCCAGATCGAACCCTAAAAATACATTTTTTTGATTCAGTTTCAGATTCAAAACTATCAAATTAGAAATGTTTCTCGAAGATCAATTATATGCAAACCCTCCTCTAAGCTTTTAACCATCATGCCATCTATGTATACCTTCATATTTCTACCAATCTGACTAGCAAATGTTTTGTTTACCAACCTCTGATAAGGTAGCCCCAGCATTCTTTAACCAAAAGGCATCACCTTATAGCAATGGAGACCTTTGTCTGTGATAACGGTGGTATGATCGTGATCCTTCGGATCCACCTATATCTGGTTGTACCCAAAGAAAGCATCCATGAAAGACAGCAACTTGTTCCCAGACGTTGAGTCTACCAACTGATCTATCAAAGGGACTGGATAAAGATCTTTTGGGCAAGCTCTGTTCAGGTCCGTGAAATCAATACACATACGCCATTTTCCATTCTTTTTCTTGACCAACACCGGATTGGAAATCCATAGAGGATACTGGGATTCCTTTATGTGTCCCATCTTGGTAAGCCGATCAACCTCTTGGACTATCACATCAGCTTTTTCCTTAGAAAAAGCTCTCCTTTTCTGTACAACAGATGCAACATCACTCTGGATTGACAACTTGTGTGAGATAATGCTTGCGGGCACTCCGGTTACATCATCATTGCACCAAGCAAAAACATGTTGATTCTTTAGTAAAAATGACAACAACTTCTTTTTCAACTCTGGCGCCATTTTGGAACCAATCTTGATATTTTTACCCTCTGCAAGGGATTGGGTTTCAATCTCTTTAATTGGTATTATAACACTAGGAGCCTCTTTGGGGTCATCAGTCTCACCTTCTCCCTCAGAAGGCTCCAGTAATTGCTAATCTGAACTGCTTCCAAAGTTCTAGGAGCAAGAGCAGTTGCATAACACTCCCTGGCTATCTTCTGACTGCTTCGGACAACACCTATTTGCCATTGAATTGCATACTTCAAACACTGATGGACTGTTGAGGCCACAACATGTATTCTGGAAAGCCAAAACCTCCCAAAAATCGCATTGTAAGATGTGGGGCAATGCACCACAACAAATAGCACCCTCGCCATATTTTTAAAAGGCCTCTTGCCCAGCACTACTTCTTCCTCCAATTCCCCAATTACATACGCAGAACTCTTTGTGAAGCCCACAATGGTTCTGTTTAAGTGTTAAATAACAGTCGAATTCCTCATCTGCTTGTAGGAGCTTAAGAAAATGATGTTTGTCGAACTATCTGTGTCTATTAAAATCCGGCGAATATCATTCCCTCCAATAGATGCTCCTATCACCACCGCATCCTCATGAGGCCCAGTAATATTTCTCAAATCATCCTCATCAAAAACTATGAATGAAAAATGGATTTGGCACTGATGAGAAGACATTCCCTCTTCCAACTGAGTGGACAAACTATACACATACCTCTTTCTTAACGAAGGAGTAGGTGTTGTCACAGTATCTCCACCAAAGATGGTGAGTGACTCAAAGAAACTGATTAGTCCGGACACCGTCTTGGTTTGCTCTGTTATGACCCCTACTTTGTTCCGAGTTGGATCATGATCCAGGTACTCGGAATCAACATCAAATCTTTCACCATTACCCCTTTTTGAGCAGATGTTCCTACATTGTTTGTAGGCCCGTCCTAGGGGCATTGTTAGGCCTGTTTCCACTCCTTCTTTTAACATAAGCTCCCAGCTTGCATATTTCAATAAGATTATGCACTTCCTGTTTCAATTCTATGTATTCTTGAGTGTTATGGCCTATATCATTATGATATTGGCAAAAACAAGTATTTCAGATTTTTCTGGGAGACTGCAGTGTCGCCGGTTTTTGGAAATGGACTTCATCATTGGTCTTATCATATATTGTGGCAACATTCTCTCTTAACTCTGCAAACCACTCCGGTTGAACCCAATGACCTCTTTTATTTCTTGAATGTTGGCTTTGAGACTGATTAGCCTTATATCTGGACTGGTTCTGAGCTGTTGTGGTGGACCTGACTTGACGATACACCATGGTTTTGTTGCTTTCTTCCACATTAATTTGTTTTCTCACCTGATTCAACAGGCCACCCCACGTCATGGCCTTCTTCCTGTTCACCAAATCGGCCAGATTCCCAGGGTTCAACCCTTGTCTCAGAGAAGCAATTGCCACATGTTTGAAGCAATCTGCTAATCTGTTCTTTGTATTCACGAACCAACTTATGTAGTCCTTTAATGACTCGTTTGTTTATTGGGCACAATGGATAATGGTATCTTCATTTCCCTTCACTTCCTTACTTCCAACAAATTCCCTTCGGAAGGCAACCCAAAATGTATCAAAATTTCTGATACACCCCTGGGGTAAGTTGTTGTACCACTTAAGAGCACTTCCCATAAAATTTTAGGAGAAGGCTCTACACAAAAGTTTGTCATCATCATCAAAATACATCATGAAGTTTTGAACTACTCCAGATGGTTGTCCGGATCTTTAATTTCATCATACTTCTCCATTTTGGAGCTGTTAAATCTTTTGGGTAGGTTTCCGGACAGTATCTTGGCAGACAGAGGTGACTGTCTCCAATTTTTATTACGACTAAAGACTGTGTCTTCATTAGGTGTTGCAAAAATACATGGTTCGGTCTGAAAAGCAAAAGGATCTATCAGCAACTGATCATCATGCCTGTAGCTGTGGGATGATCTTTTACCCAAATGCCTTTTAAGCCTCCCATGTCTATCCCTATTTCTTGAATATTTTTTAATTAGTTTCATTTTTATCATGGACCTCCATTTATCACTGCTTTTTGACAAAGACTCCTCAAGCTCAGCCTCGTTCGAAGAGCTACTGGAGGACTCAGAAACTGAACTTTCAACGGGCTTAGACCGATGTGTCTTCTTAGAGCTAGCATGAGTCTTTTTCGAACTCAGATGAGTCGTTATTGATAGATTATTCTCCCTAGGGTTGTCAGTGTAATGAATAGCTGACGCCCCTGACTTCTCTTTTATACTATTTTATTATTATTTTATGGCCCTTAACGCCTCTATTTCTGCTCTCAGCTTGTCTCGCTCTTCAATGGTGTATTCTTTGTTTTCCCCAACCGTTTCCACCACAGATGGTGAAGTTCCCTGCTAGTTTGGATCCATCCGAACTGGTCATTTTTAATGGTTTTGAATGTAAAATTCAGGTACCCTCGTGCTCCCGCTGTGGCCACTAATTTGGTTTGGTTTATTTTAGGCTGGGGGTAGTTTAGTAAAGTGTTTTAGTAAGTTTGAAGTATTAAATGTTTAGTGTAAGGAGTAGTGAGATAATTGAGCAGCCTGCTTGTATGAAATGTCGATCACCCTCATTAATGAGAGTGTTTGGGTGTTATGGTCTGAATTACCTCGACTATCTAGAAGAAGTAAAATGGTATGGATTGTGATGCCCTGAACATGTACGTCAGAAGGCTTTGATAATAATGGATGTGGTTTTCAATAAATATGATATGTCATTGAAAAGAGAGGTAAAGACTCAACCTAGTACTATTGGGAAGAGATGTGGTGTTGATGACGAATTTAATTTATAAAGTAAAATTTGTGATGATTCAATCATTATATGAGTCAGAAGTAGTCTGATGATTTGTTGTTCCATGACCTACAGATCTAATATAAGAGAATAACATGAACATGACAGTTATCAACTAACGAGGGATAAAGCACGGAAGCCAAGTAAACACTCGTAAGGGTATGGTTTTGTTGATTTAATTGGTTATGCTCTATCAATTGAAATGCATATGGATGTTCTTGAACCCAAAACATATTATGATGCTATGAAAACAATGATAACGAGAAGTTGTTCACGACCATGAAAAAAGAACTGAGATCTCTTAAAAAAATGAACGTCTGGATTTTTGTGAAGTCGGCGAAGGGTCAGATGGTGGATAAAGGAAAATGCAAAACAATGGTTAAAGGAAGTGTGAAATCGGAAACAACTGTTAATTTTAATTTTTTTACCTAAGTGCGATTTGTGAAACATGGGTAAGTGAATTTTTTTGAAACAAAGGCTAAAGAAATTTGAAATAAGGGTTAAATTTGGGGAAACATATTACATAAGTGCAAACTGCAAAACATGAGTAAATACAAAATGTAAAACAAAGTTTTTTTTAAAATTGCATAAGTGCGAACTTCGAGTCATGTATAAATCTGAAATGTGAAACAGAGGTTAAAAGAAGTGCGAAAGATAAAATAAAGGTTTAAATCTAAATTATTATTATTTTGTCTAAGTGTGAACCATGTGTTGGGCTCTTCCTATGTGGGAGTCCATTTATCATATGGGCTAAGCCCAATTTGGATAACACAGAGAATTTTGGTTTATGTATAAATATATATTTATACAGTGTCTTTTGGAGATGAGCATCATATTTTATAGTGCAGTTTTGAGAGAAAAATGTGATTCGATGCGAAACTTTGTGCTTTCAAAAGGATTGTCTCCGGTTGTCCGATCGGCTTCAATTTTGGTGAAAAGGCTCGTCTATTTATCCTCTACAATCTGACCAAGGGGTTTATGATTTGGAGTCTTTTAAGTGTGTTTTTCGATCATCTTCTTCTAACTGCATTTTGGGGATATTTCAGTGAGTTTTCTGATTTCGGTTCACTATCTTGTGTATTGGGGTTGTGTATGAAGTTGTCATACTTTTTGTGGTGTATGCTCTAGTTTTATCTAGAGAATAATTGTTTAAACCGTCTTCTGATAGTGAATATATGGCTGGACTCCGAAATCAGTCTCGTGGTTTTTACTTCCTACACCCGGAAGGTTTTCCACGTAAAAAGTGTATGTGTTATTTGCGTTTATTTTATTCAGAATTCGTATTTTGTTTGGGATCATTATCTTTATCATATTTGATACAAGAAGGAAGATTTCATTTGTGCTTCTATTTCCTGAGAAAGTGGTGTCAGAGCAGAATGGAGGTGAATGCAAGCAGAATGGTGACGATGAATGGTTTGAATTATCATATATGGAAATCGAAGATAGAAGATCTTCTTTATGTTAAAGGTTTTCATTTACCAGTGTTTGGTGATGAAAACCCTAAAGATAAGTCTGAAGCAGAATGGATAATTATTCATCGACAGGTTTGTGGCTTTATTCGGTAATGGGTTGATGATAATGTGTTGAATCATGTTGTAGACGAAACAGATGCAAAGAATTTGTGAAGTAAACTTGAGGAGTTATATGCTCGAAAGACATGAAATAGTAAGTTACTTTTGTTCAAACAGTTGATGTATTTGAGGTATCAAGATGGATCACCTCTTACAGATCACTTGAATACCTTTCAAGGCTTGATTAATCGTTGGCTGCTATGGGTATCAAATTTGATGACGAGGTTTTGGCGTTATGGTTGCTTGGTTCGCTGCCAGACTCATGGGATGCTTTCAGAATGTATCTTTCTAATTCAGCACCTGAAGGTAATATCTCAATGGTATTGGCTAAAAGTAGTGTACTGAATGAAGATATGAGAAGAAAAACAGTTGGCTTCTCTTCACATTCGGAAACTCTAGTCGTTGAGAAACGTGGTAGAAATGAAAATCGCGGTTGGAAAACTAGAGGTAAAAGTAGAAGCAAGAGTCGGAACAAGTCTAATAAATTTGCTGATTGGGAGTGCTAGTACTGTCATGAGATCGGGCACACTAAGAAATTTTGTCCTAAGTTGAGAAAGAAGAATAATTTTGGGAAATCCAACAATGATAAAGAAGAAAAGAACAAGGAGAAAAAATATGATGAAAGTGGTGACGAGAAACATGTTGCTGCAGTTTCAGAGAGCTACTTCGTTGTTATTGATGATGCTGTTGTGAATTCTGTATCAGATGAAAATGGTTGGGTAGTTGACAGTGGTGCTACAGTTCATGCCACTTCTCGTAGAGAATTTTTCTCATCTTACACCTCTGGTGACTTTGGTTCTGCATATATGGATATAATGACTTGTCTAAAGTGGTTGGTATTGGTGATGTTTATCTAGAAACAAGCATGGGTGCAAGATTGATTTTGAAGGGTGTTAAACATATACCCGATCTTTGATTGAATTTGATCTCTACAGGGAAGCTAGATGATGAAGGCTATTGCAGTATTTTTGCGAATGGGCAGTGGAAACTTACTAAGGGCTCGTTGGTTGTGACAAAAGGATAAAAATATTCAGCCCTCTACATCATGTCTATAAGGGTGTCTGCTGAGAAAATTAATGTTGTTCATGATGAAGCAATGGCTGATTTGTGGCATAAAAGACTCAGTCACATTAGCGAAAAAAGATTAGATATTCTGAGGAAGAAACAATACATTCGTGGGATACACAAAGCTCATTTAAAGAAATGCGTACATTGTTGGGCTGGAAAGCAAAATATAGTATCTTTCAAGAGCTCGGATCCTTCAAGAAAACCAAGTTTGCTTGACTTGGTACATACTGATGTTTATGGTCATTTCAAAACGAGAACACTTAGTGGTTGTTTATACTTTGTTATTTTTGTTGATGATCATTCCAAGAAAGTTTGGGCTTACACTTTGAAAACAAAAGATCAAGTGTTAGATGTCTTTAAGTAGTTTCAAGCTTCAGTTGAGAGACAGACTGGGAAACAATTGAAGTGTGTTAGAAGTGATAATGAGGGAGAATACATTGGTCCTTTTGATGATTATTATAAGCAGCAAGGTATTCAGCATCAAAAGACACCTCACAAGACCCCTCAGTTGAATGGCGTAGCGGAGAGACTAAACCGAACATTAATTGAAATGGTAAGATGTCTTATTTCACAATCACAACTCCCTAAATACTTTTAGGGTGAAGCTTTGAATACAGTGGTACATGCCTTGAATCTTAGTCCTTTTGTACCTTTAGATGGAGATATCCCAAATAGAGTTTGGATATGTAAAGATGTTTCTTATGATCATTTGTGTGCCTTTGGGTGCAAAGCTTATGTGCATATTCCTAAAGATGAGAGATCTAAACTAAATTCGAAGACAATACAGTGTATATTCATTGGTTATGGTCTTGATGAGTTCGGCTATAGATTTCATGATCCAATTAATAAGAAGCTTATTAAGAGCAAAAATGCTGTGTTTATGGAAGATCGGATAGTTCATGATATTGATAAGATTCAAAATTCAGTGCCTATATCTGAGAATGACTTGGTAGATTTGGGCATATTCCGCTTGCACATACTCCTACAGAAGTTGAATAAAATTCAGATGGTGACTTATATGCTTCAAGAGGTTCACATATTTTTTTATACTGGTGATCATGATAATGATTTCGTGGATAAACAAGATAATGAAGAAGATGTTGAACAACCTGAAGTTCCAACGCGAAGATCTACTAGAGATAGACAACCCTCGACTAGATATCCTTCTGATCAATATATTTTGTTAACCGATGCAGGTGAGTCTGAGTGTTATGATGAGGCTATTAGTGGTGTGTAAAAATCAATGGATTGAAGCAATGAATGAAGAGATGCAATCACTTCATGAGAATCATACATTTGATTTAGTGAAGATACCCGAAGGGAGAAAAGCCTTGAGTAACAACTGGGTGTATAGGTTGAAGCAAGATGATAGTTCTTTGCAACCTCGGTACAAAGCAAGATTGGTAGTCAAAGTTTTTGGTCAGAAAAAAGGTATTGATATTGATGAAATATTTTCTCCAGTTTTAAAATGTCATCTATTCGTGTGGTTCTAGGCATTGTAGCGAGTCTAGACTTGGAAATTAAGCAAATGGGTGTAAAAACAGCATTCTTGCATGGTGACTTGGAAGAAGAGATTTTTATGAAACAACCTGAAGGTTTTGTGGTTGAAGGAAAAGAAGATTATGTGTGCAGTCTGAAAAGGAGTCTATATGGTTTGAAGCAAGCTCCGAGACAGTGGTATAAGAAGTTCATGTTAGTTATGGGGGAGCAGGACTACAAGAAGACTTTGTGAAGAAATTTTCCGATGTCGATTTTATTGTTCTCTTACTTTATATGGATGATATGCTTATTATTGAGAAGAATAATTCGCGGATTGATTCTTTGAAGAAACAATTAAGTAAGTCTTTCGCAATGAAAGATTTAGTCCCAGGAAAGCAGATTATTGGCATTCGAATTACTAGAGACTGAGATTTGAAGAAATTGTTCATGTCACAAGAAAAATAAATTGAGAAAATTCTTCAAAATTTTAGAATGGACAAAGCTAAAGTGGTTAGCTCACCATTTTCCGGTCACTTCAAGTTAAGCAAGAAACAATGTTCTTCAACTAATGAAAAAAAGAGAGATGTGGCTAATATTCCATATGCATCTGTAGTTGGAAGTCTCATGTATGCCATGGTATGTACTCGTCCTGACTTAGCTCATAGTGTTTGTGTTGTGAACAGATTTTTGTCAAATCCAGGTAAAGAGCATTGGGAAGCCATGAAATGGATTATGAGGTATCTGCGATGAACCTCTAATTTGAAGCTCAGTTTTGGGATGAATAAACTTGAGTTGTTGGCTTATTCTGATTCAGACTTGGCTGGAGATGTTGATACTCGCAAGTCTACTTCTGGGTATTTGATTAACTTTTGTGGTGGTGCTGTTTCATGGAAATTAAGACTAAAAAAGTGTGTTTCTCTTTCAACGACAAAAGCTGAATTTATTGCAGTAACAGAAGCGAGTAAAGAGCTACTATGGATGAAGAAGTTCTTGAGAGAACTTGTATATGAGCAACACATGTATGTACTGTTATGTGATAATCAGAGTGTTATTCATCTCGTGAAGAAATCGTCGTTTCACTCAAAGTCGAAACATATTGATGTGAGATATCATTGGATTCGAGATATTCTTGATGCTAAACTAATGGAGGTTGATAAAGTTCATACAGATGGTAATAGGTCTGACATGATGACAAATGCATTGCCTACGGGAAAGCTTGAACATTGTAGATTGATCGATGGGATGGCGAATCCTCCAACATAGTCGTGAGATGGAGATTTGTTGGGCTCTTCCTATGTGGGAGTCCAATTATCATATGGGTTAAGCCCAGTTTGGATAACACGTGAGATTTTGGTTTATGTATAAATATATATTTATACAATGTCTTTTGGAGATGAGCATCATATTCTATAGTGCAGTTTTGAGAGAAAAAGACGATTCGAGACGGAACTTTGTACTTTCAATCAGACTGTCTCCGGTTGTCCGATCGGCTTCAATTTTGGTGAGAAGGCTCGTCTATTTGTCCTCTACAAGTGACTAGAGGTTTATTGATTTAGATTCTTTTAAGTGTGTTTTTCGATCAGCTTCTTCTAACTGCGTTTTGGGGATATTTTAGTGAGTTTTCTGATTTCGGTTCACTATCTTGTGTATTGAGGTTGCGTATGAAGTTGTCATACTTTGTGTGGTGTATGCTCTAATTTTATCTAGAGAATAGTTTTGTAACCCGTCTTCTGGTAGTGAATATTTGGTTGGACTCCAAAATCAGTCTCGTGGTTTTTACTTCCTACACCGGGAAGGTTTTCCACGTAAAACGTGTTCTGTGTTATTTGCGTTTATTTTATTCAGAATTCGTATTTTGTTTGGGATCATTATTAGTGTGGTTTATTTTCGTCTGAGTGTAAGTTTGTAATTTTTGTTTATAGTTTTGTGGAAGTTTGTGAGTATTTAATGTTTGGGTAGAGTGTAGAGGGAGAATTAAGCAGTCTGGTTGTATTTAATTTTCATTACCCTCATTTAATGTTGGTGGTTGGGTATTTATACCCTTATATTTGGGCCTTATGGGCTTTCAGATCGTGTTTAATAGACCCGGGTTGAGTTTAAGGACTCATAAGTTCTAAGTAGGAGAACATGCAGCTTAGTCAGGAAGTGATTAGGTTTTAAGTACTTTAGTTATGTTCGAACAGTCCAATGAATGATGGTGTCCGAACTGCCCATGTCCGGTTAGGTAGACATTGTCCGAACTGACCCTGTCCGAAGTGGTGACGGAATCCGGACTCATCAATTATCTCTATCATATTTGATACAAGAAGGAAGATTTTGTTTGTGCTTCTATTTCTTGAGACCATGAACACGGATAAATACAAAATGTGAAACATAGTTTAAAGAAAGGCACAATAAATGTTAAATTTGGAAAGATAAAATATTACCTAAGTGTGAAATGCAAAACATGGATAATTGTAAAATACGAAACAATGGTTAAATTTTATCTTTTACTTAACTGCGAAGGAAATAATGAATTATAGAAAAAATATAGTCGACCGAGAGACACGTGACTCTACTACATGCATTATTAAAGCACAATTGATGAACGTCTTAGCTAGAGAATAAAATTAAGAGAGAAAAAATGATAAAACAAAATTATGTGCGTTAATGAATTGATAAAAGAGATGGCCTTTAAATAGATTTTACACTGGATTCCTAAAGTTTTGGTCAAACTCAATAAATAACTTTCAATTAGAGTAAATACTTATAAAGACATGGTCTAACCCATTAAATAGATTTTAATGGAAATAAATATAAAATAAAGAGTTTAATCTTTAACACCTTATCTTAAAACTGAAATATGCAGATATCAGTTTAAAACAAATAATTAACCCTCTACAAAAAAAACTATTTTAGGGAAGTACGTGAACAAACTTCAAGTAAACCACGAAAAATCATAAATGTAGCCAACTTGAGAGGCTTGGTATGTATATCTTCAACTTGGTCTTCACTTTGACAATAAGCTAGTTTGATTGTTCCATCATTACTGATATCTCACAAAAAATAATATATCACGTCAATATGTATACTTCTTCCGTGTAGCACAGGTTTCTTGGAAAGTTTGATTTTTGAGCTGTTATTATAAAAAACTATAGTAGCTTCTACTTACTTGATTTTGAGTTCTTCAAGAATTCTTCTCAACCAGACAGCTTGACAAACACAAACTATAGCAGTAATAAATTCAACTTCTATAGTTGATAAGGTAAAAATTTATTGCTTCTTGGAAGACCATGAAATAGCCCCAATTCCCAACATAAAAATATAGCGTGAAGTGCTTCCTCTGTCATCTTGATCTCCTACATAATCACTGTTAGTACACCCAAATAGTTTTAATTTTTTACCATTCTTGTACAACAACCCAAAACCTCCAGTTCCTTACAAATAACGAAAGATTCTCTTGGCAGCTAACAAATGAATTTTTGTTGGATTCTTCGTATATCTACTTATTAAACTTACATAATACATTATATTTGGTCTTGTTGCAGTTTAATACCATCAAATTGGCAACAATATACTTGTAAAGTGTGTTGTCCACCGTCTTTTCTTCATGATATTTGTTTAGCTTCAAGCCAAACTCAGTTGGAGTGCTTACATGATTGCAATCCTTCATTTGAAACCTATTTAAAAAATCTCACACATACTTATTTTGAGATATACAAATCCTATTGGCTGATTGTACTACATTTATGCCAAGGAAATAATGCCTTATACCAAGATCGGACATTTCAAATTCAATCATCATGGATTTTTTAAATTCTTTAAACATTACACTATCATTTCCAGTAAATATGAGATCATGTACATATAAGCAAACAATGAGTAGTTTCCCCTTATCTCCAATATTAACAAAATGTGTGTACTCATATGGATATTTGTGAAAACTTTCTTTCAAAAAATAAGCCTTAATGTGACTATACCAAGCTCGTGGAGCTTGTTTTAAGCCATACAAATCTTTCTTTAATCTATAAACTTTATGCTCATTTTCAATCTTAATATGACCAAAAGGTTTTTCTACAAATACATGTTCCTCCAAGTTTCCATGTAAAAATATCAATTTGACATCTAGCTGGAAAATAGACCATGAATTATGTGTCGCCAATGCGATCACCAATCTGATTATATCATGTCTTGCAACATGAGCTAAAACTTATGTATAGTCAATCTCATATTCTTGATTATATCCCTTAGCTACCAAACGCGCCTTATACTTTTCAATTTCATCATTTTCTTTTAGTTTTGTTTTGAAGACCCATTTTACACTAATGGTTTTGTGCCCTTTTGGAAGATCAGTCAGCTCCCAAGTATCATTTTTTTCAATAAAATTAATTTCATCGTTCATCGCCTTCTTCCATTTTTCTTCTCTGACAACACTTCTAAATGACGTAGGATCACAATCTAAAAAAAGCAAGGTGAGTTACTGGATCATCAATTTCAGTTACCTCATAGTCTTCTATCCATGCAGGCCTTTTTCGAATACGAAGAAGAGATTAAGCTACTACATCATTAAGTTTTGCTGCTTTATCATTAGTTTCGATTATTGTTGGAATATTTTTGGTAGCTGTTGGAGTTGCTTCTGATGAATTTTGAAGCATAAAGGCTGTTGGAGTTGATTCGCCTTCAGAATCGTTGTTAAAGAAAACAACGTCTCAATTTTTCATAATTTTTTGAGTTAACGGATTAAACAATTTATAATCTTTGGATATCTCACTAACACCAAGAAAAACACATTTCCCTTTTGTCCAAGCAATGCAGCCAAAAATTATAAAATAATCTCCAGTTGGATTCATTTCATTCCAAGCCTCCTCCAGCGTCATATTTTGAACAACATATGTAGGAATTATGTTCAAGATATGAATACTCCAATTTACTGCCTCAGTCCAAAAATATTTTGGAATTCTCCCTCTTGCCAACAAGCTTCTCACCATATTGAGGATGACTCTATTTTTCCTCTGTGATACGTCATTTTGTTGTGGTGTAAAAGCAATTGTTAACTCTCTTCGACATGAATGTCAAAAAAACTTTAAATTCGGTTGCGCAATATTCTCCACCACTATATTTTCGAAGGGTCTCAATAGTTTTTTCTAGTTTCATTTTCCACACGAGCCTTGAAGCTTTTAAATACACAAAGAGCTTCTGATTTTTTGAGTAAAAAATAAACCCAAGTTTTCGAGTATAATCATTAATGAAGGAAATTAAGTATATTTTACCTCCGTTAGAAATAGGTGTTATCGGACCACAAATATCAGAATGAGGTAGCTCCAAAACGTTTTTTGCTCGTCATGACTTTCCTTGGGTAAATTGAGAATGATATTGTTTTCCAACAACACATTCTTCACAAACTTGGGTTGGAATACTAATACGTGGAATACCTGTCACCATAGTTTTATGTTGGAGGATCTTTAATCCTCCCAAACTCAAGTGGTCATAACGAAAATGCCACAACCAAGAAGGATCTTTTACTTCAGCTACCCGACAAGTTTGCACACTTTCAATCTTTAATGGATACAACGTGTTTGAACTCATTAACACAACATTAATAGCTCCTCTAGTAGGATCATAGATCTCATAAACACCATTTTAAATAGTTATTATACAACTTTCTTCTAACAATTGACCAACACGTAAAAAATTACTTTTCAAGTTAGGAACATAAAAAAACATTAGAGATTATTTCCACAAAACTATTATTGGTTCTTATCTCAATATTAATCTTTCCCATCATCTTCTTAGTGCAACAATCCCAAAAACTTACTGTAGAATGAAAGTTTTCATTTAAATAAGAAAAATAAAACTTACTTCGAGACATGTGGTTACTGCAGCCCGTATCCACATACCAAACATCAGACTGAGATTCCTAATAAGCTTGAACACTCATCAGTGAAGTTTATACTTCCTTATTTTTGAAAAAATTGATTGTTCTTCATTTTTCTTTATCATTAGACATCTTAATATAACATTCATAACGATAATGACCAAATTTAGGACATCTAAAACACTTTACCTTGGATTTTTCAAAATGTTGATCTCGTGATCTGCCTTTGTCTAGAATATTATCACTATTGGTTTTAGAATACATGTTTCCATCTCTATTTCCATGGAATCCTCTTCCTCTACCTCTACCCCTACCTCTACCTCTACCTCTACCTCTATCTATACTTCTTCATTTAAAGTTTCAGAAATTAGTATGGGTAGAAGCATTCAAAGTTTTCTCCTCAAGTTAAACTACGGTTCATTTTTTGTTCATGAACTAACAATGAGCTTTGTAGCTTATCAAGAGAGAATGCATCTGTGTATCTTGATTCTCCAGTTGAACACCGACATAATCAAAATTTGGTGCCAGGGAATGTAGTATCTTCTCCACAATGGTAATATCTTCCATCTTCTCACCATGAAATCACGTTTTGTTACTGATCTCCATAGTTCTCGCACAATAGCTGGTAACAAATTCTCCATCTTTCATTTGTAAAGTCTGAAAATCTTTTCTCAAAGCTTGAAGATGTGCACGATTCACTCTAGTGGAGCCTTAATATTTTTTTCATGGAATTCTAAGTATATTTGGAAGTTTCTTTGCGAAAAATTGTTTCCAAGATGGGCCGAGAAATTGCCTGAAAAAAGATATTTTTTGCCTTCAAATCTTTTAGCTTTCTCGCTTCCAACTCTATATTCTCAACATCCGTCAACACAACACCTTATGCTGGTTCTTCTACTTCAGATACAACAACTATCCAATATTCTTTGGACCTCGAGAAATTATCTATGAGCATGCTCCAATGATCATAGTGACCATCAAATCATGAAATGGATGGTTGTACAAAACTTTCGGAAGACACCAAGTTTACTTTTATTTTTTAAATAAAAAATTTGGATTTTTTTGGGTGAAAAAATAACTTTTTTCTTTTTGAAAAAAATGGTTTTTTTCTTGTATGAAAAAGATGGTTCTAATACTACTGTTAGCTAAATAATAAAATTGAGAGAGAAAATTTTTTAAAAAGAAAGAAAATTGTATGCGTTAATATTGATAAAAGAAATGACTTTTAAATAGGTTTTACACAATTTTCCTAAAGTTCTAGTAAAACTCAATAAAAAGTTTCCAATGAAAGTTAATACTTATAAAGACTATAAAGATTTGGTCTAACCTATTAAATAGTTTTAAATGGAATAAAATATAAAATAAAACGTTTAATCTTTAGTAAAACCATATTTAAACTACAACTACTTCGTATATAATATGAATGCAGTGTATGTATAGGCAAAAACCTTAGATGATAATGTATCATTTTTGTATGATTTCTAGAATAAAAAAAGTATATTAGCATAATAAAAACAATTGACTTCCAATTATCATCACATAATAAAAAATTCTCTTATCACTCAAAAATATAGATAAATGCAAAATGTTTAGTGGTTAAAATGGTTTGAAAGGCAATATAACGGATAAATTTATAAAAACATTTTCAAAAATATAAATTGTGAAACACATTAAATGAAATTGTAAAATTAATGTTAAATGAAATGCAACATATAAAACTAAGGCTAATTGGTTTGAACAAAAAAATAAAAAAACTATTAATTTATTTTTGTTTCTTTTAAGAAATAAAATCAACGGTATTTTTCAAATATTTTTTTGGGACTAAGATTTGAAACATATAAGTTCAAGAAAAAATGACAACTTGTTATGAAACTTAATTTATATTAGATAAATATTTTTAATAAAAAATAACTATTACTTAACTATTATATAATATTTGATATGGTTGAATAGCATATGAAAACTTATTTTATTATAATTTTAATCCTCAAAATGCGAGGTATAACTAACGATAATTAAAATCCATTTTGAAACGTATAAATGTAAATGATAGCGTTTTATTTTAGTTTTTGCTAGATAATTTTCCCTATGCGTTGTTGCGGGTCATATAAAATTTGATAATGCTTATCATGTTATAGTTAGAGGCTTTGAACAGTAGTTCGTCTCTATACAATCGATTTTAGTGACATATAATCCCTAGACTTTCAACAGTCCGCTGATAGTCCCTTGACTATCCAGTTTGGATAAAGTTAGTCAACATCATCTGTTGATTAACATAAAACCGCCATGTGGCATCATACTTAATAGAAACTTGTATCACCAATGGTCCCTCGTCTTTAAGTCGAACTTCAAATGTAGTCAAGGTGAAAGTCGATGGACCATTGGTGATACAAGTTTTTTTTAGTATGGTGTCACGTGGAAACTTTATACTAATCAACAGATCCAAATGACTAACTTTATCCAAACTCGATAGTAGGGACTACCAACGAACTTTTGAAAGTCCAGTGACTATCTGTCACTAAAACCGATATTCCATGAATGAATTACTGATTAAATCCTATAGTTACAATATATCTTTATAATCTCAAACTTATTATTACAAACTATTACAAACTCGAACATATTATTAGAAATTATTACAAACTCGCACGATAGAAAGATCTCTAACTTGATATCAAGTTTATGTGTCAAACTTATTATTATAAACTCTAACGATACAAACATCTGAACTTGATAAATATTTTTCTAACCAATACTTCGGTTAAAGATTTGTTTTTATCTCAACTTGATAAACGATTCTATGTCAAACTTATTATTATAAACTCTAACGATACTAAACTTGATAAATATTTCTTTAATCAATACCTTGCTTAGAGATTTGGACTTCTGTTTGCTTCATCTATATAGAAGATGAGGTTCCTTTGTTATTGGAAAATTGTTCTTAATAAAATCTCCAATGTAATACAACCATATTTAATATTTGAAGCATAAAATTCATATCAATGTAACAGAACTATGTTGAATAATACAGACATGTTTAGAGTTGATATACCAAAATATAAGCATAACACGATAACTGATCAAATATTTTATAAAATACCTTAATAATAAAAATTCCTTCATGTAGTTTCTTTTCCCACTTTTTCAAAGGATGTTAGACCTTGAAACTTATTAAGAATTCATGAAAAACAAAGAAACATCAAGATAAAAAAACATGAAATACTTTATTCTGACGATACAACACGAACACGACCTAAACATACCTGATTCGAAATTCATGCTAGAGTGCAGTAGAAATGATCTTCCCTAATAGGTCTTGCACATTAGAAATGATATTCACCAGTAGGGCCTCAACATTATATATATAGTAATATATTCACAGAAAAATCTCTTGCCAAAGTAGGGATGGCAATGTTGATCCGAGCCAACCCAAACCGGTCCGACCCGACCTAATCCGGTCATACTTTTTCCAACCTGAACATTTAACGGGTTGGGTACAGATAAACCAACCAATTATAACCCGTAAGCAGGTCGGGTTATGTATGGATTTTTATTTTTTCGAACCCGACCCGGCCGTAAATATAAACTATATATAAAAAATAAAAAATTATTAAAAAATAATTGTAAATTTCTAAATATAAGTAAATATATAAATATGCTTTCCACTAATATACCATATTTAAGTAATTATTATTTTACTTTTAGAGATAATAATATATTTATTAATTATATTTTTTTTATAAACTAATTTTATAAATTATAAATATATTTCTTCAGATCTTATATTCACAATCCTAATTTCTAACTTTTCAAGTTCTTTAGATCTTTTTCTCTTATATTATTATATCGTTGGTTTAAACTTTTGTTTTAAATTTTTTTTTAAAAAAATTGGGCTGGTTTGGATCCAACCGGTTCGCTCAAACCCGAATAGCAAAAATAATGTTTCCTGGTCGCACCGGGCAGACCCGCGGACATAAACCACAATAGATCGGGCCGGATTCAGATTCGAATAGAAAACAATATGTCCAAGCGGGTCAGCCCGAACTTGGTCTGAACCCGACCCATTACCATCCATACGCCAAAGAGATTACTTGAACGAAAAACCATTAGTGAATGGTGTATATTTGCATTAAAAGATAACATTAAATTGATTTTATTTTTCTTCCAACTATTATTTTGAATTTCACTATATTAGAAATTAAATAAATTTTGAATTAATTTAATTCAAATTCATTAAAATACTAAAAAAATATAATTCAAATGGATTAAAATAATAAAAATCAAAAGATAAATACCAACATAACTTTTTTTTTTGAATCAAATTACCTGATTTGCTTTGATCGTCAATATTCCAAAACATTAAAAAAAACTAAACAAACATTCAAAAAAATATTAATAGATAAATTATTAGTTTAATAAAAAAAAACCTTTAAGATAACATGTTTTATATGAAACAATAAAAAAATAATTATTTATTAATGTTATAAAAAAACTGAAAATAATAAGATGATTAATGAACCACATAATATAAAAAATTAAAAATAAATTCGGCATATGTTGAATATATTTTTAGATATTATAAATATTTTATTATTTTAAATATTTATATATTTAGCTTTCATAATTTATAATTCAGTAATTGTTTATATATTATAAAATAAATTAATTAATTTTTTTAAACAACATAAATAAAGAAAGTATATAATAATGAAAAGATGGGAATAATTTAATAAAAATACTTTTTTCTTGTATTGAAATCAAGTATTTTAGAATAAAATAAATTAATATAATATGAAAAATAAAAATAAAAATATTTTAAAAGTAATTAAAAAATATATTTTACTATTAATTATTACATATTCTTTCAAAGTTTATTTTATTGCTAAAACTATTGCTCAATATGCGATTAATAAAATGATTTATTATTTATTAAAATAAATATAAAATTTTCATAATTAAACTTTTAAAAAAAAATCAGACCTAATAACAATTCCTAATAACAATTATGATAATAAAATAAAAATATGTAAAAATACTTACGTCGATGGGTGATATTAATAGGTGAAGTCTTATCAATTTCATTCCGCTTCTGTAAAACAAGTTAACAATTTATCTGCAAATATATTGATATCAATAATAAAGTTGTTCGACAACCTAAAAAGTATGCTCAAATAAAGATAAAGATATCATACTAATGGTTTGTCATATGAAAATCCTCTCAACAATATAAATTTAACGAAAAACACTCAAACATTAACATCTAATTTAAAAATTAGACAAATTTAAAGAGAAGGAAAGAAAAAGAAATGAAAATAATATACAATATATAAGGAAATGAAATATCTCAACTAATGTGAGGCTTTTGGGAGTGAACCAATATATAAAGTTGTGCGGGTATGCAGATATAAAACAGACAATATCACATTAGTTGGTGAGAGATATAAATTCTTAACATGGTATCAGAGCGAGGTTGCAACTTTCATTACGTTTGAAGCGATGGGCTTAATTTATAGCGATGGGAAAATGCCCATCACTATATGGCAGGCGGAATGCATTCCAAAGATAATCGTATTACTATATATAATGTGTAGGGATGGCAATGAGTTTGAGATAGGTACGCATATAACTAAATATATAAACCATGGCTAAAAACCATGTCATGTCACTCGTGTTTGACACCTGTTGCATTCGTGTCACTAAGCTTCTTTCGTCCGCAAAACGAGTCACTGTTGTTTCAAATCGTTGCATTCTTGCCACTGGCGCGTGCAAAATTAGGCTGACACGTGTCAATCCAATGTACTCATGCTTGTTGCATATATGGTCACCCCTTTTATCCTTCCAAAAACACCCATGCTTACTAGTTTAACATTTTTACTTTAACTTTTTACTTTTTACTCTAATTTTTTACTAAATAGATTTACTTTCTTTACTTTTTACCCCTACACCATTATTTACTTATTATTAACCCAGCCCCATAACCCTTTACCTTATATAACTGCTTCCTGACTTGTTTCAAAACCCTAGTTCCCTTTAAAACCCTAATTCTTTTGTTCTTTGCTATTCTACTAAATCGATTCGCCTTTCTTCTACAAACCCTAACTCGCATTATGTATCGATTTATCTATATCCAACCAACCAAACAATGTCCTCCTCGTCTAGTACCTCAAACACCGATCTAATTTAGGGTTTTGTGAATGTGGGCTACCAAGCATAACAAAAACGGCGTGGACAGTCTCAAATCCTAGCATAAGATTCAGTGGATGTTGTAATTACGAGGTAAGTTTTATTTTACAGTGAATTAGATTGTTTTGGCTTTAATGGTTATTGTGTTTTATTTGCTCTTAACCGGCTTTTCTTAATCAGAAAGGTCAACACTGCAAATACTTTAGATGGATTGATCTAGTGGTTAACGTTAGGTCACAGTCCGTGATTAACGGTCTATTGAAGCAACGTGGAAAATGGAAGTAGAAATTCAAAGGATGAACTTGATAATTAAGGTTCTTATTATATGTCTAGTTTTCTGTTTTTTGGTAATTGTGTTTTTTAGTCTATGTATTTAGAGATTTGTATAATATGTAGGTAAACTATTATGTATGTCTCATGAATTATACAAGTTAATTTCAATTCTGTTGTTTGGACGCAATGGAATTGTGATTGAAATGAAATTTGTTGTTTTGGTATTGGTTTTTGATTGAAATGAAATTTGTTGTTTTGGTATTGGTTTTTGTTGTGATGAATTATTTTGGGATTATACTTAACGTAAATGCAGCTTAAATTGAGACTATTTGTTTTAACCTAAGTTACTTGATCTCAACAACCAGAGAAGCAACATATCAACAATTAAATTGTTTCAGAACCACCAATAAAAGCAGATACATATCATCAATGGTTTCACTAGTTCACTGGTTGTGAAAAACATGAACTAATAACAATGAATAAAATTCATTTTAAAACCATACAACCAGCTATTGTTGTAGCTTGGCCCGTGCACATACATAAATTTTCATACCAACATCAACAAAACCACAAACAAAAACTTCAACATGAGCCTAAAAACATAAAACTGGATATGTGATAAAACATAGACAATGAATATACAAATGTTGCAGAAATTATATGGTTATTACATAAACCATGAAATTAAGTCTTTCTTAAACAACCCACAACCTACAAAAGCTTAAAAACAAGAACCCATAACTTGTGTATAACATACAACACATTACAAAAAAAACCAAGAACATGAGCAGTCTACACAAAAGACCTTGCAAACCAACACAAAAACCCTTTAAGCTAATCTTGTAGTTAGGTAATGTTAACAACATGGTTACCACTACTTTCCACCAACGCCTATGAATCACCAACTGTCACTGCCTTGTTGGCCGATTTACCGGTGGATCCACCAGAAGCTGCTGATACAGACCCACCAGCAGATGTTGCAGCATGATGTGTTGCCGCAGTGGAAAAACGAGGTGCATATGATAAAGGTCCACCTACCATGGGTTGATTGAAAGGACCTGCAACTGTTTAAGGTAACTTCTTGTTTTTACCTCTAGTTTGCACCTTAAGAGCCTCCTTGTACCCTTGCATACTTCCACCACTTACTCAACCACTATGTGGTGAACTTATGCTGTTTTGAGAAGAATATAGAGTAGTATCAGCCTGTAATTTAAAATATATTATAAACATATAAGTTTGTAAGATAATGACCAAAATCACGTTAATAGATAAAGTGTAGGAATCTTACAGGTGGGGTAGTGTGCTTGGCCAAAAAGTTATCCCTTATTTCAAAACAGTAGGTCACATTATCCTGCTCATATACATAGCAACCAAAAAAAATATTAATGTAAAAGTTAAAGTAAGAGACTACAAAAAAAGGACCACACTGTCCAGCTCCACCAGCTGCACCACAACTATTTATATCTCTAAAAGTAAATTTGGACCACACTAAGTACATAACTTACATTAGGCATTAATGTGCCTTGACTCAAAGAGGCTCCTCTATGATGTTAGAAAATAAATTACATAAAAAACAACAATACATTCATAAGTAGCTCATTCAACCAAGATGAAACTAAAAGAAGACTAACATCACAAGCAGAAGCCTCACAACAAGCATGAAAATAAAATCAAAAGCATCACAAACTTATTGGGAATACAGTAGATCTTGGAGTTTCAGCAGCATGTGTTAGGGTTGTGGCTTCAACTTGTTACAAAGAAGAGACAATATCAACAAATAACAAATCGCAAGTGTCACAAACATCACAACCATCACATCTTTTCTCACAAACAAGTAATTATAACATTATATTGTGTATATATATAATGGTATTATAGAAGACTTACTGGTGCAGGAGGAGTATTAGCTCTTGAAGTGGTTGCATCATTTGCTTGACCAGGAGTAGAGGTGCACCTTCTTTTGTTATGTCCGGCTACTTTACATTTGGAACATCAGGGTGTATTGTATTTCCTAGACAACCTTGTCACTCCATATGTTGTGTCTTGCAAAGAAGGTTCCAATCTTTCGGAAGGATCCCTCCTCCTAGCAGTTTGACGCCTTCCTCGTACTATCTTAACCAGTGGAGGTTGGATTTGCTGTAAAAGGTTCATTGCCCAATGCTGGAATCTGTTAATTGGGTTAATTAAATTAGCGTAAATGGTCTTCTGTGTAGCCATCTGAAACCACTTAGATACATAATCTATCGGGTTACCACTAATGAACCAAATACATGTAATAACATGTCTACATTAAATGCCAGAGAGCTGTCATTTACGGCAAGCACATTCCCATGCATCTAAGTCGACCACAAACTTATATTGGACCCTTCTCTCTTCAACCTGAAACTTTGGTCCGCCCGAAGAAAGTACGTTAGAGTCACCAGCAAGCTTGTGATTCTTGGTAAGATTTTTTATTAATAGACGGAAAAATTGGTTGATCCCATTTTGGTAGCTGGCTGATTTTCTTTACAATCCCACGCACTGTCTACTCCTTTATACCCTCCAACAAGCTTATAATCCCTTTAGATATGTAGTCCAAGATAATCGAGTCAAAAGTTTCTGCCAAATTCGATGTTTGCATGAAACACTTGTTTTCTTTTCTGTAAGAAGCCATGCTCCACTCATACGTAAGCTTTTGTGCTAACCATTCATGACAAACAATGTTGCACATTTTCATATCTTCCATGTGAAACTCAAATTCTGGGACGAATGAAGATCTAACAAAATCCCAAAACAATAGGTGTTCTTCTCTTCCAGGGGATACATTCTTCATATTAACGTATAGATGTCGATCACATAACCGATGTTCAGCATTTGGAAACAACTTCTTCAAGGCTAGAACAAGCCCCTTTTTTATTGTCTGAAATCCACGTGAAGTTGCCTCAATTGTGTATGTTAACATCATTTGCTAACAGTTCCAGAAACCACTACCAAAAAGACCTATTTTCACTCTCAACCACTGCCCAAGAAAGAGGATACATCTGGTCGTTTGCGTCAACAACAACAACAAGCAGTAGTCTCTCGAACACCCAGCATCAAACCCCTTCTTCAACCCATCTAGATACACATAAACTCTTTCGAACACCAAATTATTGTATTTGAAAACAACTGTAGACCCTGGATTGGTTCGTATAAGTTATTCACCATACTATCAAAGTTTCATGTATTGAATTCTGTCATCACCAAGAATGATAATGAGAGCTCTCAACTTCGTACGGTAAGCCTTTGATCTAGTGATCTTCACCAAATAATCCTTAGCCAACCCAATCACCAAACTCTTAACAGACTAGTCGGGATCAGCTTGCCACTGTCTTAAGTAATATTTTGCAATTTGTTAAGGTGAGTGGGAACACAAGTATGGTTGTCGTTGAGAATCTTTATCCTCTACGAAAGGGCACAATCTTGGCAAGAAACCCAAATAAACCATTTACATGTTGGCTTGCTACATTTATAACTGCACTGCATCTTATCATTCTTGTACACTTTTACAATACGATGTTGTTTAATATTGTATTCTATGACGACCTATTTAAAAGATTTAGCGGAGCTAAATTCAAGGCTAACTTCCAACTGAAGATACTTCAACTTATTGGGTAGCCTGGAAGTTCTTATCTTTGGCTTGAACTTTCTAGGTCTAGTCCTTCTCGAAGCGGTAGCTTCTTCTTATTCTTTTGTATCGGGACTGGTCAAGTTGTCTGAGCTTATAAATTCCTCCTCTGTATTACACTCGTTGTCTAAACTTCCATCAGAACAGACCTCGTCATTGTCGCTTTCAGTTGGGCTATATTCAGATGAACCGTAATTGCTATCGGTACTATCATCATTATCACTAGAAGTCACCATGCGATGCTGGCTGTTCCTGCACCTTGTCAAACTGCGTCATTTCCGCAACAGAAAACAATGAAGTTGTTAGGCCTTCTAGGACATCTCCTTCCTGTGAACCAACCTCTATGTTACCACAATCACCAACACTTTTAGAATCCACTACACCCCTTTACATCACAACCATCATTTGCACCCCCAATTGTACCCTCATCTGCATCACCAACACCATCAGGATCCACTGTACCCTCATATGCATCACAATCACCATCAATTTCTAGTCCACCCCCACATCATCATCTACAACACCCTTAACACCCTCAACATAAATACCAGCCTCTACACCTTCAAATTTTGCTAGACTCTACACCCTCACCATCTAAATCACCCTCTACACCCTCATCTTTTAAGCACCCTCAACACCAGAATTTACAACACTATTTGCACCCTCACCCTCTATACCATCCCCTACATGATCATTTATGACCTCTACACTCTCACACAGACCCTTCAAACCATCATTCATAATAACATTCACATTTTCCTCTACCCTATCAACATTAACATCAACTGTAACACCAGCCTTTAAACCCTCACCCTGACCCTCTATTCCATTATTTACAACAAAATTCACATTATCATCTACCCTGTCCACATTCACATCAATTGTTTTACCAGCCTTTACGCCCTCACCATCGCCCTTACCATCTAAACCATTAGTTTCTCCAAAACCTTAAACATTAGTATATGTACCAGTCTTTTTCGGGAATAACTTATTTTACATTATATCTATGGCTGTTTCAAAAATTTCATTGTAATCAACTTCTGTATTATTTTTAACAACATTAGATGCACCACTATTGTTTTCAACAAAATCATTTTTTAAAGCACCATTTTCGACAAATTCATTTTCAACAAAATCATTTTCAACATCATCTCTACCCTGACCTAAACCAATATTTATAGGTTCACTCATAAGTACGATGCTACTGGTGCCTTCTACGTCAACTATAGGTACTATTTCTGGTTTTGTTTTCTTTTTTGTAGGAGATAACATTTTTAAAGGAGGTGACCTATCAGAATATATCATCACTGACCTGGTTTAATCCAACTTATGGGTTATTACATATGCCTCTACATTACTGTTTATTAGTTGGATTTTCTGACCTCCACCAGGGAGCTTGTAGGCAAACTGGAAGCGGCTACCAGTTCCCGCTGCATCGGTCAATGAGTGAATCTTATGTAGCTCCAGGATAAAGAAACTATATCGGTTGATAAATTAATAGTCGTTAATTTCCCTCTAACATATTTCAGAACCCTTTTTTTCTTTAATCTTCCCATCATAATGATACTCCACATCGGAAAGGTGTTTGTTAACACTTGGGATAAAAAAAACAGAAACTAGAACACGCATGCATAAAAAATTAAACTATGAATTAAGAAACTAAACAGAAAACATAGAGTATAGTATGAAACTTACTTTGGTATGAAGTATTTACCATTGTAGCCCTAACCAAACCTTAAATTTGAAATTGTTAGGGTTTGAAATTTAGGCCATAGTAAATACTTATGGTTTTGAAATAAGGGAAACTAAGATACATACTTAAGGTTTGAGAGACAGTGAGTTGTGACAACAACGAAGTGAGCTCGACAGTGAGTGAGTGAGAAACTATAGTTGATGATAGAAATCGCGGTTAAGGGAGAGAGATAGCGAGTGAGTGAAAAACTATGGTTGATGATGAAAATCGCGATTAAAGGAGAGAGACAGTGGGTGAGTGGGGATAATGTCTCTCGTTCTTTCAGATTCCAATAATAGAATTCAGGAGGGGTAATATTAGGGTTGTAAGATTGGGCTAAAATTCACGATTGGTTTGGGTCTAAACAGCAAACGGGTCGGGTCATTATTATTTAATGGGCCCAGCTAGTTATATGAGGTAAAGGGTTAAGAGGCTAGGTTAACAGTGAGTAAATAAAGGTGTTGGGGTAAAAATTAAAGAGCGTAAATCTATTTGAGTAAAAAGTTAAAAGTTAAAGCAAAAAAGTTAAACTAGTAACCATGGGTGTTTTTTGAGGGATAAAAAGGGTGACTGTATATACAACAATCATGGGTACATTGAGGTGACACGTGTCAGCATCCTGTCAGTTTGCACGTGCCAATAACAAGAATGTTACGATTTGAACTGACTCGTTTTGGGGACGAAGGAAGCTTAGTGGCACGAATGCAACAAGTGTCAAACTCGAGTGACTTGACAGAATTTTTAGCCTATAAACCATCATGTTTTTATTTTTTAAAAACAGTCTAATAAGATAGATTCTTTTCCACGTCTCTCAAGTTCATATATCCGTCCATAATCTAGTGATTATTTATTTATCTGTAAAAAATATTTCATCAAAATATCAAATTAAGAAAAATAAATATATAAAATAATATATTTAATTTTGTTAACAATATATCATATATAAACTCTCTGATATATTTTTCAGATTCAGTAACAAATCTAACATATTTATTTTGATTCTAATTATATCATATTTTTTTGTTGCAGATTTATTAACAAATTTGCCGATACAAATTTATGTTTTTTTAGAAAATTAATTAATTTAAATCATTAGATTTTTAAATCTAAAATAGATTTATATAATTTTAAATCTAAGAATAACAATAAAATTAGAAAAAAAAACAAGTATATATATATATATATATATATATATTATGTATTAATTAATATAAGAATAATGAATATCCACTAGATCGAGTTTGAGCTGGATATCCGCCATTTTTTAAAATCTGCATCCCAACTCAATTTCGACGAGTAATATATTCTAAAACCCTCGATCTATCTTACAAAAAAAGTTCTCGTTCCTTAACCCATTGGGTCGAGTATCTGATACTACATAAAATTACCATCTCTAATTATATGATCAACATAAGGTGGTAAACTTTAAATTTTTATTACAAAAAATCCAATGCGATGAAGATGATTTTATCAAGGAATAAATTTTGTTGTTTGGTCCATGACTTTGATTAGAAACAAAAACTTTATATCATATCAATTTTTTTTGAAGTAACTGATAAAAAAAAGAATCAACATTATTCCATCCAAAAAACCAGTAAAGACGACGTGACGTGATAAAAAACTATTAAAACTTTGGCTAAATGAGAGAGATCGTATATTGAACACGTCGTCAAACAAGTTGATAACACAAACACATTGTCATTTTTTAGCCTTTAACTCTATAAATAATTACAAACACCGTGAGAATATTACTAGGTCAAAGAAAAATATTAATTTTGGCTAAAAGAAAAGCCTTTAAAAGCACCCAAACGTAAATTTTTTTACAAATGATTATGCTATATATTAAAAAAAGTTGTTATATGATGACCATCTTCTATCGTATATGATTTCGTACATATATGGATCAACATATATGATGTATACTGATCATTTTTGTTTTAAAGTTGTTTCTCATTATACTTTATGAGGTGAATAAACATGATCCCATGTGAGGTACAAATAAATGAAAGAAATATGATCAAACTTGCTTTTGTATGACTAAGTTTATGGTACACTGTATTTGTACACGTCAAATTAGTTATGATCGGTTGCTTCTCGGTGATTGCCTCTGCATAAAATTATATGATTGTGTCCGATATTTAATTCATGATTTCAATATTGTCTAATTTAATCGTATATACACTTTATCCAACTGACTAGTCAACATATTTACTTTTAAAACGTGTTGTGCCCTATCTCATAAAAAATAAGATTTACATCACTCACGTGAAATTTAATCATTTTTTTAATGTAAGATTTATGTTTGAGTTAAGTTCTTTATTATATTAATAAACATAAGTTGTTTCATATTATTTTTCGTCATATTTTAACATATTGTTATGCATCCGAACCAACCGATGCCAAATATATATCTTATATGGTCCATAATTTCTTTCATAGAGATTCGAAGTTATATGACTTTACTATTTAACCAAATTATCAAATATAATCATATTTAGCCTCATATTTACCAAGACTATACAATTATGAACATTATAAAATATTGAAACACCTATACTTTATAACCTCATAGTTTGTGACCTAATTTTGTTTTATAACCTATGTGTGTTGTAACTTAACTAAATGTAATTTTTGTTACTTATTATTACCTATATTAATGATGTTTAAGTTTAAAACAATTTGACCTTAAAATAATTTTGTTATCATTTAAATTAAAAAAAGTATCCAAATGCATGATAAAAAATAACAAGATAATTACACATGCAGATGCTTTAAATGACTAGTCATGTCATCCTCACACAGGCAGATGCTTTAAATTAGGTCTACACTCATTACAAAGCTTATGTGAGGTCCTAACAGTAGCCTTAGTGGGTACTTTAGTGAGTATGTAAGCGATATATTTGATAGCTTCCCTCATAAAGATAATGGTATAGATAAGTGACTTATCATGCATCTGACCATATCTTTTATTGTTCGGTTATGCCTCTCAGAAAAACCATTCATGCGGGATGAACCCAATATTATGTATTAAGGGTTTATTTCACATTTTTCTAGGTATTTAACAAATGACCCTTTACATTGTTTGCCTGATCCGTCATATCTCATGTAGTATTCACCACCACATTCATATCTAATGGTCTTAATGTTTTTACCGAGTTATTTTTCAAATTTGGTCCTAAAATATTTGAGATGAGAGAAGTCGTCAATGAATGATATAAAGTACCATTGCTCGTTTCATGATTCTTGTGGAAATAGTCCACAAATGTCAGTATGTATCAACTCTAAAACTTCAGTCGCTTTATATCTCCATACTTTTTTGTTTTGGTTTATTTCTCTTTGATGCATTTGATGTATATACCAAAGTCAGAGTAATCAAGGGGAACCACCAAACATTCATCTACAAGCTTGTCCATCATATCTTTGGATATTTGACCTAACCGCTCGTGCCATAATTTAGATGAAATTTTAGAATAGTAATGTTGTTTGTTATACATTATGCAGTTATAACAATATGACAACTATTGGTAGTATGTAATAAATACAAATTATCTTTAGACAAATTTTATCACTTGTAGCAGGAGGAACAAGAAAAGAGATTGTCAATTCCCTTTTAAGAAGTTATTTTCTATAAATATACTTTAAATTATTTTTAAAAACAAAACATGAGATTGTTTAACAAATCTCTAAACGATGTTGAAAAACAAGAACTAAATAATTTTTTGATTGGCTATTAAAATTGGAGAATGTTATATTATGATTTAACGATACCAAACAATGAAGAATGTTCATACGTTAAAATTCTACCTGATTTACTTATCGAGTCATCCGATAATCCTATTCACTTTATTTTTACTATGACGTATACTGATTTTTAACGGAATTAATAATCACTCTAAAAAATGCAGTGTATAAGATAAATGACTTTATATTAAATTTATTACCAAGTAAAAGTCACCCTTGCTTAAGCTCAAATCCTATATGTAAAACATGAAATATGTGTGCCTATAATGTTGTTAAGAAATTTGAATCAATCTTCACGATTATGCAACAATACAAGATTAGTAATAACACAAATGGGCAATAGATTTACTGCAGCCAAAATCATAATCGACTGTAACATTAGTGATACAATTTTATACATTGGATTGATCTTTCATCGACAAGATACAAATGACCATTTATATCTAAACAAAGACAATTTTCTATTTGACCATGTTATGCAATGAGTGTGAATAAAAGTCAAGGACAATTTTTTAATAAAGTTGGTCTTTATATTCTTCAACAAGTATTCACTTATGTTCAACTATATATCGCTTTATCTAGAATGATCTCTAGAAAATGACTTAAAGTCATTGCGAATAATGATGAAGACATTCCAAATTCATATACAAAAAATATCGTATATCAAGAAGTGATTGACAAATTATGAAAAAATGTTGAATTAACACATATATTTCTAACCCGGATATAATGTTTAAACATTTATATCAAAATTGATAAAATAAATTATAATTCTGTAAGTGTATATTACTTTTAGCGATTATGTAGTACAAATATTACTGTAATTTATTTATTTTTAATATTATAAATATAGATAAACAATAAAAAAAATTAAATACAGTATATTAAACCACCAGAAGAAGGCACTACCATATCAATATTAGCCGACTTGGATCTAAACTGTGGATCGTTTCTCGGACAACATATAAAAATCACGATTAAAACAAGACTTATAAACGAGACTTCGATTAAAGTTATATTGATCCAAGTATAAGATCAATATATCGTCTTCTACCGCTATCAAGACTTTGGCAGTGATCGGATATAACGATAGTGTTACGAAAACTATAATTGAAAACTACAAAAAAAAAGTTGGATTTATATATTATATATTGTAATACATTTTTTTAAATTGTAACTATCTTACTTATTTCGTCAATTTTTTTTATAATTTAACATGGATAACCTGTTGCAACACAAGACTTTTACCAAATGGAGAATCAAGTATTGGTTTTATCCTTATGAATGTTGATGGTTGTATAATAGTTGCTAAATGAATATTAATAGGCAAATGTTCCCCCATTGTTGCTGAAACTAGATCACTATTAGAAGGATTAATATATTGCAAACAAAATGATTACATCAAAGTTGACATAGAGATTGACTCATTAGTTTGATTCGATATGTTAAGTTATGAATTTTATCCTTAGTACTTAGGACTAATTGTCCAATGGTGTAGGGAACTTATTTATTCTTCAATGGTAATTGGAAATATATTAAGAGATCAGAATTCTGCGGCCGATTGGATGACCAAACACACTATCAAAACCAAAACAAACTGTCTCTTCCATCTTCTAATAGCTCTGCTCCTATTAGCGCCATTATACTTCTTGAAAGCATTGGAATTGGCTACCTCAGATCAAGTATATAAAAGTTTAACTGTCACTAACAATTGGCAAGGTGTCCTTGACCATTATTCTTTCTTACTCATTGCATGTACAATGACAATAGGAATAACCAAAGAAGATGAAGCAAACCAATAGACAAGAAACTGGAAGGAAACAAAATAGACATCATATGGAAATCATAAAACAACAAGATAGTTGGGTAAGAGTGATAAGCATTAATAAACATTCGAAAATAAAAAAGAAGAAGAATAGCTAGACTTCAACTAAACAATCTAAAAAACAAGATAATTAAGGAAGCAAACTTGTCACATCTTCATGATATTGATTAACACTATATTAAATCAATATGTACAAAAACTTCACAAAACTGTATACTTTTCTATTTCAACAACAATACAAATATATTTTTCGATTTAAAAAAAATAAAAAGTGGTAATTTTTTCTTTAACTTTTCAAATTATGAAATGAAGAATAAAAATAGATTTAATACTTGTTATAAAAGGTCTAACTAATACAATGGAAACAATAATTTAGAATAATTAAATTAGAACACTTTTTTGTGTTAATTTATAAGTGTTGATGTTTTTCTTATTTATTCCATTATATTAGCGTAGCACAACATTCATTTTTTATATACTGGCATCTATAAAATGCAAAGTTTTTATTTACAAATAAATCACATATTTTGAAAGGGGTAGCTAGAAATTTAAAAGTATTTTTTTCCTTAAAAAAGTATATTAAAAATATATATTATTTTATTAAAGCGGCAAATACATAATAAATACACATGTAATATATTTTGTAATTATATATAAAGGTTACCGGGCCTGGTGACCAGTACCCCAATAAGCCATACATTAATGAAATAGTCAGATCCATCCGGGTCGTTGTGTATGTTTCGGATCCCCACCATCTCTACCGTCTTCCGTCTCATGCCTCGACATTTATAAAACGCCAATCGCAAAACCAGGGCTTCTCTTTCCTCTCTCTCTAGAAGCGGCCATAGACATACGCTCTATCTCTATACATACACATACTACGATATTTTGCCCTAGAATCAATTTCCTTTTCTCTCACTCTAACCCTAGCTTTTACTCTCTCTTTCGCTCTCTCACTCTAAATTCATTGAACGATCGTCCATGCCTGAAACTGGAGATTCTTCGAATGAAATGGAGGAACAGCAATCTCATCAAGAAGAAGAAGAACCACAAGAGCCAACGCAAGAGGACGATGTAGAGGAAGAAGAAGAAGAACTGAAAAACGAAGACGACGAGCTTATCGACAAGGCTCAGAAGCTGATGGATAAAATTACATCACTCGAAAGCCCTAGTCCTACTGTTCTTCATGCACTTGCCTCAATTCTCGAAGCTCAGGAGTCCATGTATGTACCTTTTCTTTTAGTCTTTTTAGCTTTTTTTTGTGCTCAGTAACTGTGACGTGATTATTCACATATTATGGTTTGTTCGTGGTTTGATTTTTATTTCGTGCTTCGTTTATTGTTTACCTGCGTTTCATCATTATCAATGTTTATATATTATATATGAAAAATGCAGATACTTGGAAGAAAATGGCCATTCCCATAATAATGGTCGCTCTTCTCACACTATCGGGAGGCTTTGCAGCTTACTACGGGTGACTAAATTTCGCTCTTTCGACTTTGTGCTTGATTAATTTCTGAACATTTTTTTTCCCGCTAAATGAATGTTTGAAATGTCTGACAGGCTTCTTGGTTTTTGAATGCTTTGTGTTTTTATTCATTTGCAGGAGAATGATGAATTCTTTGAATTAATTTCCTGTAAGTTTCTTTCCGAGAATGAATATTCAACAGCCATCCAGGCAGCTTCTGCAAGGCTTGTTCTAGCTTGTTCTTTGACTTGGACAGTAAGATTCATCTGTTTCTCATCAGTGTGGCTCGTTTTTTTGTTGGACTGTTGAGCTAAGTTAATTGGTAATGCAATTTTTTGATGTAGTTTCCTCATGTTATGGATGATCCTGTTATGGAGAACATAAAGAACTGGGTGATAGATGCTACAACGAGGCTTTCTGTGGAAGAGTTAAATCCAAAATGTGATTTGGAGAAAAGGGAAGCATCGGATTCTGAAATGCTTAAGACCTATTCTACTGGACTACTCGCGCTCTGCTTAGCTGGGTATGGTGCCAGCTTATTTTGCAGTTCATATAATCTTATAACTGCATCTAACCTTGCAATTTATATTGTTTTCAATTACAGTGGCGGGCAAATAGTGGAAGATGTGTTGACATCTGGGTTACCTGCCAAGCTTATGAGGTGTCTCCGTATACGGGTTCTTGGGGAGACGAGCAAAGTTCAAAAAGATGTCAATTATTTAACTGATATAAAAACTGTATCTGGTGCAATATCATTGAGGGGTAGGGAGGAGGGTCGTGGTAGGATGCGACAGCCAGCAGAGGCGACCCATGTTGATGGTACAAGGAGAATGGATGATCAATCAATTGAAATTGGTTTGCAAGCATCTGGAGAGGAGTATTGGGTAAAAGATGCTGGGCCTCATGCCGAATTTACTGAAACTGCTAATTTATGCGAGGTAGATTCTGATGGTGAGGAGACACAGTATGATGAAAGTGGGAGAGATGACTCCTCTAGACGCAGAATGAACAAGTCAAGATCTACAGGGAAGGGATCAACGGAAACTGATCAGACATTGGTATCTCCAAGGTCTGGCAATCGGCGCATCGCAAGAGACCGGTGCTTGCTAAAGAGTACTGGGGTAAAAAAACAAGCTGAAGAAAGTAGGTCTCTCGCACCAACTCATGTGTTCCTGGATAGAGAGGAGAATGATGACTGCTATAAAGACTGCAGAATTGGGAGCAAAGATATCACTGCACTTGTAAAAAAAGCTGTTAGTGCTGCTGAAGCGGAAGCTAGAGCAGCCAATGCGCCTGAGGATGCTGTGAAAGCAGCTGGTGACTCTGCTGCTGAAGTTGTTAAGAGTGCAGCTTTTGAGGTAAGAAGTATCTCCAACTCTCTCTCTCTCACTCTGTCCCAATTTTGTTATAGAATTTTTGGCTTTTTTTCATTAAAGGCCAGTAATTGATACATTTCTGTACTTGATGTACTCAGGAATTCAAAAGTACAAATGATGAAGATGCAGCAGTTATAGCTGCGTCTAACGCAGCATCTACTGTAGTCGATGCTGGAAACACAATTGAGCTTTTAAGGTGTGCGGATTATGATAGCTATTATAAAGTAAGGTTTATTTGTTTAAATATGCTCATATCTTTCATGGAATGCTGGCAGGAACTCCAAATGCGAGGTTTCTGACCCAACAAATGTAATTCCTACCGAAACGGTAACAGAAACAAATGAAGATCCTGAAGACTATTCCATCCCAGATATCGAGTTTCTTGCGAAGCTGAGAGAAAAGTACACTGTTCAATGCCTGGAGAGTTTAGGAGAATATGTCGAAGTCCTTGCGCCTGTCTTGCTCGAGAAAGGGGTAGATGTATGTCTCGCCTTATTGCAACGCTGTTCCAAACATGAAGAAGCCTCAAAAGTTACCACATTGTTGCCTGATGTGATGAAGTTAATTTGTGCTTTGGCTGCTCACCGGAAGTTTGCTGCATTGTTTGTTGATCGCAATGGCATGCAGAAGTTACTTGCTGTACCAAGAGTTAATCAAACCTTTTTTGGTCTTTCTTCCTGCTTATTTACAATAGGTTCTATTCAGGTAATGCAGATTGTAATTTCTATCATGCAAATTCTTTAACCATCAACCTCCGATTGTGTTCATTTTCTCCCTCAATATATCTTGCAGGGAATTATGGAGCGTGTTTGTGCACTTGATCCCATTGTCATTCACCAGCTGGTTGAGTTAGGTCTCCAACTTCTTGAATGCTCCCAAGATCAAGCCAGAAAAAATGCAGCATTGTTTTTTGCTGCTGCATTCGTCTTCAAAGCTGTTCTTGATGCTTGTGATGCTCAGGGTGGTTTACAAAAGTTGCTCTTGCTTTTAAGTGATGCTGCGGCTGTTAGATCTGGACTGAACTCTGGATCTGTAAACCTGCCTAATTCAACATCACTTCGAAATGATCGGCCAACAGCAACAGCACTGACATCTTCAGAAAAGCAGATAGCTTATCACACTTGTGTTGCTTTGCGCCAATATTTTAGAGCACATCTCATTGTAATTGTTGATTCTATATGTCCAAATAAAAGTAGCCGTGGTGGGGTCCGGACCGCGACTAATCTAAGGGCAGTCAACAAGCCACTTGACTGCAGTAATGAGGCTATAGATGCATTATTCCTTCAGTTGCAGAAGGATCGTAAGCTGGGTCCGGCATTTTTAAGAACACAGTGGCCTGCGGTTGACAATTTTTTATGCTCTCATGGTCACATTACCATGCTGGAACTGTGTCAGGTATGCTTTATTCTATTATTTCCCATCCATTTTACCCGCTTTACCTTCTGCATTGTATTTATTTTTCGGTCATATAAGCAGGCTCCACCAGTAGAGCGTTACTTACACGACTTGCTTCAGTATGCATTGGGTGTTCTGCATGTCGTAACACTGGTTCATGCCAGCCGCAAAGCGATTGTGAATACTACACTGAACAATAATCGTACTGGTATTGAAGTCATTTTAGATGCGGCAAACCCTTCCAGCAGTGTTGTGGATAATGAGGTTAGGAGTTTCTCAATTACTTGCATTATTTGTGCTATGCTGGTCACCTTGTTAACCACTGTACTGAATTTAAGCATCATCTTTCTGCAGATTGTACAGGCAGCGCTGAATGTGTTGATCAATCTAGTTTGTCCACCTCCTTCACTCAGCAATAAACCATCTCAACTTGCACACGGTCAACAATTTGCCTCTGGCCAGGTGGCAAATGGTTCTGCTGCTGAGACTAGAAATACTGAACGAAATATCTCAGATCGAGCTGTTTACTGGTCCAACCAGACAGACAACACACTAGGTATTGGCACTGCTTCCCAAACACCTGCATCTGGATTGGTTGGAGATGGTAGAATATCTTTAAGAGCAGGAACTGGTTCTGCCGGCCTTGCTGCACAACTGGAGCAAGTATATCGCCAAGCAAGAGAGGCTGTTCGAGCCAGCAATGGCATCAAGGGCCTTTTGAATTTTCTTCAACCCAAAATATGTTTTCCTCCTGCAACTCTGGACTGTTTTCGTGCTCTTTCATGCCGAATCCTACTTGGTTTAGCTAGAGATGATTCAATTGCACAAATTTTGACAAGTTCGCAGGTACACATCTTTTAACACAGATGTTCTATTGGTCTTAACAGTACTGATTTTCGTAGTCAATCAATGACTTTTGTGACATGTAGCCTTTACATGATGTCTAGGTAATTTGCACACTTGATGGAGAAAGTCCAATTGTTGTTGTGATCCTTAATAGTGTCTTTTATAACGTGTGCATAGGTCTTGGTTTCAATGCATTTGTTCTGATTTTTTTTCGGTGCTGTGTTGTGGCATTAAAATAAGGAATAATTTGCATTAAAAAAATTCCACAGGCTATGTCCTGTATATTTTCATTCAGCCATTATTCTTCGTGAACCCCTATATAGAGATGGCATGTTGTCTCATCCTGGGACCTTTTGCCTGCACTTGTATGCCAATACAGAATACAAATCCTTATTTGCAGACAATAATTACTAATAATTATTTCAAAGATATAATTTATATTTACTTCTGCATAGTATTGCAGACAACTATGGATGCAATGTCTTTATATAGAAAGACATGTAAACATAGTATTTATATTTTTTTTACTCAAAACTTTGGAAACTAATATGTGATTTGAACCTTCTAATATTTAAAAAAGAAGCTTAATACATATATTTTAAGGTACACAAGGTACTTAATATAATTAAAGAGAAATTAGTAGAAATTATGAGGCAGCACTTATCGTTTCATTTTTGAGTGTTTTGTCATTATAGTATCTTTTAGTATACGAAACAAAAATATTAATAAATAAATATCTTAAATATATTAACAGCCTAGATATCGAGTCTTACTCAAAATAATAACTTGAGTATTGCATAAACCCTGTTGGACTGTTAATTCTGGCTAACATGAACTTTTGATCAAGGTTGGTGAAAAGCTATCAGAACTAATCCGAGATCCGGGTAGTCAGACTACTGGAAATGAACAAAGCAGGTGGCAAGCTGAGCTGCTGCAGGTGGCTCTCGAGCTTATAGGGGTAAGCAATTTACCTATCTTGTTGAATAATAATGCTTACTTTTCCATGTGAAGTCTATTGGCATTCTCGTCGGTTTTCTGTTCAGTTTGGTGTCTATGTTTGAGCCTTGTATCTTGCTATCGAATTGTGTATGTACCGTACCCTAGTTGATTTTTTTAAATAATTTTAACATATAGGGGCTTGTTCATTAGACAGATTTGAATTACCTGTGGCAGTACTACCCTATTTTCCTTTTTATAGTAATAAAATGCCTAGGGAAATAATGAAAATATTATCTAACTTTTTCAAAAAAAGTCGGTAGTTCGGTAGAGTAAGGGTAGTTTTGGAAATTTTCTCTTCCTTGATCAACAAATTACTACTCTTATATGGATAACATGCCCATTTATTGTTTGAACTTTTGCTATTAGAAAAATAAAGTATCATACTGTTTCTCTCCAACACTTTCCTAAAATCCTATGTGCTTTTGGCTGCCTTCTATATTTATGTTGTATTACTTTTTATGTTGCAGATTGTGACAAATTCGGGACGGGCGAGCACATTAGCAGCTAGAGATGCTGCTACCCCGACCTTAAGACGCATTGAAAGAGAAGCTATTGCTGATGCAACACCAATTTCTTACGATCCAAGGTAATTGTATAGCTGGTTAGTGAATAAATTTTAGTTTTTATTAGTATTTTTCTGCATCTCTCTTTTTTTATATTGTTGTTTTGATTTCCGTTTAAATATAATGGAAATTGTCCAACACTCTTTTGATTGTTTGCTTGTTTGATTATTGTGCCTATGTTTCGTTGATACTGCAGGGAGCTTTTACTCCTTATCCATGAACACCTTTGTAGATCTGGACTGATGGGAAGTGCAGATAAGCTGCTTCGAGAAGCGCAATTGACACCTTTGCCATTCTTAGCTGGCCAGTCATCTATCGCACATCAGCCCTCAATGCAAGAAGCCCCTGTAATACAACTTCAATGGCAATCTGGTCGTGTCCCTGGTGGCTTCCTTTCCAATAAAACAAAGGTCACTGCCCGTAAAGAGGATTTTAATCTAAAGAGTGATTCAGCTATCACAGTAAAGAAGAAGCCATTGGTATTCTCGCCTACTTTTGGTTCACAGTTACGAAATCAGTCTGAAAATAATGATGCACAATCATCATCAGTCAGGAAAATATTCAGTGGTATAAAGCAGTCCTCAACAATGTCTGAGGTTATCTCAGATTCTATGATAAAGTCCAACCATGATACAGACTCCCAGTGCAAGACTCCAGTCATTTTGCCAATGAAACGAAAGTTATCTGAGTTGAAGGATACCAATGTAACTTTGTCGAGTAAGAGACTTAACACTAGCGATCAGGGACTGCGTTCACCAATTTGTGCGACATTGAATCCTGTATGCAAAAGCTCTACAGATGCTGCTGGGTTTTTAACACCAACTTTTACTCCAAAGGATCAGCGTATTAGAACTACACCTAGCACAGCTTGTGTTTATGACAGCCCGCTTAACTCTCACATGAATCTGGTCACACCCTCCCCACAAGTCAAGAATATAAGTGATCCCCAGCCCAGCAATTCAGAGAGGTCAACGCTAGACAGTATTATGATCCAGTTTCTGAAAAATCAGCATCGACAATGTCAAGCTCCAATTACAACTCTTCCACCTCTCTCCCTATTGCATCAGCATGTTTGCCCAGAACCCAAAGGCAGCCTTGAAGCTCCATTAAATATAACTGCCCGGCTCGGTACACGTGAGTTTAAGATGAGGCATGGTGGAGTGCATGGAAATCGCAGGGATCGACAATTTGTGTACAGTAGATTTCGACCTTGGAGAACTTGCCGGGACGAAATGGGTGGACTTTTAACATGCATGACTTTTCTTGAGGACTCGTATCACGTTGCCGTTGGTTGTCACTCCGGAGAGGTTAAAATTTTTGATTCTAACAGCAACAGCATGCTGGACAGCTGCACAAGCCACCAGTCTCCTGTGACACTTGTTCAGTCGTATTATTCCGGTGACAATAAGCTTTTACTTTCTTCAAGTTCACAAGACGTGCGGTTATGGGATGCCGCCTCAGTCTCAGGTGGTCCCGTGCATTCATTTGAGGGATGCAAGGCTGCGAGGTTTAGCCATTCTGGCAACATTTTTGCTGCTCTATCTACAGAACCTGCAAGGCGAGAAATTCTCCTTTACGACGTAAAAACTTTTCAAATAGAAACAAAACTTTCCGATGTTTCTGGCAGTTCTACTGGCCGTGGAAATGCATACTCTCTGGTACACTTTAGTCCTTCGGATGCCATGGTACTGTGGAATGGTGTATTATGGGACCGTCGTGGCCCCAATCCTGTTCACCGATTTGATCAGCTTTCTGATTATGGTGGTGGTGGTTTTCATCCTGCAGGAAACGAGGTATATGATTTGATTTGTTCTTGACGAGTAGAATAATTATGTGTGACTATTGACTAATTGTTTTATATTCCTTTTGTGGTTTCAGGTTATTATAAATTCCGAAGTCTGGGATCTACGGAAATTTAGGCTACTTCGAAGTGTACCTTCTTTAGACCAAACAGTAGTAACATTTAACGGATCGGGAGATGTGATTTACGCAATCTTGAGGAGAAATCTCGAGGACGTAATGTCAGCAACTCACACTCGTCGTGTTAAGCATCCACTCTTTTCTGCTTTCCGTACACTTGATGGTATCAACTACTCTGACATTGCGACTACTTCTGTTGATCGTTGCGTTCTTGACTTTACAACAGAACCAACTGATTCTTTTGTTGGATTGGTTACAATGGATGACCCAGAAGAGATGTTTTCATCTGCACGTGTGTATGAAATTGGTAGGCGGAGGCCAACTGATGATGACTCTGACCCTGATGATGCAGAGAGCGAGGAAGACGACGAAGATGATGATGAAGACGATGACGAGATGGATGTAGATGTTGACTCGCTTTTAGGTGAAGATATCGATGGAGACGGTGAGAGCGACGATGGAGATGGCTCGAGCAATGAGGATGAGGATGACATGGCTAGTCTTTACGACGAAGAACTTGAATTGGATGGTGGGGCTGGTGGGATGTTTGAGATTATATCGGATGACGAAGATCAAGACAATAGCCAAGGGGGTGAATCATTCAGCAGTGGTGATGATGAGGATTTTGTTGGTTATTAAATCAGTTAAATTGTTTATACCCGATCAAAGCCATAATTATTTGAATAATGTAATTAGTGTTAATGGATTTTACAAAAAGGAAAGTTCAATTATGGTTTTGTATTGCTTACTTGCTTGATATAGAGAGCTATTGTAAACATTAATCTCTCATTCTATCTATTGATATCTTGATTTGATTTAAAAGTATTTCATTCTCCTCTGTAAAAACAAAATTGTCTTCTTTCGATACAAGTGCTTCCCTTACTTTTCTTTTCAAATCTTCTCTTTGGGGTTGGTAGTAGTTGCAGAATCTGCTGTAAGGGCGTTGTGTAATAGTTATTTTTTCAAACCGGAGTAAATGAACCTGAATAAAATAAAGAGAAAAAATGTTATGTTCTTTCTGTTGGAATCTATTTTTAATTTATTGTTGCTTTAATTATTCATATTTCATTAGTGAAAAGAGGATTATTTGTCGGGTCCGTTTTTGGATAAAAGTCGGTGCAAGTATAACGTTTAGACTGAATTTGATAAAGGTATTATATATTTATGAGCCATATTTGATAAGATCCATAAATATTATAAAGTTAAAACTGGTTTAAAATGAATCCCTAACAAATAAAATATTTAAATCAAGTACAATAGATGCTCTATACCTTCTATAGAATAATAAATTATATCTCATGCAATTTATAGACGCAAAGCTTGTCACCTTTTTTTTAAAAATTTTATTTAGACATTAAATACTTATGATATGGTAGAGCTAAAACATATCGAGCTTCGTGGTACTGTTTATAAGAAAATATAGACTTTCGTGAGTTTTTTTTTTAAATCATCACCAGCAGTTGGCAGCTTTGTACACTAATGTTCTTTTTTAGAGTATGGATACTTTTATTTAAGATTTTTAAAGGATTTATTCGGTACGAAGAGTTGATTAACTGGTTCCACATTTATCATCTTTTATGACTGTTTATTTGGGTATAACCATATACAGATACACCTTGACGTTCAAGGAGCAGTAAATCCATCACCGACCACGATTTACTAAGTTATACCATTTTGGTTGGAGAATACAGGGGCAATATACTAAAGGTTGGCCATTTAGAATTTTGCAAGTCATATGTATGGAAGTTTTCGGTCACTTGATTAGTGGAAAAAGGATAAAGATCTATCCGTCACAATTAAAAGCTCTAACATTAATGCTCCAACTACATCTATTAAAGAAGTTCAAGTGTTGGCACGAAAGTTGGCCGCTCCTAATAGATTTATCTCTCAGCTAAAAGACCAGTTCTTTTATTTCTTTGAACTATTGAAGAATGTTGGCCGCTTCCATTAGTCAAAATAAGATGATCATGCAGTTTAACAAGATCAAATAACATTTGTATTCACCTGAGATAATATCAAAACCTCTTATAGGAGAAAAGCTTTACATTTATTTAATGATATCGGACTATGCCGTAAGCATGTTAAGGTCAGGGTAGGTGGATATGAATTTGAAGCTTGTCTACTATGTACAAAAAAGTCTACTTGATGCGGAGACAAGATATCTATAGCTAGAGAAGCTACTCTTACCCTGGTTGTGGTAGCGAGAAAGATGCGATCTTACTTCCAGACCAAATTTTATCATAATTTGAATGTTCTTTTCTCTCAAGAGCATCTTAACGTGATGGTGAGTGGAGTTGAGGGATTATAATATAAATTATGAATTAAATAACGCGATAAAGGCTCAATCATTGGCGGGTTTTTTAACAAAGTTTCATACAGAAAGACACGACTCTTCCCCTAATATCCCCTCCCTAGAGTGAATAATTGGAATTATGGTGGGTCAAACTCTTTGGGTTACAAATCCAAGGATTAGTAAACGTCTTATTTAAAGAGGACTATGCTAAACATAGGTTGCAACTGATGCAATAAAGGAAATCATATGGTTAAAAATATTACTAAGTGAGGTCATTGGCAAGTAGCGGAAAGTTACATTGTTTTGTGATAATACTAGTTCTCTTCCATTGATGAAGAATCCTAAGTTTCATGAGAGGATAAAGTATTTAGATGTGAAGCTTCAATTCAGTTAAGATGTGGTGGAGAAAGAGAAATTGAAGGTTACAAAGATTCTAAGTGAAGAAAACCCATAAGATTCTCTGACAAAGGTACTGTTAAATTCAAAGTTCACCAATCGTATGAGACTTGTTCAAATCTGGGATGTAGCTAGACTGAATGCCTTCGGAAAAGAGTAGTTGAAAAATCGACCAGTGGATACTGGAGTCACTAAAAGCCCAAGTGGATATATGTTAAGTTGTAGGCTATAAGTGACTGAAAAATAGAACTTGGGCGCAACAAGAAGTTATGGTAACAACTTTAGAGGTTTTAGTTATTACAGAACTTTGGTTTTATGAAAGGGTTCGACCACTATAGGGTTTCATATTCAGAGTAGTAGGTTTTGGATACTACAAGATTGCAGCCTCAATAGAGAGTTCGATGTTGGTATGATCTTAGTCATGGTATAAGTTGTTAAGTCGTGTATTGAGCGAAGTCATGGAAATTGAAAAAAGACTATGAGTAATTGCTTCTAGTGAAACACTAAATTTTGATTACTATCTGGATATCGGTAGAGAAATGTACATTTGATTGAGTTTAAATGATGAATTTGACGTGTCAAGGTGGTACAGGTTTTTTATAAGTGATTAAATTTACTATTTGATCAAGTCATTGATATGGAATATAATACAAGTTGTTACAACAACTTTTGTACGAGTTGATGAAAGTCGTTGATTTTGATCTTGTTGCAGCAATCTTGGTTTTCTATTGTAAGTGTGGTTTATGTTTGTCCTAACCTGCAATATTTTTTTATCTTATATATATTGTTGATGCAATACATATACAATTTATCATGAAAAAAATCAAGAGAAGTGTTTTTGTTGAATACAAACTTTCGACTTTCTAAAGAGAATTTTTTTAGAGATAATGTTTAAAGAATTAATTGATTTTAGAAAGGACAGTGAGAAAATACTAAAGGTGGTAAGATACCACTAAAAATTTATTCTCTAATTCTCAGAAGTTTGAATAATGGACATTTGCTTTAATTTTGTGTTTTTTCAACTAATTGTAATTATTATATCTATAAATCACATCTATTTGCCGAATGATCTTAGATTACTCCATAATCTGAACCATGTTAACCACGTGTTGTTAACTTGTATTTTATGTTTTATCTACTAAGTACAACTAGTTGTACCTTATTGACTTTCTATATATTGTTCATATGCTCTAGTGGGTCGATTACCTACGACATGTATTGTTTTTTATTAATAGTTGTTTGCCAATACAATTATTCTAAACCACATTTCCAATCAATTTAGAGTCAACATCTTTTATATAAAAACCAAATTTTGTAAAACTGATTATTGTATAACAATTTATTAAGTAAAATTATAAAATATTATTAACATTATTTTCATATTTCTATATGTTAAAAAATATAATATAACTTTATTATATTTTTAAAACATAGAATATATATATATATATATATTATTTTATCTTATGTTTTTTGTTATGATTAGATAACTATTTGTTTTAGTTTGAACATATTGTGATTCTATATATAGTTAACTCCAAATATATGGATTTATTGATTGGATTATTTTTAAACCTAAACTAATTATTTTCATGTCTTTGTTAGCAGTTGTAATTTCTTTAACCTATACATATAGGATACATATAGAATACGAACAACTTTTGGCTCTTGTTTCATTTTTATAATTGCCAAAAATTATCCACTTCGATGGTTCTGTTTATCACCCTCACATATAAGCTCCATTCATCTTATTATATAAAAAAACATCACATGTCTTAAGCATTTTTTAATTTTAAAATACCATGATATCTACCATTTAGAATAAAAAGAACTGGATGGTACATATACAATCCATAATCATTAAATTCTTCAAATAGTATTTTTAATCTTTTTGGTTAATTGAACAAACATTTAGTATCATTACTTTTAAGACTTGCCTTGCACGTTTAGAATATCTATGATATAGTTTAATAACTTCACAATATGGTAAAAATAAATTCTCTAATCCTCTTGTCATTCACAAAATAATGTGAATCTTACTAATACATCAAGACAAAAACATCATTAAATTAATTAACTATTTTTTTAAGACATACCATTTTTAAAAAACAATAATAGTTATGTTTTCAACTTAGTTCTTCATAATTTGAAACTTCAATATTGAGATTTAGAATGACTATATTTATCATCATTTTGTAAAATATAATAGAAATTGATATAATATAAATTGAGTAATATAAAACGTACATACAAATAGTATATCTATTACACATCATTTGAGTTTACTTTTGGTACTTTTTAGTGTTCTCATTTTCCTAATACGAAAAAAATATATATTACAAATTTTCAAAACCTTTTTCATAATCTTATGAGAAAACATAATATAAAGCACACAATTATAATTTGACCAATTGATTTTTTTCCCGACAATTTGATCAATTGAATTTATCATTATATTATAGTTTTTGAAGCATTGTGAGTTTTCTTACATAAAATTTCTCAATAAAGGGCTTGAAATAGTTGAAATCGAGTGTGTTATTGTTAAAAAAAATTCTAAATATTTTTTGATATAAGACTAAGCCTCTAGTCAATTGTATAGACTAATTTTTAGTATTTTTATCTTTAAACATATTATATATCAATTCAATAGTACTACTTAACAACTCACTACTAGCATAAATTATCTTTTGTACAAACCAAATGAACTAAATGAGAAACACAAAATACAATTGAGTCGTTTGTTATATTTCTCATCACTGAAAAATACATTGTTACTCTTTAAAAATTACATTTCTCTCAAATAGAAGATATGATAATGTAAAGCTAATCAATTTATATATTTCCACCAAAATTTTGAAGGTTTTGGTCATTTGTTAAATATAAGTTTGAAAAAACCAACATTATTGTCTATCGATTATAGTTGTGTTTGATTCAATTGGTCTATGTTATGCTATTGTTAGTGAGATTATCATTGTTTTGATGTAAATAATTATTTGTTAGGATCTAGTTAGTTTTTTTAACATAGTCATGGCTAATCGCATAAACAAACTGTGCAAAGAAAACAAGAATGATCACATGGTGCATGCAACATGTATATCAATTATTGCATAATCTGTTAAAAAACCTTATTGTATCATAAAATGTACAAAGATAATAACATATTATTATATATAATAGACAAAAACATCTGAAATAATTGTTATGTTTTACATATAAAAAATGGATAAATTTTATAGGATAAAATCAAAATTATATATATATATATATGGAATTACAATTATAAAAAGGAATATCAAAAATCATAATTATATATTAATTAAAATTAATTGCTTGTAATTATTTTTGTTAATGAAATTATAGTTTCTAAAATTTACAATAATATATTTTATTATGGTTTTTGGATAGAGAGAATATGCTTTTATGAAAAATAGTGTTTTGTAATTTGGTTTATGATAGAAAAGTATTTTAAATTTCATATGATGTTTTTTTTAAATTTCAACACTAACAAATATGTTTAAAACAATATTAAAACCTTAAAATTATTAGATCATTAGTAAAATCATGTTGGGTTATGCCAATTTTGTCATGATAATTAAACTTACTTTCCTTTTCGCTTTAGCTTTCCTTAAAATGAATTAAAAATAGCACACGAATTAACAATAACATAATTATACGTGAAGTGGTTGAATTCGGATAAGATATCTAAATACTTGTCCGTTTTGTAGGAGAAGATCCATACTTAATACTTGAACTACATTTTGTGGGTATTTGTTTTGTAATTGCATCCAAGCTTACGAGTTCAGATTTTCCCGTATTAGTTATCAACGAACTATTTACATTAATTATTCCAATCGAACCAAAATTGAATTTAATTTCAAACTACAATTAAATCCAATCATAAATTTTATATAAAAAATAACATATATATATATATATATATATAATTAAACTTTAATTAAAATTTATATCATTTAAAAACTATTTATTTTCATATTTTTATTTTGAAATGGGTTAAAAACGGATTTTCAAATATAAAACTAAAATTGGTGACTGGAATTCAAATCAAAATCAAGCTCAAACAAATAATAAAAATAAAAATCAATTCACTTTATTTTTAAATTTTTTATATAATTCATTTAACTTTATCAATTTGGTTCAAAAATCTAATAATTTCAAATAAAATCATCATTTAAAATATTAAAATACATTGAAATATTTTTTTAAAAATTATAAAAAATAAATACAAAATATAAAAATTGTAATATATTGAGCACAACAACCACCGTGTTTAAATCTTTTAACGAAGTTTACTTTAAAAAAATCGTGTTAACTTATTTAAATTTTTTAATAATATCATTTTTTATTGTGCATCTAACATGCTTAAAATCTTATGATATAATTTAATAATTTGATTATTCTACTTTTTTGTTTATATTATGTGATTTTAAAAAGATCGAAAATTTTGGATAGAGAATTTAACTAACAAAAGTTAGGATAAAATATTGAATTTCCTTTAGTTAATAGTATATTTAAATTAAAAAAGAACAGGTCAGTATTTACATGGTAGGAGTGATAAATTAGTAGTAAAATCAGCTTTTTCCTAATAATTTAATAATTATTTAATTTTAATAAATAACTAGTTAAACATGTCATTATTACAAATAAATTTTGTTTACATCAACTATCTAAACATTATTATTAAAATAAATTGTAATTCGATATATTATAGGTATACTAAAATAGAGTACTCATCCCGATTGCTTTTCATTTTTATTTTTATATGTGTGATATTTATAGTTTAATTTTCAATTTATTATAATATTATTATAATAAAAATAATAAATTAAAATATAATTTTGGATTACAGTTATTTCGGGACATATTTTAGAAAAAAAGTTATTAATACAACTCAAGAAGGCATTTCTCCATAAAATAAATGCATAGATCAAATACATCCATAACAAAAAAAAAGCCCGATGAGAAAGTACAAGGCAACACGGTAAACAGGTGGAACATCACACTGAACAAGATTGACATCTTGAAATTAAAAGAGAACTTGTAAGACAAATAATGGAAATATGTAAGGGGGTAATCATGGCATGAGACTTTTGTGTCGTGGAATCCGTAACAGAAGTCATAGAGGATCTGCAGCAAATGACGGACTCACGTAAAGGGGAGTTGGAGAAGATCTTGGCGTTCCATCCTGCCATAAATGGTAAACCACCGCACAAAAATATGTACACCAAAGGTTCCTAAGACCAAAGGGGACAGAAGTCCAAGAGTTGGCCACAAGTAGTCAGGTCAGCCAATCATCAAAACAAGTGAGGGACCTTAGTTTCTTAGAACAGCCCTCATATAGTCCTATATATGTTAGGAGGAAAATGATTCAACTAAAAAGTGATAAGTGGACTCCGGAAAAAGGTTACAGAGAGTTATGGATCTTGTTGTAACCCCATGCGATAAGCTTGTGGCGCATGGTGAGTTTTCCGTGGATAGCAAGGCAGAAAATGAAAGAGTGCATTAGAATATTATACTTATTCCAAACAAGATTGGCTCAAGGGACTTTAGGTCGCGAAGACTAATATAATGGTATGTACTGCTAATGGTGAATGTGTTTCGATCATGATTGGTAATCTAAAGTCTAACATCCTCACCGCCATAAGAGGGCGGGAGGAGTTTAATAAAGTTACCAATTTCAAACAAGTGAGGTTGGTGTGACCATAAACCTGAGCGGATCTGATTGGACCAGTTCCAAGAACCATTGTTAATGATGTCAGAAAATATGTTGTTGATGTTCGGTCTAACATAACGAATGATATTGGGAACATAACGGTCAACAAAATAATTAGAAAAGAGCCAAAGATCATACTAGAAAAAGGTGGAGTGTCCATTACCGATTATAGCCCTGTAGAGCTTATATGTAAATTATCTTATATTTATAATGTTTCGCTACCCTTAACTATTAGAGAAGTGAGGGTCTAGAAGCTTTTGTATTATAATTTTTTTTAATAACCCAGCTACGCCAGATTGAGAGTGTGTTATTTCTCCAATATGAACCATAAATACTTAAGGGCGGCCACCCGATTCTAGACCCTAAGATCGAGAATCCCAAGACTTCCCTCAGATGATGGCAAAGTAACTTTGAACCAAGAAACTTTGGAGCTAGTGATTTTTAAGTCAGGTCTAGACAAAAATAATCTATGAAAAAGTTGGAAAATTTTCTTAATCATACGAACATGAAGAGTAAAGATGGAAGACCAATAGACTTGACCCACAAACAAAATAAATTCAATGAGTTACATCATACCTGCGTAAGACATGTATTTGGAGGTCCACAATTCAATCCGACTGATTATTTTAATAGAGGCACAAAATATTTATAAGGCAGTCAGGAGGTGATGATGGGGATGCCTAAGTATCAAACAAGAAAGACGCTTTCCTCAAAGCCAAGGGTGTCGATGATATAATGACAACTGAGATCAGTGACCCCCGAAAAGAAACTTTGTCTCTTGCTATGATTGAGATAGAAGCATGACAGGTCAATGAACTCCTCAAAACCATCCTTAATAAGATTGATGGAGTTGATATTTACACGACTGAAAATAATTTGATCATTGGTAAAACAAAGATTAATGATTTTGAATTTTTTGCACTTCCGGTAAAAACTAAAAAGGGGATAAAGGCTTTTTTCTTTGAAGATGCAAGAAATAACTTGCCTAATCAAAATGAAAAGAAAGGGGGAGAAGGGTCCCATTGTCAAAGATCTATTTTACCATGGAAAGAGCCAAACGAGTTGTCTTTGATACCGATGGAGTAAGAAGGGAGAAGATACATTAGATGATCCAACCAATTATGCAGGTAGGAAAATCAATGACATAAAAAATAATCTAGATGACGTTGATGGGTCTAAAGTCGAAAAGAGAATATGGGTTATCCAACTTGGGCATGAGGGCGATGAGGGTCTTATTTCATTCAGAGTCCATACGAGAGTGACATAAGAAATGGTGAATAGATTTACAAAGGTCGTGACTCATGGTTGACCAAGAGATCTTGAAGAAGCTAGTGCTACAACAATCAGGTCCATGAACCTTATTGATGTCGATACTAAAAAGTACACTCATAATTTCATCATTAGAGAGAGGGAATATCATGTATGTTTTATCTCAGTCGGAATATCTCGTTGTGATAAGGCTTCTTAATCTATCGAGGATATTGTAGGCTGGGTTTTTTACACCCATAACAACTTCGTGAAATGGATAACAAAAACTTCAGGGCTTTAAAAAAATATTACAACTAGAATCATAAGTGGATTTTTTTTCTAAATTATATTCTTGATGTTTTTGTGGAAAACTTTGGAGTTACGATCCCCAAGTTTAAGCCAAATCTTCTGAGATTTCATTTTTAAGGAAACATTCTTCAGCTCGGACGAAGAAAATATAATTCTTTGAGGCAGTGATTTCAGCATTGATTATCGTCGAGTTAATATAGTCAAGGGCGAGAGCCTCTTGGACAAGGAGGAAAGTCGAAAAACCTTATTTTATCGGTCACTGTTGTTAGTGAATTATTTTTCTGTTTTGGCGAGAGAGTGAAATCTAAAAACGATTAAGTTTGGATAGTATAATAGATATAGTGGAGTCACTGAGTGAGAGGTTACACATATCATTAACGATGTTGGTGTGATCCAGGTAGGATTGCGATATATTAAAGTACTGCATGGTTTGTTAGATTAATAATGGAGGTGTTAAGAAAGAGCATTATTAGGGTGTGGTTAGAGGTGTGAATGTAGTCGTAATGGGCGTAAGAGTCAGGTTACGATCATCCAAATGACCGTTGACTAAGTCTTTATCGATCTTCAAGAAGATGGGGTATTTGTTAGACCGAGAGAATCAGAACCGAGTAGATCGGAGGTCGGTGCGCTCACTATTAAAACAACAGATTTTAAAGTCGTCTATTGAAGAATCTCAGAGGTTTGAATTACTTGTTCAATCCACTGACTTACAAATGATGTTAAAGTCTCCAAAAGAAATCTATAGAGTGCTTTAACAATGGTAGCAGATAATGGTAATATCATTCTATAGTGGTGTACGCTTATAAGCATCATTAAAGATATATATGGTAGAAATTGTAAGGAAGTGTTTGAGGAAATATAATTGATAGTACAGTCCACGACTTGAAGAGAAAGAGATTTCGAGGAAAGACTATAAAAACTAGGATTTCAAGCCAACCAAATTCTACATAAGGGGTGCATGTAGTGATTGGTTTTATAGTTCCAATATGGGAGCATGGATTTCATAATTTTATCAACATTACATTCCCTAAATTTTGTTTCCAATAGGTAGATAAGCGTGATATGATTCGAAAAAACAAACTTAATAACATGATGTTGTCGATTAGGATCGTTAAGACCTCTCGTTTACTATGAGGAAATAATCATAAATAATATAGAGAGATTGGTACTTGGAATTACTAGTCTAAGACCATATAATCAACCTGGTTAACAGGGACATCAGGATCACTGAGATGGATCCTAGAACGAACGGAAGGAGAAATCACTTTTAAAGTAGCATGTCCAGTCTTCACAGAGCCGACATTAAGTTGTGCAACCATTGTGTTGGTACCTTCAGGGTAGATCACACCAGTGTCCTTGAGGCCTTTATATCATCATCAAGCCTCACTATGAGAGAATTGTAATAAAGAGATAATGTGAAGTCACTATCTCTAAGAGAAACCAATATAAAATTTCTGTTGTCATTCATGGGCTCATTACCGAGACGATGGGCAGCGTTTTCAGATTATGTATTATCGAGGCAACCATCAATGAGATAGAAAAATTAGTTACATTTAAATATTCAGCATGCCTTGATATTCTAACCAGATTTGGGGTTGGCTTACCCATGCAGACAATATCAATGAATTCAAAAAATTCATCGGAGGCATTCTTAATGATATAGATACGAGAAAAACTTTCCATACCTTGTTAGAGTTGTGCGTGTCAACATAGATGGGAGTTTCGATAAAATAGCCAACAATGTTGAGTACCTTCTCATACGAGATCTTGTAAGGGAAGCCATAGAGCTTGACCTATAGGGGGATGAATTTGAGAGGGTATTTTCTGGTTGAAGCCATATGCTTCCATCTTTTTAGGAATATGCTATGAATCTTAAAATAACATGGCGGAGATTCAAGAACAAATATCGTGTTATCCAGTTATGGAAAAACAGAATTAGAAATAACCTGAATGTATGACCTTGTATTCGTAGAGACCATGCATGCCCCATATTGTACTGGCAATTGCTCGAACGTGATAAGGATCAATTGTTTTTTCTTAGGAGATAACCAGATATGTATTTTCCCAATCAGAATTGTCCCTAGTAATGGATTCATGAGGTAAAACAAAGATGTTATATTCAATGACTAAGTCTTAGATTTTTTCTACGGTATTATATTGAGGAGTAACAACAACACTGGCCCAAGATGGGTTGGGTCGTAAAAGAATGTCGGTTGCGATCCCAAGAAATGAGGTATCGTTGAACATGGAGGCATAACGGACCAAGAAAGTTTCAAGCAAATGAGAGTTTCTATATAACATATTAAGAATGATAACATATACAACCGTTGGAGTGAAGGAAAATAAGGTAGGGGATGAGGCTCTGTGGTTTTCCAAACTTGGTCAGGATGAGAAATCTTGAGAAGCAGAATAACCACGACGACCACGGGATTAATTAAAGGTATGGACATGACTGTTATGAACCGATAAAATGATAAGAAATAAGGCAACAAGGTTGGAACCAACGGTAAGCAAATGACCAAAACTCGCATGCAAGTTGGGTGTGGTGGAGTGTGAACTTTGGTAGAGGTAATGGGGAGGTTCATTTGTTGATATTGAGGTGCATAGTAAGGGTAAATGTTTTGGTTAAGTAGGTTCGGTAAGATACTTGATACGGGTTGGGTAACACTAGGTCTAGGCCCATGCATAGGAGGCTGATTGAAAAACTTGATGAGAACATCTTCAACGTGAGATGGATTGGATAATATGGTTGGAAAATGTAAGGCGAGACTTGGTTGAAAATTTAGGCCATTAGAATAGATGAGGTACACGTTTTGTTGACGATTGGGGATGCATGCATGCTAGATAAAATGGTGAAAACTGTAGAATGTAGAGAGGTATGAATACGAGCAGTTACAATAGGTTGAGTAGTTGTGTTTAATTGAAGAGTCGAGTCTACCGGAAAGAAATCCATAAGCTTGATTAAACTAGCGGTGTTGTTGATACCAATAAAGGTGATCAGATTAGTAATGGATAATCGTGGTATCTCATGGTTTTCAACAAGTATGGAGTGAACAACACGTGAAGTGTTAGTAAAAATTAGTGATTAAAGATTGATGGTGGTTCCACAGTCATGAGGCTTAAACGCCAATAAATAGGCTTGATAAAGACAATGGTCACACGAGTAGTTGCAGTGAGCCTATCAAGCTTAGTGTTACGGGTTCCAACAACATACTCTGAGGAATCTTCTTTGGTATCTTCATGCATGCTAGCATAGAGAGAGGTAAAAAAAGGATAATACTTCATCAGTCTATGAGTATCGAGTTGATATTTTATGCATGCAAGGTCTTGGCTTTACATGTCACTTTTGGAGCGTGATGAATGCATAAAGTCAAGATGTATGGCTAGAACATGTAAAAAAACTGGAAGTTCAGAGGGATATGGTCACATGGAAGTGACCGACGGGGAGCTGATCGAAGATCTGGTATCCACGGACAACGTGGTGTTGCAAAATGTGCTTGAGAAGAGCAGTGGAATCATATGTAAGAGCTCATTGGTGTGCATGTTGGAGCACCATCGAGCCATTATTCTTAGGCTTTGAGCTTTCCTAGTATTAACCATGACGTGAATGAACTTTTTGAAACAAAAAGAGACAAAAGAAAGAGCAAAGTTATTAATCTCAACTAGAGTTCCAAAAGATTACTGAAGCTTGGCCCTATGATAAGTGTGGTTATGCCTGACAAGGGGGGAAACAATGAGCATTTATTCAGAAGGAGTAGTGACCCAATTAGAATTCCAAGAGTCGTCTTGAGATTGTTGAAGCGTGGTTCACGATAGAGAATGTCTATCAACACTCCAAAATTTGTAAAAAAAATGATAACTGAAAATTAGAAAATAACAAGTTTTTAGATTTTGATAATGTACAAGAAACCAAACGAAATCCATGAGTGATAGTTTTGGATTTTTTTTGCTTTTTTTCTTATGTTTGCAACTAAATTACTCTCAATTATGCAACTAAAACATATTTTATTTTTACAGACTAATTATGCAACATAATTCCTAATTTTGCAACCAAATACAGTAATAGAAAATAAAAAATCATGGATCTAGTTTTGTTCGTCTTAAAAAACAAAACAAATGATATTTTCGGATTTTTTGGACCTATAGTTTAATGATATAACATTAAAAAAAAACTCTAACCCAATAGTTCTTTCAAAACAAAAGTGTTATTTACGCAACTCTTTTCTTAATTATGCAACATGATTACTTCTGATTTGCAACAAAATGCAGTAAAAAAATTCAATACATTTTTGTTTTCATGGATCAAGTTTTGTTTGTCTTAAAATCACAAAACCAATGGTATTTTTGGAAATTTTTTTGGAACTATGGTTTGAAAGATATGACATTTAAAAAAAAAACTCTAACATATTTGTTTTTTTCATAACGAAAGTCTTATTTACACAACTTTCATCTTCTTTTTTTTGCAAGCCGATTGCTCTTAATTTCGCAACTAAATGCAGTAAAAAACAGAAATTTTTTTTTTATAGATCTAATATTGTTCGTCTTAAAACAAAAAAACCAATACTATTTTCGGATTTGTTTTTGAAGCGATGGTTTGGAAGATATTGTATTTTTTAATACCTAACACAATTGTTTTTTCACAAGCAAAGCCATATTTACACATCTCTTTTCTTTTTAATTTTGCAAACCGCTTACTCGTAATTTGACATCCTTAGCACAATCCAAATTTTATTTATTTATTTTTAAAAACAAGTCTTATCATCACAAAAATACACATATTTTAGCACCTATAAAATGGTAGTTGTTTCACACTCCATTAACAATTAGTTTCACAAAAATAAAGTTGCATTTTTATGTTTTCACACATTTATATTTATTTTACAACACAATTACACGTAATTATGTAACCAAAAAAATTAAAAATAAAATAAAAAAATATATTCTATGGATCCACTTTTGTTCGTTTAAAAACAAAACCAATTATATGTTAATCTTTTTAAAAAAATCCGTGATTTTAAAAATAGCATTTAAAAAAACAAAAAACATAAAAAAAAGTATTAATAGAAAGTCCAAATAATTATCGGTGAACAAAGTTCTAAAACTGGACGGTAGATTATATTTTCGCAGTGAATAACTTGCAATAACTATAAAATCTTTGACATTATGCACAAGTTTATTAATTATTTTATATTTTTAAAGATTTAGTTTATAAATGAAGGTTTCAAATTTGGATATCCTTATTAATTTTTCAAATATCTGTACACATTCATGATTTATTTTAAAGTTATTAAACCAATTTCTTTTTTTTTCTTTTATAATTTGAATATTTTTTATCTTCTAGAATTATTATCGGTAAAAGAGGAAAGAGCATTTGGCGCTCCAAGATTCTGTTTGAATTTCTTTCCTTTCTGACCATCTCCGGTCATCCTCTCCGTTTCTCCTTCTTCCTCCCTTTCTCTTTTGCTATTTCTCCCTGATAGAATCTCTTCTATCGTGCGTTCCTCTGTCTTGACCTTCCCCTGTTTTGGTCGATTTCTCTGTTTCTCGTCTCTGCATATTTCTGTTTCGAATCTCTTTCGAAACTCTTTCTATGCATTCTCTTTAACTTTCTGTTCTGTTGAGCCCATGGAACAATTTCCATCAGTAAGGGAAGCTTATGGCAAGAACACTACAGATCGGGGTGAGGAGATGAATAGGTTCAAAGGAATTACGTACGCCAATGTCGTTACTAATTCGCCTAAATGTGATGACCTGTTTCAAGAAAGTGTTACTTACAAGGAGGATCATGTGTCTATGCAATACGATGAGAAATCTTTATCTTATTTAAAGTCCAAATCTAAACATACAGTGGTGTGCAAATGCTCTGCTGGTTTGCCTAAAAAGTCTGTGTTCCAGGATTTTCTTAACAAATTTAGATTTTCACATGAGTTCAATTACTCGATTTGGGACTCTAGACACATTCTTGTAGAATTTGAATCCTTTGAAGACTACTGTAAGTTTTGGAAGAAGAGTGTGTGGACTTTGGGAACTACTCGATCCAGACTGTTAAAATGGTTTGAAGGTTTTAATGCCAGGATAGAAAGCTCTATAACGCCGGTTTGGATCTGTGTTGAAGGCCTTCCTGAGCATATGTATAATAAGAAGATAATATCTGATATCGCTTCTTCTTTAGGATCCCTTATGGAGGTTAAGGTTCCATTAAAGAATAGAGCTCATTACAACCACTGTATGGCTAGAATTGAACTTGATATTGCTGGAAAAATATATCATGACATCTGGGTTGGATTTGGTGGTAATATGGGCTGTTGGGTGAGAGTTATCTATCTTAACTTACCCAAGTACTGTAACTTTTGCTTTCATATTGGTCATGATGTTGACCAATGCAAAAGAAAGATCGCAGGGACTGAGGAAGGAAAGAATCATATAAAGATTCAAACTGTCAGCAAGAGTGTTGATCCCACTCAAAACCATACTTCTAATACTAATAAGATTCATAGTGTTTCTGCTGAGGATTTGGTGGTTAACAATATGAATGTGGTTGGTTCTCAAAATGTTGACAATGGTATCTTCAAAAATCAGGATAATGTTATATCCTCTCAAGAAATAAATGGTGTCGTTCAAGACTTAGCTCTTGGTTTCAGTATTGCAGAGAAGACTAGAGTTAGTTCGACTCCAGAGGGCTCTCGATATGGTAGTTTGCCAACTTCTCCTCTGTGTGGTTCTACCAACAAAGAAGATGCTCTATCTGACCATGGTCTCTCTAGTAAAGACAAACATTTTTCTGTTCAAGATGTGAATGAATGCAATGTTACTATGAATCAGCAAGGTTTTGTTGATAACAATGTGAAAAGGACTTGTTATTCTGATAGGCTTGACTCTGTCTGCAAGAATGATGAAATCATAGGAGCTCTTCAAAGCCCTGATGAAGTTAACAACAATGGATATGAGAACCTAGCATCTGATTCTCCTCCTAAAACTGTTGAGATTTGCTCCAAGGTATCTGAGGACCAACCTAAGGTTGTTAAGGGTAAAGAGTCTGTTATTGGGAAAAGATTGACTAGAAGCCAACTTCGAAAGGATGTTTCTGAGGATGAAGAGGATTTCAGTACTTTAATTAGCAAGCAAGTTAGGCAAGCTCGAAAGAAGGGGCTGGCCAAAAGACAGCTTTCTGTCTCAAGTAACTCTAAACGATCTCTTTCGTATGATTAACATTATTAATTGGAATATTCGTGGTCTTAAAGACAAATCTTCCTTTAGAAGACTCAAATTTCTGTCTAATAAGAACAAGGCTTGCATTGTGGCTGTTCAAGAGCCTTTAATTAATAATGATAACATTAGGATTTATGCTTCTAAACTTGGTTTTAGTAATTTCATTAGTAATTGTTCTAACAAAATCTGGGTGTTTTGGAAAGATAGTATTAATGTTACTGTCTTGGTTGATCATGTTCAGTGTCTTCATCTTGAGGCTAGTCATGTTCTTCTCAATATTAGCTCTCTTTTTACGATTGTCTATGCTAAGTGTCAGCGTCTCAATAGGATCAGTCTTTGGGACACCCTCAATAGCATTGCTGTTACTGACAAGCCTTGGTTAATTTGTGGTGACTTCAATGCTATTAGGTCGATTGATGATCAGGTGGGATGTTCCACCTTCTGTCAAAATAGCACTGATGATTTCAATAGAATGATTCTAGGCTGTGGGTTACAGGAGGTTGGTTTCATTGGCTCTCGTTTCACCTGGTCTAACAAGTCTAAATGGCGCAGGTTGGATTGGGTTTTCACCAATGAGGCTTGGCTCTCTTTATTCAATACCAATTCTGTTATTCATAAAGCTCGAACTGGGTCTGACCATGTTGCCATGCTTATTAGTGCGTCTAACATATCTCATTCTTATAAAAAAAGCTTTAGGTTTCAGAACATGTGGCTCTTGGATGAGGACTTTATGGCTGTTGTTTCTAACAACTGGATTATGATCATGAATGGTGATCCTCTTTTCATTTTTTGGAATAAGTTAAAGCGTTTAAAGATCTGTTTGTGTGAGTGGAACAGGCAGCATTTTGGTGACATATTTTGCAAGATCAAATCCCTTGAAGATGAGGTTCTTAGGGCTGAAATCAACCATCAGAATGTAAACAACAATGACTCTAAGACAAATCTTAATAAATACAATGCTTTATTATCAAATGCTTACAAAGTTGAAGAAGAATTCTGGTTACATAAGTGTAATGTAGAATGGATAAAAGATGGAGATAATAACTCCAAATTTTTCCATAGCTATGTTACAAATAAAAGGAAAAAGCAAGCTATACATGGTGTGAAGGTTGATAATTCTTGGATTGTGGATAAAGAGGAAGTTGGATCCTCTGCTGTTGATTTTTTCACTAATGCCTTGGCTTCCAGTCCCTACAATGACAATCAAGATGAGTTAGTATGCTTAAACCATGCTATGTTTGATAATATTACTAATGTTATTTCTGATGCAGATAATAAAAGCCTTCTCAAGCTTCCTAATGAGGATGAAGTCTATAAGACCATTTGCAATCTTAAGTCTTCTAGTGTTGCTCGTTTGGATGGGTTTAACCAAACCTTTTTCAAACAATGTTGGGAGATCATTAAACATGACCTAATTGCTGCTTTACACCATTTTATCAGAGGTTTTAAAATTCCTAAAGGGGTTTTGGCTACTGGTATTTGTCTCATACCAAAAACTATTAATCCTACAGGTTGGTCTGATTATAGACCTATAAGCCTATGTACATTACTTAACAGAATCATGTCTAGACTTTTAAATGATAGGCTTATTTCTTTACTTCCTAAAATCATCTCTAATACCCAAGGTGGGTTTGTTCCTGGCAATTACATTCACTCTAACATTTTAACTGCTAAGGAACTTCTGTTTGATATCAATAGAAAGCTCAAGAATAATAACATTATAGTTCAACTTGATATGTGTAAGGCTTTTGATAAATTAAGCCACTCTTTTATTCTAAGAGTTCTTACTAAGTTTGGCTTCTCCAACAGATTTGTTAATCTTATTGCTAGTATGATTACTAATATCAATGTTTCTATTCTAATCAATGGAGCTACTTACGGGTATTTCAAAACAATGAAAGGCCTTAGGCAGGGGGACCCTCTGTCCCCAAGCCTTTTTATCATTGCTGAGGAAGTCTTCCTCAGAGGTATCACTAATCTCTCTCTTCTTAACAAAAGCATGAGATATAAAAGTAGAAGTAAACTTTGTATTTGTAATTTGGCTTTTGCTGATGATATCTTATTATTCACTAACTGTAAGGAGACTACTCTAGTTTCACTTAACAATTTCTTACAGGACTATCAAGCTATATCAGGCCAGGTTATAAACAAGCAAAAGACTAAAGTTCTTATTGCTAATGGTACTAGTGTGGCTAATATCAGATCTATTGGTAATATCACTGGTTTCAATAATACTTCTCTGCCTACTGTATATCTTGGCATTACTATTGGCACTACCAACAATTCTTCTATATATATATTAACCTGCTCAAGAAGATAAATGATCGTATATCTATGTGGGAGTCTAAACATTTGTCTTTTGCTGGACGCTTAACTCTTATCAATTCTGTCCTAATGAACATTGTAATCTATTGGATGCATGCTAATGTAATTCCTACTAATGTTATTTCTAAGATTGAGAAGGCTTTTAATGGCTTCCTATGGGGCTCTACTAGTGCTGATATCAGGATTCATTGGTGTAATTGGAAGACTGTTTGTAGATGTTTTAAGGAGGGAGGTCTCAACATCAGGAACTTGTCTGATGTTCAAACCTCCATCTCCTGTAAACTTTGGCTGCAGTTCAGGGACAACAGGATGCTTTGGGCTAATCTTTTTCATGATATACATTGTGGCAAGATGCATCCTATGCAAATTATCAATAATGCTAAAGGTTCTATGGTCTGGAATAGACTTATGAGGATTAGGCATGTTGCTGAGCAACATATCTGTTGGCATCTGGGTGAAGGTAAGGTTAGCTTTTGGTTGGATAGGTGGGCTAGCCCTAATCCTTTGTTGGTTCTGGATAATTCTACAGACAATACCTGGTTTCACAATGATAAAGTCAATGATTATTGGTCTGGTAATAATTGGAGTCTGGATAATATCTCCAATCTTATTAGTCCTAATGATTTAGATCTAATCAGCAAATGTTATTTTAATCCTAACTGTAAGGATAAAATCATTTGGAGCATGTCTACTAATGGTCTATTCAATCTTAAAGCTACTTGGGATTGTATTAGGACTCATTACTGCAAATCTAAAGTCTACTCTAAGATTTGGAACAGCTTAACTCCTAAAAAGCATGCATTTATACATTGGAAAGTAATCAACAATTTTATATCAACCGACTCTGTTCTTAAAAATAGACACATGATTGTAGTATCTAAGTGCCAGTTCTGCCTTAATTTTGAAACTACTCAGCATCTCTTTATAGCCTGTAATACTATATGGGGTGTTTGGCTTCACTTTGCGCATATTTTTAACATAACTATCTTCAGATACATGACACCCATGCATATGACTAAAGCTTGGTATAGTCTTTCTAATTGTACCAATCATATCATAAATGTAATTCCTTCTATCATCTTTAGCCTAACCTGGAGACACAGAAACAATGCTAAGTTTAATAATGCTTCTATTTCTACTTGTTCTATTATTAATAAGGTTTATGAATCTATCTTCTATATGAATTGTGCTGGAATCTTCAAATCTATTCACTGGGCGCATGTCACTAATACTGCTGCTAGTTTTGGTCTATTCAATCTTTCTCACAGGATCACTAATAGGCCTTTAGTCACTAAATGGGTGGCTCCTATCTCTGGTCGCTTAAAACTCAATACTGATGCTAGTGTAGCCTACAATGGTGAGGCTTCAGGAGGTGTGATCCTCAGGGATCATGATGGTTTTCTCATTCAAGCTAATGGCTACCTATATGGTAAACTCTGCCCTCTTTACGCTGAAGCCAGGGTCCTCCTAGATGGTCTGGTCTTTTGTAACTCAAAAAATATAACTAATATCGACATTGAATCAGACTCATCTAACTTAGTTAACTACATTAAGTCTGATAATAGTTATATTGTCCCCTGGTCGCTTTCTTCTACTATTAAATACTGCAAAACTCTTATGAACCCTAATATGACCATCAATCACGTTTATAGAGGTTCTAATCGAGCTGCCGATTGGCTAGCTCGATGGACTATCAAGTGTAAAATGAAGCTGGAGTATGAATTTACTTCATCTCCAGCTGAATTGAAATCGATTATAATTCTAGAAAGTCTAGGTTTACCTTATATCAATCCTGGCTAGTTTTGCTCGTTTTTGCCCTCTGTTTCAGGTTCCTGGCTGGGGTTTCCTCGATTGGCTTCTGGGCTCCTGTTTGTTGTGCTTCCTTGCTTTGCTTCATCTCTATTCTTCTCCGTCTGTTTCGCTTGTGGAGGATCTCACCATCGTTGGAGTCGCATCTTCTCGATCGTCGGCTTTGTCGATGATTTTAGCTTCGAGAGGATCCTTGTAGTTGTCTCTGGTGGATTTCTCGATCTCTGGACTTGGAGAGAGCTAGCTCAGAGTTTCCTTTCCAAGATTTTGTTTTGTTGATTGTGGTTGTTTGGTCCTAGTCTTTGTGGCTTGTTTTGTTTGTCTAAATTAGGTTTAGGGTTCTCTTATTCTGATTTGGGGATAGATTTGGGTGGATGATTTGTGAGTTTGTTTGGAGAGGTTAGTTTTTTAGGATTTGGTTTAATTTGGGGCTTTTCTTTTACCCTTCTTTAATACTCTTCTGTAATGTTTATTTGAGTATTAATAAATATTTGGCTTTGGAATAAAAAAAAAAAATATTTTTTATCTTCTAATATCCTATTCATTCGTGTCATGATAGGCTAAAAAATTAATTCGTTTTCACTTTTGTATTTTGTTTGTTTATATGATATTCATGTTGTTTTGCAATTCGATTATACATGACATTTCTGTTTTTACTTAATTTTTGTCTCTTTCCGCACAGAAAACTCTAACAACACAAAGTTGGGTTTATTCGATTTCTCACATTCTAACCATCATGTAGATCTTAAAAGGTATTTGTTTTCATTTAATATATGATTTTTATAGTTTGATTTTTCAGTTTCATCTGAGACTAACAAAAATAGAAAATATAAATATAGATGAATCAGAAAGCAAGGCAGTCAGGCACCAAACAACTTACTACACTAATAAGTCCAATTCATAAATAAAAATAAATACAAAATCCAGAAACAAACACAGAATGAGTTACCATCTTCTTCTATCTAGAACATACATCACAACAACAAAATTAAATTAAAAACACTGAAAAGATACACAAACTTATCAATATGTAAAGCTCTTACTGCTGATGCTGATGCTGATGCTGAATCTGACGCTGATGCTGTTTTTATCATTTTTACTGTATTCTGTTTACTTTTACCATCTGTTTCTTCCATACCACGATCTTCATCAGTCCATTGTCATTGGTTGGGTCATGCAACACCTGAACCGAGCCTTGCGAACTACTGTCATTATCTCAGTTTCAGCATGCTCGAGCATTCTCACAATCTCCGGGAAAGACGGACGAACTTCCGGGTTGGTGTCCCAGCAGCGGACCATGATCTCGCTCAGTACAGGGAGACTATCTTTAGGGATAGGTGGCCTTACACCTTTGTTGACCACAGCAAATGCCGCCTGTACAGCTGTCATGTTTTGGAACGGAAGCAACCCTGTAATTAGCTCCCACAAAACGATTCCGAAACTGTAAACATCTACCTTTTGCGTGTATGGCCTGTGCTGAATCATCTCTCTGCAAAACCAGCAAAGCCAAGTATAAAAACACCATTCTTTGACATTAGTAACATGACCTAAACATTTAGCAGTATCAACTCCTATCTGAAGGGGAAACCTTGGATAAAGAGGTATAAATGCTACTAAGCGTAACTTGAGGAGGGAAATAGAACTGAAGTTTATTTTTAGTTGACAGCCTGACATACTTTGACCAGATCTTGAAGTTAAGACATCATACTGATCCTTTATACACACAATTTAGTTATTGAATGCCAGTAATAGAGATAATATATTGATTTGGCGCCAAAAATTGTAAGAGAAGAAGAGTATCAATAAAGCTACAATTGTAGTTTAGTAGATTATTCTAAAGAGGTAATAAAAGCTACTTAGCGTAACTTGAGGAGGGACAGAGAACTGAAGTTTATTTATAGTCTTACAACTTGACATACTTTACAATAACCTTAAGGTACTACATGCTCAAAACATTAGGGGAGGTAGCTAGGTAAGAGTGCAACATTGTTAGGCAGGTGGTAGACATATGTCGATATCACGACAACCTATGGACAAATATTATGGGATTAAGGATTTTAGAAAAATTGTATATCTACCATCTAAAATAAGTATGGACGTCTTACATAGTATCTCAATTGCGATACAACCTAAACAGGAATCGAGGTAAACAGCAAAAGAGAATAGTGAACCAACACAGTTATAAAGGTAAAAGAAACATTAACATCTACAGGTTTAGTAGACTTACGGAGCCATCCATCGATATGTCCCTGTCTCTGGTGTCATCCCCTCAGTCTGCACTTCGATTCGTGCAACACCAAAATCAGCAATCTTTATGGACTTATCAGCAGATATTAACAGGTTATCTGACTTCAGATCACGGTGAATAAACCCAAGTCCATGTACATAAGCCATCCCCCTAGCGACATCCAAAGCCTGCTTCACCGCTAATTTCAATGGGACAGCTCGATTCTGCCTTCTTGTGAGAAACTGACGAACTGATCCACCCTTTGCATATTCAGTCACAATACACCAAACCATCGGCTTACGGCATCCCCCAATAAACCGTACAATGTTGGGGTGCCTCAATGTAGCAAGCATCATTACCTCCTGCTGAAATTGCTGCTCCATCAGTAGTGCTTTCTCCAGGTTGTTCTCGGGCCTCTCAAGTATCTTAATTGCAACATCCTCACCATTATAAGTTCCTCTATATAACTTACCGAACGCCCCTTGAGCAAAAGCATCACCCATATGAAGTTTTCTCAAATCTATTGTCCACTCCTCGTAATTCGTTAAACCTTCAGTTGGATACCTACTATCTATCAGTGCCTGAGCTAGTGCATCGTCATTGAGGGCATGGGTTTTTCCTGGACGGAAAACACTATGCCCAGCAGAAACAGAATAGTTAGTTCGCACAGTCTTTAAACCAGGATGGCTCAAAATATGGGTGAGAGAGTCACTGGACCCAACACTGCTATTACCCACTGACATAGAGACAGACCCTCCAGCGTTACTCGTTTGTTGACTGTCAATGGACATGTTGGTACCCTCGTGAAGTTTTTCGTAAAAGTCATGAGTGAAATTATAGTAATTGTTTTCATTGTTGTTATGGCCCCCTATAAGCCCAGTAAAGTTTGGCCCTTCAACCATCTTTCCGATCATGAACAAAAACGAACAGAAATCAATACAAGATATACAACTCTTCTTAACTTGGTAACCCCAAAGGTTATCTGCTGCTCCTGCTCCTACTCCTGCTCTTAAGATGTTACCTAAAACCCATGCACAATTTATGTATGATTAGAAACACAACCGTATATTGCAGTTGCTACACACACGCATCAAGGGCTAGCACACACCCATTTAGGGGTGCATGATCTATAACAGTGATTTAATCAGTTGAAAACTACTATCATAGACCGCCACTCCATTAAAGGCAACAAATAATTAATCATTAAGTGACATCTTAATACACTTTAAGAAACTTGTTTGAATGAAACTCTAGAGAATCGCTCTTAAATGCAGAATCTATACAAAAAAACCTAAATTGACATCATTAAAGCTTCAAAACCCCTCTTTACTCAAGTCTTTAATTTTCAAAAATCTCAAAGCAGTAAACAAACAAAGAACAAAGAACAGATAGTATCGGTCCATACCTGTTAAAAATAGACGAAAACTCTTTACGAAAAACAATCAGCTGAGTTCCGAGCTCTCACAACATCCTTCAAGCCACGATTTCTCCAACATCTCTTTATCTAAAACCCGAAATTTCTATCCAAAAGAAGGAACATACAACAACACTCTTAGATATAACACCATCAAAACCAAATCCTCAAAACTTCATTTCTCACATGCAAATAAAACAAAACGCGTTAAATGAACTCTAATAAAAACTTTCCCAAACTCGTTACTTCAACGAACAGCAACTAAAACCAAATTCCCCAGACTAAAAATTCACACACAGATCGGTCAAGGTAGAACTCAAACGAAATCGAAACGAACAAAAAAGAGTAACAAAAAGAAGAGGTGATTAGCATACGGGGAATCACATAATCAACCAAATAAGTAAAACAAAAAAGCTTAAGAACATCAAAGAAATGCCGATCGTGAAACCTAAGCTATCAACTTGAATCGAAATGCTTACCGATATCAATTCCAGTAGTCGGAGAAGGAGATGGAAACACGAGGAAGGAAGAAGACGGAGTGAATGGAGAGGAGAGAGAAAGAGAGAGAGAAAGAGTCTTGGCTACTCAATTATTTTTCAAAGACCAAAACTTCCTCTTTTTCTATTTATATTTGGTAAGTGTTATTAACTGTGACACACTTTTAAACCTCACTCGCGTGCCTTGCATGCATCGTTTTGTACTCGCGGTCTTAACATGTGAATGGCCGCGTTAAAAAGAGATAAAAGAATTGTTACCTGACGTCATGAATTCCGGAATAACATCACTTTTTTTGTTTGGGTTTCACCTAAGAATGAACTATATATGCATTAAGGCCGGCGAATATGTAACTTTTTCGGTTTAGATATGACTTGAAAAAGAACCATGTGAATTTGGGAGGTCGGAAAACCGGCTTTATATTGTAACGGAAGTGAAAAATTTCATGAAAGTTGACATAATTTTTTATTCAATTTAATTTTAAACGATGATCTAATATTAGTTTTTAAAAATTATATATTTTGATCTTTTTATTATATTTGTTATTCCAAAAATATTATACGAATATTATGTTCCGAAATCTATCAAACGTATTATTTTTATGAATGCGTTAATGTTTAGGGTTTTTTGGCCGTTACCGGTATCAAGTTCGGATTCGTTGATAAGGATGGGTTTTTTCATATAGAGTGATTTTGAATTAGGCTCCTCCGAGATATCGTCATTTTCTGCGTGTATATTTTTGTGCGGTCATTTATCACTTTTCCAGAAATATGAATTTAAAAATTGTTGGTTCTTATTCTGTTTTCTCTTCTGCGGTGTCATGTAGTGTGCTTTTTTTACCTACGGTTTAGATTGATTGGATCCAAAGTGGGTTGACTAATGTAATCATGTGCTCAGTCGCTCATTAATTTTGTTGGTTGCATTTTTGTCTCTATTTTTGTAAATGCTTCAGTTGATTTTTGCTTGCGGTGGCTCTCCTCATATAAGCTTCAGTTAGATCTCACATTTTTTCTCTCCTCTTATCCTCTGTTATACATCACTATGCAATTTATCACAAATGGCTCAAGCATAGAACACAAATAAAACTGAACACGAATAAATGACAGAAAAGAAAAAAACACGTGATTTAACGTGCTTCGACAATTGTCTACGTCCACGAGCTCTGTCTGAGAAACGTGTTTCACTATGATAGATTAGGGTTACATATTTCAGATTATGTTTTGTGTAGTCCTAGTAGTATATTTTATAACTTACTAGATAATAGGCCTAATTGGCTCATATACACAAGACTAAATATGACAATATTAAAGACACAAGACTGTCAATGACACAAAACTGTACCGCCAAGCACGATATACTGTCAAGGCATTATTCGACTCGTTTTCAACAAATCTTCCCCTTGAGGCGAATATCTTTTCTTCACTACCAACAAAAAAACTTCTTTTATTCTGACTTACCAAATGCCCATAAGGCATTCACTCTATACTATAAACACCACTCCAGTTTAAGCACTCCATAAACTTTTGAACTGATACTGCCTTGGTCATTATATCTGTTGGATTATCGTGTGTAGACACTTTCTTCACATCGCCAATTCCTTTTGATATTATATCACGAATAACATGATACCTGACATCTATGTGCTTTGACACTCATGCTACATCTGGTTCTTTATAAGGTGTATGCCGCTTTGACTGTCACAAAACACTTTTGTTACTAGTCCTATCCAAGCTCAAATTTTCCACCAAACCTTGCAACCATATTGCCTCTTTAACTACTTATGGTACAATCATGTACTCTGCCTATGTTGTAGATAAAGCTACAATAGCTTGCAATTGTGCTTTCCAACTGATCGCACTCCCAACTAGAGTAAATACATATCATGTTAGAGATCTCATTTTATCCACATCACCTACAAATTAAGAATCAATAAAACCAACCATTGATCCTGCAATATCATTAAGTGATCCACCGATATCAGTCTTGTTAAAAGTTAAGCCAACGCTCACAATATTCTTAAGATACTGAAGTATCCATTTCACTGCCTGCCAATATTCTTTCCCATGACATCCCATGTACATGCTAACTACACTAACCACATGTGAAATATCAGGACGTGTTCATACCATAACATACATGATACTACCAACTGCACTTGAATATGGAACCTTCGATATTTGTTTCAACTCAGCATCGTCCTTGGCCGCTCCTGTTGTAGACAACTTGAAATGAGTATCAAACGGGATGCTAACTGCCTTAACATCAAACATGTTGAATTATTTTAACACTTTCTCAATAGAGCTTCGTTGAGACAAGTGTAATGATCCTACACTTCTATTCGGGATAATCTTCATACCAAGGATCTTCTTTGCTCTACCCAGATCCTTTATCTCAAACTCGGCACTAAGCTATTTCTTTATCTGCACAATGTGTGACATACTACAAGCAACAATAAGCATAACATCCACGTACAACAACAAGTGAGCTTAATAAACATCTGACACCTTTTGATGATACACACAACTGTCATATGGACTATTTTTAAACCCTTTTGACTTCATGAATGTATCAAAATATTTGTATTATTGCCTAGGTGATTGTTTTAAACCATACAGTGATATTTTCAGTAGACAAGCTTTGTCCTCCATATTAGGTTCGATAAATACATATGGTTGTCTCATGTAGATTCGCTCCTCCAATTCACCATGTAGAAATGCAGTCTTCACATCCAAATGCTTAAGCTCTAAATCTTTCAAAACGACCATGTCTAACAAAAATTGAATCGAACTATGCTTCATTACTAGAGAAAACACTTCATTGAAGTCGATTCCTTCCCTTTGAGTAAAACTCTTAACGACCAGTCTCGCCTTGAATCGAGATGCCTCAACCCCTATAGCACAAATCCATCGATCTGTCTCTGAACTCGCTATAACTTCTCTATAACTACTAGGTTCCTACAACTTAACTTTTATGTAACTGATAGAGCATATGCAACTAGATTTGTATATCTTTTTGGAAGACTAATATTTCTTATTTATTTGCCCAATGTTATGCTATAAGGTTGTTGCTCTGGTTTAGGCGCATCATCGTCAATGTCATCCAATGTTGACGCTTCATCTCCTAATTATGGATCCACCTCAGAAACACTCGAATTATTAGATCTGCTAAGAACTGATTCTACTTCAAGCTCCACATGTTTACTCACAACTGATCCTTATTTGACAATTTATCCTACTTTCTTCTAATTTTCTGTCGAAGCAAACTAAAAGTTACATTTCTACTGATGAGAAAACCTTGAGACTTTGGAGAGGTATACCATAGCCTATATCCCTTCACTCCAGTAGCATATTCTAGAAATATGTATCTTTTTGCCCTTAGCTCAAGCTTACCATCTCTCACATGAGCATATGCTGGACAACCGAACACCCTCAATTTTTCGTAATCAGCCAACATTCCAGATCAAATCTTAAAAAGAGTTTTACAATCAATAGTCATTGATGAAGACCGATTCACCAAGTAACACGTTATATTGATAGTTTCAGCCAACAAATCTTTTCCTATGCTGGAATGCAAAAACATGTTTCGTATCTTGTCACAAAGAATTTTGTTCATTCTTTTTACGATCCCATTCTGTAGTGGTGTTCTAGAACAAGTGTGATGGCGCACTATTCCCTCAGCTTTGCAGAACTCGTTGAACTCACAACTGTAATATTCTAACCCATTATTGTCCTAAGATGTTTGATTTTTCTTCATATTTTCTTCTCAATCATAGTATTCCATTTGACAAAAGGTTAAAGATACCTTATATTTCATTTTCCTAAAGCCCACACCATTCTTGATTAAATTATCGATCAAACTCATGTAGTATTTGGCTCCGTTCTTCGATATAATTCTATTTGAGCCCCAAAGATCTGAATGAATGTAATCCACTGTCTCTATATTCTTTTTTACAACCAATTTATTGAATTGGACTCTAGTTTGTTTACCAAACACACAGTGCTCACACAATCCCAATGATTATGCTTTATACCATTTCAACAAATCTCTATTTCCCAAAACAACTAATCTTCTGTCATTCATGTGACCAAAATACCGATGCCACAACTTATTTTTTATCCTACCTACTTTGGCTATTACTCCCTTATAATTTTACTGCAGCATCGCCCATAAAAACACTCCCCCGGAGAATGTAAAGCCCTTTCTGTAAATTGCCTTTTATGCACATCATTGAGTCTTTTGTCACTTTGGTACACCGTCTTCTGCATGGTACTTGTAACCCTGAGAGTCTAGTGTCCCAAGATAAATCAGGTTTCTCTTTAATCCCAGAACATGCCAGCATGTCACGAATTAAACCATCCTATCAAACATTCTGATTCTAACGTTACCGATACTACCAACAGGTAAGGAATGATTATTCCATAAATAGATTGTTCCTTGCATTGGTTTGTAAGCATCAAACCACTGCTTGAACTGATACATGTGATATGTAGCGCCAATATCGAGTACCCAAGAGTTTTTCCTATAGTCTGAACTCATGGACAATACATCTCCTCTACCACTATTTCACTATCGTCAGAATGGTTCACACTTCGGCAAGGTTTGCTGCATTTTTCTTTAAATTTCCCTTCGGCCTATTTAATTTCAAAAAATATCTTCTATAATGACCCTGCTCACCATATTCATATTAGTTTGAGTTCTTTACCTTTGAGGCATTGAACAGTATATCATCCCTTGACTATCGCGTTTGGTGGAAAATAGTCCCTTGACTTTCAAATGTCCGTTGACAGTCCCTGGACTATCGCGTTTGGATAAAGTTAGTCCACCAGATCCTTTGATCCATGAGAGCCTGCCACCTGTCACCATAGTCCCCATATTTTTGTATTACCACTAGTCCCTTGAGTTTAGGTCAAACCCAAAATGTAGAACGGATAACTAAACTCAAGGGACTAGTGGTGATACAAAAATCTGGGGACTATGGTGACACGTGGCAGCTTTTCATGGATCAAAGGATCTGGTGGACTAACTTTATCCAAACGCGATAGCCCAGGGACTGTCATCGGACATTTGAAAGTCAAGGGACTATCTACCACCAAGCACGATAGTCGAGGGATGATGTACTGTTCAAAGCCTTACCTTTGATTTGGACCTCCAGTTATTCCTTTTTAAAGAACTTGTTTTGCTTCTAGATCTTCATCTAGTCATAAGACCTTCTCTTTCAGCCTGATTGCTTGGTTGTAGCTATCTAAACTCTTTTGATTTCAACGCCCCTTTGACATCTGCTAGCGATAACTTATCCTTACCATACACTATGGTATCTATAAAGTTTTCATAGGGAGCTGGTAACGATCTTAAGACAAACAAAGCTTGATCCTCGTCCTCAATGTTGATATATATGTTCTCCAAGTCCATTATAATTAATTTAAAATTATCTAAAGGCTCAGTTATGGACATACCTTCTCTCAATATAAAATTGCACAAACACTTCTTCAAGTATAACCGTTTCACCACTGATTTCTATGAGTAAATTTCTCCCAACTTCTTCTATGCGCAGACAACATTCTTCTCACCACTAATCTCGCGAATAACATCGTGTTTCACACTCATTAAAATCCAGCACAAAGCCCTTTCTTGAAGATCTTGCTTCTCCTCTTCTATTATCTCTTTTGGTAACTTATTCTCCACATCCTTCCACAGACCTTGCAGTACCAATTAAGATTTTGGTTTAATCTTCCATAATACAAATCTGTATCCCCCATCAAATTTTCCAATAATGTATTTTGTTGTTGTAGACGCCATTGTGAAACCATAATTGCAAAGCCTAATTTGACAACCAAAACTCGGATACCAATTTTATTATAAATCACTATGAAATTTATCACAAATGACTTAAGCACAGAACACAAATAAAAATAAAATAAAGGACAGAAAAAAAATAACACAAGATTTAACTTGGTTCGACAATTGTCAACGCCCACGGGCGGCGCCAGAGAAAAGTGTTTCACTATTATTGAGAAAAGGGTTACAGATTTCAGATTATGTTTTGTATAGTCCTAATAGTCTATTTATAGGGAATACATAGTACTTACTAGAATAGTCCTAATAGGCTCATATACACAAGACTAAAGATGACAATATCAAAGACACAAAACTGTCAATGATACAAAACTGTACCGCCAAGCACGGTACATTGTCCAGGCATTATTCAAATCATTCTCAACATCCTCTCTTTGGGATACGCTCCTAATTTCCCTTTCATTTGAGAAAGTTGTTATTGTCGTTAGGTTTGATTTTTTGGGTTGTCAGTGCACAAGTTTTTGCATCTTTCTTGCATTTTTATTGTCACTGATTTTTGTCGACATTCATACGTTTGTTGATAATATTGTTGCTCTCTGACCTACCTCTATGCAGGTCTAGTCTATTTTATGTATCATGGTCCATACTATTAGGGTCCAAAAGTAATATTCATATAATTATATTTGGTAAAATTTCAATCATCCGCGGTATGCCTCGTTCATATGTATGAACAATACTTTTTAAAAATTTAACATTTTATTTATACCAAAAAAACTATAAAACTAATAAAAACTATAAAACTAATCACAAAACTAGATATGTTTTCAATTATAAGCATTGTAGTTGTATTCTTTTCTTAAATTAACTATATATACGGGTACAATAATCTATTAAAAACATGTTTTATTTTATTTTTTTTCTTCGAATTAACATATAATACAAATAATGATTTCCATGACATGTCACACACAAATTCATACTTCATTGATATTTAGATGTGGTTTTACGAACAATATTATTTATGTGAAGTACTTTAACTGAGGACGGATGATACAAATATTGATTCTAACATTAATTTTTTTTTTAAATCGACCTTACTAAACGAACATTTACCAGTTTCATAAAGTAACCTCAATATAAATAAAAATATTTTTTGTAATTTTTTTATCCGAACTTGTATCACTTTAAGGAAAAAAATAACCTCTTCTTCAATAGCATGATTGATCAAGTATTAAAATGAATGAACATTTTTATTGATGATTCAATGAAAACTCGCGGTTATATTTTGACGATATTATGATATGAAAATATTTTGGAAATTAATTAAATTTTTTAGAGGTGAGATATGGTATGGAAGGGTTGGTTATTATTGAAACATATCCCACAAGAAAAACATTTTTATCTAAATTGGTTGATCTCTAAATAGAACCGAACTCGAAATAAAAAAATTACTTGTTATACATTATAAGCATTGTTTTTGAGATATTGTTTATGAGCAGTTGATGAGGCAATATTTAAGTGACCTTTGTTAGTTGGATTTTTTTTGAATCATAGGATGACTAATAATTAAATTTTGGATTTAAGTAAAAACATGTGAAAATCAAAGTTTAAATTTAAAAGAATATGAGTATTAAGAGATATTAATTATATTATTGGAAATGAAATTCTTAATTATATAAGTAGTATTCCCTAACATTTAGGATTATGTGTTGAAAACTTAAAGGTAAATAATTAAATTAAGTATATAAAAATGCCTAATGTATCATCGTCATTTTAATACAAATTTCTAACATAATATTCATACCACGAGTATATTTACGTGTAAGTTATATACTGATAAATAATATAATAAATATTTCGATAAGATAAAACCTCGTCAGAGTGAATGTTAATAATAAAATGGACTAAACTACTCATGATTTAGAGAATGCAAATAATATTGTTAGTTATCTCACTAAAAATCAAACAATATTACACCTCCTATTTATATGGTTTACCAAATCCAATATGAAGGGATAAATGACATTTATTTTATAAGGTATATGATATTCATCTATTACAATGACTGTTACAAACGTAATTGAATTCATTCTAACCATTCAAGGTATTTGAATAATGTCAAATAATTTACTATGAGCGTTTTGAATGATCTTCCAACCACCCAGCTTATCTCTTTACGTTAGCCAAGTGAAATTATTCTTATTTGTTTATGATTTTTCATTATCTTGCTATTATCTTCTTTCGAGCCTATTGTGTTTTGTCTGTCCTGGTTCGACATCCTCTAAAAGTTTACCTCGTCATGGTCATTTATTTTTTCTTCTTCCGTTTCTCACCTTAACTCGTCATTCTTCATAATATATTATAGAAAGCATTGATTATTTGTCGCCCTAAATATTAATTTTTACCTCGTTATAAATACTCATATAACATATTCAACATTTGTTCATATTTCATTAAATCTCTATGTATATATTATTATCTCATTCAATTTATACATAGCTCATCATTCAATGTAGCCCATCATTATCTACCGTTTGTTATCATAAACGGTTCTTATACAACTAACACTCATCGCATATCATATATATAATGATATAAGTCCTGACTGGATACATCATTACCAAGGCTCCCATAGTCATTGAATAAAGTTATAATTTCTTAAGAAATAATATAAATTTATTTGAGGTAATGCTTATTTTCCTAACACATAAATTTAATAATTGTCTAATTAGTAAATTATATTTCATTTTTTTTGCTTAAAATAATGAATAACTTTTGATATGAGCTAAAAACAATTATAGTTGTTATTTAGCTATTTTACCGAGGTCATTTACAAACCAATTATCCTTCCCTAAATCCAACGGCTTAGATGTCTGTACGATGTAATATTGTCTCTAATGTTGGTGAAAGCTTATAATTTTATCCTACCAAGTCATCAAAACTTCTTGTCAATCACTTTTTAAATATCTACAAATATATTATTCTTATATTTTAAACGATTAATTATATTAACTAGTATTTTTATGACAGAGGATAAAAACCATCAATCTTTATAAGTTTTTTTGTATAACATATTTGTTCATCAATCATGGTGAGGTTTACTTTAAGCTGAGGGTAATTTTGTCAAGTATTTTGGAGACTTTTAAGGGTATTAAATGTTTGGGTGTTTTGTAGTGTGAGATTTAAGCTGCATAGTTGTATTAAATGTTCATCCCCCTCATTAATGAAAATAGTTGGGTATTTATACCCTTAATTATGGACCCATGGGCTTTCAGGTCAAGTTATGAAACCGGGTCAATTTTAAAGACCCATTTACTTAATAAGCTGATTAGCACTTAGCTTAGTCAAAATGTGTTTAGTTATTTAATACTTTTGTCATATCCGGATAGTTAAGTGGGCGTTTATTGTCCGAATTACCCCTATCCAGATTTCTCAGTGAGTAGTGGTGAATTTGTTCGGACTCATCAGTAGCCTCTTTTTTAGGTTTTGTCAAAAATCTTTGGCAGGACTAAAAAACTCATCTAGTCAGTAGCAATATTTTCCGGCCCGTTCGTGTGCTTGTTTCGAGGTTTATCCGGACTGATTATTTCTCAGAATTCTAAAAGTTTTTCTTTGGATCGTGGGACACGTGTCCCATCTTGATTCGACCTACCAGCCGTTTTCTCCCTAGAACGACGCTCCCACTAAGCCTGAAAAGTAACCTTTGCATTTAATACTTCCTACATCAGCGTCGTCTTCAATCATTGTTCAAATATTTTCGTCTTCTCCTAGGTATCACTAGTTTTTTTTCCTTACTAATATATAAATCACTTTCTTTTACTGTTTCACCATCTTCATTACTCCACAATTTTTTTACAAAGCTTTCACCTTTTCTTTCAAAACCTTTCTTGAATAGTTTTATGTTCACAGCTACAAACGCTCTTGTAAAAAGTGGTTGGTTGAATCTTTCTGAACTAGAGAAGGCGAAGAAAGTTGAACGAGAGAGACGCATTGCTGCTGGTCTTCCAGTCTCTCCAAGCGATAAGTCTGATAAAACATCTCTAGAAGCTGATCAAGGATCGTCTTCTACCAGAAATCCAAAACCTAAACGTCTATTCAAGCCAAAACTTTCGCCAATCCCATCAGGCTCCTCTGTTCAGGAGTCCCAACCCCATATTGCCCAAGAGAAAGCAGTATCAAGTGTTAGGAAACCCTCCCAATTCATAGCCATGGTATCTGACATCGAAAAGTACCCAGAGAAAACCAACCCACGTCGAACAACATGCTTGGTAAAAGCCCAAGCGACTCGCTCCCAATCAAATTCCTCCAAACCGGGGGTCTCTAATTCGGCAAGTAAAGACAAACCCTCCGGACCAGAGATTTCCATAATAGCTCCTCCAAATAAGCTCTCCGGATCAGAGGCATCCAAAGTGGCTTCTCATACCAAATCCTCCGGAGCTGAGCCCCAACAGGACACCAGACCTCTAGAAGAAACTGGTGCTCAACCATCCGGACAGACTACTGAGCCAGAAGCTGACACTCTTCCAACCTCAAAAACTAACAAACCTTCCACAATGATGGAAGAAGTGATAGACGATAGTATCGAAGAGGCCCCCTTCGAAACTGAAGGCTATGGTCAAACTGAAGACACTGCATCCGACAGAAAAGGGAAAGGCAAAGTGAAGGTCGGATTGGCTCATCCAGAGCTACCAGAGTGTTTGGAGGGCAAGGTGGGACCTTGCTTTTAGAAAATCAATGTGAAGTATCTGCTGGCTATGCAGAATATCAACTACGTTTATACTCACACCGATGAGCTAGGCCGGATCCGGACTAAGTGGGGGAGCCCAGAATCAGTGAAAGTGAGGATACCAGTCACTCCGGAGACTCCGATGAACTGCAAGCTCAATGAGATTGTCATCTACACCGAGTTGTTCAACTGGGGGCTCAGATTCCCCTTAGACCCAAAGATCATCATATATTATCACCTGATCAAGCTTTGTCCAAGCCAGTTAAGTCCAAACGCTTGGTATATCCTTCTTGCATGCATAATGGCATCGAGGCTGTCCGACATCCCTTTCCTCATGGAACAATTCGCCGTTGTGGCCAGCCTGTGCAAAAATCATCACATCCGATTCTACCACTATAACATGAGAGACAACTTCAAAGTGGTGGATGATTTGTTGGAATCAGAGAAGAACTTGAAAACTCAGTTCCTATTTATCAGTAGGAAATGGGAGAATGAGAGAAAGATCAAGGCTAAGGTTCACCATAGCATGCTTACCAACAGGTGGAAGAGCATAAGTAAGTATTCAGTTTTTGTTTTTCATTTTCTCTTTCTTATTTTTATAAACATTTCAATCCTGAATCACCTATTTTCCCTTGTCAGTATTACCGAAGGAGTTCATCGGTTATCTAGAGGAGGGCCAGACCACATGTGCCAAGCTGAATGCATGGGCTACTGAACGTTGGGGGAATGCTTTCCACAACTGTTTCACTTCTGGAACTTGGTGAGATCCCACTTATGGAATACCACGGACCGAAGAGATCTCACCTGGGAGGAATTGACCACACCACCTCCCCCATCTGTCATTCTTAAGCGAATAAAGGACAATGATGGCAAACTGTCCTTGCCCTCCAGAGCCAAATCCCCTAATAAAATGAAAGGAAATGACAAGAAAAAGAAGGCTGCAGCAGAGGCAGTTCGGGATGCTGCAGAAAAGACTAGTCCGGATAACCAAGGAGGGGAGAACCAAGGAGGGATTGATGTCTCCTTGCTCCAAGTGGTTGAAGATGAAACCATTAAGAAGGAAAGTGATTTGCAAAATCCCTTAAGGCCTCCGAAGAAGGACCGAAAACGGGGAGCCATTAGTGATGAAAGGGTTGCCAAGAAGAAGAAGGTCACCTTAGGGGGATACATAACTATTCGCCCTTCGGAGCTTCCTCCTCCACCAGCTCCTGACCCTACTTTGGCAGAGAAAATTCCAACAGACTTGCAATTCGGAGAAGGCACTCGGGGGAAGATTGATGGAGTAAACATCAGGGACTTTCAAGACATTGGTCTTTATTTCAATGATTCTGAGAATGATAACTTCGTCGGCCCCTACCGTCCTTCAAGATCTTCTAATACGGTGACTTACAATGGCAAGTCCTATACTGTCTCCGAGGAGAACGATGTTATGGCTTATTCTCTACTGGGTCATATTCAGCCAGTACTTAACTTGGAAAGACAAGTAAAAAATCAGTCTGCCCTCATCAACACCCTCAACACCGACAATGAAACTTTGTCAACTAATCTCCTCAATGCTAACCAGAGCATTGAGGCACTGAAGAAGGAGCTTGAGGAGTTGAAGAAGGATAAGGAAGATCTGTCAACCAAAGTGGCCACTTCGGAGAAGGCTAACTCAAAGCTCCAAACTAAGTGCTCCGGTTTGGAGAAAGATCTCTCCACTTTGAAGAAAAATGTGAAGACTAAAGACGACGTCATCCAGAACTTGTCTGGTGATAAGATTTCCCTTGAAGAGGTTGTATCCAAGGAAACCAAGGAGAAGGAAGACTTGGTGAAATAACAAGAAAAGAGGATTCAGGCCAACATAGATAAGTACACCAACGAGGTGGTAGATTCATTTGAAAAAAGGTATGCTGAAGTAAAGTCTGATATGGTACTACTCTTTCACGAGAAGTTTCCGAGGAGGACTCTTGGTCCTTTGTGGGAATACGTGAAGTATGAGGACATATCGTTCCACACACTGGCAGATGGTGATAAGAAGAATTACTCTAGTGGGATCGATTCTACCACTGATGAGGAAGAATGAAGCGGAGAGAGTTCAAATGCTACTCCCAAAGGTCCTAAGAAAGGAGATTAGGTAGGAACATCTGAATGAAATAAGCTCTGAGGTTTTTAACTATCATTATTCTGTGAACTGTTAAAAGTCCTTGGATGGCCAAGGCATATTCTGTGTTCTAATATCATTACCCGGTTGTTACCAGGACGGGTTTATCTTACTCAATTTTTGTTCTGTTTTATACTTGCTTTCAATTTCAATGGATAATGTTTAAAGAGCCTTTATTTACTTTACAAATATTTAAGATGATAGTGTTTAAAATCTCCGATGACGTGTGTTTAAGGGTCATCATTTAACCAAATTAATCTGATCTGTCAAAGATCCTTAGTAAATTGAAGACTTGAAAGGAATTGTAATTAAACCACTCCGAATATTTTAAGAAGGCATCATATTTTATTGAAAAAACCAGACACCTCATTAAAACCTCCCCGCGCCACCAGGGTAGGAAAGAGTATGCCCCATAATATTTACATGGACTTCAAACAAGTAAATATTTACACAACTTTCATTCCAGGTATAACCGGAGGTGTTCAATATTCCAAGGGTGCTTTAAGATTCTTCCATCTTTGTCTTGAAGCATATATGTCCCAGGCTTAAGTTTTCCGGAGACCTCATAAGGGCCTTCCCAGTTTGGAGCTAGCATGCCGAACTGCTTCTCCTTAGTATGCAGGAAAACCTTTCTCAATACTTTATCCCTTAACCGAAAATCCCTTCTTTTGATTTTGGAAGCAAATCTGCTCCTCATCAAGCATTGGTAATGGGTGGTTCTAAGATGAGCCTTAACTCGTCTCTCTTCTATTAAGTCTAACTGACTTCTGATTGCCACTTCATTAGCCTGTTCGGAATAATTGTGGACTCTGTATGATGGAAGAGTTGCCTCTATAGGAGAAATTGCATCCATCCCATATACCAAGGCAAAAGGAGATTCTTGTGTAGCAGCTCCAGGAGTAGTCCGGTATTCCCATAACACTTCTTGCAAATAGCTTGGCCACTTTCCTGCAGCCCTTCTAATTTTTTCTTTAAACCGGACAGGATGGTCTTGTTTGCCACTTCAACTTGACCATTTTTTTGTAGGTGGAAAGGAGAAGAAAATCAATGCTGAATGCCTCGGGAGGCACGTAAATTCTCCATATCCTTGTTATCAAATTGTGGCCCATTATCTGTGGTTATCTTTTGTGGAACCCCAAATCTGCAACAAATGTTAGATAAAATAAATTTTATAACAGATTTCGAAGTAGTTCCTGCCAGTGGGGCTGCTTCTATCCATTTTGAGAAATAATCAATGGCTACAATAATAGTCTTTCACCCTCCGAATGTCATTGGTAGAGGCCCAATTAAATCCAGTCCCCAACGAGCAAAAGGCACTGGCTCAGCAATCGATTCCATAGGAACAGCTGGGATATGGATTTCATTACCATATCTTTGGCATGGGTCACATTTCTTCACCAACTCATTGGCATCTGCCATTATGGATGGCTAATAGTATCCGGCCAACAAAACCCTCCGGATTAGAGCTCTGTAGCCACAGTGTGCTGATCCTTCTCCATCATGTAGTTCAGATAAAACAATTTGGGACTCTTCAACCCCCAAACACTGTAGGAGAGGTCTATTAAACGACTTCTTATAAAGGACCTCTCTTATGATTAAGAAACCACGAGCCTTATGCTTTATTTTCCTTGCCACAGCTTTCTTTGGAGGCAAAATGCCATCAGAGATGTATTGAAGAAGGGGGATATCTCCAGTATTTAGGTTGGACCACTTGTACACTTAAACTCTTCTCATCTTCTTTGCTCTTATTTGGTTGTATGGATGGGCATTCTTGTATATGAATCCATGGATAGGACTCAAAGTATGCTATGGTTGCCAAAGAGTCTGCCAGTGTGTTCTCTGATCTAGGTATATGCTCATAGCTAACATTTTTGAAGTTAGCTGCCACTTCTTTAAGGATAAATAAGTATTTAATCAACTGTTTCTTTTTGGCCTCAGATTGACCTTGAGCATGATGGCTAAGAAGCTGAGAATCACTCATCAACCTGACTCTTTTAGCCCCACACAGAAAAGCTAACTTTAAACCAGCTATAGCGGCCTCATATTCGGACTCATTGTTAAAAGCCCTAAAAGCAAAGGATATAGCATGGTATAATTTATCGCCATACATAGAGGTTAAACATATCGCAGCCCCACAACCTATGGTACTTGACCCACCGTCTGTCTGGAAAACCCACACTTTCTTAGTTTTTTCACCTGTAAGCTTGTTTAGTACTTATGTGCAAATGGAACTCTACCAAGAAATCAAAAATAGATTGAGCTTTGATTGCAGTTCGTGGGGCAAAATCAATATCATAATCACCCAATTCTACTGACCAGTTGGTCATCCTGCTTGATATGTCTGCCTTTTGAAGAACATTCTTTAAAGGAAAAGACCTGCGGACGATGATAAAATGAGACTGAAAAATACACCCTCATCTTTTTGGCAGCAATCATCAAGGCTAGTGTCACTTTTTCAAGCTTTAAGTACCTATTTTCAGCATCCATCAGACTCTTGCTGATGTAGTACACCGGACGAGGATAATTGTCCACCTCTCTCACCAACACTGCACTTATAGCACATTCTGACATAGCTAAGTACATATACAGTGTTTCTCCGTCAATAGGTTTAAAAAGGTTTTGGGGGAAGACAAATGCTTCTTTATTTCATCAAACGCCTGGTCGTATTGTGAAGACCCGTTAAAGTCTTTAGCACCCTTTAAGGTCTGAAAAAACGGGGCACACCAGTCCGAAGACCTTGAAATAAAATGATTTAATGGAACCAACCCATTTTTTTGGATTCAATTTTAAACTAACCTTTGCCAAGTTGGCAAAGGTTTCCTGAAGATCAGTTAGGTGCAACTCTTCTTCTAAACTTTTCACCATCATGTCATCAACATATACTTCAATATTTCTCCCAATTTAATCAGCAAATGCTTTGTTCACCAACCTCTGATAGGTAGCCCCAACATTTTTCAACCCAAAAGGCATCACCTTGTAACAATGGAGACCCCTATCTGTAATAAATGTAGTGTGTTCCTGGTCCTTCGGATCCACCTGTAACTGGTTATAACCGAAGAAGGCATCCATGAAAGACAATAACTTATTTCCAGATGTGGATTCTACCAACTGATGTATCCGGGGGACAGGATATAGATCTTTTGGGCAAGCTCTGTTGAGGTCAGTAAAGTCGATACACATACGTCATTTCCTATTCTTCTTCTTCACTAACACTGGGTTGGCTGTCCATAAAGGATATTGAGTCTCCTTTATGTGTCCCATCTTGGTAAGCCAATCAACTTCTTGAACTATTATATCAACTTTCTCCTTAGAAAAAGCTCTTTTTTTTGCACAATAGGTGCAACATCTCTTTGGACAGACAGCTGGTGTGATATAACACTTGCAGGTACTCCGGTCACATCAGCATTGCACCAAACAAAAACATGTTGGTGATCTGCCAAAAATGATAACAATTTTTTCTTCAATTTTGGTGCCATCTTGGAGCCAACTTTAACGCTCCTTCCTTCAGCCAGAGAGTGGGTTTCAACTTCTTCGATTGGTATCAAAACACCAGGGGTCTCTCTGAGGTAATCAATTTCACCCTCACCCTTAGAGGCCCCCAACAACTGCTAATCTTCATTAATCCGGACTGCCCCCAGAGTTTTAGGGGCAAGTGCAGTTGCATAACATTCTCTTGCTATTTTTTGGCTACTCCGGGCAACTCCCACTTGTCCTTGAACTAAATACTTTAAACATTGGTGAACTGTTGAAGCCACAACATACATCTTAGAGAGCCAGGACCTCCCAAAGATCGCATTATAACATGTGGGGAAATCTACCACGACGAATAGTACCCTGACCATCTTCTTGTAAGGGCCTTTGCCCAATAATAATTCCTCCTTAAATTCTCCGATCACATCCGCAAAGCTTCATGTGAAGCCCACAATGGATCTGTTTGAACGCTGAATCACTGCTGGATTTTTCATCTATTTATAGGAACTTAAAAAGAGAATATCGGCTGAGTTGCCAGTGTCAATCAAAATTCATAAAACACAATGAAAGGAAAATGAATTTGAGATTGATAGGAAGACATGTCTCCCTCCAACTGGGTAGCTAGAGTGTGAACATGCCTCTTGAAGAAGGAGGAGTTGGCGCTGTCATAGTGTCCCCTCTGAATATAGTAAGTGACTCAAAAAAGCTTATGAGTCCAGATACTGTCTTAGCATGTTCTGTTATAACCCCCACTTTATTCCGAGTTGGATTATGATCCAAATACTCTGATTCGACATCAAATATTTCAATGATTACCATAGCCCCGTCCGGAGCAGATGTCCCTGCATTGTTTGTTGGGCCAGTCCGGTGAGCATTGTCAGGCCTGTTTCCACTTCTTCTCTTGACATAAGCTCCCAGCTTCGCCCTTTCAATCAGATTCCACACCTCTTGTTTCAAAGCGATGCAATTCTCGGTGTTATGGCCAATATCATGATGATATTGGAAAAAAAAAGTATTACAAATTTCCCTAGGAGATTGAAGCGCTGTCGGCTTCCTGAAATGTACCTCATCTTTTGTTTTATCATAGATGGTTGCCACATTTTCTTTCAATTCAACAAACCACTCTGGTTGGACCCAAGGTCCTTGTTTATTTCTGGAGTGCTGGCTCTGAGCTGGAGCTGGGTGGGATTGAGTCTGTTTGGCCATGTTGGGCCCCTATCCGGCTTCTTTGGCTTTGTATCAGGACTGGTTCTGGTTTGGAGCAGGTGGGGCAGATCTCACTTGCCTGTGCACCCTAGTTTTCTTTGTTTCATCTACATTGATTTTCTTTTCCACCTGATTTAGAAAATCTCCCCAGGTTATGGCCTTCTTTCTGGTTACCGAATCGGCCAGATTCCCAGGGTTTAATCCTTGTATCAAAGAAGCTATTGCTACATGTTCAAAGCAATCAGCTAACCCATTCTTTGTATTTACGAACCGGCTTATATAGTCTTTCAGTGCTTCTTTTGGCTCTTGGGCACAATGGATAATAATATCTTCATTGCCCTTCACCTCCTTACTCCCCACAAACTGCCTTCGGAAGGCCACCCAAAACGTATCAAAGTTTCTGATATAACCTTGTGGTAAGCTATTGTACCATTTCAAAGCACTTCCCGTAAATGATTGAGAGAAGGCTCTACAAGGAAGTTTGTCATCATCATCATCAAAATTCATCATAAAAGTTTAAACTGTTCCAGATGGTTGTCTGGATCTTTGCTCCCATCGTACTTCTCCATTTTAGTACTGTCAAACCTTTTAGGAAGATTTCCAGATAGTATTTTGGAGGACAATGGCGATTGCCTCCAATTTTGACCACGACTAAATACCGTGTCTTCATTAGGTGTTGCAAAAATACATGGCTCATCATGGAAAGCAAAATGATCCATCAGCAGTTAATCTACATGCCTACGACTATGGTTGTGGCTGTGAGACGATCCTTTTCCCAGATGCCTCTGTAATCTCCCATGCCTATCCCTTTTTCTTGAATATTTTTAACCAACTTTCATTTCTTCTTGGATCTTCCCTCATTACTTCTGGAGGACAAGGACTCCTCAAGCCCATCCTCATTCGAGAAGCTACTAGAGGACTCAGACTTTGAGCTCTCCACTGGTTTGGACCAGTGAGATTTCTTGGAACTGACATGAGTTTTTTTTTGTGCTCAAATGAGTCGTTGCAGATGGGTCATTCTCCCTTGGGTTGTCAGTATGGTGAATGGCTGACGCTTTTAACTTTTCCTTTAAACCCATCTCTGATTTTTTAGTGGCCCTCAACGTTTATATTTCAGCTTTCAGCCTGTCTCGTTCTTCGGTCATGTACTCATTGTTTTCCCCCACCACCTCCACCAAAGGTGGTGGCACTACTTGCTCGTCCGGATTCATCCGAACTATTTTTTCTTGCTGGTTTTGAATGCTAGATTCAGACACCTTCTCCTCTCACTATGGTCGCCAATTTGGCGAGGTTTACTTTAAGCTGAGGGTAATTTTGTCAAGTCTTTTGGAGAGTTTTAAGGGTATTAAATGTTTGGGTGTTTTGTAGTGAGAGATTTAAGATGCTTGGTTATATTAAGTGTTCATCCCCCTCATTAATGAAAGTATTTGGGTATTTATACCCTTAATTATGGACCCATGGGCTTTCGGGTAAAGTTATGAAACCGGGTCAAGTTTAAGGACCCATTTACTTAATAAGCTGATTAAAAATTAGCTTAGTCAAAAGGTGTTTAGTTATTTAATACTTTTGTCATGTCCGGATAATTCAGTGGGTGCTTATTGTCCGAATTACCCCTATCCGGATTTCTCAGTGAGTAGTGGTGAATTTGTCCGGACTCATCAAATCAGACTCTTAAAATGACCAACCAAGTGGCTCGTATAAGAATTTAAATAGTAAATTGATAATCTTATCTAATACTAAATCTAGCCCGTCCTCTTATTTATAAAATAAATCCTCTAGAAACGTCTTATCCTTCATAGATCAACCCATGCCAAAAAATAATATTATCCTTGATGAATCAACGAAAATTATGAAGGATGCATTATAAGCCTTTCATCTTCAAACATTAAAACCAAAAATTATTTCGTCATCCATTAAAATGATATCATAGGTCCTTCATATGCTATTCTAGATGATGTAGAATATCCTAACTTTCTTGAGGACTTCCTTAGGAAACAACATAAAATATATTCATAATAAAAGAATGATAAATTCCACATTATATCGTGGAAGATGAAGTTTGTATACCTTATAATTTACTTGTGTTGGGAATATGGGTACCACATATTTCGTCTCCGTATATAAGTAAGAACAACCGATCCACACTTGTATGATATTTTCCGCTTTGGGTCTGAAGGCCCGCTTGCTTTTGCTTTTGGTGCACTACCAAAAGGCCTCATACTAGTTGAGATATGTTCTTACTTATATACCATTGATTCTTCCCATGTTTAATTGTTGTGGGATGTGAGACTTTGGTCTCCACTCTAACAACTTGGATGATGACTTGTGTTCCATATTTATCATTTAATAACTAAATTTTCTAGTTTGTTCGTATTTACCCATCATGTTCGACTCTTAATGAATGCAGAAGATTAATAGTTGTGATCATCGCTTATGAAATCCTTAGAATCCCTATCAAATTCCATACATTGTTAACCAAAATAAATTTGTTAACATTTCTAAAACCTATTTCTATCATCTATGGTCGGATATAAAACAGACTACCTGACTCATATTATTTTTAGTTGATCAACTTTTTCTATCAGTGGTTATTGGGAATTTATCACTCATAAATAATTTGGTCAAAATCGAAAAATGATGGATGAAAACATGTAAAATATGATTTTTATATTTTATATTTTCATATTTATCATTTAATTATAGGATGGTCTTTGTATCCAACAATAATTCTTCTTTTATATAGCTTATATTGTTATCACAAAGAAATTTTATGAACTTGATCATGACGACCTTGCTAAGTGTTTGTCTCATATTGTCATTGAAATCAGAAGATGCAAACAATATCCTTTATTCACATTAAATAATTTAATTCTTTGAAGATATTGGACCATTAACTAGCTAACCATATATGCAAACGAAATTGTTATTGTTGCTGAAATCGACGTTATTGCTACCAAAAGACATTGAACCATTACTTCTCAGCTGTGCAGGTTTTGAAAATGCATATAGCTTGGATGTGTCAATTCTTGTTAAAAAATAAATCATCTAAAAAATGTCATGTCGATGACAAAAACGAAGGGTCGTATAAGAAGAGGAAAAAATAAACTTCCAATACAAAGAGATATATCCATATAAGCAAACGTCTCAATAAAAAATCTATCGCTATTATTCCTCTCCCTAATATTGTAGTTGTTGTTTATCAAAACAATGGCTCAATTTTCAAGCAAAAAAGTAACGAATTATCATAATGACAGATAAAAGCCAAACTGTCAGAATTGCCAAATCAAAATTTTAGGGATGCACTAAACTCTCATTCCATAGGAGACTTAGTTAGATCTTTAACCTTTTCAGATCTATAGTTTTTACTCAATCTTCATTTATATTTATGTACAGATGGATCATACACTTCTCCTCAATCGATTACCGAAATCTTAAATAGACAAACTGAAATTCTCATTGAGATATTTTTATATTTTTATTATATTTCTCAAATATATTTATTATTGCTTCATACTTAAACATATTTTTATTTTCATAGATATTATAATTTTGAAATATTTGTTAAAGAACCCGTGTCTCCCTCATATGCCAACGTATTACATTTTAGGACTATCCCACCAATTTAATTTGATGAAGAATTTAGTTTAATAAAATATGAAGTTAAAAAAGAACTACTCGTATTTGAAAAATATTATAAAACAATTAGTGAACGATAAGTCTGAAGTTTATTCCTTCTTGTCTTCTTATCAAACTAATATTGATAACAATAACCTAAGAATAAAAAATCTACAACAGAAAATTAACAATTGTGCCAAAGAAAAATATGTAACACTTGACCCAACTAGGAAGATTATTATGTAATAGGTATTAGACACTATTGAAAGAGTGTTTAACAAATTTATTTAAATTCTTATTTTTGGGATTTAGCAAGTAAACCATGACATAAACTTAGGATTTATTAAATGTCGTTTTATGTCGATGAATATCAAGTGTTATTATTGGTGTGGATTGTTTCTGATTGAGGGTAATTTTGTAAAGTGTTTTGGGAATTTAATGTTTAAGATGAAATGTAAAGAGATAATTAAGGTGTATACTTGTATTAAATTCTGATCACCCCCCTTAATGAAAGTGGTTGGGGTCTTTATAGTTAATTAACACTCCATGGGCCTTTTGGGTCGGGTTGTGGGCTTGGATGAAAGTGGTTGGGGTCTTTATACTTAATTAACACTTCATGGGCCTTTTGGGTCGGGTTGTGGGCTTGGATTAAGTTTAAGAACCTATTAGCCCAAGAGATGAAAATACCAGCATCTAGCTGAGTCATGTTCCACTGATTTATCCTGTTCGGTTAGACATGGTATTGGCTTTGTCCAAACAGCCCTTCGGATAGATGTAAATATTAGTGTCAAAATTATCCGACCTTGTTAGTAGCCCCTTTAGGTCTTGCAAAGAACCTTTGGAAGAGCTAACTCGAAAAAATAAAAATCAATGTATATTCGAAGTGATCCTCCGATCTGTCTTTTGTATCAGAACTGAAGATATTAACCTTACTGTTAAGAAGTCCAAAAGTCATTTTGATCGGATCTCGAAGAGACTAGCTTTACCGTTAAGAATTTCAAAAGTCATTTTTTGACGTGGGACACATGTCAAGTTGTGGTTCGACCTCTCCCTCGTTTTTTCTCCTAGATTCCCGCACTTACTTGGCTAAAAAGTTACTTAGGGTGTAACCCCCATACTTCATAGGCCCTAATCATCACTTTGATTGGTTTGTATTCTCCTAGGTAAACTTCCACATTTTTATTGTTATATAAACCAATTTTACTGTTTCCATTGTTTCTAAGAACACAAACATTTCTAGAGAGAGAAATCTTAGTAATCTTATCAAATTGTGTATGGGTATATTTATGTTCACAGCCAGAAATGCTTTGGTAAAAGGAGGTTGACTGAATTTATCCGGTTAAGAGAAAGCAAGAAAAGTTTCAAGAGACGCAAGAAATGCAGCTGGTCTGCCTGCCTCTCCAAGAAAAGAAATCGATCGACCAAAAACAAACATAGACCAAGGTTCATCATCATCAAAGACACCAAAGGTCAGAAAACTACCTTTTGTCCCAACCCTATCTCCTCTTCAGTTAGGGTATTTTGTTCAAGAATCCCAAAATTCTTTACCTAAAGAAAATGCAGTCTCTAGTGTTAGGAAACCTTCGCCTTTCCTGGCAATGGGTTCGGATGCTGAGAAGTCGATTGAGAAAAACATCCCTCGTCGAATAACTCGTCAATCTAAAGCGAAAACTAATCCCAGTTCTTTTAAATTAGCTAGTTCAGAGACGATAAATCCCCCGGCAGAAACTAAGTCATCCGAACAATAGTCTAGCGTAATGGAAGAAACCATAGAGGATAGCATAGAAGATGCTCCTTTCGAGGCGTCCGGGTAGACAGAGGACACTGCAGCAGATCGGAAGTGCAAAGTTAAATTGGGCTTGCCCAATACTGAGTCACTTCCGGAGTGTCTGGAAGGAAAAGTAGAGCCAAACTTTAAAAAGTCAGCGTGAAGTACTTGATAGCCCTCCAAAACATTGCGTATGTGTACACCCATACTGTTGAGTTGGGTAGTATCCGAACAAGGTGGGGCTTCACTCCAGAGACTCATATGGACTGCAAGTCTCATGAGCTAGTAGTGTACACCGAAGTGCTGAATTGGGGACTCCGGTTCCCTTTGGATCCAGAGATAGTCAGGTACTTTCACCTCATAAAATTATTTCTAAGCTAGCTGAGTCCGAACGCGTGGTATACTGTGTTGGCTGGCATAAAGGCATCAAGGTTTCCAAAAATCCCACTACCCATAGAGAAATCCACTACTGTGGCGAGTCTATGCAAGAACTATCATATCCCATTCTACCACTACAATATGGGACACGATTATAAGATGGTAAATGACTTACTGGAGTCCGAAAAACCATGGAGGACCTAATTACTGTTTATTAGTGGAGCATGGGAGAATGGGAAAAAGATAAAAGTAGACACTAGTCCAAGTCAACTGACCAGTCGCTGGAAGAGTATAGGTAACCATTATTTCAGAGCATTTAGGGGCTGGCCAAAGCACATGTGCTAAGCTAAACGCATGGGCTTCAGAGAAATGGGAGAATGGTTTCCATAATTGCTTCACTTCAGGGAACTTTGTAAGGTCTCACCCGTGGAACACTTCAGGAAATAGAGACCTCACTTGGAATGAACCGACCACTCCTCCTCCCGCAGATGTTACCCTAAAGAGGACTAAGGCTAAGGATGCCAAACTCTATCTGTCTTCCAAGGTCAAAGTCCCTAGCCACCTTGACAAGGTAAAGAACAAGAAAAATAAGAAAACCACCGCAGACCCATCTCAGCAAGTCACCGAAGGGATCAGTCTAGAAAATCAAGGAGGAATCAATAATGCTTTGTTGGAGGCATCTGAAGTTACAGTAAAAAAAGGCTAGTGGATCGGATGATCCACCTCACATCACAAAGAAGGATAAGAAGCGTAAGGCAAACAGTGATGAAAAAACTGTAAAAAAAAAGAAAGTTACTATGAGATCAAAGATAATTCTACGTCCTTCTGAACTTCCTCCTCCTATTCCTGTTGTCCTACTTTACAAGAAAAAAATCCAGCTAACCTTTACTCCGAACAGGCAGGTGTTGAAGTTGATGTCAACCTAGATGCGTTTCTAAACATTAATATGTATTTTAGTGATGCGGAGAAGGTTGATTTTGCGGGGCTTATTATCCTGCCAATTCAACCAATACTGTAACTCATAATGGTAAGACATATGTGATATCGAGCGAATAAGACACTCTGAGTCATGCCCTCCTAGGTTACATCCATCCGGTAGTTGACCTGGAAAGGCAAGTGAGGGAACAAACAATTACCATTACTTCCCTGACTACAGAGAACTAGGGCTTGACAAATAGTCTCTATACCGCTCAACAAAGCATAGAATCCTTGAAGAACGAAAAATAGGATTTGGCTGCCAAACTGCGCAAGGTTGAAGATGCTCAGAAAGATATCCAGATGAAGTATTCTGGACTATAAACTTCTTCCTCCAATGAGATCAAAACTTTGTAGGAGAAACTAGAAGCTAGAGGAGAATACATCTTTAGTAAACAAGCAAGCCGAAGAGATAGCTGCAGGAATAGAGAGGTATACTTCAGGAGTGGTGGACTATTTGGAGAAAAGAGATGATAGGATTAATTCTGACATAGGAATACGACGACCTTCCTTTTCATTACAATGGTTGACAGTGACAAACATAACTACGCAAGTGAAGAAGACTCTGATGATAATGAAGGAACTGGTGAGAGTTCAAGTGCTGAGCTCAAATATCCCAAGACAGATAAAGGTAATGAAGACACCGAAAGGAAAAATCCCTAAGGTTGAGCTGTTATTTTGTGTTTTAAAACTGAAGTCCTTGGACGGCCAAGACATTTGTTGCATTTTTTAAATTTATAGCTTATGAACCACAGTCCTTGAAGGGTCAAGGCATTTTTGAACAATGGATCGGGTATTTTCCAATCAAGCTTTAATATTATATTTTTCTTTGTACGAATCTTGTTTGTCTCTTCATAGCCAATGTTTAAATAGCTTTCAATGTTTCTGATTCATTAAATAAGAATTTAATAACCATTAAATAATTCCAATCACAAATGTTAAATGATTGTGATCAAATGTTTAACAAAACATCAACTCAAATACTTCATTTGAGAGTCGGGGTGTTTAATAAGTATTTAATGTTAGAGCACCTCACATTTATAGTTGAGTCAAGAAGAATTTTGCACCAGAATTTTGAAAAAGGCATAAGATATCATTAAAAAATTCGGACACCTCGTTAAAACCTCCCGGCGCCACCAGGGTAGGAAAGAGTATGCCCCTCTAATATTTACATTGACATTTAAAAAGTAAATATTTACAAGAAAGTTTTACTCTAAGTATAACGAGAGATGTTCAATGTTCTATGGGTGCTTTAGTATTCTACCCTCTTTGTCTTGAATTCTGTATGTTCCTGGTTTATTTTTTTCACATACCATATAAGGACCTTCCCAGTTTGGAGCCAGTTTGCTGAACTGCTTCTCCTTAGTGTGCAAAAATACCTCTCTTAAGACTTTGTCCCCCAATTGAAAATCTATTCTTTTAACTTTTGAGGCAAATCTTCTCCTCATCAAACCCTGGTAGTGTGTTGTCCTTAAATGTGCTTTAACTTTTCTTTATTCAATCAGATTCATCTAATTCCTAACTGCCATATCATTTGCATGTTCAGAATAGTTTTGGATTCTGTAAGATGGTAAAGTAGCTTCTATGGGTGCGATTGCATCCATCCCATGATCGAGAGAAAAATGAGATTCATTTGTAGCAATCTGAGGAGTAGTTCGGTAAGCCCACAGTACTTCTTGGAGATAACTTGACCATTTTCCTGCAGCTCCCTCTAAATGTTTCTTCAACCGAGACAAGATCGTCCGATTATCAACTTCAACTTGGCTATTGGCTTGAGAGTGAAAATGAGAAGAAAAATAGTGTTGAATTCCTTTGGAGGTGCAAAACATTTCCATGTATTTATTATCAAATTGTGGCCCATTATCTATGGTGATCTTCCAGGGAACCCCAAATCTGTAACATATGTTAGATAATATGAACTTAATAATTGACTTAGAAGTGGTTCCATCTAGGGGAGCTGCTTCTATCCACTTAAAGAAATAGTCAATATCAACTATGAACGTTCGACATCCACCGGATGCCATGAGAAGAGGGCCAACCAGATCCAACCCCTGTCTATTAAAAGGTATCGGTTCAGATATGGACTCTATAGGAACTGCTGGTACATGAATTTAATTTCCATATCTTTGGCAATGATCACACTTCTTTACCATATCTTTGGCATCTGCCATTGTGGTTGGCCAATAGTACCATGCTATTAAGACTCTTCTGCTTAGGGCTTTGTAGCCACAATGTGCATAACCTTCCCCGTCATGCAGTTCAGATAACACAATATGGGATTTTTCAAATCTAAAACAACGTAAAAGGGGTCTGCTGAATGATTTCTTGTAAAAAATTTCTTTCAATATCAGGAAACCACGAGCCTTATATTTAATTTTCTTAGCCATGGCTCTATCCGGAGGAAAAATCCCATTGGAAATAAAGTGAAAAATATCATACCTCCAGTCCAAGGGCCCACTTGTATAAATGGACATTCTAACATCAGAATCCAAGGGTAAGACTCAGAATAAACTATGATTGCCAAAGAATCTGCCACAGTATTCTCCGATCTAGAGATGTGTTAGTAGTGGATATTCTTGAAGCTTGCAGCAACTTCTCTTAACATAAGCAAATATTTTATCAATTGTTCTTTCTTTGCTTCATATTGCCCTTTAGCATGATGAATAAGTAGTTGGGAGTCACTCACTAATCAGAATCTTTTGACAGCGTATATAAGGGCTAGTTTAAGACCAGCTATAACAGCTTCGTATTCAGATTCATTGTTATAAGCTCTGAAACCAAAACATATAGCCTGATACATAATATCACCATAGGTAAAAGTTAAACAAATTCGAGTCCCACATCCCATAGTACTAGATCCACCATCAGTTCAGACTACCCACTCTTTATTAAACTAGTTTTCTTACACCTGTCTAGGGGACCTATCAACATGGAATTATACCAAGAAATCGGCCACTAACGGTGCTTTAATCATCATTCGTGGTGCAAAATCAATATCATAATCACCCAGCTCAACTAACCACTTGGCCATTCTGCTTGATACATCAGCTTTCTGAAGAACATTCTTCAAGGGAAAGAATGTTTGAACGACAATGGAATAAGCTTGAAAGTATGGTCTCATTTTTCTTGCCGCAATTACCAAAGCCAACGCCAGCTTTTCTAACTTCAAATATATTCTTTTAGCGTCCAACAGACTTTTGTTAATATAATAAACCGGAAGAGGGTAATTCTCCAGTTCTCTTACTAGCATAGCACTTATAGCATATTCTGATACAGCCAAGTATATATAGAGCGTCTCCCCCTGAACATGTTTAAAGATGGGACCAATTAAAGTCTTTGGCATTCCTTTATATCTGAAAAATGGAGCACATTTGTCTGATGATCTTGAAATAACCTGTTCAATGCAGCCAATCGTTCGGTTAATATTTGAACTTCTTTGATGTTCCGAGGAGGATCCATAGCTAATAAAAAGTTTAGCTGATCTGGGCCAGGTTGAATTCCTTTTTCACTTATTATATAACCCATTAATTTTCCAGATCGGACCCCAAAAACTCACTTTTCAGGGTTTAATTTCAAGTTCACAACCTCTAAGTTGGAAAATGTATCTTGAAGGTCAGATATGTGCGCATCTTCTTCAACGCTCTTTACCATCATATCATCTACATAAACTTCCATATTCCTACCAATATGACTAGCAAAATCTTTATTTACTAACCTTGGATAGATGGCCCCAACATTTTTTAATCCGAACGACATCATTTTATAACAATGAAAACCTCTGTCTGTAATAAAAGTAGTGTGATCTTGATCCTTTGGATTTACTTGTATTTGGTTGTACCACGAAAAGGCATCCATGAAAGATAATAGTTTATTTCCAGAGGTAGAGTCCACCAACTAATCTATCCGAGGAACAAGATAAGGATCCTTGGGACATGCCCTATTAAGATCAATGAAGTCGATACACATGCGCCACTTGTCATTGTTTTTCTTGACCAGAATAGGGTTGGCAGTCCATAAAGGGTACTGAGACTCTTTTATATGGCCCATCTTGGTCAGACGATTAACTTCTTGAACAGTCACATCTGCTTTCTGTTTAGAGAAAGACCTTATTCTTTGTACAATCGGCGCAATATCAGTTTGTATGGACAACTTATGACAAATTATATCAGCTGGAACTCCTGTAACATCATCATTACACCATGCAAATACATGTAGATTATTTATTAAAAAAGACAACAACCTATGTTTCAAACTTGGTGCAAACTTGTTACCAACTTTAATACTTTTTTCCCTCAGCTAGGGAATGAATTTCAACCTCCTCCACAGGTATTATGACACTGAGAGCCTCCATGGGATCATCAATTTCATTCTCATCGTTGGAAGGCTCCAATAGTTGCTAATCTTTGTCAAGTTTGACGGCTTCCACAGACTTAGAAGCAAGAGCCGTTGTATAACATTTCATGGCTACCTTCTGACTGCTCCGGACAACACCTATTTGTCCCTGTACAATATATTTTAAACATTGATGGACCGTAGAGGCCATATCATGCATTCTGGAGTGCCAAGACCTCCCAAATATTGCATTATAAGATGTTGGGAAATCCATCACAACAAACAATACCATCACCATTTTCTTAAAAGGTCATATGCCCAGCAATACTTTCTCTTTGAATTCTCCAATCACATTTGTAGAACTCCATGTGAAGCCCACAATGGTTTTGTTCAAACGTTGTATAACCGAAGGTTTTCTCATCTATTTATAGTGTCGAACTACTTGTGTCAATCAGGATTTGATGTATATCATTTCCCCATATCGATGCCCCTATCACCACAGCGTCTTCATGAGGCCCTGCAATGTCTCTTAGGTCATCCTCATCGAAAACTATGAAAGGAGATTGAGTTTGATACAAGTGTATGGACATTCTTCCATCCAACTAGGTGGTCAAACTGTAGACATGCCTCCTCCTTAAAGAACCAGAAGGTGCAGTCACAGTGTCTCCCCCCCCCCCCAAAGATGGTTAAAGATTCAAAATATTTAATCAAACCAGAGACAATAGTAGTTTTGTCTGTTATTACCCTCACCCAATTATGACTCGGATCCGGATCAAGGTACTGAGAGTGTATATAAAATATTTGAGTAATCACCATAGTATCTTCCCGTATAGACGTTCCACGATTGCTTGAAGGAGTAGTTTTGTGAGTGTTGGCTATAATACAGGAACATATACTTAGACTATAAGTACCATAATGACATAGGGCATGATACCCATGATTGTATAACTTTGATTGATACAATCATGGGTATCATGTCCTATGTCATTATGGTACTTATAGAAATGGGTACTTCAGTTTTCTCTGGAATACTGTAACGCGGCTGGCTTTCTAAAGTGTACTTTATTTTTAGTTTTGTCATATATCTTAGCCACACTTTCTCCCAACTCAGCATACAACTCAGGTTGAGCCCAAGGTCCCCTTTTATTTTTAACCTGCTAGTTCTGGTTCTGGTTGGACTAACTCTGCCTGGCCGGTGAGATCCATGTCCAATTTCCTTTGATCTGTAACCAAACTGGTTAGTTGTTTGAGGTATTAATGTTGTAGTTGTGGATATGATCTGGCGAGTTACTCTTGATTTCTTAGTTTCTTCAGCATTAATTTATTTTCCAACCTGATTCAACAACCCTCCCAAGTCATGGCCTTCTTCCGAGTTACTGAATCCGCTAAGTTACCCGGATTCAAACGTTGTCTAAGGGAAGCAATTGCAACTTATTCAAAGCAGTCAGCTAACCCATTCTTAGTATTCACAAACCGGCTGATGTACTCCTTTAGAGACTCATTTGGCTCATAAGCACAGTGGATGATGGTATCTTCACTACCCTTAAGCTCATTGCTTCCCACGAACTGCCTCCGGAAGGCAACCCAAAATATATCAATTTTTTTTATAGATCTCTGAGGGAGACTATTATACCACTTAAGGGAACTTCCTGTGAAGGTTCGGGAGAAGGTCCTACACAACAGTCTGTCATCATAATCAAAGTTCATCATAAAATTCTTAAATTGCTCAAGATGGTTGTCTGGATTTTTGCTCCCGTCGTATTTCTCCATCTTAGAGCTGTCAAACCTCTTGGGAAGATGCCCAGAGAGTATTTTTGAAGATAAAGGCGTTTGCCTCCAATTCTTATTATGTCTAAACACAATCTCCTCATTTGAAGTAGTAAAAATACCTGGTTTAGACTGGAAAGCAAAATGATCAATCAGTAAACGGTCAATATGTTGATCAACTAAACCTTTTATCTTCCCATGGTGTCTCTTGATCCTATCATGCCTATCCTTTTTTATTGAATGCTTTTTTAGTAAACTTCATTTTCTTTTTAGACCTTCCTTCATCACTGCTGAAGGAAACTGACTCTTCAAGCTCCGCATCTTTAGATGAGCTACTGGAAGATTCTGAAGTGGAGCTCTCCATATGTTTAGATTGATGCATTTTTTTCAAACTAAGATAGTCTTTAGATATTGTTCATTTTCTCCAGGATTGTCAGTATGGTAAAGCACCGACGCACCAAAGTTTTCTTTAACCCCTTTCTCTACTTGTTTTAGCGCTCTCAATGCCTCTATCTCAGCCCTTAACTGATCCCGCTCCCCAATAGTGTATTCATTATTTTCTTTTGCTATTTTCACCTCATGAGGTGGAACATTCGGTGCATTCAGATCCATCTGAACTACTTAGTTTGCTGGCATCGAATATGAAATTTAGGCACCATTGTGCTCCCACTGTGGTCGCCAATTCGGTGTGGATTATTTCTGATTAAGGGTAATTTTGTAAAGTGTTTTAGGAATTTAATGTTTAAGGTGAAATGTAGAGAGATAATTAGGGTGTGTGCTTGTATTAAATTCTAATCACCCCCCTTAATGAAAGTGGTTGGAGTATTTATACTTAATTAAAAATCCATGTGCCTTTTGGGTCGGGTTGTGGGCTTGGGATAAGTTTAAGAACCCATTAGCCTAAGAGATGAAAAGACCAACACCTAGCTGAGTAATGTTTCACTAGTTTATACTGTTCGGTTAGGCATGGTATTGGCTTTGTCCGAACAGTCCTTCGGATAGATGTAAATAGTAGTGTCAAAATTATCCGACCTTATCAATTATCAGAGAATAAATCTTCCAAAAACGACGAAAAGAACAATGTTTATTCTCTCATATATGAACATGAGATAGACTTGTAACAAATTATATATATGTTTTTTATCATATTTTATTTATTTGCACTCTTAAGGTATGTAAATCAGAAAAAAGAAACCTTTATTCTAGTTAGTAACTGTTGTGACGGTCTAAAACCAATAACATTACCTTGAACTAAAGATGTTATTATATACGAATGTGCTATCAATACTGATGGATTACCTCATATTTCATTTTCCTCACAATATAGTGAAGTAATGTTAATAACCACTAGAGATCCACAAATGGGTCCACTAAGGATATGTATATACTTCTAAAATAGTCATTATCATTGGTACATAATTATATTTGTAATGATTCCAACAGACAATACCAAATTCGACGAGGGAAAGCCTTATCAAAGTGAATGCCAATGATAAAATGAACTAAATTACTCATAATTTAAATAAACAAAACAATGTTATTATTTTATCTTACTAGAAGTCAATCAACCCTAAAATGAAGGATTATACCCCTATTTATAGGGTTTATTAGGCCTAAAATGAACGGATGAATTAAAAATTCACTAAGACTCGTGACATTCATCAGTTACTATGGTTGTTACAAATATGACTAAATTACCCTATATTAGTTCAAGATATTTGAGTAATATGAGATAATGAAACTATAAGCTTTTTGAATGATCTTCCAACCAATCGACTTCTTTCTTTCTTTTAACCAAATGAACTTCTTCTTATATGCTTATGATTTTCTTATCCTTCTATTATATTATTTTTAACCTATTATGCTTTGTGTGGTATGCTTATTCATCTTTTATAGTTTTACCTCGTCATCTTATTTATTATTTATTATTTTGTTTCTCATCTTGACTCACAATTCTTTAGAATATACTATAGTCTGCATTGGTTAATTGCCCCATACACATTAATATGTAGCTCGTCATAAATACTCATATAACATATTCAACCTTAATTCATAAACTACTATTTAATTTTTTTTCTCTTAATGTCATATTTCTGTATATATTTATATATACTTCATTATCTCATTTAAGTTACACATAGTCTATCATTACCTATATTTTCCCATTATATATGTAGTCCGTTATTACCTATCAATTTCCATTATAAATTATTCTTATACAACTTACACTCGTCACAAGTTGTTCACGTGTCTCTATCATTATCTCGTATATATAAGGGTATAAGTCGTGAGTGAATATATCTTTATCATGTAATACTAGTATATTTATATTTATTTGGTGGTTATATACAACTAAAAATGTTATATATATAATTCTAATATATTTACATAAGAGTTACTATGTACATGGTTAAATGATATATTAATGGGTGTGTTTACATTTTCATGTTTATTTCTAAGAAATAATATATTTTATACATAAATATACAGTTGTACAACGTAAATTCAAGCTATAGTGTAGTTTGAGATTAAAGGTGAATCTGAGTATGTTAGTTTTGTCTATTATTTTACATATGCAAAACATATGTTCAAACATTTATATACATGTTATACATTGGTATGATACTTTTAAGAAAATATCTTATATGATGTGACTTATGAATTATCACATACATATGTGATCTAATATGAACGAAATCACGTGAGGATGATGAGTGGTATTTTATGGACAAGGTATGGTTATGCGTGAATGAGGCATATTTTTAGATGGATGCAATTTTATGTGGATAAATCACGTGTGATTTGATTCATAAATTATCATATACATGACATTATTATATAACAATGATGATAATTAGGGCTGCATATTCCGCCTCCGTATATAAGTAAGAACACAGTCGATCTCAATACTAGTATAATATTGTCCGCTTTGGCACCCGAAGGCCCTCACGGCTTTGCATTTGGTCCACTACCAAAAGGCCTCATACTAGTTGAGGTATGTTCTTACTTATATACCACTGATCCTTCCCATGTTTAACCGATGTGGGATGTGGGACTTTGGTCGCCACCCTAACAAATCCTCCTCTCGAACAAAGTACCACTTAGCCTCCTCTCAATTGACTTTCATCCGCTCACTCTAATCAGAGAATGCTCCTCCACCTGAGCAATAGAGCTTTTATAGCGGATCTATCTACTCACTCGACCATCTTGTGCTTGTTCCTTAGCGCCACTCCACACTCCAATCAAGTACCACCGCTTGATGAGCTACTGGCACTCTGAACTAGGATCTCTAGAACAGATCACATTGAGCATGGCGTCTAACTTAGTCATGTTCGATCTCCGAGAATTTTACTACCATCGCGTTTCGTCTGGACCTGACGCTCTGATACCACGTGTTGGGAATATGCGGGTCCGGTCCGCATATTCCGCCTCCGTATATAAGTAAGAACACAGTCGATCTCAACACTAGTATAATATTGTCCGCTTTGGCACCCGAAGGCCCTCACGGCTTTGCATTTGGTCCACTACCAAAAGGCCTCATACTAGTTGAGGTATGTTCTTACTTATATACCGCTGATCCTTCCCATGTTTAACCGATGTGGGATGTGGGACTTTGGTCGCCACCCTAACATATATGTTATACTTGTATTATGTATGTTTTAACATTTTAATGGATATATATTCAACTCATTTGTACTATATTCTTTATCAGCGGTGAGCATTGGTGGTTAGCATCATTTAGTTTGCATGTTACATATTGATATCATGGTCACAAATTTATATAGTTATGCGAAGAACCTTAAAAGATAACATAATTTTGTTCTGTTAGTCGTTGGTATGGTTAGTATATGTGTGGAGTTTTTGCAAATTTGAGATTTTATAGAGTTTGTAGTTGTATTTAGTTTTTATATTTTTGCATATCTTTATGTACTTTAAATATTGGACGTCCAAACTCTTTGATTCGTGGATGTACATATATGACTTACGAGTTTATTTATATATTTTCTAGTTATATACAACTATTGCATTTGTTTGTAGTATTTTATTAACATTAAGAGTATTTGTTAGATACAAGCTTAATAATTTGGTAGTATATCATAGTTTTAACATGTTTTGTAAACTTTGTAGATACGACATGACCATAATATCATACCATAAACAATGTATAGCAAGTTAGAGGTTAATATGAGTCACCAATCTTATTGGTATATATAATTAATTTCTAGACACAAAAAATTATAACAACAAAAAATAAATTTCAAAGCTTAATAGAGAACATGAGATGCACATTTTAGAGAGAATTAAAAAGATAATTTAGCATCGATATGCGCTGAAATAAATAGTAATAAAGTGAGTAATTAAAACATGAGTGTCTATAATAGCACAAAGTGATACTTACACAACAACTGATGTGGGTGATATATATATATATATATATATATATATATATATATATATATATATATTATAAATATGAGTGTCTTCAATCAAGTATTCTAGTCTTAGCAGTCATATTACAGATCTGTTGTAGTCTTAGTATATTTTTCTGTATTGTATGTGTCAATGTAGTTTTTTAGGTTAATACGGTTCTGGAGAATACCCCGTGAAACTTTGTACCTTTATTTAAGACTTATTTAATGTTTTAAAACAGTTTTTTTGAATAATTATTTTAAATAATCACCTATGAATAGTAGAGAGAGAAAACATCATAAACAAGTACTAAAATTTAGAAAAAAAAACGTTATTAAATATTTGAAAAAATACCATATTTAAAATAATTTGAAAAAACATTCTCTTTTAAAATACATGTTATATATGATATGATTTTATAATAATAATATTTTTAAATTAATACGAGTTTTATATTGAGTATCTTAATACGAGTTTTATATTGAGTATCTTATTTGTAAAATAAATCACGGTGACGAAGAATAGTTCAATCTCAAAAATCTTAACACGTTCCGTATACAATAATATATTTATATTTTGTTTGGTTTTCGTTATATATTGTATTTACGTGGATTATATACAAATAAATAATATAATATATAAAACACGTGTATATTTATATTCTGTGGATTATATAAAAATAAAAATGTAAAATAAATATGTTAGTATATATATATATATATGTATATATATATATATATATTGTTTATTAAATATATGAAATAATATACTTAAAGTGAGTTATACGAAAATACATAATATAATATACATAATACTTATACTGTTATATTTGTTGGTTATAGATAAATAAATGATATAATACAACTGTAAATTACTTAAAAATACAGTTACTTAAAAGTGAGTTATATGAAAATAAATAATAAAATACATAATACTTATATAGTTATATTTGTTGGTAATGAACAAATAAATAATATAATATATATAATACAAATATAATTACTAGTACTTTTATATTTTATTTGGTTATATGGTGGATTATATATCTATATAATATTACATATATATTATATATATAATGTTAGTACGTTTATATTTTGTTTAGTTATTTATGTGAGGTAATATATTTGTGATATATATACATAGTTATATGTTTGAGTTTAAAATGCGGTTTTAAATTGATAAAGAAAAATAAATTTGAGTAAGTTGATTTTGTCTATTGCTTATATATGCATAGTATTTATATGAACATTTATATCTTATGAGGATGAGTTTAGTCATATTTAGGCGATGTATGAATCACTGCATACATGTGTAATCATATATAAACTAGGTCATCAGAGATGGTGTGTGGTCGTCTATAGACAAAGTATGATCATTTGTAGATGAGATATATGTCACACGTTGACTAGTACATGTGCAGATGATGCATGTATAGTTTGATTTATAAATAACCATATATGATAACGTGGCTAAGATTAGAAGAAAGAAACAACGATAAAACCCTAACAATAATTAGAGAAATAAGAAGACTCATAGAAATAATTTCTAAAATTTAATTAATCAAAGTCTGACGGTAAAATAGGGTACAAGATGCTTTATATATGACATCCAAAACCATAATAAAATATTCTAAAAAATAAAATAAAAATAAATTAAAATATGAATGCAATCTAATTAAAAAATATTTAAAATAAAATAAAATATAATTTATTAATCATATTTAGATAATTTATTAATGGTTGAATAGTTACTTATATAATTGATTATTTATTTTTTATAAATTTTTTAGGTTTATTAATTTATTGATTGTATTTAAGTAATAATTTTTTTATACCAAGTTTATTAATTAAATAATTATAATTAAATATTTTTTAGATGAATGATTTTGTATAAGTTTATTAATCATTTTTAAGTAATTTATTAATTGTATTAAGTAATAAATTTTTTATACCAAATATATTAATTAAATAATTATATTAAAAAAAATTGTACATTAATTATTTAAATAAGTTTATTAATTATATTTAGATAATTTATTAATTGTATTTAAGTAATAATTTTTTAATACCAAGTTTACTAGTTAAATAATCTTATTTAAATAATAAGATGTTATAATTAGATTAAAGTTAAAATAATAAAATATATTTTGGAGTGATTTGATTACTAATTATATTTAAGTTTCAAATTATTTAGTTACTAATTTTTGGATTTTTCTCATAAAAAAGAGTTAGTAGACGTGAAGTATATTATGAAAAAGTTACTGAGTTATTGTGGTAATTTTAAAATCGATGTGCCCGGCATGGAATCAAGGTATGTGAAAAGTAACCAATGCAAAAGCGTTGCTCCGATTTTGACAAATCCCAATTATTTCAAGAATGATTGTTTTTTACATGTCATCGCTTTTATAATGAAATAGTTAGGTGATCGTTTTACACCGAAAAATGTTGAGTTGTTGAATTGTGTGTCTATAATGAAATAGTTAGGTGATCGTTTTACACCGAAAAATGTTGAGTTGTTGAATTGTGTGTCGGGTATGAATTTGTATTCTTCATTTCAAAATTTTGACATTAGTGATAAAGAGTTGTCTAGTTAACTTGAGACTTATATTGAGTGTGCCAATATGGATAATAATTTTTATAATGCGAAGGGTATTTCAAATCTATGTAGGACTCTTGTTTGTACAAAAAAACAAAAGATATTTGGATTTGTGTACACACTTTCAAAGCTAGCTTTGTCATCACCAGTGGCTACCGCAAGTGTTGAGCACATTTTTTGAAGTATGAAATATACGAAAAATGAGTTGAGAAATCGAATGTCTAATCAATGACTTAATGATTTCTTTGTGATATTTGCGGAGAAAGATGTTTTTGGTACCATCGATGATAAATATATTATCAAGCGCTTTCAAGGCATGAGTAATAGGAGAATGCTTTTAGGTTTGGACTAGAAATAAATATCCATTTTGAGTTTTAATTGAAACATTGGTATATTTTTACTATGTAATACTCAAATATTTAATTTTTATTTTTTTAAATATTTGGCATACTCTTGATTTTAGTTATGGTTCGCCCCTGATCCTTAGTGACGGTGATTCACATCCACATAATTTTACGTATAGATTACATAAGAAATCTTGGTCGCGATTTTGTTCGGTCACGTGGCAGACCTTAGATTATACCTATTATTTTGTATTGTTCGTTGACTCGGTTAGTTACGTGGGGTGGTTGTACAATTTGGTTTTTGTAGAGCTTTTGGTTGTATTTAGTTTTCGAATTTTAGTTTTAATTTCATAATATTAATATTTGACGTCCAATATTTGAGAATATGATTATATAAATGAAATATCTATTTCTCTATTTTACAGTTATATAGGACTACCACATCTGTTTATAATGTTTCATTAGTGTTAAGAGTGTATATTAAAGCTGTGCATAACACCGCTGCTATGAAACCAATAGTTTTTGCTTAAAACTTGAAAGTCAGAAATTAAGAGATACTTCCCCATAAATTGAGGGTAATGTGGTTTTAGAATTTTTAAAAGAGATAAAATAATCACAAATATTTTAATTCACTCTTTAACCGATGTCTTTCCTATTTTATTAACTTTTTTGTTCCTTATATTAATATAAGTAACATTTATATGATACTTTTTAATTTATATGTCCAAAATTCCAACAAATATCATCTTAATTATTTTATTTAATATATATAATTTAAGTAAATTGATATTAATAATTCATTTAATTTTTTTTCAATATTCACTTTTGTTTATTATTTGTGTTACAATATATTTTCCTCCAAATGTTAAGGTTCTGTATTTATGCTATTGTTGTTCTCTTCTTCTCTAATTTTGAGACCTTATTTTATCAATTGTTCTTTCTTTGCTTCATATTGCCCTTTAGCATGAGGAATAAGTAATTGGGAGTCACTCACTAATTAGAATCTTTTGGCAGCGTATATAAGGGCTAGTTTAAGACCAGCTATAACAGCTTCGTATTCAGATTCATTGTTATAAGCTCTGAAACCAAAACATATAGCCTGATACATAATATCACCATAGGTAAAAGTTAAACAAATTCGAGTCCCACATCCCATAGTACTAGATCCACCATCAGTTCAGACTACCCACTCTTTATTAAACTAGTTTTCTTACACCTGTCTAGGGGACCTATCAACATGGAATTATACCAAGAAATCGGCCACTGACGGTGCTTTAATCATCATTCGTGGTGCAAAATCAATATCATAATCACCCAGCTCAACTAACCACTTGGCCATTCTGCTTGATACATCAGCTTTCTGAAGAACATTCTTCAAGGGAAAGAATGTTTGAACGACAATGGAATAAGCTTGAAAGTATGGTCTCATTTTTCTTACCGCAATTACCAAAACCAACGCCAGCTTTTCTAACTTCAAATATATTCTTTTAGCGTCCAACAGACTTTTGTTAATATAATAAAGCGGAAGAGGGTAATTCTCCAGTTCTCTTACTAGCATAGCACTTATAGCATATTCTGATACAACCAAGTATATATAGAGCTTCTCCCCCTGAACATGTTTAAAGATGGGACCAATTAAAGTCTTTGGCATTCCTTTATATCCGAAAAATGGAGCACATTTGTCTGATGATCTTGAAATAACCTGTTCAATGCAGCCAATCTTTCGGTTAATATTTGAACTTCTTTGATGTTCCGAGGAGGATCCATAGCTAATAAAAAGTTTAGCTGATCTGGGCCAGGTTGAATTCCTTTTTCACTTATTATATAACCCATTAATTTTCCAGATCGGACCCCAAAAACTCACTTTTCAGGGTTTAATTTCAAGTTCACAACCTCTAAGTTGGAAAATGTATCTTGAAGGTCAGATATGTGCGCATCTTCTTCAACGCTCTTTACCATCATATCATCTACATAAACTTCCATATTACTACCAATATGACTAGCAAAATCTTTATTTACTAACCTTGGATAGATGGCCCCAACATTTTTTAATCCGAACGACATCATTTTATAACAATGAAAACCTCTGTCTGTAATAAAAGTAGTGTGATCTTGATCCTTTGGATTTACTTGTATTTGGTTGTACCACGAAAAGGCATCCATGAAAGATAATAGTTTATTTCCAGAGGTAGAGTCCACCAACTAATCTATCCGAGGAACAAGATAAGGATCCTTGGGACATGCCCTATTAAAATCAATGAAGTCGATACACATGCGCCACTTGTCATTGTTTTTCTTGACCAGAATAGGGTTGACAGTCCATAAAGGGTACTGAGACTCTTTTATATGGCCCATCTTGGTCAGACGATTAACTTCTTGAACAGTCACATCTGCTTTCTGTTTAGAGAAAGACCTTATTCTTTGTACAATCGGCGCAATATCAGTTTGTATGGACAACTTATGACAAATTATATCAGCTGGAACTCCTGTAACATCATCATTACACCATGCAAATACATGTAGATTATTTATTAAAAAAGACAACAACCTATGTTTCAAACTTGGTGCCAACTTGGTACCAACTTTAATACTTTTTTCCCTCAGCTATGGAATGAATTTCAACCTCCTCCACAGGTATTATGACACTGAGAGCCTCCATGGGATCATCAATTTCATTCTCATCGTTGGAAGGCTCCAATAGTTTCTAATCTTTGTCAAGTTTGACGGCTTCCACAGACTTAGAAGCAAGAGCCGTTGTATAACATTTCATGGCTACCTTCTGACTGCTCCGGACAACACCTATTTGTCCCTGTACAATATATTTTAAACATTGATGGACCGTAGAGGCCATATCATGCATTCTGGAGTGCCAAGACCTCCCAAATATTGCATTATAAGATGTTGGGAAATCCATCACAACAAACAATACCATCACCATTTTCTTAAAAGGTCATATGCCCAGCAATACTTTCTCTTTGAATTCTCCAATCACATTTGTAGAACTCCATGTGAAGCCCACAATGGTTTTGTTCAAACGTTGTATAACCGAAGGTTTTCTCATCTATTTATAGTGTCGAACTACTTGTGTCAATCAGGATTTGATGTATATCATTTCCCCATATCGATGCCCCTATCACCACAGCGTCTTCATGAGGCCCTGCAATGTCTCTTAGGTTATCCTCATCGAAAACTATGAAAGGAGATTGAGTTTGATACAAGTGTGTGGACATTCTTCCATCCAACTAGGTGGTCAAACTGTAGACATGCCTCCTCCTTAAAGAACCAGAAGGTGCAGTCACAGTGTCCCCCCCCCCCCCAAAGATGGTTAAAGATTCAAAATATTTAATCAAACCAGAGACAATAGTAGTTTTGTCTGTTATTACCCTCACCCAATTCTGACTCGGATCCGGATCAAGGTACTGAGAGTGTATATAAAATATTTGAGTAATCACCATAGTATCTTCCCGTATAGACGTTCCACGATTGCTTGAAGGAGTAGTTTTGTGAGTGTTGGCTATAATACAGGAACATATACTTAGACTATAAGTACCATAATGACATAGGGCATGATACCCATGATTGTATTACTTTGATTGATACAATCATGGGTATCATGTCCTATGTCATTATGGTACTTATAGAAATGGGTACTTCAGTTTTCTCTGGAATACTGTAACGCGGCTGGCTTTCTAAAGTGTACTTTATTTTTAGTTTTGTCATATATCTTAGCCACACTTTCTCCCAACTCAGCATACAACTCAGGTTGAGCCCAAGGTCCCCTTTTATTTTTAACCTGCTAGTTCTGGTTCTGGTTGGACTAACTCTGCCTGGCCGGTGAGATCCATGTCCAATTTCCTTTGATCTGTAACCAAACTGGTTAGTTGTTTGAGGTATTAATGTTGTAGTTGTGGATATGATCTGGCGAGTTACTCTTGATTTCTTAGTTTCTTCAACATTAATTTATTTTCCAACCTGATTCAACAACCCTCCCAAGTCATGGCCTTCTTCCGAGTTACTGAATCCGCTAAGTTACCCGGATTCAAACGTTGTCTAAGGGAAGCAATTGCAACTTATTCAAAGCAGTCAGCTAACCCATTCTTAGTATTCACAAACCGGCTGATGTACTCCTATAGAGACTCATTTGGCTCATAAGCACAGTGGATGATGGTATCTTCACTACCCTTAAGCTCATTGCTTCCCACGAACTGCCTCCGGAAGGCAACCCAAAATATATCAATTTTTTTTATAGATCTCTGAGGGAGACTATTATACCACTTAAGGGAACTTCCTGTGAAGGTTCGGGAGAAGGTCCTACACAACAGTCTGTCATCATAATCAAAGTTCATCATAAAATTCTTAAATTGCTCAAGATGGTTGTCTGGATTTTTGCTCCCATCGTATTTCTCCATCTTAGAGCTGTCAAACCTCTTGGGAAGATGCCCAGAGAGTATTTTTGAAGATAAAGGCGTTTGCCTCCAATTCTTATTATGTCTAAACACAATCTCCTCATTTGAAGTAGTAAAAATACCTGGTTTAGACTGGAAAGCAAAATGATCAATCAGTAAACGGTCAATATGTTGATCAACTAAACCTTTTATCTTCCCATGGTGTCTCTTGATCCTATCATGCCTATCCTTTTTTATTGAATGCTTTTTTAGTAAACTTCATTTTCTTTTTAGACCTTCCTTCATCACTGCTGAAGGAAACTGACTCTTCAAGCTCCGCATCTTTAGATGAGCTACTGGAAGATTCTGAAGTGGAGCTCTCCATATGTTTAGATTGATGCATTTTTTTAAACTAAGATAGTCTTTAGATATTGTTCATTTTCTCCAGGATTGTCAGTATGGTAAAGCACCGACGCACCAAAGTTTTCTTTAACCCCTTTCTCTACTTGTTTTAGCGCTCTCAATGCCTCTATCTCAGCCCTTAACGGATCCCGCTCCCCAATAGTGTATTCATTGTTTTCTTTTGCTATTTTCACCTCATGAGGTGGAACATTCGGTGCATTCAGATCCATCTGAACTACTTAGTTTGCTGGTATCGAATATGAAATTTAGGCACCATTGTGCTCCCACTATGGTCGCCAATTTGGTGTGGATTATTTCTGATTAAGGGTAATTTTGTAAAGTGTTTTAGGAATTTAATGTTTAAGGTGAAATGTAGAGAGATAATTAGGGTGTGTGCTTGTATTAAATTCTGATCACCCCCCTTAATGAAAGTGGTTGGAGTATTTATACTTAATTAAAAATCCATGTGCCTTTTGGGTCGGGTTGTGGGCTTGGGATAAGTTTAAGAACCCATTAGCCTAAGAGATGAAAAGACCAACACCTAGCTGAGTAATGTTTCACTAGTTTATACTATTCGGTTAGGCATGGTATTGGCTTTGTCCGAACAGTCCTTCGGATAGATGTAAATAGTAGTGTCAAAATTATCCGACCTTATCAATTATCAGAGAATAAATCTTCCAAAAACGACGAAAAGAACAATGTTTATTCTCTCATATATGAACATGAGATAGACTTGTAACAAATTATATATATGTTTTTTATCATATTTTATTTATTTGCACTCTTAAGGTATGTAAATCAGAAAAAAGAAACCTTTATTCTAGTTAGTAACTGTTGTGACGGTCTAAAACCAATAACATTACCTTGAACTAAAGATGTTATTATATACGAATGTGCTATCAATACTGATGGATTACCTCATATTTCATTTTCCTCACAATATAGTGAAGTAATGTTAATAACCACTAGAGATCCACAAATGGGTCCACTAAGGATATGTATATACTTCTAAAATAGTCATTATCATTGGTACATAATTATATTTGTAATGATTCCAACAGACAATACCAAATTCGACGAGGGAAAGCCTTATCAAAGTGAATGCCAATGATAAAATGAACTGAACTACTCATAATTTAAATAAACAAAACAATGTTATTATTTTATCTTACTAGAAGTCAATCAACCCTAAAATGAAGGATTATACCCCTATTTATAGGGTTTATTAGGCCTAAAATGAACGGATGAATTAAAAATTCACTAGGACTCGTGACATTCATCAGTTACTATGGTTGTTACAAATATGACTAAATTACCCTATATTAGTTCAAGATATTTGAGTAATATGAGATAATGAAACTATAAGCTTTTTGAATGATCTTCCAACCAATCGACTTCTTTCTTTCTTTTAACCAAATGAACTTCTTCTTATATGCTTATGATTTTCTTATCCTTCTATTATATTCTTTTTAACCTATTATGCTTTGTGTGGTATGCTTATTCATCTTTTATAGTTTTACCTCGTCATCTTATTTATTATTTATTATTTTGTTTCTCATCTTGACTCACAATTCTTTAGAATATACTATAGTCTGCATTGGTTAATTGCCCCATACACATTAATATGTAGCTCGTCATAAATACTCATATAACATATTCAACCTTAATTCATAAACTACTATTTAATTTTTTTTTCTCTTAATGTCATATTTCTGTATATATTTATATATACTTCATTATCTCATTTAAGTTACACATAGTCTATCATTACCTATATTTTCCCATTATGTATGTAGTCCGTTATTACCTATCAATTTCCATTATAAATTATTCTTATACAACTTACACTCGTCACAAGTTGTTCACGTGTCTCTATCATTATCTCGTATATATAAGGGTATAAGTCGTGAGTGAATATATCTTTATCATGTAATACTAGTATATTTATATTTATTTGGTGGTTATATACAACTAAAAATGTTATATATATAATTCTAATATATTTACATAAGAGTTACTATGTACATGGTTAAATGATATATTAATGGGTGTGTTTACATTTTCATGTTTATTTCCAAGAAATAATATATTTTATACATAAATATACAGTTGTACAACGTAAATTCAAGCTATAGTGTAGTTTGAGATTAAAGGTGAATCTGAGTATGTTAGTTTTGTCTATTATTTTACATATGCAAAACATATGTTCAAACATTTATATACATGTTATACATTGGTATGATACTTTTAAGAAAATATCTTATATGATGTGACTTATGAATTATCACATACATATGTGATCTAATATGAACGAAATCACGTGAGGATGATGAGTGGTATTTTATGGACAAGGTATGGTTATGCGTGAATGAGGCATAGGTATGGTTATGCGTGAATGAGGCATATTTTTAGATGGATGCAATTTTATGTGGATAAATCACGTGTGATTTGATTCATAAATTATCATATACATGACATTATTATATAACAATGATGATAATTAGGGCTGCATATTCCGCCTCCGTATATAAGTAAGAACACAGTCGATCTCAATACTAGTATAATATTGTCCGCTTTGGCACCCGAAGGCCCTCACGGCTTTGCATTTGGTCCACTACCAAAAGGCCTCATACTAGTTGAGGTATGTTCTTACTTATATACCGCTGATCCTTCCCATGTTTAACCGATGTGGGATGTGGGACTTTGGTCGCCACCCTAACAAATCCTCCTCTCGAACAAAGTACCACTTAGCCTCCTCTCAATTGACTTTCATCCGCTCACTCTAATCAGAGAATGCTCCTCCACCTGAGCAATAGAGCTTTTATAGCGGATCTATCTACTCACTCGACCATCTTGTGCTTGTTCCTTAGCGCCACTCCACACTCCAATCAAGTACCACCGCTTGATGAGCTACTGGCACTCTGAACTAGGATCTCTAGAACAGATCACATTGAGCATGGCGTCTAACTTAGTCATGTTCGATCTCCGAGAATTTCACTACCATCGCGTTTCGTCTGGACCTGACGCTCTGATACCACGTGTTGGGAATATGTGGGTCCGGTCCGCATATTCCGCCTCCGTATATAAGTAAAAACACAGTCGATCTCAACACTAGTATAATATTGTCCGCTTTGGCACCCGAAGGCCCTCACGGCTTTGCATTTGGTCCACTACCAAAAGGCCTCATACTAGTTGAGGTATGTTCTTACTTATATACCGCTGATCCTTCCCATGTTTAACCGATGTGGGATGTGGGACTTTGGTCGCCACCCTAACATATATGTTATACTTGTATTATGTATGTTTTAACATTTTAATGGATATATATTCAACTCATTTGTACTATATTCTTTATCAGCGGTGAGCATTGGTGGTTAGCATCATTTAGTTTGCATGTTACATATTGATATCATGGTCACAAATTTATATAGTTATGCGAAGAACCTTAAAAGATAACATAATTTTGTTCTGTTAGTCGTTGGTATGGTTAGTATATGTGTGGAGTTTTTGCAAATTTGAGATTTTATAGAGTTTGTAGTTGTATTTAGTTTTTATATTTTTGTATATCTTTATGTACTTTAAATATTGGACGTCCAAACTCTTTGATTCGTGGATGTACAGATATGACTTACGAGTTTATTTATATATTTTCTAGTTATATACAACTATTGCATTTGTTTGTAGTATTTTATTAACATTAAGAGTATTTGTTAGATACAAGCTTAATAATTTGGTAGTATATCATAGTTTTAACATGTTTTGTAAACTTTGTAGATACGACATGACCATAATATCATACCATAAACAATGTATAGCAAGTTAGAGGTTAATATGAGTCACCAATCTTATTGGTATATATAATTAATTTCTAGACACAAAAAATTATAACAACAAAAAATGAATTTCAAAGCTTAATAGAGAACATGAGATGCCCATTTTAGAGAGAATTAAAAAGATAATTTAGCATCGATATGCGCTGAAATAAATAGTAATAAAGTGAGTAATTAAAACATGAGTGTCTATAATAGCACAAAGTGATACTTACACAACAACTGATGTGGGTGATATATATATATATATATATATATATATTATAAACATGAGTGTCTTCAATCAAGTATTCTAGTCTTAGCAGTCATATTACAGATCTGTTGTAGTCTTAGTATATTTTTCTGTATTGTATGTGTCAATGTAGTTTTTTAGGTTAATACGGTTCTGGAGAATACCCCGTGAAACTTTGTAACTTTATTTAAGACTTATTTAATGTTTTAAAACAGTTTTTTTGAATAATTATTTTAAATAATCACCTATGAATAGTAGAGAGAGAAAACATCATAAACAAGTACTAAAATTTAGAAAAAAAAACGTTATTGAATATTTGAAAAAAATATTATATTTAAAATAATTTGAAAAAACATTCTCTTTTAAAATACATGTTATATATGATATGATTTTATAATAATAATATTTTTAAATTAACACGAGTTTTATATTGAGTATCTTAATACGAGTTTTATATTGAGTATCTTATTTGTAAAATAAATCACGGTGACGAAGAATAGTTCAATCTCAAAAATCTTAACACGTTCCGTATACAATATATTTATATTTTGTTTGGTTTTCGTTATATATTGTATTTACGTGGATTATATACAAATAAATAATATAATATATAAAACACGTGTATATTTATATTCTGTGGATTATATAAAAATAAAAATGTAAAATAAATATGTTAGTATATATATATATATATTGTTTATTAAATATGTGAAATAATATACTTAAAGTGAGTTATATGAAAATACATAATATAATATACATAATACTTATACTGTTATATTTGTTGGTTATAGATAAATAAATGATATAATACAACTGTAAATTACTTAAAAGTGAGTTATACGAAAATAAATAATAAAATACATAATACTTATATAGTTATATTTGTTGGTAATGAACAAATAAATAATATAATATATATAATACAAATATAATTACTAGTATTTTTATATTTTATTTGGTTATATGGTGGATTATATATCTATATAATATTACATATATATTATATATATAATGTTAGTACGTTTATATTTTGTTTAGTTATTTATGTGAGGTAATATATTTGTGATATATATACATAGTTATATGTTTGAGTTTAAAATGCGGTTTTAAATTGATAAAGAAAAATAAATTTGAGTAAGTTGATTTTGTCTATTGCTTATATATGCATAGTATTTATATGAACATTTATATCTTATGGGGATGAGTTTAGTCATATTTAGGCGATGTATGAATCACTGCATACATGTATAATCATATATAAACTAGGTCATCAGAGATGGTGTGTGGTCGTCTATAGACAAAGTATGATCATTTGTAGATGAGATATATGTCACACGTTGACTAGTACATGTGCAGATGATGCATGTATAGTTTGATTTATAAATAACCATATATGATAACGTGGCTAAGATTAGAAGAAAGAAACAACGATAAAACCCTAACAATAATTAGAGAAATAAGAAGACTCATAGAAATAATTTATAAAATTTAATTAATCAAAGTCTGACGGTAAAATAGGGTACAAGATGCTTTATATATGACATCCAAAACCATAATAAAATATTCTAAAAAATAAAATAAAAATAAATTAAAATATGAATGCAATCTAATTAAAAAATATTTAAAATAAAATAAAATATAATTTATTAATCATATTTAGATAATTTATTAATGGTTGAATAGTTACTTATATAATTGATTATTTATTTTTTATAAAAATTTTAGGTTTATTAATTTATTGATTGTATTTAAGTAATAATTTTTTTATACCAAGTTTATTAATTAAATAATTATAATTAAATATTTTTTAGATGAATGATTTTGTATAAGTTTATTAATCATTTTTAAGTAATTTATTAATTGTATTAAGTAATAAATTTTTTATACCAAATATATTAATTAAATAATTATATTAAAAAAAATTGTACATTAATTATTTAAATAAGTTTATTAATTATATTTAGATAATTTATTAATTGTATTTAAGTTATAATTTTTTTAATACCAAGTTTACTAGTTAAATAATCTTATTTAAATAATAAGATGTTATAATTAGATTAAAGTTAAAATAATAAAATATATTTTGGAGTGATTTGATTACTAATTATATTTAAGTTTCAAATTATTTAGTTACTAATTTTTGGATTTTTCTCATAAAAAAGAGTTAGTAGACGTGAAGTATATTATGAGAAAGTTACTGGTAATTTTAAAATCGATGTGCCCGGCATGGAATCAAGGTATGTGAAAAGTAACCAATGCAAAAGCGTTGCTCCGATTTTGACAAATCCCAATTATTTCAAGAATGATTGTTTTTTACATGTCATCGCTTTTATAATGAAATAGTTAGGTGATCGTTTTACACCGAAAAATGTTGAGTTGTTGAATTGTGTGTCTATAATGAAATAGTTAGGTGATCGTTTTACACCGAAAAATGTTGAGTTGTTGAATTGTGTGTCGGGTATGAATTTGTATTCTTCATTTCAAAATTTTGACATTAGTGATAAAGAGTTGTCTAGTTAACTTGAGACTTATATTGAGTGTGCCAAGATGGATAATAATTTTTATAATGCGAAGGGTATTTCAAATCTATGTAGGACTCTTGTTTGTACAAAAAAACAAAAGATATTTGGATTTGTGTACACACTTTCAAAGCTAGCTTTGTCATCACCAGTGGCTACCACAAGTGTTGAGCACATTTTTTGAAGTATGAAATATACGAAAAATGAGTTGAGAAATCGAATGTCTAATCAATGACTTAATGATTTCTTTGTGATATTTGCGGAGAAATATGTTTTTGGTACCATCGATGATAAATATATTATCAAGCGCTTTCAAGGCATGAGTAATAGGAGAATGCTTTTAGGTTTGGACTAGAAATAAATATCCATTTTGAGTTTTAATTGAAACATTGGTATATTTTTACTATGTAATACTCAAATATTTAATTTTTATTTTTTTAAATATTTGGCATACTCTTGATTTTAGTTATGGTTCGCCCCTGATCCTTAGTGACGGTGATTCACATCCACATAATTTTACGTATAGATTACATAAGAAATCTTGGTCGCGATTTTGTTCGGTCACGTGGCAGACCTTAGATTATACCTATTATATTGTATTGTTCGTTGACTCGGTTAGTTACGTGGGGTGGTTGTACAATTTGGTTTTTGTAGAGCTTTTGGTTGTATTTAGTTTTCGAATTTTAGTTTTAATTTCATAATATTAATATTTGACGTCCAATATTTGAGGATATGATTATATAAATGAAATATCTATTTCTCTATTTTACAGTTATATAGGACTACCACATCTGTTTATAATGTTTCATTAGTGTTAAGAGTGTATATTAAAGCTGTGCATAACACCGCTGCTATGAAACCAATAGTTTTTGCTTAAAACTTGAAAGTCAGAAATTAAGAGATACTTCCCCATAAATTGAGGGTAATGTGGTTTTAGAATTTTTAAAAGAGATAAAATAATCACAAATATTTTAATTCACTCTTTAACCGATGTCTTTCCTATTTTATTAACTTTTTTGTTCCTTATATTAATATAAGTAACATTTATATGATACTTTTTAATTTATATGTCCAAAATTCCAACAAATATCATCTTAATTCTTTTATTTAATATATATAATTTAAGTAAATTGATATTAATAATTCATTTAATTTTTTTTTCAATATTCACTTTTGTTTATTATTTGTGTTACAATATATTTTCCTCCAAATGTTAAGGTTCTGTATTTATGCTATTGTTGTTCTCTTCTTCTCTAATTTTGAGACCTTATTTTCATGTTTCAGTTCTTTTTATTCTCAACTTTATCAACATCAAATAATAATGAAAACCTTTTTTATGAAGCACTTGTAATCTGGAACCATGTCAAGATTTCTGGAAATTAAGATTAGGGTTTCAATTGCATATTTGTAGAAATTTACACTATCATGCATATTTACTATGATTAATTTTGAAAGGATGGTATATATGAAACTAGTTGTAGATGACTCCACTGTATGTGGAGAAATTTTGTCGAGCTAGAGTTTTGACTCTGGTTAATGATAAATTGTTTGATTGAGAAATTAGTTTGGTATTAAATTAGTTTTTAAAGATAATCTTTTGAATGAGAAATTAATTTGATATTGGATGATAAGTGTTAACCTTTTTTGCAACTAATTAAAAATTTAGATTCAGACTGAAATGACTATTCATTATCTATATAGCCACCTAGTATGTCCGACAATAAAAATATTTGTCGAAAATTTGAAACCATAAGAGAAATAATTGTTTTTGCCCTTCTAATTATGAAATTTGTCCAGATTTTGAAACATGGAGTTGAATCCATATGTAAGAACTAAGTTATTCTTATTATACTAATACTTAACGACATTCTTTATGATCAATTTTAAAACTCTATATTTATTTTTTTATTTTTTAGATACTCTTTCGAAAAATAAAAAAATAAAATTTAATAATAATTATGGATCATGTTAGTGTCGTCTAATGAGAATGATAATCACTGGCAAAAATCATCATCAAAACACTATAAAAATAAAAAGATTAAAACCTTGAATCATCATGTGACTATTAGGTTTTGATACATATAGTATCTTGACTTCAAACATTTAGTGTGGTGTTTTGACTTGCCGATTTCACTAAAGTTAGGTTGTAGTGTGTGGGAAATCATAGACTAATTTCATTAAAATTTAAAAATCCAAAAGCTAAAATCACTTAAATATTCAAGTTAAAGGACCCCTATCTCACGCTTAGAAAACAAGAGAGTCTATGTATCAAAACCTGAAAATCTAACGATATATCGCTTTCCTAACCAAAATAAAATTTAAAGTTAAAATATGTGAATCGTACGTATATTGATAAAATCTGAGTTTATAATCAATCAGAGAGGGGCTCTAAGTCTCTCCTTACATGTTAACATGTAGTGATAGCCCATGAAATCAAATAAGGATGCTTAACTATGTCCAGTAGCACTATAACAAATGCTAAAGGGCCCTAATGCGCACGCACAAAGAAATAATGTGTACACAAAAGGAAAATGAGTAAAGCAAAAGGAGTTTAGAAATTCATCCTATAGTGTGGGTATAATCCGAAGAGTGTCTTCAAGGTGGCCATAGTGATCCGTACAACGATGATGTCTTGTGCGACAGCCTCATCTTCAAAGGCTAGCTTGTTACGGGCATACCATGTCTCAAAGGCTGTAGCTTGGGATGCTAGTGTGATGGCTTGAGATTTGAAAGAAGTGCCCTGGTGCTTCTTCTTGATCCATTTGAGTGCGCTATCAATTGTGGTCATTGCACGTGACATCCACAGACAAGTGCGGATACATGCCCAAATCCCTTTTGGTAAAGTTGTAAGCAAATAATAGGTCTGCCGTGGTCTCTTCTGTGTGCCTAGAAAAAGAACAGTTAGTATTTTTCAAATTCCAAGAAATAGAGTGTGTCTCTAGTGGGAAGTTTCTTTTTCAGCGTAAGCAAGATTGTGAAGGAGTATTTCGGTGGCACAAATATCCTCCATAATTTGGTGTGGTGAGCTAGTTATGTGCCTCTTTTTCTCATGAAGTTATAAACTTTTCTTGTGACAAGCTTCCCACCGATAATATAACCCTCTAGCCCATAAATATTTAGCATTAGAGTGAAAGAACCGGATAGATCGAGTGATTAATGCTTTGTTCAAGATCTTTATATCCATGAGCCTAAGGCCCCCCTCAACTTTTAGCTTGCACATCTTATCCCAAGTGACCCGAGTATGCCTGCCTCCCCCCAAAAGAACTTTAGGCAGAGTGATTTGATTGTGTCAAGGACAGCCGAGTGCAAAAGGAATGCTCTGAACCAAAAACCTTCCACCCTTTGAATTATTGATGAAATTAACTCAAGTTTCTCGACGTATGATAGGTGCATGTGTTCCCACGTTTGGATGTAGCCTGCTATTTCCTCAGCTAGTGGGCAAAGTCCGTCACCCAAGACCGTCATTGGAGCTAGTGATACTCCCAAGTATCTCATCGAGTATGTGTCAATTTGAAATCCCATATTTTCTATAATTTTGTCATAGGCCAAACCTTTAACCCCAGCAAGATATATGGTAGCTTTTAAAGGGTTTAGAGAGAGAAACCTGAGACGTCTTTAAAATGCGACGAGCAGCCTATAAGAATAGACACCGATGACTTATCACCTTTAGCTAATATCAGAAGATCATCTATACATGCAAGATGTGTAGCGTACGTGCGGGCACACTTAGGGTAGAAGTGATAGCTTGGGAACTTTGAACTCATTTTCAAAAGATGTGAGAGGTACTCGAAGCATAGGATAAAGAGAGTGAGATACATTGGGTCATCTTGTCTCAAGCCACATTTCTTATTAAATTCTCTATGTAGTTCACCATTGATTGAGACCGAGAAAGAGGCGGTGGTGACACACTCTAAAATCTAGCCCACAAATTTAATTGGGAAGCCAATGCCATGAAGGATATTCTTAAGGAAGCTCTAAGATATGATATCAAAGGATTTTCTAACATCAACTATTAGCATGCACCGAGGAGAGATTCTAGCACAGTTTGACCCTCGAACCAATTCTTGAGGAAGGAAGACATTATCTACAATATTTCTGCCATGAACAAAGGCACATTGTCCTTCATAGGGCTGTCAATTTCGGGTTTGACGAACCCGAAATTTTAGAACCTGTGACACGAACCCGACCCGAACCCGAAATTCGTGTCAGGTTCAAAGACCCGAACCCGACCTGTTTGACACGAAATTGTATCCAACACGAAACACCCGTTTGACACGAACCCGACTTGTTTGACACGAATTTTGGGTAAAGGCAAAACTTAATAAATGGAGATGCAAGGGATCGAATCTTGTACCTCCCGCATGCAAAGCGGGCGCTCTACCATTTGAGCTACATCCCCTTTTAAATTTTATTGGTCCACTATATTTATATAAAGTCAAGATACGCTTACTTCATATATTTACACCGGCTTTACTATCACTGGTGAAGTTATCTTACCGTAAAATATATGGTGATGATGGGTTTGCCATCTCACCTAAACATGAAAAACAAATACATGAGATAAATTAAATAAATTTCAGAAAATATCAAATAACCACTAAGTTGTCACTTCTTAACAAATAACCACTAGAATTGTAAATCGATTCATCCCACAAAATAAGATTGAATGCATTCAATATCTATTAATAAATCTAGTAAACTCACATGAATCAGATAAAAAAAACTGTTAAATAATAAATCATTTCCATTTTTTATTCTTAATATTATAATCTATATACACAGAAGATGAAAGATTCAAAACTTTATTAATACACGTGAAAGAAGAATAAAATTCAAAACTTTATAGCAAACATGTGAACCATCATTTGTCTTCCCTCATATACTTATTTAAGTATACTATTTATTTTATATCTTTTAAATTTAAAATAAAATTATTTCATTAATAAAGTTTTATAAGTATTTTTGGTGTTCTAATTTATATGCCAAATTTTTAAAATAATATTATTTTATTAATAAAATTTTATTAAGTGATTTCAGTATTTTATTTTACAGGTGTATAGGTCTTTTGGGTTTTACGGGTCTGTTTTGGAATTACATGTCTTTTCGGGTTTCACATGTTTTTTTGGGTTTACGAGTCTTTTCGGGTTTTACAGGTCAGTTTCGGGTTTACAGGTCTTTTCGGGTTTTACAGGTCAGTTTCGGGTGACACGAACCTAACCCGAACCCGACCCGTTTTTTTTCGAGTCACGTTCGTGTCGTGTCTTAATTTCATCGGGTCTGAAATATCAGGTCTCTAACCCTAAAATTTCGGGTCGTGTTCGTGTTGGGTTTACAAGTCGTGTCCAAAATTGACAGCTCTAGTCCTTCATCAATGATGGTGGGTATGATTGGGGCCATACGGTTTGCCAAGACTTTAGTATTGACTTTATAGGTCACATTTGTGAGCCCAATTGGCCTAAAGTCACCGACCATAGGCTCACTTTAATGTTTTGGGATCAGTGCGAGAGTGGTATGGTTTGTGGCACGTAAGAGTTATCCAGTTTCAAAATATTATTTGATATATCATACCAAATAATTTCCAACAATATTCAAGTTTTTCTTGAAGAAAGAATATGTGAAACCATCCGGGTCGGGTGCTTTCTCATTTGAAATGTTGAAGAGAGCCTTCCTGATTTTATTGTCATCAACTGGGCAGACGAGTTGAGTAGCATACTCATCATTCAAAAGGGGGGCATGAAGCAAAACAAAATGTTCAATGGGTGCGACGCTTTTCGTTGTGCCAAAGAGTTTTGTATAGAACTCAACAATGAGTTGGGCAACTTCAGTAGAGAAGGTGGTACAGGTGTTATCTGCACGAACAATATAATATATGGAGTTCCTAGTGTTGTTGCGCTTTATAAGGCTATAGAGGTATTTCGTACCTCTATCACCATCAACCAAGTGGGTGAACCTCATTTATTGTTGGAGGAAAATTTTCTCGTCATCAATGAGGAAGTTGGCTCTCTCCCGCAATCTATGAACTGCAGATTTCAATGCAACATTGTTGGATTCAACCATAAGCGATGAGATGGCTTGCCTCAGTAGTTTTCTCGTGGATGCCATCATACTATGCTTTGTTCAAGTCTTTCAGAGGTTTATTAAGTGCTTTCAATTTTTTCTCAAAAATGATCTGCTGCGTTCCTTAAAATCTCAGGCCCCATTTGCTTAACAGTATGCTCTCAAACCTTGGGTGATTGAGCCACATGTTATCAAACTTGAATGGTCTAAACCCTTTCCGGAAGCATTTCACCACCGAGAGGTATGTTTCTAAATTTTATCTACTTTTAAATTTTTCTTTGTTTACTTTTCTGACTTGACTAGTGTGTCCAATTCATTCCATAAACATCTATAACTAGTGTGTCCAAGCCATATGTTGAATTTGTGCCCACAACAATGATAATCTTCACTAAGATGAGTAGATGGGCCAAAGTTGCTTGGTCTAACAGATTTCATCTCTGCTTCACGCCAACTAATCTTGCCAAGATTCGTCTATGGAGAGCCAACCCTTTGGAATGATTATCTTTAGAAGAACTCATGGTTCCTCCCGCCCAACAAGAAATTTTAGACCGGTTAGAGGATCGAGATATATTGGTATATAAAGTTGCTTGGTCTAACAGATTTCATCTCTGTTTCACGCCAACTAATCTTGCTAAGATTCGTCTATGGAGGGCCAACCCTTTAGAACGATTATCTTTAGAAGAACTCGTAGTTCCTCCCACCTAACAAGAAGTTTTAGACCGGTTAGAGGCTCGAGATATATTGGTATATATCATTTCAAGGGCTAGAGCCAAGATGCATCAGGATAAGGAATCTGGCGAGTCTTCGAAAGATGAAGAGGTCCCTAAACTCTCCGGTATATAAGCTCATGATGCTAATACTAAGGTAGAAGAGGATACAACTTTTAAACTTGAAGAATCTAAAAAACTCATAATACAAAATCTTCCCAAAAAGAAATATCGAAGAATGAGGCGTTGCACACGAGGTTCCCATCACTCTAGTATTGGTTTATAATGACTCTGTCGAGTTTTGACCATACGGTGCCATTTTTTGAAGTGAAGAAAATTCATGTGGATGGTGCATCAACAAAACCATGAGAGACTCGAAGGTTATTTAATGTGATCTCCCATTTTTAAGTGAGCCTGCTCCAATGAGATCTCTTGTTAGGCAATAAGTGTTAAAGCCACCCATTATCATCTGAATGTAGGCTGATAGAGGCTCCCACATATGTCAAGTATTCCCATTGTGGTCTTCTTTGCGGTACACTATACAAAAGGTACACAAAAGTAGCAAAGAAGTCTTTTTATGTAACATTATAGTGAGCAAATACGTGAATATGTTGCCTCTCGATTTCAAGTACATTGCATGATACTTTACTTGCATCCCAAACTACAATAATATGTCTCGCAACTATTTTATCAAGATTAGATACATGCATCTAATTTTTGAAATGTGAAGACATAAAATTTACCAATCGATCATGTGAGAATTTAGTTTCAAGTAAGCGAAACATGGGAAAAGTGTTCCTTTTAATGAGCTTACAAACTGTGGATAATGTTGCACCTTGGTATGTCCTCCCACACAACCCTCTTATATTCTAGGAGAGAATCATCATGGCTAACCGAGGAGTTTATGGGCACCCTGTGCCTCTATTTACTTTTAGCTTTCTTTCTTTTTGCTACTTGCCATGGGCCATCATACTGATCAGGGGTGTTGTCCTCTGGGGTGATGGTTGTGCTATTTTCTTGAGGGGTGCTCAAGAGAGGGATCTCATTAGTATCATTCAATGACATTGGTGTATCAATCAGGGTGCCAAGAGGGAAATGAAGATTATCGTTATTCTTTTGAAGAGAACTATAATCATCTGTTTGATTACCCTTTGCGCCAGCTTTCGGTGGATGAGTAGCATTTTGGGTGGCATGTCTTGGCCTCGGGATGGTAGCTGCCTATTTCTATGGGACAGTTTTCAAATAGGCGTTTGTTGGCGCATGAGGTGCATCATTCGGGGCCATTGCACCGTTCTTTGGCATATATTTTCCTTTCTTAGAATCATAACTATGTGCTTTGTGCTTGGGTTTTGGTGGGAAGTTAGATGGTTGTGGCCAAAGCATTAGAAAATATGGAAAAATAAAGGATAGTTCTCATATTCAATAGTTTGTACATAACGTCTCCCACAAGCCATCTTGACACCAAACTTAGTGATTTGCTCTTTTCTTACATCGACTTCAATCAAAACTCTTGCATAATTCATCCTCGATTTTACATAAGTAAATTGGTCAGTATAGAGAGGCTTATCGATCTTTGAGGCAATTTTTCTCAAGCCCGTTGTACTCTATACACCAAGGGGGACATCACGTAGCATAACCCATGTTGGGATCTTAGTGAAAAGGTCATCCGTTAACATGATGCCTTTTTTAATTCTCTTTAGTATAAACATTTTACCATAATTAATGTATGGCCTTTGTTAAGAACCTTTAGCAAGTATTGCTCAGTGGAAAGCTTGAAGATTGTCCATCATTTACCGTAAGGAAAGACTTTGCATCCACCCCCTATCTTTTGGTCATACCGTTGAGCGCACACTTAACGGGGAATTTTCCAGTGAACCAACCAATGAGGCAGTGTCCCCATGACTCGACAAAACGGTATCTCATCTTCATGCTCAAGTGTGACATCTTTATCACCGATTATAATGAATTTTTAGGCCTTTTCTAGTGAACAAGCTTGAGAAACTTTTAGGTGGAAAGTTTGTAGCGCCATTTATTGAAGTACCATGTTGGCCATTTAAGGCAGACGTTCCAAATGAAAAGGAAGCCCTTTGCCTAAAATTTATGGCAGAAGGAGGGAGCGTTATGTTTTGCGAATGGCCATGCAGTCCATTACTATGGGCATTGAATGGTGGCGACTTGAAAATCCAAAAGTCCTTTTGTTTATGGTGCGCATTTAGTGACTTAGGCACGTTGACATTATGGGAGTTTTTACCTTTCTCATGCATATCTAATGATCCAGCGTTGATTGTATTGAATGCATTTAATGCACGTGTACCATTCAATACATGTGCATCGAATTTGAGCAACCCGTGTACCTGTTGGGTTGTCTCATCATTTATTGTGACTGAGATGTTTCTGCATGGCTAATTAGGACACCTTCTCCTGCCACCATCTGGGTGGTTTCAATCAACAGAAAAGACACCTGAATGGGGGTTTGACTCACAGGAGGCCTTTGAAGTAAAATAACAACTTCAGTATCTTCCTTTATTGTACATCCCAGCAAATTAAGCTCAACCCACGGTGGAAAATGACGAGAAGTTCATAAAAAATATCTGAAAGACTTCTCAACGGTGATCTTGATCTTGACGCAAAATCAGCTAGAACAGAGTGAGAGGAGGAGAGAGCACGAAAGCGTCTAGAAAGAAAAAAGAGAGTATTTTTCTTTCCAGTGAGAGAAACTTCTCTCTGAAGTGTGTATAAATTTGAAAGAATTTATAAGTTTTGCAATTTAAAAAAAAACGATTAGTGTTTAAATTTATTTATATTTCAATATATTACATACACATTTATTGCACGACCTACGTCATTAAGCTAACGTAAGTTGAATTATTTAACTAAGATGAGTTGGTGTTGTTGCATTACAGTGGTTGGTTTTTCGATAACATGGAAGTCTATATTGAACTTGTAGTGTGTTCATATCTCCAAGAGAATAAACGTTTATTTGGTGTCTAATATTTTAGATTGGTGTAAACAAAATTATGATGTTGGATATTTACTAAAGATCCAAAATAATAGAATTAAAACATTTTAAAATTAAAAAAACGTATATAAATATAGGATTTTTATTTATGGGCTTGATTTAGAGTAGACTAATAAAAAATAAAGAGAGGGTGAGATAAAATTAAATTAACTATTTAATAATATTTTAAACAATTTAATATAAAAATAACAATGAAGATAAACTATCATTTTTGAAAAATAGATGAGAAAAAAGACTATAATATATCATTTTAATGTATTTGGAATCCAAATATTATACATTTTAATATAATAATTTAATCTAAAAACTTCAATTTGCAATTAATTTACAATATTGTTTAATTTTGGTATAACTTCAAATATATATATATTTTTTTTAAAAAATAAAACTTATATTTTTTTGTATAAAAATGAGATCCGTTTATTTTAATTATCTGACCCGAAAAAAGTTAAGCCCATTAAATTGTAACTTTAAAGATAAAATTAAATAGGTAAAAATACGTGTGATAACACATGATAAATTGTACATAATGTAAATTTAAGGATTTAATTATGAGTAATGTAAGTTTTGTCCTTAAATTGTAACTGATGTAAGTTTTAGAGAGTATTTGTAACTATGAATAATTGTTAAGGACTAAACAACAATTAGTCATCTTTTGTAACAGATTTCAGTTTGAGACTAAGTCTTGGCTCCTTTATATAAATGGCAAGACTACTCTAATAAAGGGGTGTAACACTTTTTTCTTTGGAAATCAGTTGTACTTGAACTTTCTCTCTCTAAAAACTCTTTAGCTCTTTCTCTCTCTAGATTTTTCTCGTAACAATTTACTTAGGTGAAATATTAACTCATCAATCAAACACATTAAATACACTTTCTAATCTCTTAGTTGTCTTGTAATATATAATATATTCCTATAAATAAAAATATATTCCATGCATTAACGATATCTTGAATGAACAAATATGCGACTCTTGTATCTAGCATTATTTTTATTATCTTCATTTTTACATAGCGGTTTAAACTTTCCGATTTCTATAAACTAGAATTTGCCACACTAAATTCGTATCGTCTGTGGGAAACAATTACTACCCTGAATATTTTTCTTCTAAAAATTAAAAAAAAATAAAACATACTTAAATTGATTGATGGAAAAATCAAACATATATATTGATCTGATCGTCGATGAAGAGTTATAATTAGATGTTTCGGGTGTTCAGCCACCAACTTTGATAGTTTTGCTCAAGAACTTACGTCAGCTGGCCCATGACCTATACGAGGATCAGACTACTAACTTTAAAATTTTGCTGAAGATGTTATCCATCATGACCATTATGTAACAAGCTTTATGATAACGAAGGACTACAAAACCACAACCAACAAGCGCAAGATCCCCTCTTCAAGATGCATCAGACATGTCAAAGATCTTCCAGACAGCATGGAAGCCGTCAACACGAGAAGATGGCCAAAAGAATGAGAAAATAGCGTGTGTCAAAATACAATGGTGCAAAAAGAGATAAACAAGTTCGAGAGCAAGGGCATTCCATCTATGAGCTTGGTGAAAGGTAGGACGAACTACTAAAAATAATTCAACTCCAACAAAATGGGCAACAACTTCCACCCATACCACCGAGACTCCAATAAATTTACCAACACGCTTCTCTAGTATCCCAACCAAATCTATAACCGACTTTTAGGCGTTCTAGTTATCCCTTCAACATGTTCATCAAGCGTTTGAGTCAAATTTTCAGCAGGCTCCTCAGTTGTTCCAACCAATCTCTAACAATCTCTGTAGATGTTCCAACAACCAAATCTCAAGCCCAATCTGGAGAAGTGTAATTTTGGCACCAGGTTGGGAAAATTTATTGGATTCAGGGCCAGTGAGAAAATAATTTAAGCTAATTATAGTTGACTCTTAAGTTTGGCTTTATGCATCCTCCATGCATAACAAAGAGGTACACGTATTAGTAAGGAGATTTCCAGCATTATAACGATTTATTTCTAGGTCTTCGAAATAACTATTGGTAGGGAAAATAATGACAGTTCAAGTGGAATCCAGCTTATAAGGAAGCATTTCACAATATCAATAAGTTGTTAGCCTCGTAAGATATAATAAAAAAGTTGAAGCTATAAGAGTTTTTGATTCTCTACTTGGTGGTCTCGGACTACGTTGTAAGCGTTGTGAAAATCCTAGATGAAAAAAGGATTCTAAGACAATCTACAATGTAAGTAAATCTTTACTAAGTGCAGAAATTTGATATTTGCACGTGGAAAAGCTAGCATTAGCATTGGTGATTGCAACTCGAAGGATGAGACCATACGACTAATATCACACAATTATTATATGTACATCCTTCCATTTGAGAAATATATCGCACAAGTAGGACCTGTCATGCACACTAACCATGAGATAAGTGGATTTAGATGACTATGATTCAGTTCGAACCATGGACACAAATCAAAGCCCATGCCTTGGCAGACTTCTTAATTGAATTTTAGTTCAAAAACCCCATTCTTACCAAGAAGCAGATCGAATCCACCTGGAAAGTCCGAATGAATGGTGGAATAAACTATCAAGGCTTGGGAATATGAATCCAACTAACATCCCCCACATAAGATATAGTGACACATTATATTTCCCAACCTCAAATAACCAGGGAGAATATGAAGAACTCATTGCAGGCCCTCGATTAGCTAACATATGTGGAACAAAGCTGGTATAACTCCTTATAGGCTCTCAGTTGGCGGTTCATCAAGTATTTAGTTAGGTTGAAGCTTAAAAAAACTAAATCATTCAATATCAAAAGAGTTTTAACGCCAGGTTTCCCTATTCAATGACATTACTTTATAAAAAGTCATAAGAACGGATAATACCGTTGATGCATTGGCTTCTTCAACATCTAAAACACTATTAACATGAGACATCTTCTAATATAAAACTTCCATAACTATCCTCGATGACTTCCTATCACCAATCTCATCTTCAAATGGTAAATGGATACTTTCTGAAAGCAAGGCTGAAGCTTAAAATATCGAAATTAAATTAGCTAACTTCGTGTGGTTGTCAGACACACTCTACAAGCAAGGTCTCACAAAGCCATCACTTTATTTTCTCAACCTCAGTGAATCAAAAATTCATTTTGGAATAGCTTAATGATGGAGAAGGTTGTGCCCATTATTAGTACAAAGCACTAAAAATAAGAATATTTCTCTAATGCTACTACTGACCTACTACGATGATGGAAGATAAAAATATCAAAGTAAATATTGTGACACCGACGTTTCTCTAACTCAACCTAGCTCTCTAACTTATGTTTGGTTCAACAACTTAGAATTGAAATAAAAAATATTTTAGAAAACTATATACCTAAATTGATAAAATTTGTTTGGTTTAACAACACGAAAAAAAATCGAAAAAATAGATTAAAATTGAACAAACAACCAAAATATCATCAACATTTAAAGTATACAATTGAAAATATAAATAAATATAAACTTAAATTTTAAACAAAATAAGTGCCATATACGAATAATTATGATTAGTTTAAAAGTGATAATATATATCTTACAACCAAAAATCATAGAAAAACACAAGACAATATAATTTCTTTTATATATATAATGATATAAAAAATAAAAAAATATAACAATATTATTTTTAATTTCTTAACATGCATTTTTTATTAGCAATTAAATTTAAAACAAAATACTATCTCTCAAAATAATATATATTATATCATATAAATTATATTATTTATATAATACCTAATAGAAAAATATTCACAATAATTACCAATATATATAATGACTTACTTTTAAGACAACGTAAAACTCGTCATTAATCTTTCATGTTCAATACTAATTCGCTCTTGCAATTGCTTAGGAGCTAACATACGACATCTCAAATGGTAGATTTGTTTCTCATATTTGGTCCCATAGTTTTTTTTTGTCAATAACACACCCTCAATCTTTGCCAATTATATTTAAATTTAAAGGATACATGTTATTCGAAAAAGACTATGGGGACCAAATGTGGGATGAAAAACTTATTGTTTGAACTACCACTTGGTAGCTCCTAAGCAATCGCACATGCGAATGATTAAACATGAAAAAAGTCTAAACATGAAAAAAGTCTAAACGTGGTATACTAGTGAGAGACAAAAGTGAACGAAATAGATTAGTCTATGAGAGACAAAAGTGAACGAAATAGATTAGTCTGAAACAAACACGAAACATTATGGACTAGTGGTGATTTTTAACTTTTAAAACATTATCTAAAGTTTAAATCTTAGGGTAATTTACAGATATCCACCTAATATCAAACTTATTTACTAATAGCCACCTTAAGTTTGATAATTTTATGAATAACCACATGTGGTTAAATTAATATTTACATATAATCACACGTTAGTCCGAAATATTCATAACCACTTTTCTCTATCTTATTTTTTTTATGTTTTTTTGAATACTAGTTTTTTCAAACTAAAGCTCCAAAATATCCGAAAATATCTCGTGTTTTGTTTTTTAAGACGAACAAAACTAGATCAAAGAAATATATTTTGTAAATTTTTTTAGATATGAAATTATGTATAATTTTCTTACGAAGTCTGGAAAAAAACAAATGTGTTTTAGTTGCGGAATTACATGTAATTTGGTTGTTAAAAAATGTTACAATAGCGAAATTACGTGTAATTTGGTTGCTAAAAAATAAATGTGTTCTAGTTGCAAAATACGTGTATTTGGGTTGCGGAAATAAGAAAAAATAATTGCGGAAATAAGATTATGATTTCTAAATAAGTCTGTTTGTTTGTGTGAAGAAACAAAATATAAAATTAATTTTATAGAAATAAGTGTTAATTGGGTGTGAAACAACCAATTTTTTTTATAGTTTCAAAAATATGTACATTTTTGTTTTAATTCTTCTTCTTATAATTTTGAGAGTTTCAAATATATGTGCAATTTGGTTGCGAAAATAAATTTGAAGAAAAATAATGTGTTCATATTACAAAATTAGGTATCATATAATCCCCAAAGGGGTATCCGAGTTGGTTGAGTAAGGCATGATTGTGATCAAAGGTCACGAGTTCGAGTCCCTCTACATTCACTTTCTCGGTTGAGCCTGTCACCTTATGTGGTTACTTTCTCGGCTGAGCCTGTCACCTTGTGTGGTTTACCTTCTGGTGTTGGTTTGCAGGCTATTGCATCAGACTGAAAGTAGCGCACTCATTGCATTCTGAGTAGCGACTGCGGGTTCCCTCCAGAATTTTTTTTTTAATTTTTTTTTACTAAAAAACAAATGTGTTTAAATTGTAAAATTGAATATAATTTAGATGCGAAATAAATCTGAAAAAACGGAATTATTCTAATTTAATTATAAAATACAAACTTGTTCGTTACCAAATAAAGAAAAAAAATACTACAAAACTATCACCCATTTCATTTTGTTAGTCTTTCCTATGTATATAATTTTTTTTGAATTAAAATTTAAAAACATAAAATATAAAAATTTATAAATATTATTATAAATATTTATATTGCATGCTATTATCCATAATTTATCTTCTCTGATAATTTACCTTAAATTAAAGGGCCAAGCTAGAAATTAGTCATATTTTGATAGATCTTAAACCGTTGGATCTTATACCCGTTTGATATATCTCTCACCTAATTTTGGACAAATTTTCCATTTAAAACCTAGGTATAAAAGGGTTTGATAAATCTCTGACCATTTTTTTCTTCTCTTTTTCTTTCTCTCTCTCTAAAAACCTCTCAATCACTCAAGATTCGACCGAAACTCAAACTCAATTTTTTCAAAAATCCAAACTGAGAAAAACATAAAGGTAAGTAATACAAACCTTCTGCTATAATTGTTTTTAGATTTCGTTGGGTATAAACTGTTGAAAATTAGGTTTTTAGGTTTTGATTTTAAAAGTTAGATTTTTGCATGATTTTAGGTGTTGTTTTGTTAGATTAGTGTTGTATTCTTATTACTTTTGCTAGGATCTATGTTTCTGTGTTTGATTTTGTGTGAAATGAGGCTGCTTTGGTGGGTTTCAAAATTTGGGTTTCGTTGCTGTTGGTCGCATGATCGTGCGACCAAGATGACCCTTCGTCGCATGCGACAAACAGCTTAAGTTGTCTCATGTGACCACTTACACTTACAAACTACTTTTTTTTGTCTTGTTTCACTAATACATATTACTTTATGCTGTTTTTACAGGATGAGGCGGACCAAGATCACAGTCAAAAATCCGTTTAAGAAGGGACAAAAGAGGGCACGCGACACACATTTGGCGCGTGAGGCAGCGGAAGCTAGAGTTTCCCCTTAGCATGTAGAGGCAGGTTCCATTGAGGGACAAACTCCGGGGACGCGGATGAAACGATGTCTCTGTCGTCATCCAAGTGTAGATGACATTACTATTGTTGCCGGTAGCACAGGGGCAGGTTCGTCTTTGCAGGCACCTGACCTGTCTTACGTTGAGGACAATGCAGATGCACCAGAGTTACGAGAGGATATGAAGGGGCCGGAGTGGCGGGAGGCACCTGAGGGATCACATGCATGATATGAGGACGATGCACCCCACACATCCGAGACGACACCCCACGCACCCGTGGACGCACCCCACACACCCGAGGCTGCAGATCATGAGTTCTTGTCGGTGATGTCGCACGTCCCGGCTCTCTATCCCTATTACACCCAGCACGAGGCGTTCAGTGTATATCAAAGAGATGTAAGTATTAATTCTCTAACTATAATATATGTTTATATTGATTGTTTTATCACTTTCTTACGTGTTTGATACATATTGCAGGATAGGGTCTCCCTGCGATGCTTCGCCATGTACAATAGTCTCCGCAGATGAGACTTCAAAAAGTAGAGCAGGGTACGGGCAAGGGTGATGGATACTATTTTTGGCCCTCTCATTGAGGCACTCTCCCGCTGGCATAGCAACCTCCATTTGGTCGAGGCATTCCTCGAACGATGGCATGAGGAGACTTCTTCATTTCATTTCTCATTCGGGGAGATGACAGTGACTTTGGACGACGTCTTTGTCATCACTGGATTACCGGTCGAAGGTAGGTCTTTTGATGTATTAGACTTATGCTAGCATGCTAGGTGTACGACCAACAGATTTGAATAAAAATCTTAGGAATGTTAGTAACATGAATCTTGGGTGGCTACCGACTACATTTACGGGTGATAGGTATAGTGATAGTAGGATCACAGATGAGAGGGTAAATCATGCCACCCGTGCCTCTATACTGTTCTTGTTAGGTACCATCATCTGTGACAACAAAACTGGCAACAACATTTCTTTAGATTACCTCCAGTTCGTGAACCAATACCAGGGTATGCATAGGTTCAACTGGTGTCAGTTGGTCTTAGCACAGTTGTACCACTCCCTTAGTCAGGGATCTCTGCATGGTACGGGAGGCATTTGCGGGTTCATAGGAATGCTCGAGTCGTGGATATTTTCTCATTTCGTTCAGCTACGGGCTCCACTGTTTAGAGATTATGAGTTATTTATGCCCCTATGCGCCGACATGCGCCGCAGAAGATCGGCGTTTCGCACGATATGTGCAGGCAGTTTAGACATACATTTTTGACGTGCACGGAGTCAGATGTAAGTCATATTTGTTCATTTTAATGTTAAGTATTTTTAGTAATATAAATGGATAACTTGTTCATTTATTTATTTACAGGTTATTTTCCTTTCCTTCACTTACTTACGGGACCATCATCCATTCCAGAGCATTACTTGGGTTGAGTTGACGCTTGAGGCGTTCGATGTGATTGTGTCATATTACCCTGATCGTGTCACTCGACAAATGGGCTTTGTGCAGTTGATTCCTAAAGATATACGCCCTCCTGCATCGAAAAAAGAAGGGAAGAAGACGACTTGCAGATACGGGGACGCTCACCTGTGGAGGGATTGGGAGTACCATCGTTACGCTCCTGATGGAACGTCGTACCATGGTAGTGGAGAGAGTGCCGAGATGATGTACTACGTTTGGGTGAAGAATAAGCTATGGTACATTGTTAGTAGCTCTGGTCGAGCTGGAGGTCCTCAGTTGGAGCCATAGGGTGCTGTTGACTACGCAGGATACGAGCAGATTGCTCGGTATGCTCCATCCATACCGACACTGGAGTACGACGATCTGGTACAGACCGCCCTTCACATGTGCAGGATTGCCGAGAGGTACAGACATCATTGATTATTACTCGCAATAGACTTTTGTTTATTAGATCGTTGTTTGATATGTCAGACTTTTTGACTTTAGCATTATATTTTATAACCGAAAAATTTTATGACTTTTTTTAATTATTGTATTCTTTTTTTGTTTTCACACCTCATTCCCACTTTTATTTGATCAAGCTAGCTAGTAAAAGTATGTCAGAGTATAAAATTGTTCGAAATATGAGGTGTTAGATGAAACACAAACGTCAACATAAACTGAAACAAACACACACTCAAACAAAAATTGAAACACACACTCAAACACAAATTCAAAGACACACTCAAACATAAACTGAAACTCACACTCAAACTAAAACTGAAACACACACTCAATAACAAACTGAAACTCACACTCAAACATAAATTGAAACTCACACTCAAACACATACTATAATCATAGTTTATCTATCAGGAAATTTCCATTTCATCAACTTCCTTTCTTCTTTCGCATCCTCGTGGTCACGTATTTCCTCTAGCCGGATGTCAATAATGTCAGAACAGAATTGATCCATCTGCTCCTCTGTTATAGAATCCGTGACCTGGCAGTTGAACCGTTTACACGCAACACTACGTTCTAATTCGGTGAGGCCATAAACTGGATGTAGATGGAAAGTGACTAGGACTGACCACCTAGCTCTCACCTCATCAACACGCCTTGAAATTCTAGGCGGCTGGACACCATCCCTTTCGTATATGAAGTACATCTGGCATAGCAATGCCTCCCAATACATTTTACGCCCCTCTAGCATGGTTGTGTTACCAACTTCAATTGATGCTTTCATCAGATATTGATCTTCCAACTCAGTCCATGGACACATTTTTTGCTTAATTTATCAACTAGTTTAACCTTTAATGTGGATACAACATCTATTTATAGACAATTTCGTTTTCAGATAACGTAATCCACTTAGACGAATAAAAACGTGACACGGGTAAAGTTAATAGGACGAGGTAGATGGATAGGGTCTTATAATTATTAAAAACTCCCGCCAATTCTAATTAACAAAAGAACTCTCACCAAATTTAAAACTCCCGCTAATTCTAATTAACAAAAAAAACTCCCGCCAAATTTAAAACTCCCGCCAATTATCAAATTTAAAAATCCCGCCCTTAACTCCCTCCAAACTTGACTCCACTTTATTAAAAACTCCCGTTCTAAAAACCCCTATAAAACGGGACTGAAAACAACTACAAATCTCTCACCATCAGACATTCATAAACATTTGGACAAACATAAACATTTTAACAAATGAAGTTTAAGCCCCATGAAGACTACCATTTCCTTGAGGCGGTGAAGCTTGCCCGCCGGGAGCTGGGGAAAGATACTAGCGATGCATTTTTTGAGCGAGTACTTTGTAAGATGTACTATGACTACGGCCGTTTAGGAACTAGAGGTCTAGTCGTGCGCAACCGTGAACAAATCAATCAGAGGTACCTTTTTTTGTAAACCGATGGATCGTTTGTTGTTTTTGCCATATAAAATTAAGTAAGAAGCGGCCGCCGTCTGGAACATGACGGTGGTAGACTACATCACTAGGGATATGGTAGCGTATCTTCAAGATAGGATTACGGAAAGGGAGGAGGGGATCGATTCCGACGACAACTTGGGATACGACTTCGACGATTGAGCATTTTCTTATGTTTGTTTAAGTTAAGGTCTTAACTTGTTGTTTTCGTCTTCATGTATTTCCTTCAAGTGTCTTATTTGGTGTACTTTTGAAATTGAACTCTAAAATTAAAATTTCCCTTTTTTAATGATCTCAAATTGCTTTAACAGTTCAGCCTAGCATCGCATGCGACCATCGACAAAAGGCGTCGCATTATGGCCGTGCGACGCAAACCTTCTGGTTGAAAACCTAGGGCCAAATATTTTGCCTTTCGTCGCATGCGACCATCGACAAAAGGTGTCATGTTTTGGCCGTGCGACGCAAGCCCTCTGGTTGAAAACCAAGGCCAAATATTTTGCATTGCATCGCATGCGATCATCGATAAAAAGGGTAGTATTTTGGCCGTGCGACGCAAACCCTCTGGTTGAAAAATTAGTGCCAAATAATTTTCCTTGCGTCACATGCGACCACTGCCAAAAGGTGTGGCGTTTTAGCCATGCGGCGCAAGCCCTCTGGTTTAAAACCAGAGCCAAATAATTAGCCTTGCGTCGCATGCGACAGTGACGTGCGTAATATTTTATCGTGACCACACTTTTAAATAAAAAATAATTGCTCACAAAGGCTAATAATTAAACAAAAAACCAACATCAAACAAATTTCATCAACTATATTACAAAACTACACCAAATGTTACAAAATTACATCAACTATATTACAAAACTACATCAAATGTTACAAAAATACATCAAATATTACAAAACTAAATTAAATATTAGACAATTACATCAACTCAAACATCGTCTCTTGTCAAATCCGTTACATATGGTTTTTCGTTCAAGTTGATTTTCGTAGCTGGCATTATTTGTGTAAATTTGTTGAACCGACGGTAATACAGATGCGCCGATTGATTCGCTTCTTCGGTTGCGTAAGCACCCCATCAATGGTATAATGAAGGCAATGGTCCATCGGGTGGAGTAGTGATCTGCAAGAAAAAAAAAGAAATGAATATATCTTGTAATGGTAGTGTAAGAAATTTGCTAAAAAATGACATACACTTACATTAACAAAATGACATCCCAAATTCTATGATCATTGAATTGTTGACGGGTGGCCTTCCACAGATTGGTAGATACGTTAACGACGCTGTTTGCGATACATGGTATACCATGCATTGATACCTTGTCGCAATTACTAGTCCGATGTCCGGAAATGTCATCCAATAGTGGCTACTAGGATTAGGCTTGAAGTGATCTAACATATGTATCAAATCGTCAAACACCATCGGCGAACCATATACATCCAACTAAGATGCACGGTTGTCCCGTAACTCCTTCAACAACTCGTGTCTAACATCCTCCCATCTATCTTTTTTGTTGTATATTTAATGCGCTACAGAACGATATCCGCATTTTCCGTCTGGAAGAACGTAAACTAACTTTAAAATGTAAGTGTGTAGAAATGTCGGGATGCAATCCGGATATAATGTTAACTTCTCATACTTAACAATTTTCTTAGGCTTTCCAACTTTCGTTTTTGCTAATGGAGATTTAGGTGGTACGACGGGAACCACGTTGGATGTGGTCGTGCTCCCTAACGTGTTAACGGGTTTACTACCTATCGAGTTAGCCGGAGGACTAGCACTAAGGGTTTGTTCAATGGGATATTCTCACGAATTAGGGTTCCGTTTAGTCGATTTATCAACGCCTCCCTTTGGCATACCCTTAGCTCTAACCGCTTCTTTAGGATCTTCAATATGACTTATCTCGGGCCTTAAAATTTGCATTACCCTATTGATAATGTGGTTTTGTTGGTCGGGGCAGAAACTACGAATGGATCCGTCAATTATGGAAAGTTTTTTCTATAATTCTTCCTCACGAGAACTAGGATCTCTATGGATAATATCTAATCTTTTCCAAAAGACATATACATCTTCTAAAGGGATGCACCTACCATCTCTAGCTATAAACACAATTTCACATGCACAAGGTAACACATGTGTTTTCCTAAGGAAACATCCTCCACATGCTACCCGATCTACTCTTATATTTCTAGCACGAACAATAGGAAGAATCAATATCTTTAGACCCGCATGTGACACATGACCTTTAAGATTTTGGGTCAAAACACCATCAAAACCGGGAATTATTCTAAACTTACTTCGCTCGAATGATTCGACGATCCCCGCATGCTACTTAATAAGTTGTGAAATTTTTCCCAAAATATCTCAAAGTTACATTGATTCGTCCAAAGTTATTTTTCAGGGACGAATGAGCACCATCCGCCCTACATAGTACAAGTACAAAATTATGAACTTATTTGAAAAGAGATATAATAGCTAAACAAAAAATTGGATAAAATGACAAACCTATTTGTAGTTGTTTGGCTATAATGCTTAATTTTGTTCGTTCGATATGCAAGAAACTTGTCACCATATTTCATTATCTACGCGTCCATAACGTACACAAGACACTTCGGTTGAGATGTGAACATCTCATTCAATGTATCTAGATTTTTTGGTAACTCTCAACCGTGTTCGCCCCCGCAACATAGCCGTAAAACTCAACAAATTGTTTTGCTATGGCATCATCGTGCAATATCTTTCGGACCGTCCCAAAAATGTTCTTACTAATGTACCACGTTCATAACAAGTGGTGTGTGCCCGGAAAAATATCATCGATTGCTTGCATGTGATGAGTCCGAATTCTGCACGCTCCCTAGACAAGGACAGATCGGTCCAAGGCCTCCGGACCGGACAGATCATACGAACCGGACAGATCGTTTTGAACACTATGACCATAGGACTGTTCGAACTATGACAAAAGTACTAAAAAACCTAAACACTTCTTGACTAAGCTACTTGCTCTCCTACTTAGAGCTCATGGGTCTCTGAACATGACCCGGGTCCATTAAACATGACCAGAAAGCCCATAAGGGCCCAAACATCAGGGTATAAATACCCAACCACCTGCATTAACTATGGGTAATGAAAATTAACTGCTACCAAGCTGCTTAATTATCTCTCTACTCTCTACTCTAAACACTTAAACACCCACACACCACCATAAAACACCAACTGAAATTACCAGCCTACCCTCAGGCAATTATTATCCACACCAAATTGGCGACCACAGTGGGAGGAGAAGGTGTCTGAATCAAGCATTCAAAACCAGCTAAGAAAATCTGTCCGAATGAATCCGGACAATCCAGAACTACCACCGGCTTTGCTCGAAGTGGTGGAAGAAAACGATGAATACACTATCGAAGAACGTGATAGGCTAAAGTGTGAAATAAAAGCTCTGAGCGCAGAAAAGGCCAAGATGGGCGTGAAAGAAAAATCCAAAGCATCAGTTGCTCATCACACCGATAACCCCAGAGAGCATGAGTCTTCAAAAACTCTTGTGAGCACCAAAAAGACTCATGCCAGTTCTAAAAAGTCTCACCGGTCCAAACCTGTGGAGAGTTCTGACTCGAGCTCAGAATCTTCTGATAGCTCTTCGGACGATGACGGAGTTGAAAAATCTTTATCCTCAAGCAGCGATGAGGGTCGAACTAGAAAGAAACAAAGGAAGATCAAAAAGTATTCAAGAAAAAGGGATAGACATGGAAGGATGAAGAAGAATATTGATAAAGGGTCATCACACAGCCGGAGGCATGTGGACAAGATGCTGATGGATCCCTTTGCTTTCCACGATGAACCAGGCATCTTTGCGACTCCCAATGAGGATATTGTGTTCAGTCGTGGAAGGAATTGGAGGCAATCTCCATTGTCTTCTAAAATTCTGTCCGGAAACCTCCCCAAGAGGTTTGACAGCACCAAAATAGAGAAGTACGATGGCAGTACTGATCCGGACAATCATCTGGAGCAATTTAAAAACTTCATGATGAACTTCGATGATGATGACAAACTGCTCTGTAGGGCATTCTCCCAGTCATTCACGGGGAGTGCTCTAAAGTGGTACAACAACCCGCCTCAGGGTTGTATTAAAGATTTCGATACTTTTTGGGTAGCCTTTCGAAGACAGTTCGTAGGGAGTAAAGAGCTAAAAGGCAATGGAGACACAATAATCCATTGTGCCCAGGAACCAAATGAGTCCTTGAAAGAGTATATAAGCCGTTTTGTAAACACCAAGAATGGGTTGGCTGATTGCTTCGAACATGTAGCAATAGCGTCCCTAAGGCAGGGTTTAAACCCAGGCAATCTAGCTGATTCAGTGACCAGAAAGAAGGCCATGACGTGGGGAGGTTTCCGAATCAGGTTGGCAAACAAATAAACGTCGATGAAACAAAGAAAACCAGGGTGCACAGGCAGGTGAGGTCTACCCCAGTGGCACCAAATCCCAATCAGAATCAGCCCGGGAACAAAGCAAGAGAAACCGGACAGGGGCATGGTAGGGCAAAGGCTCAGTCTCAGCCAGCTGCTCCTGCTCAAAGTCAGCAATCCAGAAACAAGAGAGGACCATGGGTGCAACCGGAGTGGTTCGCAGAGTTAAAAGAAAGTGTGGCCACTATTTTTGATAAAACAAAGGATGAGGTGCATTACCGGAGACCGGCAACACTGCAGTCTCCCAGAGAGCATCACAATAACTCTTTTTGCCAATATCACAATGATATTGGTCATACCACTGATGACTGCATAGCATTGAAGCAAGAAGTTCAAAACTTGATTGAAAGGGGAAAGCTGGGAGCTTACGTTAAAAGAAGAGGAGGCAACAGGCCTGACAACACTCACCGGGTTGGTCCAAGTAATGCTGCTCCGGAGGGGGCCATGGTTATAGTTGAAAGGTTTGACGTGGAATCTGAATACTTGGATCCTGATCCAACTCGAAACAGAGTGGGTGCTATAGAGGAATGTTCTAGATCGGTCTCTGGGCTCATTAAGTTTTTCGAGTCGCTTACAATTTTCGGAGGGGACACTATGACAGCTCCTACTGCTTCTTTGAGAAAGAGGCATGTTCGTACTTTAGCCTCCCAGCTAGAAGGAGGCATGACATCCTATCAGTCACCAAACTCATTCCCCTTCATTGTGTTTGATGAAGATGATTTAAGAAACATTGCTAGCCCTCATGAGGATGCTGTTGTCATAGGAGCATCTATAGGGGCAATGGCATAAGACGAATCCTGGTGGATACTGGAAGCTCAGCCAATATCCTTTTCCTGACCACGTACAAGAAAATGAAAAATCCAGCTGTAATTCAGAATTCGGACAGGTCAATCGTGGGCTTCACAGGCAGCTCAGCAGATGTGATCGGAGAGTTCGAAGAAGAGGTGTTATTGGGCAAGGGCCCTTTCAAGAAAATGGTCAGAATACTCTTTATTGTGGTGGATTGTCCCACTTGCTATAATGCTATTCTAGGGAGGTCTTGGCTCTCTAGGATGCGTGTAGTGGCTTCAACGGTCCACCAGTGCTTGAAGTATGCTGTTCAGGGACAGGTTAGAGTCGTCTGGAGCAGTCAAAAGATTGCAAGAGAATGTTATGCCACTGCCCTGGCTCCTCGAACGCTGGGGGCAGTCCGTATTGATGAACAATAGCAGTTTGAGGGCCTTTCTAGGGGTGAGGGTGAAATTGATGACCCCAGAGAGACCCCCGGAGTGTTGATACCAGTTGAAGAGGTAAAAACACACTGTTTGGAAGATGGGAAAAGTGTCAAGATAGGGTCTAAAATGCCGCCTGTTTTGAAAGATCAAATGTTAAAGTTTTTGAAGAACCATCAGCACGTTTTTGCTTGGTGCAATGCTGATGTTACTGGGGTCCCATCAAAAGTGATATCACATCACCTATCCGTCCGGAGAAACGTAGCTCCAGTGGTTCAAAAAAGAAGAGCTTTTTCCAAAGAAAAGGCTGATGTCATTGTACAAGAGGTTGACAGGCTCACAAAGATGGGGAACATCAAGGAGTCTCAATACCCTTTGTGGACTGCCATACCTGTCACCTTCGGCCATCGTGTGGTATGGGAGGTCTTCAGGCTCAACTTAAAGCCATAAGTCCCATAGGTTCCTCTGCGGAAATTTTTCATGAAAAAGTAGAACCATGTCAGACCTCACCTTCTCAAGCAGTAGCTCTTCGCTCTTGATCATCTGGTTGGCATAAGCATTGATCTTGGCTTGGATCTTGGCCTCCTGCTCCTATAGCAAAGTATTTTTCTCTTCGGCGGCCTTGGACACTGCATTCTCAAGGGCAATCTTATCAGTAGTTAAGTTGGTGATGACTTTGTCCTTTGCCTTGGTTTCTCCCCTTGAGGTAGCAAGGTCTTTCTCCAGACCGGACAACTTCTCCAGGAGGTCTTTTATGGTTTCCTCTAAAGTAGTGACTTTGGTGGTGCTTGTCTTTTGGCTTCTCTTCAACTCCTCGTTTTCTTCTTTCAACATGGTAGCATTGGAGGTGGCAGTGCGAAGGTCTTCGGACAGCTTTTCCTTCTCAGACTTAAGGTCTTTAATGATGTCTGCCTGACCCCGAACTTGTCTCTCCAACGTAAGTACCGGCTGCATATTGCTTAACAAGGAATGAGCTATGGTATCCTTTTCACTAGAGACAATGAAATTTTTACCGTTAAAATTGATCGTGTTGGAGCTGCTCGGAGGAATGTAAGGCCCTGCAAAGTCATCTCTGGGGAGGTTGAGGAAGTATTCACCAAGCTCACCAAGACCGGTGATGTCCACTCCATCAATATTGAGGTCTCCTCCCTCAACCTCATCAGTGTGAAAGTCCCCCGGAATCTCTTCGGCGTGTGTTGGGTCAGAAGGCTCAACTTGGAAAGAAGGCTCCGGAGCCCGGAGAGAAAGCTCGTTTCCCTTAGCAGTCTTTTTCTTCTTCGCCTCCCGGTCTGCACCTTCGCTTCCCTGTTTGCAATTTCTCTTGGAAGCCCTTGGAGGTTTTGGGAGATTCGTTTCCTGCCTCTCAGTCTCTTGCTCCACTACTTGCAAGAGAGCATCATCGATTTGGCTCTGGGCTGGCCCCTCCGGGACTATTGGAGCATCATTCTCAGCATCAGCAGGGTTGGCATCACCCACCACCTTTTTGCCCTTATTCTTCTTGCCCTTCATCTTGCTCGGGGCTTTGGCCCGGCCAGGCAGGAAGAGTGTCCCATCTGGTTCATGGGACCTCTTAAGCACGACGTCTGGAGAAGTCTGGGTGGTGAGCTCCTCCCATGTCAAGTCTCTTCGACCTGTGGTGTTCCACAGGTAAGACCTTGCTAGATTTCCACTGGTGAAAGCATCGTGGAATCGATTCCCCCAATTTTCAGCAGCCCAGGCATTAATTTTGCCACAGGTTATCTGTCCGGCTTTCTGATAGTCGCCGAACTCCTTGGGTAGCACTGCCAAGGCAAAAGTGAGACCCATTAGTTCGAACTGCGTTAGATAAAAAAGGGAGAAACAAAAAATAATAAATAAAGCAGGAGACTTACGATCACTCTTCCACCTGCTTCTGAGGAGGCTTGGGTTCTCTCCGGCTTTTATCTTCTTGCCATTCTCCCAGGCACCACTGACGAACAGGAACTGGGTCATCCAATTCCTCTCTGCCTCCAGCAAATCATCCACCGCCTTGAAGTTATCCCCCATGTTAAAGTGGTAGAAGGGGATGTGGTGGTTTCTACACAGGCTGGCTCGGATAGAGTTTGATCAGATGGAAATATTTGACAATCTCTGGGTCTAGTGGGAGCCTGAGCCTCCAGTTGAAAAGCTCCGTGAATAGGACCACCTCACTTAACTTGCAATCCATGGGGGTCTCCGGATGTATAGGGATCATGATCTTTACATTTTCTAGAATACCCCACTTTGAACGCATCCTGCCCAACTCAGCAGTGTGGATGAATGCATAATTGATTTTTTGTAGGGAGAGAAGATAGTTAACGCTGACCTTGTGAAAACAAGGCCCAACTTTTCCTTCTAGGCTCTCCGGCAGATCCGGATGCCTCAAGTACAACTTTTCCTTGCCCTTGTCCTTCTTGGAAACTATTTCTTTGCTAGTCTGACCGGAGGGCTCAGACTCAAACGGGGCCTCTTCAACAGAGTCCTCCATCACTTCCTCCATGATCGTTGAAGGGATTTCAGCAGCTGTAGTGGGGGGAGGGTTCAAACTTGATTCAGCCTTATCTCCGGACTGATGGGCCTCAGTACCCCTTTGATTTATGCTCTCCGGTAAAGTGTTTGGAGCAGAAGTTTCTGGTTGAAGGATTGGGTTGGAGCCCCCCAGTCCGTATAGCCTGTCCTTAGGAGCTCTAATTGGCACCTCTGATCTGGTGCTGCTATCCTTTGCCCCCGATTTTGAGGGACTGTTTTTAGTCCCCTGGCCTTTAACCAGCCGGCCAGTCCTCCTGACAATCAGCTTCTCAGGAGAGTGCTCTGTGTCCGATCCCATTGTAAGAAAGGGAGAAGGTTTTCTAAAACTAGTGGCTGTGACTCATGGGTCGACAGTAGGCACCGATTCCTGAACTGCGGAACTAGAGATTATGGGGGACAGAGTGGATTGAAATAGTTTTTTGGGCTTAGTACCTTTGGAAGAGGACGAGCCTCGATCTGACTCAGATGCGGAGGAGATAGGTCTGTCAACAGGCGAGGCAGGTAACCCTGCAGCAATCCGTCTTTCTCTTTCGACTTTTTGAGCCTTCTCTAACTCAGAAAGGTTGAGCCACCTGCCTTTGACAAGAGCGTTCCTCGTTGTAAACATAAACTATTGAACTAAGTTTTTTGCTTTAGAGAGAGAAAGCTTTGAGAGTTTTTTACAGAAGTAAGTTTGAAGGAGATGGTAAAACAGTAGAAATGAATTTGTATTTATAGTAAATCTGAAAAAACAGTTGATTCCTAGGAGAATTCGAAAAGTTTGGCAATGATTAAAAGACGGCGCTGATGTCACCACTTGTAATCAAAGAGGTTGCTTTTCGAAGAAGGTGGGTCCGAAATTCAAGGTGAAAAAACGGCTGGAGCAACCAATCAGAGAGTGACACGTGTCCCACGAACTCTGGCAAAAACCGTTTTGAATTCGTGAAGCTTTATCTGTCCGGGTAAACCCATAGACCTGTCCGGATTAAAAACTACTTCTGACGTCGGACTGTTTTTCAGGTCTTTGACAAGGATACTTGCACAAATACCTAAAAAAGGGGCTCCTGATGAGTCCGAATTCTGCACGCTCCCCGGACAAGGACATATCGGTCCAAGGCCTCCGAACCGGACAGATCATACGAACCGGACAGATCGTTTTGAACACTATGACCATAGGACTGTTCGAACTATGACAAAAGTACTAAAAAACCTAAACACTTCTTGACTAAGCTACTTGCTCTCCTACTTAGATTTCATGGGTCTTTAAACATGACCCGGGTCCATTAAACATGACCAGAAAGCCCATAAGGGCCCAAACATAAGGGTCTAAATACCCAACCACCTGCATTAACTATGGGTAATGAAAATTAACTGCTACTAAGCTGCTTAATTATCTCTCTACTCTCTACTCTAAACACTTAAACACCCACACACCACCATAAAACACCAACTGAAATTACCAGCCTACCCTCAGGAAATTATTATCCACACCAGCATGAGAGCTAACTCTCGATCGGTAACAATAACGTTCGAAAATGCACATACGCTATCCATCATCAAACCACGAAGAGTTTCCAAAGCCCATACATAGTTTCCAATCTTCTCTCCGCTCAAAAACACGTACGAAACGGTAAATGTAATGGAATTTGACGTTAAACCGACAATCTCTAATAAAGGCATCTTATACCTAGTCGTCTGGTACGTACAATCCATGAATAACACATTGGGGAATGTACGTAATAAGTCTATGCTAGTAGGATGTGCGAAAAAAAGTCAGTGATCACCTTTGAATCGTCTTTCAAACGTTCCCACGTGGAGTATCCATTCTTCTTCAACTTCGTCAACAAATATTGCATTTGCGTATGTTCCCCGTGCTCAACATCACGATGTTTTTTGCGGCAATTGTAGATTGCACGCATGTTCGAAATGTTCTCGGGATATTGGTACTTCAAACCACTATATATCACCCTAGGATGCGAACCGAGGTGAGACAAACTACGAACTAGTTCGTCTTCATCCCATTTTAGCCTACAAGCGCAGGAATGACCGTCTAGGCGAATGTAGGGTTCATGATTATGCGTACCGTTTATCACCTCCAAACACCATTTCATGGCTAGTACGTCGATTAGATGACCTTTTAGCGCAAACCGAAAATTACATTTCTTCGTTGATGTCTTCCACTTTCTTAAAGTTTATGGCTTCGCTTTTGATATGAATACACCGTACCGCTCGCAAATGTACTCTAACCTAGAAGTCCTTCCCCATTTCCCGCTATCGTAGAGCTTTGTAATTGTGACAAACTTAATCTTCTTTGATTCAATGTCCACAAAAGCATCGAATTCGTCTTTAGTAAATAACCTATCAGTTTTGAATATTCTATTGTAGTCCGCATCCATAAATGGAGGCTGGGCAGGTTCCTTCAACAAAATATATAATAGGAAACTATAAGTTTGTCTAACAGTTCAGTCGCACGAGACATGTCTCCATAGTCGTCGCATACGACGACTAATGCCATATGGTCGCACGAGACATGTCTCCATAGTCGTCGCATGCGACGACTAATTCTATATGGTCGCATGAGACATGTCTCCATAGTCGTCGCATGCGACGACTAATGCTATATGGTCGCATGAGACCAGTAAGGCAATAATATCGCACGTTCGTGCAACGAGGCCAAAATCAAAAACCGGGTTTTAGTTTCTTACCTCCATGCGGTAAGGTTCCTCCTCGTCTAATAAGTCGTCCAAAAAGACGTCCATTTCATCATTGTCCATGGATACTCCGATTTTAGGTTGTTTGTGGTGGATTTTATAGGATTAGGTAAAAAAAATGTAACTTTTGGGGTTTAATGTAATAAATATTGATAGAAATTGGTAGAAAACTTGTGGATTTAGGATAACACCACATAGATTTCAAAGTTTGGATTGATTTTGAAAGTAAATGATATTAATATCTAGATGGATAAATAATAATTTAGAAATTTCAATTTTGAGTTTGAAAAAAAGAAAGATCGATTGTCTTATTTCTAACCGTAATCTAAATTAAGTACCATCGGTTAGATATAATAGGGGTATCTAAACTAGACCTTAACATAAAAAATCAAGTAAAACACGCAAAGAACATGCTCTGAAAAAGAAACGGTTCATGTTTTGAGTAAAAGGTCTGGTCTTGTGTTCTTATCGAGGTGCTTTAACTCTTGCCCAATTACGACGCGAGTACCATCATCAACCTATTCTCGGTTGCGTGTATCTCGTTTTCTAACTTGGATCTTTTTACCACAGCCATTGATTTTATATACTAAATTAGTGTTCCTTAATTAATGTCTAGGAGTAGTAAATGTCTATGTCTTAAACTATTTCAAACTATTTTTTCCTTTTAAAGCCGAATAGACAAGATGATTTATTTGATTAAAAGAGAAATGTTTGTTCGAATTTATTAACTCCGACGGATTAGATTGTTTATTTGTCACATTGGCAGAGGATCTAACAACAACAGTTGATTAAGCTTTTATCTTCTACTTATATAAATTGTTTTCAACGTTTTAATGATATTAAAGATGAACATTTATTCTGATTTTTTAATTATTAAATTATTTTAGTGGTATTATTAGTTTTTAAATGCCATTTTATCTTAGCCACAAACTATATTTCAATTCAAATGTTCCAACTGTCCTATATTATGCATACCTTGAGCTTGGTCAAAGAAGTATTGAAATATTTAAATGAACTCTGTAGTGCCCCGGTGAGTATTGGCGGAGTATTCAGGTCATCCATCATACTTTTTTTTTTCTGGAAATCAACTGAGGGTTTTGTATGAACTCTTGGGCATCAGGGACTGTTGGAGCCTTGGATCCGTCCTTTGACGTGTTTTCTTTTGGCGGAGATAAAGCATCTTCAAGATCTTGCAAAGTCTAAAATCAAAGGCAGATATCATTAGAGGTGGTAGAGGTGTCAAACGGGTTGAACCAGCACCAACCCGCACCGTTTAAGTCTGAACCACGGGTTGCAGTCCTGCCGGATTGCGGTCTTGCCGGGTTGCGGTCCTGGCGGGTTGCGGTCCTGGCGGGTTGCGGTCCTGCCAGGTTGCGGTCTCGGCGGGTTGCTCTTATGCGGTCCTGACGGTCTGGCGGTCCTGCCAGGTTGCAGTCCTAATGGGCCAGTTTCACAGTTAAACCGTCAGTTCAAACCACCAGACGAACCATTTAAGAGCCGTTTACCAGTTCAAACCATCAGCCAAACCATTTAACCATTTAAGAACCGTTTATCAGAATATATTATAATGTTATTTAAAATTAATTTGTAAGTGTTAATTGAATCTAATTTCAAAAATTGAGTTAATTATTCTATTTCATGTATTTTAATTTAAATATGTTATCATTTTAATCGAAATTTTATAATCATCAATTACATCCTAAAAAAATAATTGTAATTTGATTTTGATACGTTTGAATAATATATTACTATTAAATAATATATACCTATTAGACATATAATTGTATTAAAATTTTAAATTATTAGGTGATTCTTTAGATTCTTTCAAGCTTGAAGTGTTTATGGTTAGATGAATTATATAGTTTATTGTATTTTCGAACTATTCAATATTAGAAGTTTATATGCATAAACATAAATTACTTGTAAGTTGTAAAGAACAAAATAATAATTGAAAGCTAGGTAAGTGATTTAAATAATATTTAATAAAAAATAGAAGCAAAACAAACAATTCATTAAAAATAAAAACCAAACAAGTAACATAGTTGTTCAATCAAATAAAAAAGATAAACATTACAACGATAATGAAAATCAATTGCGAAAAACTAAGGAGCTTCATCGTTGTTGTTGTTGTTATGTGGTTGACCTTGCAAATGCATGTTCTCCATCATCTGTCGCATATACTCCGACTGTTGGGCTTGAGAGTTTGCAAATCGCTCATTCCATTGATCTTGTCCATGATGCCACTGCTCGTATTGACCATGCCACTGCTCGTATTGACCATGCCACTGCTGGAGGTGACCAAGTTGATCATTCACCCCTACTTGCCACTGTTGTATCTGGCTAAGCTGGTCATTTACCCCCCCCCCCCCCCTGCCAATTTTGAAATTCACCTTGCCATTTTGTAAAATCATCATGCCATTCCTTTTGTTGAGTATGCGCAAATTGCATATGATTCATTTGTTGAGTATGCGCAAACTCAGCAAATTCGCGATCGGTTCGTCTTTGTTGTGGCGGTACTCGCGAAGAACCACTAGCATTTGGATCGAAAGACGCTTTAGCCGCAACTCGATACTGAGTAGGTGGATTTGGCGGTTTTGTAAGACCGTTCGCAATATATATCTCATTCAAGTATTCTCTATGGTGGTTCCATGCCTCCAATTTCGAAATCAACTCTCCATCCCAAGAGTATATTTCCTGCAAACGCAAAGAGTTTCTACCTATAGCACTAGTCGGCCTCACCTTCACCGGAGTGCACATACTCGCATTAGCTCCTTTTGAAACAAGCAATTTACTCAATATCATCCCATAAGGTAGTTTATCCGTACCACACCTCGTAGCCATATTTCGAATCATCAAGCTGGGTAAATTAATTATTCCCTGATTTCGAATCATAAAAGCAGTAACAAATGTTTGAATATATGAAAGCTGCGAATCATTGTTACTAGGGGGAAGAAATATACTATTTACCAATTTCAAAGCTAATTTCCCAATACCATCCAAATTACCCCGCATGGCTCGAAATTTACCGCTAATTTGCGGAGCTTCCGCACCAGGACAAGTAAGAATCTCTACTGCTTCTTCGTAAGACAAAGGCCAATCATCACTCCAGATCGTAGGGCGATAACTAATGGGAGGTAATTTATTACCGGTATAGATATCATGGGTTGGAACGGAAAAAAGATCTTCGAAATCAGTTTCAAAAAAACTAATGTCTTTACCATCAATCAAACAATTCATTCCTAAACCTCTTGGATCATTTTCGATTAATCTAGCCGTGGAATAAAACTTTCGCACTAGTTCTATATACCAATCACATTTGAATCTAGCTAGTATCATCCAACCTTGGCCATTAGTAGGTTCAATAAGTTTGAAATTTTTTTGCATACCCTCTATTTGGATCAGTTCCTCGTAGTTCAGAAACATACCGGACCAAATTTTTGTTACACCTCGACCTCCTTGCTGATTACTACGGATGCGAATCTCCCCCTCGGGGCGATGTTCGATAGTCTCGCTCTCCGTTACCTCCTGCTCCATGGATTGAAACAACGTATCTTCCACCTCTCTCAATTCGGAAGTGGTTGGTTCACTACGTCCACCTTTACGAGCATTCTTTTTTGTTTTCGAAGACATTTGCGAAACCTGAAATTTAAATAGAGTTTGAAAAATATAATTTTTTTTAGAGAAGTGTAGTAGAGAGAGGGGATAGATTTGTAGTGGAGAGGGAGAGATTTGTAGTGATATAGGAGGATGTAGGGTGTATTTATAGGGTAATTTTGTGTTTTTTTTTTAATTTCTACTAGCCGTTTGATGACGTCAGCATGACGTCATCAAGCGGACCATCCGGCCATGCGTGCGGATGGTCCGCTTTTGGCCATTGCCAACGGCTAGTTCGTTTGAACTAGCCGTTGGTTGAACCGGGGCATCCGGACGATCGTCCGGATGCCCCGGTTCCAATTCGGACCATCCGGATCGATATCCGGATGGTCCGAATTGTCTGTCCGGGCGTCCGGGCGAAACTGTCCGGATGCCCCGGATCATGTGTCCGGACCATCCGGACGCCCATCCGGATGGTCCGGGCGATTTTTTTTTTTTTTGTTTTTTCGGTTTTTTTTTTGGGTCTCCCCTATAAGTAGAGGAGACCCCAACACCAATACTCACACCTCTCAAACAACTCTCTACTTCTCTCTAAATCTATTTATTTGTTCGATAAGTTCTAGAAAACTACAATTAGTTATTTTACTTATTCTACTCCTACGTTCGAAATTGTTTGATTTTTGTTTTTCTGCAAATTGTTTCTTAGTTGTTATTAGTCTAAATTTAGTTGTTCTATCTTGTTATTAGTCTAAATTTAGTTGATCTATCTTGTTATTAGTCTAAATTGTGATTTTATTATTAGTATTTTATTGCATATTTGAAAAAAAAACTGTTATTAGTTTTAAAATGAATTCAAAACGTAGAAATACTAGGATAAACGCACCATCTAATGTGGATCTCAATACCATGGATGAAGTTTCTACAGAATTCCCTCACGTTGACACACTCTCCTCCCACGAAAGTGGTGGTGGAAGTACTAGTGGGGGGAGATCTCGTAAGAAAACATCTTGGATTTGGAAACACTATACTCTATCAGAAGATGGTTTGTATTGTATTTGTAAAGAGTGCAATAAATATTATCTTCACGTAAGTGGATCTAGAAATATGGGCACTAGCACTATGGTAAAACATTTATCGAAACATGAAATATATGATCCTACAAAACCTAACCCAACTAATGTTTGCACGAACCCTCAAACAGGTCTTCCTTTTGAGTTTAACCACGATACGTATAGGGAAGCAACAATGATTTATGCAGTCGGTAGTTTACAACCATTTAGTTTTGGGGATTCTTGGAGATACGAAAATTGGATGCAAGTTGGGGTAAACCCACAGGCAACACGCATTCCACGTACCTCTTTGCGATCGCTAGCCTTTAAATATTATTTACAAAGAAAAAAAGAGATTATTCAAACTATGCAGACTTTGCCATGGAATGTTTCGATTACTAGTGACATAGCTACTTTTACTGATTTAGATATGATATGTGTTACCCTCCATTGGATGGACGCCCAATGGGTCCTCCAAAGGAGAATTATATGGTTTGAATCAATTGGGAAGCATACCGCACAAATAATTAGGGAGAGTATGATTGAATGCATGAATGTTTATGGCATTAAAAACAAGATTATGTCTATTTCGTTGGATAATGCATCTTCTAATATTAGTGCTAAAACATTGCTTATACAAGATTGCAATCCCCCTTTTCCAAAATTGTTTCACACCAAATGTTTATGCCACGTACTTCAATTAATTGCGAAAGAAGGAATACGTAAGGTTCAGGGTGATTATATTACCCCTATAAAAAATGGGAGCCTATTTTGCTCGACATCCGCTGCTAAAAAAAGAGCTTTTAAAACACTTGTTCTTTCAAATGGGAAAAAATATAAGAAAATTTTATTAGATGTCGATACTAGATGGAATTCTACTTACACAATGCTTGCACGTGCGCATGTTTTTAAAGAAGAGATAACGACGCTTTATAATACATATCGTGAAACACCAATTGAACCAGGTCATTGGAAATTTTGTGCACACATGTTAAGATTTTTAAGACTTTTTAAAGAAAACACCCTAACCTTTTCTTCACAAAATCAACCTAATGCTCATTTGGCCCTTTTCACGATTGCTAATCTTGCCATGCATATGGATGAATTTAGATCACATTATGCATGCATAGACATGGTTCCTGGAATGGAATATAAGTTCACAAAGTATTTTCATCCAATCCCTGATAGTTATTCATTTGCTTGCCTTTTAGATCCTTTTTCACGAAAAGAAAAATTTGAATTGCTAGTTGATTGCTTTTATAAATCTGTACGGTTTCCTACAGATATACCACCGACCGAACCAATTGACCCTCAAGGGTATATTAACGATACATATGATAGTTTGTATAATATCTATGATAAGTATGCTGCAAGATATAGATCAAATACATCTACAAATGTAAGCAGTAGTAACAATAGGGGTAGAGGGAGAAATACTAACTATGTTCAATTGGCAATGTTACGAAACAATGTTACAGAAACCCCTCAATCTGATAATGAGTTGTATAGATATTGGACCACTAGGTTTGATTTTACGAATTATCAACACCAAGGTATTGAAGATATCATACGATGGTGGGGTACCAAAACTGAAGAGTTTCTTATTCTTTGCAGGATTGTTAAAGAGATTTATGCTATACCTATGTCTACAGTTGCAAGTGAGTGTGCTTTCAGCCAAGCGAGGTTGCAATACACGACTAAGAGAACAAGATTGACGGGCAAAGCACTTGGAGTGCTTGTGGCAGTTAAGGATTGAACAGCGGCGGATAAAAGGATGCAAGACATAGAGTTCAGAGACGAAGTGAACGTAGACGACATCTTCGAAGATTATCCGGATGATTACGAAGATATACTTGAACAAGAAATTGCGGAAGAAAACGAAGATGACGACGAAGATTTTACTTACGAAGAAGACGAAGCTGGAGATGAATGATGTTTGTAATAGTTTTTTGCTATTTTGTATTGTAATTTGAAAACATTTGTACAACTCCTGGCCCGCACGAGTATAAACTGTGAACGGCTAAATTATCCAAATATGACTTTACCTTTTATTATAATAACAACAACTGTATTATGAAATACTTATAACTTCATAAGATCTAATTTTGGTTTAAAAAATAATAACAAACACTTGTAAAATTTAAAACCAAATCACAATAGTAATCAAAATGTAATATTAAAATTATAACCATAGAATTTGTAATATTTTAACATGATAAGATATAGTTTTGGTTTGTATTAGATATAGAAACATAATAATAATATTCAAAATGTGATAATAACATAAGTAATATTTAAAATTTTGGACTATATAATAATTACAACACTTAAAATATTAATAACTAAAACAAATTAATATTAACAAAAATGTAATAATAATTCTATAATAATATTCAATCTCAATATTTTTTAAATATAACATTTTGGTTATAAAATAAATAAAATCAGCATAATATTTACCAATAAACCGCCGGTTTTTTACAAATAAACCGTGGTTTCTTACAAATAAACCGTGGTTTCGCAGTCCTGCCGGGTTGCGGTCCTGCCGGGTTGCGGTCCTGCCGGGTTGCGGTCCTGCCGGGTTGCGGTCCTGCCGGGTTGCGGTCCTGGCGGGTTGCTCCTTATGCGGTCCTGGCGGGTTGCGGTCCTGCCAGGTTGCAGTCCTAATGGGCCAGTTTCGCAGGTAGACCGCCAATTCTTAAGCGGGTTGTCAGCTTTGAACCGTGGTTCATGAACCATTAGACACCTCTAGAGGTGGGATTATTAATGGTTTTCGGGAACCGTATCCGTTTGGAAAACCAGACCGAAACTTACATGTTTGGTTGTGGTTTCTATTCTTATTATGACGAAGAATCGGATCGAAACTTAACTCTTTGTTTGGTCGGTGGTTTTATGTTTTAGGACAGAGAAGCGGACCAAATTTATTTATTTATTTATTTTATTTTTTTCGGAGGGAACCGGCAGCCGCTACTCAGAGTGCAATGAGTGCGGTAAACCCTCCGGCTGACGCGATAGTCTGCAAACTAACGCCAGAAGGTAAACCATACAAAGTGATAGGCTCAGCCGAGAAAGCGTATGTAAAAGGACTCGAACTCATGAATTTTTGGTTATAAGAATGACATACTCAACCAACTGGGCTCAAAATTTGATTGTTTGTTATCCGGTTCTATTTAAAAAATTGAAATCGAATAAAAACAAAAAATAAAATACCAGTATAATTGATTTAAAATCGAATCTATAAAATTAAATAAACAAACTAATAGACTTAGAGTGGAATATTTCATCAGAATTGATTGTTAATTATTTATTTTTTAGAAAATTATTAGATAAAAAAATCACACAGTAGATTTTACACTAATATATCAGTAACTAATTTACAATCAAATTATAACTTTTTTCTTTTATATCGACCAAAACCGACCAAAACGGAACATATCAAAAAATCGTACACAAATTTTTTAAAAATAAAATTCAACCGAGACCGGCTCAAAACATCGAGAGTGGTGATTTTTAATCTATAACAACAACCGGAGTATATGGATTAAGTTTTGCGTGGATCCAAGGGCCCAATTTTTTGTTTTTAAATATAAAACAAGCCCACATTGAACTCTCTTTCCAAATAGTTATGCCCTACGAATATTCTTTCCCGTTTCACTACATTTATGTTTTACTTTTTGATAAAATCTATCCACCATTTTTTTTATTAAAAAACCAAAATTTATCTTCAGTCCAAACTTATCAATTCAGAATTAAATTTAATATTTATTTATTTTTAAAAATTTAATTTGATACCAAATACAAAAAATTGGTGAAGAAAAAAGAGTAAATCAATTTCAGCAGGCACAAAGAAAAAAGGTTTTCTAAAAAAGGATCTCTCCTCTCTCTTGTGAAAATCTCAACGGTAATATTCAAAGCTCATTTTCCCTGGTCTTTTGGTACTCATATGGTCTGAGGACCAGAGATTTCTTTGCTTGATGGTACCTCCAATCTACGTCTCTCTGGTGATTGCTTGTGGGATAAGAAGATTCAGACTCCTCAAGCACTCTTTAGCTGATTTCAACCAGTCTCGATCATCAGTCTATTGGCTTAGTTATAAGCTTTCCACCTACTCTTTTCTCATTGAGTATTGTGTCTCTTTCTCCTGGTCAATCTCCAACATTGTATTAGAGCCTGATTGTTTGTGCATTGTTATCTTGCTGAACCACTCTAAGTACACAAATAGGACCTACATAGACTGCGTGAGCAGCTCGAGTTATGACATCTTCAAAATCCCATACTGCTCTTGTATAACCCTTCCATCATTCTCTGCTATAAACGATACACCCACACATCCCAGCTCCCATTCTAGCTTAGAAATCATCTATTTCACTAAAAACCAGCCACAACAAGTAATGCTTAAGACTTAATCCTTCGGTTTCACAACACCTTCACATAAAGTGTTTCCCAAGTCTGATGACAGCATCATCATCTCCTACACCAAATTCATGATCTTTACCAGTTATCCCCCCTTTACTCTTTCTAACTTCTCCCCAACCTTCTTGAAATCTGCTGTTTTTCAAAAGTTAAATCTTTACCTAGTCTACTGAAGTAAAAGAGAAAATTACTGCATAACTATTTTTTTTTCTGGTTAAAGAACTCAATCCAGTTAGGTCCCCTAATCCCATTCGCAACGGTCATATCCTGGTATCAAGACAACTTTCTAGTCAGAACCCTTAAAAGTCCAACCCTAACACTAGTAGCATTCACTCTCTCCTCCTTTGGGTAACAAGCAGTCCACCTTTCCCATATCCTCTGTTCTTTCTTAATCCATCCACCCCTTTCAAGCTCAACTTCCTGCTTCCTGTCCCAAGTCAACCCCAACTCAGCCGACCACCTCAAAATCCCAATCCAACCTCCAACCCTCTCTCTCTTCTATTCTGGGTGAACATCAAACACCATTTCCCCCCAAGCTGTACTTTTTCAAATCTTATCCTGAAACCTACCCCTTTCCTTAGACCTAATCTGGCTTCTACCTCAAACCCTAAACCCTGGAGTTGTCTCACTTCCTTCCTATTTCCTATGTCTAACCCTAGACCACCTCAAGCGAATCCTTTACAGTCTACTCTCTACAGTCTATGCTACTTCCCTATAACCTTAGCAAATCATAACCTCATTCAGTATTTAACCAATTCACACTTTGCAAATCAAGACTTCTATCACCATTTCATCAACAACAAACAGAATTCTACCAAAAACTTAAAAAGTTACCTTATCTGGTCTCTCATGGATCCTTCCAACTCTCTACGACCGACCAAGCCTTCAGGGGTCTTGGGCTCCTTCTCCTCTTTAAGAACTCAAGACTTCTCCTTATCTCTAGCCTCATTCCCATCTTCATCCCTCCTCCTCTCCCTATCGATGCAAGATTATCATTCTTTCATGTTTTCAGCATAGCCTCAAATGTCCCTACCCTCTCCCTGGACTCGAATGCTCATCATCAAATCCCTGCCCACCACAAAGTGTATGTTAAAGTGTCCTAACGCTGGCCAGAAACCATATAGAGTCTGACCATGGCCCCATTATATTCCAAAACTCCTCCTCGTCGGACCTGAAGGGTTATCTTCCAGCTCTAAAGTCCAAAGTTTCTAGTCTACCTCGAGTGGATTTCTCTTCAGCCCCTAGACTCAGCTTTCCTCCTATGTCCCACCACCTGCTGGATTCTGAATTGGGAGAGGTCTCCTCTGCAAATCGATGTTTCTATAAAAAAAAACTGGTAGCTTCAATCGATGAAATCCAGCCTAAGCCCCTTGCCTTGAGTGGTGATTCATCCCTGAATTTGAGAAAACATGATTCACGATTTGAGAATCCTCTCTGTCCTCTATTTGCTAGTCGAGTTCCCCCTATTACTCAATCAATTAGAGTGATCCCCTCTGAGTCGATTGCTTCATCTAAAATGGGAGGAATCAGACCTTGATTTTCCCATGCGTCTCCTTCATATGAGAAACTCAATCTCAATTCGGAGAATCTCGCCGTCAATCTCTTCCAGGGGATGAATTCATGGAAAGAACCCTCGATACCCTCTTTATTGGGGATTAAGTCTCAAAAGGATTTATCATTACCGTCTATGGAAAATGATTCTGTAATGGCTTCAGATAGAAAAGGTAGAAGTGAGGAAGAAGTCCAAGACTACACTGATTCTTCTCTGAGTTTCAAGGTTTTGGGTAATGTCGTAATGGTGTCTGGAAGTGTGTCAGGAAAAGAGAAAAGAAATAGCTTAGAATAGGAGTTGGGTCCTATCAAACCGGACAGGATATCGAAATTCATTAGGCCCACTCATGTTTGGGAAAAGACTTACTCGGTGGGGGTTCAACATTCAACGCCAAAACTAATTTAAAGAACTCAAATGCTGGAAAAGCCCATAAAGCAAGGAAATTTTAAAATAAATTGGCTCAAATTCCTTCAAAGTTTTCAGCATCTTCTTCCTTTAAGGCTAATCCTATTGGTCACTCTTTTTCGAGCTCGCGGCCTAATACTCGCACCTCTTCGTCTTATGCGAGTATTGTTGCGGGTCATATCGATAAATGTTCCACATTGGTGATTGGTATAAATCATATGGATTTAATTGGGAATGATTACATTATGAACGATTCGGATTTGGGCCCTCCGGATTCTTGGAAGGTGTGCCTTTCTGGGTACTTTCTCTCTCACTCTAACAATATTACTTTACTCAAGGCCAATGTTGAATATTTATTGAGTAAGTTTGGACTTTTGGAATTTAAGCCTCTTCCGGAAGGTACTATCTCTTCAAATTTGGTTCGGAAATTATGACAAAAAAGGTTTTAGAGGAAGCCCCTTGGCACTTTGGTGGAAACTTAATGATTCTGAAAAACTGGGAATCTCTTTCCTCTCTTATCAAAGATCCCCATACGGAAATTCCTATTTGGGTCAAATTTTTTAATTTTCTTGTGAAACTTTAGATGACGGAGGGTTTTAGCCAAATTGGTTTGATCATTGGGACCTCCTTATATGTGGACCATCAAACGAAGATGAAGGATAAACTTTGGTTTTCTCATATTTGTATTATGATTGCTGCGAGATCTTCCATCCATTGTGAGCTCACTTTTAAGATCAAGGGAAAATTCATCACAGTATCTTTTGAGTATTAGGGGCTCCATTTTCAGTGCTAACTGTATCGTTTTTGGTCACCATACTCGCCTTTGCAAAAAAGGTCCCATCAAGACTCCTCACATGCATATCCCGACCTCGTCTCTGAGGAAGATCCTTCTGAGATTTATCTAAAGTTGGACAATGGTCATCGCCTCCATTCCATTAATGAGGCCATTGAGGTGGAGAGTGGAGAAGAGGTGGACTCGCCTCCTAAAAGGCTCCACATGGCTGAAGCCAATGATAACGGTAAAAAGGTTATGTCCTCCTACAAGACCATCATCTGATACACTTTAAGTCTCTCTCTTTATGAATATTATATCTTGGAATGTTCAGGGTCTTAATGATCCTGTTAGGCAAAATGATGTTACTGATTTCATTATTAGTAATAATATCTCTTTGATAATTCCAGTGGAAACTAAAGTCCAACTAACTCTAGTGTTATTACCATTACTAAGATATTCTAATCCCCTCAATACATTCATTTCTTGACCAAATGTCACAATTATAATGCTTCTTTCAGGCTCACTGCCATTTATGCTTTTAATGAAGCTAATGATCGTACCCATCTTTGGAATAAATTAATTTATATCTATAAACTCGATAATCACATTCCTTGGGTTTCTCTTGGGGACTTTAACGTTATCCTTCATCCGAATGGGTGTCATGGTTCTTCTGACAACTGACCTTCAGCAATTGATGAGTTTAATAATTGATGCTTCCAAAGTGAACTAAGCGATCTCCGATCTACCGGATTTCCCTTCACTTGGATTAATAAACAACTTTCTCATCCTATTCTTTCTAGAATTGACAGAGTCCTTGTCAACCTTGATTGGGATATCCTTTTTCCCATGTCTTATGCTCATTTTGGGTTTCTTCGTTCTTCTGACCATACCACGGTTACTCTTAATCTTGGGTTACCTCGTCAAAAACGAAAGAAACCCTTCAAATTCTTCAACATTTGACAATCCCACCTGTTTTTAAGGACATTGTTTCCAATAGTTGGAACTCATCCATCTCTTCCTCCATAATGAAGTTGGTCACTGACAAACTCATTCGTCTGTAGTCTGAACATACTAAGCTCAACCGCAATAAGTATAGTGACATCGGTTCTAGAGTCTCTTGTGCCCATAAAATATTATTTCAGGCACAATATAATCTTGCTTTTGACCCTCTCAATCCTCTTGTAGTCGCTGAAGAAATCAAAGCTTCCTCGTCTTTTATCTTTCTAAGTCAAGCTGAAGAATCATTTCTGGAGAGAAAATTCATAGAGAATTGGATCAAGCTTTGGGATAATAATACTAAATTATTTCATAAAAGTATTAAATCCCGACTTTTTCGAAATAAAATTATCTCCATTAATAATGAATCTGGAACCATTATGTCTACCTCTGCTAGTGTATCAAAGATCATTGTGAGTTATTTTGAAAACTTCATGGGTACTCAACATCCTACTAACTACCCTGGTCTGGAGATAGTCTCCTCTCTTCTCTCTATACTAATACTGACATGGACTTAATGATTCACGATATCTCTTATGATGAGATTAAGTCTGCTCTACCAGTATCGATAGTAATAATTCTTCGGGTTTTGATGAATTTAAATATAGTTTCTTTAAGTCCTCTTGGAACATTGTTGGTACTGATATCTGAAATGGAGTCCTCGAGTTGTTTCATGAGAGATCTTTGGACATGTCTTGTAATTCAACCACTATTTCCCTCATTCCCAAAAAAGACTCTCCTTTTGTGCTTGCTGATTTTAGACCAATTGCCCTTTGTAATGTGGTCTACAAAATCATCTCTAAGATCTTAGCAAATAGAATTAAGGACTCGTTTCCTTACCTTATAGATTCCTCCAAATCGACATTTGTCGCGAGAAGGAATATTTTTGATAACATCTTGCTGGCTCAGGAAGTTTTAAAGAGTTACCATAAAACTGTAGAGGCAAACGGGTTGCTCTTAAAATTGATATCATGAAAGCTTTTGATAATGTCCGTTGGCATCTCATCTTTGACATTCGTGTCGCGATGTATTTTCCTGATAAAATGATTACTTGGATCATCAACTGCATTTCTACTCCCTCTTATTCCATTTATATTAATGGTGACCCTTATGGTAATGTTAAGGGAAAAAAGGTCTTAGACAAGGAGACTCTCTCTTCCCCTTTCTTTTTGTCCTTGCCATGCAAGTTTTTTCAAGCATCCTTAAGGAAAAAAATCAAGGTAGGAACTTATGCTTTCATTGGAAGTGTCACAATCTAAAGATCATCAACCTCTGCTTTGCAGATGAACTGATGATTTTCTGCCATGGTGACTCTAATTTCCTTCTTCTCATCAAAGAATCTCTTGACGATTTCTCTCTCTCTATCAGGCCTCAAATTCAACCCATCCAAAAGTCAATTTTTTTATCTGGTATAGATAACTCTCTTCGTTCGGACCTTTTACCCATTTTGCGTTTCCTGGAAGGATCTCTCCTAGTCAAATACTTAGGAGTTCCCCTTCTTACTAGTCGGCTTACTCATACCGACTGTCGCCCTCTTCTCCATAAGATTACCTCCCGAATTGATTCGTGGACCTCAAAGCATTTATCCTATGCTGGTAGGCTCCAACTTATCAAGTCAGTCTTATTTGTTGGTCATGGTCTTCTATCTTTATTCTCCTTTCTAGGATCATTAAAAAATTAACCCAATATCTTCGTCGTTTACTCTGGTCTGGAACTGCCATGAAAATTCACGGGGCTAAAGTGACTTGGACTTCGGTCACTTATCCTTATAAAGAGGGCAGCCTTGGGATTGTAGAATTAAAAATCTGGAATCATACGACTGTCCTCAAGCATCTTTGGTCAATTGTCAGTAATAAAAACCTTTCCATATGGTGTGATTGGATTAAATCTGACAAAATCAAAAATAAAGTTTTTTGGGCCATCTCTATTGGCTCCCCTCCCTCTTGGATTTTGAGAAAAATTCTTCGTCTTCGCCCTTTGACTTGTAATTTGTACAGGGTGGCAATTGGAAATAGTCAGAGTACTTCTTTTTGGCATGACTCTTGGCTCATTCCTACCTCTCTTGCAATGTATTATGGCTCCTATACCACCATTGATTCCCGTATTGGACAAAACCTCAAGGTTTCGGATATCATCCTGGATGGTGAATGGAATTGGCTTGCTAACATCTGATCAGCAAGAGCTCGAAGTCGAGCTAATCTCACGGAGATCCACAACCTTATCCTCACTCTTCGTCCGCCCAACGTCTACTCAAATGATGTTTCTTTCTGGAAAGCGAAACCTGGATGCGCCATATCCACAATTAAAGACACGTATAACGCCATTCGTACGCCTTCCCCAGACACGTATAACACCCACCTGATTGTGCCTTATCTAACTCTGACTCTGAATCTATCTCCCATCTTCTCTATGATTGCAGCTTCACTCAGAGTATTTGGACCCATGTTAGTGTTAAACTAGGATTTCCTTTTAATGCCTCGTGCTGACAATCTTGGATATTTGAAGCATCAAATTGGTCTAACTCTTAAGACCACCATATTTGGCGAACTTTCTTTGGCGCGGTAATTTATCATGTCTGGAATAAGCGGAATTCAAGAATATTTGGTTCCGCCCCGGCCAATTCCTCCATGGTATCTCACGACTTGTATCAGATCTTCGGTATGATTTCCATAGCACTAAGATTTGCTGACCTATGCAATAATTTAAATAAATTTTCATACTCTATCTTATTTTCTGCAGGTTTCAAATTTTGATGGTTAGGAACGTGGATTTCCCTACCCCGTTTCCATGGAGTCTCCAGTCAGATTATCGCATAGCCCCTCTCGATGACATTTTAGTACCTTGTACTTTGTCTATTTGCTCTTTAGCACTTTTTACGACTTTTCTGTTTGCACTTTAGTACCTTTTCCGACTTTTCAAGTCGTATTTATCTCCTCAGGGTATTCTCCAGGTATATTGTATGAACAATTTTATTCAATTTAAAGTTTTTTACACCAAAATAAAAATAAAAATTCAGTAGTTTTATTTTTTTTATTTATATAAAAAATTAAATTTTCATATTCTTATGGACTTATAAAAATATCTTACAACTCACCACAAGAATGGTTCTTTTTATATTTTTTAAGAATACATACGTATTGAGTCAGATTTTTAGAACGATATTGTATAACATATTTTTTTTTTTTATCTTTTTAAGGCTTAAATAGATAAAAGCATCTCACTAGATAATGTATAATCTATATAAATATGGATTGAATTATAACACTTTATAATATTAGACTACTAAATAGTACAACAAAGTAATGATAATTAAGTTAGTTTTTATTTTTGTAAATGGTGAGAAAAATAAAAATAATTTTTAAATTATCTTTTACGTTAACTATTGCAAACCTTTTTTTGAAATAATAGACATTTCTGCTATCTAAGTAAAATAGCGTATAAGAGCATCATGCAGTAGGTATATGAGACTTGATAGCAGATTTAAAGATTATTCGTCATTTTTTTTATTTTCATCAGATAATGGTTAGTTAGAGCATGTACAACGTTGATGTTAAATTACGTGTTAAATATATTGTTTGTTAGCACATTCCTAAAATCACTCAAATTAATACTAAATTATACGTTAACTAAAAAAAGCTTAAAAATAGTCGGTGGTCTTGTTAAATATCGAGAGTGACTTAACAAAGCCACGTAAATCAAGTTGTTGGTTTTTTTTATTTTTTTTTAAATTTTAAATTTTATTTTATTTTGATTTTTAGTGTTTGTCAATAAATGTGAAAATAAAATATATTTATTATAAAAATAATAATAAATTTTAATATATTCTTTTTATAGATATTTTGAAAATAGTATATAACCAAATCAAATTTAATATTTCAAAGATATTTTTAAATAAAATTAAATTTGTTATATATAAGATATTATTGTAAAATAAATGGAAATAAATCAATTTTTCTTATGAATACAAATCATAACATATTAATAATTAAAATATGAAACTAATAAACTAAATAAAATAAAAGTAATTATTAAAAAATATATTAAAAATATTTTAGAAGATATGATCAAACTAAAGAATATTTTTTATTGCATTTCCTTATTTTTCTCAGTTTAATTAGTCTAATATATTTTAAAAAATTACATGTTTACCAAATCCTCATATATTTTGAAATCATATCTTTAACAAATCTTCATATTTTATTTTTTATTTTTTTTACTTCTCTTTTTGGATTTCTAAAAAAATGCTTTTGATCTTCTTTATCAACACAAAAATAATGAAGCAAAATATTTAAAATCTTATACGATATAAAATTAAATAACACTCTAATAGATATGGTAAAATAAAATCAAAGATATTAACAAAATAAATATTATTTTTCTCACATACAACGTAAGGTATTTTTAAGAAGAGATTATATTAATAATAAAATAATATGGCAGAAGCTAAATAGATTAAATTTTAGCCCTAAAAATTAGGCGCCAAAATTTGAACTAAATTTAGAAAATGAAAAGGTGCCATATTCCACTACAAGAATTTTTGTTATATGCAACGATATTGTTTGCAACCAAAAATAATTATTGCAAAAAATGACAATTTAGAATGAAAAAAATATTCGTTGCAGAATATTAAAAAAATTATTGGCAACAAAAAAATTATTGCTAAAGAGCTAATTTCTTACAACGACTCTAATTATTTGTTGTAAAATAAATATGCAACTTTTGTAAAATGATTTGGTAACACAAACATAGTTGCCAAAACACTTATAGAATTAGCAACTAAAATTATTATTCGATCTCTTTTAACCCTTTCTCTCTCGTTGGATCTCAACCCATTAATTCTAAAATTATTTATTTTAAATTTTATTTAAAATAAATATTTTTATTTTGAAACATTAAATTCAATATTAAATTCTGTTAAATTTAATAGGATAAAATATTATTTATTTTAATATTTTATTTACAGGGAGTTCTTTTATTTTAAAGTCTAAGTATCAGTAGTTTTGGTTGTTTCAATATATATATATATATATATATATAAATTGAGTCAAAATATGCGTAAGCATATATATTTATAATATTTTGTCTTTTATTATTAGTATTTAAATATTTTTATGGTAACATTTTGAATTAAAATAATATTATTCACCTATTTAAAACTAATTTTATGCTTTAATTTGTTTGAATTTGTATCTTGTTTTTTTAGAAAATTTATAAATTAAATAAATAAATCCAAACCAGAGATATGAACACAAGAACTAAGAAAAGTATCTGGTGACCCTTTTTCATGTTTTTTTACATTTGTTAAAAGACACTTAGATGTCCCACCATAAATATTTAAAAATATATAATTCCCAGACATATATATTCCATTTTGGTCCTATAGTTTTTGCTACCTTAATATTAAAAATTAATTTTCCGAGACATCATAAAGTATAAAAACATATTTAGCTAGACCAACATCTTCGATTTTTGTCTAACAAAATATAATCGGACTTCATATAGATCTTGGTGTATGATAGGCTCTTGTTTTGAGTTGCGTAAGAACACAATCCCACAAGCAACTTCAAAGATTATCCGTGGGAGACATGGTTTCCTTTCTTGGTGGAGAATAGTCTTTTAGGCTTCCATTTTCTATGTATTCAGATAGACAGCCGTTCTCAGGGCATGCTCCAAGTAGCAAAACTACATGGGATGGCGACTAGCTTAAAACTTCAACCTGTTACGGAAATATCACGAGTATGAATGTAAGTAAGGTTGATGAAATACTTGTGAGTCATATCGAAATGTTGGATCCAAAAAAATAATTATTTCAAGTCTATGTTCAAGTTTGAGCTTAAGCTAAAAAATCATTAAATTGAGCCTAACTCTCTTCTGGTTGAGCCATAACCAAACTATAACTATATGTTTGTTAGCCATCACTAAATATAAACAAATTACCTCTTTAAAAACTCCTCTACATTTATAGATTTTTCCAAACTCTCCTTCACCAATTAGATTACTTTGAGAGAAAGAACCAGTAGCTCATCCCCAAGGGCAATAAGTTCAGCTATCCATCACAAAATTGTGCAGCTCGCAGAGCTTTCGCCTCTTGAACTTTTTTCATGACAATCACACGCCTTACTCTCTATTCGGTATAATTTTCTCAGCAACTTCACTCTTTCAAGGGCAGCAACCACGCTAACTTATTCTTATTGGAATTGAGAAGAAAAGGGTAATTGCACCTGTAACCAAGACACCAAACACAATACAAAATTGGCCAAAAGAGAATGAAACTGCATGTCAAATTTCATTTAATTTGCTTCTGACCTGGTTTAATAAAAGATAATTGGAAAAACTAGTGATTCAACCAAGATTTTGCAGTAAGAAAGACTTGAACTATTCCTTTTTTATATAAATATAAGATTTAGATCTTCAGGATTGTCCTAGCTGGACCTAGTATGGAAGATGCATAAACTATTTCTGGGTTTGCATGCTGACAAGCTCTTTACAATAATTTCCATACACGAGAATTATGTTTTAAAACTAGATCCTTAACGTACTATTGCAGCCTGCACATCTAACTGAAAAGAGACAGTCAAGATTATAACTCAACCTTCATTTCGAGACTAACGAGAAGTCACAATTAAACAGTAAAGAGGAATTGACCTAATGGACAACTGTTGGATATATTGACTTGAACTGCTGGAAGGTAGTGCTCTTAATGTTGTTATCATAGCTTGTTGGGTTCCTTTTTACGTGAACAATAGTCTCTATTGATAAAGAGTCAGTTGCCTAAGTATGAAAAACTGAAAAGGTATATTGTGAGAGTAAAGTAACTCCCAAATGCTTGCTTTTTGTGAATTTCTCAAATGCATTAGCTGATTCAGACACTGATCCTTAAGAACTTGTGTACATCCTTCTATGAAAAAATCTGAAAATCTAGCGTTGTTTTTTGCAATAAAGAAGGATCGAATGACTCTTTATTAGATATGTGCATGATTATGTTATCTTATGGAATTCCAAATGCCCAACCTACCACCAAGATAAGAACTATCAAGTCAACGAGGTACAGATTTTGTTCCTTACATACTACATAGACGTCACATGTCTCAACACAGCATTTCTTAAAAACAGTTGCTAGTAATTCTGAACCCTTTGGCTTCCTAACAAAACCATATTTGAATTTAGGTTTATCATACAAAATCAAATTTTGAAATATCTAGCAATAGGTTTACTTTAAATCATTGTTGGGGAGCAATGATAAAAATTAAAATCCCTATATTTTAAGAGATTTGTGTTTGTCTTTCCTAATTTATTTCACATGCAGGTTGCTGCTAAGCAAAGACTGATAATAGAACTCTAACTTTCATAGTTCACTAGAAAAGCTAACTCCATCACAAAGGAGTTTATATGATTCTCCTAATAACCTCAAAGAGGAATTAACGATACCACATTATCTTTCTGTACACAATCACAGCTGAAACAAACTTAGATGACAAATCCATCAAAACTTAGGCTAAAAACCCTCTCAAGTCACTGGACTATGATACCTGTTGCATTCGTGCCACTACCTTTCAAGTGTCCCCAAAACGAGTCATATGTGTGTCAGATAGTTGCATTCTTGCCACTGACGCGTGCAAAAGCATAGCATGCTGACACGTGGCACCCCTAAAGTACACAACTCTGTTGCATATACGGTCACTGGTATTTCTCTTCCAGAAATACCCCCATTCAGTTTCACCCCTTCCATTTAACTTTTTTACTTTTTTACTCCAACGATTTACTGTCCCTTTTAATTTTTTACTGCCTCCCAAACTAATATATTAACCCACTGTGAAACTCATTTGCCCACTGTTAAACCCATTTACCTATCATTTACCCAATATATCTTCTTCACTTGCTTTGAAACCCTAAGACCCAGCCTCCTTCAACAATATATCGAAGCTCCACCATAGCCTCTTTCAACAATTACTCATTTCGTCCAATATCATGTTTGGACATATTATATTTTTAGTGCTATTTTTCTGGATTGTTCCGGATGAAGAAACCGGGCTACCCCCGAATCGATCAGCGACACAATTAATAGCATATTGAAAACTAAAGAAATTTCAACCGAGTCGAATTGAAGCATAAGTGGAAAGAGAGTAAATTTGTAGTAATACAATAAAATCTAATTTATATCAAAGTCGGTAATCGATACATAATACTGACCAGTAATAAAAAGTAAGGTCAAGATGTATTACAACAATATGCATCGAATTATTTAATTAAAGTATTAGTAATTTACTAGTACAAATTAAAATTAGCATACAGTAGTAGTAATTACTTAAGCCAATAGCCATAAATTATTTTGCCATCAGGTGCTAATCAAGTACCCACTCACTCCTTTGTTGAGGTGCTAATCAAGTTCCATTCTCCTTTGCTTTGTTTTCTCACTCCTATGGTCAAGCAATCAGCACCGCTGATACAATCCTCCATAAACTAACTCTATCTACTTCCCCCACACAAGCTGCGCAATAAAAATCAACATTATTCGATAGATAAGGTGTACTACGATCCAACGGCTGAGAAGAGATGCAAGATTATCACTTACCAGTTGATGAAGGGATGAGATTTAGCCTGACCAAGAACAAGAACAGACACTTCTAGCTTTTTCGCAAAACAGGAGGAGGACGACATTGTTACGGGTTTGTAGAAGATGGCTGGGTGAAGAAGGAAATTAGGTTATTACATAATTGTTGAAGAAAAGAAGCTATGTCGAAGCTTCGATATATTGTTGAAGGAGGCTGGGTCGAAATTAGGGTTTCAAAGCAAGTGAAGAAGATATATTGGGTAAATGATGGGCAAATAGGTTTAACAGTGGGCAAATGGGTTTCATAGTGGGTTAATATATTAGTTTGGGTAAAACATTAAAGAGGCAGTAAAAAAGTAAATCATTAGAGTAAAAAAGTAAAAAAGTAAAAAAGTTAAATGGAAGGGGTGAAACTAAATGGGGGTATTTCTGGAAGAGAAATACCAGTGACCGTATATGCAACAGAGTTGTGTACTTTGGGGGTGCCACGTGTCAGCATTCTATGCTTTTGCACGCGCCAGTGGCAAGAATGCAACTATCTGACACACAGATGACTCGTTTTGAGGACACTTGAAAGGTAGTGGCACGAATGCAACAGGTGTCATAGTCCAGTGACTTGACCGGGTTTTTAGCCTCAAAACTTAATAGTTTATCTCCAAAAGCTACTGGAATTAAAAACACTCCAAACTCGATATCTAGCTAATAGGTACCGAAGATGAACAAATCTAAAAGATTGAAAGGAATCAATTATTACAATGAACTTCTTAATCAATTGATCTAACAAAGCAGAGCTATTAATCAAATATAAGAGAAACTAGGAGAATCAAGAGACAAAGTTCCCAACTTCCAAAAAAAACAAGCAAATCCACGCTAAAATCCATGATTACTTGCATTCACACAGATTTTATAGCTATTCAAAATAGACCATTAAAAATTTAACATAGATTAGACTTTACACTTTTTGATTTGTAAAAAGTGAAACATAACCAAAAAAATTCCCAAAAATACTTACGATTCTGAGCCGCTGTCAGAAAGATTAGAGTAGAAGTATAACAAAATCCTCCAATTGTGAATTTTAATTATGGAGGAAGAATTGAGATTGTGAATTTTAATTGATGGAGTTAGAACTAAAGCTTAAATATATTATCAGTTTTAGTCTTTATTTTAGGCTCGTTCGTTTCTATACTTTTTGGGAGAAAAATGAGCATTATCTTGGGGTCTAAAAACATGTATATTGTTAAAATAGTGTGTTAGTAGGTACCAACTAGGAGTGAGAAACATCATTTAGCATTGTTTTAGCTAACAATCTTAATTTCACTCCACTCGTTTTTTTTACTTTATTTTTTAAAACGCTTTTTAATTAACGATTTTAATTCGTTCTTATCCATATATATCAAAGATATTTTAAATATGTTTGTTCTTATCCATATATATTAAAGATATTTTTTCAAATGTATTTTAAGTAAAAACTTTACTTCGGTAATCGTTAATCAATATATATAAAAAATATTTATGTTTCTGAATCTATCATCAGAAATTGATATGTCAAATTCTAAATCTTCAAGTTTCTTACGGAAAAAAAGTTCAACGGATACAATTTTTGTTCGTTGTATTGAAAAGAAAAAGAAAAAATAATCGAAAAGATGAATGAAAACGAAGAAAATGGTGAATAACTATAATGAAAAACATTGAAAATAAAAAAGATATTAAAAAAAAGCGGGAGAAATAAAAATTCCACCAAATGTTAACAAAGCTGAGAGCATGTACAGCGTACATGTTAAAGTATATGTTAAAGAGTGTGTTAAACTTTTTTTAATTAAAAATATCTTCACTCAACGTGTTAGTGGTGAAGTTAACTAACACTAACACAAAAAAAGCTAGTGTGTTTGCTAAATTTCTAGAGTCACTTAACAAAGCCACGTTAGCTCTGATAACAATTTGGTGGAATTTTTATTTCTCTCCCGCTTTTTTTTAACATCTTTTTCATTTTCAGTATTTTTTTTCATGTATTCATTCATCTTCTTCCTATTGTAGTTTTTTTGTCAGAGTTTATTCATCATCTTCTTCGCTTTATTTGGGTTTTTCAATATAACGAACAAAAATGGATTTTCGTCCCCCATTTCAAAACCCTTTATTCAATCAGTATATGATGTTTCAGATTTCTCAATGACAATTTGAAGGTCAATCTGAATTTCAAAACAGCAATCTACAATTTCTTTTTAATTCATTGTATGGAGATTTAGAATATGAATCAGACATATCAATTTCCGATGATAGATTCACAAAACATAAATATTACAACCAAATTAAAGTTTTAATTAGAATACTTTTGAAAACATATCTTTGATATATATATATATATATAATATATGGATAAGAACAATATATATGGATAAGAACAAGTTGAATTAAAATAGTTAATTAAAAAGATCAGTTAATTAAAATCGTTAATTAAAAAGCGTTTTAAAAGATAAGTTAGAAAAACGAGTGGATTAAAATTAGGAGTGTTAGCTAAAACAAGGCTAACTAGTGTTTCTCTCTCCTAGTTGACACACACTAACACACAACTTTAACAATAACGAGTGTACATGCTCTGACGCGGTTTTGTTAAGTGACTCTGGGAAATTAGTAAACCCACTAGCTTTTTTTGGGTTCCTGCTAGTTAACTTCTCCACTAACACATTCTCTGGAGATACTTTTTATTAAAAAAAAATTAACACACTCTTTAACTTTTTTACTCCTTATCTTTCTAACCATTTAACTCTATTTTTTATTTTTATTTTTATTTTTATTTTTATTCAATATTCTAACAAATTCTATCTTTTATTTTCAATTCCTATTTTTCTAACCAACTAGCTATTTTTTTTTCTTTCTAATTATTTAACTCTATCTTTTATTAATCCCTTGCCAAATTAGATCTATCTTCTATTTTGGCTCCTTATTTTCCTAACCAAGTAGATCTACCAACCATTATAAATTAAATGGTTAAAATTAAATGAAACACAATTTTACTTCTCTCATATTCTATGATTTAGCTCTAAACAAAACTAAATATTATAATTTAAAAAAAAACTAAATATTATATTTCATTATTTTATCACTCCTTATAACAAAGTGTTCAGATTTGATTTAAAGGGGAAAAAGTACGTATGTTTATATCAATGTTGGTAAAAACTTATGTTTAACATAAATAACTTCGTTATTGGTATACGTTTTAGTAGGATTTATTTTGGTTGTGTGTGTTTAGATCTTATTTGGACTTCGAATTGATATCTAACTTTACCGTTTTAGCACAAATAAAGTTAATTACCAATTGAGATAATATATTTTATTTTAAATTTAATTATTTTTAATTATGTTTTGTTTACAAATTTGAAAAATATTAGTTATAAAATTTGGTACGTATAAAATATGAAAAAAACGATCATTTATTAAAATTGGATATTAAATTTTGAGACTTATTAAATAATTGATATTTCTTAAATTAGATATTATTAAACATATTAATAAATAAGTTCTCTCCTTGCAGATCACTTTGACATCACCCATCACGAAATCCACAATTCCACGTTCCAAAGAAAGCATATTGATAGCATATTCTCGTAATCTTTTTCAACTAAATTAGTTTGGGTTAGTGTTGAAATTATACTACCAACAAGTTGAGGTTAGTATTCTTCTCTTATTTTGAAAATATTAAAGCTGCTGATAATAAATATGCGGGTGCTATATATATATATACTAAAATATATGGTAAAGAAATTAAAATTGTTTAAAAAATTTCATTCAACGTATCTTTTTTGAAAAGCTCTTATTTATGTTTATTAAATATACATATATATTTAACCGCAACATTTAGAGTATTCAGTTTGTAATATTTTTCTCCAATTTATATGCTAAAATATACTTTTAAGGTATATAAATTATTTATTTGAAATATTGAATTAAATTTTTTCACCCATGCTAAAATATATCTTAAAGATATTAAAAATATATTTAAATTATTCGATTTAAAAGATTTTTTATAAGTATATATACTAAAATATCTTTTATTAATATTAAAAATATCAAACAAAAAATATTTTCTTCTCCCATTATATTCTAAAATATTTTTTACAATAATTTAAAATATTTAAATTAAATATAGATTTGTTCAAAAAAAGTTAACTATAGATTTTTAAATTAGTATTAAAAATATTCGATCCTCCTCTTTATATACTAAAATATTTTGAAAATGCTAAAGTATCTTCAAATATGTTTAATATATTTAAACATATTTGAAATATTCATTTGATTTATTTATTTTTAAATATACACAACAAAATATATTCTAAATTTATCTATACATATTTAGTTAAAAGTATTTTCGCATTTAATTTTAAAAAACATATAAATAATATAATTTAAAATATTCATATTATGAAAACTAAATATATATATATATATATATTGAAATAATAATATTATCAAAGTTAAATTATTAATATATTGATTTAAAAGAGTATATCTGATGCAGACAGTTCGGTGAATTGAAAGTTCGGAGCTCCGGTGTCAGATTTTTACCTACAACACCTTGTTTCGAAGGAAACGACGTCACGAACGCAAGTCACCAGCTTCGCTCGTGAGCTATGGGCTTTTTTAGGCATTCGGGCTCATCTATCCTCTTTTTTTCGCAATTTTAATACTTTAGGCTATTTTTGTAATTTTCATATTTTTAGTTTTAGGGTTTTGCTTGAACTCTATATAAACCTATCTTCTATTCATTGTTAGGGGATTTGTTTTTTATTAATAAAAAAATTAGGGTTTATCCCTTTTAGTGGTATCAGACACAGGCAGTCCTGCGAGATGGTGCGAGGAAGAACCAGCGGTCGCGGTGGCGCAGCAGTGACTGAAGACACAGGTGATTTAGATGATCGTGAAGTTGCTAACCTACGCCGTCAGGTAGCCGATCTTACCCGTCAGATGGCTGATCTTCACGCCAGGAAACAAGGCACAGAGGTTGAGGGTATCGATAACCCTTTTGGGGAGGGGATCAACCAGAATACTTCTCACGACCGACGCTGGGAGCTGGGTTTCAAGATAGACATCTCGGACTTTGATGGCAGCCTTAAGGCATAGGCACTTATCGATTGGTTATCCCAGATTGAAGAAGTCCTGGACTTCAAGGAAGTTCCTGAGGAGATAAGGGTCGCATTAGTCACCATTCACCTACGCGGTAGGGGACAGGCTTGGTGGCAGCAGGTGAAGAAGAACCGCGCGCGTGAAGGCAAGGATAAAGTCTGCAGCTGGGAGAAATTCAAAAGAAAAATCCGCAAGGCTTTCCTTCCTTACAACTTCGAGCGGGAACTCTACCAGCGACTCCAGCATCTTCGTCAGCGATTCCTTATGCAGGTGACTCTTCTGATGGGGAGACCGGTTCTGATTCGAGGGCGAATCTTCTCTTCTCCGGCGGGAATGATGCAGACAGCTCGGTGAATTGACAGTTTGGAGCTCCGGTGTCAGATTTTGACCCACAACACCTTGTTTCGAAGGAAACAACGTCACGAACGCAAGTCCTGCGAGATGGTACGAGGAAGAACCAACGGTCGCGGTGGCGCTGCAGTGACTAGAGATACTATGATGGAGAGTGAAACGCAGAGAAGCCTAAAAGGGATAAACCCTAATTTTTTTATTAATAAAAAACAATTCCCCTAACAATGAATAGAAGATAGGTTTATATAGAGTTCAAGAAAAACCCTAAAACTAAAAATATGAAAATTACAAAAATAGCCTACAGTATTAAAATTGCGAAAAAAAGAGGATAGATGAGCCCGAATGCCTAAAAAAGCCCATAGCTCACGAGAAAAGCTCATGACTTGCGTTCGTGACGTCGTTTCCTTCGAAACAAGGTGCTGTGAGTAAAAATCTGACACCGGAGCTCCGAACTGTCAATTCACCGAACTGTCTGCATCATTCCCGTCGGGGTAGAGAAGATTCGCCCTCGAATCTGAACCGGTCTCCCCATCAGAAGAGTCACCTGCATAAGGAATCAGATGCTTAACATTGAAAACATCAGTCGTGCGGACATGGCTAGGCAAACGTAGTCGATAAGCATTCGGATTGATCCGCTCCACAATCTCTACTGGACTAATCTTCCGGGCGGCCAGTTTATTGTATTCACCAGCAGGATACCGATTCTTTGTTAAAACTGCCCATACATAGTCACCAACTTCGAACTGAATAGGACGACTATGAGAATCTGCCTGAGACTTATATTTGGCGGTGCTCAAGACCAACTGATCATGAGTCTGCTGGTGGGTTTGGCGAATATGTGAGACAAGTTCCTCAGCAGTTGTATGAGGACGAATCTTGCTAGGCAGTGCTAACAAGTCTACTGGACCCCTAGGCACAATACCATACATCACCTGAAAAGGACAAAAACCCGTGGATCTGTTAAGGGCATGGTTATGGGCAAACTCCGCCTGCGGTAAGCGCTGATCCCAAGCCTTCGGATGATCTCCTACCAGACTGCGCAACAGGTTACCGAGAGATCGGTTAACCACCTCTGTCTGACCATCCGTCTGAGGGTGGTAAGCACTACTGAAGTTGAGATGTGTATTCACCATACGCCATAAGCTGCGCCAAAAATGACTCACAAACCGGGTGTCACAATCAGAAAAAATGGTACTGGGAAGGCCATGAATACGATAAATCTCCCAAAAGAAAAGCTGCGTAACACACACTGCATCAGATGTTTTTCTACAGGGAATGAAGTGTACCATCTTAGAAAAACAATCAACCACCACAAAAATAGAATCGAATCCACGCTGAGTCTGGGGTAAACCAAGAACAAAATCCATACTGATGTCGGTCCAAGGCTGAGCCGGAATCGGCAGGGGTAAATAAAGACCTGCATTTATGGATGTTCCCTTGGCCAACTGACAAATTCGACAACGAGCGACAAAACAACCAACTTCCTTCCGCATCGATGGCCAAAAATAGGATGACGACAGCAACTGGTATGTTCGATCACGGCCCACATGAACTTCATTATGCAGCTCATGGATCAGCCGAGGACGCAAACTACAGTCAGGGATACACAGCTGTACGCCACGAAAGAGAAAGCCATCTTCCAATAAAAAATCAGAATGTTCGCCCTGCTGAATCAGTTCCAGAACCCGAGAAAAGAATGAGTCAGTAACATAAAGGTCAACAAAAGAATCAAAGCCAGGAACCTGAACGCGCATCTCAGTCAACAGAGTGTGACGTCGGCTCAAAGCATCATCAACCCGATTCGTAATACCGGCCTTGTGCTTGATGACAAAAGTGAACTGCTGCAAATAAGTTATCCAAGCAGCATGTCTATGCGATACTTTGTCTTGACTACCAAGGTACTTCAAAGAGTCATGATCAATATATAGCACAAATTCGTGCTGAAACAAGTAATGACGCCAATGTTTGATAGCCTGAACTATCGCATAAAATTCAATATCATAAGTACTAAATCGCAGTTTGTCATTTGCCAATTTCTCACTGAAGAAAGCCACAGGACGCCCTGATTGGGAGAGAACTGCCCCAATACCAAATTTAGACGCATCACAATGAAGCTCAAATGGCTGTGAAAAGTCGGGCAGCACCAAAATAGGCGCTATGGTGAGACGCCGTTTAACTTCTACAAATGCCGCATTAGCATCGTCGGACCAACTAAATTTTGTGCCCTTCATGCAATCCGTAATCGGGGCAATAATACTGCTGAAATTGGGAATAAAAAACCGATAAAACGATGCTAAACCATGAAAACTACGAACCTCGGTAATGGATGTAGGTCGAGGCCACTGGTCCACAACAGCAACTTTGCTCGGATCAGCTCGTAACCCGTCAACAGAGACAATATAACCCAAAAATTGAACAGCTGGGGACATAAACGAACATTTGGCAGTAGCAGCATAAAACTTATCTCGACGCAACACCAATAACACCTCACGTAAATGGGATAGATGCACAGAATGGTTAGAACTATAGATCTGAATATCATCGAAGTAAACAACAACAAATTTACCGATGAAAGGCCTCAATGCCTGATTCATGATACGCATGAACGTGCTAGGCACGTTGGACAGGCCAAACGGCATCACCATCCACTCAAACAAGCCCTCACGCGTCTTAAACGCCGTATTCCACTCATCACCAGGACGAATCCGAATCTGATGGTATCCACTCTTCAAATCAAGCTTGCTGAACACAGAAGCACCACCCAACTGGTCTAACAGATCATCCAGGCGAGGTATAGGAAACCTGTAGCGAACAGTGATCTTGTTAATAGCTCGGTTGTCCACACACATACGCCAAGAACCATCCTTATTCGGTGTCAGTAATGTCGGAACTGCACAATGGCTGAGACTTTCCCGAATATGTCCCTTCTCCAAAAAATCCTCCACCTGTCGTCGTAATTTTTCATGCTCCTTTGGGCTCATTCGGTAGTGGGGTCGATTTGGGAGAGCAACACCAGGGACCAGGTCTATCTGATGTTGAATATCTCAGAGGAGGTAACTCGGGTGGCAAGTCCGCTGGAAACACATCTGCAAAATCCTGCAAAAGAGACTGAATGACAGGAAAGAAGCACGGGACAACAAAGTCGATGTGGAAGGAGTAGAGTGAATGCTCAGGGGTCGAGGCTTTGCTGGCATAAGAACGATCTTTTTTCCCCGAAAGAGGAATGAGTAGGTATTTGCACGCCCATCATGTATAACAGACAGATCGTACTGCCAAGGACGACCAAGCAGTAGATGACAAGCATCCATAGGGACAATATCACAAAATACTTCATCATGGTATGTTTGCCCTACAGAAAAAGATACAAGCACGCGCTTGGAGACGGTGATATCAGTACCTTTGCTTAACCAGGCGAGCTTGTACGGCTTGGGATGCGATTCTGCCCTCAACCCTAGCTTCAAAACCGCTGCTTCAGAGACGATATTCTCACAGCTGCCAGCATTAATGATGAAGGTGCACACTTCTCTGTCGATCGTACACGTCGACTAGAAAACGTTACTCCTCAGCCAGTCGCTCTGCTCAGGAATGCGAGGAGACAGGAAAGTACGGCGCAACATCAGCACTATTCCAACATCACCAGTCACAATTTCTTCCGCATCCTCAGGCAAGTCATCATCGTAGGTATCGAATTTCGGAGGGCCATCATGAACAATAGGATTCGGTTCAAACGCCTCCTGAGAGAAGAGACCCCTAGCACCCGCAGCATTTGGACACTCTACCTGACGATGCCCTAATTCTCCACAGCCATAGCACCGTAAATTGCTTGAAGAACGGCTTGGTGCACCGCGCCCAGGAGGGATCTGATCAGGTGTTGGGCGACGCCCAGGAGGGATCAGATCAGGTGTTGGGCGGAGAACTGGTTTGGACGGCGAAATCCCTGAAGGAGCACCGGGCCTTACGCCAGTCTGGGTCCGGTGAACCGACTGCTTTTCTGCCTGGAGGGCAGGCCGATGGGCTTCGGAAACAGAGGATGGATCGAACATATTCAGCGTATCTTGAAGCTGAAGGCGTAACCCGCCAATATAGCGGGAGACCCGCTGGTGCGGCGACTCGGTCACATATGTGCGAGCCAACAGCTGATAGAATTCTTCGGTATATTCATCCACAGATCTGGGTCCCTGACAAAGATTCTGAAGTCGCTGGTAGAGTTCCCGCTCGAAGTTGTAGGGAAGGAAAGTCTTGCGGATTTTTCTTTTGAATTTCTCCCAACTCTGGACTTTATCCTTGCCTGCACGCGTGCGGTTCTGCTTCACCTGCTGCCACCAAGCCTGTGCCCTACCGCGTAGGTGGATGGTGACTAATGCGACCCTTCTCTCCTCCGGAACTTCCTTGAAGTCCACAAAGTCTTCAATCTGGGATTACCAATCGATAAGTGCCTCTGCCTTAAGGCTGCCATCAAATTCCGGGACGTCTATCTTGAATCCAAGCTCCCAGCAGCGGGTGTGAGAAGTATTCTAGTCGATCCCCTCCCCAAAAGGGTTATCCATACCCTCAACCTCTGTGCCTTGTCGCCTGGCATTCAGATCAGGCATCTGACGGGTAAGATCGGCTACCTGACGGCGTAGGTCAGCAACTTCACGATCATCTACATCACTTGTATCTCTAGTCACTCTAGCGCCACCGCGACTGCTGGTTCTTCCTCGTACCATCGCGCATGACTGCCTGTGTCTGATACCACTATGATGGAGAGTGAAACGCAGAGAAGCCTAAAAGGCATAAACCCTAATTTTTTTATCAATAAAAAACAATTCCTCTAACAATGAATAGAAGATAGGTTTATATAGAGTTCAAGCAAAACCCTAAAAATAAAAATATGAAAATTACAAAAATAGCCTAAAGTATTAAAATTGCAAAAAAAAGAGGATAGATGAGCCCGAATGCCTAAAAAAGCCCATAGCTCACGAGCAAAGCTGGTGACTTGCGTTCGTGATGTCGTTTCCTTCGAAACAAGGTGTTGTGGGTAAAAATCTGACACCGGAGCTCCGAACTGTCAATTCACCGAAATGTCTGCATCAATATCTAATATAAGTTTTAATGTTTATACTATTAAAACGATATTATTAATATATTAATATTAAGCATAAAAAAATAAAAACACTTATATGTACATTTAATTTTTGTTCCATATTATTTATTTTTTTAGGAATAGTATGGATATTAATTTGTTTTTCATATTATTTATTTTTTCAGGAATACTATGGATAAAAGTTGGATAAATATTTCAAACAAATTGGATGATGCATACATGGACGGGATAATCGAGTTTATTACATTTGCAAAAACAAAATACCGTTATTAATAACAACAAAATTTGGTGTCCATGTAAAAAGTGTAACAACTACGTTGAGTACTATTTTGAAGTTGTTGAATCTCACTTGGCAACAAATGGGATGACCCATGGGTATACACAATGGATTCATCATGGTGAAACATTTGATAATTCTTCTACCTCGTCGTATTTGAATCATACATATGAGAATGTCGAAAACTTCAATTTGAATGAGGCAACAATGAATATGATAAATGGCGTGTATCCATATCAATCAACGTTTGATGCTAGAACAGAAGATGGCGTAGACAACCAAATGGAAGAAGATCTTGATTTTCCAATGTGCAATCATGATAATGGAAACAAGTACGAAATACTATTAAACCATGCAGCACAAAAACTATATCATGGTCATGAAGAATTTTCAGTGCTTACGGTGGTTGTAAAGTTGTTACATGGAAAGGTTACTTATAAAATGTCAAACAATTGTTTTAACTATTTTATAGGATTATTCAAAAAAATGCTCCCTGAAGGAAACCTACTACGAGACAACCATTATAAAGCACGCAAAATGTTAAAAGATATCGGGATGGGATATGAAAAAATTCATGCATGCCAGCATAATTGTTGTTTATTTTACAAGGAAAATAAAGATTTAGAAGAATGTCCGGTGTGCATGACACCACGATATAAGCATGTATCTCAAGGAAGAAATAAGAAAAGAGTTCCGAATAAGATTTTGCGATATTTTCCATTAAAGCCAAGATTGATGCGTTTGTACATGTCAAGGCATACAACTAAACAAATAAGATGGCACAAAGAAAAACGTGTTTCTGATGGAATTTTAAGACATCCAGCAGATGGTGAAGCATGGAAGACTTTTGATATGACTTATCCTAGATTTGCAATAGAATCTCGTAATCTAAGGCTAGGACTTGCAACAGATGGATTTAGTCCATTTGGAAATCAAAGCACATCGCATAGCACATGGCCAGTAGTCTTGGTGCCTTATAACTTACCTCTATGGATGTGTATGAAAAAAGAATTCACTATGATGACTTTATTGATTCCAGGACCACAATCACCTGGTAAAGACCTTGGAGTATATCTTCGACCTTTGATTGATGAGTATCAACTTAAGATAAATTTACGAACAAATTATTTACCATGAAAGCACCTTTCATGTGGACAATAAGTGATTTTCCCGCATATGGAATGTTATCATCATGGTCTACGAAAGGTTATCAAGCATGTTCAGTTTGTCTCAATGATGTTACTTCAGGATGGAACGGTGGTAAAGTTTGTTATATGGGTCATCGTCGATGGTTACATGATTCACATGAATGGCGTGGAGATAAAATAAAATTTAATGGTGAAGAAGAGAGAAATGTTAGACCAAGAATTTGGTCAGGTGATGAGATATTTGAGTATATAAATCAACAGGATTTTGGTCAAATTGGTAATCACCAAAGTAACAAACAAAGAAAAACTCCAAGGCCAACTTCTCATATGAACTGGACAGGTAAAAGTTTTTTTTTTGAGCTTGAGTATTGGTCAAAATTAAAGATTAGACACAATCTCGATGTAATGCATATAGAAAAAATGTCTGTGATAGTATTGTTGGGACAGTGCTTAATATTGAAGGGAAAACAAAAGACACGTTTAAATCTCGTCAAGATCTAGAACGGATGAATATACGAAAAAATTTATGGCTGACTAAAGTAGGAGACAAAATGGATTAAAAAACATCCGTCGTATACATTAAAACCAAATCATAAGAAAGAATTTCTTAATTGGTTAAAAAAGATTCGGTATCCCAATGGTTACGCCGCGAATATATCTAGATGTGTGAAGACGAATGATGGGAAACTTTCAGGATTAAAAAGTCATGACCGTCATGTATTACTACAACGAATTTTTCCAGTTGGTATTCGGCCTTATTTGGGAAGAGATATTGTTGAGACTATTGTAGCATTGTCACGATTTTTCCCAACTTTGCACGAAAGAATTGAAAAAAGAAGATGTACAAAAACTAAAAGATGATATAATTATCATTCTTTGTAGATTAGAAAGAATTTTACCACCATCATTTTTTGATATAATGCCACATCTTATGATACATTTAGCAGACGAGGCATTGTTAGCTGGGCCAGTGCAGTTTCGATGGATGTATCCTATTGAGAGGTAAATAAATAACACGTATTTTGAACTATGAATAAATTTTATTCATACTTTATTTTGCTAATATTGTCAATTTTATGCAGATTACTTAGGAAATATAAAAATTACGTAGCAAATAGAGCAAGACCGGAAGGATCCATTGCGGAAACATATATTTCTAATGAGTCTCTTACATATTGTGAGATGTATATTAATGCTTCAGAATGTGAAAGTATTGAGATACCTAGAAATGATAATCGTGGTTCTCTTTTAGTATTTTCTGATGCTGCAAAGCCTTTTGGCATTCATCCAACTACGGTAATTCTTGATGAGGCTCAATTAATGAAAGCTCATTGGTGTGTTCTTCAAAATTGTGATGAAATCAGAGACTTGTTATCAGGTCATAAGAATGAAATGATGCGGAAGTACCCAACTGATTATATGAAAAAACATTATGAAATGTTTCCTGATTGGTTTTGTACTCATGTAAGTATCCCTCATATAACTAAAAAATACTATATTAGTGAAATTGAATACTTTTAATAATTTTTAAAATATTTGTAGGTTCAATCACTTCGCTTGAAAAATAGTGCATACTACAATGATGATCTGTATGCCCTTGCTAGAGGTCCAATTCGTTCTCAGATGGCTAACGGGTGTATTTTGAATGGTGCTATTAAATTTTTAATCGCAGAGCGAGATGATAGAAGGACAACTCAAAATAGTGGTGTTATGGTAATTAGTGATGTTGAATCGAATGAAGTAAAATTTTATGGCAAGTTACAAAGTGTAATAGTCTTGTCTACAAAGATTTTAAAACATCACATTTATTTGAATGTGACTGGTACGATACAAAGATAAAATAGGATCAAGGATTCATATCAGTTAATACGAGTACACGAATTTGTGAATATGATCGATATATTCTTGCTATCTTGGCAAAACAAGTTTTTTATATACCAGACTCCAAATTAGGTGATGATTGGATGATCGTTCAAAATATGCATCATCGAAATATATGGGAATTACCTATTCAAGAAAATGGCAGTCCTAGCGACAATGAGACAGATCCAGTTGCATACCAAGAAGATTCGTCTACACCCGTATTGATGTCAGATAGATTTAAAGACAACACTAATATTATGTAGCCTTTTGTGCTTAATGATGTTCCTAGTGTTTCTATTCCAATTAGTGAATTAATTGTTGATTTTTCTCATTATAATCTACCAATTTACCAACTTAATCAGGAGCTTCTTGATAATTCTTCTTATTCGAATGATGAAGATATATATGATAGCAACTCTGATGATAAGGATGGGCTAGAAAATGAAGATCTTTCTGAATAAGGTTTATATTTTGTAAGGATTAAATATATTGAAAATTTTATTTAGGGTTATATTATACCTCAACATCTTTTTGAAAGATCTATCATTGTTAGATCTCTTCTTAATTTTATTAGCTCACTAATTGTTGTTTAGACGTTTTCACCATTTAAAAAATGGAAAATAAATATTATTTTGTTATATCTCTTGTCATAAACCACTACAATTGGTAATTAACATAAATAAAGTTACAACAAAAATTCTTTAAATATAAAATCATAATCTTTATATTTTTTTTATGTATATATATATAGACTGAGAATCATGTGAATTATTTGTTAGACATGAACCATGAATCATTTATTGAATCTAAACTGAGAATCATGTATTGAATATGGACTAATAATCAATTATTAAATAGAAAGTGAGAATCATATGTTAAATCCGATCTGCATCCAGATTTCATTTCCTCGGCCAAATTTTCGAAAGGACCAGTACTTCCATTTTACAATCTAACACTGGATCATGATTTGAATATTATCGATGAATTGTTAGAGGCAGATAAATTTTGGAAACAAAAATTTATCTTCGTCTCAAGATCTTGCGAGAATGATAAAGAAATTTCTAAATCCAGACCATCAAAGTTGAACCTTGTCTGAAGGAGTATTCGTAAGTCTTTTTATTATATTACCTTGAATTATACCACCAACTGATTTTCTCCTTAGTTCTTATCAAATTTTGTGTTTCGTGCAAAAATTTCAAGGCGTTACAATTCATTGGAAAGATGCAAAAAAGACTTTCATCAAACTTGCAACCTGGGCTGAAAAAGATTGGAGCAACGCATTTTACACAACCTTCCAACCTTGTTTTTTGCATCGTCCATAATCAAAGGCCATTAATACCCTGCCAGCAAAACTCGACGAGTCAGTGCCTTGAACCCGCAATGTGATGAACCCTCTCTATCATGTAATTATGATAAAACTTTAAGTGATTCTTGTTTGCTCAAGCATCGCAATGATGGCCTACTCAAATCTTTTTTGGACAAAATATTATCTAACACTATATAGCCAAATGCGTTACCTCATAACTTCTTAGCCAATTTCATATCTTCAGGCAACACTCCTCTAATGGACTCTTCTTGTCTATCATTAGCCAATTGTAAATATTTTTTCAAGGTTTCAATAACTGCTCGAACTAATGGATCGTTCTCACTTCTTGGATTCATCTTCAAGTTTGAAATTGTTTTCAAAGATTTGAAATGGAAGAAAAAATAAAATTTGAACAAGTAGTCTAGGATATAATCAATGATCAATCCCAATGGAGTCACCAATTTGGAGAGTTATTATCTGGATTCACTATGTAAGATTGAGAGAAGTAAAGAATGTAGAGAGATAAATAGATTTTAGAGAGATAAAGTAAAATAACAAAAGTAATTTATCTCAAAAGTCAGAGAGTATGATTAGATCAGCCTTGACCTTTATATAGAGGAGAGAAGACTTAGCTTTAACTAAAACGCTTACAAAAATGGCTTTAATTGCATATCAGTCCCTTATTAAAACGTAAAGCTTTAATTATCTCCTTTAATTATACAATTTGTCATAACAAGTTTTATTCCTTTACATTTAGTCCTCGAAATTCTATTTCCTTATCAAATAGTAGAATGCGAAATATAAATAATATATTAAATCCGAACTTGGAATCAAAAACTAAATTTGAACTAATAATCATATGTTAGTTCTAAATAATGGGTTGGAGATGAAATTTAAATCATTTAATAAATCTGAATTAAAAATATTAGGTTAAATGTGAATCGTGAATCATATGTTAAATATAAATAATAAATCATATGTTAAATTTGAATGAAAGATTAAGTGTAAAATCGTTTTTTACGGAGGGAACCCACAGCCGCTACTCAGAGTGCACGCACAGGGTAAACCCTCAGTCTGAGGAGGCTCAGCCGAGAAAGCGTATGTAGAGGGACTCGAACTCATGACCTTTTGGTCATAAGAATGCCATACTCAACCAACTCGGCTACCCCCTTGAGGTTAAGTCTGAATTGATAATCAAGGGTTAAATATGTATCACAAATCACGGGTTAGACAAGAATGATAGAACATTTGTTATATCTAAACTAACAAATCATATATTAAATGCGAATTATAATTCATATGTTAAATCTAAACGTAGAATCAAAGGTTAAATTTGATACGAGTATCATTTGTTAAATGTGAATCACAAATCAAGTGCTAAATCAAAATTGAAAATTAAGGTTTATATACAAACATGGAATTGTGTATGAAATTCAAACTGAGATTCATTAGTTATTTATGAACTAAGAACAATTGGCCAATGTGAATTGGAAATCATGTGTTAATATGAACTAAAAATCATGTGTTAAATCTGAAATGAGAATTATTGGTTAAACGTGAATCACGAATCATTTATTAAATCCAAATTGAGAATCAATGATTGAATATGAATCACATTTAAACGCAAGTTATACATCATTTGTTATATTTAAGTTGAGAAATCATAGGTTAAATCCGAGTCAAGAATCAAAGCTTAAATCCGAACAGAGAATTAAATGTTAAATATAATCCGAGTATCATTTATTAAATGTGAATCACGAATCAAGTGTTAAATCTAAACTAAGAATCAAGATCTATACATGAACTAAGAATCATGTATGAACGACGAATCATGTATGAAATTCAAACTGAGAACCATGAATTAAATGCAAATTTAGAATCATGGATCAAATATGAAATGAAAACTATATGTTAAATGTAAACTGAGAATTATTTTTTAAATCCAAACTGAAAATTATTGGTTAAACACGAATCGACGAACCATTTATTATTTCTAAGTTGAGAATTAATGGTTAAATATGAATCACAAATCACGAGTTAAACTCAAATTAATAATCATTTTTAGATCTAAATTGAGAATTATAGGTTAAATATAAATCATAAGTCATGTTTAAAATCCGAACAAAAAATCAAGGTTATATACGAATTAAGAATCATGTATGAAAAATGAATCGTGTATGAAATTCAATATGAGAATCATGAGTTAATTACAAACTGAGAATCATTGGAAAAATACGAATTGAAAATCATGTGTTAAATCTGAAGAGAGAATTATATGTTAAATCTTGATTGAGAATTATTTGTTAAATATGAATTACAAATCAAGGGTTAAACATGAAAGACAAATCATTTGTTATATCAAAATTGAGAATCATCTGTTAAATACGAATCACAAGTCATGTCTTAAATCCAAATAGAGAATCATGAGTTCGGTCTGATCCGAATATCATTTGTTAAATGCAAATCACGAATCAAGTGTTAGATCCAAACTGAGATACAAGGATTATATATGAACTGAGAATCACGTATTACCTTAGAATCGTGTATGAAATTTAATTTGAGAATCATGTGTTAAATGCAAAGTAGGAATTATGAGTTAAATTTGAGAATCATTTATTAAATTCGAACTAATTTTTTATATTAAGAACCACAAATCATCTTTTAAATCCTAATTGAGAATCAACGGTTAAATATGAATAACAAATCACGGGTTAAAAGCGAATGAAAGATCATTCGTTATATCTATATTGAAAATCATAGGTTAAATGTGAATCACAAGTGATGTGTGTTAAATCCGAACACATAATCAAGGGTTAAATCCAATCTAAGTATCATTTGTTAAATGCGAATCATGAATAAAGTGTTAAATCCAAACCGAGAATCAAAAGTTATATAAGAATAGTAAATCGTGTATGAAATTTGAACTGAGAATCATGAGTTAATTGTGAACTGAGGATCATGGGTCAATTGTGAATTAAAAATCATATGTTAAATTTAAATTGAGAACTATGTGTTTAATCTGAACCGATAATTATTTGTTAAACTCGAATCGTGAATTATTTATTAAACCTGAATTCAAGAATCAAGGGTTAAATACGAATCATAAAGCACGAGTTTAACACAAATAACATATAATTTGTTATATATAGTATGATAATCATAGGTTAGATGGGAATCACAAGTCATGTGTTAAATCCAAACATACGATCAAGGTTAAATCCGATCCATGTATCATTTGTTAAATACGAATCACAAATTAAGTGTTAAATCCAAACTGATAATCAAGGGTTATATACGAATTGAGAATCGTGCATTAGTAATGAAGCGTGTATGAAATTCAATCTGAGAATCATGAGTTAATTACTAATTGAGAATCATGGGTCAAATGAAAATTAAAAATCATATGTCGAATATAACTGAGAATCATTTGCTAAATATGAACTCAGAATTAACGCGAATCACGATTCATTTATTAAATATGAGTTGAGAATTAATGTTTAAATATGAATAACAAGTACATGTTAAACGCGAATGCTAGATTATTTTTTGTATCTAAATTGAGAATCATATGTTAAATGTGAATCACAAGTCATATGTTAAATATGAACAAAGAATCAAAGGTTAAATCCGATTTGTTAAATGCGAATCATGAATCAAGTATTAAATCCAAACTGATTTCGGTGATTCTTTATCATTAGTGGTCCTTCGTCACCACCGCCCATAATTAGTTTTCTAACGACATCAAACTTGCTACACCGCAACAACCACTGAGTATACTGGGAATGCTGGCTTGCTTCGACATAATGTGAACCAATTTTGATTTATTTGGTATGCCCTATCTGTGAAGATTTTTTCCGGCCTTCTTCGCCCGAACATCGTCATTTCGGGCTTTTGACCTTGTCTCGTTTCTATCTGTTTACTACAAAAAAAACAACAAATATTTAAGATGTATTTAAAACATAAGCCAAATCATGAGGAAAAATACACGTCCCTGCAATTGTAAGGCCTTTACTCTACCATCGTATGTTAGAAACACTAAAAGCGACAAAGAACAGGTGAAACATAACAACCCGTGCTAAGACAAAACTTCTAAAAAAACTTACAAATCATAACAGGAAAAACGTTCTAACAAAAATCAAGCACATGCAAACTAATATATTATTCTGAACTCGATTATAACCCTAGATTTAACTAATGAAAAGCTAGCAAAAATCAATACAAAACTAAAAAGCCAAACCAAACCATAAAACATAAAATAACTTATATTTTCATTTGCGAGGTATCTTTGTTGTTTGGAGAAGAAATGAGAGATTTGTTTACTCAAAATTTTCTACTAAAATATATGTTCTCGAAAAATTGGAATGGAAAATGTGAAACTCCATAAGAATATAAAAACACTTGAATTTGGGTCCACTTAATATATTGTTAGAATTGAGTTTTTTAAACGATGATGGTTTTAATATAAAAAATAACAACTTAGTTGTATTTTGAAACCAAAAGAATCTTTTAAAATTTCAAGATCAATTATATAGATAAACTTTTAAATCAATCTTAAAAAATATTTATTAGTTCATTGAAAATAAACATTAATTTGTCAAAATTATTAATCATGTATTTATGTGAGAATCATATTTTTTTTAAATGAAATTAGTAAATTAGTTTTAATTATAAAATTTATAATTAAAAAAAATGTCAGCATTAACATAATTTTTCCTTTATGTATTTTAAAAAAAATATGTATTTTATTTTATTTTATAATGCTGATAATATTATTACTATTATTATTGTAATGAGTTATTTAAGATCTTACTAGCGTTTTTATATAAAATTGATATTAAAATTGATTTTGATAAATAAAACTAACACTAGTCTAAGCCATTAATTAAATACACAAACTATATTGAATAAGATATAATCAATAATCTTTAAGTTTTCATATAAAATTCAAAATAAAAGTGGTAAGCTCAATAATTTATATTAAATTTTATTTTAAAGATTTTTGAAAATTTGAAGAAATTTTAAATAACGGATTGAAAAGATGAAAAACAAAATTATTTATATACTTTTAGAATTTGGAATAAAAAATTTGAATAATAATTTTATATGATATAGTAATTATCAACGCAATATAAAATTATTAGATTGATTAAAAAAATTGATATTTTGTAAAAACAATATCACAAAAAGTAATTATAAATTAAAAAATATATTTCTAAAATTGGTATTAAATTAATATCTTCACTTTTAAACAAAGAAATTTTTAATTAATAAAAGGATGAGTTATAGTAATCCAATTTTATTAGAAAAGAAAAGAAATTTCTGCCGTGATAGTATAATTTCTTTCCCTCGCTTTCCTTATTATACATTGAAATTTTGCACTCAGAATTAAAAAATTTGCGCTTACAATTGATATTTTATTTTAAAGTGTATAATAATAGTTTATGTTTTCATTAAATACCGCAAACGTGGGTCTTTTTATCTACCCATCTCCATCTTCTCATAAACCCATTTTCTTCGTTTAGTTTCTGTTTTCATTAAATACTGCATGGGTCTTTTTATCTACCCATTTCTCAGAAACCCATCCTCTCATAAACCCTTTTCTTCATTTTCCCCCTTTTATCCCAATTTTTGTTCTCTAACTTTCTCCTCCCGATTTAGTATAACAGCCGAGTTTCAATGAAGAGAGAGAAGGATTCGTAGCTGGAGAACCTAATCGAAAGTGAGCATTTTCTGTTGATTCGTAGTTGGAGAAAGAGAACCTAATAGAAAAGTGAGCATTTTGTTGCAGATCGACGACATCAATTCTCTCTAGTAAGGGAGACAAATGCATGTTTAAATTTGATTTCCTTTTCAAATTGTTTGCTTACAGCCTTAGAAGTTTTTACTTCAACTTTAAGAGCTTCAGGCCTTATAAAACACTTAATGTCAGGGATCGGATGAGCCTCGTTAGATTCTGTACATTGTAAATAATGTTAATATAATCCTATCAAACAGGAGTAAAGTATTAAAGTATTGTTTACTAAGGATAATTAACCTTTATTTGATAGAACTGTGCTAGGACTTTCCATTTTTGCAGCATTACAAGGGTCCTTTTTCACCTCAATAGGCCTGTCTCTAGCCACATCTACGGGTATGTAAATCTATTAAGCTTTGTAACTTTTGTCCTATTGAAAATATGCTTCACCGCAGATACCATAAAGCATTGGATATAGTAGTTAGATATTTACAAGTCCTAAAAATGTATTGAAAGTATAGCTAATATGCAGGGCGGCAGAATTCCAGATGAGTCAACTTTGGGTGAGACAAAGAGTCTATCAGATCCGGTCCTAATTTTAGAAACATTAGTGCATCCCTACGATAGTCTCCATACCATTAGGTTCATATTAGTAGGTTGAGGTTCATATCAGTAGATTTATATAAGTAGGTTCATATTAGTACATTTATATCGGTAGATTCAGGTTCATAACAGTAGGTTCAGGTTCATAGCAGTAGGTTTATATGGTGGTCTCCATATCAGTAGGCTGAGTAGGTCATATGGTAGTCTCTAACTTGACTTGCCGTAGGTCATATGGTAGTCTCTAACTTGACTTGCAATAGAACAACATAATGTTATATATCAGTAAGTTCATATATCTGTTTAGCTTTATTCAAATTTTGTGAAAGAACAGTTATTGAAATATTCTAGCTTTCCTTTGTACTAAAGTGAATTTCCTATGAGAAGTTTTGAATATTGCTTGATTATTACATAATGACTGCGATTAGTAATGTACAATACCTTTGTGATAATTTTGAGTTAACAGAATATAGTTGGATTAATTTGATATTTATCAGGATTTTTACCAATGAGACTACCATTTCCTACAAACTCTGATCGCGTCATGGATGCTGGGTCCGGATCTGGCACAGTCTTGAGACTCCAACATCAGAGGGATTGGTTTTTCCTGAAGAACAACGGGTCTTTAGTGCACGTCGCAAAGCTTTATCTGCATATAGTGGACATGTCGATTCACTTACAATGGTAAAAAAAAATGTGGAAAAAATCGTGCCCTCGGATTATCAAGAGTCGTCCAAGATCCAGAATCACATGTCGAATACAAGTATTCCGAGATTCATAAAGGAGCGGCAACACAAGAATTAGACTATGACATATCTCATGTAATTGGGGTCATAGTCCGAACAAGATGTCCAATGATGGCACCGTCATGGAAAGAAATTCCAGAAGATACGAAGATGTCAATGTACGAGCTGCATCAGGTAACAAATGGTTTTCGATTTAACTTTATTTTCAGACGCTACAAGTATGTTAAAATATATGATTTCTGCATTTTTTTTAATTGTTAACAGCTTTTAGTTTTTTTTATTCGAGATAAAAACATTTTTTGTATTTATATCAGCCTAAAACTAAACAAGAATCAAGTAGATCCAGATACCTTTGTAGGCACAGTTACAAGCATTTCTATGTATTTCTATAAACGTACAGGAAAATTAAGTAGATCCAGATGTCTTTGTAGGCACAGTTACCAGTACTTTTCATAATTTTTGATGTTCTGCGTATGGGGTGGATCGAATCTTGAATCCTTGTATAAGCCACTAGAAATTCCGCAGCAGCAGCTTGTTCTCAGCGTTTTCTTCACAACCAACACCAATGCCTTGAACCTTCTCAATCTTTTTAATTCTTAAAAGCTTTTAGTTTTTCTTATTCGAGATAAAAACATTTTTTGTATTTATATCAGCCTAAAATTAAACAAGAATCAAGTAGATCCAGATACCTTTGTAGGCACAGTTACATGCATTTCTATGTATTTCTATAGACCTACAGGAAAATTAAGTAGATCCAGATGTCTTTGTAGGCACAGTTAACAGTGCTTTTCGTAATTTTTGATGTTCTGCGTGTTGGTGGATCGAGTCTTGAATCCTTGTATAAGCCACTAGAAATTTCGCAGCAGCAGCTTGGCTCAACATTTTCTTCACAACCAACTCCAATGCCTTGAACCTTCTCAATCTTTTTAATTGTTAACAGCTTTTAGTTTTTTTTATTCAAGATAAAAACATTTTTTGTATTTATGTCAGCCTAAAACTAAACAAGAATCAAGTAGATCCAGATACCTTTGTAGGCACAGTTACAAGCATTCTATGTATTTCTATAGACCTACAGGAAAAGTAGATCCAGATGTCTTTGTAGGCACAGTTACCAGTACTTTTCGTAAATTTTGATGTTTTGCGTATTGGTGGCTCGAGTCTTGAATCCTTGTATAAGCCACTAGAAATTCCGCTGCAGCAGCTTGGCTCAGCACTTTCTTTACAACCAACTCCAATGCCTTGAACCTTCTCAATCCTTTTGAACTCATCCTACATACACCACACTGCAGAAGAGCGCACCACACATTCATTTAGATACCTCCTTTAATGAGGTCGGGATTAAGGTGTGGTTGTAATGTTCGTATCTTGTTTTAAGTTGTTTCTCCAGTCTTGATGTTATGTTCTTCTGTTTATGCCTCCATGAACCGTACTTGTCAACATATAGATCTTCAGCTCTTCTATTGACTCGCGCTTATGGATTGACATGCACTGAGCTATACTGTTTACATTATCAACTTCAATACAACCATCTTTTTCACTTCTTTCCTTTTCATTTTCTTCATTGTTCATTTCCTAGTCATACTCATTTTCTTCACTGAGGATTTTGAAAATACTCTTCATTTTTTGATGTTCTTGTATTGTAACTTGTATATTTTTTTCTAATATGTATCGCTTCTTTCTACTAGAATTCTAGATGAAATCAATCGCTTCTCCAAATATTGCAAGAAAGTAAGAAGGAAACGAGAAAGGGAATTTTGGATGGTCTTTAAATCTTAAATCGACTTAGAAAACTGACTAGTTCTATTCTAATTTTGTTAACAACTTTTAGTTTAAATGTAGTTAAGATATTTGAGAATGGATTCATAACAATATGTAACGAATATAATTTTTGAGTTAGCTAACTATATGATATTTGATGTTTTTTAGGATACCTTTGTTATTAATTTTCAGCATAGTGATACAACAAATAACATTGACCGCTATTTCAGATCATGATATGCTGATTGGAAATGCATGCTACATGCACACTATAAATTATGGAAAGATTAGGAGGATGCATTAGCCAATCCACCTATCGAGATGCTTGGTGAAAAAAAGCACAACCAGTGGATATACCTCTGCGAGCATTTCAATTCTGACAAATTTAAGGTAATAATTTTTTTAAAAATTGATTGTTGAGCCTTGTTTTTAGTTCTATTAATTTGAATTTCACATAAAATTATCTTTAATACTTGTAACTATTTCATATAATTAAGTTTAACAATAAGAATTTGGAGGTTAGTAAGTAACACTTCTTCGGTTGTTTTATTATCTAATGTGTATTTATTACTTCGTTGTTTACAACCCTTTTATGTTTACTGAGTTTTGCAGCATAGGTCGGATATCAATAAAGTAAATTACAGCAAGAGAAAGATATATCATCACTCTGGACCGACTCCTCTTACTTATCGAATTGCCAAAAGAAGAGTAGCAGGATAGAAATTTCTCAAAATTGAAAATTTCAAAGATCTTTACGTGCGTTCGAATCAACCTCTTTCCCAAGAATACTTTGTAAGTGTATCTTAAAATTATTACTTTGTTAATAACCATCTTAAAGTTGCTATTTTTTTAACTTAAGCATCACAATTTTGCTATAAATTTTGAAATGCATGCAAACGCTCTTGAAGATGAATTTTCTTCTCCAAAAGTATTCTTCATGGTCTTCCAATTTCCTTTCCAAAGACAAACCAAGATTTCCAATCCAAAGTCTTTAAAACACACCTTAATTTCATGGTAGCCAAAGCAAGTCGACATCGATATGAAAATGAATAGGCGACAATTGTCTTCGTTCTTCGTGGTGATGCCTTCTGACTTCAGGATATCATCATTGATCTTTGAAGCAACATAGAACCAACGTCTTTAGGAACCTGTTACAAATTTATAGACACGCGGAAAGCTGCAAACAAAGACCAGAAAGAATTGCAAGTTTAAGATATAGGAATCATTAATCATTTGTGTTCATATACCCCAAGCCTAAACCTTCAAGGAGAATAATTGCTTGAAGTTGGTTTGGAGCTTGAAAGTGGGTTATATTCTGCTTTTTCTTGCATCTCAGAGTCCATTTAGCTAGCCAATCGGCAACCTGATTTTGGAATCTAGAGATATGATTAATAGTCATATCAGAGGTGACTAGTTTCTGATAGGTATTTAAAATCGGGTCGAGGTAGCGATGAAATCTTCCTTTAGCAAGAAGTTCAACAAGCAGTAAAGAGTCAATTATATATCTATCCTGACCCAATTTTTTTTATTGCAGATTAGCAGTCCATCGACCATGTCTCTAGACTCAGCCATTAATGAGGTTAATTTTCCATATATATTACAAGAGCCCAGAATAATATCACCCACATTATTCTTGATAATTATGCCTCCATTCCACTCTCCATTACTTAAGAAAGCAGCGCCTGTATTCATTTTGAATCTATCTGTTTGAGGAACTATCCATTTCAGGTAAATCAGCTTCTCTTTTCTGTTGAATATGGATGTACAACCTATAGAAACACCTGCATTTGTAGCATTAATCCAATGTTTATATGATAAAACTTTTTATATGTCTAAACCAACTATTATTTGGTTAATTTGATTGACTGAGCCATCATAAGAGTAGTAAGTCCCTTTGAATTTGGCAATGTTCCGATTTTTCCAATAGAAAACCAAAATCATTGTCGGATAACATGAGTAAAGTTCATGTAATTCTTGATTTTGATATTGAATAAGTTTGTAAAGTATTTCCAAATTTGCCAAGAATAATTGCAACTAATAAACAGATGGTTAGTATCTTCAAAGTGATTACAGAATACACATTTTGAGGCAAGTTGAATGTGTCTCTTCTGTAAGATTGAATCTAATGGAATGTAATTATTCATAAGCTTCCATAAAAGAAATGAGAACTTCCTTGAAGTAATATTGTTCCAAATTTTCTGGAACAAACTGGACTTATTGTGATGCTTTCAAACGTTGTTGCATGTGCTTTTAGTGTTGAAATTAAGGCCAGTTGATAACGTCCATATCATGTTGTCTTCCTTTTAAGAATTGATGCTCATTTCCTTGATTTGATTTATTCTGTTAGTTGATAAGAAGGTTTGCATTGTTATAATATCCCATGAGTCACTGATCCATAAGTTATTGACTTTAGTGACTTGGAATTAGTTGTTCTTCTCATTGCCATTAAGAGTGATAATGGGAGGCTGGTCATGCCAATTGTCCAGCCAAAAGTACATGTTCTATTTACCTAGCAACCATCTAATGTTGGCCTCAAGTGTATCCTTGAAACCTGATAATATTTTACATGTAGAAGATCCATAGTTATTGTAAATAAGCTCTTAAAGGGTGAGAATTATCATAATATATCCTATGCATTATCTAGGCCCAAAAGGTTTTCTTTTCTCTGAATATAAACTATAGCTTTTGAGAAAATGTATTCTGAATATCAGTGAGTTTCCTGATGTTCAGTCGAATAAACAGGCATAAACATAAGAACATAAGAGATTAGAGTTAGCCTTCCTCTATAAGAGAGATTTTTTATTTCCCATTCAGATATTTTTGAGTTAACTTTGTCTAGAATAGCTCTGAAGTTGCTGGACTTGTTGTTATTGTTCAGGGTAACTCTGAGATATTCTATTGGCAGGTGATCCACTGAGAAGCTTGTTTGTTCTGCAATGGTCTTTATTCTGCTTTGTTAAAATCTGGTAGATACAACTATCTTCATTTTTCCTTTGTTAATTGATTGGTCCAAGACAATTTGATGGCATTATGTTACAAAACTCCATTAGTATATTTTGGCCTTGAATGAAATAATTTAGAGAGTTACAGAGGCCAGTCTTTATTATCTTTTAACATAATATGTAAAAGTAAATGTTGTAGCCATCAATCCCTGCAGCACTTGAAGGGTTCATAACATTGATTATACTAAGGATTTCCTCAACATTTGCAGGCTTTAGTAGAACTTCATTCTCAATGGTTTCAAGATCAATAATCCAGTTGGAGCCATCTTTAATGTTTTTTATTATATGTCTTCTTATCTTTTTAGAAACATAAGAATGATAAACTTTGGTATTCCTGTCATCGTCTCTCAGGCAATTGCTATAACATTTATGTTTCCAAAAATCCTCTTCAATTCTCAATGCTTGAAGGTATAAGCTGTTAGCTTTATTTAGAGAGTCTTTAATATTTGTATTATTGATAGAGTGTTGGAGAGCTTCAAGTCATTTGACCTCCTCTTCGGTATCCTTAACTTTATCAAAAATATTACCAAAGTGTTTTGAGTTACACTCCTTGATACATTTCTTTAACCTTCTCAATTTGAACCAGAATATTTGAATATGATTACCATCAATCTTTTGAATCAATTTATGAGTTTCCTTGAACCTTTTGGACCAAGAATTGTTAAGAGCGCGATTAAATATTTTCCATTTAGTGTTCCTATTCCAGGTGGATTTAGAGCCTGCAAACTCCACATCTTCTAGGTGACACTCTCTCAAAGTACCATTAAAGTCTTCAATGCTTTTGTGACATAAAGTTAAGCAACCCATCTATTCATGAGCTGTAGTAATTACATTAAAATCTCCAACAGTGATCCACTCTTTCTGAGTAGAAGAGATGTTTCTAAGATGATCCCAAAGAGAAATTATGTTCAGTCTCTGACATTTAATATATATAATAGTTAGAAGAAAACTGTTTTCGAGATCAGGGTAGGATATGTCAAGATTTAAACATTGAGCATGGTCTGTAAGAGTTGTAATATTAATATCCTTCATCCAGAAAAACCATATCTTATTTGAAATGTTGGCTATACCGTTTCTGAACCCCAATCTCGTGGCTATAATTTCCAGGTTCTCAACCTTAGCAAGAGGTTCCTGAATTGCAACCATTTTAATTTTTTCTTTGATAATTATGGATTTCAGTCTTCTAACTGTTTCTTTGTTGTTGATTCATCTGATATTCCAGCTAAAATCTATATCATTATCAGAGTAAGAATATTGATGATTTTTTAGCCCTGAATACTTCAGAGACTTGATGACCAACTTATCTGGGTTTTTTCATTTCTTAGCATATTTAAGTTTTTTTTTTCAGGATCTCGTTGAATTCCATGTCACTACCTTGAGCCTTGATAATTAGATTTTTTGGAGTGCTTCATATATTTTATTAGCTTGGAGTTTCTTTTCCTAAACAAAGGTTATCATAGCCAAGGGAGTTGCTGTGTTTATATCCTTGATCCAATTTCTGGATTGCTTCAATGATTTCCATGTCATCAGGAGTGTTCTCTTCATGAGATTTTGTTTCAAAAGAGATATCATTTTTTAAGTGATCTTTAGAAGAGATTGGAGTTGCTTGTAACTTCTTTTATTTGATGTTCTCTGTAATATTCTAATTAAATTGAACAATACTGGATTTTATCTTTGGGTTAAGAACCTTTTCAACCAATTCAGATTTTATCAGTTACTCTTTGTTTAGTCATGTGACTTCATTGCTTTGGATGATCTGATTTGTCGTGTTTTTTGTTTCCTCGTTCTTGTGCATTTTTATTTTATTCCCAGGATCTTTCTTGTATTCTTTCTGTTTATGACCTATGTGAAAGTAAAAAATTACAGTTATTTGGAAAGTTCTTGTAACTTAGAGAGAGCCAGCATCCGTCGTTGTTGCCAAATCCAATCCAGGCAATATACTGAATTCTTTTTTATACATCTAATTCCACCAAAGCAAAACAAGCATTTTTATAGGCTCTGTTTTTTCTGAGAACAATGATCTTGTAAGGAACACCTAATGATGAAGAAATGCCAGTTATTATTGTGGTGTTGTATAGGTACTCAAGCACTTTTTTTATTCTGACCTAAACCAGAGATAGAGCACTTTCATACTTAACATTAAAATTAGGTGTCCATCGGAGAATTCTCATAATGAAATCCCCTATTGTCCAGTAGCTTCTTGATCAGATATTACTCATCCTCTTTAAGAGCAAATTCGATTAATATATGCCTTGAATCCCATATCTCAACTTTGTATTCTCCTTTGAAATTAAAGGAGTTCAGAAACTGAGTTAATAAGGATCGCTTAGGTAATCCACCAGAAAATTTCCCGATTAGGGTTGCTTTAGAATATTTAACTAACGATGATTTTACTGATTGATGACACTGGATTGAAACATAATCCAATTTCTAATTTATCTCTTCACCTTTAACATTAGACCCAACCTGATCTTTCTTGGTATCAACTATATCCGTGTAAGATTTTCTTGTCCGATTTTTTATTGACAGCCTTTCTCTATTTCCAGATTGAAGAACATGGTATTCTTCTTCAAAAACTTTGTTGTTGTAAATATCCATTGAGAAGCATGAATCTACAAGGAGAATTCAATTTCGAAATGTAAAGGAAAAAATGATTTCCATTGATTAAGAATCTGGAGATCTAGGGAAATCTTTGAGGGTTTTTTAAACGATAAAATAAAAGATAGGTAGAAAAAGTGGATTAACATAAGTGATTGTGATGCGTCAAATGCATTCGTAAGGTTTAACATGTTATCTTAAAAGATATCATTGGAGTGAAATTTGGGTTGTTAACTAAAAAAAAAGCTAAATAAAACTAAATTATGTTTCTCTCGTACGTGGCACCAACTAATACATAATTTTAATATCAACGACTGTACATGTGTAATTTTAGGTATGTATATTTATAGTGACAACTACCCACTATCTATACTTATTTATTATTTTTCTCTTCCACATACGAAATAAAAAAAACTACCTTAATTATACAAAGGCTGTTGGATTATATGATAATCTAAAATTTTAGATGAAGAAAATATTAAGTATATTTACTAATTTTTAAAATAGCTGTTGGGGATGCTTTAAGCTCTCAATTCTCTCTAACTTTATAAATGTTAAACTAAAAGCACTAGTTTTTGAAAATTTCATTTTCTCTTGGTTTTTTTCTTTTTGTGTTTTAAGGTCTTTTGGCTTGAAAACAATGACCGTCCCTATCTCTTCTTTTATTTATTCAATGCAAGCCTGTATCTCTTCTGTTATGTCTCTTTACTTTCCTTCGAAATGAAGCCTCAGCTAGTCTGTAACCATGTCATTCCCTCAGTCACAGAGCTACAGTCTACTGGACTTTGGTGTAGTGGATTCAACAGTGAGAATTTGAAAACTCCTCCCAGTACAATAAATCATCTTCTGATATGGTTCATGCAAAACAAAATTTGAGGTACAAAAATACATTATCTTTCACATGTAAATATTCAGCCACAAAAAAAAAAGTTAAGCTCTATCTTACAAAATGTATTTTTAAACTCTCTTCAGAAATCCTTTTACAATTTATGGAACCACATTTATTGTAAACAATTGCTAAATAGTACATTGATATAGCCAAAAGTTGGATTTTCATCAGTTTAACTTTATTTTTATCCCTAACCCTAAATATTGTGATCCTAAACTTCTTAACTGAAACTTTAGTTGGAAGCCAAACCTTTGTAGCTTTTTCAGGCCGAAGAAGCCTACTGGTCTCAGATGCTCCGGTGATCCAAAACGGAAGCCAAAGCTATCTATGTGACTTTTCCTTGTTAAGATTATAAAGTTTATTAACCTAATAAGTTTAATCTTTTAGGGGTGGGTTAATGGATTGCCGGGTTTTATAAAATTGGCAAAAGGTTTTGGTCAAGCTGTTTACAAGCCTTGGTATATCAAAATATTGTTAGATTTAGGCCCATTTCGTGAGTCAATTCAGATTTATGAGGCCAAACTAATTTGTAAGTATTGACCCATTTGTTGATCGATCGTCAGCTTTTGTGACAAATGGAGCTGATAATGTTTTAGTCCAAATGTCAGATATGGATATCTAAAGGTAACATACGAATCTTATGGTAGGACAGTAATTTACTATAAATTTTAAATTTTTTTAATATTTATTGTTTCATGAAATTCTTATGGGTCAAATGATCATATACAATAAAATTAATTATCGATCTTATTATCGTCTTTATAAAAATTAGGTTTCAATTATATAAAGTAAATAATAGATTTATATTCATGTTTAACATTATTTTACTTACCATACATTTTACCTTCAGTAAGATCTAGATAATTTAGAATCAGAATAAAATATCTATATCCATTATCTTTTTCTCCTCACAATTCATCCACCGTAAATCTAAAAGTTTTAACTTGTTATTATTCTTTCTTTTTTACTTTAATCTACGCGTGTAACGACATCAATGATCGTATTTCACTATGAGTTGATTTAAAAGCCATTGCGGCCCTAGATCAGGAGAATCCATAGGTTACCCTTGAAGATTTTAAGGTTTTATGTAAAGTAGAAGAATTTAAAAACACCATTGAACACTTGACTACGACAACTGAAGAATTCAACAATTTATGTTATCATTGTGAGCTCATCGACTTTCGTTACACTAGCTTCAAATATCATGACTCGACAAACCACCTCTCAATATTATATTTTTTTAAATAGATTGGGTTTTAGTCAATAACGATTTGGTCGAGTATTTTTTGATGTCTTTCATTCAGTATGGTTTTCCCCGCTCATCGGACCACACCATGGTCATTCTACGTATTAGCACTCCTCCTTTTCGTAGGAAAAAACTTTTTTCAAAATTTCTAACATGTGACAATCACACCATCAATTCAAACAAATATCTACAAATAGTTGGAAGAATTCTATCGACGCTTAAAATATGAGTTTGGTTTCCTTAAAACTCATTCTCTTCAATTTGTTATCTACAACCTCAACAACAAGGAATATAATGACATTAGATCTCAAGTATCTAACGTCTAAAAACACCCATTCCACGCTCATAATCTCTTTGATCATGATCCCTTTAACCAAAACTTTATCTCAAAATAAATTGAAGCTTCTTCTTCCTTCCTCTTCCTCAGTAAAGCAGAAATGTCTTTCCTTAAAAAAAATAGAGAGAGACATGGTTCAAACTCAGAGACCGAAATATAAATTTTCAATAATAATATTAAAACTCGTATCTTATGTAATAAAATTATCTCAATCTAATAATAGAGATTTGATAATGAATACATCCGGTGTTGCTAATATCCTGGTGAACTTCTTCAATGATCTTCTTGAACCCAATCATCCTCTAGGTTAGCAGGGTCTTTCTAGGGTTTCTGCTAATATATCTAGGAATGTCAACCCACATTCTAAGACATCCATGATTAGAACGATAATGCGCGATGATATTAAAAATGCTTTATTTAGTATTGATAGTGATAAGTGTATGATATATCTGAGCCACATATTAGTCCAATGTAATAAAATGACTTATATATAATATGTCAGGATGATTTTAGTATATGAGAAACATGAAGGATATGTAACATAATAAGGAGTAAATATGTTTATACTTGTAGAATTATGGGGTGAAGTATCCAATAGAACCATACATGTGAGCCTAGTGGGTAACTATATCTACTATAAATAGGTGTACTATTTCTTGAAAATACCAACACAATCATTATCTTGACTTTTACTTTTTACAGTCTCTCACTCTCTAGAATACTTGACTCATTTTATCTCTCTAAAAATTTGATCACTTTTTCTAAAAATATCTTAGATCGATTACCAACTACATCCCTCAAATATTTCTAGAAGCAATCAGTGACGAATATAGTGGAAGGTACGTTTGGTACCCGTATATCAAATCTAAAACCATATAAATATTAAACTCGTTGAAAATTTACTTTCAAATTCTAGCTAGCGATGATTCTGAATGCAAGAAGACCATGCAGTATTTGTTGATGGAGAAGTACTTCAAGTGGGCTCTGGATAGTTGGAAGGAATAACTCAAACCAGACAGCAGTTGGAAGAAAAGCGAAATCAACTAGCCTTGGAAACCATAGATGATGAGTCCAGATTGTATCACCACTCACCATGAGGACCAGACAGGGGAAATTCGGATAAAACCCACCCACTGAACTATACGAACTGAACTAAAAGTACTAAAACCTTAATCACTTAATGACTAAGCTAATTATATACCTGCTTAAAACTAATGGGCCTTTGAACCCCACCCGAATCCATAAACACGACCTGAAATCCCATGCGGCCCAAGGTTAAGGGTATAAATACCCAACCACTTTCATTTAATGAGGGTAATGAAAATTAAATACAACCATGCAGCTCAATTCTCCCTCTACACTCTATCCAAACATTAAATACCTTTGAAATACCACAAAACTCTGGACAAAATTACCCTCAAACGAAAATAAACCTCACCAATAAAAATCAACTATTTAACATGTCGACGTGTTAAATGATCAGCTCGCTCAGAAAGAACAAATTGTGATGGTTCAGTCAATGAGGGTTTGATCTAAAATTCAAAGAGTAAGCAATATTAAATTTCAAGTCGAAGACAATAGTGATACCAAATTTGAAACTTTACAAAGTCGGAGAAAAACCATGATATTTGTTCTAAACGAATCAAAATTACTGGCCTTCAAGAAGGGAAAGAAAGGTAAAACATAGATATGCTCAATCAGAATCTAGTGATTCACATATTTCAAATTCAAAAGGTCATTTTAAATCTTCTGAATGAACTCATGATTATAGGAAAATGAGGGACTCTTATGAATTGTGTTAATTGAAGAAACAGGTTAGTCGGGGTAAATGTTACCAAAGAGAGCACAAACATAAGAAACATAGCGAGTTGCACAGACCTTAACCAATATCAGTTGATAAAGGTTAGAATGATCCTTTGGTGCTCCAAACAGAGGCTGTGGCCCCTCATAATATTTTTGGGAACCCAAGACTCGAATATAAGGTCAATAATCAATTAATGAACCCTTTGGAACAAAGAATTGATACAATAGTAAATAATGGCGTAGGTGGGAATCAAATATATTGGAGGACATCATCTTTGTCTCCTGAAGTCCGATCTATTGTACTTCAGAAGCATTTTGACATTGCAAAGGTGGAGAGGTTTGATGGAATACAAGATCGAGATGATCATATCTATGCATGGGCATTCAGTTCTTTGGTTCAGTTTTGTTCGGTTACTTTGGTTCTTGGTTATTGGAACCAATTAAAATATTGTTTGGTTCGGTACGGTTCTTCTCAGTTTGGTTCTTTATGGGTATTTAATTTGATAACTATGAAAATTCAGTTCCACAATAGGTTTGGTTCCGTTCAGGTTCATTTCTATTTGGGTTCGATTCCAACTGGTTATTTGGTAACCAACTGGTTACTTTTTACCCACTCAATCCCGTATGGAACTGAATTAAGCGAAAAATAATAATAATAATTGTAAAAATAAAATAAAAACTTCAACAAACAAGCACTAAGATTTATATATTATATAAAAGCAACATTACTCACCTATATTTAAAAACAAAACTGGTACAAAAGTTATAACTTTTAACAAAACTTGTACAAAAGTTATACATATCAAAATTTCAACAAAACTCGTACAAGAGTTTAACTTCAGGCCACGAACATAATCTTCCATCTTCAATCCATTAAATCTCCTTATATCTTCAGGGTTCAGTTCACCTGCATAAATAAAACTAGTCTAAATTGCATAATCTAAACACTACTCCTAATAAATCAATATCGTAGATAGTAATAGTATTATAGTAGTTAATTGTTAATAAAATACCATAGTTAAAGTATTAGGTACCAAAGAATAAATTAAAACCGAAACTTAAACCAATTTTAAAAGGGTTTAGGCTAGCCTTTCATAAGACTAAATTTAAAAGCATGCATAACTTTCACTACAAATTCTAGGATAAATCCATAAACTTTAAAAGATAAATTTATAGGAAAATAAAGAAGTAAAAAATATATATAGCAACTTCTATCTTTCTTTGCTAAACTCAAGAAGCAAGAACTGGTTATGAGTTAGGATAAATATTGCAGTTGTATATACTTTTTGGCTGGCAATACTAGTCCCAGTCAGCTCTGCTAGTTGTGTAAACTCTACCTTCTAACACAAGTTTAGTATAAGCATCACAAGAAAAAGAAATAATATAGAGAAACTTAACTCACCGCAATGAAGCATCAAATTCTTCTACATTCGGAACTTAAAATCTTATATTATCAATTTTAACAATTTCCTTTATCTCTTCTAATTAAGATACAACATAGTTTCAAAAAAGAATCAAATGTAAATTTATTTGGCTAGATAAGTTATATTTATTACACAACAGTATCAAATATAATTTATGATTATTTACCGACTAGCATGCAACTTTGATATAGAAAAAATTATATCGATGTAAAATCTAGAAGATATAAACTATTTTTGTTGGATATCATGATACTAGCCACAATAATAATTAAAATTAGACAACTATGATAGTAAACGTCATGTGATGAGTTCGATAAATTCTATATGGGTCAAGAACATGTCCACTTACGCTGAAGGTTGATTCCGGAGTAACAGATGAGACTTGCATAACAAATACATCTTTAGCGATTTCAGACATAATAGGGTACTTCAGAGAATTAGCCTTCCATCATGACAAGTTGTCATACTGTGTTCTAGGTACCAGATTTGAATTTTCTACACTTTCTTTCAAATAAAGCTCTAACTCAATAGTTGATTTTTAGAGCCCTTTCTCAGTAACTAACTTCATGTAGATAAACTTCACTCTTTCATACCCACTAGTATTATCTTCCAAATTTATTTTTATCCACTCCAATATGATATTGTCCACTACTTGATTCAAGTGTGGAACGTGAATTTGAAAAACCAAAATTTTCCCTTGATATTCCAAAATCCAGAGATTATTCCATAAACAGTCGCTTCATTACTTGATTCATCAAGTAATCAATATCAATTGACTATCTACTACCATTTCCATAAAGTTCCTTAAATAATAGAGTAGCAAAACACATCTTTTTTCGGGTTTAATACACTTGCAACAATAACAAGTCTGTTGATCTCTTTTACTCATTCCCGATATTTGTCAAACTTTACTTTCATAGCTTTAGCCTTTTGTCCCATGTCTTGATCAAGATACTTAGAATGGGCAATAAGGTTTCTCTCAATGGTGACAATCTCAGCATAGAACTTGGATGAATTAACAGATGGAAATGCTAAAATAACCAACGTAGAATGGTAAAAACTTCTAAGAAATTTTACTATTTTATCAATTGCTTCTCGATTCTCTGGTCCAACTCTTGTTGTCTCATCCACTCTCTCATCAAACGAATAGTTATACACCTTATCTTCTATTTTCATCTTATCAAAATCCATTTTATACTTCACAACTCTACTTAACATCAAATAAGTAGAATTCCATCGCGTTTTAACGTCTAATGGTAAACTACTTCCATTCATTTTACCACTATCAACCCGTAAGTTGAAGGACTTTTATGTATCGATAATGATATGACATACGCGATTGCATTACAAATGGCTATAATACTTGAATCAACATTTTTTAACCCATCATTAACAACTAAGTTTATTATATGAGCCGCACATCTCATGTTCAAACATTCACCACCTAAAACCATAAAATCATAACCTAACACTTTAAATTATTCTTTGAACCTTTTGAGAGCTACGGTATTGGATGTAGCATTATCTATTGTGATGGTGAGTACCTTCTTTATTCCCAATTCAGCTAGACACTCAAGAATAACCAAAAGTGTTGTTGTTTTCTTATGATCTATGACATTTTTAAACCCAATGATAGCCTTCCTAAGGCGCCAACTATCATCAATTCAATGTGCTGTAAGAACCATGTAGCTTGCACCATTTGTTGGAGCGACCCATATATCTGCTGTTAGCGAAACCATTTTATTACCAATCACTCTCCTCATCTCTTGTTTCTTTGGCACATCTATTTATACGATATCTCTGGTAGCAGTTCTTCGAGAATGTGTCTTGAGAAGTTGCACTCTGTTGTAAAAATTTCTCAACGCCAAACTCTCAATAAAACAGAGTGGAAGCTCACTTAAGATAAGCAGCTCATTACATGCATCATTGAATACAAGTTGAGATACTTTTCCATACTTAACCAAACCATCACCTTTTGTAGTTAGCGTAGTCTGAATTTGAGACTCTTTGAATGCATGATACTTCTTGCATGTTCTCAAATGTTTCACTAGGTTGGAGGTACTTGAAGTTTTAAGACAAGCCATTTTTCTCCCACAGTAGTTACAATTGTATTTCTTTGGATAATCCATTCTCTTCGCATAATGCTTCCAAGCCCATAATCTTTCTTGAATTTTTTATTATTATTTAGATCCTCCACTTTATTCTCGACAATCTTTCCTTTTATTTTGGTTACTAGTATCACTCTCGGATTCAAAGTTAACGTCTCCATTCACGGAATCAGTAGAATCGTTTGCAAGATATACAGAAAAACCTATCGACAATGATTAAAAAAAAAAATAATATTTGATTTAACTTAATACAGAATTGTTGAAAAAAGAATACCTACAAAAATAACATTATTAAATAACTACATAAACATATAGTTAAATATATATGTAAACTCATTATATTTCAAAGGTTCAAATGATTCCACAAACGTCATTATATAATAAATAAGTTACTAATCATTTATTAATATAGAATTAGTACTTTAATAATATTAACATGATACAGATTTACTAATTAATATATATATATATGAATCCACAAACATTAATATCACAATGATCCAAAAGAAGAGATTTTGAGCTTGACAAACACTACTACTCTGATACTAATAAACATCCTTGACAAATAAGTGTATAACTATCGTTGTTACATTTACTTGACAGAGGCAGCTAAGGCAAAAGAGGTGCCTCTTAATTTTTATCCGTAACTATCTTAATATAAAGCTAAAACTAAAAAGGTGCCTTTTAAGTAACTATTTATAGTTTTTAAGTTTCTTCTACAATGACTAGTGCTTAAAAGCATAATAATAATAATAATAATAATATATATATATATATATATATATATATATATATATTGTGTTTAATAGAGGTAAGTCTTAACCCCATACTAAATAAGTACCCTATTACAAGTAACAACTTGTTTAAAACCGACATAACCAACTACTTGAAAGATTACCACGTATTAGTTTTTGTATATGTATCTTGCTGCTTACTAATGATTCATATATTTGATTCATAGATAGTTTTTTGTCACTGATTAGACAAATGAGTATATTGTTCCTAAGTTCTAACTACTTAAAGAGAGAGGAATAAATGTATAAATAACAAAATTGGTCTATACACATGGAATATGAAAACCCAATTATCAATTTTCAAATGAAAAATTGTCTATAAACATACCTGAGACTATAATAGATTTGATGTCTCCGTAAGCTTCATTGCAATTGAATTTAGAAAAAATCCTTCAACAACAAATGAATTAGACTAAGAAGGACGAAGATTTTGTTTGAATTTAAACTTGAAAGATACTAAGTAGAAGAACTCATAATGTGACTTCGAGGGGGAAAGTGAGAAAAACGACACGTAGGTATAAAGAAGTGAATATATGGATAAATTAGGTTTTGTTTGGATTTTGATGTAGTAACTAGTTAGTACTTAGTATTATGTCTCTATTATTTTTGGGTATCATATGGTTCTCCGTTCCGAACCGAGAACCATGGATATTTTAGTCATGGAACCATTCGAGTACTTATTAGTTTATATAACCGAACTGAATCCTTTATTTTGGTTCGGTTCAATTTGGTTATTCATTTACATACTTAGATGCCCATGCCTCGAATACTTGACTTTTACTTTCTCAACTTTTCTCTCTAGAATACCAGGCTCGTTTTCTCTATCTGCAAACTTGATCCTTTTTCTAAAAATATCTTAGACGGATTACCAACTATATTCGTCAAATATTTATGGAAGCAATCAGTGACGACCATAGTGGGAGGTACGCTTGGTACCCATATATCAAATCCAAAACCATATAGATATTAAACTCATTGAAAATTTACATTTGAATTCTAGCTGGACATGGATTCAAAAATAGAAGCAGGCCCTGCGGTATTTGTTAAAGAAGAAGTAGCTCAAGTGGGCTATGGACAGTTGGAAGGAATAACTTAAACCGGATAACAGTTAGAAGAAAAGAAAAATCAACTAGCCTTGGAAGACCATAGAAACCAGTTATTAGAACATATCAATGTCTTAAATGATCAGCTCGTTTCGAAATAAAAAATTATGTTGGTTCGGCTAGGGAGGGTTCGATCTAAAATTCAAAGATTAAGCAATGGTAAATATCCAGTCGAAGACAATACTAATACAAAATTTGAAACTTTACAAAGTCAGGAGAAACACAGATATGTTCAGTTCCAAACGGATCAAAGCTACCGGTCTTCGAGAAGGGAAAGAAAGACGAAACACATATATGCTCCAGGGGAATCTAAGGATTCACCTATTTCAAATTCAGAGGGTTATTCTCAATCTTCTGAACAAACTTATGGTAATAGGAAAATGAAGAGCTTTTACAGTATTTGTTATTTGAAGAAGCAGGTTTGTCGGGGTATACGTTACCAAATGGAGCACGAGTACAGGAAACATAATGAGTTGCACAAACCTAAACCAATATCAATTGATAAAGGTTAAAATTGTCCCATCGTTCTTCAAATAAATGTTGTGGCCCCTCAGGATGCTTTTAGGAACCCAAGCCTCGAATATATGGTCAATAATCGATCATGAACCCTTTAGAACAAGTACTTTATGCTATAGTAAATGATGACATATGTGGGAATCAATATAAACAAGGAATCAATTGGAGGACATCTTTTTGTCTGCCGAAATCCGGTCTATTGTACTTGCGAAGTGTTTTTGGTTTGGTTTATTTTAAGTTGGAGGTAGTTTAGTAAAGTGTTTTGTGAAGTTTTAAAGTATTAAGTGTTTGGTGTAGAAAGTAGTGAGATAATTGAGCAACCTGGTTGTATTCAATGCTCATTACCCTCATTAATGAGAGTGGTTGGGGTATTTATACTCTTAATTAGTGACCCATGGGCTTACGGGTCAAGTTATGAAACCGAGTGAAGTTTAAGGACCCATTAGTCTTTTAAGTAGATTAACAAATAGCTTAGTCAAAAGGTGTTTTTACTTTTGTCATGTTCGGATTATTTAGTGGCATGTCTTTGTCCAAATTACCCCTGTCCGGATTATACAGTGAACATTGTCTGAAGATTCTGAACTCATCATTAGCCCCTTTTTTAGGCCTTGTCAAATATATTTGGTAGGGCTAAAAAATCCACTAAGCCAGTAAAACTTTGTCCGAGCTGCCTGTGCGGTCCGTAGTAGGAAGTTTACTTTCAACATTAACTCAGTTCGAAGTTTGTCAGAACTAGTTTCTCTTCCAGAATTCTAAGATTTTTCTTCTTGGATCGTCGGACACATGTCAATATCTGGTTCGACCTACCAGCCGTTATTTTTCCTAGACCGGCGCACCCACTAAGTCTAGAAAGTTACCTAGGCATTTGATCCTTCACACGTTTGTGAAACCTTTAATCATTGCAAAACCCTCTTCAACTTCTCCTAGGTAACTGTTACTTTTTTTACTGGTATATAAATTCTCTTTCACTATTTCATTGTCTTCCACACTCAAATATTTTTAGAGATATTTCTATTCTTACCTTCAACTTGTTCTTGAGAGGTTTTATGTTCACAGCCAGAAACACACTAGTTAAAGGAGGTTGGTTAAATTTATCAGAGTTAGAAAGAGCGAAAAAGGTTGAAAGAGAGAATTGCATTGCTGCTGGCCTCTCAATTTCTCCAAGTGAAAAATCCAGTAACCGACTCAGGAAGTCAATCAAGGGTCTTCCTCATCCAAAAAATCTACGCCCACACAACTATTCAAACCAAGCCTTTCACCCCTTCCCTCAGGTTTTTCTCTTCAAGAGTCCCAACCTTCTGTGCCTAAAGAAAAAGTTGTTTCAAGTATCAGGAAACCTTCTCCCTTCATTGTTATGGATTCTGACATTGAGAAGTCTCCGGAGAAGATAACCCCTCGCTGGACAACCCGTCAAACTAAGAGGCAACCTACACCTTCTCTGAAAAACCCCTCCGGATCGGAGGTACCCAAAGCAGCCCCGAAGGCCAAACCCTCCGGATCCCAACATCAACCAGATACCAGGCCTTCGGAGGCAACCAGCGCTCAACCATCCGAACAACCTTCTGTGCAAGAAGCTGACCCTCCTTCTTCCAAGGCAGCTGATAAAACTTCCACAATGATGGAAGAGGTAATGGAGGACAGCATTGAGGAGGCCCCCTTTAAAACCGGGGCTTCAGGTCAAACATGAGATGCTGCTTCTGACAAGAAGGGAAAAAGTAAGGTGAAAGTCTACATGACTCATCCAGACTCACTTCCGGAGTGCTTAGAGGGCAAGGTAGGCCCATGCTTCAAACACATTAGTGTCAAGTACCTGTTGGCTCTACAAAATATAAACTACATCTACACCCACACTACTGAGTTGGGCCAAATCCGGAAAAAATGGAGGATTCCGGATTCAGAAAAAGTAAGGATACCCATTACTCCGGAAACTCCTATGGACTGCAAGCCCAACGAGGTAGTAATATTCACCGAAGTACTGAACTGGGGACTCCGGTTCCCGTTGGACCCAGAAATCGTCAGGTACTTCCACTTAGTTAAACTCTGCCCTACCCAGCTAAGCCCCAATGTCTGGTACTCTCTCCTTGCTTGCATCATGGTATCAAGGATGTCAAAAATACCTCTTCTGATGGAGCAGTTTGCTGTTGTGGCAAGCTTGTGCAAGAATCACCAGATTCCTAACCACCATCACAATATGGGGAACAACTTCAAAGTGGTGGATGACTTGCTGGAGTCTGAAAAGAACTGGAGGATACAATTTCTGTTTGTCAGTGGGACATGGGAGAACGACATGAAGATTAAGGCCAGCACCAATCCTAGTATGCTAACTAGCAGATGGAAAAGTACTGGTGAGTTTCTTCCCTATCTTTGTTTCTCATGCTTTTCCTTTTTAAATTACAAGTGTTCCCATTCTGATTAATTTGTTACTCATTTTTCCGTGTTGCCGAAGGAGTTCACCGGACACCTAGAGGAGGGGCAAAAAATCTGTGCAAATCTTAACGCATGGGTCGCAGAGCATTGGGGGAATGCCTTCCATAACTGCTTTAGCTAGGGCAATCTTGTGAGGTCCCATATGTGGAACACCACATGCGGGAGAGACCTCACATGGGAAGAGCTAACTATACTCCCTCCTCCTGGTGTAATTCTCAAACGAACAGAGGCCAAGGATGGTAAATTGTGCTTACCTTCCAGAGCAAAGGCTCCTAGCAAGATGAAGAACAAGAAGAAGAAAGCTGCAACAAAGTTGGTTCAAGCAGCGACATAAGGGACTGGTTCGGGGAACCAAGGGGAATTGATGTTGCCCTGCTCAAAGTAGTAGAGGCTGAAACAGTAAGGGAGGCTGGAGAGTCACAGAACCCACCAAAGCCTCATAAGAAGGACATGAAAAGAAGGGCCAACAGTGATAAAATGGCTTCTAAAAAGAAGAAAGTCACCTTGGGAGAAGAAATAATTTTTCGTCCTTCGGAGACTCAACTTCCACCAGCCCCTGTTGATCCCACCTTGTAAGAAAAAATCCCAACAAGTCTGCAGTCCGAAGAGGTTGCTGGGGGAAGGAATGAAGAAGTGGACATTAGTGTCCTTCAAGACATTGATTTATACTTCAATGATTCTGAGAAGGATGACTTCGCAGATCCCTACCACCCCTCCAGCTCTGCCAATATGGTGACTTTCAATGGTAAGTCTTTCTCCGTCTCCGGAGAGCAAGATGTTCTGAGCCATTCCCTTCTCGTTCACATCCAGCCAATACTTGACTTGGAAAGACAGGTGAAAAGTCATACCATCCTTATCAATTCCCTCACCCCGGACAAGGAATCTCTATCAACCAGCCTCCTCAATGCCAATCAGAGTATAAAGGAGATGAAAAAGGAGATAGAGGCATTGAGGAAGGACAAGAAGGATTCATCAACCAAGTTGGCCACCTTGGAAGCTGCCAGAACTGAGCTTCAGACTAAGTATTCTAGCTTGGAAAAGGACCTCACAACGTTAAAGGAGGAACTGAAGACCAAAGATAGTATCATTCAAACGCTATCCGATGAGAAAACTAAGTTAGAGGGTACTGTGTCAGAGATGGCCAAAGAGAAAGAGGATTTGAAGGAGGAGCAGGAGAAAGCTATTCAAGCGGGCATTGACAAGTACACCACTGAAGTGATAGACTCCTTAGAGAAAAGAGATGATCAAGTCAAATTCTGGCATGGTGCTGCTCTTCCATGAGACTTTTCCGAAGAGGACCCTTTGTCCCTTATGGAAATATGAAGACATCCCATTTCACACTATGGCCGACGACGACAAGCACAACTATGCCAGTGGAATAGATTCCACTATTGATAATGAAGAGGGAACTGGTGAGAGTTCGAGTACCGAACTCAAAAGTCCCAAGAAAGGTGGTGGTGGTGGTGAAGGAACATCCGAAGGGAACAAACCCTAAGGTTTAATCATATTGTTTTTGTCTTTTTTGAATAGTTAAAGTCCTTGGATGACCAAAGCATGTTTTGTTTTCTTGTTCGGTTAAAGTCCGAATAGGTTTAGTTTATCAAACCTTCTTTTATTTAATACTTTCTCTCCTTTAAATTTTAATGGCTAATGTTTAAATAGCTCTAAGTATTTCAGAAGTGTTATAGTGAGAGTGTTTAATATCTCCAATGACATGATTTAATAGTCATCTCTTAACCAGGTTTATCCGATCTACTAAAGATCCAAAGTGTTGAACCAGTGATTTGTACTTGAAATGAATTCTAGTAAAACCACTCTGAATGTTTTAAGAAGGCATCACATATTATTGAATAAAAAACCGGACACCTCATTAAAACCTCCCCGCGCCACCATGGTAGGAAAGAATATGCCCCATAATATTTACATTGATATCTAACAAGTAAATATTTACACATAAATTTTATTTTAAATATAACATGAGATGTTCAATATTCCATGGGTGCTTCAAAACTCATCTTTCTTTATCAAGAAGCCTATATGTCCCAGGCTTAAGTTTTTCAAAGATCTCATAGGGGCCTTCCCAGTTCAAAGCCAACTTACTGAACTGCTTCTCCTTGGTGTGTAAGAAAACTTTTCTTAATACTTTATCTCCCAGTTGAAAATCTCTTCTCTTGACCTTGGAAGCAAATATACTCCTCATCAACCCTTGGTAGTGAGTTGTTCTTAAGTGAAATTTAACCCTTCTTTCTTCTATTAAGTCCAACTGATTCCTAATTGCTATCTCGTTAGCTTGTTCGGAATAGTTATGGACCCTGTATGATGGTAGGGTAGCTTCTATGGGGGTAATAGTATCCATCCCATACACCAAAACAAAAGGAGACTCTTGTGTAGCAGCCCGATGAGTAGTTCGGTATGCCCACAACACTTCTTGCAGATAGCTTGGCCACTTCCCTGCAGCTCCTTGTAGATTCTTTTTTAATCCAGACAAAATAGTCTTGTTGGCAACTTCACCCTGGTCGTTTGATTGTGGATGGAAAGAAGAATAAAAACAATGTTGAATGCCTTTAGAGGCACAAAAATTCTCCATATCCTTGCTATCAAGCTGTGGCCCATTGTCTGTGGTAATCTTATGAGGAATCCCAAATCTGCAACATATATTGGATAGGATAAATTTACTGACAGCCTTCGAAGTGGTTCCTGCCAAATGAGCTGTCTCTATCCATTTTGAGAGAATTAATAGCAACTATAATAGTTCTGCACCCTCTGGACGCCATTGGCACAGGCCCAACTAAATCCAATCCCCAACGAGCAAAAGGTATTGGCTCAAAAATAGACTCCATTGGTACTGCTGGCATATGGATTTCATTTCCATACCTTTGACATGGATCACACTTCTTTACCATTTATTTAGCATCTGCCATTATGGATGACCAATAGTACCCAGCCAACAATACTCTCCGGGTTAGTGTCGTGTACCCACAATGTACTGATCCTTCCCCATCGTGTAGTTCGAATAAAACGACTTGAGATTCTTCAACCCCCAAACAACGCGGGAGAGGTCTACTGAAAGATTTTTTTTATAGAGAACTTCCCTTATGATCAAAAGCCCACGAGCCCTGTGTTTAATTTTCTTGTCATAGCTTTATCCGGAGGCAAAACCCCATCAGAAATATATTGACGAAGGGGAAAATCTTCAATCTTTAGGTTGAATCACCTGTATGCTCAAGCTTTCATCCTCTTCCTTGTTTTGACTTGATTGTATGGATGCGCATTCTTCTATGTGAATCCAAGGGTAAGACTCAGAATATTCTATGGTTGCCAAATAATATGCAGTGTATTTTCTGACCTAGGAATATGCTCATAACAAACACTTTTGAAGTTGGCTGCCACCTCTTTCAGGATGAGTAAGTTTTTGATCAGTTGCTCTTTCTTAGCCTCAGACTAACCTTGAGCGTGATGGATAAGAAGTTGGGAGTCACTCATCAACCTGACTCTCTTAGCCTCATATGGAAAACCAATTTAAGACCAGCTATAGCTGCTTCATATTTGGACTCATTGTTAGAGGCCCTGAATCCAAAGCATATAGTCTGGTACATCTTATCATTATACAGAGAGGTTAGGAAAATTCCAGCTCCACAACCCATTGTGCTTGAACCACCATCAGTTTGAACCACCCACTCTTTCTCGGTTTTTTCTTCTAAAGTTTGTTTAGAGCTCCTGACTGAATGGAACTCTACCAGGAAATCAACAACTAATTGAGCTTTGATAGCAGTTCGTGGGGAATAATCAATGTCATAATCACCCAACCTCATTGACCACTTGGTCATCCTGCTTGATATGTCTGCCTTCTGAAGAACATTTTTTGACGGAAAAGATGTCCGGACAATGATGGAATGAGACTGAAAATACGGCCTCATCTTTCTTGCTGCAATCACCAAGGCTAATGCCAACTTCTCAAGCTTTAGGTACCTTTTCTCAGCACCTATTAAGATTTTGCTGATGTAGTTACCCGGACGAGGGTAATTGTCCACTTCTCTTACCAATACTGCACTTATAGCACACTCTGACACAACCAAGTATACATAAAGTGTTTCTTTTTGGATGGGCTTAAAAAAAGTCTTTGGTAAGGATAAGTGTTTCTTTATTTCAAAAAAAACTTTGCTACACTGAGGAGACCAATTAAAATCTTTAGCATTCTTCAAGGTTTGAAAAAACGGAGCACACTTGTCCAAAGACCTTGAAATAAAATAATTCAAGGTTGCCAACCTCCCGGTGAGTCTCTGGACTTCTTTAACATTCCGATGAGGATCCATTTCTAATAGAGCATTAAGCTGATCCGGATCGGGTTGTATCCCTTTCTCACTTATCACATAACCCAAAAACTTTCCGGATCGAACCCCAAAGACACATTTTTCTGGATTCAATTTCAAATTCACAGCTGTTAGATTAGCAAACGTTTCTTAAATGTCAACTATATGTAAATCTTCCTCTAAGATTTTAACAATCATGTCATCTATGTACACTGCCACATTTGTGCAAGTCTGCCTTGCGAATTCTTTGTTTACAACCTCTGATAAGTAGCCCCAACATTGTTTAACCCAAAAGCCATCACCTTGTAGCAATGGAAACCGTACTATAAAGGTAGTATGATCTTGGTCCTTCGGATCCACCTGTATCTGGTTGTACCCGGAGAAAGCATCTATAAAGGACAGCAACTTGTTTCCAGACGTTGAGTCCACCAACTGATCTATCCGGGGGAATGGATAAAGATCTGTTGGGCAAGGGAGTGGGTTTCAATCTCTTCAACTGGTATTAAAACACTAGGAGTCTCTCTGGGGTCATCAATCTCACCCTCTCCCGCAGAAGGCTCCAGTAACTGCTAATCTTCATTAATCCGAACTGCTCCCAAGTTTTAGGAGCAAGTGCAATTGCATAGCATTCTCTTGCTATCTTCTGACTACTTCGAATAAAACCTACTCTCCCTTGAACTGCATACTTCAAACATTGATGGACTGTCGAGGCCACAACATGCATTCTAAAGAGCCAGGATCTCCCAAATATTGCATTGTAGCATGTGGGGAAATCTACCACAACAAACAACACCTTTTCCTCAAACTCCCCATTTACATCCACAGAGCTCCCTGTGAAGCCCACAATTGTTCTGTTTGAGTGTTGAATAATAGCCGGATTATTCATCTGTTTGAGAAGCTTAAGAAGAGGATGTTTTCCGAACTTCCTATGTCTATCAAAATCCGGCGAATATCATTGCCCCCAATAGATACTCCTATCACCACCGCATCTTCATAAGGCCCTGCAATATTTCTCAAATCATCCTCATCAAAAACTATGTATGGAAAAGGGTGTTGACACTGATGAGAAGACATTCCCCCTTCCAACTGAGTAGTCAGACTATGTACATGCCTCTTTCTTGATGAAAGAGTGGGTGCTGTCACAGTATCCCCTCCGAAAATGGTGAGTGACATAATATTGAGTCCGACAACTACCTTGGTTTTTTTTGTTATGACCCCCACTCTATTCCGGGTTGGATCAGGATCCAGGTACTCCGAATGAATAACAAATCTTTCAAGGATCACCATTGCCCCTTCTTGAGTAGATGTTCCCACATTGTTTGTAGGGCCTGTCCAAGGAGCATTGGCAGGCCTGTTTCCACTTCTTCTTTTGACATAAGCTTCCAGCTTGTCTCTTTCAATAAGATTCTGCACTTCTTGTTTCAAGGCTATGCCGTCTTGAGTATTATGTCTTATATCATTATGATATTGGCAAAAACAAGTATTTTGACTTTCTTTAGGAGACTGCAGTGCTGCTGGTTTCCAGAAATGGACCTCCTCATTGGTCTTGTCATGTATTGTGGCCACATTCTCTTTCAACTCTGCAAATCACTTTGGTTGAACCCAAGGGCCTATTTTACTTCTTGACTGCTGGCTCTGAGACTGATTCTGGTTAGACTGAGTTTGTTTAGCCCTGTTGGACCCCTGTCCGGTTTCCTTAGCCTTATATCCGGATTGGTTCTGAGTTGTTATGATGGACTTCACTTGTTGGTGCACCATGGTTTTCTTGGTTTCATCCATATTAATTTATTTTCCCATCTGATTCAACAAGCCACCCCAAGTCATGGCTTTCTTCCTGGTCACCGAATCAGCCAGGTTCCCAGGGTCCAACCTTTGTCTTAGAGAAGCAATTACCACCTGTTCGAAGCAATCTGCTAATCCGTTATTTGTATTTGCGAAATGACTTATATAATCCTTCAAGGACTCGTTCGGTTCTTGGGCACAATGGATAATGGTATATCCATTGCCATTCACCTCCTTACTTCCCACAAATTGCCTTCGGAAGGCAACCTAGAATGTATCAAAGTTTCTGATACACCTCTGGGGTAAGATGTTGTACCACTTAAGAGTACTTCGCGTAAAATATTGGGAGAAGGCTCTGCACAAAAGTTTGTCATCATCATCAAAATTCATCATGAAGTTCTTGAACTGCTCCAGATGGTTGTCCGGATCCAAACTTCCATCATACTTCTCTATTTTGGAGCTGTCAACCCTTTTGGGTAGGTTTCCGGACAGTATTTTGGCAGATAAAAGGTAACTGCCTCCAATTTCTGTTACGACTGAAGACCGTGTCTTCATTAAGCATAGCGAAAATACCTGGTTCAGTCTGAAAAAACAAAAGGATCGATCAGCAACTGATCAGCATACCTGTGGTTGTGAGATGACCCTTTGCCCAAATGCATTTTAAGCCTCCCATGTCTATCTCTATTTCTTGAATATTTTTTAATTAATTTCCTTTTCTTTCTAGACCTCCCTTTATCACTGCTTGATGTCAAAGACTCCTCAAGATCAGCCTCATTTGAAGAGCTACTGGAGGACTCAGAATCTGAAATTTCAATTGGTTTAAACCAATGAGTCTTCTTAGAATTAACATGGGTCTTTTTTGAACTCAGATGAGTCTTGGCTGATGGATCATTTTCCCTAGGGTTGTCAGTATGATGAATAGCTGACTCCCCTGATTTCTCCCTTATACCCTTTTTTGCTTGTTTTATGGCCCTTAACGCCTCTATTTCTGCTCTCAACTTGTCTCGCTCTTTGATGGTGTATTCCTTGTTTTCCCAATTGTTTCCACAACAGGTGGTGGAGTTCCCTGCTCGTTCGGATCCATCAGAACTGGTCTTTTCTACTTGTTTTGAATGCTAGATTCAGGCACCTTCGTGCTCCCACTGCGGTCGCAATTTGGTTTGGTTTATTTTGGGATGGGGGTAGTTTAGTAAAGTGTTTTGTGAAGTTTTAAAGTATTAAGTGTTTGGTGTAGAAATTAGTGAGATAATTGAGCAGCATGGTTGTATTTAATGCTCATTACCCTCATTAATGAGAGTGGTTGAGGTATTTATACTCTTAATTAGTGACCTATGGGCTTACGGGTCAAGTTATTAAACCGGGTCAAGTTTAATGACCCATTAGGTCTTTAAGTAGATAAACAAATAGCTTAGTCAAAATGTGTTTTTACTTTTGTCCTGCTCGGATTATTTAGTGGGATATCTTTGTCCAAATTACCCATGTCCGGGTTATACAGTGGGATGTGTCTGCAAATTCTGAGCTCATCAGTTTTGACATTTCAAAGGTGGAAACGTTTGATGGAATACAAGATCCAGATGATTACATCAAACAATTTAAGAATTACATGATAAATTTTGATGATGATGATAAGTTGTTATGTCGATATTTCTCACATAAGGGAACTACTTTGAAATATCATAATCAGATTTCACATGGTACTATTACTAATTTTAGGATGTTTGGCTTTGCTTTTAGGAGACAATTTATAGGAATTAAAGATATGCAAGCAAATAAAGATACTATAACTCAGTACAGAAAGATAATTGGGGAAATTTTGAAGGATTATGCGAGGCGTTGTGTACTCACTAAGACTGGGTTGGATAATTGTGATGAACAAGTCGCATGTACCGCTTATAGACAATTGTTACTCCTTGGGGATCTAGCTAATGAAATGACAATTGGGAAACACTTACTTTCGGGGATTTAATGGCTCAGGTGGAGGAACAAAATAAATTTGACGAATCGAAGTGGGTAATATTCATTCCGGAGTCATGCAAAAGCAGATTCAGCAGGGACAATATAAAATCATCAAGGTTATCAATCACATACTTCTATTTAATACAGAGGTCCAAGTAATTTGCCTCCGTGGTGAGGAGCTCTAAAACTAACGACTTTGGTTTATCAACAACCACATATTTTGAGTTACAATAAAAAATTTCTCAAGATATGCAACATATGGCAAGGTCAAACCAGTAGGTTCAACTAGAATATTATACTGAATTGACACAAAATGTTGCAATAATTTTTGAAGAACTCGAAACCATGTTCAATTTTGAAATCTTTAACCATAACGAATGTTATGTCACTACTCTACATTAAACACATATTAGAAATGTTAAATGAATGAAAGAATAGAAATTAAAAGGGTCTGGCTTGGAATAGGAAGAAGTGGATGATTCGAGGCACACCCTCAGGCCTTTAATAAGTGATGCAAATATAGAAGTTTATGTTTTTCCGTATGAGAAAATTTTAAAGATAAACACTTTATTATCACCATGGATGAATGTCTGATACGCTTTTTGTCAAAAACTTAAAGCATGTTTACTTGGAGTACTGAGGAGTAGATATGCATCTAGAGTCCGACGTAGAGAATTTAAAGTGAGTGATAAGTTTTAAATAAAATTTTCTTGCATACTAAAGAAAAAAGGCTTGAGAAGTTATAACAAATCTAGAAGGGGCATATTCAGTGGTAAAAAAAGTAAAGCCTAAGACGTATCGTGTGGAAGACTGGGAAGGGAAACCTCTTTAGAATCCTTGTAATATCGAACACGTGCGCTTATAGTGGGAGTAATGTTGTATTTGTTGAATTAGTAATAATTTTGGTTATCAGTTTAATGACCGATGGAACACTCTTTCTTCTCCTGGTGGCGCATGAAGGTTTTAATAAATTATCTTCGTAGCTAGCTGATATATTTCGCTTTAGCCATTTCTCATTTTTCTTTAGGTCTGGGAAATTCTTACCATATAAACCTTTGGAAATCAAACAGGGACTGATCATCCTTTATTTGACAAAATCGAAAGTAAACAACTTTAACTGGGTGTCTAAGGTAAACTTATATGGTGACTAATCAGAAGTGTGTGATAATTTATATTTGTGACTAAATAATATTTTTATGGTGACTAATTCTAAATGAGTGATAGTCATATGATGCTTAATGTCAAATGGTAAAAACACTATGTGGTGACTAAGTGTTGAATAATAATTGTTTAAGGAAAATTTCACTAACGCTTAAATATTCGACTGAAAATGTGAAATCCTTTGATTACATATAAAACATGAAATTCAAAATATAAAGAATAACATAAGTTAAAATATCGTAAGGACGCATTTTCATCCTTGGTTGGTATTCTTATCTTCAGAAGAAATTTCTGAATCACTTTCCAAAGAACTATCATTCTCAAAGGCCTCTTCTTCTGATAAGTCATAATCTTCATTTTCAGACCTTCAGATTCTTCATTCTCTTCAGATACTTCACATTCGTTAGAATTGGTCTTGAGGATATCGTATAAACCAATAACGTTGCAGAGATTAAAGAATCGGTTGTTACTAGAGATAGAAATAAAAATAAGTTTGGACTGATTGACTAAACTGGAAAAATGTTATTACGAACATGCCCTTGACCAAATTGAGAGTATTAGCCCGCCCGGTACAATAGGTAGCATAAATTTTCAAAATGTCCCACCACCAAATACAAATTGTCCTGGTCCTTTGTCCCTTTGATAAGTGGGGCATCGACCTCGTGGGGCCACTCCTTATGGAAACCAGCAAAAAGAAGTTCCTAATTGTTGTAGTGGAATATTTGATGTAGTTGCATGAGCCCATGGCTATATGGCCCTTTTGGACAAACGGAAACGGGCTTTATTTGGGGCCTAGGTATCAGAATTAGGCGTTGCGACCACTCAAATCGAACGCGTCAAGAATCCCAACGATTTTCAAAAGCATCAAAACATAATGAATTCCAGACCCTAAATTACATCGTTTAGATCCTCTTTTTGTTGTTTTAGTGAATATACTGCAATGTCCTATTTTTGTTGGGTTTTATTAAAATACTTAACCAGCTCCAATCGCTTTGAAATTAGGCTGTGATTTATTTTATTGCATAAGGAAAAAAATTTAATTATGGGCTAGAGTTTCGAGCACTTTTATAAAAGGGTCTCAAACCCTAGTTTTGCCGCACACTTTTTTGAATAAAATTTGATTTTCTTTAAAGTCTCTTTTACTCTGACCTAGGGTTAGAGCTATCTATCTTTCTGTTTTTCGTATTTCTTTCTCTGTATTTTCCACCGCATATTCCATCTCGTAGCTTGGCACTACCATATTGGTGACAGATTCAGAGTTTTTACGGCGTGGGTGACGAAGGTATGCCGCCAAAGCGATCTTTTCGGGGGAAGTCCACTTTTCGGATCACCGAATCGTCGACCGTGATTAATTCGGTCAATTCCAATCCCAGGTTGGTTAACATATTAACTCGTTGGGAAATAAGATGAAATACATACATGAAGCTCTACACAGACTGTAGAACAACCAAAGTAACAGATTTCGAGCTTCAGGTTCGAGCAACCAGCCGTCGGGATTTGAGAGAAAGATCAGTCGCGAGCGAAATCCGTTTGCTCCTCGGCGAGAACAAGGTAGGGGTCAATATTCCCCACAAAACTGTTGTGACCAAGTCTTTGAGCAGCCGCCAGCGAGAGATACTGATCTGAACGCCAACAACCGGTAGGAATCTGGATTCAGAATTGAGATCCCAGAGTTCTAAGGGGGTCTCGAACCGGAAGAGTTTTTAGATTGGATCACCTCAGTTGAAGAACTACTTAATTTCAAGGAGGTTCCAGATACAAAACGGTTACAATTGGTTGCAACTAAGTTCTGAGGCCGAGCTGCATCCTGGTGGCAACAAATCAAGCAAACTAAAGCAAGGCAAGGTAAGCAAAAAATAACAACTTGGGCTAAGTTTGTGAAGCACTTTAGGGCTGCGTTTTTGCCGTACAACTATGCGCGTCTCATGTATCAGCAGTTCCAAAACCTTAAACAAGGGTCAAGGACTGCTGACGAATATATTAACAATTTTTTCAAGCTACAAAACTGTACCGATATTGTTGATTCAGCAGATTAGCTAGTATCTCACTATATGGGGGGGATGAGACAACAGTTTCAGGACCAACTGAACATATTTGACCATGTGAATGTGTTTGAAGCACATCAGTGAGCACTACATCTGGAGAAAGCCCTTTTACGAAGGCCTTATGGAGGAGATACTTCCAGAACAACTCCATTGGCGTTTCCAAAAAGGACGGTTCCAAGCCCTAACCCAGGAGTATCAACTGTTGCTCCTATGCGTACAGGTGCTAATTCGCATGTCCCTAGTCGAACAGTTATTTCCTCACAGGTCTGATGCTACAATTGTCATGAACTAGGGCACGTTACTTTAGAGTGTCCAAAATTATGACAACAGCCACAACAATCGAGGTGTCTGTTCACTAACACTACTGATTTTTACCTGGAGGCTGACCCACGGTTTGATGAGAAACCAGAGGATGCTGTTGATGAGGTTCCAGAGGACCAGGTTACAGGTGGAGATATTGGTCAGGCATTGGTTTTAAGGCGTATCTGTCTGACGCCGAATCCAGAAGTGAAAGGGATGATTGGCTACGGAACAATATTTTCCAATCGACTTGTATTATTGGGGGAAAGGTATGCAAATTCGTTATTGATACAGGGAGCTGCGAAAATGTTATATCTGAAGAAGTTGTTCAGAAGCTGGCTCTGAAAATAGCAGACCACCCAAACCCTTACAAACTTTCCTGATTAAAGAAAGCTAGTGAGGTAAATATCTTTAGAAGATGTCTGGTATCTTTCTATGTTGGTAACAATAGGGATAAAATATGGTGCGATGTCATTAGGATGGATGCGTGTCACTTGTTGCTAGGCCAGATATGGAAGTAGGATTTTGAGAACTAAGTTGTAAATAATGTAATTTTAAGGATTTAATTATAAGTAATGTAAGTTTTATCCTTAAATTGTAATTGATGTAAGTTTTAGAGAGTATTTGTAACTATTTATAATTGTTAAGGACTAAACAACAATTAGTCCTCTTTTGTAACAGATTTCAGTTTGAGACTAAGTCTTGGCTCCTCTATATAAAGGGCAAGGCTACTCTAATAAAGGGGTTGAATACTTTTTCTTTGGAATTCATTTGTACTTGAACTTTCTCTCTCTAAAAACTCTCAAACTCTTTCTCTCTCTAGATTTCTCTCTTAACAATTTACTAAGGCTAAATATTAACTCATCAAATTGACGACTCCACTGGGGACTGAATAAGAAAAATCAGTGGATAATTCTATTCGAATTTGATACAATCTAGTTGTACTTTCTGTTCAAAATTAATACGATGAATCCTAATAACAATCCTACACTTCGGTCAGCGATAGAAACTTTGAAAGATGATTTACAAAGGGATAAAAATATAACTGGTGGATCATCTCCGATCCAATCTCAATCTGATATTGAGGTTCGAATGAATTAGCTTTTGGACAAGATTAATGCTGTAAATGAAAAGTATGAATGAAGGGAACAAGAGATACACTCAACAAAGCTTAGATCTGAGGTTAGACAGGAAATAGAGAATACTGAGACGAAAGGTCAGTCAGATCGATCGTTTGATGAACGACGGGCTAAATTTGAGCATAAAAAGCGTGTTTTGTGTCTCCTAAAGAATGATATTCATCTCGTAAAGAGAAAAAAGATAAACAGAAATATGTGACCTCTAGTAACGAAGAGGTAGAAAGTTCAGCTTCGGGCTTTAAGAGATACAGAGGTTCTTCGAAAGAGGAATCAGACAGAGATCAATCGAGGAAATATAAAAAATAGAGTAAATCAAAAAGGGATAATGTTCCTCGTTTTACATGGTTCGAAGCCAACACTTCGAATCAGTATGCTGAAACTGATCGAAATCTATATGTTACAATGAGAATGGATGATCAGTTCGTTCAAGGTATCGACTCGAGAAATTCTCCATTGACGAGTCAAATTCGTTCCATGACGCTTCCGAAGAGTTTTGACATTTCAAAGGTGGAGAAGATCGATGGGATGCAGGATCCCGATGGGATGCAGGATCCTAATGATCACATCGAACAATTCAAAACCATATGATGAACTTCGAAGATGACGACCGACTGGTGTGTCGTGCATTATCGGATAAGCCCAAAAGAGCATGAAGAGCTCCGTAGACAAGTGAAAGAACTGTTGACAAAAGGCCACATCCGTGAGATTCTTAGTCCTTGTGCGGTTCCTGCACTGTTAACACCAAAGAAGGATGGATCAATGAGAATGTGTGTTGATAGCCGGGCTATCAACAAAATTACAGTCAGGTATCGGTTTCCTATTCCTCGCTTTAATGATTTACTGGATCAATTAAATGGTGCTACTGTGTTTACGAAGCTAGATTTGAAGAGCGGATATCACCAGATTCGTATTCGTATGGGAGATGAGTGGAAAATAGCCTTCAAGACCCGAGAAGGTCTGTTTGAATGGATGATAATATCATTCGGTCTTTCTAATGCTCCTAGCACGTTCGTGCGGGTTATGAACCAGGTATTTTTCTCGTTCATCAGAAACTTTCTTGTTGTGTACTTTGATGATATTCTTATATATAGTACCACAGAAGAGCTGCATTTCGAGTAATTACGCGGAGTGTTTGTTGTTTTGAGGCGAAAGGAGTTTTATGGGGGACTCGATAAGTGTTGTTTTATGACAGATTTGATCGTCTTCCTGGGGTATGTCGTGTCAAAAGATGGGTTGTCAGTGGATCAGTCGAAAGTGGCAGCCGTATGAGACTGGCCTATTCCTAATTCCATCACTGAAGTCCACTCTTTTCACGGATTTTTCTCCTTTTATAGACGGTTCATACATAACTTCAGCATTGTCATGGCTCCTATTATAGAGTATATGAAGGGCAAAACATTCTGTTGGACCCCTGAAACAGCTAAGGCATTTGAGGAAATCAAGGTAAGACTGACCACTGCACCGATTCTGGTTTTACCTAATTTCTCTACAGGATTTGAACTACATTGTGATGCGTCCGGTTTGGGCATTGGAGTTGTACTCAGCTAACGAGGCTGCCCTGTAGCATACTTCAGCGAGAAGTTAAGAGGAGCTAAACTCAACTACAGTACCTATGGTAAGGAATTTTATACAGTTGTACGAGCTTTGAAGCATTTGAGTTCCTACTTGGCCTACAATGACTTTGTCATGTACACCGGTTATGATGCTTTGAAGCATCTGTAGAGTCAGGAGAAACTATCTTCCCGCCATAAACGTTGGGCAACATTTACTCAACAATTTACCTTTTCCATTAAGGATACTTCGGGGGCACTTAACCGCGTAGCTGACACACTGAGCTGACGCAGCATGATGTATGGAAGGAGAAGTTGTGGGATTTGAATTGATGAAGGATCTACTGGCTATCAATCCATATTTTGGTCATATTCCAGAGGACATCATCGCAGGTTTGAGAAAAGATTTTGCAGTCAGCAACGGTTACCTCTTCAAAGGTAATTTACTCTGTGTTCCTGAGGGCGGTTTGAGGTTATTGATTGTACAAGAGAGACACAACGAGGGGCATGGGGGTAGAGATCAAACCCTTCAATCTTTATCCAGTCAGTTCTTCTGGTCGTATTTGAAGAAAGATGTTATCCATTTTGTAGCTGGTTGTCGGGTTTGCCATGTGGCAAAAGGTACATCCTCCAACGCAGGTCTATACCTACCACTCCCAATACCGGAAAGACCGTGGTGAAGCATCAGCATGGATTTTGTCTCTGGCCTGCCAAGAACACAGAGAGGTAGCGATTCTATTTTTGTAATGGTTGAGAGGTTTTTTAAGATGACCCACTTCATTGCCTGCAAGAAAAAAACAGATGTTGTGAATGTTTCCAATTTATAATTTCGTGAGGTCTACCGCTTACATGGTCTACCCTTAAATATCGTTTCTGATCGTGATACGCGGTTTGTACGACATTTTTGGAGGAGTTTGTGGTGCCTCACAAATACAAAGCTGAGTTTTAGCAGCGCGTATCAACCGCAGACAGACGGCCAAACCGAGGTAACTAATCAAACTTAGGTAACATGTTACGAACAGAGGTCTCTGGGAACTTGAAAGCATGGGATTCCTTCCTTTATCACGTTGAGTTCGCCTACAACAAAAACCACAAGCGTAGTACTGGGTATAGTCCTTTCATGGTAGTCTATGGTTATAACCCACGGGGTCCTATGGATTTAGCTTTCCTAACGCTTGATAAGGTTCCAGCTAAGGTCGAGAACGCCATTGTTGATCTATGGGAGATCCATGAGAGAACCCACAAACACCTGGAGGAAACAACACATAAGTACAAGGTTGCCGCAGATAAGAAGCGCCGCCTGGTGGAGTTTGTAGTGGGGGATTTTTTATGGGCTTTTTTTAACAGGGATCGCTATCTTATGCACGAGTATAACAAGTTGGCTGAAAGGAAGGTGGGCCCGTTTAAAATTATAAAAAAGATTAATCCAAATACATACAGGTGGAGCTACCCAGCCACATGAAGACTCAAAATATTTTCAACTTGAAGCACCTGTGGCCATTTACCAATGCTGCTAAGGATGATGAAGCTGAGAATTCATGGGTGAATTCTTCCGAAGAAGGAGAGGATGATGTAGTTGCACGAGCCCATGGGTATATGGCCTTTTTGGACAAACGAAAATGGGCTTTATTTGGGGCTGAGGTATCATAATTATGCGTTGCGACCACTCAAATCAAACGTGTTGAGAACCCAACGATTTTTGAAAGCATCACAAAGTTATGAAGTTCAGTCCCTAAATTTCATCGTTTAAACCCTCGCTTTGTTGTTTTAGTGAATTTTCTACAATTTCCTATTTTTGTTGCATTTTATTAAAATACTTAACCAGCTCCAATCGCTTTGAAATTAGGCTAAGATTTATTTTATTGCATAAGGAAAAAATTTCAATTTTGGGCTAGGGTTTCGAGCATTTTTATAAAAGGTTCTCAAACCCTAGTTTTGCCGCAAACGTTTTTGAATAGAATTTGATTTTCTTTAAAGTCTCTTTTACTCTGACCTAGGGTTAGAGCTATCTATCTTTCTATTTTTCGTCATTCATTCTCTGTATTTTCCTCCCCCTGTTCCATCTCGTAGCTTGGCGCTACCACTATTTCATGAAATGGGTAGAGGCCAAAACATTATTTAGAACTAGAGCCCAGGAGGTTTGTGACTTTATCCATAATTAGATTTTTTTTAAAAAGTTTGGAATTTCACGTGTTTTGATGACGGATAACGGCCCTCGGTTTCAAATTCGGTAATAACAACGTTCTGTAGCGGTATGGGATCGAGCAACACTTCTCAACACCGTATTACCCTCAAGAAAATGGACAAGTCAAAGTCACCAACACAATAATCTTGGAGGGGATCAAAAAGAAACTTGACTGAGCCAAAGGTAAATGGCCTGACAAGTTAGCAGAGGTCCTATGGGCATACCAAACTATTCCTCGAGCTACGACCAAATATACCCCATTTGACCTTGTGTATGGCAGTGAAGTAGTGGTTCCAGCAGAAATAATTGTGCCAAGATGTCGGATCGCAATTTATGAGGAAGAACCAAATTTAATCAGCCGAGTAGAAAGCATTGACCTTATTGAAGAATGCCACGATCAAGCACGTGTTAGAGCAGAACACTACATGAGCCTCATGAAGGGTCGATTTAACGCTTTTTTAAAGCCATACAGTTTCCAGTTCGGGGATATGGTAATGAAGAAAATATTTGAGGGAGTATGCGATAGAGCAGCTAGCAAAATAGGTCCCAACTGGGATGGACACTACACTGTCATTTCTAAAGGCCATAGTGGAGCTTATCGGTTAGCGGATGCCGAGGGTTGCACCCTAAAGCACCCATGGAACATAAATCAATTAAATTTGTATCGCCAATCTTTGTAATTATAAGGATGCACTCTTTTTTCCCCTTATGGCGCGTGAGGGTTTTTTAATAAGGCATTTAAACTCTTGTTCATGTTTTTAATATATTTTATCACTTTCGCCATCCCATGTGTTTATTAAATTTTCTAAATCCTTACAATAGCGACTGGGTCAATGACGACGCCTACGGGATGCGCAATAGACCATACTGAGTCCTAAACAAGTGTCTATAAGCACGACCGGGTATATTTGGCCACGCCTACGGGTTACGTAAGGGCTGCACTGAGCCTAATACCTTGCACATGGTATATAGGAAAACTGGTTACAAACCAAGCCTATATCAGGCCACACAATTAGGTTTTACAACCTCGTCGCGGCTCAGCTAAAAGGATAATCCACTTCCTAAGCTACGCAATGAGCTTACTGAGCTCGACCTTGTAAAAATTAACCCGAATGGCTAAGGAAATTAATAGATACATATATAAATAACACAACAAAAGCTACATAACTATAATGCGATACGACATTCATCTATTCAAAAGAAATTGTTAAATTCGTAGCATCTCAAACCAAAATATAAAATTGTATCAAAAAGCAGTTGAGGAAAAAGGGGAAATTGGGTAGTTCAACTGAAGGCTCACAACATGAGAGAAATTAAAAGAGTCAACAAGTTAAGAGTTGAGGGCAGCTGGAGAATCACCGGGGAGGGTATCGGTAGGAACTACATCGGTCGGTTGAACCATAACCTCCTTAGTTTATATCACTTAGGTTTTGTCGGCTTCTTGTTCCCCAACTAGATCAGTGCATAAAGGGTTGATCGAGCTAGGAGGGGCAGGCACTGTTACCTGATAACTCAGTGATGCCAGGTTCATCCCTGGGTTTTATAACAGCAGTTCCACAAAAGTCTCCCTCTGGTTTTTTGCCATCATACCCATCGCGAATCCCCATCACTTGCGTCTCCCTCTCCTCTAAAGAGACCCCCAGTTTCTTTTTCCATCGACCACGTTCGACATCCATCTCCTTCTTGGCATTTTATGCCTTAGTTTTCAGCTCTCTATTTTCCAACATCAGTGAGGCCAGATGCTCAGATTGATCTTCCATTATTTATGCATGTACCATGTTATGTGTGAGAATATTGGCACTCTATGACATCAGGTCGTCATTCTGTTTGATCAGTTTGTTATTTTGAGCAAAAAGAGTAGAATTACCAGACGACAGTTCTTTCCATTTGTCTTCGCTCAATGCCAAAACACTCTTAAAGCTGCAATCGAAACCCGAAGTCCTTCGTTTGCTTCGTTCACCTTATCTTTCGATCCCTTGGAAGATCTGTAGGCATGCTTAAATCAGATTAACTCGACGGCTATATTCTTAGCTAATCCAAATAGCATAGGCTCTGGTTTCTATTTCTCCATGACCTCTAAGTCAGCATTCGACATTTGACGGTAGGACAACACGACTGAATTATGATACATCTATGGATTACATCATATTAGTTCCTGATTGGTATATAGATTGTTTAAACAAAATTAAGTATATACTGACTTACCTCGATCGCCAGCTCAACTTGGCGCTACAAAATGTCACTCATTAGCATACCGTCATAGTATGACAGTTCAGGGCATCTTTTGAGCAGCTCAAATATCATCATCAAGGGGCGAGGCATAACAACTATGGTCGATGGTAGAAATTCCATGGGAAATTCCCTTCTGGTGGACCTAATATCTTTGTTGACAATAGGAATCTGAGTTGGTTTAGTGATGTTCGCATAAGAGGGTCCAATGCCTATTTCTTATGCTAATGAGGTCGAAGGACGTATACTAGAGGAGTTCACAAACGAATTCATTCTCTGGGCTATCTCATCGGGAATTTTTTGTTTTGTTCCCCAGTGTCATCATCGATGTCTTTGACATGACCCACCTGGTCATTCGCCTGATTTTCATCTAAAAAAACCACCTCATGAGCTTTCTCTCGATCCTAGTTAGTTGTTGGTTGTGCAGACTGGTCGGCCGACTTCTGAGCCACCACAACGTCATCCCCGTTTTCCTCGTCTACCAGTTGCAAGTTCTTGGTTGTAAGAGGAACAACCTCAACTATCACTCGCGCCATTTTTTGTAGGGTATGACTAAGTCATCTTATTCTTCTTCATCTTCACGGATATGTCGTGTTTGATCTTCCACCACATTGCCTCCAGTAGGGACAACCTCATATTTTTGTTGATCTACTTCGTGAGCACCTTGAATTGCAAGTACATCTCCACCTTCATTAGGACAGGGCATGGATGTAGAGCCTTCTGCTTCTTTAGATTTTTAGGTTTGAGGCACTGCTAGCCAAACCCCAGTGTTATTCATTTCCTTGTATCTTTTCTCCATCAATGCTTTTATGCGCTCCACTGATGCCAATACACCATCGTCTGCCATGGTCACCTCTCCTTTGAAATCTTTAGCTCTGGAACTGGCCACAAGCAGGCTTTCACATAATTCACTTGTGTAAATAGCAGACTGGTTCTTTAAACAAAGTCAAGCTCAAAAGGTTGCCGACTTTGACCATGAGGTTCTTGTATCCCTCTGTTGGGCCTTCCTTACACCAATCCTGATGAGTCCCTTCACCTGCAAAGACAAGTCAAGAATAGTTAACACCAGGAACAATAATTTAGTCAAACAAACTTTATAAACGACGCTTACATTTCACTTTCCACTTTATCTCTAACTGGCGATTTATTTTTAGTTTCTCATGCTCCTAATTGGCCGACAGGAATACAAAGGAGTTTTTCTAGTTTTTATTTTACGGGGAGTTCGACAACCTTCCTCATCTTGGTCAACTGGGTTTAGAAGAATGGAGACTTGGCAAGTTTTGATACGTCGACGACTAAGAGTAAATCGGCCAAGCAGACCTTAATTCCTAATAAGCGCAAGCTCAACACTAAACTAAGAATCATTTTCCACTCATTTGCGGCTAATTGGGTCACGCATATACCTATTAAACTAAAAAAATCTCGAATTAATGAAAGCAAGGGTAATTGAAGCCCTCACTCAAAAACATTTGTGAATAGATAGGTTTTATGATCTTGGGCTTGATAAGGATGTTCACCAACAGATGACACTCTGACTATAACATCCTCAGGTATTCCATACTTAGCCCTAAATCTTAGTAACCTATCGTCATCCAAATAGCCATATTTATGGGAGTATCAAGAGAAATAGCTTTCTAAAAATGCTGGATCTTCAAATTCCGACTCTGTAGTTTTCACCAAATTCTTCTTTATTGCCTTTTTTGGTGCCATTGAATCTACTTGTTGACTGCAATGAGCCAATATGACGAATAATAACAAGTATTGGAGGAGGCGACTTAGGAAGGATATCACACCTAGTGCATGCGGTTTCCGATTTCATATCAAAGGGAGTTTTCCCCCATAAAAAGCACTTACAATCGATGAATAAAATTGACATACTTGTGATCAAGTTTGAAAGGGCGAAAAATATTTTTGCTATACAGTCTCAAAGTGGCAGCAAATAACAAAAAATGAGGAAATAATGTAGAGTAAGATAAAAAGGAAGAAAAGGAAAGTAGGAAGTTTTTAATTTACCTTATACCCACGTGAGATATGATAAGCAAGTTGTCAGAGTTATTAAGCCTTAGGCACGCATCATCAAACCCCAAGCACCATTTAAATAATACGACTGTGTGTTAGAACCATCAAATGCCACGCGTGATGTTAAAGCCAACCACGTGTTGATAACGGTAACTAAACTTAAGAGATCTACCAACGTTATAATTTAAATGTTAGACTTAGATCTTACCAGAACTCGATTTGTTTGCTCATCTTATTAAAATTGATTCATCGATTCTCCGCTCTCCGCGCACAAACCATGAACTATGGGGTCCCTAATGAGGGGGTATTCCCCGGCTGATATGAAGAAATGTATCTTAGCTAGATAAAGCCACTTGAAGCATATGTAGCGACCGAGCGCAATGTAAGTCTGACCGGCAGACAAAGAGGAATAAGATACCTAGCCTAAACTACGAGTTGAACGAGAAACCAAATCATGCTTAAATAAGATAAAGAAGATGGATAACAGCCGAACCGGTTAAGTACTTCACCGAGCCAACCTGAATAGAGAACCGAGCTAGGAATCCCAAACGAGCAGAAGGGGGTCAATGCAATCACGCTCGGCTCGGCACGCAGATGAAACCGAACAACAGAGGATCTTTGGTTTAGGCCAGGTTGGACACGCGTGCAATGCCGATCGAGCTCATTTCACGACGAAAATGGTCAAAGCAACGGTTTATTACCACTTCAATATAATTAGTCAAGTTACTAACACATTACTCATAAATTCAGGGCCCATGATGTAAATGTAGTTATGAATATATTTAAAGGGAATTAATGTTATAGTAACCGTAAAAAAAAACGATGGCACAAAGGATATAAATATGAGATAAAATCCAAAATAAATGTAAGTTCTATTCTCTGAAATATAAAAGTAATTACTTGGCAATTCCCATTGTTATTTCCCGTAATGGTTGGATGCTTGGATTTGCGTTAGAATAAAGTTTTTAGGTTGGATTTGTCGAAGCTTTTGGAGTTTTTCTCGTAGGTGTTCTTGGTCTTTGTCGATTGAGAAATTGTCAACCAACAGGGAGCCTTATTGTTTTCCAGATTGTTCTTGATCCTCGCCGAGTGACTTTGGACAGCCCCAGTGAGATTGTTTTTGCAGGTTTTACATGTTCCCTATCGGGTGAGTCCAAATTCACCTGGTGGGGACCTCTTTGTTTACAAATTTTAATAGTTTTTTTTTGTCGCATGCAAAAAATATTGTGTTCAAAGAAGGAAAAAGGCCACAATTGAGGACAACGTGAACGGGAAGAATTCCCAACATAAAAAAAACATTTGTCACACCGGTAGTGGTAGCAGTAGTTTCCGGAAGGGAGATATGGCCAAGCGGGAAGAGCGTTCGAAGCATTCTAATAGATCTGTACGGCGTAAAATTTTTGTTAGCAGGAGGGAGTGTAATTTAGAGCGATCATATCCATGAGAGAAGCCTACCCATAGGGACTCCGCGTGCAAGGAGGAGAAAGAAGATGATGTACCCGAGCTACCCGAAGAGCTGGAGGAACCTCTTCCTTTCGCAGAATAGTATTAGTATTTTTCTCGACTAGATACATCACGAGGCCTACAACACTTCAATCGACGACGTAAGTTATTTAATTTACGACTTAAATATTTTTTTGTTACTTTGACTAATTTATTTTATGTTATATTGATATGTTTTTATTTGTTTCAATCTCGTTCCGCCATTACGATCCGATCGAAATATGGCATACTAGGTTAATGACACCTGAGGAAACATTAAGAGGTGAAGGATCTCTTGGAAGGTACTCTGTTTTGGTCGCTTATGCGCCACTCGTCGAGATACAATTCCAACTCACAGTTGAACGAGGCTTTATCGAAAGGTGGCATCAGGAGACTAACATATTCCAGTTTTGCTTCAGCGAGATGACTATCACGTGGGACGACGTGTGAGGGGAGAATTATCGAGCCGTTCAGGACCCAATCATCATATCAGATGTACTTATCAAGTTTTTGGGAGTTTCGGTCGAACAGGTGCAAGAAGAGATGGAGGCACATGATGGGAGTGGTTTCGGCCTTCGATGAATAAGGTCAAAGTTTTTAGAAGTAGAGTATTTGGATTCGAATACCGCACTGAGATGAAGAAACATGCCACTCGTGTGTACATCATTTTATTTCTAGGATATACCATAGTTTACCAATACGAGCCAGAAAAACATCCAATGCGATTTATCGTCCATCTCGAGCACTTGGAAAATCTTGATGAGCTTGCATAGGGTCCATGCGCATTGGTGTGGTTGTATAAGAGCTTGGGAGGCCTTTTGAAGCACTCCTTGAATAGTCTACTTGGTTTCTTGGCATTGTTGGATTGTTGGGTGAACGACCACTTCCCATGCTTCCGGGTTGCAGTGAACAACGGTTACAGCCTAACTGATCCAAAGATGTTGGCATGGGTGCCCAAAAATATTATCGAGACAAACGTTCGTGAAAATACGTACTATCGTGAGATCCTCGCTTCTCAAGAATAAACAAATCTAAGTTATATTAGTAGCTTTAATTTTTACGTCATCAATTAATTTATGTGTTTATTTATTACATGTTTATGTGTTTCTTTATTTGCATGCGATTTCCAGCCCTACGTTGATATTTGACAAGCGTTTCTGGAGTAGGAAATAGGGTTGTATCGCAACCATATTCGTGTTATGTTTGTGACTGAGGCATACCACCCGGCTCGAGTGATGCGGTAGTTTAGTTAGGTCCAAGAGAGGTCATTGGATCCTATTTTTGCTCGATATGGTCTCACCAGAGGCGAAAATCTGCGTTATTATGTTGACACTCGAGATTGGACCAACTGGAGGGAGCACTTATTCGTGATTGATAGGTATTCACGATCGTTGGTGATGAGTTCGGATCTTACAGTCATAGCCTACCCATTAATCCGAACAAGGGTAATTTGGACCATATCACACCACTATAAATCCGAACAAGACAAACGTATATAACTTTTGACTAAGCTATTTTCTAATCTACTTAAACACTAATGAGTCTTTAAATTCAACCCGGTTTCACAACCCGACCCGGTAAGCCCATTGGTCAATAATTAAGGTATAAATACCCCAACCACTCTCATTAATGAGGGTGATCAGAATTTAATACTAGCAGACTGCTTAATTATCTCACTACTCCTTACACTAAACACAAATCACCTCAATCTTAGTAAAACATTTTACAAAACTACCCTTAGTCCAAAATAAACCAAACCAAATTAGCGACCACAGTGGGAGCACGAAGGTGCCTGAATTTTACATTCAAAACCATTAATAAAAATAGTTCGGATGGATCGGAATGAGCAAGGTACTTTACCTCCTGTGGTGGAAACTGTGAAAGAAAATAAGGAATACACTATTGAGGAGCGAGATCAACTGAGAGCAGAAATAGATGCACTAAGGGCCATAAAATAAGCAGATAAAGGTATCGGGGAAAAATCTGGAGCGTCATTTATTCACCATATTGACACTCCTGGGGAGAATGAGCCATCGCTAAAGACTCATCTTAGTAAAAAAAAGACTTATCTCAGCTCTAAGAAGACGCATCGTCCAAGCCTGTTGAAAGTTTAGGGTCTGAGTCCTCCAGTAGCTCTTCGAATGAGGCTGAGCTTGAAGAACCTTTGTCATCAAGCAGTGAAGAGGGGAGATCTAGAAAAAAGATAAAGTTAACCAAAAATCACTCAAGAAAGAGGGACAAACATGGTAGGCTTAAAAGGCATCTGGGCAAAGGATCGTCCCACAGGCATGCTGATCAGTTGCTCATAGATCCTTTTGCTTTTTAAATCAAACCAGGTATCTTTGCAAAACCTAATGAAGATACAGTCTTTAGTCGTAATAAAAACTAGAGGCAGTAACCTTTGTCTGCAAAAATACTGTCCAGAAACCTACCCAAGAGGTTTGATAGCTCCAAAATAGAAAAGTATGATGGAAGTCGAGATCCGGACAATTATCTGGAGCAATTCAAGAACTTCATGATGAATTTTGATGACGATGACAAAATTTTGTGCAGAGCCTTCTCCCAAACCTTTACAGGGAGTGCTCTTAAATGGTATAATAGCTTACCTCAAGGGTGTATTAGAAACTTTGATACATTCTGGGTTTCCTTCCAAAGGCAATTTGTTAGAAGTAAAGAATTGAAGGGTAATGGGGATACCATTATCCATTGTGCCTAAGAACAAAACGAGTCTTTGAAAGACTACATAAGTCGTTTTGTGAATACAAAGAACAGATTACTAGATTTCTTTGAGCATGTAACAATTACTTCTTTAAGGCAGGGGGTGAATCCTGTGAACTTAGCTGATTCTGTAACCCGGAAGGAAGCTATGACCTGGGATGGCTTGTTAAATTAAGTGGGAAAGCAGATTAATGTGGAGGAAACAAAAAAAAACTAGGGTCCACCGTCAAGTGCGGACCGCCATAACAGCTCCTCCAGCCACCAATCAGTCCGGTTACAAGGCTAAGGAGATCGGACAAGGATCTAACCAGTCTAAGAAAACTCAATCCGACTAGAACCAGACCCAGAGCCAACCATCAAGGGGAAAGAGGGGTCCTTGGGTTCAGCCGGAATGGTTTATAGAGTTAAGGGAGAATATAGCCACAATCTATGATAAAACTAAGGATGAAGTACATTTTCGAAAGCCGGCGACATTGTAGTTCCCTAGAGAAAACTGAAATACTTATTTTTTCCAGTATCACAATGATATAGGCCATAACACTCAAGACTGCATAGCATTAAAACAGGAAGTTCATAACCTTACTCAGAGGGGAAAATTGGGAGCATATGTTAAAAGACTAAGTGGAAACAGACTTGACAATGCTCCTCGGACAGGCCCTACTCAATAAGGGGCAATGGAATCCTTGAGAGATTCGATATAGACTCTGAATATCTGGATCCAGATCCAACTTGGAATAAGGTGGGAGTAATAACGGAACAGACCAAGACAGTATTTGGACTGATTAGTTTCTTTGAGTCGTTAACCATTATTGAAGGGGATACTGCATCTGCGCCTACCCTTTCATCAAGGAAGAGAAATGTCCACAGTTTGGCTACTCAATTAGAAGGGGGGATGTCTTCTCATCAATTCCAGTCCCCTTTCTCATGCATAGTATTTGATGAAGATGATCTGAGGAATATTGCTGGACTCCATGAGGATGCGGTGGTTATAAGAGCATCTATAGGGGGAAACGATATACGCCGAATTTTGATCGATACAGGCAGTTCGGCAAACATCCTATTCTTAAGATCCTACAAACAGATGAGGAATTCAGTCGTTATTCAACGTTCAAACATGAATATTATGGGTTTCACATGTAGTACTGCGGATGTAATTGGGGAGTTTGAAGAAGAAGTGTTGTGCGGCAAAGGGCCTTTTAAAAAGATGGTAAGGGTGCTGTTTGTTGTGGTAGATTGCCCCACATCGTACAATACAATTTTTTGGGAGGTCTTGGCTTTCCAGAATGCATGATGTGGACTCAACAGTCTATCAATGTTTAAAGTATGTGGTTCAGGGACAAGTAGGGGTTGTCTGAAGTAGTCAAAAGATAGCCAGAGAGTGCTACGCAATAGCTTTTGCTCCTAAGACATTGGGGGCAGTTCGAATTAATGAAGATTAGCAGTTACCAGAGCCTTCTGCTGAGGAAAGTAAAATTGATGATCCCAGAGAGGTTCCCAATGTCATAATACCCATTAAAGAAATTGAAACTCACTCCCTTGCAGAGGGTAAGAATGTTAAATTTGGTTCCAAGATGGCGCCAGATTTAAAGAATAAGTTGTTATCTTTTTTGTTAAAAAATCAGCATGTGTTTGCTTGGTGCAATAGTGATGTAATCAGGGTACCAGCAAGTGTTATTTCACACAAGTTGTCCATCCGGAGCGATGTTGCAACTGTTGTACAGAAAAGAAAATCTTTTTCTAAGGAAAAACAGATGTGATAGTTCAAGAGGTTGATCGGCTGACCAAGATGGGGCACATTAAAGAATCCCAATATCCTCTATGGACTGCCAATCCGGTGTTATTCAAGAAAAAGAACGAGAAATGACGTATGTGCATTGATTGCACTGACCTTAACAGAGCTTGCCATAAAGATCTTTATCATGTCCCTCGGATAGATCAGTTGGTAGACTCTACGTCTGGAAACAAATTGTTGTCCTTCATGGATGTCTGCTCAGGGTATAATCAGATACAAGTGGATCTGAAGGATCAAGATAACACTACCTTTATTATAGATAGAGGTCTTCATTGCTACAAGGTGATGTCATTTGGGTTAAAGAATGCTGGGGCTACTTATCAGAGGTTGATGAACAAAACATTTGCTAATTAGATTGGCACAAATATGGAAGTGTACATAGATGACATGATGGTTAAAAGCCTGGAGGAATATTTGCATATAACTGATCTTCGAGAAATATTTGCTAATTTAGCTGCTGTGAAAATGTAATTCCCAGAGAAATGTGTGTTTGGGGTCTCATCTGGAAAGTTTCTGGGTTACATAATAAGTGATAAGGGTTCCAGCATGATCCGAATCAGCTTAATGCACTATTAGAAATGGATCCTCCTCGAAATATTAAAGAAGTTCAAAGGCTCACCGGAAGATTGGTTGCCTTAAATAGGTTCATTTCAAGGTCATCGGACAAGTCTGGTCTGTTTTTTCAAACATTGAAAAATCTTAAAGACTTCAATTGGTCCCCACAATGCAACCAGGACTTCGTTGAGATAAACAAACACTTATCCTCACCAAAGACCCTTTTTCAAGCTCATTCAAGGAGAAAAGTTTATGTATACCTACCTGTATCAGAATATGCTATAAGTGTTGTCTTGGTAAGAGAAGTGGATAATTATCCTCGCCTGGTGTACTATATCAGTAAGATTTTGTTGGATGCAAGTTGGAAAAGCTGGCACTAGCCCTAGTGATTGCAGCAAGAAAGATGAGGTCGTATTTTCAATCTCATTCTATTATTGTTCGAACGTCTTTCCCGCTAAAGAATGTTCTTCAAAAGGAAGATATATCAAGCAAAATGACCAAGTGGTTAGTAGAATTGGGCGATTACGACATTGATTTTTCCCCCCGTACATCAATTAAAGCTCAATCAGTGGCTGATTTCTTGGTGGAATTTCATGCGGACAGAAGCTCTAAACAAACTTCAAAAGATACGTTCAAGAAAGATTGGGTTGTCCGAACTGATGGTGGATCAAGCACTATGAGCTGTGGAGCTGGAATTTGCTTAACCTCTCTGTATGGTGATAAAATGTATCAAGCTATATGCTTTGGATTCAGGGCCTCTAACAATGAGCCTGAATATGAAGCCGCTATAGCTGGTCTTAAGTTAGCCCTCCTTCGTGGAGCTAAGAGAGTTCGGTTAATGAGTGACTGACAATTGCTCATCCACCATGTTCAAGGTCAATCTGAGGCCAATAAAGAACAATTGGTCAAGTATTTACTTATTTTGAAAGAAGTGGAAGCAAGCTTCAAAAGTATTTGCTATGAACATATTCCCTGATCGGATAATACACTGGCAGACTCTCTAACAACTATAGCATATTCTGAGTCCTACCCTTTGATTCACATACAAGAATGCTCGTCCATACAGCTAGGTCAGAACAAATAAGATGGGGGAAGTATGAGCATACATGTGATCCAACCTAAAGATTGGAGGTATACCCTCCTTCAATATATTTCTGATGGGATATTGCCTTCGGATAAAGCTGTAGAAAAAAAGATTAAATACAAGGCGCGTGGTTATTTTTTATAATAAGGAGAGGGATATTTTTGTCTGAACTACATGATGGAGAGGGATCAGTACACTGTGGGTACAGAGAACTAACCTGGAGAGTCCTATCATTGGCCAACCATAATGGCAAATACTAAAGAAATGGTAAAGAGATGTGATCCATATCAAAGGTATGGGAATGAAATTCATGTGCCAGCTATACCTATGGAGTCTATTTCTGAGCCAATACCCTTTTCTAGATAGGGGATGGATTTAGTTGGGCCTTTACCCATGGCATCTGGAGGATGCAGAACTATTATAGTCGACATTGACTATTTCTCAAAGTGGATAGAAGCAGCTCCTTTGGCAGGGACCACGTCGAAGGCTGTCATTAAATTTATCTTATCCAATATATGCTGCAGATTTGGAGTCCCTCAAAAGATTACTACAGACAATGGGCCTCAATTTGATAACAAAGACATGAAATATTTATGTGCTTCTAGAGGCATTTAGCATTGTTTTTCTTCTCATTTCGATCTGCAAGCAAATGGCCAAGTTGAAGATGCAAGCAGAACCATTTTGTCTGGATTAAAAAAGAATTTAGAGGGGGCTGCGGGAAAATGGCCAAGCTATTTACAATAAGTATTGTGGGCCTACCGAACTACTCTTCGGGTTGCTACACAAGAGTCTCCTTTTGCTTTGGTATATGGGATGGATTCAATCACCCCCATAGAGGATACTTTACCATCATACAAAGTCCATAACTATTCCGAACATGCTAATGAGACAACAATTAGAAATCGGTTGGACTTAGTAGAAGAGAGAAGGGTTAAAGCACACTTGAGAACAACACACTATCAAGGTTTGATGAGGAGTAGATTTTCCTCCAAGGTCAAAAGAAGAGATTTTCAACCGGGGGATAAGGTATTAAGGAAAGTCTTCTTACATACCAAGGAGAAGAAATTCGGTAAATTGGCTCCAAACTGGGAAGGCCCTTATGAGGTATGTGAGAAAATCAAGTCTGGGACATATAGGCTTCAAGACAAAGAAGGAAGAGCTTTGAAGCACCCATGGAATGTTGAGCATCTCAGATTATATTTAGAATAAATTTTTTATGTAAATATTTACTTGTTAAATATCGATGTAAATATTATGGGGCATACTCGTTCCTACATTGATGATGCGGGGAGGTTTTAATGAGGTGTCTAATTTTTTCTTCAATAATACATAATGCCTTCTTTAAAAATTTGGTGTGATTTTACTTCAATTTAATTCAAGTATAAATCATATATTCACTACTCTGGATCTCTAGTAGATCGGATAAACTTGGTGGTTGGTCATGACTATTAAATACATGTCATTGGAGATATTAAACACTCTCAATTCAATACTTCTGAAATTCTATGGGCTACTTAAACATTAGCCATGAAAAAATTAAAGTAAAGTATTAAACAAAAAGGAAATTGGATAAATTAAACTTGTTCGGACTTAAACCGAACAGTAGTACAAAATGTGCCTTGGCCATCCAAGGACTTTGATTGTTCAAAAAACTGAGAAAAATACATAATAAAAACCTTAGGGATTGTTCCCTTCGGATGTTTCTTCATCACCGCCTTTCTTTGGACTTTGGAGTTCGGCACTTGAACTCTCACATGTACCTTCTTCATCATCAACGGAATCAACTCCACTAGCATAGTTGTGTTTGTCGCCATCATCCAAGGTATGAAATGGGATGTCTTCATACTCCACGTACTTCCATAAGGGACCAAAGGTTCTCTTAGGGAAAGTCTCATGGAACAACAGCACCATATCAGATTTGATCTCATCATCTCTTTTTTCTAAGGAGTCTACTACTCCATTGGCATATTATTCAATACTTGTTTTGATGCCTTGCTCTTATTGACGCTCCAGGGCCTCTTTCTCCTTGGTCATCTCTGAAACAGTACCTTCCAACTTAGTTTTTTTGTCGGTTAGGGTTTGAATAGTACCATCTTTAATCTTCAACTGCTCTTTCAAAACTATGAGGCTTTGTGAGGAAGAAGTATCTAGGCCAGAGTACTTAGTTTGGAGCTCGGTATTGGATGTTTCCGATGCGGTTAGCTTGGTTGCCAAATTCTTCTTTTCCTTCTTCAACACCTCTATGCTTTGTAAGGAACTTAGAAGACTGTCTGACAAATATTGTCTGTCAGAAGTGAAAGAGTTGATAACGTTGGTTTGACTTTTTACCTGCCTCTCCAGATCGAGTACTGGTCGGATGTAACCAAGGAGAGTGTGACTCAATGTATCTTGTTCTCCGGATATGGAAAAAGACTTCCCATTATAGGTCACCATGTCGGAGGAGCTGGAGGGACGGTAAGGACCTGCAAAATCATCTTTATCAAAGTCATTAAAGTACATACCAATGTCTTGAAGGGCAGAAAGGTCCGCGTCGTTGTTTCCTCCACCAGCAATCTGTCCGGACTGGAGGTCTGTTGGGATTTCCTTTTGCAGAGTAGGGTCAGTAGGAGCTGTTAGTAGGTTTTCCGAGGGCGAAGGATTATTTCTTCCCTTAGTGTAACCTTCTTCTTCTTGACAGTTTTTTCATCATTGTTGGCCTTGCGTTTTCTGTCCTTTTAAGAGGCCTTGGTGGGTTCTTTGACCCTTCAGCTTCCCTTATAGTCTCGACCTCTACCGCCTTGAGCAAAGCCACATCAATACCACTCTGGTTCCCCGAACCAGTCTCTTCTATAGCTGTTTGAGCCAGGTCTGTTGTAGTCTTCCTCTTCTTGTTCTTCATTTTGCTGGAAGGAAAGTACAGCTTGGTGTCTTTTACCTCTGTCCTTTTCAAAATCACTTCAGCAGAAGGAGGGGTGGTTAGCTCTTCCCATGTAAGGTCTCTTCTGACTGTGGTGTTCCACAAGTGAGACCTCACAAAATTTCCCGACTTGAAGCAATTGTGGAAGGCGTTCCCCCAGTTTTGCGAAGCCCATGCATTGAGTTTTGCACAAGTGTTTTTCCCTTCTTCCAAGTTGTTGGTGACCTCCTTCGGCAAAACTGAAGAGACATAAAAAATTAGTCAGAACAAGAGAATTTGTAGTTTAAGAAGTAAAAAAGAAAAAGAAAAAGAAACTTACCAGTATTTTTCCACCTGCTAGTCAGCAAGCTAGGGTTTGTGTTGGCCTTTATCTTCATGTCATTCTCCCGTGTTCCACTAACAAAAATAAACTGTGTTCTCCAAGGTTTTTCAGACTTTAGCAGATCGTCCACAACCTTGAAATAATTCCCCATGTTGTAGTAGTAGAAGGGAATTTGATGGTTCATTGCACAGACTTGCTACAGCAACAAACTGCTCCATTGGAAGAGGGATCTTTGACAATCTAGATGCCATGATACAAGCTAGGAGTGTGTACTAGGCATTGGGGCTTAGTGGACTGGACAAAGTTTGACCAAATGGAAGTACTTAACGATCTCTGGGTCTAAAGGGAACTGAGTTTTAGTTTGGCGGGTTGTCCGGTGAGGAGTTATCCTCTTTGGTGGCCTTTTTGTGTCAGAGCCCATCGCTATGAACGGTGAGGGTTTTCTGATGCTTGAAACAGCTTTTTTCTTGGAAATAGGGTGTTGAGATTCCTATACGGAAGAACCATGAGGGAGGGATGAGAGGTTTGGTCTGAATGGAAGTTTTCTGGGTCTAGGGTTTCTTGAGGAAGATGACCCCTGATCGACGTCCTGGTTTGGCTGACTGTTTTTATCGCCTGGAGAAACGGGGAAACCGACGACGATACGGTTTTCTCTTTTGACTTTCCTTTCCTCTCTAACTCAGATAAATTCAACCAACCTCATTTAACTAAGGCATTTTTTGCTGTGAACATATATCTCTCAAGAACAGCTTGAAGATGAAGATGATTTTCTCTCTAAGAAAGTTTTGAGTGTGGAAGACAATGGACTAGTAAAAGATATATATATATATATATATAACAGTAAAAATCCACAGTTATCGAGGAGAAGTTGAACATGGTTTTTTTGCAATGATTAAGGGTTGCGCAACGTGTGAAAAATCAAAACCTAGGCAACTTTCTAGACCTAGTGGGTGCGGCGATCTAGGAAAAATAACGACTGGGAGGTCAAACCAGATGTTGACACGTGTCCCACGATTCATGAAAAAACTCTTAGAATTCTTGAAAGAAAAATCAGTTCTGATAAAATTTGGACTGGGTTGTTTGTGAGAAAAAGGCTTTTCAGTTCGGACGACGCAAGCAGATCGGACAAAACTGATATTGACTTAGTAAATTTTTTAACCCTTCCAAATATAATTTGCAAGGCCTAAAAATGGGCTACTAATGAGTTCTCATCTTACAGTCACAACCTACCCATTAATCCGAACAGGGGTAATTCGGACCATATCACACCACTATAAATCTGAACAGGACAAACGTATATAACTTTTGACTAACCTATTTGATAATCTACTTAAACACTAATAGGTCTTTAAATTTGATTCGGTTTCACAACCTGACCCAGTAACCCCATGGGTCAATAATTAAGGTATAAATACCTTAACCTCTCTCATTAATGAGGGTGATCAGAATTTAATACTAGCAGGCTGCTTAATTATCTCAATACTCATCACACTAAATACAAAACACCTCAAACTTACTAAAACATTTTACAAAACTACCCTCAACCTAAAATAAACCAAACCAGTTGTCAATAAGCCGTAGGACATTGACCCCTCAGTAAGAAGCTTATGCTCTGAAGTATGGTTGGTTTCACATCACTCCATATATCCTCGACGAATAATCCACAGTGGATACAATTAACACGATAAATCGTGTTTACCCTCTCGACGATAGTCTAGAAGAGTTCATGTCTTTTGCAATAAAAATGCTTCAAATCACAAGTTTGTGGCTCCTTATCACGCTAGGTTTGTTGATAATGTGTTTGTTGTTTTAGTTTCGTACTTTTTTAAACAATTTTTTAGGTATTTTGAATGTTTTACAACATAACAATGAAGCTTTGTATGTTGTATTCAATTTTAGTTTTATCGGTTCGTATAAGTTGTATTGGATGTTTGTTATAGTTTGTATATCAATCTATGTTAGATTAATTGGTATGTATGTGATATATGTTAAATTTGTTGGTTTCGTGAACTCCTTGGGGAGGGTTAAAGTTAGCTTGGTAGCTACTATATGGTTGAAACATTGCCTCTCCCTGACGGGTCAGGGCACGTAATTTGGCAGTTAAAATATTACCACCCGGCAGGGAAGTTTCCCCCCTTCGAGTGAAAATTGTAGACATGTCGGATATTTATTCAACATAAGAGTCAAATGGTTGGTTGAAATATTACCACCATCCACGACGGTTGAGAAACTACAACCCGGAAGGGAAGTTTCCCCCGCCGATTATAAAATTTTCAAACGGCGGGGATAGAGACCAAATTTCACTTCTAAGGTTTGGGAAGAGGTAGGTTGTTAGCCCGCTAGGGTAGAAATCGTGATCCGGTGGTTAGAGCCATGCCGATAGAAAAATTCTCAACCGGTGGAGAATTTCCACCCTGGCGTATGGGAGCACGTTCAAAAAAATGTGGATAGTTATTTCATTTGGTACCCTCCCCGCCAGTTGAAAAATATAGAAACGGTGAATTTCCACCCCGACGGTTCAAAATTAGTAGGTCGGTGGTTGACAATTTCCACGCCATCGGGTAAAGATTGTTAAAAGATGTTACAAACATTCATGCCAAAATTTGGTAACCCACAAAATATTTTCTGATTACCGCTTACTTTTTAAGAAATTCTCACCGAATATCCATCTATAATTAATGGAACCATGTTTAGGAATAATACATTGAAAATATACGAACGGGTGATTCAAATTGGAATGTGCACGAAGATGCAAACCTTATAAAGTTTTTTAAGATTGTGAAGGGCACGACGCCATAAGAGAATCATGGCTTCATTGATGTTATTTTATGCAGAATGTATTTCATGCCCGGTAGGGAGGCATCGTGTTCGTGTTGTATGATACCCCGACCATTCGGACACGAAGAAGTGGCTGATATATTAGCTTATTTAAACATCTTGCCGACTATACCAATAGAGTCACTACCTTAGAAATTCCATTGCAAAACCCGCGATGTATTCATTACGGCGTTTCAAAGTATAATTACAAAAGATATGGTGGAACATGTGATGTAGGAACTCCAAGAGAAAGCGGACGCGATAGCCACCGGTGTTAGAACTAACCCAACTCCTGATGGTAGTAGCGAGGATGAGGAATATCCTTTCGAGAAACACTTCGAGCATGGATAGAACTATCTGTCACCATGAAAGCATCTCAAGCGTCTATGATGTCTTGTGTGTCTACTATGTCAACTCTGTCTACTATCTATCTATTTTCGTTGTTTGCATTTGTATTTCTAATTTTGTAATGTCTTAAATTAATGTGAACCAATTAAGAAGTCAATGTTAATATTTTTAAATTAACGTCGTCATAAACTATAGACATACAAGTTTTAAGCGTGACAAATTGTAAATATATTACAATGACCAAGTGTTTAAGCAAAATCGGCTAAATCGGAAACTTCGAGGCTATAAATTTTTATTTCTTTGTATCTTTTGCAACGAGAAAGAACCGGTAATGCCCAACCTTATGCTTTTGGTGAACGAAACTTTAGGCAACAAAGATGTATTCTCACACATGGGGCATCCGCTAGAATTCCAAGCTACAAAACAAAAACATGATAAAATGGATGTTTAAAGGTGTATACTAACCGACAATGTAAATAAATACTTACGTTCACAAAGTTCTTAGAGTTGAACCAACCCAATCTGATTTCTAACTGGTTTGACATCATAAGATGTGCACCTCTTAACGGAAGAAAAGTGAAGCCAACATCCATAGTACTATACTGTCCTACGAAATGAAGTATGCAGTCAAACATAGATATTATCGCGACTCACATTGCGGGCATCGACATCCAATGATCGTTAGTAGCCACATCACTAGAGCACTTCACAAGCTCTGCAATATCTATTAAATATCACATGCTTGTAAATCTTTATGTACACGGATGCGTAATCCATAAACTCGTTGTATAGGGCATCTTTAATCAACATACACCCATCTTATTGTCCATTCAAGGAAAACGCAATCGAGCGGTACCTGTAGTGGCCATCAGATTTAACGCCGGTGATGGACATTATGAAAGGCCTAACAAAAATGGGGAATTGGTTTAAATACCCTTCGGGATCAACCAAACTTGCCTTAGCTGGAATCGTAGAACTTGACCTACAACCGATTGTTCCATTAGAAAGCGTCGTCCCACTTGCTAGTGTTAGAACAACACTCTCTTTTAACGGAGTGGCTCTTTCCTTACCAAACTTGGGACCCAACGTTTCTTTCCTTTTACGCGAGTTTGCGGTCGGAGGTTTGAACGTTTTTGCAAACAATGGTGAACTAGCGTTTTCGGAATCTAGCGCATGCTCGTGAAACGATTTATCGCGTTTAGTAGATTATTCGGATGCGGTAATAAACAACTTACATTTGGAAGCTGGACGACCGCACATTTTTAGCTTGATCAAAGGCTCCAATAGGGAAGTTTTTTTCGGATGGATGATGGCAAACCATTTCTTATAACCATGCTCTAGGCTTGCTTCGTTCTTGGAGTCCATGATATCGCATATTAGTTTATTGAGTTTAGCTTTCAATTTCTCGATCGTCGTGAGATCAGTACGGACAAGAATGTCTAACCTCTTCCAATGATCGTGAATACAATTTAGAGGCACCTCTAAGCCGCTGGAACTAAATTTGTAGATATCGTGCGCGCAAGATATACAGTGTGTAGTTTGTATCGCACAACTGCAAGGCATGTCGTTCGTGATTGTCATATTGCACGAACATTCTACTTCTTAATAAAAAAAGTTCCAAAGCATAGTGGGAGACGCTGTTTTTTAGCTTCTAGTACACAATGTTAGCGAATTTATGTAAGGCTAGCAAGCGGATATTTTCAAATAACCCTTTGATTCCCTCGTGTTGCAATTCGATCAAAGTATGAACTTTCAACCAAAAAGACTCGAAGTTACTTTAGTTCGTACCAAAGAAACGCTTGATAATAGAATGAGCACTCTCCACGTGGTTTGTGGTTTGGTTACCCGAATGCAACCATTTATTAGTTCTCCACATGATGAACTTATCACCGTACAGTCCTAACCAACTTTTAGTGTATTCAATTTCTTTTGGATATTTTTTGAAGTCACGGTGCAATTCTGACTGATAGTAGTTGAAGGATATCTCCGTTTCCACCAACATCAGTTGATTCCACACTTTCAAAAATTCTACTGGACACTTTCTTGTCCTTGATGATTTTTTTGTTTTCCCAATGATATTCATATTAATGTTTCATCGACACAACATGTGTGTTGCATTGGGGAACACTTCATCCACCGATATCACCAACGCTAAGTCTTTATTCGTAAAAACAATGGAGGGTGGTTCGATGGAGTCAGTGACCATCAACGAATGTAAGCATTCTAACACCCATTTGTAGCTCTCAAATTTTTTTCCGGACATAAACGCAAATCCGATGTATAAATTTTTCCCTACAGAAATGGCTCCAACAACCTCATAAAGCGGAATCCCGCATTTTATTGCCTTATATGTGTTCTCTATTACAATGACATTTGGAAACATTCGTAACAAATCCAAATTAACCGGTTGTGCGAAGAAAACATCACCTATGATATCACTTCCGTATTCGGACGATCTATGTAATTCGTAATATTTTAACCTCTTTAGTTCACCCAACAAGTATTGGAATTGGGACTGACCACCTTTCTCGATCCTCCGTTGTTTTAGTTGAGCATTGTACATTGTGTGCATGGACGACGAATTCTTAGGGTTCATTTTTTCAATCCTCTAAGAATATAGATGGGATACCATATTGGTAGAACTAACTTCAAAATCCAACTCTTCTTTGAAAAATTGTCCCAAGTACGAATGACCTTCGTTGAATTTTGTAGTATTGTGATTGTGAACGTCGCATACGACCTCTAAGGCCCATAAATCATCATCTACCATCCACATCTTATGGTTCTAGTAGACGTCCTCTTAAGATCCTTCGGATCTACCAACTTTTTGTAATTTTCAGATCTCTCGCACAAAAAAATGATTCTCGAAGTTTTTCAACTTTTGGCATTGTCGCGACTCCGTAATATAACTACAAACTCGTTGTCTATCGCGCTTTTCTTAGCTCAATCGATCAATTCTTCTTGTGTGTAGTGAGATTTCTTGTTGAACAAATTACTATAATCGACGACGCAAGAATCCTCTTTTACCTCCTCTTTTACCATGCAAGAATTAATTAGCTCCTCCTCCTCCTACATTCACCAAGTGAAAACTATGTAAAAAAATTGTTTTTACCACACCCCAACGGGTGACAAGGCACGTACCCGCGGGTGAAAAATTCTCAAACACCGGAGAAGTTTCCCTCCGGTGGTTGAAAATATGTCCCCCGTCGGGGAACGGTTCCAAAAGATTAACAAGATTTTCTAAACTTATGTGTTCCCACAACCAGCTTAGAGGGTCCTAAAGGTCGGTGGGTGAATCATCCCTTCCCGGCGGGTGTAACTAGACCCAGCCGATGGGATTAAACCTAGATCTAAAATGACTACGATGGCATCCGTGCCGGGGCGGAGGGTTTCAACCGGCGGTGTTGCACGAATTCAGTTCTTTCTAAATCAGGAAGAATTTCAAAAATGAAAACTTTTTAACGAATTGGTTAAAAAGACTACTTTATTTGGAATTTCATGCTACTCACCAAAGTTCATCTTCTATATCCATCCAAAAATCATTTTATATGATTGGGTGTTATTTGGAGGATTTTTTTTGGATGTTTTGGAGGTTTGTATTATTATTTTTTTGAAGTTTTGAGAGGTTATTAATTTTTTTGAAATTTTGTAAAATTTTGTGTATAAATAGATTGGGGGAGAAAATTGTGTTTTTTATTTTTAGGCTAAGTGTACCCAAAATCCACTACAAAAAAAAATTCTATTTGGTCAAAGAGAAAAATGTTAAAAGCCCAAAAAGTCAAAAAAAAAAATCTAAAATTTCTACAATAGTTTTTGTGGACGAAATTTAGCCAAAACCATACAAAATAACATGTTTATTTATTTATAAACATGTTTATATAAAAAAATTTGGAATAAATAACACATTATTTATTTATATATATATATATATAATTGGTTGTTTTCTGATTTATCGATTTTATCAGTTTTGTTCCCAACCGATTTATCAATTTTTAAAATACGGCTAAAATCCAGTCTTATTCTCGACTCTCAGATTTAGAGGTAATGAAAGGGTAAAATTATGTGTTTGGAGAGAAAAATCATATTTTTGGGGTTACTTATAAATGGGGTATCAATTCCAATTTATATAATAACCGTTTGTCCTTAAACGAAATTGGAGACTATCAGCCAATTTCTTACATGATTTATTGCAGAAGATCCAGCAACAGTACTGCACGTCTACGGCCGCATTGCCCAGCTGTCAATGCCCGTGACACCACCACTTTCTACCAGTTGCACGCATAAAATATTGGCACAAAAAAAGTTCTTAACAAACCAAAGGTAACAATTATAGTAAAACAATAAGCAAAAACATCACAGTAATTAATGATAACAACACTAAAGTTACAAGATTATTCTTCCTAATCAGTTCAATTTAATGATATTAGTTCATTAGATCAATACACTAAAACGTTGTTCTAGGAACTTGACTAACATTAACATCAATAGTTTGGTTACAAGGATTTTCTACTGTCAATTACTCAATCATCCTTTTTTTTCCTCAGATGATGTAAAAACTTAGATAAGAGTACATAAAAAGATAATAAAGTAAGAAGAAAAAAAGGTGAATTATTTGAAGAGCTGCATATCCAATTAAGAGTCCATGGCAACGGCTTCTTGCAGGGGACGTAGTTGAAGGGGTGAGATATGTGTTTGGGATTTCAGGTCTGATCCAGTGAACTTCTTTTCCTTATAGCCGAGTACTTTTCTCACTTCATTTGCCAGTTCTATCACATACTCCTCTTCGTGCCCTGTTAGTTAGTAGTAGAATCATAAATTTACTACAAACTTTAAGCAAAACAGCACTACTTATATGGATGGTAAAAACTGCTCGACCCAACCCAAAGGAATGGGAAGTTACGTTGTAATAGTAGTTTATATATTAAATTGTAAAAGTAAACTTTTTAATTAATTTGACTAATGTAACTTTATGTGTTAATCGGGTTGGGTTGGGTAGAATCTATAAAAAAAAATGGTTTTCAGAGCGGAACAGGCCAATCCAACTCGGCAGATCTTCAGAGATGGTTCAGGTTAGTAATTAACTCAGCTCACCTAAATCATACAAAGCCTTCTCCAACAAGAAGAGATATTCTCTGTTGTTACCACAAGGTCCAACAGCTGTTGCAATTTGCCTAACAAGGACAAACAAGAGTATTTTAAACTTAGGATGTAATACATGCAGCATAACAAAAATACCAATAATGAGTCATTTTCTGTACCTTGCCATATTCTCAACAGGTGCAGGCCCTAGGTAATATTTGTTATTGATTTTATCCGGAGTTGACGTGAAACTGCATAAAAAAATCATTTTCACCTAACAGAAATTTTAAGTTTCTTACTAATAAACAACTATACGCTCCAGTGACCGACTTACACAATAACACCACTTAAAGCTGGCCGCAAGGCATCACCTTCCTGCAATTTATAATGTATTTAACAAGCCGCATTGTAAATTTTATGTATTTAACAATTGGCATGCTAAATTTAATGCGTAGAATTATCATATTATCTGACCTTGTAAAAATCCAGGATGGTCTTCGCATCATATTCACATTCTCTCCTCTCCAAGTACTACATAGTAGACAGAATATCGATTTTTAGTCATACAATACAAAAGTGGCATGCTATATATGTAATGTAGCTAAGCAATTACTCCATTATCGTATGAATATCCACTTTGCTAAACATAAAAATACCTCCATTGCTAATCTTTCAGTTTCAGGCCCTCCTCGAACACAATATGCAACGCCCCACTGTAAGCAAATGATGAAGTTATGTAGCTAGACACAAATGAAAATCAACACGCCAAATTCTACTTTTCAGTGAAATATGTGTCAGTGCCTTCCAACCGCTAGAAACAGAGCTCATTACTCTTACCCTTGTTTATCAATCAGGCTCCTCTTTAAAGTAAAAATATACGGGAATCTATCCTTAAACTGACAAAACTATGCTGATCTCTAGAATTAGTTTTTCTTAAATGGCTTGTACATGATAATGTCTACAAATCACATAAGAACTGGAATCAAATATTGAAAACTTCCAACGAAGAAAAAAAGCAATGGCTTTATAACAGCTAAAAACAAAAGCTAATATGTCTTACGCATATAGCTCCTTCAGCATGTTCCAACGTGCAAGTTCTTGCTGGATTTTCTGGTGTACCCCTATGATCAATGCAAGCTGAAACCAAAAACAAAAAGACAATACGGTATATTTGTGTCATGAACTTGTCGTATTTTACAAATAATTAAGAAGCCTTCTTCTTTCTATTACCAAGATCAAATACACGCTTGTAGTCCTTAATGAACCCTACAATTTTCTCGTCGTACTTGAACCCGGGGTTCCACACAAGCGAGCCATAACCGAAAACCCAGAAAACCATAACTGTATATAAACCTGAAAATCGATCAGTTAAATGGATTAACAAAGACACCACTTTATATGAAGAAATACCAAACCAAACCAAAACAAGACTTCAACAAAGTCAAACTAAATACAAGTTGAAGCCACACATCACATCGAATTTGACTTGGCTTGGCTGCAACTTGTTTTGGTCTGGCAGATAGTCTCAATGGACAAAGGATCTTTCACCCTTTAAAAAGAGCCAATTTCTCCACTTGACTTATAATCATAGATTTGATTCTAATGTTGAAATGAAGATGATCTTTACATAAAACTCATACTATAGTCAGTAATTAATACCTAATAAATGTTTAGTAAGATACTATAATGAATATTCTATGTTATAAGATCAAGATAAACATGAACAGTATTAAACCTTTAGATTATCTAAGCACAGTTCAGTTGATCATAAACCAAACTTCTTACACGAATCGCAATCTACCCTTTTCTTTATTCTATCGTCCTAATCAATCAAAATAATACAATATTAATCAACACTGAATTTGATCTATTTCAGTCTAGTTTAATCAACCCTAATAAATCAGTGAAAAACTAGATGCGTATATTCCAAAAACGATCAACAAATAGAAGTACATTATCATAGAAACTGCAGCTTACTCAAGAAACTAGTCGAGGTAAGGCGATTGAATGAAGACGAGAATTAAAAGATTCGCAGAGTAAACGATAGAAAGCCAAGGATCTGTAAGGGAAAGTGACAATGGTTGTGGGGAGAGAGATAGAAGCTAAACGTGTTAGGGTTTAGCTAATCTGAAAGCGGAAAACTCCTCTTTCACTCCTCTCTCTCTCTGTCTATCTTCTTGAAAGAGTGAGGGAGGCGAGAGGAAGAAGAAGAGTATTTATGTGCTAAATTTCACTCTCAGGCCCTCACGTCTCTTTGATTTGCTATTTTATATATATATTTAAGTTAATTGTAATATAAATTTTATCAATCATTCAATAGATTTATTTAATGGTGTACTAAATATGTTCCTCCTCTTTATAATAAATATTTAGGGGTCATTTACAATAGGGTGGCTAACCGGTGTCATGGACACGGTTAATAAGCATTTAATAATTTACTTTTTAGTGAAATCAACGTGTTTTTTATATTTACAATAAAGAGTAAAATTTATAGACAGAATTACTCTTCTACTTAATAAAACTGTTGTTTTAGAATTAAAAATAATATATATATATTTCTTAAATTCAAAAGTAAAAGTAATTTTAGAAACTACATTTTTAAAATTTAAAAAACATTATTTTATTTTTTTATAAAAAAATCAGTTTCTTTTTTTCATTAAAAAAATATAAATGATTAAAAACAACCGTTTTGTTTTTTTAAAACAAGTTTTTTTTATAAAGAATATATAAAAAAATAAATATTTATTTTTAAAAATATTATATAGAATTGATTTTTAAAAATAATTTAGAAACTGATTTTTTCAATTTGTATTTAGAAATTTCAAAATAAAACTGACTTAAAATTAATTCAATAAAATTATATTAAAATATATTTTCTAAATTTTGTTTTGAAAGTCAAAAATAAAATACTATAAATATATTAATTAGATAAAACATTACAGGATTTACCGAAAAATACTCTTCAAAAATAAAAATAATTTAACAATGATTAATAAAACTTAAGTTTGATAAATAATATATTAGTACTTAATTAAATAAAAGATTGCAGTATTTAGGTAGATACTACTCTTTAAAGTATAGTAATATTCTAAAAGGATAGTTATGTCCATGTAAAAAAGGTATAAAATTATCATTATTGCTGCATTTGAAAACAGTCTAGTAACCAATCAAAAGTGGACATTAAATGCCCATGGGGGAAACTTTTCCCAGGAGAAAACCATACGCAGCAGAGATGACACCCTCACAGTCTCTGAAAATAATTCCAGCAACAGCCTCTCCATTAAAGATGCAGGAGGCATCTACGTTCATCTTGAGCCGATCAATGCCAGGACGGATCCATTTCAGGTACACAGGGCTAATCTTCCTCTTTGTAGAACTGCATCCCATCAAAGTACCTGCATTACCAACACTCGACCAATGCTTATAGCTAAAACAACCATTACTGTCTAATCCTTTAACAATTGTTATAATGCTATCAATGGCCCTAGAAATACTAATAGGAACACCCTTATGCTTAATAGAGTTCATGGCTTTCCAAATCATCCAACAAATTATTTGAGGAATGAGACGAGAAATGTGAAACTTAGCCTTAGAAAACCCGAACCAACATCTTATAATGTGAGTAATAACCATAGTTCTTCTGATTTTGATTTTGAAAATAATAGCAAACCAGTTCCACAACTGCCAGGCAAAAGGACAACTAACAAATAAATGATTCATATCCTCACAATTTTCACAAAAAACACACTTAGAAGCCAAACTAAAGTGCCTTTTAATCATGATTGAATCAACAGAAATAAAACCCTGCAAAATCTTCCAAGTTAAGAAGGAAAACTTCCTAGGAACTTTAGAATTCCAGAGCTTTTTATAGAGTGTCAAACAATTATACTTATCTCTTAAATGCTCCCAGGTATCCTTCAAGTTGAACTGACCATTATCAGAAATAGTCCAGGAAATGACATCATCCTTATCAGTAATGTAAGTGCTTTTAATCTTAATCACTCTGTCAGGATCTAAACTGCCCTGAACATCATTTAAACACCAGGAATTATTGTGCCAAAAATTATTAACTTTAACATTTATGTACCAGGTTATGCTTTGCTCAGTAGCAATAGCAGGAAGACCATGCCAGGAATCCTTCAGAAGTCCACATTCCCTCTGCCCAAAACCCAGGTAATATTCTTTTCAGCTTGATTCCTTATATTACACAATATTTTCCATACAAAAGAGCCTTTCATGTTAGCATATAAAGGATGAGAGAATTTACAATAGATGTTATTCATAACATTAGACCATAGGAAGTCATTCTTTCTAAACTTAAACCATAGTTTATGAGAAAAAGAATTTTGAACATCCATAAGAATCCTAACATTTAACCATCCCTCACCGAAAGGCTTACAAATGTAATGCTAAGACCAATGAATAGCCTTTTGATCCTGCTTAGTTCTCCAAAGAAACCTGTTAAAAGTCTGCTCAATCTTATAAATGATAGACCTAGGCATATCACAACATTGAAGCCAATAATGAGCAATATGCAAAAGGACATTAGTAATTAGGGATAGCTTACCACCATAAGAAAGAATCTTACTATCTCAGTCCGTAATTCTATCATTTATTTTATTAAGAATAGGCAAATAGACACTAGCCTTGTTGTTATTAGATATAGTTACCCCTAGATGAGAAAGAGGAAGAAAATTAACCTCAAAGCCAGTCTGCAACTTAAGATCTTGCATCCTAGAAGAGTTAAGCTTAAGAGAAACCACCAATTTAGTTTTATTCTTATTAATAGCCTGACCGGAAGTAACCTGATACAGGTCTAGAAAACTACTAAGAATATTTATAGAATTAGATTTGCTATTAGTGAAAATCAAGATATCATCAGCAAACATAATACAAGGAATAACCAGAGAGCATCTAGAAATATAACATATAGAAGGATTAGATTTAAATAAAATATTAAGGCCCCTACTTAAAAATTCTTCACTAAGAATGAAAAGGCAAGGAGAAAGAGGATCTCCTTACCTAAGACCCTTTTTCATTTTGAAGTAATCATAAGTGTCCCCATTAATAAGCATAGAAACATCGACATCAGAAATAAGTCTTTTAATAAGACCGACAAATTTACCATTTAAACCAAAAGAATACAACACTTTTAAGATGAAAGAATGAGAAATTCTGTCAGAGTCTTTCGACATATCCAACTGGACCACAATGTTACCATTTTTAGGCTTCTTATTAATATCAAATAATAATTCCTTAGCCAAAAGAATGTTGTCATGAATGAGCCTACTCTTAACAAAGGCAGACTGATAAGTAGACACAATTTTAGGGAGAACACAAGACAATCTAGTGTTAATAAGAGCAGAAAATATCCTATTGACAAAAGTGCACAGACCAATAGGTCTATAACTATCCCACGAGGTAGGATTAGACTTCTTAGGGATCATACAAATGCCTGTAGCATACAGACCAGTAGGAATAGAACAACCATTAATATAAGAATTGAAAGCATTGCAAAGATCCTTTTTAATGATATGCCAGCAGTATTTAAAGAAAACGAGGTTAAAGCCATCAATACCAGGGGAGCTATCCCTCTTCATCTTGCCTATGATACCCCAAATCTCCTCCTCAGTAACATTACTGAGCAGCATGTTGTTGTCATCAGTAGACACCATAGATGGAATGCAATCAAAATTCCTATCATCCAAAAGCCTGACTTCCTCCTCTTTATCCTTGTAGGGATCAGAAGTAAGAATACTCTTGAAGTAACCAGCAGCAGAGGCTCCAATTTCCTGCTTATCAAAAATCCAGGTAACACCATCTCTAATACTCCTTATTTCGTTCTTTCTTTTCCTCTTTGCAATGTAATTATAGAACATTTTGGAACTACCATCCCCTTCATGAAGCCAGTTATTAAAACACTTCTGCCTTAGAAAAGAATCCTCATTTCTTAAGGCCTTTAAGTACAAACCATTAGCCATAGCTAAGTTAGCAGCAGACTGAGAATCATTATTAGTATAATGAAGAATCTTCATAGCCTTGACCCTGCAATCAGCCTCCTTAACACTGTCAAAAACGTTACATAACTTATCTTTGCTCCATAGCTTCAGACAACCTTTTAGCCTTCTAAGTTTATACCAGAAAGTGTTGCTAGGATGACTGATAAGAGATTGATTACAATCCTGTTCCACAATACTTAAGAAAGAATCATCGTCACACCAAAAGTTAAGAAATCTAAAATTCTTTTTTCTATTAACAACATCTGTAGAATTGTTAGTATTAGCAGTAATAAAGAGAGGAGCATGGTCAGAACAAGTTCTGGCCATGTGTAAAACCTGAGTTTCAGAGAACAAGGACACCCATTTATCATTAACAAGAGCTCGGTCTAGCCTTCTCCATTTGTTACCTCTAGCCCAAGTAAACATCGAGCCACAGTACCCAGCATCATTCAAATTGCAGCATCTTATTACATCGTTAAAATCATCCATGCTAGCTTGACTAGAAGTAACACAACCTAATTGCTCATCATGAGCAGAAATAGTATTAAAGTCCCCAACACAAAGACAAGGCCTATCATTTTCATAGATAGCCTTAAGACAGTTCCAAAGATCCACCATTTGAATATGACTGCATTTAGCATAGACAACACTTACATAAACCTTCTCATTTATGTCAGGATAATCCAATTCCATATGGATGCATTGCTCAGCATTAAGAACAATATTAATGTTAACCTCAGAAACCCAGAAAATCCACAACTTATCTGACATATTAGCAACATATTTATCAAAACCAAGCACCTCAGCCACCACTTTAATCTTTTCCCCTTTAGACATAGGTTCTTGAATCACCAAAACCTTGATATTTTCAGTAATTTTCATTGATTTAAGTCTTCTCAAGGTGGGCTTATTAGACACACCACGAGCATTCCAATTAATCACTCTGATCATTTTCAGAGTAAGATTTGTAAACTTTGTCTCTTGAACTAAGAGACTTAATGGTTAACCTGTCCTTTGATCTTCTTCTTTTTGCAGCCTTCAATCTGGAAGAGATGACATCATTGAAACTATGCTGTGGAGAATGCCTTGGAGAAGGAGAACAACTACCTATGTTGGGATCAGGAGAGCTACATTGATTATTATTCAACTTGTTAATAGCCATTGTACTTGTATCATAAGAATCATCTTCAACATATTTAATATCTTCAATTTAGTTTATGGCCTCAATAACCTCATTACTTGTATCATTGCTTGTATCTTGAGAGCCAACCCCATTGTCAAGATTCTGATGTTCAGTTTTATCTAATTGAATGTGAGAAAATTTTGAATAAGTTTCATCTTTATTACTATCCTTCATTCCCTCATCAGAATCTTTATGCAAAACAATTGACTTAAGTTTACGTCTATACACCTTAATAGTATCTTTTGAAATATCATGCCAACTGAAGGAGCTTTCTCCTCCAACTTCTCATTAACCAGTCTAACATCCTCAACCATATCCCCAATACTTTTGCCAGCATCCTGAGCACCAGACTTCTCCATGCTCTTAACCATGTCCTCCTTAACCTTAACAACTTTCTTACAAACAGATTGAGAATGCCCTATATGATAACAACTTGAGCAGTACAATGGCATATTCTTGTAGCTAATAGATACCCAGTACCCGTCATTAACACCGAACCCAATCCACATCCTTCTTTGCAAATTCTTCAAAATGTCCACTTCTACCTGAGCATAACACGCATTAGTATGCGCACGGTTTTCGTTTGGCACAATGACCTTATACACAGGCCCAATCGCAGAAGCAGTAGCATTAATCAAAGAGGAGTCATACAAACACTCAGGCAAGTGTTCAAATCTGACCCAAACCAATACAGTAGGATCCTCTATCTTCTTGTTAAAATTTTGCCGCCATCTTAAAACACGCATTACCATATCATCGAACCTCCAGACATTACGAGACCAGAGTCTCGCCACATCCTCCTTCAAGTCAAACTCAAAGAAGATGTGATGGGAGTCCCAGACTTTATACCAAAACGATCCTCTAAATTTCAAGTTATCCAAGAAAGCATCAAGCTTCTATTTCTTTGGAATCCCAGTACTAAACTTACCTATTAAAGTTGTTCTTGATTTCTTTAACAATGCCTGTTTATCATGGTCACTGAATTGCACCGAGAAATGGTGCTCTGTTTCATTCACGAACTCTGGTTTTAATGAACAAGAATCCTCCACCGGTCTGAATAACTCTACAAATTTCTTACATGGCTGGTTAGTCTCGCTTATTACAGGACGAAGAGCGGGAAACTCTTCATTAGAATGGAGATCCATATCAGAAAATATCTACCAAAAAAACGCTCTGTTTTCTTGTACATACAACACCCATTAAAACCGTGAACCAAAAAATACCGATCAGACTCTGAAGAACAGAGGAAGGCGAACCAAACAAGAAACCAAGAAGCAGATCGAAGAACCAGGGATAGCGTACACCAGCAAAGACCGAAGCACAAAACTCTGCTTCCTCAGCGCGAAAGCTCAGATAAGGAACCAGAAAAATCAAAACCCAGCCAAACTCTGAAGAACATAGAATGAATAACCAAAAGAGAAGCTCGAGAGAATGAAATAGACCAGAGACGACCTATTATTCGAAGAAGAAACGAAGAGACGACCTATTTTCCGGCGAAGGAACGAAGAGGGAAGATACAGATTTCTTGGAGCGAGAGCTCTTTCATATAGTTATATAGTATCTGATCCAACTACCTTCATATTCTCGCGAAACCGAGAGATTTCAACCAACTTTTTTTTATAAGAATTGCAAGAAAAAAAATTAACTAATATATTTACTAAGGTAACTTTCATCTAAAATTAATATGAGTATTAAGTAAAATGTTTATCTATTTTATTATCAAATAATAATTAAAATGTTTTTTTTATATTCCATGTGATTTTAAAATGAATTTTTTTCTAAAAATTTAAAATTTTATTGATGTTGAATATAATACAACATTTTTTACATAATTTGATCAATGTTGCTAATCTTAGATGTAAGATGATTATCAAACTTTTTTCGGCAACTTTTTCTTTATACTAATCCTTGCGACAGCTTCTTCTCCGTATTGATCTTTAGTGTTTTCCTCCCAACCCTCTTTTCTTTGTTTTTGTCAGTATCCTTCTTCATGTTTATGTATTCATTATGCTTACTTCAACCTGAAAAAGAAACCATCAGATATCTTTGTTGTTAGGTTTTTAGGCCTGCCAAGCTGTTAGTGATCATCTGATAATCTAAAGTGTCCTAAATTTAAACCTTTTAAAATTAGAATAGCAGATAATGCTCCTTGATATTGGTTTGTAGTGAATATAAAGTCTAATTGTTCTTTTAATGCAAATTTTGCTAACCAATCAGCAACAGAATTCTTCTCTATGTTTAAGGGTCATTTGTGGTTGTATCAAGTTTCTACAACATAATAAGATTTTCTCTAAGTACCAAGGATACTTGCATGAAGCTAACATATTAAACAATCCTAATGAGTCTATTTCAATATCAGTCAGGTTTAAGTTTTTCTTTTACAATATAGTAAACCATTCAGTAGTGTGTAGATTTCAACAACTAGTGGTGTACATTACCTATTAAACTACATTTAGTTATCACTAATTCATCTTTTTCATTCTATAGTAGAATTCCATAACTTGATTCACTATTGATTAGAGATAAACCATCACAATTCAGTTTAATACGATGAGATGAAGGTAAATTTTATTTTACGTAAATAAAAGTCTTGGAAAGTTTAATATGATTAAAAAATACAATTGTTAGCTACGTGAGAGTCACATATCCAATATTTTCTTTTGAGTGATAGCGATATATCTAATGATGTGAGCATGTCAGATATCTGATTGATGATCTTTTGTATGAAATAGATGTATTCTTACACAATTGTTTCTAGCTATCCATATAGACCAAACTATTAGTGAAGGTAAAATAGTTCTTATATGTGTTGTCTTAGATGTTGATAGTAACCATAAGTTAATGATGTGATTAATTATCATATGTATACTTATTCTAATTCTAAATTTTTCAGATTAGAAAAGCCAAACATTCCAGGAAGATTCACAAGTTATGAAGACATGGTCTAGAGTTTCAGAGTTTTGGCATGTGAGACATTTTGAAGCAAGTTGAAAACCTTTTCTTTGTAAAATATTATCTATGTTTGTTAAGTTGTTGAATACTCTCCAAAGAGTGAAGGAACACTTCTTTGGAGAGATATTATTCCAAATATTTCTTTTAATTATTGAAGTTATGTTTTTGCATCTTATTGTATTAACTGTATTTTTTAAATTAAAGGCTCCATCAGTGGAAAGCTTCCAAATGATGGTGTCTTTCACTTCTTTATTAATATGTGTTTTGTTAATTCTGTTAATATTGGCATGCAATAAACAAGATAGAAGTTTAGGTAAATCTCAATTATTATATGTTCAAAATTCAACTACCTTTGTTGGAGTATAGTGAGTTATGTTAGCAATTGTTAATTTGATTAGAGGTTCAGTATGATGCCATATATCTAACCAAAATTCTAAGTTTCCATTTCCTAGTTTCCAGATTATATGTTTTTTAGCTTCTTCTTTAATTATAAATATTATTTTCCAAGTTTTAGAATCTATGATTCTTAAAGAAAATTGTAAATGATGTATGTTTAGGCAGTATTTAGAGTGCATTAGGTTCGCCCATAGTGTTTTATTATCTCTAAAAATTAGCCAAAGTTTGGAAGAGTAAACCTTCTGAATGTCTTTTAAGTCTTTTGTTTAGGCCGTTTTCACTATATGATTTACATTGTGCATTCCAACTAGTCCATAGTATTGTTTTGCTATTATCACTGTAACCCCACATATTTTTATTAAAAGTTTATTTATTCTTGTTATTATCTTCAATGGAAGTTGAACAGATTTCATGCAATATGATGGGTAAGATAAGAGATTTGATTTAATTAAAGTTATTCTACCCCCTTATGAAATATTTTTTGAGTTATATTCGTTAATTTTATTTTTTATTCTTTCAATTAGGACCTCAAAGAGTGAAGAACAATTATTAGTATGAATTGGGGTGCCTAAGTATCTAAAAGGTAAGCTAGCTTGTTTGAGGCCTAAGTATTTTTCTAGAGAGTTAATCCTAGTTTTATTCATTGTTGTAGGAGTTATAAAAGTAGTTTTTTGTATATTTATTTGTTGGCCGGAATGCGTTTGATATGTATCTAGAAATTTCGAAAGTTTCTTAATGTTTGTTAAAGAACCATTTAGGAACAGTATAATATCATCTGCATATGCTAAACAGTTTATACTTAAGGAACTTTTCATATTATAAGACATTGATTTGTGCTCGCCAATTAGATTATTTATACCTATTATTAAGAATTCATCTGCTATGATAAAAAAAACAAAGGGACAGAGGGTCCCCCTGTCTTAAGCCATTACAAGAATTGAAGAAACCATAGGATGTTCCGTTAATTATCACTGAATATATAATGTTTTCAATGCTTTTCTTAATTAACCTAATTACTTGTTGATTAAATCCAAATGATGACAATACTTCATATATGAATCTAAACTCTATTTCGTCAAATATTTTTCACATATCTAAGTTGATTATTAGGTTATCACATCTTGTTTTCCTATTTAGGATTTTAGTCATTTTTGAGTAATTAAGATGTTTTCTTGTATATATATATATATATATATATATTTCAACACAGGCACCTTGTTCTTTTGAAATGATTAAGGGTAGTAGTTTAGCTAATCTATTATTTAGTAATTTTAGATAGAATTATATTGAAAAATAAACATAAGCTTATTGGTCTAAATTCTTGTCAGGTTTTATGTGATTTAACCTTAGGTATCAAACATATAAGAGTTGCAAAAATACCTTTGGGGTAGTCTAAGTTTGTAAAATAATCTGAAATGGCTTTAAGTAAATCATCTTTTATTATGAACCAACAAGATAGGTAAAATCTAGAGTTGAATCCATCAACTTCAGAGGCACTGTTAAAGTTTAGGTTTTAATAACACTATATATTTCTTCCATTGATGGTATCTTTAGTATGTTTTTATTTTCTTGATCAGATATGATATAAGGAATGATATCTTTAACTAATGATAGATTTTTCTGGGTAACAGTTTTATTTAATATGGTAGAAAAATGATCTACAACAGATAAACCAGTTAGATTATCATTTTCAATCCATTTAGCATTGATTTGAATACCATTTATTATGTTTCTAGTTCTTCTTTTTTTAACGTATTTATGGAAGATTGCAGTGTTGATATCACCATCTTTTAACCATTTTACATAACTTTTTTGTTGCGAGAATGTTTTTTCTCTTGCAAGTAATGATATAGGTAAAGAATTAAGTTTAGATATATTAGATTGATTCTCTAGGCTATCATTTTCTTCTAATTTTGTTCAGCTATCTTAACTTCTTCTTCAATTTTGTGTATAGAGTCAAAAATATTACCATAAACATTCTTATTCCAACTTTTTATATGTTTTTTTAAGTCCTTTTAGTTTGGACCAAAAGTTATGTATATGGAAAGAGTCTACTAGTTGTTCAGACCAGTTGTTTTCTACAGTGTTGAATAATTCTCATGTTGTAGCCACATATTTTGAAATCTAAATGATGGTTTTGGTTGTGTTGGATTTAGTATAACTGATATCATCAAGGGTGAATGGTCTGAACCAGTTCTGGCCAGATGCTTCACCCTTGTAATATTGAAGGTATCTCTCAATTGGTCATTATGTAAGGCCATATTTAACCATTTCCATTTATGTTTGTTGGTCCAAGTGTAGTTTGAGTCTGTGTATCCTGGGTCTTCTAACTTACAGTCTAAGGTCATGTTATTAAAACCATCCATACTTTTAGTGCAGAGTATGAAATAGGACAGTTGTTCACTTGCATTGGAAATTGTATTAAAATCTCCAATTACAAGCCAAGGTAAGGCTGAGGTAGAAATGGTTCTTCATTGATCTCATAAAGGCACTATGTGGGATCGGTTACATTTTGCATAAACTATGGTAAGCATAAATACTATATTAGTAGAAGCATGACCTACCATATTATTAATGATTTGTTCAGAATTGTCTAATATTTGAATATTAAAACAATTTTTCCAGATAATCCAGAATTTATTGTTAAAGTTTGCAAAATAAGACTCAAAACCAAGATTTTTACTTATTTTTGGTAGGTTATCAGCTGATATCGTAGGCTCCTGTAGAGCTATGATATCAGTTGAGAATTTTTTGACAATGTTTTTAATTCTTCCTTTTGTTCATGATTCCCTATTCCTTTAGCGTTCCAGTTTAGTATAGCTATAATCATTTTAAAGAATATTTTGAGGATATCATTGATCGTTTAGGATTCATTTTTTTAATCAGTATTTTAGCTCTTGATGATTTTCTTAAAGGAGTCTTAATTATGTCTTTTTCAGTTTCTTATGTGTGGGTGATTGGGGAAGGCTAAGGTAGGCTATAATCTTTTGGGAATCAGGTTCAATTTCAGATAATTCTTCTAATTCTTCTTCATTAAGTATGTTAAATAAATTACTTAGGTTAATTGTATGTATGGCCTCATTTACATCTTTCTCAGAAACTATTGGTGGTTCATTAGATTGGTTAAAGACTAAAATATTTCCCTTTATTACATTTTCCTCATTATTTCTTGTTTGTTCTTTTTCATCACTGTTTTGTTTTACTGACTTATCATATTCTAATTCTTTGTTTTGTTTATCTTCAGTTATAGGGCTTATTTTTGGAATCCAAACTTATTTTGAAGGAAATTTGGATTGGGGTTTGTTACTTTCTTTATTGTTCCTAACTTTGTTCATTGTTTGTTCAAATTTCATCTTTTTTACAATATTTTTCCTGGTGTCCAATATGTTTACACATTTTACAGTAAGAAGGTTTGTCTAAATATGAAATTTCTTGTCAGTAGCCATCCTTTTCCCCAAAGTTTATCCAAATTCTTTGGGAAAGATGGTTAGAGATGTCTGCTAGAATCCACGCCTTACACATATTATAACTTGCAATGTTGTTTTGAGGAAATCATACTGCTAAGGGAAATCCAATTGCCTTAGCAATATGAGAGATTGAGTCCGAGTTATATAATATTTTGGGGATTTTAGGAAGTGAGATCCAAAAAGGAGTCACCAAAGACTCATTTTTTAGGTGAAATTCCGGTGTCCATTTTAAGATTCTAAATGTGAATTTTCCTATTGTTCGAATAGATTTTTTCCAGAAAGTTTTAACACCTTCTAGCATTTCTAATTCTACAAAAAATGTCTATAGTCTCATTTATATACACTACATGTACCTAAAAATCCAAATGATGTAATGTATGCCTTGAATTCATTGAGAGTTGAACTCCCAAATATAAAACTTAGCAATTAAAGTAGTTTTAGAAATAACAGTTAAGGAGAACTTATTTGAAATCTGGAACTGTACAGATTTGTAGTCTTCGTGTTCCTCGTATTTGACCTCTTTGTGCATGAATGCTTTCCTTGATCCTCATACCATGTTCTCCAGCAGCAAGGATTGATTCGAACATCTAGTTTGATATCATCGATGAAATTGGGTTCGCCATCCTTGTGGTAGATGTTAATTTTCTTAATAATGGAATTTCAGCCTCCTAATGGGTTGAGAATGGTCTCCTTTCTTCGTTTGCAACGTCTGGTTTTTTTTTGCTTCATTTCTTTGTGATTTCTGAATGCGTAGATCTACATGCTTTCTATTTTCCTGAGTTGAATCCATGTCTGAAGAGAATGATTCTTCAGAAATATTTTTGATACGAATTTTTGTACTTTGTTGTTCGGTGCCTCTTTGATGGGATTTTTGTAACCCTAAAATTGGTTGCTTCTTGTTTGCGAGTAAGATTTCTTGATTTGTATTCGAGATTCGTTTTTTTATCAAATTCCATGTAATTTGTTGTTTGTGATTCGGTGCTTCTTCGATATCGATATGGAGGTGAAGGCTGTATGTTTTCCTCGAGATGAGGAAGAGTGATTTGAGATAGCTCATGTTTATTGACTAGATCGAGAAATTAAGATGGGATTTCTTGGAGAAGTTCGATTTTAAAATGAGTTTTTTTATAGGTATATTTTTTAATTATAATTTTTTAGAAAAACAAATCATCATTGTATTTATTTATTTTTATGAGACGAATTAAACAGGTGGCGTGAGTCTTTTTTAATATTACTGAAATAAACTTCTTAACGATTTTAATATTTTTAAAGAATTGAAGAATATTATAATTATTAAACGATTTATTTTGACAGTAATAAAACTGATAACTTTCTATTTTAACATTTATAAAAAAAATTAAATTATTTATATTAACCGTAATAAATTTCAATATTGCTAAACGATTTATTTAACAAACTATTGTTAGTATATACATTATTAACCGCAATAAATTATTTATCAATAACAAACTATGAGTATGCAGATATAATATTATATTATTAGTGTCATGTTAATCAATCTATTAATACTTTCACTTTGAATACGAATAAAGTTTAACCTGTTAATCAATCATTTACTACTTTTGTATTGTTGTTTGCTAACATATTGAAACTTGTAAGAGTCACATTAGAGGTTGATAAGAACAAAACGACTGATTATTACACTGCATACTAGTTTTTACAACCAAAAATAGTTGTAATAGACAGTTTCTATTCGGTGTTACAACATATATGATACCCATCTAAGTGTCTTTACATTCCACGCACGAAATTAATGGCATACATCAATGTGTTTTCTGTCACCAGATCAACAAAGTGGTCGAAGAAGCTCTGGGTATGACATTTTCTATTAATAATAGTCTGAACAAAAAATTTAAACATGGATAATATTGTGAGTCTTTCACCTTCAACTCTCCAAATGAATCAAGATTGGTTGCCAATCCAATAGGCTCAAATAAATACAATTCCAAAACCTGAAAAACTTGACGCCTATTTTAGAAATTTGATAGGGTCTCTCAACATGGAACCTATTTTAGAAATTTGTCAAGACTTGAGCCTTAATTCATGCTTTCATCCTGAAAAATATATCAAAGTCTCCCATCTTCATCGACCAACGAGTGAGCCGTTCAGAGATGTCAGGCTTCTGCATAACATTGGAAAATAGAAAAAAAGGTTTTTAAAATAAAATATTAGCCTTGAAATAAGATTGGATCTTCATGGTTTCCATAACTAGAAGATGTTCAGCCTTTCGAGAGGAAGGTACCTTGTTTTTACTATACTAGGATTTTTTCCACATAATAAATTGCTTTTGAGATCCTCTCTACCTCTTTTACCAACACTAAATTGAAAACATAATTGGAAATGACAAGATTGATATAAAGTATCTCACATGAAAAAGGTTTTGAGAGAACTTATGGAGAAGATAAATAGTTATTTATCTTATTAAAATATTGGTAACACTCTTCTAAACATTGAAAACAACCTGTTTTTTTAATATATATAAAAAAACTTGTCTGAAAATCAAGATATTAACATGTTCAGTGTTAATAGTCTTTTGACCAACACTTAGACTTCTTTTACTGATCGAGGATGGAACATGGATGCTAGGGATGCCAATTATGATCTATATGCCTATATACATCTTTTAACAACCATATAACCTAAGAAATTGTAAGACTGAACTTCGAAAGCAAACTTCTACATATTAAATTTTAAGTTGGTAACCATTACTATCAAATGTAATAAATGTATAATTTAACATTTATGTTACTCGGCTAACAACATCTTTGTTCACTAGTTTTTTGTACTTTGCCTCTACATCTTCATTCTAAAAGTCATAAATCGATAAAAGTGAAGAACTCGTTCTGTGATTAATGTAGTGCTTTATTGATTGATTGGATGCAGTTGAATTTTCTTATATCGTGAATATAAATCCATGAAGGACAATAACTTGCTACGTAGTGTGATTCTACCAATTGATCGAATTGTGAGATTGGGAAGAGATCTTTTGGACAAAGTTTGTTTAAATTATTGAAATCCGCATAGAGCTTCAACTTTTTAAGATTATTTCTAACGAATCGAGTTTTTTTGTCAAGATATGGTATATAAATTCGCACACATGCCCTACTCTTGATAGTTGGTTGATCTCAACCTCAATCATTTAAACTTTCTCAATATGGAAAACATGTTTATTCTATTTGATCGGTCGAACATTTGGATTGACTAGTAACTTGTGGCAAATTATGTCAGATGACACCCCTATTATATCTTCAGACTTTCAAACAAAAAACATCTAAATTGTTAGTTTGAAAAGACTGCAAGTCTGTTGGGTTGCTACATGATTGAGTTGTTCCAATTTTCAAACACTTATTATTGGCAAAATCAATTAATTTTGTAACATCATCATGAATTACTAAGACTGGAGCCTCATGAGGGTCATCAGCTCGTTCAATATCAAACGAGATCCATGTTAACCATTTCTTTTAATGAGAGAAAATTCGCATAACATTAACGAAGGATTTTTGATAACCCAAACCTTGTTCCCAACCATATATTAGAGATATTTATGTGTAATAGAAGTAATATCATACATTTGTCAAGACATGACCGACCCAAGATAGCATTATAAAAGAAAGAAAAATCAACCACCATATATACGTTCATAACTGGTGGAAAATGTACACTGGGGTCTGGACGGGCGTACGCCCCCTTACCCAAAGTATAGGTTTCATAATTTTTGTTTGGATAATAATCATTTAAAAAAATATTAAACTATAAAATTTATGGTAATGATTATTTTTAAGAAAAAATATTAAACTATAAAATTTCTAATAATGATTATTTTTTTAAAAAAAATAGATTAAAATTATGAATTAATGGGGGATAATTTTAATTTTAAAATCTTGAATAATGATTATTTTTAAGGAAACAATTAAGTTAATAATTTTGAATAGTGACGGAAACTTTTAAGTTAAAAATATATATAAATTGTAGGATATAGTCACGTCTGCATCTCAATCTCTAAGAAGATCCTCATGATATTAGAACTACTAATAAAATTCATTTGGTTGATTATGTAAGTGTACTCATTTTTTTTTGTCATAATTTGTTTTGATTTTATCTTTGGTTTAATATTTCTAAAAAAATGAGGTGTTATTTATGAATGAAACATATTTTAATTAAAAACTTAAAGTAGATGGAGAAAAGGAAGAACACGAAACGAGTTTCACTAATTCATTTTTTCAAGGTCACAAACTCATAAAAAATAAATTTAAGATTTTATTTTTCTTATCTAATTAGTAGCCACTTAGGGAAGATAAAATACATTTACTTATTTTTAGTTAGAATTTTTTATTTACTCCAATCATATATTTTAATATATTTTTAAAGTATATTTTAAATTACCATTTTTATTTTATTCGTTTATATTATGTAAAATAATTTTTAAGTACTAATATATTATGATTTTTTATGAAATTATTGATCTTATTTATATCTATTTAAAAAATATCTTTTATATAACAAATTTGATTTTATTTCTATCTACTTTTCAAAAATAAATTTTTTCATGTATCTTTAAAAATATATTTTATATATATTTAATCTGATTTTGTTATATTTTTTAAATATATTTTAAAAATAATATATTAAGATTTTTATGTTTTAAAAATATCTTTTACATATCAAGTTTTATTTTATTTCCATCTATTATCATATATATATATATATATATATATTGATTATATTTGGTCTCCTATGATATTGATAGTGTAGAATTTCATCCGAATGAAGATAAAGTGAGTGATTCGATTGCCCCACCTAATGTATTTATATTATCATTTTCATTTTATTCGTTTATATTAGTGTTTTTCATTAATGACCATTGGATACACTTAGTATTTTTATTGGATACACTTAGTATTTTTATTTTATATATTTCCCCAAAATTAAATTTCGAAAAAATATTCGGTGTTTTCAAGTTACATGGTTTGAAAAATATCCATGGTTGTTTAGCCCCCCTTAGCCACTGTTCATAATATTATTGAATTCTCATTTACCCTAAGTGAACTAGACCTCAAACTCTCCGGATACAATAACACAAACATGATTAGATCTAATCATTATCCTTTTGAACTTCTGAATATTATGGGGTTCATTATTATGTCAAATGTTTCTTTAAGAAAAATATTTGTTGAGCTACATGTATCAATAATAACTATTTGGCTTCATGTCATGTAATAGAATATATTATAAGAATGACATTCTCATGAGAGTCTACTAGCCCCTAAAGTTCTTCATCATCAAAGATAATTATAGGGGTATGAAGGTTGGTATATATGTATAAAGGTATGGCCATGATATTAAAAATAAAAATCAGAAGCATGCACCTTCTTGAGGATTTGGTAATTCCTAAAAGAGAGTATCTTCCAATTATAGCCTTAAAATATCTCGATCTAAATAGTTTGTGTACTTGTCCAAAATAGTAAAAGTGTACTTCTACTTAGGTTGAGTCGTAGGGTCTTAAATTCTTATAACCCTTTATGATCAATTTTGACTTCTCTTTTCACCCTAACAACTTGACTATTTGAGAACTCAACTAGCTTATCATCTTCAATTTGGATTTGCTTTTCTTCATTTTCTGTAATCTCTTCGTTATGGCCAACATCGTTATTATACTTGCAAAACTTGTATTGGTTTCTCTACTCACTAGGTTTTATCATAAGTATAAACTTTTAGAATTGCATAAAATTTATGGCCTTGTCATAGATGGCCGCTATAATCTTGATTAACTCAGTGTAATTACCCTATGACTTCAACTACTATTGTGTTAAACTCTGCATCTTTCTTAAGAATATCATTGCTTGGGACCATGGTATTTTGTTTAGTAGGCTCTTGAGTCATATTCACTTCGATGATCGACTGAGGATAATATGATTAATGAACAAGAGTATAAGATGAGTGACATGGTACTAATATATACATTATAATAGGCCTTAGATGAGTAGAATAATGGAAATTTGGCATGAATCTCAAACACATTATTTTATCCAACATAATCTGTGACTCAACCTAAGCTAGCAGAGCACTAGAGGTTAGAGCCTTCATTTTTATTATATCTTTAGCTAGTGAGCCTGACATAATCTATTGTTATAATAATCATATGTTTCAACTTCATGGAAATCCTCAAGGTTATTCTTTATCTCAATAAAGCACCAAGTATAATCTCTTACACTCTTATTCACTCTTGCTTATCATGCATGATGCAATTATCATTACCTTTGATCACCATGCTCCTAATGAACTGGTCACTAAATAATGATGACAATGCTTCAAAGCTTCAAAGCTTCAAAAAATATTAAAGACATCAATAGACTTCCTCTGAAGGTCATCGAGAAAGCTCAACAAAAGAATTGACCATCCCCACTAAAGTTGAGCATCACATTTATGATTTTTTTTAATATGATACTCTGATCTTTTACCCGACATACTTATCAATCTTCTATTAAGTAAATTTGTGAGGTAAATTTCTTGCTAGAATTTTTAGAACAAGAGGGTGCCTTGTTAGATTGTATTTTTACAGGTATGACAATCATTTAATAGTTATATTCTAATGCAAGTATTGATTGAAACATTGGAAAATCTATAAATAGAGTTCGTAAAAATTCAAAAATTAAGGGTTTGGATAGTAGGGGGATCGACCATATGAATTCGACTTAACTGCCTAGCTCCTAATGCTACTCTCATAATTAAATTTGGCATTGTACGAGGAGGTTACGTAGGCTGATTTACTTGTTGATAAGGATTTAAAGGTTGTCATTCAAATTGAGGATGCGTATGTTGAACTACTTTTGGAGGTTTGTCTTCAGATAACTCTTATATTGCTCAAGTTTGACTTTATTCTATTTCGGATCTACGGATATGAGCCATGTCATAAATGCGCAAACTTCTGCCTCATCTATGATTCTAAGAGCATGAGCACTCATCGTGTGGTCTTTCAGGTGAATCTGATTCCCATCCACTACATGTAGACCTCTCACTTGAGGAATATGAAGAGCCTTGTTGGCGGCGAGACTGATTTTCTTTTCTATAAATATTCATAGTTTGGTCAGCTCAAAACATACGGGATTACTCTTAAAATCTATTTTGAGACTCTATTTACTCATCTTAGATATTAACCATTTGGACCTCTGACCTCAACATTAAAGATCTTTTACCTATGTTTTCATTTAAACCTTGATGCTTGGTTAGCTCATCAATACGAGCGTAAATAACTTCGTCGAGCTGCGTTTGAAAGGAGAGTGGGTAAAAGAGACTCACAAACCTTTACTGGTAAATCTTAGCTCATCTTCAGGCTCTAGCATCGCCGGGGTCTTTCATGCTTTGGATAATTTGATAAAAGTAGATCACAACTTCTACTAGTATTTTTAGAAATTCCTTTTCGAATATCTCTTTCTACAAACGATGCCACTTGTGAAGTTCAACCTAATAGGTCGACATATTCAAAAATATTAAATTTTTAAAAATAAAAATTCAGTAATGTATGTATATTATATTGATTGTTCACCATTTCCAAAACACATGTTAAGTTTATATATAAATAATACTAGTGGTTTGGGATCACATATGGTCCATATACACATCATTTCTAATAGATTTAAATTATATATCTGTATACGATTAAATATCGATTCAAAACCGAATGACAAGCCGACTCATATTTCTTTTATTAAATATAATACAAGTTGAAAATTTTATATTTTATTACATATCCTAAAAAATTGTTTTAAATATAAATTATAAAAGAATAACACCTGAAGTTATAAGTTTTAAAGTTTCAATACAAATAGCGTTTGTTAATTTAATATATTTTAAAATGAACAAATATATGGATCTAAAAATCTGGAATCAGGCGGTCCTCAAACATCTTTGGTATATCATAAGTAATAATAATGATTCCATCTAGACTGATTGGATTAAAATGGAAAAAATAAAAAATGGCAATTTTTGGAACCTCCAGATCGGCTTTTCTTCCTTATGGATCTGGAGGAAAAAACTACGTCGTCGCCCTTTGGCTTGTAATTTGTACAGAGTGGTCATCGGAAATGGCTCAAGCACATTCTTCTGGTATGATCCTTGACTCATCTCCTCTTCTCTTGCATCCCACCTTAAAGACACTATTGCAACTCTTTTGCAATCAGAGAAACTTACCTTGCCATTCGTCAGCCTAACCCTAAAGTGGGTTGGGCCGGGTTAGTCTGGTCCTTTATTTCTTGGCTCGCTATATTAGGCAAGCTTGCCACCAAAGACAAGCTTATCAGCTGGGGTTACAATATCCTATCTGATTGTAACCTGTGCCACTCTGAACCTGGAACTATCCCTCATCTCCTCTTTGAGTGCAGTTTCACCCAGAGTATCTGGACTTACGCTAGTAATAGACTAGGTTTCCCATTTTCGAGTAATAGCCGGCAGTCTTGGGTTTCTGAAGCAGCCACATGGTCTCAATCTCGTAATCATAGACTTTGGCATGCTTGCTTTGTCGCGGTAATTTACCACGTCTGGAAGGAGAGGAACTCAATAGTATTTGGATCCCCTCCGACCACAGCCTCCTCGGTATCTTACTGTATCTTATCAGATCCACGGTATAGATTCCAAGGTACCAAGACTTGCTGGCCAGTATGACATCGTTCTAATATGTATTTTTTTTTATTATTGCAGGTCCTGTCCTGACGAGTGCAGCTTGAGTAGATCTATTGAAGACGTTTAGCAGCTGACTCGGACGACCATTTAGTAGGACCAGTTCACTTCTACTTTGCTAGTCTGATCTACTATTTTCTATTTAATCAGTCTTTATGTTATTTCATTTAGTCCCCTGACTTTATGGATTGTATTCCCTCGGGATATGCCCTAGGTCTCTTTGTATGAACCCTATTTCAATTAATTTAAAGTTTTATTTCACCAAAAAAATTTATAAAAATAAATTACACAATTTTTTAATATATATTTTCGGTGTATATATATATATATATATATATATATATATATAATATATATAAAGTTTTAAAAAATCACTTTAAAGTGTTAAGTTTTAACTGTGAAAAATATAATAAATATTATTAAAGTAATTTGATATAGAATTTTATGTTAAAGTTGGATTTGTAATAAAATTTAGTTTTCTTATTTATTTATTTTATTTTATTTATTTATTGATGTTTCAATATATGATTTAGAATGTTAACAGAAAAATGTATGGAGAATAAAATTAAAATAAAATATTTATTAATAGTAAACTGAAAGCTAGTCAATTTTTTATTATAAATCAATACATTCCCTTCAAAACCGTAGGTTTAATGAATATGGTTAACTTGTGATTTGTAGCACATAAATAATATAACTTTTAAATAGAAAAACGCAAATTGTGTAATATTAAAAGATTAAAAAGCAACTAGTATTAATCTACTGAGCTCGTACAGTTTTGTTTATGCGAAATCCTAAACACCCAAAGATACAAATGTAAAAGGCCAAACTTAAAAGATACAAATGTAAAAGGCCAAACTTAAAACCGGAAGAAAGAAAAAGACTGATCTTTAATATAGAAAAATTAAAAATTCAAAGGCTACCTAACCTCTAACCTGACTCTATTTTAGTAAGCCACGTGTTTAGTTTAGAAATCGTATTTTATGGTATCGTGCCATGCATGCCGTTTGTCTGGCAGCTGTTAACACGACTTCTAGTTTTTCCATAACTATTGACTGCTCCACTAAACACGTAGGCAGGTCTAAATCAGAATAGTCCTTATTTAATGCATCCATTCTAAAATTACATGCCATGATTTTTAACTATTCAAAATTTATTAATTTATTAATTTATTCTCGTGGGTGGTTTTTTTTTTCATTCGTGTATATTTAAATGGAACGAATTTTAATAGATATAGGTAATTCTTAATTTTTATTTTTATTTTTATTTTTTTAATTTGATATATATTTAAAATATTGTTTTTTTACTTTTTTTTATTTTAAAGTTTTTATTCATTTGAGAACAGAGTATTTTGCAAAAAAATAAATTATTAAAAGAATAATAAATAAATAAAAGTTGAGCATAAAATATTTAAATTTTTTTTATTAAAAAATATTTATTTTGCGAAGAATAAAAAAATAAAATAAAAAATATTAAATTTAAAAATAAAATTAAAAGTCGATAATTTATTTGTTGCCTGCTACTAGAACACGTGCTAAACCAAAAAAACAAAAAGGCAAAGAGATTAATTTTATAAATTTTGAATAGTCAAAAAATAATTTCTCAATCTGACATACTAAACGAAATATAACGCAATATATATTCTGATTTAAACAATATATTTAAATGTATCGGTTTATTTAGAAATTCATACGATTTTGGATCCCAAAAATTAAAATCGAATCAATTTAGATTGGTTTGGTTCAATTTTTGTTCAATTCAATTATATTTTAATATGATCCGGGTTCGATTTGGTATTTGAAAATTTTAAAATAAATATTTGATTTAAAATATCATAACATAATATTGTAGTTTTATAAGAAGTTATTAGGGTTGTTTTTCATTTTTGTTTTGTTATTGATTTATTATTACTATATTTTCTTCATTTGCAAACATTTTGACCGGTCTCCATGGATAATATGTTTACACGTCTATTTGGTCGACTCAGGTAAAACTTGTCCTGAAAATTAATTAAAGGCTTCGAGTTAAAACAGTTCACATTTATTTTTGTTTTCTGTGATCTTTTACTACATCAACAATATTCGTTTTTAGTGATTGTAGCACACAGATGACAGTGTAATATAATCAGTGGCGATCACTTTCAGTGTTATTTTCGTCAAACAAATTGAAACCAGAACGTACTTAATTGGTACTCGAGCACATTTATAACGAAATGTAGCTGGTAAAGCAGCTGAATGGACGAATAAAGCAATGTAATACATAAAATATGAATTAAATAAAGAAACTAAAGGGTTCGTATAGTTTTATTAGCTCGATTTTGTTGGTTCGATATTATCGGTTATCGATATTATTGATTTTGTTGTGAATCAATTTAAATTTATTTTTCGGTTTGGTTCTATCGATATTTTTGGTTTTTTATCTTCCTGATTTTTATAACAGAACCACAAATCCGATTGATAAATTTCAATCCGATTTTTTTTGGGTGAAAATTCAATCCGATTTTTACCGTACTAATATTTTTAATTTATGTTTTAAATATTTAAAAAAAACTTAAAAAATAAACATAATAGTCTATAAAGACTATTAATAAAATTCAATCCAATTTTTACCGTGTTAATATTTTTAGTTTATGTTTTAAATATTAAAAAAATAAACATAATAGTCTATAATAACATTTAGGAAATATAATGTATTCTCAAAAATATTAATTATATTTTAATTGAATTAGACTAGTTATCCATGTAATTATTTATGTTTTCTCTAAATTTGAGGCATGAACTCATGACCTAGAGCAAAATCACAAGGTTTTTTACCATTATACTAAACATTTTTATTATTGTTAAGGGTATGTCATGTCATATTTGGCTACCCTTTAACTCCGTCCATGTTTGAGTTATTTTCTCACAAATATATAATATTTGGATAATATTTATCAGGTTTGTATATAGATATTAGTATACGAAAGACTAAATTCTTGTTCACTCATATAATCTATGATACACTAACAATTATCTTTTACTACTCGAGTTTCATAGTTTCACGACCTACAGTTTTATACTTGTTTATATTTTCTATTTACATATTCTGTACATCGGTTAATTTTAAAAATATATTAAACAAGGTGTTAGAAATAAATAAAAAAATTGGACTAGAAAATGCAAAGTATAGTTTGTCCTAGTTGGTATAAACCCACGTGATGATAGAGATTAAGTTCTAGATCAATACAATAACTTCGGTAAATAGACTCGACAATTGGCTTGGTAATTTGGTTCATACAAGTATAAAACCCTTATGGAAACGAAAAAGAAAAAACATAAGATTTATGTGGTTAAAATTATGAAGCAATCTTACATTCACAGAATATAATCTAATTTTATATATAAAACAATTACAATAAAATTTCAAGAACACATAATACAAGCAAATACACATTGTTCAAAACTTCTCAAAATCTTGTACAAGTTTTTAATGGTATTTGTCAATATGTTCTTAGTGATTATCTTTTTAAAATTTATTAATTCTAAAATCTCTCAATGTATTTGGCGTTTTATTTCTTTAACGCCCACATATATCTCCAAAGATGTTCTTTTAGTAAAAATCCACACATTATACACGTGTTGCTCCAAAATATATATGATATGAAATAGGGTGTATATTAGCACGAACATACATCATGCTCACAATAGCAAACCAATGCTATTTTAATAACTTATACTAATATGCAGATCAACGACTATGATCAAATTGTACACATACATCTATAGCAAACTCGTATCAATGTCATTGTTAAATATTGTAATAAAATAATACTACCAATTAGTTTTAAACATTTATATCATCCTAACAAATCAACTATTATCTATTAAATCCAAATCAATATATCATATCTAAATTTAGACATATTCATAAAAACATTTGAAGCTATGAGGTAAGCACGACTAAACCTGTTTTCTAAAGTTTAACCCTCATTATTGGTCGCACTCCCTTATGAGCCAAACACCTTATTTGACTTATACCAAAATCGAAACCAAACTCACACGTTGAGTCTTAACCCAAATTGAGGTTGATGCATCTGTATTGCCCCTACAATGGCCAATCCTCTACAATGGTCGAACTTCTCATGTCAAGGCCGATCTACCTATAGTGATCAAACCCCTTTATTAAGGTCAAACTAATGTCGAGTCTGTGTTCCATATTCAATAACTTTGAGCCTAAAACTAAATAATATCCACCTATGATTATGGTAATTTTATCATCCATTTCTCTAATGTTATAACTACTCATTAACGAAGACATTCAGTTTATATACATCTCAAGCTTGAACAAGTCTCATAGTAGGTGAATTTTTAAAACTATGAGTACATTTTTATAACATTCAAAATATTATCTTTACTTATAATATTTTTAACATTCATATACTCTTTCTCCATCACGTCTCGGATGAAGTGATGTTTAGCATATACATGATTCATCATCTCATAGAACTTAGGATTTTTATCAAGTAAAAAGCACTATAAATATAATATAACAGTGTCATTTCTTGCTCTATACCAGTTATCTCACTTAGCATTCCTTTAAACCATATGGTTTATTTGATTGCATCATTTACATCGATATATTTATATTTTGTAGAGTAGTTCTCCAATTAATAACTTCACCAAATATTGTATAAAGATAGCTCCAATTTAACTTTCTTGTATAAAGGTCGCATGCATAATTATATTCCATATATGTCTTTAGTGTTTCATCATATTTATGTTTATGATTATTAGACAATCCATTTAAGAGATTGTTAGAATGGTCTTCCTGTATTAATTATAAATCTGTTTAAAATACTATTTGAGTAAACAAGATCAGGTCTCGTGCAAATCATATCACACATAATACTTTTAGTGATATTTATATAAGGCACATTTTGCATAAAATTAAAATATTATATATCAGTTAGTGTTTGAATAATATTTAGTTTGAACTGAACACCAATGAGAGTTTTAACAGATTTGTTTTAGATTTCCGAACTTCTTGAGACCTTTTACATGTATTCTTTTGAGATAAAAATCGCTAATCTCTTAATATGTTTATCTTAATATTTATACCAATAATAATCGTATATTTTTGCATGTCATTCATTTGAAACTCTATAATAAGTCGAGTATTCAAAATTTTAATCCTCACTATACTTTTTTCGAATATAAGTATGTTATAAACATACAATAGTAACATAATATGCATATCTATGTGTTTTTGTTCATTATAATAGATACAAGTACTATAAAATATTTCTTATAGCCGATTGACTTCATAAAGGTCAAATATCTTATTATACTGTCTTGGTGACTATTTCAACCTATATAAAGATGTTTCAACCCGTATACAAATTTCTTTAATAAACACACTTGAGTTTTTTTACTTTCTTCAAACCTTTATGTCTCATGTAGATGGTATTCTCTAGTTGTTCATGTAAGAAGATAATTATTTTATCTAAATCAAGATCAATTTTCACAATATATGATAGTAGAACCCTTATAAACGTATGTTTCACAACTAATAATAAAATTTCATTAAAATCAATACTATCTTGTTGTGTTAAGTCCTTAACCATCAGTCTATTTTTGTATCAAGATAATCAAACTTTGAAAATACCTTGATTTCTCTTAAATATTTGTTTATATTTAATAATCTTCTGACCCTTTTGGTTGCTTTACAAGAATCAAAATACCATTCTTCTTTGAATGATTCAATTTTATCGTGGCCTTTTTTCGTTTCAATTTTCAAGATTGGTAGGTTTGGATGTTGTTGGAAGGGCACTACTGCCTTATCCGGAAGGATAATTCGGGTATATTTTACCCCAAACATATCGTGAACAGTTAGATATTGTCAATTGTGATTCAGATGTGTGCTAATACTATTTAGGATTTGGGCTTTAAAGATTGACCCGAATCTAGGGTCCGACCCCGAAGGCCCATGGGTCACAAAATCAGTATAAATACCCCAACCAACTTTATTTAATGTGTTGGACTTTTCCAGGAATATTATATATAAGCATGCACCTATCTTATCTCACTACTCACTACCGAGAGATTAATATTCAACTTACAAATTCCCTAAAATACCCCCGACTACAAATTATCCTCGCCAAAGATCATCTCCCAATATTTAAACATATAAAAGATAACCTATAATGTTAGCTTAGTCACTTTTCCACAGGGTTGTTAGTTTCCAATTCATATCCCACACCAACTGATAACTGCCAGAATCTTCTTGTTGTTTTATAGTTTGAACATCCAAAATATTAAAAACCTGGCTAAGGCCAAACCCATTGTGTGGTTGAACTTCCGCTATAGAGGTTGACCATATACAAAGTCTGAAATCGAATTCCATTGAAACATCCTATGTTTTACCTTTGTTATTGATCTCTACCTCAGCTTCAACTCTACTATTAGCATCAATAGGTGTAGTGTTTACTTTCTTAAACATTGATATTTAAAATTTATTAAATACCACTACCCAAATAATTAAAGATTTATGATTTCCAAGTTTCAGACTAAACATTTTATACCTTTTAACTTTGTTTGGGTTTCCGAGAAATATTTTACTTTAGTGTTCGCCATTAAAGCTTGTCCTGTTTCATATGTGCATAAGTAGCACACTTGAACATTCCCAAGTAGCTCAACACTTGTTTTCTTCTAGTTTAGTTCTCCCGAGGATATTTAAATGTTGGTACTAAATAAGGGTTTATGTTGATGACATATGCACATGTCTTAGAAGCTTCTTCCCAAAAATATTGGTTTATTCCAGCTGTAAAAAACATACCCCACTCTCCTAAGTAAGATATGATCTATCTTCTTAGTAATATCAATTTGTTGAGGATTTTTTTTACGGTTATGTACCTAGAAAGGCCAACCTTAAAATAATATTTCACGAGTGTCTAATTAAAAATTCCAAGTTATTGTTAATTATTAACTTATTTAGCATATTCCCGGACTGAATATCCACCAAATTATTTTGGTCTTTAAAGGTATTGAATGATTCATCTTTGGACTTAAAAAGTATAATCCATACTATCATTGAACAATCATCAATCAGGGACATAAAATACCTAACACCTCCCGTTGTAGGATACCATGCAAGTCCTCAAATGTCTGAATGAACATATTCAAGCATATTATGAGTTGTACGGTTGATATCATAAACTTAACTATATTTTTTTCCAACATATAGTTCTTACAGAATATTAGCTTTTGAACCTTATCATCATTCAATAACTCTTATTTTCTAATTTTATTTAGTATCAATACTAGATACACCTTTGACTACTATAGTTTTTAAAAAAACTGATACACCATTAACTTTATTAGCTTTCGTAATAACCAATATGCCTTGAGAAACCCTAAGTCTCCCATCTCTACCTTCATATTTATAATATTTTCATCTTAACATTCCAATAGATAAAAGATTTTGTTTAAAACTAGAACATACTTCGCATTTGTTATGACTCTATTAATTCATGTAGACAACTTGACCCGAAAACTCCTAATTCATTTTACAAAATATGACTCATCATTTCCTAGTATGACCATGGTACTATTAAACTCATTGAAGTCTTCAAACCAATATTTGGAAGTCATATGTAATTATACTCTTGAGTCTAGAACTCATTTGTTACCGTACCTGCAAATAGATATCATTTGTAAATGATTGAGTCACAATCATTATACTAATATTGATTATCTTTCTTCTTCATCTTATGAAAATTCTTCTTGATATGATATTATCTCTTGATAACCAATATTTCACTATAGAACTTGATATGGAAGTAGGATTTTGAGGATTAAATTGTAAATAATATAAATTTAAGTATTAAACTGTAAATAATGTAAGTTTAGTCCTTAAATTACATGTAATATAAGTTTTAGAGAACATTTGTGATTATGTATAATTATTGAGGACTAAATGGCAATTTATGCTCTTTTGTAGCAGATTCCACTTTAAGACTAATTCTTGGCTCCTCTATATAAAGGGCAAGGCTACTCTAATAAAGAGGTTGAACACTTTTTCCAACTGAACTCATTTGTACTTGAACTTTATCTCTCTAAAATCTCTAAATCTTTCTCTATCTAGAATACTCTTATAACAATTTACTAAGGTGAAATCTTAACTCATCAAATTGGCGACTTCACTAGGGACTGAATTAAAGAAATCAGTGACTTATTCTGTTCGAAATCAATACAATCTTTTTTGTATTTTCTGTTCAAAATTAATACGATGAATCCTGAGAATAATCTTACGCTTTGACCAACTATGAAAACTCTAAAAGATGATTTGCAGAGAGACAGAAATAGACCTGATGGATCATCTCTGATCCAAACTCAATATGATATTGAGGTACGAATGAACCAGCTTTTAGACAAGATTAATGCATTAAATGAGAAGTATGAACGAAAGGTCCAATAGATCCACTCGACGAAGCTTAAATCTGAGGTTAGACAAGAAACAAAAAAGATTGAGATGGGAGATCAATCATATTGATCTTTTGATGATCGACGGGTTTAAACTGAGCATAAAAAAGCACATTTTGTGTCTCCTAAAGAGCGATATTCATCTCGTAAAGGGAAAAAGATAAGCAGAAATACGTAACCTCTAGTGACGAGGAGGTAGAAAGCTCAGTGTCGGGTTTTAAGAGATATATAGGTTCTTTGAAAGAGGAATCAGACAAAGATCAGTCGAGGAAACATAAAAATGAGAGTAAATCTAAAAGGGATAATGTTCCTCGTTCTACATGGTGCGAAGGAAACACTTCAAATTAGTATGTTGAAACTGATCGAAATCTATATGTCACAATGGGAACATATGATCAGTTTGTTCAAGGTGTCGACTGGAGAAATTCTCCGTTGACAAGTGAAATTCGTTCCATGACGTTTCCAAAGCGTTTTGACATTTCCAAGCTAGAGAAGTTCGATATGATGCATGATCCCGATGATCACATCGAACAGTTCAAGAAACTATATGATGAATTTCGAAGATGACGATCGGCTGGTGTGTCGTACATTTTCATAGACTTTTAAATGAACGACTCTCAAGTGGTACAATCAGATTCTGAGGGGGTCCATTTCGAATTTTAGATATTTTTATACTGCATTTCGAAGGAAGTTTGTGGGAAGCAAAGAAATGAGAGCAAGTTATGATACCATTATTTAGTGCAAGTAGGCACTTGGAGAAAAGTTGAAGGATTATACGAAGAGATTTGTTTTGACCAAAGCTAGTTTGGACAACTATGAAGAGAATGTGGTGATGACAACTTTTTGCCAAGGATTATTTCCAGGGGATCTGGCCAATGAGACTACGAAGAGAAGATCCTTAACTTTTAGAGCTTTGATGGCTAAAGTTGAGGATCATATCAAAGTCTATGATTCAACTAGGGTCCAAGGAGGACCGGTTAGCACTCCAAAGAATTCGGGTTAGGCGGCTAATAACCAAGGGCAGCCCTCGAATGGAAATGGTAATCAGCAGTCTAGGTAAAAGAACAACAATTTGCCTCATCGGAGTGGTAGATATTCAAATCACACTCCATCTAACACTTATAACAGGCATATACCAAATAAGTGGGTCAAACCATAGTATTATGCTGATCTGACAGAGAATGTATATGTGATATGAGATAATACCAAGAGCTTCGTAAATTTTAGGAAGTCAGCCCTAATTAGTAGGCCAAGAGAGGAAATAAATAACAAGTTTTGTAAATATCATGAGGATATTGGGCATACTATGAATGATTGCATTGCTTTGAAGAAAGAAATTCAATTTTTGATTGATAATAGAAAGCTCTTGACTTATGTAAAGTCGCAAGGGAGCGGATCAAAAAATAATGTTGCATCAACTTTGAAGGCTGCACCAGCTGAGAATTTAATGATTTTAGATTCAAAGGCTGAACCATTTGATGCTTCTTCAAAGTATGTGGAGAAATATCCAAACAGATTGCTTCTGATGGCAGTCGAGGAGCCCGTAGAAAAAGGGCGCGTGCGGGATTGATGCAAGTTCTTTGAATCGTTGGCCATTTTTGGAGGCGATTTGATGAATGGTAATTCAGATTGTTCAAGGAAGAGGCATGTTGTCAACTTGACAACTCAAATTGAAGGGAAAATATCCACACATTTGTATGGAAAGAAAGTTATTCCTTTTATTTTGTTTGATGAAGATGATCTACGAGGTATTGTAGGACCACATGAAGATGTTGTGGTTATTGGAGTGGAGGTGGCTGGCGTCAAAATTCAACGTGTGCTGATTAACATTGTCAATTTTGCTAATGTCCTTTTTAAATCCACCTATGATAGAATGAAAATTCCACCTCGAATTTCTCAATCAGATCGAACGATTATTGGAGTCACGGGTGTAATAACTCGTGTTGTTAGAGAATTTGAGGGTGAAGTGAGCTTGGGAAAAGGACCATTTAAGAAAAAGGTCCATTTACTTTTTATGGTGGTAGACTGTCCCACAAGTTACAATGCTATTTTTGGAAGATCATGGCTTTCAATAATGTATGGGTTTGTGTCTATAGTTCATCAGTGTTTTAAGTATGTGGTTGGTGATCGAGTTGGGGTCGTTTGAGGCGATCAGAAGGTTGCTAGGGAATGATATGCCACTACACTTCAGATCCGATGATCCAGTAGTGGAGACTTAATGCATGAATAACAGTTACAAGGGGTACCCTCGTATTTGGAAGAAATGGTTGACGATCCGAGGGAAACCCCAGGGTCTTTAACGGTAAGTGAAGAGATTGAGGAGCTCACTTTTTCGGAAGGGGAGGTGCTTCGAATTGGAAATCTTCTCATTTGAATGTCTTCGTTTGGAGGACATAGGATGTATCAGTAGTACCAATTGAGGTAATTCGGCATAGCTTGGCTATTGATCCGAAGGTTAAACCGGTTATTAAAAAAAGAAGAGCATTTTCCTCAGAGAAGGCAGAAGCGATTGTTGCCGAAGTGGATCGATTATCTAAGGTCGGACACATAAGGAGTCACAGTATCCTTTGTGGACGAAAAATCCGGTTGTGGTAAAAAAGAAGAATGGAAAATGAAGAATCTGTGTGGATTTTACAGATCTGAATCGAGCTTGTCCCAAATATCCATTTTGTGTTCCTTGAATAGATCAATTGATTGACTCTAGTTCAGGCAATAAAATTTTAACTTTCATGGATGATTGTGTAGGATATAATCAAATGGAAATGCATCCAAAAGATCAAGAATGCACAACTTTCATAATTGATAAGGGTCTGCACTGTTATAGGGTAATGCCCTTTGGATTGAAAAATGTTGGAGCCACTTATTAGAGGTTGATGAATAAAGCTTTTGCTACTCAGATCAGAAGAAATGTGGAGGTATATATAGATGACATGGTGGTAAAAATCTCAAAGGATGAAGTGCATCTTGATGATTTAGATAAAGCTTTTTTGAATTTAAGGGCAATTAGGTTAAAGTTAAATCCTGAAAAGGGCACCTTCAGAGTTCGGTCGGGGAAGTTTTTGGGTTTTGTCATCAGTGAAAAAGGAATAGAAGCTGACCCAGAAGAATTGAAAGCCTTGATAACAATGAATTCACCTTGGTATATCAAAGAAGTGCAAATTCTGACAGGAAGGTTAACAACACTTAATCGATCTATTTCTAGATTTTCTGACAAATGTTTTCCTTTCTTTCAAGTGTGACGATAACCAAGCAGGTTTGAATGGACATCGGAATGTGAAGCAGTATTCACAAACATTAAAAATTTGTTGTCATCACCAGAGATTTTGTCAAAGCCTCAAAATGAGGACAAGTTATAACCTATATATCGCGGTATCGGATTTTGCATTGAGCGCAGTGTTAATCAGTGAGGATTCAGGAGTTCTGAAGCCGGTGTATTACATTAGTAAAAGTTTGGTGGGGGCAGAAAAGAGATATATGAAATTAGAAAAATTGGCATTAACACTAGTAATTGCTGCTATGAAGATACATCCATATAATCAAGCACATACTATTGAAGTCCGAACTTCATTCCCTTTGAAAAATATTTTACAACGACGTGGTATTTCGGGGAGAGTGACCAAATGGTCAATGAAGTTGGGGGGACGATGACATTTTGTTTACACCTCGAACAACAATAAAGGAGCAAACATTGGCAATTTTTTTTTTGAATTTCATTTAAGCCAATCAGATGATGAAGAAAGCAAAAAAAGGAAACTCCAGTGGATTCGAGGTGGGTTGTCCGAACAAATGGAGGATCTAGTGTTTCAGGGTGCAGTTCTGGGGTTCAGTTAATAGCTCTAACTGGAGAGACAATGATTCAATCTATTAAATTTGGTTTTCATGCTTCAAACAATGAAGCTGAATATGAAGCTGCTTTGGCAGGTTTAAGATTGACAAAAATTTGTGGAGCAACTTCAGTGCGCTTGGAAACAGATTCTCAGTTGTTAGAATATCAGGTATCTGGATTTTCCGAAGCAAGAAAGGATCGTTTGATTTTATAATTTCTGGAACTTCGGAATTTGATGCTTCTGTTTGACAATGTTGTTGTGGAATATATTGGGTGAGGGAGTAACATGGTTGTTGATTCTTTGGAAAATATCGCTTACAAGGAATAATATCCTTGGATTTTGTTATAAGAAAATCCTTCAATTGTTACTAAATCTAACCAATGTGAATGTGTAGAGGAATTTTTTATTACATCTGATGTAATCCGAGGCGATTGGCGATCAATTTTTTTAGTTTTTTTACTTCAGGAATACTACCAAATGATTGACGATTGGCCAAACAATTGAGAAGTAAAGCCTTCAGATATATAGTACTAGATAAAATATTGTATAAAAGGCATTGAGCATGCCATTGTTACGATGTTTAAGCAAGCAAGACCGCTTATGTCTATATCTGAGGCAATACCATTTGATAGATGAGGGATTAATCTGGTGGGACCTTTGCCGATGGCTTCTGGAGGAAGAAAAATGATAATTGTAGCGGTGTATTATTTTACAAAGTGGGCAGAGGCAGAACCGTTATCAGGGACAAAATCAGAGGATGTGATCAAATTTATTGTGAAAAACATTTGTTATTATTTTGGAGTTCCTCGGAGGATTACAACAGATAATGACCCTCAGTTTAATAACAAGGAGATGGCTTCATTTTGTACTTCTAAAGGAATCCAGCAATGCTTTTTGACGCCTTTTCATCCTCAAGCTAATGTGCAAGTGGAGGTAACAAACAGAACGATTTTAGATGGCTTGAAGAAGCATTTGACGGGGGCAGTAGGAAAATGACCAAACTATTTGCAAGAGGTACTTTAGGCTTATCGGAAAACTCCTAGAGAGGCTACAAAGGAGACTCATTTTACTTTGGCATATGAAATGGATGCAGGCAGCCCCATAGAATCTACGATGTTATCTTTTAGAATAAGTCATTATTCTAAAAGATCTAATGATGAAGTTCGAAGGGCGAATTTAGATTTGATCGAGGAGAAAAGAGTTCGAGCTCATTTGAATGTAATCCACTATCAAACTCTTATGAGGAATAGATATGACTCGAAGCTAAAAAGAAGAGAGTTCAAAGAAGGTGATAAGGTGTTGAGAAATTTGTTTTTGCACACAAAGGAGAAAAGCCTTGGAAAAATGGCTCTGAACTGGGAAGGACCTTATATGGTTGTTGAGAGGATAAAACCAGGGTCTTAACGTCTTTTCGATTTTCAAGGGAGGATGCTTCAACATCCATGTAATATACAACACTTGAAGCTTTATTATGAGTAGATTTGTCTTTGTATTTTGGAATTTTTTACTTTTGAGTGGCGCACTCTTTCCAATCCTGTTGGCCCAAGAAGGTTTTAACGAGGCATTGTGTACATATTCAATATTATCAATAAAGTTCGTTTTTTGTCAATGGTTGTTTACACATACTTGAATAAAACTATCTTAACAACTTATCAAAGATGATCATCTTTGAGGTTGGTTAAGAGTAGAATGTTCCGGAGTGTTTATAACACTTTTCGAAGAAACAACCATGTTTAATAATCACATTACAATTTTTTCGAAGTGGAAGCTTAACAGCGCACTGAGAATTTTTCGAAGAGCTACCATGTTTACCAATTTCGTTAAGGTATTTGAGGTGGTAAGTTTACAGTTTATAATTATATTAATTTTTTAAATTCAACATCGAATAATATGTGAAGAGAATAATAAAACAAGGAAACCATTTGTCGATTAGATTAATTCTTTGAAGTACACAAGGCAATTTTTTAAACTGACAAATAAAATTAGAACTAGTTAATCAGACTCCTCCTCCTCTTCGGATGATTCTTCTTCATCTTCATCTTCGAATGACGAATCAGGGATAGGATCGAAAGCTTCACTTGGACGCTTAACGATGGGAATATCGTTCCAGAAACATGTGAGGTTGATTTTAGGATAAGTAGCGTGAAATTCTCGTAGAAGGAGAATGGTTGTTTCTTCTTTTCTATTATTAATAGCAACTACTATGTCTTTTGACAGTTCAGCCTCGATAGCAGTAACAACAACAACTTTTCCACTTTGAAATCTTTTTTTAGTTTAGCAATCTCCTGGGTCAGTTCTTAATTTTTTTTGTCTCAGAAAGGTTAAGAGAATATTGCAGACCTTTGGAGTTAGATATTTCGAGAGCCAGTTTAGTAACATGATCGGATTTGAGCTTATTCATATCTTTTTTATGAGAAGCCTTCAACACTTCTTTGTCAGCAATATGTGTGGTTCACAGATGATTTTTCATGAAGAGAGCACCTTTTATAAGTTTGGGCCTTGCTACTTAATACAAGTGAAATTGATCAACCACTTTGTCGTGCAAATATTCTCTTAATTTTTTCTCAGCTTCGTAAGATTCTTTGTAGTATACCATATATTTAGCCAATTGCTTTAGATGGTTTTGAGAAGCTTCAACTTGGGAAGCAAGTGCTTTTACTGCAATGTCGAGATCGGTAAATGGTTGAAGTGCAACATCGTTTGCAGGATTTGGAGGAGGAAGAGAAAACTGTAATTCGGCTGAACTAGGACGTTGAATCTCCAAATTTAAGCATCTGATTTTGGATGCTTTGAAGAACAGGATCCTATTCACCAGTAAGCGCTTCAGTGTTTTCAAAATTAATAAAAATATCAGGATCGAAGTTTCAGCAGCTTGATTTTCGTTAATAGCATTGTCTTCGATGATGATCACAGTGTTGTATTTGGTTGTTTGTTCTTTAACCAAAGGGTTTTGTCGGTTTTGTTGATTTTCAACAGTGTTTTCATCTTCAAAGACCAGTGTATACGAAGTGATTCTCGCCTATTTCTTTTTCTTTCCATGGGAGCTGGAAGAACCTTTCTTTTTCTTTGAAGACGGTTCTTGATCTTTCCCTTCTTCGATGGGTGAGAGGGTTTGTTCTACGGTTTTTATTTTTCGAGGCTTTGGCTTCGATGGAGTTGAAGGGATAACACCAGATGTGTTAGCTGTCTTTTTACCTTTCTTCTCTTTGATAGCTTTTTTTTTCTTTTTTGGTAAATGACTATCTGATCTGTTACGAATAGGAAGAAAGACTTTACAATTAGGTTGAACTAACCTTTTGCAGACTATCTTCGAATCGGGCTCTGACATCAAATTTTGAGGTGGCAAGGCACCCTCTGAGATTGGGAGCATGTGGAATTTGAGGAAATTGATGGGCTAGAAGGCAGTGTGGAACGCATTATTCCATTCTTTTCAGCCCAAACAACAAGTTTTTGGACGCGCTGAATAACACTTCAAAATTTCTGAAATAATCATGCAAGTAGAAAATTAAGGAAATGTAAAGGAAAAAAGTATAATCTATTTCAGAATGTAAAAAATTCAAAGTGCTTACGATTGCTTCTCCAGATAAGATTTAGCCTTGAAGGATTAGCATCAGAAATTTCTTTGCCATTCTCCTATGCTCCTGATATAAAAATGAATTTCTGCTTCCAGAATTTATCAGCTTCCAAGAGGTCATCGATGATTTTGAGGTCATCCAACAGGGTGAGGTAGTAAAAAGGAAGCTTTGGACCTTTCGAAAGTTGAGTTAAGGAGATGAAGTCTTTGATGCTGATTGAAATCTGAGACAGTCGAGATGTCATAATCACTGACATAAGAGTGAACCATTGATTCGGTGTCACTTGAGTAGGGCACAAGTTGAGGAGTTCGAAGTATTCCACGATCATATGATCTAGTGGAAACCGAAAACCCCAATTAATGATTTCAGGTAGACTACTAGCTCATCATCCTTGCAGTCTAAGGGAGCTTTCCTTCTTTAGGAAGTCGACGAGTTATATTATCTCCCATTCCCTATTTCTTTTTTAGAGCCGAAGCTTGGTTATCCTTGTAATAAATATACCAAACTTTTTTCAGAGCAATGATGTACTTAGCTTTGAGACCCTTTAAGTTTCTACCAATTGTAGCTCTTTCTTCTTCAGAAACAAAGCAAGTATATGTTTCTTCCTGAGGCTTATGAGTATTTGTTGAGTTCCCATCATCGGATTCAGTTTCGAGATCGGTTCTGGTAGCTTCAGAATCAGATTTGTTGGCCTTTGATGCTTCTTCTCGAGGCTGTTGGGATAATGGATTAACAGTTTATGGTAAAAGGTTATTTGTTCGAGGAACTTCCTCAGTTACTTCTCTCTGAGGAGGAGCTTCAGTATCTGGATTCGAAGGGGGAGGAGTTGGGATAATTTCTGATTCGTCTCCCATAGTAATAAAAGTTTTTCTTCATCTGATTATCGAAGAATGATTCGAAGAGGGAGTATTTGAATTTTGTTTTAAAGGAGATTCTTCACTAATAAAATGAGAAATTTTACTTTGAGATGAAGAGGCTCGAGGTGTTTTAGGACCTAGGATTTTAGACGAGGAATGTTCTTCGAATATAGGAGAAGGAGAAATAGCAGGAGCTTTAGTTGGATCAAAATTACTGTAATAAATTGTTTTGGTGGTTGTTCCAACATGAGTGCTATTTATTAATCCTGCAGCTCGATATTCTTCCGCTCTTTGAGTTATGCAAAAGTAGTCGTACAATCCAAAGACTAAGTTGTTATCAGGTTCAGGAGATTTCGGTTTCTTGGGTATGTTAGCCTTGGATTTCTGGTTCTTGGATTTTTTCTCATAAACCAGATGAAGGTTGATCGGAGAAGATGAAGGTTGATTGGGGAAGATGAAGGTTTATCGGGGAGTTTGGTTTTTTCTGATCAAGATACTGAGAAAAAGGAGGAACACGATGAAGGTAGCCAAGTGCTTTAAAGTTTCTCTGAAATGATTTGTGGTATGAATTTTCTCTGAAATGATTTGTGGTATGAGAATAAAAAATGACGCTACTGATTCAATTTATAGAAAGAAAAGGAGACATGTGAAGTTTAAAGGACTTTGATAGTGATAGGGTAGAATACAAAGCAGTGAGAGGATTAAGAGCTCAACATCTGTCAGGCTAGATGTCTAGCTATAGGTCTTAAATGTATAAAGTCATGATGGATTCGAACGGTTATATGAAACGGTTACTTTTGTATATTGTTTGGATAAAAGTCGATGAGTATATTTTAAAGTTTTACTTCCACAATGATTCGAGGAGTTTTTATTTTCATAACGTTACGAGGAAACTAATGGCTTTGAGAATTCATCAGATTTTAGTTACTTCTAATTGGTATTTGTTTTTACTCTGCTTCGAATGGTTTCTTCTAATGGTCGCTTCGAATGGTTGCTTCAAATGGTTGCTCCTAGTGGTTGCTCCGAATGATTGCTTCGAGTTTATTTTACAATAGCTAACATGACATATGGAAGAATTCGAAGACATTTTAATTCTTATTCATTTACTAACATGAGAACTAGGGAGGCTTCTGATATGGAAGTAGGATTTTGAGGATTAAATTGTAAGAAATTTAAGGATTAAACTATAAATAATGTAAGTTTAGCCCTTAAATTACACGTAATATAAGTGTTAGAGAACATTTGTGATTATATATAATTATTGAGGACTAAATGGAAATTTATCCTCTTTTGTAGCAGATTCCACTTTAAGGTTAAGTCTTGGCTCCTCTATATAAAGGGCAAGGCTACTCTAATAAAGGGATTGAACACTTTTTCTACTGAACTCATTTGTACTTGAACTTTCTCGCTCTAAAAACTCTCTAACTCTTTCTCTCTTTAGAATACTCTTATAACAATTTACTAAGGTGAATCTTAACTCATCAGAAACTAGTAGTCTGTACTATACATTTGGATCTTGAATTTCTTCTTTTCTGATTTAAATTTATTTTTCAATACCTTTATCTTACACTGAAGCCAGCTCCAGCAGAGCCACTCTTCCAAAGAAACTTCTTTAAAGATATTTTAAATTTAATGCATAAAGTGTCAATAAAGTTTGTCATAAAGCATAATGTAAACAAATTGTTCATACACCTTTAATAAAGAGCTCAAAATGATAAGTTTTTGGTCATTCTCTTAAAACTTGGCTCATACTGCAAATTAATAATGATTTTGTTGAAATCATACAAGTTGGCATCATCCATTGTTAGAGTATATAATTGTTTCTTGAGATACAATCTGTTTTCCAAAGAATTCTTCAGGTAAATAGATTCAAGCTTTTTTTGGATTCACATGATATTAAATTATTTAGATAATTTTCTCATTACTTCACCCCAAACTCAACGTCAGAGCACTATAGGCCTTATACATTATTTCAACATCAATCTCCATTGTAGTTTTCTCATCAATGATAGTAGAAAACCTCTTTTCTACAATAAGATTCTTGATTTTAATTATCTAGAGATTAAAATCATTATCTATGGTAAATTTATTAAAATAAATTTCATTGAACTCATCCTCATAGATCTTCATCCGTCTTCTTCTATGTTGATCACCATCGATCATTTGATTTACAGATCCACGTCTAGATTTCATGATCACTGCATCACTTGTTAGGGAATTGATCATCTCGATTACGATCGGAAATGCAAAATCTTGTCTGCACTAGCTGGAATAAAGCCACAACCTAGAATAAATCAAATTTTAGATTAACACAACAACATTGGTAAATAACTTATGTAGTTGGCTTCAGTAGTTTTGTTCCTGCAAGTATAAAATATTAACATAAATAAAAAAGCATTTATTTCGTTTGGATTATGGATCAATCCCACATCCATATGAAATAAATATTATTTTATGAAACAATTACAACAAATTACAAGAACATAAAATACAAGCAAATATACGTTTGAAAATAAAAATACAAGTTTTCAATGGTATCTTTCAGCTCTCAATTTTTATCTTAGTGCATTCTTATTGATTCTCTCTTAAGAATTCATCATTTCTAAAATCATTCAAATTATCTAGTATTTTATCTCTTTAACATTTGTTACACTCTCTAAAAGAACTATCCTTAGTAAAAGACACACATTGTACATGTGATGATCACTAATATATATAAAAATTCAAATATGATGTATATTATTATCAACATACATTCTGATTATAATATAAAAATCAAGGTTGTTTAAAAAACTTGTACCAATATGCAGATCAATGACTATGATCAAATAATACATATACAGTTATAATACACTTGTACTAATGTCAATGGTTGTGATCAAATAGTACATCCAATTATAACAGTTTGTAGCACATTAACATGTCAACTATTAAGCATTAAACTCAAACCAATATATCATATCCATATTCATACTGATACCCAAGATTATCTGAAGCAAAGAGCTACCCGAGGCCGAACTCCCTCAAAGTCGAACTCCCATTAGAGTCAAACCTCATTCTAGGCCAAACCATTTTCTAGAATTTATCTCATATCGAGACCAAACTCAGAGGAGAAACTTTAACTCAAAATTGAATCTGATACCCTTATAATGGTTGAACCCTCCATGTCGAAGCCTATCCGTATGCAGTGGTCGAACCTTTTTTTGAAGTCAAACTTATGTCGAGATCTTGTTCCGTTTACATTTACTTTGAGTCTACAACTAAAATAAAAAATTATATAGACTAATTAAGTTGAGATGTTGACTTTCCTATAAAATTCTTGGTTTTTAAAATATTAATCTTCATTACTGGTGTGGATTATTTACAACTGAGGGTAATTTTGTCTAGAGTTTTGTAATGTTTCAAGGGTATTTAATGCTTAAGTAGTTTGTAATGAGAGATTTGAGCTGCCTATTTGTATTAAATGTTCATTACCCTCATTAATGAAAGTGGTTGGGTATTTATACCCTTAATTATGGGCCACATGGGCTTTCGAGTCAAGCTTATGAATTCAGGTCGAGTTCAATGACCCATTAGTTTTTAAGCAGGTAGGTAATTAGCTTAGTCATAAAGTGATTTAGTTTTTAATACATTAGTCCTGTTTGGATGGTTCAGTGGGTGGTTTTTGTCCGAATTGCCCCTGTCCGGTTCCCAAAGTGAGTGGTGAGAAAATCCAGACTCATCAGGTAGCCTCTTTTTTAGGTTATGTTCGAAAGCCTTTGACAAGACCTAAAAATAGTTCATGTGTACCCGTAACTATGTCGGGACAGATTTCGAATTGTGTAACGACTTTATCTGGACTGATGAAACTCTAAGAAGCTGAACGGTTTTGCAAGAGATCGTGGGACACGTGTCCTTCTCTCATTCGCCTCACCGGCCGTTTTTCTTCCAGAATGGTGCTTCCACTTACTTTCAAAAAGTAACCTCTAAATTAATGTTGGTGACATCAGCGCCGTCTTTAATCATTACACCTATCTTTTCGTATTCTCCTAGGTATCAAAGCATCTTTTGTTCTTTTAGTATAAATTAGTCCACTTTTTACTGTTTTGCCATCTTCATTATCTCTACTCTGTTAACCTTCAAAGCTTTTATCTCTCAAAAAATCCTTCTTTTGGTGTGAGTTTATGTGTACAGCAAGAAACGCCCTAGTAAAAGGTGGGTGGCTCAACTTGTCGGAGTTAGAAAAATCTCAAGTAGTCGAACGAGAAAGGCGCATTGCTGCAGGCATCCCTGTTTCTCCTATTGACAAGTCTGTCACACCAAGTTTAGAGCCTGATCGGGGTTCGTCTTCTGTCAAAATTTCTAAACCCAGAAGGTTGTTCCAACCCAACCTTTCTCCAATCGCTTCAGCCTCATCGGTCCAAGAATCAGAGCCCATTGTTGAACCAGAGCAGGCGGTTACAAGCTTTAAGAGACCTTCCCCATTCATTGTCATGGGATCAGACGCTGATATCTCCCCAAAGAAGCTGGTAGATCGACGAAGGGGTTGTTTGGTGAAAGGGCAGGCTGCAACTACACAGCCTAAACCTGCCAAATCCACGCCTTCTAAGTCTGGGGCTAAGAGTAAAACTACAGGGTCAGGAGCACCCATTAAAATCCCCAAAGACAAGTTGTCTGGTCCGGAGGCAACTAGTTCAAGCCTTCGGAAAGAGACCTCCGGATTTGAGCCCCAGCCGGACTCCAGACCACAAGAGGAAAGTAACGCCCAACCATCCGGAGGACCTACTGAGCCAGCCACCAGTTCTTCTCTCCAAAAAATAACCGATTATCCTTCCAGGGTAATGGAAGATGTAATGGAGGATAGTATCGAAGAAGCCCCTTTTGAGACCGACGTCTCCGGGAAAACAAGTGAGGCTGCTGCTGCCAAGAAAAGAAAGGGCAAGGAGAAGCTATGTTTAAAACACCCGGATCTGCCGGAGTGCCTTGTGGGAAAAGTGGGACCTTGCTTCCACAAAGTAAGTGTAAGGTACCTGCTGGCTATGCAGAAGATTAATTATGCTTTTATATACACAGTCGAACTAGGCCGGATGAGGACAAAGTGGGGGATCCCTGAGAACGTTAAAGTGAGGATACCGGTGGATCCAGAGACACCGATGGATTGCAAGCTGAGTGAGATAGTTTTCTTCACTGAGCTATTCAACTGGGGGCTTAGGTTTCCCTTAGATCCGGAGATCGTTAGATACTTCAATCTCATGAAGATATTCCTAAGATAATTGAGCCCCAACGCTTGGTATACGCTCATGGCTTGTATTATAGCCTCCAGCCTCTCCGGAATCCCTCTTCCGATGGAGCAGTTTGCTGCAGTGGCCAACCTTTGCAAGAACCACCACATCCCCTTCTATCATTTTAACATGGGAGATAACTATAAGCCGGTGGATGACTTACTTGAGTCAGAGAAAAGCTGGAAGACTCAATTTTTGTTCATCAGTGGCGCCTGGGAGAATGAGAGGAAAATTAAAGCTGGTGTCAACCCAAGCATGCTCACCAGCAGATGGCGAAGCGATGGTAAAAACCTCGTCACATACTTCTATCTTTACTTATAACAAATTTGTTTGTCTAATTTCTCTTCTTTTGTTTTTTGGTAGTGCTGCCTAAGGATTTCAACGATTACTTAGAGGCTGGGAAGACTACTTGTGCCAAGCTAAATGCTTGGACTGCTGAGAAATGGGGTAACTATTTCCACAACTATTTTACCGGAGGCAATTTAACAAGATCCCATCTTTAGAATACAACCGATCGGAGGGACATGTCTTGGGAGGAATTAACCACTCCACCCCTTCTTTGGGTTATTCTTCGGAAGATAGAGGGAAAAGATGGAAAGTTGGTCTTGCCAGGCAGAGCTAAAGCCCCAAGAAAGATGAAGGGAAAGAAGGGCAAAGGCAGGCAAGGTGTGGTTGAGGCCAATCCTACCAAGGTTGAGGAAGCTGTCCCAACAAACCCAGAGAGGCAAGACCAAGGACAGATTGATGTTTCTTTACTACAAGTGGTGGAGCATGAAAGCACCAAGGAAGTGGTTGGATCTCCAAAACCCCCAAAGGTTCCGAAGAAAGACAGAAAACAGGGAGCAGAAGGAGTAGAGAGGGAGGCCAAGAAAAAGAAAACCTCCAAGGGAGATGAAGTTTCTCTCCGGCCTCCGGAGCCTCTTCCTCCAGTTGACCCAACTGACCCCACTCAAGTAGAAGAAATCCCCAATGACTTTTACACCGGAGAGGGTGCCGGAGGGGACATTAATATTGACGGTGTCGACATCACTGGGCTTCAAGGGAATGGTTTTTACTTTGAAGACTTTGCCAAAGATGATTTTGCTGGACCCTACCTTCCCCCAAGCTCTTCGAACATTGTCACTTTCAATGGCAGGTCGTTTTCTGTTTCAAGTGAAAGAGACACTGTCACCCACTCCTTACTGAGTAATATCCAGCCAGTGCTTACCTTGGAGAAGCAAGTGCGAAATCAATTGTTCATCATCAACACACTCAACTCCGATAAAAAGAAATTATCCAGCGACCTCCTTAGTACCAACCAAAATGATGAGGTATTGAAAAAAGAAAATGAGGAGTTGAAGAAAAGTCAGGAGGACTTGGCCACCAGGCTGGCCACTTTAGAGGGAGTTGTCAAAGAACTCCAATTGAAGCAATCTGATCTGGAGAGAAACCTTTCTTCTTCAAAAGAGGAGGTGAAGGTCAAAGACAACATTGATGAGGGCGGAATTCGCGGATTTAAGTCGTAGGGGTAAAAACATAATAGATAATATCTGATGTAGCTAATAGAGCGTTCTGAGTTCTTCGAGGACCAATGTGCAAAGATAAAAGTAGTTGAGGGGCCTCATTGATATGTGATGAATGGCCCACTAAGAGCTTAAATGGGTCCGCCTTATTTTAGTATAAAAGGGTGACGCACTTGCCTGAAAAGGGCATTGAATATTATTTTCAAGAATCTACCTTTATCTCTCTACACTTTCTCTCTCTAGTCACATCTGGCACAAGATCCTAAACATATTCCCCAAATAACTATTGACTCATCAAACATCATTCAGACCCTAACCAATGACAAGGTTTTGCTTGAAAACACTGTGCCCAAGGCTGAACAAGAAAAAGTTGACTTGTTAAGAGAACAAGAGAAAACAATCCAAGCTAGGATTGATGCTTATACCAACGAGGTGATAGAATCTCAGGAGGAAAGGTATGCCGAAGTCAAGTCAGACATGGTCCTGCTCTTTCATGAGAAATTTCTGAAGAGGACACTGGGAGTTTTATGGCGATTCGTGGAATACGAAGACCTTCCTCACCATACCATGGCTGATGACGACAAGCATAACTACTCCAGTGGCTGGGATGACACAACCGATGAAGAGGAAAAGACTGGAGAGAGTCCAGATGAAGAAAATGATGACCCAAAGAAGAAGAAGCCAAGTGAGGCTGAGCCATCTAAGAAAGCTCAATCTTAAAGTACCAACTATCTTTTTAATTTTTTGTGATTGAACTAAAGTCCTTGGATGACCAAGGCATTTTTTGTAACCATGTCCGGCCCTTGTCCGGATAACCTTTCTGTTTTAAAAATTCAAAGTCCTTGGATGGCCAAGGCATTTCGTATATCTTAATGGGTAGTTTTATTTTACACAACTCTTGCATTGTTTCATAGTTTTTTAACTTTGGTGGCTAATGTTTAAACAACCCTTAGTTATTTTACAAGTATTTTAAAGTGAGAGTGTTTAAATTCTCTGATGACAAATGTTTAAGTAGCCATCACTCCATCAATTCAATCCGGTCTGCCATTGATAAAAAATTTCAAAGAAAACTATTACTTGAAATACTCCGAATCTTTTAAAAAGGCATCAAATTTTATAAAAAAACCTGGACACCTCATTAAAACCTCCCCGCGCCACCAGGGTAGGAAAGAGTATGCCCTCAAATATTTACATGGACTTTTAAACAAGTAAATATTTACATTGTTTTCATTCCAAGTACAACCGGAGGTGCTTAATGTTCCAGGGGTGATTCAAAATCCTTCCATCCTTATCTTGGAGCCGGTATGTCCCAGGCTTAAGCTTTTCACTGACCACATAGGGTCCTTCCCAAGTTGGAGCTAACTTGCCGAATTGCTTCTCCTTGGTATATAGGAAGACTTTCCTCAATACTTTATCCCATGGTTGAAAATCCATTCTATTAATTTTAGAAGCAAACCTGCTTCTCATCAAACCTTAATAGTGTTTGGCTCTGAGGTGAGCCTTAACTCTTCTTTCTTCCATCAATTCAAGCTGGCCTCTGACTGCCACTTCGTTAGCGTGTTCGGAAAAATTATGAACTCGAAATGAAGGAAGAGTACTTTCTATGGGAGCTATGGCATCCATCCCATATACTAAGGCAAAGGGAGACTCTTGTGTTGCAGCCCCGGGAGTGGTCCGGTAGACCCATAAATCTTCTTGTAGATAACTTGGCCATTTTCCAGCAGCTCCTTCTAAATTTTTTTTAAGACCGGACAATATGGTCCTATTAGCCACTTCAACTTGACCGTTTGCCTGTGGGTGGAAAGGAGAAGAGAAACAGTGTTGAATGCCTCTAGAGGCGCAAAAATTCTCCATTTCCTTGTTGTCGAATTGTGGCCCATTATCTGTAGTTATCTTCTGTGGAACCCCAAATCTGCAACAAATGTTAGACATGATGAACTTGATAACAAGTTTCGAGGTAGTTCCTGCCAATGGGGCTGCTTCGATCCACTTCGAAAAGTAATCAATGGCAACAATTATAGTTCTGCACCCCCCGGACGCCATGGGTAGAGGTCCCACTAAATCCAGCCCCCACCGAGCAAAAGGTATTGGCTCAGAAATTGATTCCAAAGGGACAGCTGGAGTATGAATTTCATTGCTGCATCGTTGGCATGGATCACACTTCTTCACCAGCTCCTTGGCATCTTGCATTATGGAGGGCAGTAGTACCCAGCTAACAATACTCTTATAGTTAGAGCCCTGAATCCACAGTGTGCTGATCCCTCACCCATCATGTAATTTGGAGAGCACCATTTAAGACTCCTCGATCCCCAAACATTGTAAGAGGGGTTTAGTAGAGGATTTTTTATAAAGAACATCTCTTAGGATGACAAAACCACGAGCCTTGTGTTTTATTTTCCTTGCTATTGCTTTTTCCGGAGGCAAGATGCCATCTGAGAGATATTGAAGGAGAGAAAACCTCCAAACTTGGGGTTGTTTTATCTGTATATTCAAACTTTCTTCTTCCTTATCCGGGTTGATTTGAATGGATGGGCATTCTTGCACATGTATACAAGGGTAGGACTCAGAGTAGGCTATGGTTGCCAAGGAGTCTGCTAGCATATTTTCCGTTCGAGGTATGTGCTCATAAGTGACGCTTTTGAAATTGAGTGCCACTTCTTTGAGGATGAACAAATATTTTATCAGCTGCTCCTTTTTGGCTTCAGATTGACCTTGTGCATGATGGATAAGAAGCTGAGAGTCGCTCATTAACCTGACCCTTTTGGCTCCATAGATGAGAGCTAACTTCAAACCAGCTATAGCAGCTTCATATTCGGACTCATTATTGGAAGCCCTAAAGGCAAAACATATAGCATGGTACATCCGGTCACCGTACAGAGAGGTTAAATATATCCCAACACCACAACCCATGGTACTTGATCCACCATCAGTCCGGATGACCCATACTTTTTTTATCTTTTACACCGGTTGCTTGTTTAGTATCCCTATCTGAATGGAATTCTACTAAGAAATCAGCCACATTTTGGGCTTTGACTGCTGTTCGAGGGGCAAAATCAATATCGTAGTCTCCTTGCTAAACTGACCACTTGGTCATTCTACTTGAAATGTCTGCCTTTTAGAGAACGTTTTAAGGGAAAAGACGTCCGGACAATGATAGAATTAGCCTGAAAATAGGGCCTCATTTTCCTCGCAGCAATCACCAGGGTTAGTGCTAATTTTTCAAGCTTTAAATACCGTTTTTCTGCATCTATCAAGCTTTTGCTGATATAGTACACCGGAAGAGGATAATTATCCACTTCCCTTATCAACACTGCACTTATAGCACAATCAGAAACTGCTAAGTACACGTAGAGGGTCTCTTTATCAATAGGTTTAAACAAAGTCTTGGGGGAAGACAAGTGTTTTTTAATCTCATCGAAGGCCTCATCACACTGTGGGGACCAGTTAAAATCTTTTGCACGTTTCAGAGTTTGAAAAAACGGGGCGCACCTGTCCGAAGACATTGAAATAAAACGGTTTAGTGCAGCCAGCCTCCCGGTCAATCGTTGTACTTCTTTAATATTCCGAGGAGGCTCCATTTGTAGTAAAGCATTAAGTTGGTCTAGATCAGGTTTTATCTCTTTCTCACTTATCACATACCCCAAGAATTTTCCGGACTGCACTCCAAAGACACACTTTTCTGGGTTCAATTTTAAATTTACCTTCACCAAGTTGGCAAAAGTTTCCTGGAGATCTGCTAAGTGTAGTTCTTCGTCCACACTTTTCACCATCATTTCATCGATGTAAACTTCAATGTTTCTTCCAATCTGATCAGCAAAATCCTTGTTCACCAACCTCTGATAAGTAGCCCCAAATTTTTTTGACCCAAACGCAATCACCTTGTAACAATAAAGGCCCCTGTCAGTAAAAAATGTAGTATGTTCTTAATCCATCGGATCTACTTGAATCTGATTATACCCGGAGAAAGCATCCATAAAGGACAACAGCTTGTTTCCAGATGTGGATTCCATCGACCGATCAATTCGGGGGACCATATATAAATCTTTTGGGTAAGCTCTGTTGAGATCTGTGAAATCGATGCACATACGCCACTTACCATTTTTCTTTTTTACCAACACCGGATTGGTTGTCCATAAAGGCTATTGAGATTCCTTTATGTGCCCCATTTTAGTAAGCCGATCAACCTCTTGAACTATGACATCCGCCTTTTTCTTTGAAAAGGCTCTCCTCTTTTTTACAACAGGTGATATGTCCCTTCAGATGGATAATTAGTGTGATATAATGTCTGCTGGTACTCCCGTTACATCAGCATTGCACCAAGCAAAGACATGCTGATGGTCTTTCAAGAAATCTAACATTTTACCCTTCAATTCCGATATCATCTTGGATCCTATCTTGACATTTTTCCCTTCAGCCAGAGAGTGAGTTTCAACTTCTTCAATTGGCATTAAAACAACAGGGGTCTCTCTGGGGTACTCAATTTCACCCTCTACTCCAGAGGGCCCCTCAAAATGTTATTCCTCATTGATCCGGACTGCCCCCAATGTCCGAGGGGCCAGTGCTGTTGCATAACACTCTCTTGCTACCTTTTGGCTGCTTCGAACAACTCCCACTTGTCCTTGCACAACATACTTCAAACATTGGTGAACTGTTGAAGCCACAATATGCATCATGGAGAGCCAATATCTCCCCAGAATAGCATTATAACAAGTGGGACAATCCACCACAATAAAAAAGTATTCTAATCATATTTTTAAAAGGGGTTTTGCCCAACAAAACCTCCTCCTTGAACTCCCCAATCACATCTGTTGAGCTTCCAGTGAAACCCACAATTGACCTGTTCGAACACTGAATTACTGCTGGATTCTTCATTTTTTTGTAGGAAGTTAAAAAGAGAATATTAGTTGAACTTCCGGTGTCCACCAAAATTTTTCTTATGTCATTGCCCCCAATGGATGCTCCTATGACAACAACATCTTCATGAGGACCAGCAATATCCCTCAAGTCATCCTCATCGAAAAAAATGAAGGGAAATGGAATCTGTGACTGATAAGAAGTCATGCCTCCTTCCAGTTGGGTAGCTAAGGTATGAACGTGCCTCTTTCTTGAAGAATCAGTTGGTGCAGTCATGGTGTCTCCCCCGAATATTGTAAGCGACTCAAAAAAGCTGATAAGTCCGGACACCGTCTTGTAATGTTCTGTGATAACACCCACTTTATTCCGGGTTGAATCAAGATCTAAATACTCTGATTCTACATCAAATCTTTCGATTATTACCATAGCCCCATCCGGAGCCGATGTGCCTGCATTGTTTGGACCAGCCCGATGAGCATTATCAGGCCTATTTCCACTTCTTCTTTTAACATACGCTCCCAACTTTCTTCTTTCAATCAAATTATGCACTTCTTGTTTCAACGCAATACAATCTTCAGTATTATGCCCAATATCATGGTGATATTGACAAAAATAATTATTACGGCTCTCCCTAGGAGATTGTAATACAACCGGCCTTCTGTAGTGTACTTCATCTTTCGTTTTGTCATAAATGGTGGCTACGTTTTCTTTCAATTTAGAAAACCACTCTGGTTGAACCCAATGCCCCCGCTTATTTCTAGATTGCTGGCTCTGGGATGGTGCAGCTTGATGAGACTGAGCTTTGGCTCTGTTATGACCATGTCTGGCTTCCTTGGCCTTGTTTAGTTTTGATTTGGTGCAGCTGGAGCAGACCTCACATGCCTGTGCACCCTAGTTTTCTTTGTTTCATCTACATTAATCTGTTTACCGACCTGATTCAGCAGACCTCCCCATGTCATGGCCTTCTTCCTGGTTACTGAATCATCCAAGTTTCCAGGGTTCAAGCCCTGCCTCAAGGAAGCTATTGCTACTTGTTCAAAGCGATCAACCAATCCATTCTTGGTATTTACAAAACGACTTATGTATTCTTTTAAGGATTCGTTTGGTTCTTGGGCACAGTGGATAATTGTGTCTACATTGCCATTTACTTCCTTACTTCCAACAAACTGCCTCCGAAAGACCACCCAAAAAGTATCAAAATTTCGATGCAGCCCTGTGGCAAACTATTGTACCATTTCAGAGCACTCCCCGTAAAAGATTGAGAGAATACTCTACAAAGTAATTTGTCGTCATCATTAAAATTCATCATAAATTTTTTGAATTGTTCCAAGTGGTTATCCGGGTCTTTACTGCCATCATATTTCTCCATCTTTGTACTATCAAACCTCTTAGGAAGGTTTCTGGACAGTATCTTGGAGGACAATAAAGATTGTCTTCAATTCCGGCCACGACTGAATACAGTATCTTCGTTAGGAGTTGCAAAGATACCTGGCTCATCATGGAAGGCAAAATGATCCATTAACAAGCGGTCTACGTGTCTCCGGCCATGACTATGACTGTGAGACGATCTTTTACCCAGATGCCTTTTCAACCTTCCATGCCTATCCTTTTTTCTTGAGTACTTTTTTATCAACTTTTGTTTCTTTTTAGAACGGCCTTCATCGCTGCTGGACGACAAGGACTCTTCAACTCCATCTTTATTTGAGAAGCTACTAGAAGACTCTGAGTCTGAATCTGAGCTCTCCACCGGTTTAGACCGGTGAGACTTTTTTGAGCTAGCATGAGTTTTTTTTGCACTCACATGGGTCTTTGATGGCTCATGCTCTCTTGGATTTTCAGTATGATGAGCTACTGACTCCTTAGACTTCTCTTTTGTGCCCATCTCTACCCTCTTGACAGCCCTCAAAGCTTCTATTTCAACCTTCAACCTATCTCGCTCCTCAATCGTGTATTCATCATTTCCCCCACCACTTCTGCCAAAGCTGGTGGCACTTCTTGCACGTCCGGATTCATCCGAACTGGTTTTCTTGATGGTTCTGAATGCTAGTTTCAGGAACCTTCTCCTCCCACTGTGGTCGCCAATTTGGTGTGGATTATTTTCAACTGAGGGTAATTTTGTCTAGAGTTTTGTGATGTTTCAAGGGTATTTAATGCTTAAGTAGTTTGTAGTGAGAGATTTGAGCTGCCTGGTTGTATTAAATGTTCATTACCCTCATTAATGAAAGTGGTTGTGTATTTATACCCTTAATTATGGGCCACATAGGCTTTCGGGTCAAGCTTATGAATTCAGGTCGAGTTCAATGACTCATTAGTTTGTAAGCAGGTAGGTAATTAGCTTAGTCATGAATTGATTTGGTTTTTAATACATTAGTCCTGTTCGGATGGTTGAGTGTGTGGTTTTTGTCTGAATTGCCCCTGCCCGGTTCCCAAAGTGAGTGGTGAGAAAATCCGGACTCATCAATTACTATTCTCATAATTTTATATTGAACTGTTTTTAACATTTATAATTATTTCAAATATTAAAATCTGCTAGTGGCATTTTTTATCGCAAACATAACCATTTTTATTTTATTTTTACTACTAAAATTTATTGTACATAATAATATTTATATTGCTTAAGTTATATTATATATATATATATATATATATTAATGTTTTTATTTTAGAATTTCAACTGTTTTATCTTTTATACACAAACTTTCTTCAAACAAAATGTGTTATTAAATTTCTTCTAACGTAAACTCGTATGGTATTTTTTTCTTCAACCAAAATATTAATGAAATAACTAATATAATCATGTTTTGTCTCATTTCAAACACTATCAAAAATATAAATTTGACGAATAGAAGCTATTTATAAAATTTTAGAATTTATAAACACGGGACGTGCAACTACAAACCTCAAATCAAAATATTATGAGATTTAAACTTTTTACAAAAATCATTATAAACTCATTGTATATTCTAATTGTTCTTGTACTAAGTTTCATTTGTTTAGACATCATAGAATCGATCAGATAGTACATTGAGGATACATTAGTAGCATATATATCATTTTAAAGCTTATTGTTTTATTTATTTTTATAGTTGTATATTTATCGGTTAGTTTTATAAGTTTAGCCATGGTTAGATCAAGTATATAAATTACTTCAAAAGTAAAGAGAAATTTTTGACTTATCTTATGAAGTTGGTGTCATTGAAGTGAACAAGATTTTGATTTATATTTTGGTTGTTATATTTTTGTTTTCATAGATATGATGGCATTTGTATCTAATAAATATAAACAATATGATTTTTTTTACTTGACCTTCTAATCAAAACACACTTATACATATATTTTTGGGAAGAACTTGGGTACATATTAGATATATTTGCTCAAAACAAACATTTCCACCATTACAATTGTTTTATATGCATATATATATATATATATATTTCAAGATATAAAAACAACTAAGAGCTTATTATAATAAACAAAAAAAAGATTGTAATTTTAAAAACTTAATAAATATTAACAAATATTTTTTAAAGAGAATTAAGGCTTAAAGATTCTATTAGTTATGTTATGAATAATTTTAAATATTTTACCTATATATTTATACTTTTGAATATCCGTTGAAATTAAATACAACCGATAAAGCTTGACCCGTAAAAAAAAACTTGATCACAAGTAGAATAAGATTAGATAACATATGGAAGAAAGATTACAACTATGTAAGGCTGACGAGTAGGTAGGGTTGAAAACAAAATAAGGTTAAAATATAGGTAAATGACATATGTAATAAAGTAATAACATAGAAAAATAAAAATAGAATAGTTAAATTATATATTTTATATTGTCATATAAAAAAGTTCTATTTATAAAGCTTTCTTAGGGTCAAACTAATATATCACATCCTATTTAAATACATATAAGTAATACGTAATAAAATGTTTAAAACATCCTCAAATATTACATTTAACTCAATATACACAAGGACAATTGAAGGTTGACTAACAATCGAATGACTAGTTGGTGAAGATTTAACCAATAAGTTAATGATTTATCATATCATATTCTAAGTTGTTTTCTTAACTTCTTGTTGGTTGAGAAGCTTGTTAAAATTTGAATAAGACGCATTTAGCATGACCAATTTACTGCTGATAAAAAAAAGTTGAAAATAATTCACGATAATTAAGCTGATCACAACAACCAAGTACTTTTATAATTTCAAGCTTGGTTTAACCAGCTTGACGTTGATAAAAAAATTGAAAATAATTCATATTAACTAAGTTGGTCAGAACAACCAAATGCTTTTATAATCTCAAACAATCTTAACATCGATATTCTTTGGGTTTTTTTGGCTCTCATGAAAACAAATTCTCCACAGTGACATACAACACTACATTTTGATAAACCACATAGGTTGGGTATTCACATGGTTAAGAACTATAGACTTCCTCATGAATTTACAAAATCACATTTCTTTTTTTCAAACTAAACTTTTTATTTATCTTCTTACTTATTTATTTCCTCATTAATCATCAAAACATGATTGTTATCCACCTATAATTTAATATCTCATGATTTTAATCAAGGAATATCGGTCACGAAAAGGTAAACATTTTGCTACTTTTTTCACATTAACGTGATGAATTTCCACTCTACATACAAGATCATTGACTGTCAGATTGATAATGACTTATGTGTTTGATGATTGAATATATTGATCTTTATCACAGTCTAGTATTATTCCCTTCTCCGTCTCGACTATATAAGAATGAAAATTAATTTGGAAACAACTTATGGTTATTTTATTATGTATATATATATATTAAAAAATATAAAATTATTTGAGTCTTAATAATTTAGTCATACTGAGTTGTATAATTGGGGTACCGGTATTCATGAGGTGTAAGTCGTTGTGACTTATATTGTATGTTGAGGGTTATATAATTGTATTTTACAAAATATAAATGTACTTATAGCATTTGGACTAACTATAAAATAAAATAAAATAATATAACTTCTACCAATTAAAATATTTGGTAGACTCATAACGTATGGATATCAGATTATTTGGTTCGGCAATGAGCGACATGTATAAAAATAAAAGTATGCAACCCTATGAGTACCTCACCCTGACTCTTTAGTATAACTTGATTTACTATAAGAGTATACATGTAGGATTATTCAAATATAATGCATATGCTTGAGGTCTTTTTGAAATTGGTTAAATGTATTTTATTTTCTATAACTTTAGGTTCGTTTGAATCTACTCTAATTGACACGTCCAATCTTTTTTTGATACGTTTGTCTGTTCACTATGAGCTACATTAAATAATTTATTCAACTTAATATTAAAAATTAAAAATAAATAACTATGTAATCATCGATCTTATTGTTTGATTATATTATAATGATTTAAAATTTGTATTTCATATATAATTATACTAAAATAATAATATTTTAGACATTTATTTGTTACGACGGTGAACCATTATGAACGATCACCCTTTGTGTCATCAAACTATTATAATGGTAAAATATTTAAAAAATATGAAGTCCATTAGCCCATTAAAAGAGATTTCTCTCATTTTGGATGTATCGTTATTAGGGGTGTCTGGGACATAATTTCAAGAACCTTTATTTTTAGTGTGTGGTGTATCTCCAGTAGTTCTTACCATCATATTGGTCATTCACGACCGAGCTGGATATAGCATAAGATCTGAGCACTATTTTACTAGTGATTGTTGGTGAACTACTTTTAACTAAGTGTGATTTTTTTTTATTTACGATTATTAATTTTTCATAATGTACCTGATGGAGCATGAACCAACTAATAAAATAGCCTAGTTGACTTGACATAAAACAATTTATAAACTGGTCTTATCATATGCCAAATACCAAGAGTCACATCAGACATTTAAGATTTAAAGGGCTTTACGAATCAAAATTTAAAGATATTATCAAACCACATATTTAAAACTAAAAGGTCGTATGAAATACAAACATTTAAAATTAAAAAAACGTACCAAACCCAAATATTTAAAACTAAAAAATCTTATCATACCTTAAAAATTTAAGACTAAAGAATATACCAAACTTCAAAATTTAAATTAAATATTCGTATTGAACTTAAACATTCAAAACTAGAAGTCATACAAATTTATAAAAAATATTATACATTCTAAAGGATAATATTAATCATTTAAAGAGGATGGCTCCAAACATTTAAAGGTAAATAGTTTACCAACTATGTAAAGCAATTAATAAAAGGTTTGAAATTGTTATAAATGAATAAACGATACATACTATTTTTCTAAAAATGATTGTTTTGTAGTTCTCAAGACCAATTATTTATTGCTAATGATTCCGTGCTCTGTTTAGATTTTTTTACATATGTCGTCCTTAATATTGAGCTTGAACCATTTGATCAGACTGAGTCGTGTGGATAATATATTTAAATTAATATTTGTGGTTTTATGATTTTATAACATGTTTATTAATGTTTCTAGAATATAAGTAAAGTTTCTAAATAAAGTTCATTCATACTGAGTGAAACTAAATGATATTAACGTAGCTTAAAATTATAGGTAATATGACTTGTTTATTTTAGTCATTTTGATTAGGAAAAACAATATATCATCACATGGCTAACATATTACACATTGATCTAGTTTGTTACTTTTATATCGCGTATTACAATATTGTTGCGCATGTCCATTAATGACTTCATTGCCTATATATAAATAGAGAAACCCATAGTAAATAAGAGAATAATGATATGGGATACAGACATAATATAAAAAATTAATATGCTACCATTCTCTCTCTAACTCATGGTGGCTTAGTTAAAAACATCACGAGTCTGTCAAGAAAAAAATAATGTGTTTCTTTGTGAAGAAATTCTCAAGTTGCCTTCAATCTTTAAAATATCTTCAAATGATGTCTTTCAAATGAATTTCAAATTTCAAATTTATTCATCTTCTTCAAGCAACCTCTTCTTCACATCTCCTTCAAACAACTTATTCAACCTAAAAGAAAAGTTTAATCACAAAATCATAAATGATAATGAAGAGTGGTTATGATCAAACTAGGAATAACGAGCATATAAGGGTTGGTGAGCAGGTAAGGATAAGAGAATGGTAAAATACCCATGTAAAAGACTAATAATAATAAAAAAGAATATTAAGAAATGTAGAACGAATACCCTTCTACATTAAACATTTTAGTGCGGTTTTTAAGTTTGTTATTTAAGTCTGCAGTTTTTAACTATGCTATTTAAGTATGCGGCTTGTAATTTTGCAGGGTTTTAATATGTCGACTACATTTGCAAGTCTTAACTATAATGGAGACACTGCTGTCCAACCATTATATTCTTTTGCTAACTTGGAAGGTATGTTTGATTATGTTTTGGATAGATGGATGGAGTTGGATAAAAATAATATTAGTCTTAAGTTCGATTTTGGTAATATTAAGAATGTGTTGTTGTCAAGGGAAGATGATTTTATATCGATGATTGGTATTGTTCAACAATCAGGACGATTCCAAGTGGAGATACATGTTCTTCTTCATGGTGGCAATCATAATAGTTTACGGAAAGATCCATTTTCTACTACACGTCAAAGTAACAATGTTTTAGGCTTACCTTTTAGTGGTGATACTTTGAATGCTAGATTTTTTAATGATAACACTAAAGAACTTGCCACAAAGTCTTGGTGTACTGTAATAGAAGGTGTTGGTCAGGTTTTTAATGGTGGATATGTTGAGTTTCGACATTCACTTTCGAAGTTTGCGGTAGAAAATAGGTTTTCATTTAATTATGACCGTAATACAAAACGTCACATTGGTGCTTCTCGTGAGTTCAAGAAATCAAAAAACTGCCCATGGAGGATATATGCTTCTATTGATATTGCTAATGATTCTATGGTTGTAAGGAAATATGTAAGTGAACACATATATTGTGTTATTTTGAAGAACAAACCAAATAAACATTTGACGTCTAACATTGTGGTTAATGAAATTTTATCGGAAGTTAAGAGTAATAAAACATTACTGCTACTAGTATAGAAGATATTCTAAAAACTAGATATAGATTGGATATTACCTATAAAGTAGCTTGGACAGCTTTAGAAAAAGCAAAGAGTGAAGTATTTGGAGATAGTTCTACATCTTATGGTCGTATAAAGGGCTATATCAAAGCTATGAAAAATCTGAATCTTAATAGTGATTCTCAATTGGAATATAATCGGGATACGTCTGTATTTAGTAGATGTTTCATTGCATTTGGTGCTTGTCTTATAGGATTTGAAAGATGTGTACCCCTTATTTAGTTGAATGGAACATTTTTAAAGGGCAAATACAAAGGAACTCTACTTTCAGCAATATCTATTGATGGAAATCAAGGCAACAAACTTACTTTATACCTTTTTTATTTTAATTCTTTATGTATTTTTTATTTTACTTTCTTATGGTTGTTTATGTTACTTGCTACAAGGTGTTTCAGCAATATTTTATTAGATATAGCTGATTTTACATTCTTATGCTAGCTTATGTTACTTTTTATATGATTTTTCAGTAATATTTTAGTGAACATAGCTGAATATAGCTGATTTTTTATGCTAGTTTATCTAAGAATGTTTATGTTACTTGTTATATGGTTGTTTCCAATTGCATTTGCATTTGTTGATTCAGAATATTCAACTAATTGGCTATGGTTTTTGGGATTGCTAAAGCCACACTTGTTCGGTCGAAAGTTAACTTTCGTTTCAAATCGCTTTATAGGTATTATCACATCTATTCGGACTTTATTTTCTGATGCTTGTCATTTGTATTGCCTTTATCACCTACATATTAACTCAAGAAATTGACTTAAGAAATTTTCAAAAGGTGTACGAGATAGATTGGTTAATAAGTTCACAGAATGTGCTTATGCACCCACTGAACATCTATTTTTTCACTCTATAGGTGAGTTTATAAAAGAAGGTGGAGATACAGTGGTAATGTTTTTAGAAAATCTTCATCCGGAAATTATTCGTATGCGTTATTCAAAGGTAAAAGATATGGGACTGTTTGCTCATCTGCTAGAATCTTTCAATACACAAATTAAATATATACATACCCTCCCTATAATGGAAGTTATTGACAATATTCAAATTTTGCTTATGATACAAATGTCTAGATGTCGGGCTAAATCTTTAAAGTAGATAAGCGAATTATGTCCGAACATAGATAAAAGGTATAGAGCAACAATTGAGGAGGGATGACATTGGTATTTTCAATCATCTTCCTCGACGGTTTATGAAGTTTTTTCAGATGAGACCATGGTGGTAAATTTAATAGACTTTACTTGCTCATGTGGTAAATGGAAATCAGATTGTTTTCCGTGTTCTCATGCTTTGTCTGTTATCACCAAAACACAACAGAGACCAACTTGTTTTATTAAACACTATTTCCATTCTAGTGTGTATCGAGAATGTTATTCACTGTTGATACACCCTTTTACCTCGTTTTGTCAATCTTCAGTTGTTGATGAATTTCCTATCGTACAACCTCCGGTTTTGAAAAGACCAACGTGGTAGACCAAAGAAGAAAACAATTCCTTCACGAGGTGAACTGGTTGTAAGAAAGGTTAAATGCAGTAGGTGTAAAGTTGTTGGTCATAACAAAAGGTCATGTACAGTGATAAACGGTTAAGCTTTTACTTAGTTCATTTCTTATTTTTATGTACGAAAACATATTTTTTTATATTTATTGGATTCATATTATTTTGAAATAGTATTGGATTTTATTAAGATTTTTTGTAGTATTTTATATCAAATATCATTATCATATGGCTTTTAATTGCTAATGAATAATTGGTTTAATTAGGAGTAACAGTATTATTACTGTTACTTGTAGTATGAATAACATTGTTTATTAGTGCTACTTATAACATGTTTAATTTTGTTTATCTTTTGACCTATAACATAAATATCTGATCTTATTCTATGACTATGTAATTTTTGATTGATTACCTCCATCAATACTTTTTTTAACAAATTAAGTTTAATATCAAATTGCTAATTAAAATCAAACTAATTGTAACATTAGTAAATAAAAATAAGATAAATATTTCACTCACAGTACAAAAGTTGTAAAATGTTATAATAAAATATAGTTATAATATTATTTATGAAGATCGCAATTTATTATTTTAAGTTATGAATAATAGTATAATTTACTTGTAGTATGACTAACATTATTATTAGTGTTACTTATGATATGAATAATTAATCTCATTTCATGGTCGATATTAAAATTGTCTAATCTATAATTTGACAATGTAGTTTTTAGCACAATTGGGTTCGCTAATAGTGGTTTACAAAAAAAGAACATAAAACTATTACTTTGAATCAAACAAGTTAAACATCTGATTTACATAAACGTTTTAGATCACACGAGTTACAAAACACTGAGTCATCGAATTTGAAGAGTAAAAAAGTTTAACTTCCTTTATTTTACACTGAATTTGTCATTAAGGAAGGTACAAAACAATCTAGCTCTCAAAATCTTTCCCATCTCTTCATCATATTTGGTATCAATTTTTTTGTAGAGGTCATGCAAATAAGCGCATACCAAAATGCCGCAATCAAGTGAATCTTTTCGTTGTTGGGGACATTCTCTTTCACTTATAACAGTTGCATCTCCTTTTAGAAATCCTATTTCCTTTAGGCAATTCAGCTGCAAAAAAAATATGAATGTTATTTCTAGACGATATTATAGTATAATAGATTGTTATGATATATACTTACCATTTTTTTGAAGTCGTCATGTATTTATCTTCTATAGTTTTTGTTCTTGGCAACAACGAGTTGTAGTGTGTGCATGTCTCTTCACGTGTATCTACAACTAATAATGTCTAATGATCTTTTGTTTTTGTTCCTCATTTTGTGTGAAGCGGAATGACAACATACCGAAATGTAGCAAATGCAAACCTTTTTAATTTGTCATTAAGGATCCTTTTTGTCATTTCTAAATGTATTGCTGTAATAAATAATTTATTGATAAAATTAGTAAAATATAAATTATGTTATGATCATTGAAATATATAATTCATATACTGATGCTGCTGCCGAAATTGTTAGGACTTTCTCACTTTCAGAGTTTCCCGCTTCTTCTCCTTGATACATACTATCTAGGTATGAAGCATAAACATCTATAACATGTAATGTTGAAATAACAAACAATATGTTACAAGATATATAACGTTGAAGGGAAAGTCACAGCAACGTTAAACAAATCACAATAACGTTAAACAAATCCAAATTGCGATAAGATTTCAGCTTTAATCATACCATATTTTACATGGACCCAAAGATTAATTTATGACATGATTCTCATGGCAGTACTGAAGTTGATCTATTGAACAAACAAACACCTTTACTATTATATCATGTTGGATTGAACAACCATTTTGTTACAAGCAAATACAACTCAAAAGTTAAGGGAACCTAAAACATGATATGATTTTTGAATCATACACTATTAGTGTCACATTTTTAAGTATAAGTTAAAGAGTTCTTGCAGCAAGAAACCCTTTTAACCATACAGATTAACAGCCTAAATCATCAAATAAGAGCACAACACCACATCTGAAACCATAGAAACATATTCAAGTAGTAGGCCCCGTATTTTATTCTCAAAGAATTTAAACATTTTCAGATATTCGACATTGAGATATTCTTATAGTAGTTAGCATTAAAAATCTAATTAAGTTAAAATAATGAACATCAAAATAAGTAGATAGTCAACATTAAGAACTCGAAATGATCCCAAAATTTACCAAATATTTACAACAGTATATGAATCAATTTTAAAATTAAACTACAAAAATTGTTATTATTGTACTTGTATTATGAATAATAGTACTATTACTGTTACTTGTATTATAATAACAGTATTATTACTATTATTTATAGTATAAATAACAGTAATAATACTATTACTTATTATATGAATCACATCATTATTAGTAAAGAATATAATAACAAAATCAAATATAAAAAACAAGAAATAAGAAATCACATCATTATTAGTAAAGAATATAATAACAAAATCAAATATAAGAAACAAGAAATAAGAAATCACCACCAGCCATAAACAGTCCGAGAGTACATTTTCTTACAAGAGGAGTTTTAAAACAAACAAGAATCGACCCTACAATTGAAACATACATAAAAAATACTTTTAAACAGTAATAAAAATTAAATTTGAGTACCTCAATTCTAACTTCATCACATCTTATAATCGTATGAAGATGATACGCGTCCACACATAAATCATCTTTTATCCTAATTGAAGCCCTGTATATCACACAAAACCAAAACAAACGTATCAAACTATGTTCTGAATTTACCGAAGGATTGATCTGAAGACAAAGATTAAATAGCTAGTAATCACTACTCAACCATACAACCAAACACCAATTAACTAAAGGCTTAATTCAAAGTTATCACTAATCGGTAAGAATAAGAAATCATCATTGCCAAGCCTGGAATCAAACAAGTGTATCTATCTCACTGTGGAAAATCAGACTACTTATAGTGAAAACCCTATCGAAATGAAGAACTGCAGACTAGGAAGAAAGATAGGACTATTACCACTTTGCAGAGCTTCTTAATCAAAGGCAACGGTTTCCTGGTTAGCCCTCTGCTAAACCTAAAAACGATACAGCAAATTGAAACAAAAGTTAACATAATAAATAACGATTTTTAGCGATTAAACTCGACAAATATAACTATTCTATACAACAGATTACATGAATATATTTCATATAACTCTTGCATCTGTTATAAAACATGCTACAACAGATAAAGAAACTATGTACTCTAAAGAAACTACTTCCTAGAAGAGAACCACCACCCAGCACACCTTCGTCCCCACTATCACTCAAACAAATACCATCAACGTTAAACAAATGAACCCAAAATCTCAATTATCATACAAGCCCCGTCTCCCAATACCATTACTCCCTCACATAAGTCCCTTTAACCTCACAAACTATTCTAAACAATTATTGTTCCTATGTAAACACGAGCTATATGTTTACTATAGTGGGTATCATGAAAACCCGAAATCTCCTTCTTTATTTTTATCCCCAAAACATCACAATCAGAAGTTAAAGCATATGAAATTGAATACAAAAATGACAGAAAGTAGAGCAACTGCATAAGCATAAGCATAAGCTTGAGGTTTTACCTTAATCGTTCAATTCAACCCATCTCTAAAAACTAGGTGATAAAAAAATCAGATTGAAATTTAGTATCATACCTTAATCGATCTTCTATCAGTTGCAAGTAGAGCAAGTCGTTTTGTTTTCTAGGTTTTGGATTTTCAATCTGTCGTCGAATAGTTAGAGTTTCTGTTTTTGGTTTGGATTTAGAGCGATTTAAAGCTTTTGAGAATGACAATGGCAAGTAAGCGCGTTCTGAAAATGAGAGAGTAATTTTGTCATTTGTTATACCATATACACTAATTGGAATTAAAAAACTAAAATGTATTTAACCAGAATTTTAAAATATTTTATACACCTATTAGAAGAAACTCACCCAAAAATTATTTTCAAAACAGCTAAAATTAATTACACCCATAAATTAGCAAAATAAAGATATATGTTATTATTTATAAAACTAAAATATTATAAAAAAATGTTATTGTGAGAATAGAGATCGTCTATACTTAGTCAAATATACGAAGTGGTTCAAAAGATAAACTAAAAACGACTCCGCTGGGGATCGAACCCAGAATCTCTGGTTTCGTAGACCAGCGCCTTATCCATTGGGCCACGGAGTCTTGCACGTCTAACAGCACTACATCTAGGTATATATCGATATATTATGAAAAAACGTTAACGTAATACTACTCTATCATATGTTATTACATGTAATAAATTTTAAAATAGATTTCGGCTTTAAAATTTCCAAAATTCCATATGTAATTTATTTTCCATACTACCATATCCTAAATACCTTGCAGCTAAAACTTTTATACATTTTACTTTAATTTAACTGAGCTCCTAAATATTCTAAACACTCACAGCATTTAGTTTTTTATTACTATATATTTGTAATTATATTTAAAGAATGAAAAATTAAAATCCAAAATTAATCCACTTTTCATTAGTTAAAATCATGGCCATTTAAAATAACAACCATCTTAAGAAAACAATCTTTAGAAAAACAAACTGAAATATGATCTTAAATTTCAGTTTATTTTCTATTTTAAATACATTTTCCAATCGAAGAAATAATTTAATTTGTGGATGGATGCAATTACTAAAAATATTTATTATTAGAATTTGTCTAGTTTTTTTTCTGGAGGGAATCCACCCTCAGTTTGAGGCAATAGCCAAACCAACACTAGAAGGTAAACCACACAAGATACGCTCAGCCGAGAAAACGTATCTAGAGAGACTCGAACTCATAACCGTTGGTCACAAGCATGTTTTACCCAACCAAGTCGGCCATAATTTGTTGATGTGATTGGTCTATACGATGATAAATGTATAATAAAAATGGTTTAAAACGAATTAAAATATTGAGAATTTACAAAAAAAAAATGAATATCCATAATAAGAAAAACAGAGTTGTCCATTTAAAATTAAAAAATTACATATTACCTAATATTTGATATTTAAATGTTATATCCGAAAGATAATTATTATTTGTGGATGCATTTAAAAAGATACTCAATTATACAAACTTAAAAAAAGTAAAAAAAAAGTTATCACGTTTTTAAACGTGAAGACATTTCATCTTGATATTTGGATGATTTAAAAATTATTTCAGATTTTTTATATATAATTTTTTTTGTATAAACAATTGAAAAATCAAAATATGTAATAAATTATGAGTGCAATTTGTTTTTACAAAATATAAGCATTAAAGAATTTGCAATAAATAATTGAGGATAATCATTACATTTTTTTCAAATATCATGTTGACATATATATAGAGTTGGCATAGATAATTTAGCAAAAACATATAAAAAATATAGCGAAATTCAAATAAGATATAAGACTATTTAAACAATAGTTTATCTTACTATATATTATGGTAGATGACCACATAAACCAAAGTGAATGTTGATATGCAAATTAATAAAAGATACGATTTAAAATATTTTTTAACCAATCGAATATGTTGAAAACTCATGGATAAAGTTGTACAATGGAAAACATTTCCATATGAAAATAAACAAGTTTATGGATTACATAAATACTAAAACAAGTTGGGTAATCTTTATTATTTTTGTTTAGGATAAATAAGTCTAATATATATCACCGTTTTTATCATGTAAATCCGATCAACAAAACACTACCCAACAATCAATTTAGTTAAGATCGTTCTGAAACCAGATTTCATGATTAGACCTTACCTTGTTGATTATAATAAAACACGAAAATTGGTAGAGTGCAAACGTAAAAAAATAAGATAGAAGTATTTTTGTTAAGTGGGTTGATGAACGTTACATATAAAACCGACAAGTTCTAAAATGTTCTAGAAAACAATTTAAAAAGAAACAATCTTCAAACTCTAACTTGAATTAAAACCAATATTTAACTTTGATCATTCATTATTAATTTCTAATAACTCTATTTACTACACTATTCCTAAATATGAATTTTTAGTTTCTTATTACAAAGACCTTCAATGCTCCAACTTTAGTATATTTTTACAATCATTTTTATTGCGAGACTTCTCATAGATGTGCCTATTGAATTTCTCTTCAAAGTAATCTTTATTATTCTAATATAGTGTTTTTGGCAACATTTTTGTTAATTATTTCATGTTAATGAATTTATTAAATACATATTTTAATGTCATCTCACTCTTAACGGAAGTTTGTCTTCAAGCTTAATACAAGAAGTATAGTTTCAAGTGCACATCTTATATTATCAGTTGACTTTCATCGCTTGTCAACCTTCTCATTCAACATTTGAGAATCTTCATCACTTAACTTGAAATAATGCATTAATTAGGATATTCAAGTACATAAAGTTGTAATGAACTTGATTTAACTTGATAAATTTGTGCAATAAAAAATCATAATACTCATTAATCGGAAGAATAAACTCAACATGATCTACCAAGACAACTTCATGTCATTTCCAATCAATATTAGTATCAAACACTTTAATATTTTGTACATGTAAAACTATCTCGATACTACCAATTAAATTCTCAACAACTTTTGTCCAATCATTATGGATAAATTCTCTTAAACTCGTGAAATAAATAACATTAGGAGAAACGTTCTCACAAACTATTGATGACTCATCATCATAATAGGTAAGATATTAGATCTTAGAATAAGTATAAGTATCTAAAATACTAGTAAAGTCATACCTCAACAAATCAGCTTGTAATTCGAATTTTAAGGCATATACATATAAATGCAAGTGTTGTTTTTATAATAAAAAAATAAAATAGAGCCATGCAATCAACTTTTGAAATTATTTGGTGTAAGTATCAACACTTGAATTTCGATGGAGACACTGTAACTTTCTAAAAGTATTTCATCATAGTTGGGAGATAAGAACTAAAATCTAATAGTCATCTCAAATTTGGGTTTGAAGTTAATTTAAATATTAAAAAATTATTCCACTAAAGTTTTGAAAGAAAAATTATAATTGTCATAAACCAACTAATACTAAAACTAAAAATACATTTAATATAGTTTTATTCAAAATTTAAAAGAGGGTAAGGAAATAAAAAGGAATACAAATATATCGAGGCATTTCCCATAATAGAATAGTTTATAAAATAAAAACCTTAGAGGTATACATTTGCGTAAAGAGTATTAGAAGATAATTAGTCTAAAACAACAACAAATAATAATTGAAATGATAGAGTACAAAGATCGAACGGGAGTGTAGCAAAAAATTAAATAGATCCATCATTCGGAGATCAAACCAGATGGATCCAACCAGAATGAGGTGACTTGAAAAACGGACAAAATCACTAGAAAAAATTACTAATGCTTAACACGACCAAAATTAGTAATGAAATTAGTAAGTTTAATTATTTTTTTTCATTTTTTCCTTTCACTATATAACTTATGTTCAATTTTCCATTTATATCGCCACTGCTCTTAGGAATTTCGAAGAGATATAAGGGTTGCAAGAAATAGGCGAAGAACATTTTTTTAAAGCTTGCTACTTGGGCAAAAAAGAGTGGAGAAATGGATTTCACTCACCTTTTCTGCCCATAAACTTCATCAATAGCCACTTATGGAGGATCAATCTGGGTGCTGGCCTCCCCGAATACCTGATGGAGCCACCAAATCCAAATTTAGCTGTGAAGAGACCGATAACACTGGATGGTAAGGTGATTCTTCCAGTGAGGAACAGATCGGATAGCCATCTTCCCGCAAAAAAGAAAGAGAAAAAGAAATAGCTAGCACAACTGGTGCTAGCTCTTTAGAAAATCTGAGCCCTCATAAAAAGGCAAAAATGAAGACAACTGAAACCAACATTTATACTATTGAAGAAGAAACCAATGAAGAACCTTCCTCGACGAGAAAGAAAACTGATGCCTTAATAAGAAAAAGAGCAACTCAAAAATTTCTCATGCTAAGATATCAGGAAAACCATCTGAAGAAAGTGTCTCTGACCTTACTTCAATCAAAACTAAAAACACTGCAACAAAAGACCATCAAAGAGAAATTGTAATAGATGATAATCAAGGAGGAACCACATCTAACGATCACCGAGAAGAGGACCACTTTTATCATGATGAAACTGCTAATAAAGAAGATACTCAAGCTCTTTACAAGGATGTGGATTTAAACGTTCAAGGAATCCGAGAATAACTTTGACAAATTAGTCATCAAGTCATTGCTCCTCTTTTGCATGAATTTTTCCTTCGTCGGATACTCACTTGGCTTCTTTATCTGCTATCATGCCTTTTAACAATGAAAGGTTCATTCCTATCCCAGAGCAGCAACCATCCGAAGAGATCTTACTTTCTCTGTAACATTTCACCCAACTTGAAGCAGCAGCCAAAATATTATGCAAAAAAATAAATTCATCCTCAAATCATTTGGAAAAAATATTTGAAATAGATGGTTCGATCTAAGAATGCTACTGCTATAGAGAAACAACAAAAAGAAAATTTTAGGAGACATATGAGGAGCAATTTTATGCCTTCCAAACTGACAGGGCGCAATTTATACATGAGGCTATCCAACTTAAATATCATCTTCATTCTATGCATGATCAACAACTGGAGCAGCTCAAGACTTATAATGAATCCAAAATAGAAGAACTCACAAGCAAACATGCAAATGAATTATCCGAGAAGTAACAAAAGTACTATACTCTTCAAGAATATTTATAAAAAAATGAAGAAGAAAAGAAGAAGCTGATTAATGATATGGATGATCTCAAAAATACCCTTGGGAAAAAAATCTTTATAGACCGCCAAAATTGAGTGCTGAAAAGACACAATGGCTGCTATAGCAAATGCCAAATAGCAGAAATCAATCAATTTATTTCGTGAAATTCATGCGGCATTTCCTAGAGCAGATCTATCCAGCTTCTGGGAATTAACGCCCCTTGACCGACGTAGTGAAGCTTTTGATCAAATCCTCACTGACTCCTCCGAAGAGACGAAATTAGAAGAAAACGAATATGATGATGGAGATTCTGAAGAAGAGAATTCTGAAAACAAATAATTGATGTTTTACCCTTTTTGTTGTTTTTTGTTCGAAGTCGCTCAATTATTTCATAAGGACTTGTTTTGTATGCATGCTTAGTTGTTCAGCACTCATAATATATTTTTGTACGATCATAATTATTTTTTATGAATTAATACCTTTCCTTTTTCTATACGCGTTTTCCTTATCATAAAATAATAATATTACCTTAAAGAAGTACCTTGAATATATATAGTGCATTTGGAGAATGTAGCACTTCGAATATGCACAATGCATTTAAATAATGTAGCACTTCGAATATGTATAGTGCGTTTAGAGAATGTAACATTTCGAATATGTACAATGCGTTTAATGAATGTAGCACTTCGAATATCGTTGTTTCTTCAAAAAGTGTTGATAATAAGTGTATAACACTTCAGAATAATTACTCTTGGTCAAAAGGTTCAAAGATGATCAGTCTTTGACTAGTTATCAAATTTATTTGAATACTAGTATTTAAAACAACCATTGGCCAAAAAATATTTTTTATTAATATCTTCGAATACTACATGACACCTCGTGAAAACGTACCTGGGCCAACAGGGTTGGAAAAAGCGTGCCAATTATTAAAAAGAATTCAAAACAAAAAACTCACTCCCAATACAGCTTCAAGTGTTCAATATTCTAGGGATGTTGAAGCATTCTCCCATGCTCATCACAAAGGTGTATGTGCCCGACTTTATCCTCTCCATCACAATATAAGACCCTCCCAATTGGGGCCATCTTTCCAAGTTGTTTATCATTTGTATGGAAGACTTTAAAATCCTTTCTCCTTACCTTCGAATTATATTGACTCCTCATCAAAGTTTGATAATGAGTCATATTCAAATGAGCTTTAACTTTTTTTTCCTCAATCAAATCTAACTTTGTTCTTCTTGCCTCTTCATTCACCTCTTTAGAATATTGGAGTACTCTATAGGAATGTAAAGTAGATTCTGAATGACTAACAATGTCCATCCCATATACCAAGGTAGAAGGTGTTTCTTGAATAGCCTCTCTAGGAGTCATACAATAAGCCCACAACACCTCTTGCAAATAATTAGGCCATTTCCCCGCAGCACATGTTAAATTCTTATTCAAACCTTCCAAAATAGATCTATTAGTCACTTATACTTGACCATTTGCTTAAGGATGAAAAGATGTAGAGATATTGAATTGAGTATGTCAAGTGCACCTCTTGAAAAGATGTAGGTCATTTATCTGTTATTGAATTGAGGAACGTTATCTGTAGTGATTTTTGAAGGTACTCCAGAATGGTAACAAATATTGTTCATAATGAGCTTAATAACATCATTTGCCTTTGTTCCAGACAATGGTTCAGCTTCTGCCCACTTCAAAAAATAATCCACAGCCACAATAATCATTTGACGTCCTCTCGAAGCCATAGGCAATGGTCCTACCAAATCTATTCCCCATCTGTCAAAATGGATTGTTTCAGAGACAAACATCAGTGGTACTGGTGGTTTGTGAATATAATGGGAAAAACGCTGACAAGTATCACAACTTCGAACTAGAAATTTAGTATAATTCATAATTTAAAGCCAATAATATCCTGCCAAAAAAACTTGACGTATCAAAGGCTTGACACGAAAATGTGTTAATCCCTCACCATCATGTAACTCAGACAAGACTATTTTTTTCGCAAACATCGTAACAATGGTATGCTCAAATATTTCTTGTACAACACTTCATCCAATACAACATAACCATGAGCTTTATATCTTAATTGTTTAGCCTGTTGTGGATCTTGAGGCAAAATTCTTCTTAGAAAAAAATTAAGAACATTAGACCTCCAATCACCTCGAATTGTATCAGAAGTGACAAATAGCTCATCTGAATATTTACATTGTTTGGATCATCTTAAAATAAAAGGACTCTCCTGTAATTATATCCAAGTATATTCTTTCATATAAGAATTTGTTGCCAAAGAGTCAGCAACTGTATCATTTTCTCGACCAATATGCTCTACAATCACTTTGTCAAACAGGAGAGCCAAATTTTGAAGCTCCCGAAGATACACAATTAAATTATCCTTCTTAGCCTCGGAAACACTTGTCATATGATTTTCCACTAACTGGGAACTGTTTCCAAATGAACTATGGTGGCCCACAAACATTTGCAAGCCTTAAACCAGCCAATGCGACTTTATATTCAAAATCATTATTCGGTGCATGAAAACCAAATTTAATAGTTTGATACTTTGTCTCCCCACAAAGAGCAATTAACTGTATAAAAACTTATAAAACTATAAAATTAAAATATTTTATTTATCAATCCATTTTTAATTTTTTCAGAATTGCTTATGAAACTAACATTAACCATACTTATAAAAAAAGATAAGTGAAATATATAACTGACATTGGCCAAAATTTATAACTCTCACTCTTTTAAAATAAGTATTTTGATATTATATGTATTTTTTATTTTTTCAATGGCTAGCAACTCCAATTCGTTAGATGATTGTTGATATAATAATTTTAAATCCAACGTATTAATAAATTTAAACTATATTATATTCTTTTCAAAATAAATATTTTTATTTTGTCAGAAAATTAAAAATATTTTAATAAACTCCAAAAATATTTAAAAAATCCCCTAATTTCATATTTAATTTTTATTCTTTCAACATTTGATCGTTCAAATATGTTCGATGATTGTTCGGATAACTATTTAAGACTCCAAATATTAATAAATTGGAACTATTTAAGCTTAAATATTGGGTTAAACGTACGTATTCTAAGGATCAAGCTAAGACTAGAACTTATTGATTTACAGGTACATTTTAAAATAGTCTAAGTTTTCCAATACAAATATTTTTATTGGAGTATGTAAGGACATTTCAATTTTTATAAACATGTCCCACCCATTTGTTGGCTTTTTTCTCATTCTATCATTTTCTCACTTTTATTTTCCTCACTCTCGAGAGATTTCATTCTGGTCACCATCATCCTCCGACAACATCCTCTTCCAAAGTAAGTTTTTGTTTTTATTTTTTTTCTTTATTTTATTGTTTAGTTTTAGTGTATTAGTTAGATTTATATAGATAATTGTTAGTATATAGTTTAAAATTATTTGTTATTTAGTTTTAGCGTATTAGTTAGACTTACATAGATAATTGTTAGTATATAGTTTAAAATTATTTGTGGTTAGATAGATGAATTTTGAGGTTAAGGTTTATGAAAATTAAGGTTTTGGGCTTGATTTTAGAGGGTTTGTGGTTGTTTTGGGGTGTTATAGATGCTCCTCCTCACGAAAATCGTGATGCACCTATTACATGTTTTTTTTCTGTCATAACTTAATATAGTTACCCTACTTTAGTTATATATATTTAATGTATAATTTAGTTACTAATACTTATTTTATGCTTATTTTAGTTACTGTTTATCTAACTCAGATCCTCCGATACACGAAAATACCACCGACGCCCCAAGAGCTCTAGACAGAAACGACATGGAAAATGTATCGCCCTTGTTAAGTGTGACACATATCAAGCCTTAACATGAAAGCTTAAGAGCAATCAAAGCACATCAGAAGATATTAAATGTTGCTAAAAATGTTCAGAAAGAAGGTGATGCAAAGACGATAGGTGGATCCTCTAGTAATTTTGCACCAGATGTATCAGGTCACCGTGAAACAACATTAAATCATCGTGCACCATCATCAGCTCATTGTTCACAAACATCAGTTCATTGTGCACCGTGATCTGATATGTCTACGGTAATGGTGAAAATGATGATATAGATCAAAACTTAGTTAAAGAAAATGAGAATATTGCAGCTTAGAGAGAAGAACACATCAAAATTGTTGCTTCCTTAGATGAAAATTCCAGTATTTATTATTTTTAGAGAACACAATACGTATAACACTTTTATTGGAAGGGTAAGCTTATAATTATTAAATTAATTTTTTTACTTAGATCTATATTTATTATTAAGTGTTATATTTTGATTAAATAATTTTGTGTACAACCTCATAGTTCTCTCGGTGTAGCACACGTGGGACCCAAAAACGCATCCTGAAATAAAAAGTTATCTTGCACGTACTTCATTTGGACCTCTCATTGATCATCTACTTAAATCTTACTCTCATCCAGTGTTGAACGAGGTATTCTTTGTACATTGGCAGCAAAAGACCAACACATTTCAATTCATCCTCAAGGAGACGACACTCACACTTGATGACGTCTATATCGTGACAAATCTCCTCGTTAACCTTAAAACACTAGAAGTGAACCAGAAAGGTACGCATAAATAAATAAATATATATATATATATATATATATATATATATATATATACTAAATATGACGGGTTGTTGGGACTCGCAATTTATGAAGTCCATTTGCAATTGAAGTCTATATAAGGATTATGGTGTAAAATGAAATGGCTAAGATCAGTAACAATATTTGCGGATACTAGTTAGAAAAATGTGAAGGACGATTTTCTATATGATTTGGAGGAAATGAAAGCTGGTTTGTGGGATATAGCTTTAGAGGAGAAGGAGGAGTGAGGATAAGTTCTTTGGCTTTCTTTTATCGTGTTTAGATGAATGCTTCAAAATCTGCAAAAATGAATCTTGACATTTTTATGGCCATACTGGACTTGTGGATATACGACTACTTTTCAAAAACTGTAAAAGGTAAACACAACCCATCTTACAGCCTTAAAGGCACAAATGTTGTATTTTGGTTTCCAAAAATATTGGTGGCCTCTAATGTGCGATCTAAATCCAACATTCGCGTTATTCTTAGTGATCTAAGGGAGAATGATGCAAGTGCATTAAGTTATATACTTATTATATGTTTGAAAATATTTAGAACATTTTGTATAACATTTATTATAACATATTATGTTGTTTTTGTTTTACAAATCATCTTTAAGTTGCACGAACACATGAAAGCTGAATTTCTCATACAAGATATTCGTCTAATCGACAATCTGATCAGAATGATAAGCATGATCTAATGTTATATGCTTGATAAAGTGATGCACCAGTTTAGAAGGATCCTAGATAAACCTCAACCTCTCATGTTACTATTACCTACCTATATGAGTGAATATTTTTCCCTTTACCTCTAGCGTGAGAAAATTTGGAAAGATTGGTGTAATTATTTACTTTACATGTGGAAGATTGATGCAAATTAGGTATGTTGAATACATTTTTACGTATAGATGGTACATCATCACCCTCATGTGGAGTCTGGTTATGGTCAATTGATTGAGAATATTCGTATGATCGAAACATTCGCACAAGAGATTATTTAGAGGATTTGAGGCTCTTCAAGAAACGAGTGCTAAAGATCACTTCTCACTGACTCATTGTTCTTATTTTAGGACTTATGTTGGTTATGTTTTTCTGATGTCTTTGTTTCCATTTCATATTATATTTTTTATTTTGAGACTATATTTCTCATTTTAGAACTTATGTTGATTATGTTTGTTTGATGTTTTGTATTGTACCATGAATGCTTTTATATTTACAGACTATACTATTTGAAGGTTTATTTTAAATCATCCATGTTGATTATGTTTGTCATGTTCACAAATCAATCATTTTGTAACCATTTAAGTAAAACATTTAGATTGTGAATCATTAAAAAAACAAACCATTTAAGAATTATTTTGTCAACTCACAAATCATTTAATTGTTAGTAAAATATTTATGATGTGAATTTATTAAAAAAAAACCATTTAAAGTTTATTTTATCAACTCACACATCATTTCATTGTTAGTAAAAACTTAGGTTGTAACAAAAATACTTAATTTCCACCATGTCATAATTATAGACTATGCATCACTGATGCCACATCTTTGCACCGATGGTACATATTACTATGCCTAATCGGTGTATTTACTTGTCACTGAAGGTATGGATTATGTTACATCGAAGGTGCTTTGAAATTTCACCAAGACTGCATGGATACTACAACCATGGTGTATTTGGATAATAGTTGAAAAAAGTCAAACTCGTACAATTTCCTATCTATTTTAATTTTCTTTTTCCTTACGCCAATAATAGAACGTTTCTAGACGTTATCCGTCAATTTTATCATTCAATTCTTTATATACAGGTCCCAAATAACATAACTATGAACACACAACTTAATTTACTAAAATATATTCTATAACAAAACTCATAACTTTATTAGATATGTAAAAGACTATTAATGAAGACAATAATCTTTTGAAAGTCATCAAGTATGTAAAGAGAACAAGGTCGAATAAGACTACCAGCGAATTTATTAATAAAGTATTACATACAATTTATTACATGTATGTATACATGTATGATCGTGAATGAGTAAATTTTTTTCCATCATCATGCAATTATGAAGAAGTATCTACCAAGTAGAATTATTTGAAATTGGAACCAATGTTTTAGGTGTTTGACCTCATGTACACAATTAGGAACGCCGCGTTTAACTCTTTCGATTTGAAAATAACTGATTTTCTAAAAAAAGATATGCTACATTATGTGGAGGATCAAATCTTAAAAAAATAGGTTTTATGTATGTCATTTATGTTCATATAATGTTTTTTTATCTTTATTTATATTCATTTGATTATTTTAAGTTATTGTATTTTTTGAGTACTTTAAGTTATTGTAGGGTTTTTATGTTGATGTTTACTATTATTTTATATTCGTTTGATGTCCTTTCCTTTCTGTTTAAACTATATGTTGTTTTATTTACAATGTGTTTATGAGCTTATAATATTTGGAATCGTTTTTAACTATCGAGGTTCGTAACCTCCCACACATGTCAGACAAAAGGTGTATAAACTGCTTGATTTGGGTATTAATGATTCGATTAAACATATACTTCGAGAAATTGAGTTGGACCTCATAGATAGTAGGTTGGAATAATTAAGGCTGGTTGCACACTTCCTAGAAATAGACATGCATGAATATAACTACTCTTAAAGTGTTATGTTATCAATATCCTATATTCATGTTATATGTATTTGATTCCGATATATTTTCAATTTATGTGCAATGTATTTGCTTCTGATGTATTTTAATATTCTATTGAATTAAGTTTGATGTTTTCAAATTGTTAAGAGAATAATATAAAACGAATACATCAATAAATAATTTTTCATTACATTATTAGACGAATTCATCTAAATCAGTCACTATTGGGTTGATGATGATAGGCTTTTGAACTATAAGATCTTCATATCGTTTGTATCGAATTATAATCGATAATTCACAAACCGCTTCTTCTGGGCACGTAGACATATAACATGTAACCATGTGCACGGTGAGTCATTAGAAATATAAAACTATATAAACAAATTAAAACATATGAAGATCACGATGACTCATTATTATTATAACAAAACTGAAAATTTACAATTCAATAATTACATGGACAATATAGTTATTATTAACAAAACCAACTATGATTTTCATAATTTGAGAGATCGAAGGTGGTGCACTATGGTAGAAAAGTGAAACTATAATTCATTGACCCCGAATATGCTACAAAGTGGACTACATATTTAAATATTGATGCAATCGTTATCCTTATCTTCAACATTGTCATCGAGTACGCTATACTTAAAGTTCCTCTATATTAGTGTATACTTTTAGTAACTTTTTAAAAAAAAAAATTACCATTAAATATATTTTTATACCTCATAGTTATCCATAAACTCATCATAAAGTTCATTTCTAATAACATGCTATCCATATTGCTAGTCGTACAAGCCATACAATATTAATCGATACTCATAATATCCATCTAATCTAACGAATTTATAGCATTTATAAAAGGTTCGTAGTGAATGGGAAATTATCGTAAGTAAGTTTTTAGATCATGAAAAAAACATTAGTTAACATATTGGAGCTCAATACGCAATGAATTGATTGTGATATCATTAAAGAAGTTCCAACTACCGCAAGTTTTCTAGCAGAAAATTATAACCACTAGTGTGTTAGTGTTTCCAAAGTAATAATTTTAATTCCGGGCGTAATTCTTTTCTGTTGACGCACTTTGAACTGAGAATTTTTAAAAGGGTACGCATCGAATATTTACTAGTTTTTTTTTCTGAATCTCTCACATGTTTCCAATATGATTTATCTTGTTTAGTGGATAATATATCAACATATAATTTTCGTTTGACATGTGTACGACTATGGTGTACTTGTTTCTCCAAAGGCTGTAAAAGGTTAGATGTTTGCAGATAAAATACTTTAAACCATAAAGCCTGATCTGTTTTGAGTTAGTTGATCATATTTTCTTGACAACACATCTTGTCCTCGAATCAATTCAAACTTTCGTTAATGCTTCAAACATTTTCATATGGAAATATGAATTAATTTATCTCAACAGTCATAAACGTTCGAAGCGAAAATCAAAATTGACAGGTGTACCACTAGTTCTTCCATTAGGCCTATCATATGGCAGGTGTCAAGATTTACTCTTCATGTAACCGTTTGGTATTCTACCCAATGGTTCCTTCCACCTCTTCCACTTCTCTGACGTTTCTCTCTCTTCTTTACCTTTATAAATATTCATGTGAGCCACTGTTTGTTTCACAAACACATTTTTAGAGAGAGAAAGTTTATTCACACCATAAATTTCTTGATTACCTTTATATGAATCTTCAATTTCTAAACTACCACCACCCATTCTTCAATTCAGTATATGACAAAGCATCCAAGAACCAAAAAACCAAAAGAAAAAAAACCCAGAACACTAATCTCCCCAGAAACAAAAAACCCATTTTTTGGCATTTACGATTACTTATGCATTAGTGAACGAGCTGAAGAATATAGAGGATCTGGATTGATAAGCAAGCGCTCATCATTTCTCCACTGAAACAATACACTACGATAATTTCGATCCAAATCTAAATTCTCTCGTGTCTCCAAATTCATCAATCTTAGAAAAAACCTAATCACCAAATTCGCCTTGAACTTCACCATTATCACCAAAGTCACCACACCAATTTTTTTCTACAACAACCACTCCTCAAATTCGTCGTAAAGTAACCCAGACCACATATTACAACCAACCCTTCACCATCTTCTCCTCCTTGAAAATCAGATTGTAACATCCCAATTACCTTTCGAGCCAAAGGTTCATTTTCTTTCCTTGGTTCAATTATCGATCCAAAACAGCTTCAAATAATTGATTTAGAACAATTAAAACAAATCAAGAAATCAATTCCTCCTTGTTTTTTATCATGAAATCAAGGTACCAATCAATCCACTCCCACTGTGGTCGCCAATTTGGTGTGGATTAAATCTAGATATTAGAGAGATAAATAGTGAAGTTAATTTTTAGAGAGAGAATGTAAAAACAGAAGAAGATAGTTTGTAAGTCAAAAGTCTAATCCTCGTTAAGTTCAACTCTGGCCTTTATATATAGGTGTCGAGAATTAGTAACTGATTTACTTACACAAAAAGGTTTAATTACATACTAGTCCTTTATCTTCATATAAGATTCTAAATCTATCCCATAACTATACACCTTTTCATATAAGAGTTTATTTATTATATTATGGTCCTCAATATTTTATATCCTTATCACCATCGATGAGACATGCACGTTGTTTTCGGGAAAACTTGTTCTAGAGTCTTCATCAACAACAAGTCTTTATCCATAAAAACTGAAGATGGTTCTTCAATGTTGCTAGATACACTCAATGATTCCAAACTGTTTAATACCCACTTGAATTTTTTTACTTTTCCCCCATAAATAAACGTAAAAGCAACATAATTAGGCAAACCATTAGTTGTTACTCCGACGATCTCAAACAATGATATTCTATACATTATTATCTTATAGGTGTTAATCATTATTAGCACTATTGGCAATATCTATAATAAATCCACACTAATCGGATGTGTAAATAAAATATCAGTAATAATATAATTTTCAAATTCACTAGATCTATACCATTCAAAATAATGATATCTTTTGAGTTTATGTATGAATAACTGTATAAGTTTTTAGTATATAGATGATTGCAAATGCCAAAAATAACCTCTAACAATCATTAATCTAGAGTTACCATGGTACCATTTGATAATTCTAGAAATATCTAATGCTTAGATTTGTTGATTTCACTACTAGAAGAAGATAGAACGATAAGTTAGGGAGAGAAATATGAGACTGTAGATAGAGAAAGGTGCCAAAGTAATATTATATATTAAAAACATACTTGTCCCCCCAAAGGGATACTTTTTTTATATAGTGACAGTGTTGGGGCCTATTTTACATAAATGGTCCTCCTTAACTATATTTTCTCTTTTTACACACATGATCTAATTATGTCGACCCAAATCGACTTGGGTAGTTTTCGTCCTAATCAGTAGCCCCCCATCTTTACGAAGAAATGAGTGAAGACCATCCAGTCTTAGGGTCGAACAATTCTCGTTATTATACTTAAGCAGTCAGGGCTGACTTATACCGATGCTAGGGTCGGGATACACTTGTTATCGGTCAACCTTTCATTGTCGGTAACGGCATACTGTGGGGAATTTCCGTTATATTTTGTTTGTGCTAACATGGTCAGTCGTAGCTGGCGCATTTCTTAACAAAGTGCATTTCTTGGGCCTAGTCCTGATGGGCTTTAAACCCAACCCATTTTTTTTTATTTTGGCTCATCTGCCATGTGTGAGAAATGTGACCTCTTCAATGTATAAGTGTTTCCTTACCATTAAACGCTTGCCGTTTAGGATTTTGCCTCTTGGACTAACCCTATGCTCAAATTATGACTTTAGCCTCCTGGCCCTGCCAAAATGTCAGATCTTGAGATGTGTCTATTAGTTATTTGGATAAATTCTAATCGTGATTTTAATAAAAACGACTCTTGTACTTCCCAATGCCCCTTTCGATTACACTCTTCTATAAAAAAAAACTCGTTGAAGAGGTCATCTGCCTATAAATACCTTTACTTATTTATTTTCACTTTCACAATATTTTTAGAGAGAGAAAGATTTCCTAGCCTTTAGCTTATCTAGAGAAAGAAACATCGTATGGCTTCGTTTTTGTTTATGAAAAAACCTGCTTCTAAGAAGAAAGTTGACAAACCCTCAAAGCCAGTTTTTGGTGTGATCGACTATCTCAGTATTTTCAAAAGAGCTGCTAAATACAAAGCAGCATATTTAATTGATAACCATTCCTTTGCGTTCGACCACTCTTGATTTCCTAAAAACTAAATTTCCCCAATCGTCTAAGCAGAAAACCGAGGTGAACCCTTCATCTGTCCAAGCTCAATCTTCTCAGAAAGTCGTTTCTAGGATTCCTATTATCTGATCATTGCCTTCGGGAAACAAAGTTTCTTCCACTCAAAAACCTAAGCCTCAAATTCTGGTTATGGAAGACTCCAGCGCTTCTTTTTCCTCTGCCAAGATGGTCTAGTTAACCCCAACCATCATAGCTTATGAACCAATCATAATACCGTAGCTACTGTTAGGGGTGTGGTACAAAGAGATGCTGAACGACAAAGGCTCGAGGAAGCTGCCTCTAAAAAGTAATAAAAAACAAATTCTAGTCGCGTACGTGTTAATAGCAGCTCCAACTTTGTTCGTTCTACCCCGATCCCAGAGGAGTTGCCCGCTCCTGATACAATTTTACCAGAAGAAAGGGAGAGCAAAGAATCAGCCCCCACTGCTCCAACTGTAAATGTTCTCACTAAGGGGTCACTCTTAAAAAACGTAAAGAGCCAATTCCACTATCCCGACGATAAATCCACCTACCAAGGGGCCACCATTAAAAATAAAGTGACAAAAGAGGGACGTCCTCTTAAAGAATTCCAGGAAAAAATCGATAGTACTGTTAAAAGAGACACTGACTATGGTCTGCCCGCCAAGCCGACCGGCCGTAGAACTGCTGAAAAAGTTGAAAATCAGCAGCATATTGATCCAAACTTTATCGACTCAGCCCATACTCAAGCTCGTCACACTGATGCCATAGAGCAGACCGCAACCATAGGGGAGGACGTAGCCCACCGAGATGGTAAACAAGTTGCTATCAGGGAGGATGGTACTGCTACCCTCGCAATGAATGAGGAACCATTTGACCAGAAATTGATGAAGTACTTACCGGTTAGCACAATAATTTACCTCAGGATCATATTATCTCTATTTTTAGTGGTAAGTATTTGTATTATATTCCAGAAGAGCAGTTCAGGCTCGAAGCTATGTTGGGGGGTGGGGGGTTCCTGACTGTGCAAAGATCCTCTTTCTGACGTCAGGAGAGACGCCACTATCAATACGTCAAAATGAGGTGGTCTTTTTTACCGATATTTTTAATTGGGGTTTAAGGCTTAAGGCTTCCGCTCGATCATGACATCGTGAGATATTTCGAAGTCCTGGGGATTTTCCTGACCCAACTCACTCCTAATGCTTGGTATACGCTGATGTCGTATATAATGGCTTCTCGTTTAGATGAAGTATCAATGTCTATAGAAGATTATATAGCAATGACCGGGCTTTCGTAATCACCCAAACTACCATAATCTTCTCTTCTTTAGCCAATAATAAAACGATAGTAAACGACTTGTTAGAGGATGATAAATCATGGAAACACCGATTCGACTTTATAAGTGGTGTATGGGAGAATGGTCGGCCTCATAATGTAAATAACCCGAGGCGTCTGACCTACAAATGGATTGCAAGCGATGCGTGGGAGAACAGTCTGACCTCACTACGCTTTTTTTAACATGATTTTTCTTTAGTTTTCAAGTTGGAGTTGCAAGAAATAAAGAAAGCTCATCTGAAGTCAACTACAACTATCTTTCTAAAACTTAAATCCTACACCAAAAAGAATTGGGGACAAGAATTTCACTTGTGCTTCAAAAATACCTACTTGGTCAACAACAACCATTGGCGTTGCTATAACGAAACACTAGATGTCGATCAGCTGCGGACGCCACCCAATATCGTTGATCTAGTTAAAAGAATAGATGCTCCTAATGGAGATATTTTTTTTCCTAAGCGAAATCGGCCTCTAGTAAACACGTTAAATCAGAAAGGCAATCTGACTAGGAAATCGGGAAAGAAATGAAAGAAATAGCTATTGATGGTGAGTCTCAGGAACTTGTTGTTGCAAAACCTGAGAATATCGTTATCTTTGGTGATCCGGCAGCTAGCAAAGGAAAATCCCCCAACAATGACGAAGGTCAGAACAAAAACCGCGGGGAAAAAAGAAGATAGCTGATGTAATCGAGGATGGGAATAAATAACCTCGAGCGGTTAAGAAGAAAAAGGACCATGTTGTGGTGGAGGAAACCGAAAAAATACTGATGGAAGAGCAAACAACTATCCCAGTATTGTTCGAACAATCTGGAGATGTCAAGGTAAATGTGACCATTAAAGAATCTGAAAAAGGGGAGAATGTAAACGAAAGAGGTTCCGCTAGTGAAGCGATGGTGCTGGATCATCTGGAAAATCCAACTAACAAAGCGTATGATAATCTCCCCGCTGTCGTAAGTGGGTCAATGCTTCCTAACACCACGTTGTTCCCACAATGACTTTGCCAAAATCCTCCAATGGATATGGTCCCTATGACCGGGGATACACCCTGTCATGAGTTACTACCCGTAATTGCCCTTACACAAGGCTCGGGTAGCTTCCCTCTTCGAGAGTCAGATACAATGCAAAGAACTCTGTACGATATGATAATTCCCTTAGCATTAAAAGAAAAGGAAGCGATGTAGTTCAACCGTGAACTGTCGGAGGTCAAGAAACGTGTGTCAGATATGGAAGTAAAGTTGGTAAATTACCAAAAGTTAGAAAAAGAATCTGAGGATGCAATCGGGCATGACAAGACTCGGGCTGCATCGGATGAAACTGCCCTTCAAACTCTTTGGGGAAAAGAATCATAGTGGTAGGTGGCTTAATCCCAACAAACCCAACTTAACCAATCTCTACGTGAATCCTTATTAAATGCTGAAGGAGATCGGGATAAAACGGTACGGATTTTGGCTGGTCAATCAATTCAGAACCAATTTCTTCGTCAAAAAATAGCTAAAGCGGTCAAAGATCTCTCTGAGCTTCGGTCTAGTCTGGAAAATAAAAATAAATAAGAGAAAAACATGTTCGCCACTAAATGCAAAAAGGTTATGGAATAAGAGCTTGCCGACGCCAAAGATTCTTATACTCTGTTTTTTGATAGCCAATACCCCCAATTGCCATTAGGGTTGATGTGGAAAGATGTTCCAAAGGAAGATCGCCCAAGCGAGGTGGTTAGTGAAGATGAGGTTGATGGTGAAGATTCATCCGAAGACCTATGAGACTGTTAAACTCAGGTTGTTTGTAAACCCTCTATGTTTAAATACATTGTTTTTGTTATATGCCGAACTTTGTTGATGTTTCTTTTGTGCCCCAAACTTTGCCGATGTATTTTTGTTATACCCCGATCCTTATCATAGCAAGTATTTGGTTAAAGTACCTAGCGTTCATTCCATTGTTATAAACCAAAAGTGATCAATTTCTGATACTAAGAAATGGAACTATCAAACAACATTATAAGTACAAAATAAAACAACAATCGTAAATTAACAAAGTTAAATAAATCTTTGAAATTTGGTTCGAATTTGTAGAATGTTAATAGTTAAAAAACCCTTTAGGTTCGAATATGTAGATCAACTAAACAGTTTTGAATATGTAGATCAAATTAAAAGCTGAAAAACCCTTTAGATTCGAATATGTAGATCAACTTAAAAGATAAAAAAACTCTTTAGGATCGAATATGTAGATCAACATAATAGTTAAAAAACTCTTTTAGGTTCGAATTTGTAGATCAACTAAATAGTTGAAAAACTGTTTAGGTTCAAATATGTCTTGTCAATATATCAATAAAATGCTTCAAATTCAATAAACAGATCGGTTTCCATAGACACCTCATCAAAACTTCCCCGCGCCAGAAAGGTAGGAAAAAGTTTGCCCCGACCAAAATTGTTTTACAGAATGAAAAAGAAAAAAAATAAATGTTCAAAACTATTCCAATTACAACTTTAGATGTTCGATATTTCAAGGCAGTCGTAAAGGTCGATCATACTTGTCCTTCAATATGTATGTCCCCGGATTTATTTTTTCCAGCACATGGTAGGGTTTTTCCCAATTGGGAGCCAACTTCCTAAGGTTTTTGTCCTTTGTATGCAAGAAGCCAACTTCCTAAGGTTTTTGTCCTTTGTATGCAAGAAAACATTTCACAGAACCTTCTCGTTGATCTTAAATTCTCCCATTCGGACTTTCGAAGCGTACCTACTTCTCATCAGTTTAATAGTGTAACAAATTTAAATGAGCACGAGTTTGTTTCTTTTCAATTAAATCGAGAGCTAAGCGTCGATCCCCACTATTGCTGCCTTCCTTGTAATGGCTGATTCTGAACGATGGGAACATTGTTTCTGCGGGGGTAACTGCATCCATACCGTATACCAAGGCGTAAGGTGACTCTTGAATAATAGTTTTGCATGTAGTCTGATATGCCCACAATATTTCCTGTAAATAATCCGACCATTTCCCGGCCTTCCCTTCTCCAATTCTTAAGGCCATCGATAATTTTCCTATTCGTAACCTTGACATGACCATTAGCCCGTGGGTGAAAAGGTGCCGAGAAACACTGTTTTATATTGTGAGATGAGCAAAATTCTCTTATTTCACTACGATCGAACTAAAGCCTATTATCCATGGTTAGCCTTTGTAGGACCCCGTACCGATAACATATATTTGACCAAATGAATTTAACTACATCTATGGCCTTTATTCCAGATAACGACTCGGCCTCGACCCACTTAGAGAAGTAATCTATTGCGATGACTACTGTTTGCCTTCCCCCGGTTTCCATCGGAAGTGGGCCTACCAAGTCTATTTCTCACCTGTCAAATGGTAATCCTTCAGAGATGGATTCTAGTGGAGTGGCCTAGATGTGAATTGAATTCGCAAATCTCTAAAAAGTATCGCATTTCTTGAATAGTATCAGCTGCCAAAGCCGCTCGGTAGCACTCTTTTGCCGTTTTCTGGCTATTTCGGACAACGCCGACGTTGTCACACATCGATGCATCGTGGATGTTACTGGATGCATCCTGGATAGACAATATTGGCAAAAAATTGCATCGTCAGAGGTCGACAAATCCACAACCACAAAAAGTACTGTTACTTTCTTTTTGAAAGGGCACCAACCTAATTGCACCAACCCTTCAAATTCTCCGACCACCTCAGTCGTAGCTCATGTGAACCCCACTATTGTCTGCTCATAAGTTGAACTTCACATAAGTTGACAAAAAAAGAATATTTGTTGAACTTCACATAAGTTGACAGAAAAAGAATATTTGTTGAACTTCCGGAGTCAATCAACACCCTTCGTACTTCTTCGTCAGCAATTACAACTACGATTGCTACTGCACCCTCATATGGTCCGATGATATATCTCATATTATCTTCATCAAAGTAGAGTATGAGGGACAGTCTTCAGTATAAATAAGGTGACACTTTTTCCTCCAACTGAGTTGCTAGACTTACCACGTGCTTTTTTCGAGAAGAATTAGTGATTCCTACCATTGAATCACCTCCAAAAATAGTTAATGGCTCAAAAACATTTACATAGGTTACTAACCTTTTCACTTTCTTCAGAAACTATATCTTCAATCATCCCAATTATGTTTCGATCCTCATTGGGGTATAAATATTTAGTAGATACGTCCAACATGTCAACTACCTCGGAAATAACCAACGTCGTCTCTTGCTTTGGTACTGCCACAATTTCCTTAGAAGCCATGTTTTGATGAGCCTATTTTTTACATAGGCCGTCGATTTCCCATTATCGATTGAAGCTTATATCTTCGTTTTAATGAAATACAATCCTTCGTATCATGCCCCACGTCTTTATGATACTTGTAGTACCGTTATTTTGGATTTCCCGAGGAGTTTGGATTGGGAAAGGTTTTCAAAAACGGATACTCTTCGTTGACTTCTCAAAAATGGTTGACAAGAACTCAGTTAAGTCAGCAAAATGTGCTGGTCGGATCTATTTATTCGAGAAAGGTCGATTACGTGTCTGACTGCTATACCTAGCTCGTTGTGGTAGCATACCCGATGCCTTTCCCTGTAACTGTTGTACGACTGGTGGCAAAACACTTATCAATTGAGGCTGCAGAATAAGGACATGCTTTTGTAGAATCTGTTGGTATGACATTACTGAAACTTTTGAACTTTGTTGAATTTGTGCTGCTAACTCAGATGCTTCAGTTTCTTCAATCAAAATGTGTTTGTCCACCTGGGCTAGCAAAGAAGAACACGTAAAAGCTTGTTTCTTTGTAACCATTTGTTTCATGGGACCGGGTAACAATATCAACCTATAACCTGTTAAAGCTACAGTTTTCCTTGCAATGATCGAGATCGATATTAGCATCCACAAAGCTCCCAATATAATCCCTTAAACTCCCGCCTACCTTTTGCCGACAATTAACGATTGTGTACAAATTGGCATGGAAACTTTGCTTCTTACAAATTGCTACCTGAAAATTACTCTAAACATGTTAAAATTCTTTATACATGGTTGGGGTAATCGATTGTACCATTTTGAAGCCCGATCTTTAAAGGTCATCGAAAAACCTCGACAAATTAACTTATCATTGTTGTCGAAACTTAGCATGAAATTCTTAAAAGCTTCCAAATGATTTTCCGGATCTTTCTTTCCATCATATTTCTCCAGTTTTGAAATGTCAAAACGTTTGGGAAGGTGCCCCGATAGAATTTCATCTGAAAGCGGGGATGATCTCCAGTTATGCCCAATCCAAAGGCCCCGCTCCCTAAACTCTCTGCATGGGTTGCATATAATCCTTTTTTGTTTGGGTTGGAAAACAGACTCCCGATCCTATATCCATAAGTCTGGTTATCCGATGGAAATTGTAACTGAGGAACATTAGTTTGTTCTCTTTTGTTGATTGTGATAGCCTTTTCTTCCTTGACAGAAATTGGAGTTCTTTTGTCGATGATATTTCCGTGATTTTTTTATACTTTAGCTCGATGAGACATGCGGCGCTGGATCTCTCGCTCTCTCATGATCCTTTTGTCCTTCCTAGAGCGTCAGATTTCTCACTCCGGGAAAGATGACTCGTCTGTATCATAATCGGTAGAATCGTTATACTCTCGTCCGGACCAGCGTTCGATTTTTCTTTCCAGACCATTATTCTGCATCCACGCATATGATCGGCTACTACAGTTACTTCTTATTTATCATCATCAAGAAATTTCTCTATTTGGTCGACCGACCTATTCTTTCTTTCAGCTAAAGCTGTCTTCTTTTCATCATTAAACTTTGATATATCATCCAACAACTGTTGCCTTGTCATTATGAGGGTTGATCGTTTACTTCATTCTCGATTATTTTGGTCTCGAGCTTCATATCGCTCTTCAGAATGTCGATCCTCAGAGTCTGAGGAAACTCTATCATCGTTCTTATTTAACGCCCTTCCTTCAGTCGTTTCATCATTCATCTCTCTTAGTGTTATGATTTGGGAGAACTAGGTTCACGGGTATCACTTCGGTTTCCCACCGACGGCGACAATGATAGTTCTAGAAATATCTAGAGCTTAGATTCGTTGATTTCACTACTAGAAGAAGATGTAATAATAAGTAAGAGAGAGAAATATGAGATTGTAGAGTGAGAAAGATGTCAGAGTAATATTATATATAAAAACGTACTTGTCCCAAAATGGGTACTTTCTTTATATAGTGACAGTGGTGGGGCCATTTTACATAAGTGGTCCTCCTTAACGATATTTTTCCATTTGTACAACCTTATTTTTTCTATTATCAATTAGGTCCTTATTATTTCTCGATTTACCATTATAATTACAAACATATAATAACATGATCTAATTATATCGATCAAAAGCGACCTATGTATTTTTTCCCTTATCACCTTTAAGATCGAAATGACAACCACATTTTTTTGATATTGTTGACTTTCTCCTAAGATATTTTATGGATATTGCCCGATTATACCATTGAGATCTCTCACATTTAAAGTATATTCGAGTATTCTTTTTACTATTTCGAGCATCGTGTCATTTTATGTTGATAACCAACTAGTTTTGTTTCCCAGTCTTCTTAACCCACTCAACCAATCTGTCTCGCATATAATATCTTGTTATGAAAAAAACATGAGTAGAATTATCAATGAAATCCTTTGCATATGTATTTGTATTATCATCATGCAATTCTAATATATATAAAAATAAAATAAGTACACAAAATATAGACCCAAAACATGGACCAATGACTAAAAAAATAAAACGCATTCAAACGGGTGGTACAAGAGTTCAAACCAGTGGTACTTGGGGTTCGAATCGATGGTACCACGGGTTAGAACCAATGGTACCACATGTTCAAACCGATATTCTATTATTTTTTTATTAATGTACTTCTTCGTATTCTCTTGTACCTTCATGTTAATGTGTCATCGACAAAGCAAATATGTTATTTTCGGGAACACTTATTCTATAGAATATATCAACGCCAAGTCTCTATTTATCAAAACCACGAATGATACTTCAATATTGTTAGATACAATAAACAATTTTAAACAGTTTGATACCCATTTGAAATTGTTTACTTTCTCCCCATACATAAACATAAATGTAACATAATAAGTCAAACCAGTAGATATTACTCTGACGATCTCATAGCATCTTGTACTTTATTATCCCATAAGTACTATTTATCGTTAGCACTACTAGAAATATTCGTAATAAATCCACACCAACTGGATGTGCAAAAAAGAATATTAATAATAATTAATTTCATATTCACTTGAACTATGCCATTCAAAATAATGATACCTTTTGAGTTTGCCTAACATGTATTGCAACTGTGACTGACCGACTTTCTCCAACATCTGTTCTTCCGGTCGAGCGTTGTATACGTTACACATGGACGACCCATTTTCTTCGTTCAACTTTTTTACGACGTTCATAATTTCTCTAGAGAAAGCTTCATGAATGTAGAACGTTATACGAATACCAACGTTTTTTAACCAAACGTTCCGCGCATGAATGGCCATTAAAGTGTTAAGCATTTGGATGATTGTAAATACCGCATATAACCTCTAACAACCATTTATATGAAGTTATCATGGTACCCATTAAGCTCAAAATGACAACCATATTTTTTATAACGGGTCGACTTCTTTTAAGATCTTTTACAGGTATTGTCCGATTATACAATCCAGATCTCTTGTATTAAAAGTATATTCGAGAATTATTTTTATTATTCAGAGCATCGTCACTTTTGTGTTAATAACCAATCTGTTATGTTTCCCGCTTTTCTTATCTCACTTAACCAATCTCTTTCACGTATAATATTATGTTTTTAAAACAAAACGAATGTAATTAGTGGCAAAATCCTCTACGTATCCATATGTATCATCGTCATCTTGCAATTTTAAAGTACATAAAAATGAAAATAAGTAAACTCTCACACAAAATATAAACCAACAACTACAAAAATGAACCACATTCGAATTGGTGAAACAAGGGGTTCGAATTGGTGGAACAAGAGGTTCGAACCGGTGATGCCAAAGGTTCTAATTTGTGATACCATCGGTTTGAAACGATAGTCCTCTGACCGATGATACTAGCCGACTATACCACCAGTTATCAGCCCCACACTACCACTTCATCTTCCTGAACCGATGACGCGTAGCTGTACTAAAACTTAAATTTAAAGAAAAAAAATTAATTTGTTTTATGACAAATTTAGTCCATTTGACAACACTTTTTTTTTATCTTTGTATTTTCTAGCAGAAACATATTTTGTTTACTTATTTTTTGAAAAACTTTATAATTAGATAAGATATGTGTGGATATTGTAAGACTATTTTTGATAATATGTTTTTGTGTTTGTGTTTAGAATATATTTAGTGTTTTTTTTCATGAATGAAAATTTTGTAATTATATATATATATATATATATATATATATATAGAGAGGATAAATAAGATACCAATCCATAAATCTTTGGAAGAATAAAAATCACTTTAAACCGTATTCTAATTATAAGTTGAGTCCTGTCCAAATCAGTGGTACAACATTCTAATTCTTTTTAATAAAATGATATAAAACCCGCTAAATTACTTTTCATGTGTAATTTATTTTTAATAATTGAGAATTTAATTTTTTTTAAATGATATAAAACCCACTAAATTACTTTTCATGTGTAATTTATTTTTAATAATTGAGAAGCTTAAATTTCAAACACGAGTCTGATTAAAACAATTAATTTAAACCTTAGGTTAGATTTATAGTTTGGTAAATTTTTCAGTAATATTAAAACTCCGTTCAACTATAGACACTTATATTTGTGGTGAAATTCTAAAATAGTATATTATTAAAAAAGTATTAGACACTTATATTTGTGGTGAAATTCTAAAATAGTATATTATTAAAAAAGTAATATAAAAACGACTCCGCTGGGGATCGAACCCAGAATCTCTGGTTTCGTAGACCAGCGCCTTATCCATTGGGCCACGGAGTCGGGGATGTTCATTTGAGCTATAGTCAACAATATATTGTGATGTTTTCTTTTTATTGATATCAACTTTAGGACACGATTACTGCTTCACATATCTTCTTATGTGTAATACATTTGAAAATAAATGTAAAAAATTTCATTTGCATAAGAAACGTTCAAACTATCTTTATGATTGTCATTGCTCTTTGCCCTAACACCTTGCAAATGAACTTTCTATACATTTTAAGATCATAAAACTTACTTCGTAAACATTCTAAACTCCCATCATTTTTAGTTTCCTTTATATAATTTTAATTTTGTTTGAAAAACGAAAAAATAAAATCCAAAATCAATATAAAAAAAATGGGACAAAACTTTTTGTATATTATAATTTTAAATTATATTTTACGATGTTTTTATTAAAATAAGGTTTATCACTGTATTTGGGAAAACAAACTAAAATATGATCTCAAATTTCAGATTTTTTTCCTTTTATGCAATGGTTTGAATTGTGAATCAACCTCGATTGATGTATTAATTTGTGGTAGCAAAAATATTTAAATTTCGATGTTTAGTTTGAGATAATAATTTAAATAAATATATGTTATTTTATTATTATTATTTTAGTTGAGTAGTGCTTTTGTTAGATTTAAGCTTAAGCTGTAATATGCTAGAATTGATATGAAGTTTTGATATCGATTTAAAAGATTTGACTATCATTAGAAGTCTGTTTCCGAAACCTTTTCGACCATTATATGGTGTTGGTCACAAAATAGAGGGGTTTGAAAACCGTAAAAAATTCGGTCTCAAAATTGAATTCATTTTTTCATAAGTTAAGTTTCGGTCTTGATGTGGGTTAAGTCTTGCAATGAGAGGTTCAGTTTCAGATTGCTTTAAATTTCGGTAATTTTATAAGAATTAGTATGATATTATATTTGGTATGTTTGTTTGATATTAAATAGATAATATCTACTATGTCGAGGTGGTACAAGTTCGTTGTAACTATTTGGGAATATTATTTGATTATAGTCATTGACCGAAATATAGTACAATTTAGTATAATTGTTTGGTATATTATTTGATCACTGCCATTGATATGGATAATAATGCATGTTGTTGTAACAGTCATGGTTTGTTATTATGAACATAGTGTATGTTGGTACCAATCGACACCATATTTGAGATCCTATATCTCTTATATGATTGTATATACAAATAAAAATGGAGGGAAAGTGTTCTTGTTGAAAACAAATCTTTTAAATAGAGAAACGATTATTAGTGAGAGAAAGCCTAAAAAATTAAATGATTTTAGAATTGATGAATTCTTGAGATAGAATCACAAAAGAAACACTAAGAGAAATTCATAAACTCGAGAGATTCCACTGAAAACTTGATACTATACTTTGATAAGTCTTGAATGATGTATATTTGTTCGTTATTTATATTCTTGTAATTTGTCATAATTATTCAATCTATAAAATCAGATTGCCATGGATGTATGATTACTCCATAATCCAAATCACATAAATATTTTGTTCTTTATCTTCCGTTTATGGTAAGTTCTCCATATTATCCGTAACCTAAACTGAAGCGGAAACTTAAGTGCATAAACCATTCAACAACTTAAGTGCAGAAACTTAAGTGTATGAATCGAACTCTAATCTAAAAAGTTGATTTTCTATCGAGAAATCTACCAGTTTGTCTGTGATTTCCTTATAGTTTATTTGAATATTTGATGTTAATATTATATTTAATACATATAAAGTTATCACGATAATTTTATTTGAGGATTATATTCCCAATCTTTTCAAACATGATTATTATATTAAAAACAAGTTAAATGAAACACGTTAAAAATATTACATAAATGTTGAAATTTGCTATTGTGATTGGTCTATGCGACGATGGACATACAATAAATACTCTTTGATTATTTAATCTTTGTGAGAAGAATCAATTGTATAAAGATCAAGGATAAATATGAAACTAAAAGTGGAGATCGTAGATAGAAAAACACAGCTGTCTCTTTAAATTTAAGGAAAACTAAATAAGGCCCAATATTTGGTCTTTAAAATTCATATGCAAAAGACGAAATCATGACTCGTGGGTGTATTTTGAAGAACATTCAGTTACCAAAAGATTGAAACATATAATGGGAATTAGTTGTGACATTTTCAAACACGGACACACTTATAATATAATCTATTGAATCGTTTAATCGTTCTATTATACATAAATTAAGAATAATCACTTTGTGTATATCAATTGTACTAGTAGGAAGAAAAATATGGAATATAACGTACTACTTAATTTTTTTTATCCTAATAGTGATGGATTTTACGATTTCTTTATGTGTTCTTCGCTTTCGGATTGATCCCACTCTTGAGAATATGTTGGATCCACCAATAGATTTAGTCCTCTCAATTTCGTTCTACCGTGTCTTGAGTCAATATACTAGCAACAAGAAGTCTTCTAGATTGATCCGAAAACAAGACCTGTAAAAAACACAAAGAGAAAGAGTAACACATAAAGAGAGAGAAAATGGGGATTTGAAGTAATTAGTCTAATAAAAAGCGATGAACTGAAATATATGATATTGAAGGAAATCTATCTTAAGTAATACTTATAAAGTATAATATAATTAGGTTTAATATCTAACTTAATTGCATTATACCCCTCTATTTTGATTTTGTTTAGGAGCCATTTGCCATGAAAGTTGATTTCTATCACTTTAGTCCTTGGACTTATTAGTTCAGTTTCAAGTGTTAATATTTGACCCAATTCTTCATAGAGCCCAAATTCAACCCGATATATACCTTTATACCTCCATAATATATTTTACATATTAGTCCAATTCCTATTATATATACTTAACCTGATTATTTAATAATTCGACAGTTTCATAATAATGACTAAATATATCATTAACATACCAATCCATAAATTTATTAAAATCTCCCACTTATATCATCTTATACTACTCAATGATGTATTTACTTAATGGATATCTTGATTCCATTATTAATAAATAAACTGAGAAAATATCGTACATGAAGATGACCAACAAATGACTAAAGATTTATTACTCACAATGTGAATAATTGGACATGATAATAATCACGTTATCATAACCATATGGATCAATTATGGTCTGTAGTATAAGGTTAGATATAACCGTACGTATTTATTCTTAACTGGTGTGGAGATTTACTTAATAAATTATAGAAGTCAATAAACTTCAACTGAGCTATATATTATAATAAACCAAATTATATTCAATCAAATTGTAAATATATTATCGATTTTTATTACAAAACTCCAACTAAAACCATTGATCCTATAAACAAAACACCGAACCTAAGGTTATGCTTTCCTAGAAGAGTTATTTTGACCAATGTACTATTTTGATATTTTAAAGAAGTTCATATGGGATGTACCAAGATTTATGAACTTAAATACAAGTTATAAGAAATTCAAGTTCAGATTTTGATAAAGTAAGATGCAAATGACAGAGTTGATCTTAAGAGAGAATTTGAGATTTTCGCATTTTGTACTTCATTCTTTCATCTACATATTTTAAAAAGTAACTTTTCAGAGAAATTTTCTTTTCTAAAAATCCACTGTTTCAGATTCGGTTCTCTTTGCTGATTGCGACGAGAGATGTAGGTTAACAGTTAAAATTTGAATTCTAGTCGTTGAGGTCCTCCTAAAAATTTAAAATTTCATGAGCTGATCGCAACGAGTAAAATCTCGATGCGTCGAAGTATACTTTTTTGCGATTAGCTTGGGATGATCGCGATGACCACTGGGCCGAAACATTTTTTTTCTTTATCCTGACCAATTTGCCGCGATCATTCTTGTGTTGCTCGAGACGAACATTCAACCAAAGCTCTAATAGCTTTGGCTTGCCATTCTAAGGTTTGTCCAACCTTCTAGTCGACTTCTCCAACTCCGATGATTTGAAATCCTTTTCAATTCAACCATATTTAATCAATATTTACAACAATCTTCCACTTGATTAAGTGATATCTAGTATCTCCTAATTGAGACAACTTTTATGCTTAAAGTAAAATATTTTTTGATTTAAATTTTAGTTTAGTGTAAAGATAGAAAAGTTATGTCAGAATATATTTGTAGTTGTAAGTTGGAAAACATTTGGAGTTGATCTAACCTGAAACCTCTCACACATATTTGTTCCAATAAAATATTTTTCTGCATTACACTTTAGCACTATATTGTTTGTGTGCTCTACTATTTCAAGAATCATATATTAAGAGTAACTCATTTTCTCATGATAGGCGCACCACCCTTAGAATCTTATAGGTAAAATTCTTACAATATTTTCGTTACCCTTAAAAATACGTGTCAAACGTAGACCGAATTGTATTAAAAATTCACTTGAAATTATCCCCCAATTATACCGACCAATATATCTCACATACACTATAGATAAAAATATACTTTATATACATGTTGAACCTTTCACAAATAACTTGTTGTTACCCATTATAAATTCGATATCTAGGTTTTCTATAGTCGAATTTGGTTTTCATTGTTTGAAAAATATTATTTTAAAATTCTTAGTCTCGTCTCTCTAGATGTATAGTTTAACAATTCTTGAGCTAATATTTTGGTAAATAGATCCGCTAATTTATCACCAGAATGCACGTATGAGACTGATATAATTATATTTTGATTTAATTATCTAACATACTAATATCTTAGACTTATATGTCTAGCCTTCCCATTGTAGATACTATTGTATGCTCTACCTCAAGTTGTTTAACTATCATAATGGATGTGTATTATCATATTCTCCTTAGAGGCGAATGACATCTCCAACAAGAGCTCTCTTAACAATTCAACCTCTTTACTCAATGCAACCAACGCTATGAACTCATTATCCATAGTCGACTAGGATATACAAGTGTGTTTTTTTATATCCAAGAAATAACATCTCATATAAAAGTGAACACCCACTCCATATTCGATTTTGTATCGGCTAGACTAGTGATCAAACTTACATATGTGTATCCCTCAAGTACTCTAGCAAACTTAGAATATTAGAGATGGTGAGGATAAAAATAGCCCGAGGGTAGGCTAGTAATTTCAAGTAGAGTATCAAGGTGATACAGGGGTGTTTAACAGTGGTGTAAGGGTGTTTAACGGTGGTGTAAGGGTGTTTAACGGTGGTGTAAGGGTGTTTCAAGGTGGAGAGATAATTAAGCAGCTTGGTAGCATTTAATTTTCATTACCAGAAGTTAATGCTGGTGGTTGAGTATTTATAGCATGTTTTTTGGGCCCTTATGGGCTTTCGGGTCAAGTTTAATGGACCCGGGTCATGTTTAAAGACCCATGAGTGCTAAGCAGGAGGACAGGCAGCTTAGTCAAGAAGTGTTTTAAGTTTTTTAGTACTTTAGTCATAGTTCGAACAGCCTTAGGCTCACATTGGTTCGAAGAGATCTGTCCGGTCCAAAAGTTCTGTCCGATTTTCGGAGAGAATTACACTGATCTGCCCTTCCGGGGAGCACTCCGAATTCGGACTCATCAAGAGACACGTGCCTTTGGTCTTTTCAAGTACCCAAATACCTTCGTACTTGAATTACTCGTTAATTGACTAAATTTACTTACCGCAAATGATATAGATGCTATAATGCACAAAGCTGCCCACAAACTTCATATTTCATTAGCATATTATAATTGACCTATTACTCTTCCTTTATCTTTCCCATCTTAAACTATGATCAAATGACGTATGTGCTTCTTTGAATTTAAGGTCATTAAACTTATTAGCTACCTTCTAAATATAATGAGATTCACTTAGTGTATAACTCCCCACTATTTTTTATTCATAAAATAGTGTTTACTTGATTAAGATTCTTCATCTTACAGGTGGATGACAAAACCTTTTTGTTTCATTAATCCCTTTTATATCATTACTTAGTATAAGCATATCATCTACGTATAGACATACAATAAATATTATATTATCACAGAATTTAGTATATTGTTTGTGGTATTATATCTAAATCCATCAAATATAATAGCATGATCAAACTTTTCATACTACTTATTAGGTGCTTGCTTAAGACCATATAATGACTTAACAAAACTATACACCTTAGACTCATTCCTTAGAAGTATAAAATCATTGAACTATTATATATAGACATTCTCCTCAAGGTATTAATTTATAAAACCTGCTTTGACATTAATTTGAAGAATCTTCAAATTTTATACCCATACAGGAGGAGGAAAATCAGGCTAATAGTAGCGAAACAACCAACATGGTGCATATTAACAAATGTGGTTTCAAGAACAAACGAAATGACTTTAGTTTTAACGGCATAAAATTTAGTTTTAGGTTATGGATATGAGGGAAATGACCCCAAGAAATCTAAGGACGAGGGAAAATTTAGTATATGTTTTCATTTCAAGAGTCCAGATCACATGAATAGAGATCACGATATATGGAAGCCCTGTATGTCCAAGAAAGGTAAAATCCATTCAGTTATAAGTTCATAAGAAAATTTAGTTTCAATGTCATATGACACATGGTGGATTGATATAATAAACTAGACTCATGTTTGTTTGTTTTTCACGGTGCACTCCAAAGTAAATCTCTCAACGATAGGGAGATTTATATTTTTACTGTCGAAGAAACCATGTGTTCTGTAGAGACCATTTTTATTTGAATTTTTTTTTACTTCTAAAAATATATTATATTTGAATGATTTTTTATTTTTACATTCATTTATGAGGAGGTTAATTTTATTTTTTTTATTAGACAAAGTTGGATATGTTTGTTCTTTTAGTAATAAATAGTTTTATTATTTATTTGGCAATAGACTGGTGGGTAAAAATTCACTTGATTCTTTTGATAATTTATATTGACCGAATAATGTTATGAATTGACGAAGAGAACTGACGAGTGTGTTGCTAACGGTCTTTTAGGCCCTTTTGATTACACCAAATATGAGACATGTGTTAGGTGTATGAAAGGGAAACAGACCAAACATAGAAAATTTAAAGTCTCTTATGCTAAAGACGTCTTAAAATTAATTCATACAAACATTTATGGATTTTTCACTATAATTTCATGGAATGACAAAAAATAATTCATTTAATTCGTAAACAATTTTTCAATATATCTCGACCTATCTTCCTTCATGAGAAATTTGAAGTCATCTACATGTACAAATCTATTAACACTAATATTGAATTGCAGGTTGGTAAAAGAATTAAATCTTTCAAATCTGATCGTGGTGGTGAATACTGTAGACGGTATGATGGTTCTGGTGAACAATGTCCTCAACCATTTGCTGTCTACCTAGAGGATTATGGTATTGTTCCTCGATAAATGGTGTATATGAACGATAAAACTGTATATTAAAATAAATTTTTAACAACATGATTATTTGTACATCTATATCCATTTCACTATAGAGGGAAGTCATTAAGTGTGCAACCTACATCATCAATATGGTACCTATTACTACAACAACTAAAACACTACATGATTTTTTAGAAGGTGAAAGAAAAGGTTTAGGAATTTTTAATACTATGGTGTCCAGTTGAAGCAAAGCTTTACAAGCTGAGTGAATAAGAACTAGAATTCAAAACATTTAACCATCATTTTATAGGCTTTCCAGACCATTCACGGGGTTACAAATTTGTTTTCTCACTAGGGTTCAATGTTTTAGATGAGTACTACTATATTTTTTAAGGATACAATTTGGGATGGGGAAATTGAGATACCAATATTATTCCTAGAAAGAATTAAAGCCAATGCATTCAATCTCTAATATTAAAAAATTAGTTACAGTTAGTTTACCTATCATATGCAGTATACTAGTGAATTCATTACCTCAAGCAAATATTATGTTTCCACCTCAAGTAGAAAAATTGATATTATTTTTTATAAACAAAATCATCAACCTCAAAAAATCTAGCAATATACTGAGCATACAATACATAGATCCAATAGAGATAGAAAAAGTATCTTACCTTCAGATTATATGACATTAACTACTAAACATGAATAATCTTCACAGATTTTGGAAGATGATCCAGTCACCTATGAGGATGATATGATGAGTTCAAATAGTAAATTATGTATTGAGGCTACGAACGAAGAGTATAAATCCATGCAAGATACTTCAGTATGAGATCTTACTACCTTACCAGAAGTGAAGAAAATAATTGGTTGCAAATGGATATGTAAAACTAGATGCAATGCTTAATAGAAAATAAAAATATATAAAGCACGTCTTGTCGCGGAGAGGTTACACTCAACGTGAATGAATTGACTATTTTGATATATTTTCTTTATCTTTATCAAATGAATCATTTAGTAGAATCATGGATTTAGTTTCTTATTTGGAATTAAAAGTTATTAAATAAATGTTCAAACAACATTTCCTTATGGACACACTAAAAATCAATTTACATGAAGCAACTATAAAGCTTTATATGTAGAGAAGCAAAATCGATGGATAAACTAAGAAAATTCATTTATGGGCTCAAATAACCATATCTTTAATGATACCACAATTTTATAGAAACCATCACATAATTCAGTTTTGAGGTAAACTATTTGGAAGATTGTGTATTTCATAAGTTTAACATGAGTAAAATAATTTATTTAGTGATGTATGACGATGACTTACTCCCATCCACAAACGATTTAGGGTTATTACATGCCAGTAAGACTATTATGTCATAGAAATTTACACTTAGGATCTTGATGAAATATATTTTATGTTAGGGATCCAAATAGTAAGGAATCACCCTTGGATCATTATGGGTCTATCACAAGAAGGTATACATTTAAATCATGATACACCCATAACCAAATATGGTAAGTTATCACTTGATAAAGTCCTTAAGAAAAAATCTTCGGTTCTTGCAAGTCTCATGTATGCCCAGTGGTGCTCAAATAAGACATATCCTTCATAGTTAAAATTATGAGGAGATACGTGAGGAATCTGAGCTTTTTCTATTGGAATACAATCAAAATGATGTTATGGTACTTGAAAAACACCAAACATTATGGTTTAACATACAAAAGATTAGATATCTTAGAGATCTTAGAGTATTCCGATGTTATATTTTCTGATGTGTTGACACTATGATGGCTACTACCGATTATGTATACATTGTGGCTGAAGGTGCTATATCGTGGAAAAGTACAAAATATACTTTTGTCACAAAATCTACATGGGCCTGAGTATGTGGGTTGTTTCAAGACTTCAAACCATGTGCTTTGGCTTAGAAATTTTAGCATAGAATTTTGTAAAGTGGAGAGAATTGAAATACCACTCTTGGTTTATTATGTTAATAGTTCAGTTGTTATGTTAAAAATTTGTAGCTCCCAGTAAGTCTAAATATATATATATACATCAAGTTTTTATATGTGAAATGATGAATTCAAAATGGTTAGTTCAGGGTTGAGCACATCCACACACTCTACGGTTGTAAATCTTTTCACAAATGTGTTATCACCCTCAATCTTTCACTAACATATTCTTCGCATTTGTGTCATTAACTTAGAGGAAAGTTATATTCAATGGGAGTGTTATTTTTATTTTAGTTCAGTTTTCATATTGTAGTATTGTTTTAGATTGTATGCATATATTTATTTGAATAATGTGATGATTAATTTTTTTTCTTCTTCCTTGAATTGAAGCGATCTCAATTCAATAAAGTTGGAATAGTTGGAAATCGAAATATAATTATTACGGGTTATGTCACTTCCATAATCCACATGATGAGAAGTTAAAGTTCATTTAAATAATAATTGATAATGAAATTACTTTTTTGCTTCGATAAGTCGTGATATGCCCTCCTTAATTTATTATTAGCTATAATTTTAAATGTTAAGGTAATTTTGGGTTATCTAGTAAAATAACAACATTATGCAGTGCATATTTTGATGGGTACACTTTAGTATATATGATCCAAGTGGGATATTGTAAAGATATATTAAATTGGAATGTCTCGTATATTTAGAGTATCCAAGCCTGTTGTTATATAAGTCGAGTTGTTTGAGTGTAATTAATCTATAGTTTATTGGACCCACATAGAAGATAGGAAATATCATCGATATTTATAGTATACATACTATTTGGATTGATGTGGATCTAGAAGGATGGTTCCTTATCTTAGCACTTCAACTATTGGGCATTAAACGTCCTATATAAGTATATGGTCTCTTACAAATGCAAAGACATCAGACCTTAGCAATTAAAACTAAATTACCGGATTTTTATAAGAGAATAGAATTATCGAGTTCTTAATTAAACATCTACTAATATGCACATGATTTTATTTAATTTAGAGTATTCAAAACTCTTAATATAAATAGAAGCATAAACTTTAAAGTTAAGAATGCGAGATTATTATTCTTTTCCAGCCACTTCATCGTTTGTTTCTAACTAACAAAAATATTGTTCATCATTGTTTTGATTCTTTCTTAAGACTTTGTCTTTTTCTTTCAAAGGACAACAAATAAAGTGACTTGTATTTTGTAGAATTGTTTGTAACCGCCTCAACATCCAATATAGAAGAAATAGAATTGCAAAAGAATAAATCTCGATAAGCTTGTTTTTCTTCTTTCTTTTCCTAGATCTCCAAATCATAAGGAATAATATTTTAGCAGTTTAGGGTTTCAGACCCTATAACTTCTATACGCACGATAGCAAACTTACATCCTAAATTATAAAAGCATTGATGTGTACCAAAAAATTAAATTTAAAATTAAATAAATTTTAATTATTTTACTTAAATTCTAGTTATTATTGATTTTTTTAAGTAGCTACTAATTAACCTACCATCATAGGTTACTTATTGAGTTCATCCCAAATAAATTATAGAATATTTTAAAGTCAAATTTCAAAATTTTATTGAGGATTTTAACAATAAAGATGTGGATAAAAATATTCTAATAAGTGGTAACGATGTTATAGATAAAATAATATAAAAAATATATTATTATGTTTGTTTAATATTTGATTTTATGGGATTTAAGAGATGTTTTAATTTATTTTATTAATTATAGGGTCTTAGTAGTTTTAAATGGTTTTGGATTCATATACTATATTTAATATATTAGTTTCTCAAATTAAAGAGTTTAGTGTAATGTGTAATGGATCAAATTAAACATAATCACATTCATGAATTAAATCATCTGGTGGTTGCCAGATCGAGACATGTTATAAAATTTTGTCAGGGTAAATAACCCAACAAAGCAAACAAAACAGGTTTTCTAAACGGAACATTCTCTATTCAAATTTATAAAATTGCGAAATGAAATGAAAGAACAATAAATATATATATATGAATGTTAGCTCAAGAATAAAATTGAAATAGAGAAAATTGAAAAAGAAAAAACGTGTTAATGAATTCATAAAAGAGACTATTTTAAAATAGGTTGTATAATAAATTCTACAGTTTTGGTCAAACTCAATAAAGAGAGTTCACTGAGACTTAATACTCATAAATATCATATTAACTAATTGTACTACTTTTATGCCAAGGAAATAATGCATCATACCATGATCAGACATTTCAGATTCAATCATCATGGATTTTTTGAATTCTTTAAATATGAAACTATCATTTCCATTAAATATGAGATCATCTACATATAAGAAAATAATATGTAGTTTCCCCTTATCTCCAATCTTAACAAAAAGAATGTGCTCATATGGACATTTATGAAAGCCTTCTTTCAAAAAATATGCCTCAATGCGACTATACCAAGCTCTTGGAGCTTGTTTTAAGCCATAAAAAACTTTTTTAAATTGATAAACTTTATTCTCATTTCGAATCTTAATATGACCAAAAGGTTGTTCTACTAATACATGTACCTCTAAGTTTCAATGCAAACATGCCGATTTGATATGTAGCTGAAAAATAGGCCAAGAATTATACGCTGCCAATGCGATCACCAATCTGATTGTATCATGTCTTGCAACAAGAGCAAAAAATTATGTATAGTTAATATCATATTCTTTTTTATATCCCTTAGCTACCAAACACGATTTATACTTTTCAACTTCACCATTTTCTTTTAGTTTTGTTTTGAAGACCCACTTTACACTAATGGTTTTGTGCCCTTTTGGAAGATCAGTCGACTTCCAGGTATCATTAATTTCAATAACATTAATTTCATCATCCATCGTCTTCCTTCATTTTTCTTCTTTGACAGCACTTTTAAATGATGTAGGATCACAAAATCTGAAAAATAAAGCAAAGTGAGTTACCTCATAGTCTTCCATCCATGAAGGCCTTTTTCGAATACGAGGAAGAGATTAAGATGCTATTTTTTCGGAGGGAACCCGCAGCCGCTACTCAGAGTGTAATGAGTGCGCACATGGTAAACCCTCAGCTTGACGCAATAGCCTGCAAACTAACGCCATAAGGTAAACCATACAAGGTGACAGGCTCAGCCCATAAAGCGTATGTAGAGGGACTCGAACTCATGACCTTTGGTCACAAGCATCCCTTACTCAACCAACTCGGCTACCCCCTTGGGGGCACGATTGAGATGCTATATCATTAGCTTATGTTGCTTCATTATTAGTTTGGAATACTGTTGGTAAAATTTCAGTAGTTGTTGGAGTTGCTTCTGATGAATTTTCAGGCATGAAGGTTGTAGGAGTTGGTTCGTTTTTAAAATCATTTTCAAAGAAAGGAACATAAGTACTTTCCTTCCCATTCTAATCTCAAGTGTTTTCTTCATAAAAACAACGTCTCGACTTGTCAAACTATTATGAGTTAAAAGATTAAACAATTTATAAGCTTTGGATGTTTTACTAACACCAAGAAAAACACATTTTTCACCTTTGTCATCAAGTTTATTCCTTTTCTCATCTAGGATATGTGCATAAGCAATGCATCCAAAAATTCTAAAATAATCTACACCTGGTTTCCTTCTACTCTAAGCCTCCTCTAGCAACATATTTTGAATAACATATGTAGGAATTCTGTTCAAGATATGAACACTCCAATTTAATGCCTCAGGTAAAATAGATTTTGAAATTCTTCATCTTTCCAACAAGGTTCTCACCATATTGAGGATGGTTTTATTTTTACTCTCTCATACACCATTTTGTTATGGTTTATAAGCAGTTGTTAACTCTCTTCAAATGCCATGAATGTCACAAAAAACTTTAAATTTGGCTGAGTAATATTCTCCACCACGATATGTTCGAAGGGTCTTAATAGTTTTTTTTGTTTCATTTTCGACACGAGCCTTGAAGTTTTTAAATGCACAAAGAGCTTATGATTTAATGTGTAAAAAATAAACCCAAGTTTTTTTAGTATAATCATCAGTAAAGGTAATATGTATCTTTTACCTCCATCAGAAATGGGTGTTATCGGACCACAAATATCATAATGAATTAGCTCTAAAAATTATTTTGCTCGCATAATTTACCTTGGGTAAATTGAGAACGATGTTGTTTACCAACAACACATTTTTCACAAACTTGGGTTGGAATACTAATATGAGGAAGACCTGTCACCAAAATTTTATGTTGGAGGATCTTTAATCCACCAAAACTCAAGTGGCCATAACAAAAATTCCACAACCAAAAAGGATATTTTACTTCACCTACCATACAAGTTTGCACACTTTCAATCTTTAATGGAAACAACATGTTTGAAATCATTGCCACAACAGCAATAACTCCTCTAGTAGGATCATAAATCTCACAAATGTCTTTTTGAATAGTGAGTATATAACCCTTTTTCTAGCAATCGACCAACACTTAACAAATTATTTTTTAAGTCATGAACATAAAAAACATTAAAAATTATTTCCACACAACCAATCTTGATTTTTATCTCAATATTACCCTTTGTCGTTATCTACAGAGTGTAACAATCACCAAAACTGACTATAGAATGAAAGTTTTCATTTAAATAAGAAAGCGAAGACTTACTTTCACACATGTGGTTACTACAGCCTGTATCCACGTACCAAACATCAAACTAAGATTCCTGATTAGCTTGAACAGTCATCAACAGAGTTTTTACTTCCTTATTTTTCGGAAAAAATTGATTGTTCTTTATTTTCTTTGTCATTAGAAAACTCAGTATAACATTCAGAACGATAATGACCAAATTTATGAAATCTAAAAAAATATACCTTGGATTTGTCAAATTGTTATCGTCCTCTGCTTCTGCCTGAAAAATTATCACTATTGGTTTTGTAATACCTGTTTCCGTCTCTATTGCCCTGGAATTCCCTCCCTCCACCTCTACCTCTTCCTCTAAAATTTGAGAAATTAGTATGGGTATAAGCCTTCAAAGCTTGCTTCTCTGACGTTGAATTATGGTACATCTTATGTTCGTGGACCAACAAGGAGCTTTGTAGTTCATCAAGAGAGAATGCATCCATGTCTTTTGATTCTTCAATTAGACACGCGACATAATCATATTTTGGTGTCACGGAACGCAATATTGTCTCCTCAATGGTAATAGCTTCCATCTTCTAACCATGAAATCTCATTTTGTTGTTGATCTCCATAGTCCCGACACAATAGTTGGTAACAGATTCTCCATCCTTCATTTGTAGAGTCTCAAAATCTCTTCTCAAAGCTTGAAGTTGTGCACACTTCACTCTAGCGGAGCCTTGATATTTTTTCTTCATGGAATCCCATGTATCTTTGGAAGTTTCTTTGCTAAGAATTGTTTCCAAGATGGGCCGAGAAATTTCCTAAAAAATATAATTGTTTGCCTTCAAATCTTTTAGCTTTCTCACTTCTAACTATGTATTCTTAACATCCGTCAACACAACACCTTATACTGGTTCTGCTACTCTAGAAACAACAATCGTCCAATATTCTTTGGACCTCAAGAAATTCTCCGTGAGCATGCTCCAATTATCATAGTGACCATCGAATCATGGAATGAATGGTTGTACAAAACTTTCGGAAGACATCAAGTTTATTTTTCTTTTTCTTTTTCTTTTTTGAAAGAAAAAATTGGTTTTTTATTTTTTTGAAAAACAAAATTGCCTTTTTAAAAAAACAAAATTGGCTTTTTATTTTCTAAAAAAAATTTAATTTTTTTTTGCTCTGATACCTCTGTTGGCTCAAGAATAAAATTGAGAGAGAGAAAATTGTTTATGTTAATGAATTGATAAAAGAGACGGCCTTTAAATAAAATTTACAGGAAATCCTAAATTTTTGGTCAAACTCAATAAAGAGCTTTCAATGAGAGTTAATACTCATAAATATTTTGAGTTTAACCTACTAAATAGCTTTGGATGGATATATATATATATATATATATATATATATATATATATATATAACGTTTAAACTTTAACAATGAGGCATTTCTGAAACCGACGTAGATGTTATTAATGTTTTTTATAAATATATTTTTTTAAACTGATTAAAAAGAGATAAAGTTTAAAATGGATCACAAGACATACCTCAGTAAGAATCCATCATTTAGTCGATTAAATGAAAAAGTAACCATAAAAATTACAACAAATAAAGTTTACTTAGAAAAATAAAGTATAACACGAGCAACCACAAAAAATATGAGAAGTAAGAAAATATAGTCCTTTGTGTTTGAGAATCTTTTTGTAACCTTCTTATTTATAAAAAGAATATCTGTTTCCCGTGAATGTGAGATTTTTTCACGATCCAACCCACGTTAAATCTCTTATTCTGCGATTGTTTGACGTTATGTTATTTTTTGTTAACTTTGTTCTTGTAAAGTAAGAGCTGAAACTCGTATTACCTCCTACAATCTCTCTGGTAGGTGTTCGCCAACTCTTGGTTATTTCTTCAGCTGAGTAACTAAGATTCAACTGAGTGAGTCTTGTTAGGGTTAGGTCGGATCTTGTTTGGATATTAATGGTTTTCCTAGCAAGTAATAGGGTGGGCGTGGAGATCGAATATCAATATTTTATGTTGGTGAAAAAGACAAAGTAGAAAGACGTAGATCCTGGATCTTGGAGTAAAGTCAAGCGCAATCATACTGATAGATTCATTGAGGACAGTATTAGATTCAAGCTATATACATGATGGATGGGTCCATAGTAGAAGGGGCGTCTAGTGTGGGGAATGGATCTGTTGGGATTTGGCTAGAGGCAGTTAAAAACTTGTCAACGCAGGTGGAGATTCAATCCAATGAAGTACCTGAAGAAGTTTAAGACTGAAAACGACGCGGTATTAGTGAACCGGCCATTCACTAACTATTGTTTTATATTTGGTATGCATATGCACAAAATCTGGAAGATTATCTTGAAGCATGAAATAGTTGAGAAGATGAGCGGTTATGCATCTGCCAGTTGGACAGAATAAGATATTGAGTGAAGAAATTGTTTTGGACAGCTAACATCGTCAACATCAGCCTTTAAACTTGCAGATGTCATGAAGATGTAATAGGTGCTGGAGGTGGTGCTAGAGTTGAGATAAAGTTTGAAAATAAGGGTGAAGATGTGGATACCTCTACGGAAGCTGTTTTCAAGATAGGTTCGGGTTCATTCTTCGCAAAGGAAGTTCAACCATTGTTGGGTTTGGGTCTTGATAGAAGTTTGATGGGTCAAAGGCTTCAGATGTTCAAAGTGGAGAAATTGTCAAGTGTTGCTCGATATGATCTTATGATAGGTCAGATGGATGCTATTACCGTTTTTTTGGATGTAGAAGGCCGAGAGACTGGTCTATTGGGAAATATTGCCTCGATAGATTTCGCGGACTACATGGGAATTGATCACTCCAAATGTGCAGGTGGACAGTTTTTCTCGAGTGTGTAGTTGAAGCATCGAGGTAACATATATTGGAGTTACCATAAGCCTAGGTGGAGAATTGTTAAATGTAGGCTAAAAGTAACGTGAAACATAATCTTCTCTAAAACGGTATGCTATATTAATTAGATTTATGTATAATTAGATTTTTATAATAATTAGTTTTCTTATATTAGTTGGATTTCTTATATTAATTAGATTTTCTATATTAATTGGATATCTTATATTAATTGAATTTGATCTTCTATATTAATTAGATTCATTCATTAATTGATTAAAATTTATCAGAGTTGTCCTATAAATAGAAGAATAAATAATTTGGAATTTGTGGCGTCACACGATGTAAGCTGCATATTTCTTGAGAGAGAGAAACTAATTCTAGGTCTTTTGAAAGTTAAGTGAGGTGAGATAAACACTTCTGTGAATTACGTCATCTTTTGTTCCAAAGAGTGATTTAGTCCTCTGTGTTTGAGAATCTTTCTGTAACCTTCTTATTTATAAAAGGATTCTCCATTGTCCTGAACCACGTTAAATCTCTTGTTGTGTGATTGTTATACTTCATGTTGACTTTGTTCTTGAAATAAGGTAAAAGTCGAAGCTCGTATTACCTCCTACGACCTTTCTGGTAGGTGTTCGACAACTGTTGGTCACTGCTTCGACTGATGGCTAAAGTTCGACCTAGCGAATCTTGTTAAAATTTGGTCGGATATTGATGGTTTTTCTAACAAATTCTTTATCCGTCTGGTCTATTTAAATGGAACCGGAAATTGAAATGTTAAAATTTGGTCCGATTCTCTATTGGGAAAACCAATAACATCTGTGCCTAAAATAATAAATCAAATTATGGATGAGGAACCAGATAAAATAGAATAAAAGTATAAGATGCTGGTGGACCACCAAAATGAAATTCGTCCCGTCCGCATAGCGTATAAGAAGATCCTAAGTTTTAGCATGGCTGTTGCTAATTTCACGTGGTGCCTTAACTTTAAAGAATCAAATTCTCCTTGTGATGTAGACCTATTTTTATGTCTTTCTCTTCCATATTTCTCTTATCACTAAACAACATAAAAATCATTAAAAATATATACACATATATATATCTTCAATGGAAAACTCTAATTTCGATCGGAATAGTAATAAAAACAGTGAAATTTTAGATATTCTATCATCTGAAGGAGTTGAGTTCCTTGTATCACATGAAGATAAAAAGGTAACCATGCAATTTCAATTTCTCTTTTTTGTTGTTGTACCCTTTAGATCAAGAAATGTATAGATAATTTGGATATAATTAATGGATAAAATCAGGTGGTACCTTTGCAATCCCTTAAAGGGAAGACACTTTGTCTGTTCTTCTCTTCAAACCGGTGCAGACCATGCACAAAATTTACTCCTCTCCTTGTTCAGCTCTACCAGAACGTAATAACAACACATAATTACAAGCTAGAAATCATCTTTGTTTCCTTCGACCGCGACGAAAACGAATACAATGAGCATTTTAAGTCCATGCCTTGGCTTGGAATCCCATTCGACACCAACCTGCGTCGGAAGTTGAGTAACAAGTACTGCGTCGATAGGATTCCCTCGCTTGTTCCTTTGATTTCTGATGGGTTGATGATTGAAGATGACTTGATTGGATTGATTGAAGAGTATGGTGTGGAAGCGTTGCCGTTTAGTAGGAAGAGAAGAGAAGAGCTTAAGGCTATGGATGAGGCTAAGCGTCAAGGAGGGAAACTACATCAAATTCTTGGACAGAATCATATTGTCCGGACAGATGGGACTAAGGTACTCAAATTACCTTAAATGAAAGTTAATGTTCTTGATTAATATGTATGTGTTTGATCATTTGATTTTAAATCCTTCGGTGAAGATTCCTCGACTTGTCGATGTCGATAAATTTAGTTTTTTTATTTCAAATATCCGGTGAGCGTTCTTCGACTATGACATTTTTAAAAAAAAATAAAAAAAATGACTATACAAAAAAAGTCGTTATAGTGAAAGGACCTTCCCCGGACATTTTGAAATCGCAGAACTATAAGAATGAAATCGTTATAGTTACAAGATTTACACCTAATTATATTGCATAAGATCGAGTTTTGTACATAACGTTCGAGGTTAAATCACTTAGATGCATAATATGTGAATTGGTCCACAGACACTTGACAGGTGCACATATAGTACATGTTTTGGTGTAGGTTTTGGTGTCAGAGCTTGAAAGTAAGACAATAGGTCTATACTTTTGTGGGCATTGGTGCCCACCATGTCACACCTTCACGGCACAGCTCACAGAAGCCTACAGCAATCTCATAGCAACAACCAACAAGCAGTTTGAAGTTATTCTAGTGTCAACAGACAGAGACCAAAACGAATATGAGCTACACTTGAAAACTATGCCATGGCTCGCAATCCCTTACAACGACAAAAGGCGTCAAGAACTTTGTAGGATTTTTAAAATAAAAAGCATTCCGGCGTTAGTCATTATTGGATCCGATGGTAAATCAGTGAGCACGAACGGCAAAAAACTGGTGTCGTTGTATGGTGCTGAAGCGTATCCGTTTACAGAGTCGAGAGTTTTAGAGATTGAAGAGAAAATGAAGAAAGCGAAAGAGGGTTTATCTGAAGAAGTGAAAGACATAAAGCATCCACATGTGCTTAAACTTGAGATGGCGAATGCTTATGTATGTGATTCTTGCAACAGACTAGGAAGGTTTTGGACATTTTCTTGTCACGTGTGTGATTATGATCTTCATCCATTATGTGTGGAACAAATTTCTTCATGCTAAAATAATTTGCTTAAGATTATATTATTTAGGTTATAGGATTACTTTCAAAGTATAAGAAAAGAAAAGCTTGTAATAGATATGGAAAATCTGATTCAGTTAGCTCTCTCTTCAGGAGATTAATGTTCAAATAGTTTTGAGTTTGGCTAGAAATTGTTTTGGCATGATTCGATGATTTCTCTAGTAGATGTTTGATCACTAAAACGTCTAGAGCAAAAACTCTATTATAAAGTTTTTTTTAGGATAAATGAATCCTTGTGTTTGCGGAATATACACTTATGAGAATGTAGACATAGTAACAATAGTTGGCATTCTTCGCTATTTTTTGTTTGTCATCTCAGCTTTTGATCTTCAATTTCATATCTATTATGAAAATCTGGATCATGGATTTTGAAGCAAGAAAGAAAAAGAAAGAAAATAAAAGACATATATTATAGACCACTATTGATGTTTCGAGTGATGCGGTTGAATTTGATTTTAGGTTTCGGTGATCGAAGGAATAATAGATTCTATATTTTTTTCATGTATTAAGTGTGATTGTAGATTTGGACTTCAACTTAACTGTACTTATGTTCAGCAATACAGTAAGAGACCATTATATAACTAATTGTTTTCTTCCAATAGTCCATAAACTTGTGTCTAGTCTTAATTGTCAACTTTCGGATTCAATTGAAACCCGAATTCGACTGGGTATCCACAGAATCATATCAATGGTTGATTTTCATCTATTGGTCTCATCTTAAGTTATTTTATTTATCTAATTACTTATTAATTGGATCGTATATTAACGAATACCAAATACATCACTAAACATGTATCCATCTACATATTTCAAGTAATTTCTCACTTAGATCGGTATATGCAACCAAAATGATGTATTTCTTTAATGGATATCTTGTAATTCACTATCTATAGATGAACTGAACAATTTCGTACATAAGGATGACGATAAAATACTAAAGACCTCTTGAATGCGATGTGAGCAAATATATGTAACATTAGTTACATTGTCGCACCATCAGTCAATTACATGGATCCGTCATAGTGTGTAGTGTAAGAATAATATGAAAAATATCAAATGACATATTCTTTTGTTACTAACTTGGAGGATTTGAAATATTACTATTGCTTTTCAATTGGTTAGTTTTTGCATTAATTGATACATTACCAATCACTTGTTATTATTACTCTTCAGTTTGTTGTTAATGTTTATCCTGTAAAGGTAATCAAATTTAATTAGTGATCGATTTCAAGGTTTCATCGTAAACCTGATTGGTCACTTCCAATTATGTAAATCAATATTTCAAACCGCTCTCAAAGGTAGGGTCTTCCCCATTCGTATATGAACTTATGTACCAGAAACAATGATATCTCCAATTATATTTTCAATAACTAAAATGTATACAACCTAATAACAAGTATACCTCAGACCTATTACCGAAAATCCCACTAAAATCAACCATTCTCTAAATAAAAAATCTTCGTTCTAATGATGTGTTCTTAATAGAATGAAGGTAAAACTGTTTTTTAGTAAGATGATCTGCTATAATAGAGTTTGTACCAATGTGGTATATATCATTTGACGAGTTCATTCTCTATCTTTAACAGATAAGAACTTAATATCTATATGTAGGGACTTAGGTGAGCGCATGTTACTGTTAGAATACTCAACTGCAGAATTGTTGTTATAATACATCTTCATGGGGTTTGTTATCTCTTCTATATCACGTAGTCCAATGATAAAATTTGAATAATGCTTTATTGGATGCTTCAAATCATGAAAAATATTATGTCGATACACTGGAGAACGAAACTAGTGTTTGCTTAACAGTTTTCCATTATATTGCACCCCCAAGCTTATGTTTCCCGAAGTGGGGTTTTGTGTGTTTATACATCCACCAAAATCTGAGTCAGAATACTCGATGATCTCCATAATACTCGAATTTTTATATGTCGATATGTGTTTTTTGTGCATCGTAGATACCATATAAATAGACTGTTTAAGCCTATAAATAGATTTTTTATGTTCACATATTATAGATTTTGGATCACCAATTTTAAAGTCATTGGGGTGCACTATATAGCTTGTTTCCTCAATGATACAATTTAGAAAAAATAGTTTTAATATCTTTTTTATGAAAGCTTTAGGTCAAAATGTGCAACGAATGTTATGATTTCCTTAAAAGAGTCTTTCGATTTTCAGTATCTGCGTGTTGAGTATAACATTTGGTCATAAGTCACGTTTTTCGTATTTTCACATTACCATAAGAATCTCATTTGGTTTTGCAAATCAGTTTATAACCGATCTACTTATTTTCTTCAGATAATAGTATAATATCTTATACCATCTTATCTTGCATTGATTTATATTATCGTTTCCCAGTGTTGATCCACAATTGGTAATCAAAACTCTTCATGTCTTCATGGAAACATGATAGACCGTTTACCGTTACACCACATGAATCTCCATGCTCTTGAATATATACTACATAATTCATAGATATAACATTCTTACTTTCTCTTGTGCGCATTCATAAGGGAATTATTACCTCACTTTGCATTTCTTGAGAAGGTAGATTTGAATATTTATGAACAAATTCATTTTATTCTCCATGTGAAAGATTGTCATTATTTTTAGTACATTCATGTTTTAACATGACCATAACTGTATTGTGGTTGGAATCCTCAATTTGACAATTTGTTTTATTTGTAGTGTCTTCATGTTTTAACGATACCAAAATAAGTGTCTTCATGTGCTCTTAAATTCTTATCCCGAAAATCAACATCCTTAAAGAACTATATTAATTTTTTTTCCAAAATTAGTTTTAGTGGAAGGAATAAAATATAATGTCTATTGAATGTTTTGAATAACCGTATTTGAGTCTAATTTCTTTTCATCCGGCCTATAAGGCTTCACTTTAGTTGGACACCTCAAAATATTCATATGCTTTAAGATAGGCTTGCACCTATTCAACAGCTCTTATAAGTTTTTTATGCTTTCTTTTGCGGGAACTACGTGGAGAAGGTATGTAACCCATTTAGAGACCTCACCTTGGAAACATAGTGGTTAAGTCGAACGACTAATAATACTCCTCGCAATATCCTTTAGTGTACAGTTTTATCTCCCATATAAATCATTCATGTTCGATGAACTCGACATTGTTATGCAGGATTATAATGTACTCCTCTAAGTACTATAACAAATAGTTATGACATTGTTCACCCAAATTATTGTATCTGTCATAGTATTCACCGCCCTAGTCAGATCTGACACATTTAATGCTTTTACAAAATTGTTTTTCAACTTCGATCTTAAAATCTATAAACTTGTCTGCAGATTCTAATTTCTCACGAATAAGTTAGAGGCACTGTATTGAGAGAAGTCATATATAAATGATATGAAATACCAATGTTTGTATAATGATTCATTTGGGAACCGTTAACATATGTCGACATGTATCAACTCTGAGACCTTTTTTGCTTTATGTGCCTCTAACCTTTTTTATTTTGATATGTTTCTCTTTAATACATTTGATATAATTATCAAATTCTGAATAATTAAGTGGATTTAATAAACCTTCACCAACAAGTTTATCTAATCTTACAGAGATACGAGTTAAGTGTTTATGCCAAATATTTGTCGAATTATCAATTTTATTAATCTGTTTATTTGGTACTTGTGTATTTACCAACTTCATTGTGATGCTCAATTATATCTAATAAATAAACCACATGATTCATTTTTAAACATCGAGCGCCAACCATAATATTATTTAACAAAATATTTATTTTAATATTTCTATACAGACATAAATAACCAAAGTTGTTCAAAATCGTAATAGAAATCAAATTCCTTCTAAATGAAAGGGATGGCAATGGGCCGTCCGCGGGCCGGCCCGCTTGAGCCCGAACCCGGCCCGACCCGCTCCCGGGCTCATATTTCCAAACCCGAGCCCGCCCGTTAATGTCCGCCGGTCAACCCGGCCCGACCCGCGGACATTAATTTTAATAATTTTTTATATATTTTTTAATTTATTTTAAATATATTAATTTATTTTTTAAAAATATTACTTATATTATATATAGAAATATTATTTTTATATATTTTTTATGATTTTCGGGCCGCAACGGGCCGGACAAATTTGAAACACGAACCCGGCCCGGCCCGGTTGCGGGTTATATTTTCTGAACCCGAACCCGGCCCGTTCTAAGTTCGGGCCGGACAAAACCCAGGCGGGCCGGGCCGGGTCGGGCCGGACACCACCCGAATTGCCACCCCTATGAAGTTACATACAAAATATCTTGAAAAAAACCATTGCAAAGTAACAAACAAAAATTACATATAATTAAATTCAAGCAAGAAATGTCATTCGTTGTATAGAATGATCTGTTACCATCATTGAGGCTTATGCTCCTGCTTGTACCCTGCAAACAAGTAAAAATATGAGTGGTTGCAACCATATCAAACCATAATGTGTTTATTGCAACGGAAACCATAGTAATTTTTTAATATACCAAAGTAGTGAGATTATTTTTCACTTTCGTGTAAGCTAGGTACTTTTTATAGTATTCATTATGATGTCCTTTCTTTTTACAGAAGAACACCAACCAATAGTCAAATCCTTTTATTTTTTAGCACTGAACCTTAAACTTTGTTCATGCTTTCTTTATTGAAATGTCCCTTTAGTACAACTCAGTGCACCTCAACATAATCAGATTTTAGTTTTCTTCTTTTTCTTGTACATCATGAGAAATCAGTTTACTAAATGTCTATTTCTCACATATCTGATCAAATGATATGTATCATTGATTATATATTACTTTTATACTTATTTAATTATTATTTTAAATAATTATTAATAAAATACTCCCATTTGGTTATTTTTTATTTATTAGTGAGAGAAAAAAAACAAAGATGAGGGAAAATGAAAAAACAAATATAGAAAAAATTGTAATTACAAGCTACAATTGAATAAGATGATAAAAATCAAAGACTTTAAGATATATAAATCAAGAATAAAGAGAAAGAGAAGAAAATACGAAAATTAATTAAATGTCAAGAAGTAATGATTTTGATATGTAGAGAATAAATTATACTATATTTAAAAAAAAATTACATTTTCTTCTTTTATTTGATTTATGATGATTATGATTTTATTTTAGTTTTATTTGCAGTAGATTAGGATTAAAAAAGATTCTATAACTATTTTCATAAATAAAAATCTTACGCATCAAACTCCAAATATTGAAACATTATGGAGTACACCAAAAAAGAATATTTTTGTATTTTCTTTTCTTTTACTTTCATTTATTTATATTTAATTTTTATTACGAACTTGATTACCATGAGTAATTCTTTATTATTCTGGGGTTTAGAAAACCTTTGTAAATATGATGGTCTATGAATTCATGTTTTAATTTTAATTTGTTTTTTATTCATATTCTTTTATATATGTAAAAAATTTAATACTTGTAATTACCTACGGGTTCAATTGTCTACTTATAGATTTATAACTGAGGCCGAGATATAAATTATATTTTTGAACTGTACAAATACCATTGGGTTGAATGAGTAGTAGGCGATGGTCATGCCCCGAAAAGGATAGTCGAGTTGGTGGAGTAAGACATGCTTGTGACCAAAGGTCATGAGTTCGAGTCCCTCTACAAACGCTTTCTTGGCTGAGTTTGTCACCTTGTGTGGTTTACCTGCTGACGTTGGTTTGCAGGCTATTGCGTTAGATCAAGGGTTTATCCTGTGCGCACTCGTTGAGTAGCGGCTGCGGGTTCCCTAAAAAACGTGCGTGAAGGTCATGAACTAGTGAAATATGAACTAAATTCTTAGTATTTTATGACCCATGTGTAAGAGTTTAGAAGACTAGATATATAATTAATCATACAAAAGAGTTACTTGTGTGAGATTGAGAGAGACACAACGCTCTCAAAGAGAATCTCATTTTAAAGAATATAAATTTAATTTAAGTTATATGAAAAACATAAAAAAAAATAGTATATGTTTAAATAACCCTGGCATATCTTATAACACTAAAACTTCCCAAACTATTTTGTATGTCTCTTTTAATTATTTAATATAGAATATCCAAATTTTAATTCACTAGATCAACAAATAAATTCTTAGTTTTGTTTAAATTTTAAGTTAACATTCTTGGTATATTTTATATTAAGTTATATATTTATAAATTATAATGTTTAGTTGGGTTCGATACATAGTCAATCAAATACTTAAAGCTACAATAAAAATTGTACGTTTACAATTTTCGTTCAATTTGTTAGAGTCGTTGATATCTAAAAAAGATAGATTTATTGTTTGATATTTTGTGCTAATTAATTTTTTGTTTTTACAGATCTGTATAGTGGCAATGGTTGGAGCAATCCTGACGCTAATTTCTATGATCTAGAACAACTAGATGTTCGTCAGAGATCCAAACAATGCTCCAATATGCATCCCGTTGGTTTCTTGGAGATGTGTGATACATACAAATACAATAATATCTCCATTGATGTAGTAAGACTCTGACTTTTTCCCTTCTCTCTCAAGGGAAAATCTAAAGCATGGCTGTAATATTTACCGTCATCTTGTATAACAACTTGGGAAAAATTAACTCAGTTATTACTAGCAAAATATCTCCCGTCCGTGAGATCTACAAAAATTGTGTAATGGTATTTCAACCTACGTTCAGAGAAGCGACGAACCAATGAGTGACTCGTACGATATATAAAAATATTTATTATGTAGATACCCTTATCACGGGTTCCCAAATGGGATGATATTCCATTCGTTCTAAGTAAAAAATAATGATAGATGTTGCAAGTGAAGGGTCATTAACCAAAAAAATGCCAATGAAAAAATACCGAAAACTTGGGGTACTCTCGAGCAACAACTATGGATCTGAAAGGAAGGTTGGCATGTACTCTTTTAATAATAAGAGTTTTCTTCAAAAGAATAAAGCAGCGCTTGCCTAGTAAATGAACTAGTTGAAGATGAATTCGGTTGTAGTATCAAACGTCAATTCTTATCATCCGTCCATCACAAAGTGCTTCACATAATTGAAGATGAAAAGTATGTAAGTAATTTTCAACATGGGCCTAAACCTTTTTTTACTAATAATTATCAAGCAAGTTGCATGAGAACTCCAAACGTTTCATAGAAGAACAAAGACAACGTATGGGAACAAGAGGACTTGTATAAGTTGGAGAAGAAATTTATATTTGAAGAGAATATGAACAAGTTTGTTGAATCATCTACATCTCTCTTTGAGAGGAATGAATCTAGCATGAAAAATATTGAAATATCAGTTCAAAATCACGAACGAAGCCTAAATAACTTATTACCTTTGGTTTTTCAGTTTAAATCATTAATAAGCTCTTTGGTGATTAATATATTATCATGAATGGTTCTAGATTCAACAAATCAAATCTGCTCATGGGAAATTATTTTAAGGAGGATCTTAGTGAGTCTATTTTTTATTGAATACTGTACAAAGGCTTATAGGCTTGAATTCTTGCCAATATTTAGGAGAGGTAGTTTTAGGAATCAGGCACAAAGGAGTGGAAAAAATTCCTTTGGGAGCATGATAGCCTCTAAAGTAATAATTAACAGCATTGCAAAGATTCTGATGAATGATTGACGAACAAGACTTAAAGAATCTGGAGTTGAAACCATCAACTCCACATACATTATTATCATTTTGAGAAGATACAGCATAGTAGATCTCATTAGGAGAAGTGATGGAGATGAGAAACTTGTTATCTTGACCAGTTAAATAATTTAGAATGATTTCATTAATATGGTCAAGGGAAGGAACATAGTTATTAGAGTTAAGAAGGTCATGGAAGAAGTCAACAACATAATTGCCTACATTAGTAGGAGTCTCTGTCCAAATGTTGTTAATATTGATGCTGATAAGGGAGAATAAAAGATGTAATGGGAAATTGGAAAGAAGCATTTTTATTAGGGAAAGATTTTAAAATGTATTATGAAAATACTAATTATGAATAAATGGTAAAATGTGGGGACTAGATATGTAATAGTTAAGAATTTAAGCATGTGGGGCCGTTATTGTACTATAAAAAATTATATCAATCCATTAGCTATCCATACCATGGTAAGCGCTCATATCCTATATTCATCTCAATTTTATTTAGATACCCGTTCGAATTCGGCTCGATCAGTCTTAAATTTTAAACATAAAGAAATAAATTTAGTGTATTCGAAAAACATTTTGGGTAAAGGCCGAACAATTTAAAAAAAAATTCTAAGTACCTTCTTACGAACGGAACTCGAATATCTATATAGACCTAACATAAAAGATCATGATATGAAGTTTTGTTGCATAAGCAAAACATAATTTTACTCAAATATAGATCCATATTTGTATCCCCGGAATTGGCCGTGCTTTTAAATAGAAGAGGTTTAACGTTATACCGTATCACATATGGGATATATCTACATATTTGGTCAGCAACCAATTAATTTTCAAACTCGTTGATTATAGAATTGAAGGACTGTGAATCTATTTCCAATGTCTAATTCAGACAATCTTCAGCGGCTGTTCAACCCTTGACTACCCCATCAAATCCGGAGAGAAAAAGAGATTTTGTAGGAACCTTCGTGTTGATTAAAAACAAAATTAGTAAAAATAAACAAACTAACTCAAGGATGGTTATCAAGGTGCTGATTATGAAACATAAAAATAAAACAAAAGAAGAAGAGGAAGAGGAAGAAGAAGAAGGAGGCAATCAACCACCCTTGTTCTCTCTTTAGATCATTAAAACCTTAAAAGTTTTGATTTTTAATATCTAAAAACCAAAACAAATCGTTGGGTTTTTGTAAAAAAAAATCTGGGTTTTGTTGTTTCGGAGATACAAACTATAGAAAGAGACAACGGTGGTGGAGAGAGATGTGGTCAGGGAAGAACAATGAAGATAAAAAAGAAGGGAATGGATTGGTGGGTGTGGCAATAGACAAAGACAAAAACAGCCAATATGCTTTAAAATGGGCTGTTGATAATGTCTTGAAGAAGAGCCAAACTGTCATTCTTATTCATGTCAAGATCAAACCTGGTGGTTCTGTAGCCATTTGTAAGTTTTCAAGGCCAAGATAGACCCTTAGTTCCTTTCATGTATGTCATTTTAGCTGTTGTATTATTTCTTAAGTTGCTTTGATGTTGGATCATGGATGTCATAACTCATAAGCATTAGTACTTTTTGACATCATACCTAGAAAAAATACTACATGATATTAAGTTTATAAATTTCAGATAATGGCGACAATGGGAGAGAAATGGATCCACAAAGCAGGGAATTGTTCCTTCCGTTTCGTTGCTTCTGCACACGTAAAGATGTAAGTCATTGCAAATTCGATATCGTCGTGAATGAGAATGTTTAATGAACTGATTATAGTTTTTGCGGAAGTCAGATACAATGCAAAGACATATTATTAGAAGACACAGATGTAGCAAAAGCGTTGATTGAGTATATTAGTCACACCGGCATCGAGACGATGGTGATTGGTGCTGCAGCTAGAGGAGGCTTTCTAAGGTATGTATGTAAGTAGGACATTCTGAGTAACTTGTAGCTTTTGAGATATGACATTTCTAAAACTGTGGCAAGTTTGATTTTTTATTAGATTTAAAGCCACAGACGTCCCAACCTCCATGATGAAAGGTGCTCCAGATTTTACTTCGGTGTTTGTGATAAACAAAGGAAAAATTTCAACCATGAAATCCTCCTCACGCCCTGCTCCGCTTATCTCTCCTTTACGGGCGCAACTTCAAAGTCAAGAAAGCTCAAAACCTCCTCAACCGGCACCTGTTGCTCCAGTTGTTAGAAGTTAGTCTATTTTACTTTGTTATGTTTGATAAGTCTCGTCGAAACATTAATAATGTATCTTTGTTGTTACTCTTTACAGCAGTGGAAAGACCAACGGTGGTCGAGACACCACACAAATCCACGGAAGAGTCTGATTTTTTTAGGTTAGTGATGATGATTAACTTTTGTGGATTCATATAAATCTTATTTCCAGAACTTACATAAGACTGGCACTATAAACAGGTCACCTTTTACTAGAAAAGGGTTAAACGGCAAACCATACGAATTTACTTCAACGACCGATTCAGATATATCCTTTGTGAGCTCTGGCAGGCCAAGCATTGACCGAATATTCCCTTCTGCGTATGATAGCCAGGATATGAGCCGGACTCCTCCCCCTAGGCACTCTGGTGTTTCGGATATGGACAGTAACTACAGCTTTGAATCAGTTAACTTTGGACGCAGATCGGTTGATATCATGTCCTCAACTGACTTTTCATCCATGTCTTTTGAAAGCGGAAGATTGTCAACTGGCTCACAACCCATGGTAAGAACACCAATTACTTTAGTTCAGATTATTAAATAGAAAACCGAGCTGTTTGTAGTCTCTCATCTTTGGATAAAATTTTGCAGGATGATGTGGAAGCCGAGATGAGAAGGCTAAAGCTAGAGCTTAAACAAACAATGGAAATGTATAGCACAGCATGTAAAGAGGCGCTCACGGCAAAGCAAAATGTAAGAAACAAAACAACATACGAGGATTGTCTAGTGTATATCTCTGAAGTGTATGAGAATATGAGTATTATTATCACAGGCAGAAGAGCTCCAACGTTGGAAACTAGAAGAAGCGCGGAAACTAGAAGAGGCACGAATGGCGGAGGAGGCTGCATTGGCAATTGCAGAAAAAGAAAAGGCCAAGTCCAAAGCAGCCATTGAAGCTGCCGAAGCTCATCAGAGGATTGCGGAACTAGAGTCGCAGAAAAGAATAAATGCAGAGATGAAAGCACTCAAGGAAGCCGAAGAGAAAAGAAAGGCACTCGACACTTTAGCATACTCGGATTCCAGATATAGAAGGTACTCAATCGAGGATATCGAAACTGCAACCGAATTCTTCGCAAAGAAATACAAAATCGGAGAAGGAGGTTATGGACCCGTCTACAAATGCTATCTCGACCATACACCTGTCGCTGTCAAGGTTTTGCGTCCGGATGCAGCTCAAGGAAGGTCACAGTTTCAACAAGAGGTGCAATCACAATATCTACGTCTTGAATCACTTATCCATTATCTAATAAAAAGCATATTATAAATAATCTCTTGAGATGGTACTACAGGTTGAAGTACTAAGCTGCATACGGCATCCGAATATGGTTCTTCTTTTGGGAGCCTGTCCAGAGTACGGATGCTTAGTGTATGAGTTCATGGCAAACGGAAGCTTAGAGGATTGCCTCGCGAGAAAAGGGAATATGCCGCCTCTCTCATGGCAAACTAGGTTCCGGATCGCAGCTGAAATCGGCACCGGATTGCTGTTCCTCCACCAGACAAAACCAGAACCTTTGGTGCACCGTGATCTAAAACCCGCGAATATATTACTAGACCGCAACTACGTGAGCAAGATCAGCGACGTTGGTTTAGCAAGGCTTGTCCCTCCTTCAGTAGCTAACAATGTGACACAGTACCGCATGACGTCGACAGCCGGCACATTCTGCTACATCGATCCGGAGTATCAGCAAACAGGCATGTTGGGTATAAAATCTGACATTTACTCACTTGGAATCATGTTTCTACAGATGATAACAGCAAAGCCGCCTATGGGTTTGACTCACTATGTCGAGCGCTCCATCGAGAAAGGTAAAGTTAGAAACTGAAATATTATTAGTGAATCCATAAAACATAGACTTGTACAGCCACTGTGTCCTCATATTAACAAGAGTCATATCTAACAGGTACTTTTGAAGAAATGCTGGATCCGGCTGTTACAGATTGGCCTGTCGAAGAAGCACTTAGCTTCGCAAAGATGTCACTCCAGTGTGCAGAGCTAAGACGGAAAGACAGACCGGATCTGGGCAAAGTGGTATTGCCCGAACTGAATAGATTGAGAGATCTTGCTGATGACTCGCCTTATCCTCCATCGCTTCATGGGAGTCCAGGGCCTTCCCCGAACCACAGCCAGGTTTCCATTGTAAGTTCCTTCCCAAGTTATATGATAGTATAAATTACAAAATATAGTGGAACTACAATTCTCTTAAACTTGGTTTCTTCTTCTTTTTTTTCCGCAGGGGCACATGAGTGGCCCGCAAGGGCACATGAGTGGCCCGCAAGGACACATGAGTGGCACGGCCATCTCTGATTGATGTTGAACAACAAAAATAGTTTGATTAGTACATTAGTCGAAAGTCAAAAAAACCAAGAGGAGTTGAGGAAAAACCAAGAAAAACAAAATCCACAAGATTCCTACTTTGAACTGAAGTGGTTAGTTGAAACATAACTCTGATAATCTCCTCTGGTTAGCAAGAGTTGTTTGAAAACTTTATATGAGTTCGATCACATCAGTGTGATACTGAAACTATTAGGCATTTGTAATATGTGTGTACAGTTTGTTGAAGTAAAAGTAAACAAGATGATATAGGTAAAGCTTAGTGCAATGTTACTCTGTCTTTGAATCTTTCATCCATTGGACATGAATACAAAATTTTAAATTAGTGTCAGTGATATTACTAATATGTTGATTTTGATTTGTTAAAATAGTAAGTGTACCCAAAATAAAATATCTATTTACTATTTAATATCCAGATATTTTTATAATACTCTAAATACGGATGAGATATGTTTATTTATTTATTTTTTTTTTATCAAATTAGATATTTTCGTATTTTTTTTTTAAATTGTAATCGAAGATTTTTTTAAAAAAATTTACCTCTTTTTTTTAGTGAGCATTGACATTAAAACATATTTTTTGTCATAATTGTTTTTCGTTTTGGTGAAGGCTTTTGGCTGAATGGAGCACATCTCGGCTCGTGACAATCTATATTTTTAATGAACTTTCCATCATCCACCAAATATTAGATCTGGTCTAATAAAGCTCTAAAAATCTCGCTTATACGGTCTAAAATCACCGTAAAACTCGTAATATTTGTTATTGTCCAGATATTTCTTGGGTTTAAGTGGTTTTTTTTATATTTGATAGACAATCACATATTTGGTCCGGTCATAGATAATTTCCAGGTTCTCAGTTACTTCAGTCAATAGATCGAGTGTTGTTATTATACTTATTGCCACCGCGTGTTGTCCCTTAGGGGTTCCATTGAAGATTTTTGGTTTCGGTGCTCATTCATTATAGTTCACAAGAACGTTATGTTGTTGTTTAGTTTGTATACGTGCCACAATCAAGTCGTTATTTCTTACTGTAGTAAATTGAATTTTAGGATGTCTGAGTGAAATTGTAGCCGTCTATTCTCTCATTGCAATATCCTCCACTTTGATGTGGATCTCCACATACCTAAGTAGGTCCCCAAAGTTGCTCCATCATTATGGCGGCTGATAATGGCTCTAACACGAGTAATTATTTGTAGGTTGCGACTGCCACCAAATTGTGATAGTCTTGCAAGTCATTTTTATATTCAAAACATGTTATGTGTATTTTATGCGTGTCTCATCCGGTCACTACTTATAATGAATTATGTATTCTCTATCGTTATTCATGACCTTTGACCCGATAAATTTCTTACGAAAAGTCATGCACAACATCTTGAAGGTCTTTATGCTTATGGTCGGTACGATGTTGAACCAGTTTCGTGCATTACCTCAAAATATCATAAAAAAAATCTTCACTTCATCAAGTCATCTGTCTATAAGTATATCATCTCGTCGTTGAATCGATATAATGTTATAGATCTCGCTTATCGTTATATTTTTCCATTTTGTGGCTATTATAGTTGGGTGGTAATTCGTTATAAAATATCTTTGGGGCCAAATAGGATTCTTCACCTAATGGGACGTCTTTATCGTGATGCATTGTGATAATATGATAATAGTCCAGTTTTTTCATAAAAGGGTAGGCTTGGTGATGTTCCAGGCCCTATCACTCGTTGGTTGCACTTGATTGCAATCCATGATAGACAAAAATACTTGTTACCCCCCTTTATTAGCTCGGTTGGGATTGATATTGTGAGTTACTAGGCTCTCCCCCGAATTTGGTGGAAGATAAATGAGACTTCATGTTGGAGTTTAAAGTTTATATGAGTTTTAGTGCTCGAATGTGCTGGTGTTGGAAGTTTAGTGGGACTCCAAGCACCTGCTGAAAGTTCATCTAAGTTCCAAGTTGCTGTTGGAAGTGTATCTAAGGTCCATTTGGGTTTTGGAAGTTCATATGAGCTCTAGGTTACTATTGAACAATGCCACATTATAGTTGGAGGCTCCACGAAGGCCCTAACTGTTGTTGGTTGCTTGGCTGAGAATAATACTATTGTTGGTGGATGTCGAGTTATGGTTGGATGCTCACCTGAGCCCATACGCTGGAGTAGAAACCATAAAACTATTAAAGGGTACCAGATTGAGGTTTGATGTTCGGCTGAGCTCCTAGATGTTGTTGGATGCTTGGTTGGGAACCATGTTGCTGCTGCAGGATACTAGATTGTAGCTGGATCATGCCTGAACCCTTTAGAGGAAGGAATCATGTTGATATCCAGGTTGAACATATGTCTTGGTCGCAATACTCGTCCAATATTGTTGGCTGAATGTTCCTAATGTCTAAAGTCCCGCTTCTTTATGACGAGTTGAAAGCGTCAAACCTTAGGATTTGCTTCGCTATTTCCATTTTCTTTTATTGTGACATTTTCTACCTTTTATAGAAGACGATCCGTTGGAGTTTTCCTGGTCGGTCTCTTCTTTGGCAGTTGCAACGGTTGTTGTTTATTTTTTGTTGCAAATGATCTGTTAGCAATGCTTGCAAAATTTTCAATTTGGTGTTCTGCTTAATGTGAGGTTCTTGCAGCAACTGTTGGAAATTTCAAGTCGGAGTTGTCGGGGTTGAAAGCGAAAACCTATGTAATTATCAAATTCTTAGGGTGAATAGTTGGTGTTGGAGCTGGAAGCTCGTGCAACAGTAATGCAAGAGTCGAACGTGAAACGGTCAGAGTTGTCGCAACCAAGAGTTGAACCCAGGGGTCGTGAGGGTTAAAGGCGTGATGTTAGATGTCTTAATCATTGTCTTGTTCAAGGCCATATTATGTGCATGAATGTGTCATCCGTTACTTTTTAATATTACTTGTTTTTTCAAATGTCTTGGAAAGAAAAAAATAAAAACAAGAATCTGGTGGAAGTAATCGTTCTCACACACGAAGCCAAATGGTGATGCAAATTGTGTTTACCAATAATTCAGAGATTAAAAACATAAAAATAAATAAATAAATTTGATTCAAATGATTGGAAGAATAGATAAATCGTAATAGTTTCTTTGGATATCATAAAATCTAGAAAATCTATAGATAGAAAACATCACTTACAAATAAGGAAGTATTTAAGTACAGTTTGAAAATAAATGTTATATTTATTTCTACATTGGAAGAAATATTTGTTTCCACTCCAAAGGCTTGGCTTCCTAAACATTTGATTAATATTAGTAATTTATTTAAAAAAAATTATCCTTATCAACATTATCATTAAAATAGATAATAATGTATGAATGAACCAAAAATATTTACTAGAACAACAAACTACCCATATCAATAAAAATTGTGCATGTAACATATACAAAATATATGGACTATAATCGAATACATAAGACTGCATATATACCGATATATGAAAAATAAAAAGATATAAAATAATATTAAAGACCAATAATGAAGTTTTATATATAAAACTTATTTTTTCAAAATGAAAACTTGAGTTACGTATATGCTTTCCAAATATATTATTTCAATTATATTATTATTAAGATTATTTGTGCAACGATATGACGAGATATGACAAATATTTAGTCTATGACACAAAAGACTAAAAACCATTTTTTTATAAACTCAGTAAATAAAAAGAAGAGATTGACCAATTTTTTTATATTTTGTAGGTTAAAGATATTTTTTTAAACCAATATATTTTTTTATTAAATTAACGCAAGTTTGGCGAATGATACAATGAATAGTTATTCATGTCTATCCCATTGTTAAACACATCATCGCATTACAACGATGAAATGTTTCATTTGCTGGACTACGTGGGGCTAAGAACTTTGGTAGTCACCGAAATTTGTCACGTGTATAAAGAATATCATTGACGTCTATTTGTATCAAACATTCACTTTTGTTGGCTCTGTTTTGTATCTGTAATCACTAACGGGTGATCATGCATGCAAATAAAGACAAACAAAAGTGACCAAATATGCAAAATGAAACCAACCAAAATGACTATTTTGATAAGAAAAATATGAAAAATTTCATATGTATAAAATTTCGTAACCACTAGGCAGCATTTTGGATAATAACTTTAAAAACCTATTCGATGTGGCAACAAACTCAAGAATAATATATATATATATATATATATATATATATATATATATATATATTTCAAATCCTTATATCATTCCATTTTTTTTTTCAAACCTTCATATCAAACATAACTCGTTGTCGCGACAATAGATATGAGATTCCAAATCGTGAGAATCTTATTTAGATTACTAATTACTAACGTATCTAAATTAGATCTAAACAATGTCATGCTACAACGTAGTAGGCGACAACAACTATGTTCATGTTCAACCTGTGGCGTATAAATACTCTTCAATGATATCCAATCCTAATTTATTTAACTATAAAAAAAATCGATACAAAATTAAATATAAAAGATATATATTTAAAAATAATAATAATATGCCGAAATAAACTATTAAATTTAATAACCCGTCTTAAAAAAATATGTTAATTATTTAAAACTATATATTATATTTACTTAAATTTTTATATATATACATATATATATAAATTGGTTTTAATGAAATTTCTTTTACGAAATGGGCTTCGTCTTTCTAAAACCAGAAAACAAAATTGTTTTAGAAAACTATAATATTAGACTTGAGAAGTAAGTCAGTTGCTAGTCCTTTCCTCCTTACAAAATCCCCAATTTTACATCTTCTCAGTTACCAACACTCTCAATTTGTCGATTTTAGGGTTTATTTCCAGCTGCAGTTCTTGTTCATCGCATTATGGATCTAGATATGAATCTTAACGCGCCACACTCCATGGGAACCACCATCATCGGCGTCACCTACAACGGCGGCGTCGTCCTCGGTGCCGATTCTCGTACCAGTACCGGTACTTCTCACTTTCCCTCTCCTGTTCATTTTGGGTTTCTGATCGATTTTTGTTAGGAACCGGAGATGCTAATTATGCGATTCAATTGTAAACCTAACTGCCGATTCGATGCTCAATGCTTGGTTTACTCGTAGGGATGTATATCGCTAATCGAGCTTCTGACAAGATTACCCAGCTGACTGACAATGTCTACATCTGCCGTTCTGGATCGGTATTCATCTCTCTTTTCTATGCAATAGACCATATTGATGGTATACGTTGTTATTAAACATTTGGTTGGCCTGAAATTTTATACTGATTTCGTCAAGAACCCAAGCTTCGAAATATTAAATTTCCTATTTTTTGCAGGCTGCTGATACCCAAATCATATCGGACTATGTTCGCTACTATCTTCATCAACATACGTAAGTCTAATGTTTCGTACGGGGTCATGAACTTAGAAATATATTTATTTTTCTTTGTGTCAAAACTCTACTCTGCTGAACAGTAGTCCTGGTGATTGTTATGAAGTTTAAGTAGCCTATTATGGTAGAAATTCATGAAAGAGTTCTTAGAGGTACTAAACCATTATTTACCTAGGTAGGGAGTCAATAGCTAGTTGGAGTGATTAATAACAATCTAGTTTGCTATAATGCGAAAAATTGCATTTTTTCCTTGGTTTGCAAGTTCGCATGTGTCACCTGCTAATCTTTTCTTATTCCTGATGTACAGGATACAGCTGGGTCAGCCATCTACCACCAAAGTTGCTGCTAACCTTGTTAGGCTCATCGCTTATAATAACAAGGTATGAGTTACCGTTTAAACAGTTAGCTATCTTACATATCTGTGAGGAAAATAAGCAGAGAAATTAGCTGCCCTGACTACAAATAAATTGGATTTTGCCGTGAAGAAACATTTTTGTTTGTCTCTTTAATCTATCTTCTCCTGCGAATAATACTGAAGCTCGATGTTACTAATTAGAACCTGAAAAGTGTAAAAGTGTAAAATCATGTTGAATTAAGATGGTCTAAATTATTCTTAACGGTTCGTCTAAGGTTCATTACAATTGTTCACATGTTTGTCACTTTTGTTCAAGGTTGTTTTTTCATTGGATATTTTATCTAAGATATGTATGCAAAGTTTTTCTTGTGTGGTTTAATGATAATCTGCCGGCTACCCTTCAGGACATGCTACAAGCTGGTATGATAATTGGCGGATGGGACAAGTATGAAGGCGGTAAAATCTTTGGGGTTCCACTTGGAGGAACACTAGTGGAGCAGCCTTTCTCAATTGGAGGTATGCCGTTGGAAAAGTTCTATGGAAAAATAAAAATTCTAAACACGAAATATTTCGCTTGTCATTGCTTTTTAATACTGCAGTTCTAGGTCTGTATGTATGCTTGTATGTCCATCTCGGTGTTGCTAGTGTATGTGTGCTCAATGCGAACTAACATTCAGATGTCTTTTGCTGAGAAAATCAACTTCGTACTTGAGATGCGCGTTAGTTATTCTGCTGATTATTTTGGCATTTTCTTTACATCAAGTTGAATTTGCACTACAGGATCTGGCTCCAGTTATTTGTATGGCTTTTTCGATCAAGCATGGAAGGAAGGAATGACCAAGGAGGAAGCTGAGGTAAGATGTTATATTTGTAACAGTATGCTATATTAGTCTTAATACTAGTTGCTATAGTGCCCTTCAACCATTTCTACATTGTCAAATCATCCTGTATTCAATTTTGTTGAGTAACTGTTGAGTTTGTTAATTTATCATGTTACATTGGTGGTCCTTTTGCTTTCTTCAACATAACAAACCAGCTGCTTCACCTTTTATCTTTGTTTTTTCCAGTTTTGTATTTGTTTTTAACATGTAAATATCCATGCAATTAATCTGAACCATACAACGGATATAAGATTTTAACAATTTGATTTGCTTTGATTATGATTTCAAAGTAAATATATGAGTCCATGAGTGGATATTGAAATTTTCATGCTGTACGTGGTAACTTGAGGTGATATCAGCGAAGAGGTTCTTCGTATCAAATTAACTGACCATCGTTATTTTATCCCACGAACAAGTAGAAGTAATTCTACATAAAAGCAATAGCGAGTTGCATTTATGCTTTCTATCCCCTCATAGGAACCTTAGATGGCACTCAACTGCTTTCTATTTTATCAACTTATTACATTATAAGAATTATTTCAGGCTGCAGCTAGATTACAAAGTTGAAATGTCTCAACTGAATGTCATAATTGCAGCTCGATTACAAAGTTGAAATGTCTGAACTGAATATTATAATTTTGTCATATATAGTTTATCTTTTGCACATAACGACAAGAGTGCTGATAATTCTGCTTTTTATTATTATATAATAAGAGTATGTTACTAACAGTTGATTAATACTGAATTGCAGCAATTAGTGGTGAAGGCAGTTTCACTTGCAATTGCACGAGATGGTGCTAGTGGCGGTGTAGTTCGCACCGTTGTGGTAAGATACTATTACTTTATATATTGTATATGTTTGGGTTCAACTGCATCGGATAGTCTTACAGTATGTTTGTTTTGGGTATTTTGCAGATAAACTCGGAGGGAGTTACAAGGAATTTCTATCCAGGAGACAAACTTCCACTTTGGCACGAGGAGTTGGAACCCCAGAACTCATTGTTGGATATACTCAATGCATCTGCTCCTTCTCCCATGAGCATCTAGTGGCTTCTTACAAACTTAATGTTGGTTTCTGCTGATCAATGACATTTCGCTGGTGCATTGTACTTTTTTATGATATGTATACCCCTGAATTGTGCTTTGGTTGATTTGAATCTCTGAATAGATGTTTAAGTCAAATGCATTTAGAGTAGTGTCAGATATTTTCAAAGAAAAAGATCATTTCTTATTATTTAACTAATTCGAAATATTTAAACAATTTTAGATTAATTTAAATGTGTTTAGAATAATGACTGTTCTTAAAGAAATAAAACCAAAAGTTACCTAAAATATTCAACTTTTGCTTATGATTGTCTATCGGATGGTTTGGGTAAGTTCTGTAGTTCTACTTAGTAGTCGTAATAAAATAAAAACACTAGCATATAAAAATAACAAACTAACTAAAACGAAAAAGAGGCGGAGATAGACAACTTTACCATAATGAAAAAGAAAAAGAGTTTTTGTTTTTAAGAAAAATGTGGGGTTTTCATAGGAGATACATACGAAGCACTACTAGCATTAAATAACTCAGAGTGCAATGAGTGTGCACAGGATAAACTTTCGATCTATTGTACAGGATAAACTTTCGATCTATTGTCAACTAATTCGGCTATCTTTTTGGGACTAAAAAAATCAGTATACTTAAGTATGATACATGGTGGAAAATTGGATTTACAATTTTGAATAAGCTTATAGTCCATGAAATTGCAGATTATTTTACTAAAGTTAGTTCCGGATTCCCAATGCAATAAAGACTAATTTTAGTAAAATCGACAAGTTAAGAGATTTTCAAAAGAATTGACAAAAAACTAACTATATATCAAAACCTGATAGTTAAGAGATGGTTCATGTTTTAAATCTATTTTGGACCTTCAAAAGTTTAATCGGAACACGGATCGATGTTTGATCAGCGTAATTATCCTCTTATAGTAAGCTCTGATCAAATGTCAAACTATAGGAATACAAAATCCAACGATCGAATATTAGAGCAAAGTATTGAAAACAGTATATTAGTTCATGTGGGAGAGTCGTTTAGTTAAAGGTTGTACCTAACACAATCAGATCACAGCCATCGCTTAAATACCGAAATACCCTTACCAAGCCAACCCATATTGGTTTATACCAGAGAGTTGTTTAGTTAAAGGTTGGGTTTAGCACAATCTGATCACACCCACAACTCAAGTACCAAAATACCATGACCAAACTAACATAACTAAAGGAAAAAAACACATGTCAGACCCCTTCTGTAGGTAAGACGTTCGGCATCCACCAACACTAAACAGATTTAAACTTAATCGCGATGGTTCATTATTGCTTAATGGTGAGTCTAGCAAGGGTCTTATAATAAGGAATAATGTCAGTGAATTAATCATTGCACAAGGTTCATTACTAGGCAATTGTTCTCATATTATTGCTGAAACATTGTCACTGTTAAAAGGTTTGGTATACTGCAAGACAAATGACTTAAAAGCAGTTGATGTGGAAATAGATTCACTTATTTTTTTTAACATGTTAGCATTTGGTAAAACACCTTGGTTCATGGCTCAAATATTGAGATGTTGTAGAAGTTTAATACATCCACAAATGGTGTTAAAACATATATACATAGAAGAGAATACAACTGTTGACCGGATTGCCAATTACATATTGAAAGAAATGGTAGACTGCACTTTTAAAGGTCTCCAATCACCAGCCTCTCTCAATGCTATTATTTTATTAGAAAGCATGAATGTGGGCTAGATAAGATCATTAAATTAAGTTTGACTACTAACCCTAGGCAGGTCTTTACCTAACCAACATATTCTTTTAATTTGCAGGTCTAAGAAGGAACAATACACAGTCAAGCACATTGGAGTAGAAGCAGACATCAACATAAAGAATGGCACACGAAGAGAGTAAAAGAAGAATAAATTGCCTAATCAAGGATGCAGTTGAAAGAATGCAGTTGAGGATGGAATTTCAGTCACTGGAACTTATAAGAGCAACTCCAGGGTGCAGTTGAAATGAGCTGAAAAAAAGGATCAACTCAGTAAGAGCAAGAATCAACAAGTCTACCAAAAGAAACTTATAGATTATCCTTAGATCCAAAATTATAATTGATTCAAACATTATGTTCAACACACTTTGTAATTATTTTTTATCAATGGAATTTTACTTTTGATTAAAAAAAGGTACGAAGTGCCCGACTTGCCCCTTTTGTAAGACAAGACTTGCAAATGGTTGAGTCATTTCATGAGACTGCACGAGTTAGACATGTGGGTGTCCTTTATGTTTTAGAGCTATATAGTTCTTCATTATATATCTTATATTTATTTATATGTGATGTGAAACAACTTCTAAGTCTGGTCTGGCCAGTAGGGATCATACAACTAAAAATACTTTATTAACTCGCTAACAACGACTCAAGTGGGGAAAAGTTGGACAAAAAATGTAGGGCATGCTCAGACTCACTTTCTCATTTATTAGTGTGGGCCCTTCCTTTTAGTTTCTTACAAGAAACCATTAGCCATTAAATGAAAGATAACTTACAAAAAATCTCCTTTCATTTAATGCTAGTGGGTTTCTTTCAAGTTACCATTTCCTTCATTTGAAAGCTTAAATGGCTTCATTTGTAAACCTTTGGTTTGCTAGAAATAGGACCTTAGGTTTGTTTTGAAGAATATCACTTGAAACACTTCAGAGAGAAATATTTGGGAGTACAAAATTTATGTAATATTGTGTGTTCCTCAGTTTAGAGAGAAATACTTTGAGTGTGAGAGAAATACGGGTAGTATTTGAGAGAAAGTTGTAAGCTTTTTGTGTGAGAGAATTCGTTTAAGTAATCTGTGAGATTACTATTCTCTTTTGGGTATAAAACTTGGGAGTAAGATGAGTGAGTGTATAACTCTTAAGTGTATTGAGTGAGACTCCAACTTTTGTAATATTTTCGAGTTATAGTGATACTTGTTTTTCTTCCGCAGACGTAGGAAAATTAGTTGAACCACATTAAATTATTTTCTCTTGTTTGATCTTATTTCCGTATTTGTAGGATTATTTTTTCCAACAACTTGTATCATAGCACTGGTTGCAGTTCCATATTATTTTTAGTCATACAAAAATAGAGGAACATACAAACATCGGTGGCAATTCCATGATCATACTCACGGAAACAAATTATTCCATTTGGAAAAACCATGATGGGAGATTTGTTGTACTGTAAAGACTTGTTTGATCCTATTGAACTAAAAGGATTCAAACAAGGTGCAACAAGTGAAGCAGATTAGAATAAACTCAACCGTAAAGCTGTTAGTGTGATTCGATAGTGGGTTGAAACAAGGGCGATTCACGACACTTCAAAAGAAACAGACGCTTTCAAATTACGGAAACATTTAAAAGAAATGTATGAGCCTAAAAATGCTCAAAATAAAGCTTTCATCATAAGGAGACTTGTGAACCCGAAACTTTATGATGGGAAAAGTGTATCTGACCACTCGGTAAAATTTTACAATATTCTCGACAATTTGAAGAACATGGAGTTGGTCTTAGCTGAAGAAATTCAAGCATTTATTTTGTTAAGTTCTTTACCGAATAGATGGGAAACGCTTTTGGTAGCTCTTAGCAATTCAGCACAACAAGGAAATATGGTGTTAAACATGGTAAAGGATAGTATCAACAGATTAGGCAAAAGAAGAGTAGAGCAAAGCTCTTTCAGTCACCCTCAAGAACAAGCACTAGTCACTGAGAGAGGAAGAAATAGAAGCAAACATATTTCCAGAGACATTAGAAACAAAAGCAAGTTCAGAGGTATATCAAAGTCAAGAGGCGATTTCACATGCAACTTTGTCATAAACCTGGACATTTCAAGAATGATTATTGGAAGTTGAGAGAAAAGAAGGCTAAGGAAACAAATGAAAACAATAGAAGAAATGCAACTGTTTTATCCAACGATGGTGAAACACACCTAATTTTTTTATGATAAACGTATCAATCTTGCATGTCAAGATACATGAATGATTAATTCTGGAGCATCATTCCATGTAACTGCTAATATAAGTCTTTTGACCGCTTATATAAGTGGTGAGTTTAGTTTTGTCAAGATGGGAAATGAAGCAAGGTGTGAAATTATTGGTCGAGGTAATGCAACACTGGAAACTAGCAGCGGTTGCAAATTGTTAATAAAAGATGTTCGACATGTTCCAGATATTCGTATCAATTTGATCTCTACTGCTCAGCTTAATGATATTAGATACAAAAACACATTTGGAAATGGAGTTTGAATCTTAAGAAATGAAATCTGGTTGTGGCTAGAGGTAAGAAGATTGACCGTTTGTATTATATGCAAACAAAACAATCAAGTGGGGTAGAAGGCAATACAATCAAGCATGAAGACTCAACAAATTTTTGGCACGTCAGACTTGGTCATATGAGTGAGAAGGAACTTAAAATTCTCACAATTTTTTTTCTACCGAGTCTTCCAAATATTCCTTTAAAACAATGCACGCATTGTTTGGCAGGAAAACAACACAGAGTCGCATTTCGAGCATGACGACTACAAAGAAAGAATAATATTCTTGATCAAATACATACAAATATATGTTCTATGGGTAACAGAAGTATTGGTGGATCGTTATACTTTGTTACATTCATTGACGATCATTCCAGAAAGGTGTGGGCTTATCCGTTGAAGACCAAAGTTCAGGTGTTAAAAGTGTTCAAGAAGTTTCATGCCAATGTTGAAAGGAAAACTGGAATTTTTTTGAAATGTATCCGCTCCGGTAATAGTGGTGAATACATTGGACAATTTGAAGAATATTGTAGAGTTCGTGGTATCAGGCTTGAGAGATCAATACGTAAGATCCCACAAAAGAATAGTGTTTCAGAAAGAATGAATAAAACTATTTGCAACAAGATCGTGTGCATGCTCTCTCATTCAAGATTGTCAAAGTCTTTCTCGGGTGAAACATTGATAACAACGGTAGATATTATAAACTTATCTCATTCAGTTCCTTTAGATGGTGTGATTCCCGAAAGAGTATAGACCGGAAACAAACATAAGCTACAAACACTTGAAGGTGTTTGGTTGTAAGGCATTCGTACATGTCCCTCGAGATGAAAGATCCAAGCTGGATGATAAAACCAAAGAATGCATATATTTTTTGTTACGGACATGATGAGTTTGGTTATAGACTTTGGAATCCAAAAAGTAGAAAAGTCGTTTGAAGCAGAGATATTGTGTTTTTCAAAGACCAAACTCTTGGAGATATGGAGAATTTTAAGAATAAAAAATCAGACGTCAATACTAAAATTGACTTAGTTCCGGATGCACCATTTCCATTTGAGTACGAGGATCATGGCGAGGCTCTCGACCATGAAGAAACAGTTGACGTTAAAGGAAATCATAGTGAAGAACCCCGTTTGAGAAGATCTATTAGAGATCGTCGACCTTCGACTAGGTATCCAAAATATGAGTATGTATTACTAACTGACGGGAGATAACTTGAATGTTTTGAAGAAGTTGTGTTGCATATTCAAAAGAGAGAGTGGTGGAAGGCCATGCAAGAAGAGATGAATTCATTGCATGAGAACCACACATATAATTTGGTAGAGTTACCAAAAGGGAAGAAATTACTCAATAATAAATGAGTGTTTAAGCTGAAGACTGAACAAGGAAATCCACAACCAAGATACAAGGCGCGATTGGTTGTCAAAGGATTTGGTCAGAGAAAAGGTATTGATTTTGAATAAATATTTGTACATGTAGTAAAAATATCATCCATTCTTGTTGTTCTTGGAATAGCTACTATCTTGAATTTGGAAGCTGAACAACTTGACGTGAAAACTGCTTTTCTCCATGGTGACTTGGAAGAAGAAATTTACATGAAGCAACCTGAAGGGTTTGAGACTAAATATAAAGACCATTTGGTGTGTAAACTAAAGAATAGTTTGTACGGTCTCAAACAAGCCTTACGACAGTAGTATAAAAGGTTTGACTCCTTCATGGTGGAATACGGGTACAATAAGACTTCATCCGACCATTGTGTTTTCATCAAGATATTTTTTGAAAATAATTTTATCATCTTTATGCTTTACGAGGATGACATGCTGATTTTTGGTCGTGATATTGAAAAGATAGAGAAGTTGAAGATAGAACTCAGCAAATCCTTTGCAATGAATAATTTGGGTTCTGCAAAACAAATTCTTGGAATAAAGATCACTCGAGATAGGGTGAACAACAAATTATGGTTGTTCCCAAGAGACATATATTGAGAAGGTTTTAGAAAGATTCAGCATGAGTAAAGCAAAACCTGTCACTTCTCCACTTGCATGGCATTTTAAACTTTCTTCCAAGAAATCACCTACACAAGAGAGCGACATCAAAAAAAGAAATAAAATTATTTACTCTTCAGCTGTTGGTAGTTTGATGTATGTCATGGTTTGTACAAGCCCTGATATTGCTCATGTCGTCGGAGTAGTCAACCGAATTTTACCTAATCTTGGAAAATAGCATTAGGAGGCTGTAAAATGAATATTCAGGTTTCTTCGAGGAACATCTCAATTATGTTTATGCTTTAACAATGGTAAACCTCTTCTTGAAGGCTAGACAAAGCCAGATATGACTTTTATTATCCACTACTGAGGCTGAATATATTTCGGGATATTTGATGAAGTTTTCAAGGGGGAAATTTCATGGCAATCAAGACTACAAAATTATGTTTTATTATCCACTACTGAGGCTGAATATATTGCTATTAATGGAGCTAGTTAATAACTTTTATAATTTAAGAAGCTTCTTATAGCGTTGGGCCTCAATCAAGAAAACTATACTCCCTATTGCGATAGTCAAAGCACCATTCATCTCATCAAAAATCCAAGCTTGCATTCGAAATTGAAACATATTGGTGTTTGATACCATTAGATTTATGAAAACTTAGATTCAAAGCAGCTGGGTATTGAGAAGATCCACACCGACGACAATAGATCAGATATGATGACAAAATCATTACCGAAACAAAGTATTGATGTGTGCATAGAGGTTGCAGGACTGGTAACACTCTCCCCTTGATAAGGAGGGGAAGATTTTTAGGGCCTGCTCACACACACATTCTCTCTCTCATTTATTAGTGTGGGCTCACCCTTTTTGTAAGGAAAGACTTGCAAATAGTTGAGTCATTTCATGAGACTGCACGAGTTAGACATGTGGGAGTCCTTTATGTTTTAGAGCTATATAGTTCTTCATTATATCTCTTATATTTATTTATATGTGATGTGAAACAACTTATAAGTCTAGTCTGGCCAGTAGGGATCATACAACTAAAAATACTTTATTAACTCGCTAACAACGACTCAAGTGGGGAAAATTGGACAAAAACTATAGGGCATGCTCAGACTCACTTTCTCATTTATTAGTGTGGGCCCTTCCTTTTAGTTTCTTGCAAGAAACTATTAGCCATTAAATGAAAGATAACTTACAAGAAATCTTCTTTCACTTAATGCTAGTGGGTTTTTTTCAAGTTACAATGTCCTTCATTTGAAAGCTTAAATGGCTTCATTTGTAAACCTTTGGTTTGCTAGAAATAGGTACTTATGTTGGTCTTGAAGAATATCACTTGAAACACTTCAGAGATAAATATTTGGGAGTATAAAATTTATGTAATATTGTGTGTGCCTCAATTTAGAGATAAATACTTTGAGTGAGAGAGAAATACGGGTGTATTTGAGAGAAAGCTGTGAGCTTTTTGTGTGAGGGAACTCGTTTAAGTAATTCGTGAATTTACTATTCTCTTTTGGGTATAAAATTTGAGAGTAAGGAGAGTGAGTGTATAAATCTTAAGTGTATTGAGTGAGACTCCAACTTTTGTAATATTTTTGAGTTATAGTGATACTTGTTTTTCTACCGTGTACGTAGGAAAATTAGCTGAACCACATTAAATTATTTGCTCTTGTTTGATCTTATTTCCACATCTGTGGAATTATTTTTCCCAACAACTGGTATCAGAGCACTAGTTGCAACTCCATATCTTTCTTCGTCGTATAAAAATGGAGGAACGTACAAACATTGATGGCAATTCCATGATCATACTTGGTGTGATTTATTTCTGTTTGAGGGTAATTTGGTAAGGTGTTTTTGGAATTTAATGTTTAAATAGAGAGTAATGAGATAACTAAGATGTGTACTTGTATTAAATTCTGCTTACCCTCATTAATGAAAGTGGTTGGGGTATTTATACTTAATTAATGAGTCATGGGCCTGTCGGGTCGGATTATGGAATCGAGTCAAGATTAATGACTCATTAGCCCAAGATGTGAGGTGACCAGCACATAGCTTAGTCACACTCCATTACATTTGTCCTGTTCAGTTTTTTTATAGTAGTGGTTATGTCCGAACAACCCTCCGGATAAGAGCAAGTTACAATGTCTAAAATATCTGACCTCATAAGTAGCCCTTTTAGGTCTTGCAAAGAAGCTTTGGAAGAGATAAATTTTAAGAATTAAAATCAACTCTTTTCGATCTGTTTATTTATCCGAACTGCAGACTTTATCTTCTTTAATTAAGAATTCCAAGAGTTAATTTGTTCGAAATTTAGTGGGACTATTTTACCATTTAGAATTTCAATAGTCTTTTTTCAACGTAGGACACGTGTCGGGATCTGGTTTGACCTTTTCTCCTAGATTCTTGTACCTACTAGGTTAGAAAGTTACCTAGGTTTTAATTCTCATACTTTATAGACCTTAACTATTGCTTTGATTGTTCCATCTTCTCCTAGGTAACTCCCATTTTTCACTGTTATATAAATCCATCCCACTGTTTCATTGTCTTAAAAAATACAAGAATTTCTAGTGAGAGAAAGATGAGTACATTTTCCAATTTTTGTTTGAGTCATTTATGTTTACAGCTAGATCGTACTAGTAAAAGGAGGTTGGTTAAATTTGTCTGAGTTGGAGAGAGCGAGAAAAGTTGCAAGAGACAAAAGAATCGCTGCTGGCCTTCCTGTTTATCCTAGTGAATGAATCAATCAATCTCAAGCAAACACGGGCCAAGGTTTATCGTCCTCAAAGGCACCTAAGGTTAGAAAACTACCCTTTGTTTCAACCATTTCTCCTCTTCAATCAGGGTCCTCTGTCTAAGAGTCTCAAAACCCTCTCCCTAAAGAGAAAACCGTTTCCATTGTTAGGAAACAATAAAACCTTCGTCAGAAACTAAATCATCCGGACAATAGCCCCTGGCAGAAGCCAAGCCATCTAAACAACCTTCCATTATAATAGAATAAAATATGAAGGATAGTATAGATGATACCCCTTTTGAGGCATCCGAACAGACTGAGGACACTGTTGCAGATAAAAAAGGCAAGACTAAAATGGGTCTGACTCATCCGGATGCGCTTCTGGAGAATCTGGAAGGGAAAGTAGGACCAAATTTCAAGAAGGTCAGCGTAAAATACTTGTTATCCCTCCAGACTATAGCCTACGTATACACCTGCACCGCTAAATTGGGTTGTATTCGTACAAAATGGGGGATCCCTGAGTCAGTCAAGGTGATAATCCTGGTCACCCTGGAAACTCCGATGGATTGCAAACCACACGAGCTAGTGGTCTACACAGAGGTGCTGAACTGGGGACTCTGGTTTCCTTTAGATCCGGAGATAGTCAGATACTTCCACCTGATCAAGCTATGTCCGAGTCAGCTGAGCCCAAATGCATGGTACACTCTGATAGTCGGCATCATGTCTTCCAGACTATCCAATATCTCATTTCTAATGGAACAATTCGCTGTTGTGGCGAATTTGTGCAAGAATCATCACATTCCCTTCTACCATTACAATATGGGGAATGATTATAAGGTAGTGAATAACCTTCTTGATTTAGAAAATCCATGGAGGACACAGTTCCTATTCATCAGCGAAACCTAGGAAAATGGAAAGAAGATCAAGGTTAACTCTAACCCAAGAAAGCTGACTAGTCACAGGAAGAGCATAGGTGAGATTTATTCATATTTCCTTTAATATTTCAAATACTAGGTGGTTACTCCGAACTGATTTGTATCTCTTTTTAGTTTTTCTGAAGGAATTCTCGGATTATGTAGAGGCAGGTTAAGACACTTGCGCCAAGCTAAATTCCTGGGCCTTGGAGAAATGGGATAATGGTTTCCACAACTCTTTCACCTCGGGGAACTTTGTGAGGTCTCATTTTTGGAATACCACAGAGAGAATAGACCTCTCATGGGAAGAACTGACCACCCCTCCTCCTGCAAATGTTATCTTGAGGAGAAATGAGGCTAAGGATGCTAAGCTTTACTTGCCTTCCAGGGCCAAAAACCATAGTCATCTGAACAAAATGAAGAACAAAAGAAAGAAGAAAACCACAACAGGCCCACTTCAGACAACCACCGAAGGAACCGGTTAGGATAACCAATGAGGGATTAATGTTGTTCTGCTGGAAGCAGTAAAAGTTACTGTTAAGGAGGCTGGTGGATCGGATAACCCACCAAATATTACGAAGAAGGACAAGAAACGAAAAGCAAGCAGTGATGAAAAGGCTGCAAAAAAGAAGAAAGTTACTCTGGGATTAGAGATAATTCTATGTCCTTTCGAAATTCCGACTCTGACTCCTGTTGATCCCACTTTGCAAGAAGAAATTCCAGCCAACCTTTATTCTGAACAGGCCACTTTTGATTGAGAGGTAGATCTTGATACCTTTCAAAATATCAACATTTATTTCAATGAATTGGACAATGATGACTTTGCGGGGCCTTATCGCCTTGCCAATTCATCCAATATTGTAACCCATAATGGTGATACTTACGTTATATCAAGTGAGCAATACACCCTTTGTCATGCCCTCTTGGGTTACATTCGTTCAGTGGTTAATCTAGAGAGACAAGTGAGAGATCAAACAACTACCATAAACTCCATAACTATAGAGAAACAGAGCTTGACAAACGGTATTTATGCCGCTCAGCAAAACATAAAATCATTGAAGAATGAGAAAGAAGATTTAGCTGCCAAACTGCTCTAGTCAGAAGAGGCTAACAAAAACCTTCAGACCAAGTATTCCGGACTGGAGACTTCTTCCTCCAATGAGATCAAAGCTTTGAATGAGCAACTAAAAGCTAAGGACAAAACTATCCAGACTTTATCCGAAGACAAAGTTAATTTTGAGAAAACTCTCCAAGAGAAGACTGATGAGAATGCTTTCGTAGTAAGTAAACAAGCTCAAGAAATAGCTGCATGGATAGAGAAGTATTCTAGTGAATATTGGATTCCCTGGAGAAGAGAGATGATGGAATTAAATCCAATATGGTCTTACTGTTCCATGAGACCTTTCCTAAGAGGACTTTTGGTCCTTTGTGGAAATTTGTGGACTACGCTGGCCTCCTTTTCCATACGATGGCTGATGGTGACAACCACAACTATTCAAGTGGGGAAGATTCCGAAGATAATGAAGAAATTGGTGAGAGTTCAAGTTTTGAACTCAAAAGTCCAAAAAAAGATAGTGGTGAAGAAAAAACCGAAGGGAACAAGCCCTAAGGTTGTATTGTATTATTTTCTACTTTTTCTTGAGAAACTAAAGTCCTTGGATGGGCAGGGCATTTTGTTGCATTGTTTTGTTTAATCTATGTTTCGTAAAACTTAAAGTCCTTGAATGGTCAAGGCATTTTGTGAACCATGGATCGGTTTCAGTCCGATCAAATTCTAATATCATATTTCCTTTTGTTTAAATTTTGTTTAACTTTTTATAACCAATGTTTAGATAGCCTTCAATATTTCAGAGGTGTTAAATAAAGGTATTAAACATCCTCAACCACATGTGTTTAATAAATGTGACCAAGTGTTTAATATATCCGATCAACTAAAAGATATTTGAGAGCCGGAATGTTTAATAAGCATTTAATATCCGACGACCTTATACTGTGGCTAAATTAAAAACAAAATTGCACCAGACTTTTAAAGAAGGCATAAGATATTATTGAAAAACCCAAACACCTCATTAAAACCTCCTCGCGCCACCAGGATAGGAAAACGTATGCCTCTAATATTTACATTGACGTTCAAAAAGTAAATATTTACAATAGAGTTTTATTCTAAATATAACCTGAGATGTTCAACGTTCCATGGGTGTTTTAGTGCTCTCCTTTCCTTATCTTGGAGCTTGTATGTTCCTGGTTTAACTTTCCCATATACTACATAAGAGCCTTCCCAATTTGGAGCCATCTTACCGAACTATTTTTCCTTGGTGTGTAAAAATACTTTTCTTAAGACTTTGTTCCTCAACTGGAAATCTCTTTTTTTAACTTTGGAGGCAAATCTTATCCTCATCAAACCCTGGTAATGCATCGTCCTCAAATGCGCTTTAACTTATCTTTCTTCAATCAAATCTAACTGATTCATGACTGCTACATCATTAGCCTTTTCGGAATATTTTTGGACTCTATGAGATGGTAAAGTAGTTTCTATGGGAGTGCTTGCATCCATCCCATACACAAGAGAAAAATAAGATTCTTGTGTAGCAGCCCAATGTGTAGTTCGGTAGGCCCACAGTACTTCTTGTAAATAGTTTGGCCACTTTCCTACAACTCCCTCTAGATTATTCTTCAATCCGGATAAGATTATCTGATTTGCAACTTCAACTTTCCCATTTTCTTGAGGGTGGAAATGAGAAGAAAAACAATTTTGAATTCCTATGGAGGTGCTAAACATTTACACGTCTTTATCATTAAATTGTGGCTCATTGTATGTAGTAATATTTCGGGGGAACCCCAAATCTGCAACATATGTTAGATAAAATAAATTTTATGATTGCCTTTGAAGTGGTTCCAGCTAAAGGAGCTGCCTGTATCCACTTAGAGAAATAGTCAATAGCAACTATGATTGTTTTACATCCATCGGATGCTATGGGAAGAGGCCCAACTAGATCCAACCCCTATCTATCGAAGGGTATTGGTTCAGATATGGATTCCATAGGAATTGCTGGAACATGAATTTCATTTCCATATCTTTGGCAAGGATCACACTTTTTTACCATATCTTTATCATCTGCCATTATAGTTGTCTAGTAGTACCCTGCAAATAAAACTCTCCTGGTTAGGTCCCTATAGCCACAATGTGCAGAACCTTCTTCAATCATGTAGTTCAGATAATATAACTTGGGATTCTTCAAATCCTAAGCAACGCAAGAGAGGTCTGCTGAAAGATTTCTTGTAAAGAACTTCCCTTAATATCAAGAAACCATGATCCTTATACTTGATTTTATTAGCTATGGCTTTATCCGGAGGCAATATCCCATCGGAGATAAACCTGGAGAAGATCATATCTCCAGTCTTTAGGTTGAATAACGAGTATACTCATACTTTCTTCACTTAATTTTTCTTAGCCCATTTGTACAGATGAACATTCTTGCATAAGAATCCATGGGTAAGATTCAGAATAAGTTATAATTTCCAAAGAGTATGCCACAGTATTCTCCGATCCAGGGATGTGTTCATAGCAGATATTCTTGAAGTTTGCGGAAACTTCTTTCAACATGAGCAAGTATTTAATCAACTGTTGTTCTTTGCTTCAGACTGTCCTTCAGCATGGTGAATCAGCAATTGGGAATCAATCACTCACCAGACTCTCTTTGCCCCATATATGAGAGCCAACTTAAGACTAACTATCGTTGCTTCATATTCAGATTCATTGTTAGAAGCTCTGAAACCAAAATATATGGTCTGGTACATATTGTCACCATTGGGAGAAGTTAAACAAATTCCAGCCCCACAACCCATAGTACTTGATCCACCATCAATTCAAACTACGCATTCTTTCTTAGACTGGTTTTCTGACATCTGTCTGGAGTATCCATCAACATGAAATTCTACCAAGAAATCAGCCACTGATTGGGCTTTAATTTCCGTTCGGGGTGCAAAATCAATATCATAATCACCCAGCCCCACTGACCACTTGGTCATTCTACTTGACATATCAGCTTTTTTTGAAGAACACTTTTCAAGGGAAAAGATGTTTGAACAACAATGGAATGAGCTTGAAAGTACGGTCTCATCTTTCTTGCTGCAATTACCAAGGCCAATGCTAGTTTTTCTAACTTCAAATATCTTCTTTCAGCATTCAACAGACTTTTGCTAATGTAATACACCGGAAGAGGGTAATTGTCCACTATCTTACTAGCACAACACTTATTGCATACTCTGAAACAACTAGATATACGTAGAGCTTATCCCTCTGAATAGGTTTGAATAGAGTCTTAGGTGAAGACAAATGCTTCTTGATTTCAATAAAAGCATGAGCACATTGTGGAGACCAATTAAAGTCTTTGGCATCGCTCAAGACTTGGAAGAATGGAGCGCACTTGTCTGATGATCTTGATATAAACTTGTTCAACGCAATCAATATTTATGTAAGCCTTTGAACTTTTTTGATGTTGCGAGGAGGTTTCATAGATAACAAGGCATTAAGTTGATCCGGATCAGGCTGAATTCCTTTCTCACTTAATATGTAGCCTAAGAACTTTCCTGATCGGACCCCAAATACACACGTTTCAGGGTTCAATTTCAAATTCACATCCTCTAAGTTAGAGAATGTTTCTTGAAGGTCATATATATATACATCTTCCTCCAAGATTTTAACCATCATATCATCTATGTAAACTTCAATGTTTCTGCCAATCTGATTAGCAAAGGCTTTATTCACTAATATTTGGTAAGTGGCCCCAACATTTTTTAATCCAAACGGCATCACCTTATAACAATGAAGGACTTTGTCTATGATGAAAGTATTATGGTTTTGATCTTAAGATCTACTTGTATCTGGTTGTACCCTAAAACTACATCCATGAATGACAATAATTATTTCCAGAAGTCGAATCCACCAGCTGATCTATCCGAGGAACAGGATAAAGATCTTTGGGGCATGCCCTATGTAGATCAGTAAAATCAATGCACATGCGCCATTTTCCATTCTTTTTCTTAACCAGAACAGGGTTAGCAGTCCACAAAGGGTACTGATATTTTTTTAATGTTACCCATCTTGGTTAAACGATCAACTTCCTGAACAATCACATATGTTTTTTCCTTAGAGAAAGACCTTCTCCTTTGTACAAATGGCACGACATCAGTTCATATAGACAACTTATGGGAAATAATACCAGCCGACACTATGGTAACATCACTATTGCACCATGCGAAGACATGTTGATTATTCATCAAAAAGGGCAACAACCTGTGTTTCAAATCTGGTGCCAACTTGGTACCAATTTTAACATTTTTCCCCTCAGCAAGGGAGTGGGTTTCAACCTCCTCAGTAGGTATTATGACACTGGGAGCCTCCCTAGGATCATCAATTTCATTCTCATAAGTGGAAGGCTCCAATAGTTGCTAAATTTTGTTAACCTTGATTGCCTCTAAAGACTCAAAGGCAAGGGTTGCCGCATAACATTACCTGGATACCTTCTGGTTGTTCCGAACAACACCTACTTGTCCATGGACAACATATTTCAAACATTGGTGGACCATAGAGGCCACAACATACATTATGGAGAGCCAAGACCTCCCAAATATTGCATTGTCAGATGTTGGACAATCCACCACAACAAACAGTACTCTTACCATTTTCTTAAAGGGTCCTTTTCCCAGCAACACCTCATCTTCAAATTCCCCAATCACATCTGCATAACTTCCTGTGAAGCATACAATGGTTTTGTTCGAAGGTTGTATAACTGAAGGGTTTCTCATCTACTTGTAGGCACTTAAAAACAGGATGTTTGCCGAATTGCATGTGTCAGTCAGAATTCGACGTATATCGTTTCCTCTTATTGATGCCCCTATTACCACAACATCTTTATGAGGCCCTGCAATGTATCTCAGGTCATCATCAGAAAATATAAAGAGAGATGGGGAGTGATACAGGTGGGTGGACATCCCTTCATCCAACTAGGTGGCCAAACTGTGGATATGCATCTTCCTTTATGAGGTAAAAGGTGCAGTCACAGGCTCCCAACTTACCCCTTTCAATGAGGTTCTGGACCTCCTGCTTCAAGGTTATACAATCATAGGTATCATGGCCTATGTCATTGTGGTATTGGCATAAACGGGTGTTCCGGTTTTCTCTAGGGGATTGCAATGTTGTTGGCTTTCTAAAGTACACTTGGTTTTAGTTTTGTCGTAGATTGTAGTGACACTTTCCCTCAATTCAGAAAACCACTCAGGTAGAATCGAGGGTCCTCTCTTGTTTCCGACTGGTTGGCTCTGAGTCTGGCTAGACTAATTTTTCCTTTACGGTTAGATCCTTGTCCAGTCTTTTTTGTCTTGTAACCAGACTGATTAGTAGGTGGAGGAGTTGTTGTTGTACTAGTGGACCTGACATGGCAGTGTACTCTGGTTTTATTAGTCTCCTCAACGTTGATTTTTTTCCCCATCCGATTCAACAAACCATCCCAGGTCATAGCCTTCTTCTGAGTCACTGAATTAGATAAATTACCTGGATTCAAACCTTGTCCGAGGGAAGCAATTGCAAATTGTTCAAAGCAATCTGCTAACCCATTCTTTGTATTCATAAACCAATTGATGTACTCATTTAGAGACTCATTCAGCTCCTGAGCACAATAAATAATGGTGTCCCCATTACCCTTAAGTTCCTTGCTTCCAACAAATTACCTCCGGAGGGCAACCCAAAATGTATCAAAATTTCTTATGCACCCCTGAGGGAGACTGTTATACCATTTGAGGGTGCTTCCTATGAAAGTTTGGGAGAAGGCCCTACACAATAGTTTGTCATCGTCGTCAAAATTCATCATGAAGTTCTTAAACTGCTCCAGATGGTTGTCCGGATCTCGGCTCCCATCATATTTCTCCATCTTAGAGCTGTCAAACCTCTTAGAAATATGTCCGGAGAGTATTTTCGTAGACAAAGGCGATTACCTCCAATTCTTGTTACGGCTAAAAACAGTATCTTCATTAGGGGTAGCAAAAATACCTAGTTCGGACTGAAAAGAAAAGGGATCAATCATCAACTGGTCAATATGTTGGTTGGCTGACCTCTTACCCTTGTCATGGTACTTCTTAAGCCTGTCATGCCTATCCCTTTTTCTTGAATATTTTTTAGTCAGCCTCATTTTCTTTTTTGACCTTCCTTCATCACTGCTTGAAGACAATGATTCTTCAAGCTCTGCCTCATTAGATGAGTTGCTGGAGTACTCAAATACATAACTCTCCACTTTTTTAGATCGGTGTGTCTTCTTGGAACTGAGATGGGTCTTTAGAGACTACTTGTTATCTGCAGGATTGTCAGTGTGGTGAAGTACCGACGCACCAGATTTCTCTTTAACCTCTTTCTCTGCTTGTTTTATTTCTCTCAGCACCTCTATCTCAGCTCTCAACTGATCTCACTCTTCGATAGTATATTTATTGTTTTCTTCTGCAACTTCCACCTCAGGAGGTAGAATACGCTGCTCGTTCGGATTCATTCGAACTACTTTGTTTGCTGGTTTTGAATTGTGAAATTCAAGCATCATTGTGCTCCCACTGTGGTCGCCAATTTGGTGTGGTTTATTTCTGTTTGAGGATAATTTTGTAAAGTGTTTTGAGAATTTAATTTTAAAGTAAAGAGTAGTGAGATAATTAAGGGTTGTGCTTGTATTAAATTCTGATTACCCTCATTAATGAAAGTGGTTGTGGTATTTAACTTAATTAATGACCCATGGGTCTGGCAGATCGGATTGTGGAATCAAGTCAAGATTAAGAACCCATTAGCCCAAGATGAGAGGTGACCAACACATAGCTTAGTCACACTCCATTACATTTGTCCTGTTTAGTTTTTTATAGTAGTGGTTATGTCCGAACAGCCCTCCGGATAAGAGCAAGTTACAGTGTCTAAAATATCCGACCTCATAAATACTCACAGAAATAAATTATTACATTTGGAAAACCATGATGAAAGATTTGTTCTACTGCAAAGACTTGTTTGATCCTATTAAAAAAAGAGTCAAACAAGGTGCAACAAGTGAAGTAGATTGAAAGAAACTCAATTGTAAAGTTGTTAGTGTGATTCGACAATGGGTTGAAACAAGGGCAATTGGCGACACTACAAAAAATAAACAGACAGTTTCAAATTATGAAAACATTTAGAAGAAATATATGAGCCCAAAAATGATCAAAATAAAGCTTTCATCATAAGGAGACTTGTGAACCCGAAATATGATGGGCAAAGTGTATCTGACCACTTGGCAAAATTTGAGGAGATTCTCGACAATTTGACGAACATGAAGTTGGCCTAGCTAAAGAAATTCAAACATTGATTTTATTAAGTTCTTTACCGGATAGTTGGAAAATGCTTGTGGTAGCTCTTAGCAATTCAACACCACAAGGAAAGGTAATGTTAAGAATGTAAAGGAAAGTATCAACAAAGAAGGCAAAAGAAGAGCGAAGCAAAGCTCTTGTAGTCGCCCTCAAGGACAAGTACTAGTCACTGAGAGAGGAAAAATTAGAAGCAAACATTTCTCCAGAGACAGGAGAAACAAAAGCAAGTTCAGAGGCATATTAAAGTCAAGAGGATATTTTAATTGCAACTACTATAACAACCCCAATTTTAAACACTTATATGCTTTAAACGTATTATATTTGTTGGAATATATTTATGGACGGGTGATAATTTGAACCCACGTGCTAACTAACTAACTAACTAACTAACTAACTATATATATATATTTGTTCATTGTATTAAGATAGTGCAACAATAAAAGTCAACCGAGTTAAACACATTATATAATTTTTATATATATATATATATATATATTCGGTCATTGTATTAAGATAGTGAAACAATCAAAGTAATCAAGTTAATTATATAATCAATTGAAAATGAAATGTGGATGAAAAAAATGTTATGGACCCAACTGTGATAACCAGAGTGAACGTGGACACCGTGGAAAAATATTTAAACTTCAACATTTAAGTATGAACTAATAATCAATGGTGCAAATTGATTTGACAGTTTACTGACTTGTGTCTCCGATCAAGCAATGGTAAAACCTGTTGGACTTTACACCTTTGGGATTCAAGTTGTAATATATATATAAGGCTTATGTTTTGGGATTTCTTCAGACAAAACCAAAATCTATTTGAGAGCTGTTATCTCTATGATTGGAAGACCTCTATCTTTCTCTATATCAAGTTCTTCAATATGTATTCTTAAAATCAAAGCTAGCAGTAGATTTCTGAAGAAACTGAATAACGAAGAACTCAAAGCAATGATGGAGAACTCAAAGCAAACCAATAAATCTTCATTCTTCGTTGTATCTTTCATTTATTCAACATAAAAATCACAAAGGATTTTATGTTTTTCGTGGTTTGATAAACGATTCATCAATTTGTATTAAAGCCAATAAAACCCCTTTGTGATTGATATAATAATCGAAAGCATGTCTAATATATCATGTATGTTTCTTACTATAAATAATCCATGTCATTGGGTTTATGCCTTTGATTGAGCTGGTTAGGGCATGCATTTATGAACTGTTTGAAAAACATGACATGATGATTCGTTCTTGATTAAAAGCATGATATGGTATTATGGGTTTTTTTTTATCGTTTTGGATGGATTATTGTATGCAATAGTTTTGGGTCTAAGGTCTTTCTCAATTGATTATCTAACATTAATCTTTATTTTGAATGACATTGTATGTGCAAATCTTATAAGATCCGATTCATAAAATTAAATATAGTGGAATAAAAATATATTAGTTTAGACTAACCTTAAAAAATAAATATAGAAAACACGAAACATGTCAATCATTTAAATAAAAATAAAAAATCAGGAAGAATATGTCTCATTGCCTATTGATAACAACAGTCTAATCAATGGTAAATAATTTGTTAAAATAACACATATGTTGAATATATCTCTAAATATGAAGAATCAAAGTTGAGTTGCAATTTGATAAAAATACGATGGTTACTTTCTCTCGCTTTAGAATATGATTTCGTCTAACATTCAAACTGAGTTAATAACTCATGAATTTAATAATTGGAGAGAGACTACCAAATGACACAATAAATGAAAGACTACATACACTTACATGCAACATGGATAATTTATAGGTTACACTCCACATGATATGCAATCCTAATCCTCATATTTTGAGAAAAAAGTTAGTTTTGCCCAAATAATCTTGATATTTCTATGACTCTACAAAAAAACTAAAAAATTTAACCTAAATAAATTAATGTAAAACAAAAAAAATTGTGATATAAAGGCCAAAGCTTTAGCCATTTTGTTTTCTAGTGTCTCACACATATATTTCTCGATAAATGTTCATAACTATTATTAATGAGGTGAAATAATATAATGAAGATGAAATTGTGAACAAAATATGGGCATAACCACTAATGATATATATATATATATATATATATATATATATATATATATATATATATATATATATATATATGAATAATGATAAATTGTTTAGCCTTATAATATTGAATATCGACAAAGATCGATAATAAATACAATAAAAACGATGAAATTTCGCATAGAGACTACTCCGCACAATGGTTTAATGCGTTGGCTATATTGAACAGTAGTTTCACTTGTAAATTCACTTTAATACGGTACTACATATTGCCATTTGAATTAATTTTTCATTTTAAATATTTATGAATAATAAGAATGAAAATCAGAAAGTAAATTGAATCCACGTTAAGAAAAGTTGGTCCATATTTTAGTGAACTATATGATATTTTTTCTGAAGATGAATAAAACAATTGTAAATTCATTTTGCACGATGGTTTTATTTTTAAAATTTTCACGATTTGAATCCCTTGAGAATTAGTAAGATAATATATCATCATGAAGTTAAGTTCCAGAAGCGTTGTTGGTCAATTTAGACGATACAATACAATCATCAGATGGAAGTAAAATTATATTGGCATAGTCGCAAAACATATGTTGTAAGAATTATAAAGTTTTCATTCTTTTTTTTTCGGAGGGAACCCGCAACCACTACTCAGAGTGCAATGAGTGCGCACAAGGTAAACCCTGAGTCTGACGGAATAGCCTGTAAACCAACACAGAAGGTAAACCACACAAGGTGACAGGCTCAGCCGAGAAAGTGTATGTAGAGGGACTTGAACTCATGACCTTTGATCACAAGCATGTCTTACTCAACCAACTTGGCTACCCCCTTGGAGGCGTTTTCGTTCTTGTTATACATAAGAATATGTACAAATGTGTTCATGTTTCAAAACATGGGAAATATGATTTCTACATGTAGCGCTTACAATCTTTAATGATATACGAATGTGACATGTAAATTTTTCAATCCCCACCATAAATATTTATGCACTAAAAAATAAACTTCCCTCAAAATGATTTGTGTGATATAATATATTCGAGCTTTGTCTAAGAGGTTTGGTCATGATATTAAGTTTTAACTCAAGTTTAGTTAGGAACTCGATTGAAATAAAATATGTATACCATTAGAAAAAAAACATCAATGTCATATCAGACATCCTTGAAAATGATATTTCATAAGCTGAGGTAAGTTCATATAGCATGTTCAATTTATTTTTTTATAAACCGATGAGCTAGATTTTATTATGCATATAACTCCATTTATGATGTCTAAAATAATACCATCCCACATTGTCCGATTAAATTAAAAATATCACAAACATGAAGTGCATAAGTTTTAAACTATAAAAAACAATTATACCATTATGTAGTTAAGCATAATGTCAACTATGTCACGAAGTTGGCTATGAATACGCTAATTTTACAAAGTCACTACTTCAACTACAAAAGTATGAAAATTCTACGAACTCAGTAGGCTAAAACCACTATTATGTATTTTGTATTTAAAGCAATAGTTGAAAAACATCAAATCACGCTTGTAAAAATTGTTGGTCCAAATACGAGTTCTGCATGCTTACATCCAATAATGTATAACATAACTTCCATGTGTTCATTCGAAATCAAATTTCAATTAATTATAGATAAATTCATTGGGTCCTTAGTTTCGATTCTAATTTCAATCCATTAACAGGTTGCTGAAGTCCTAACACAAAATGATTACCAAATAAATGAATTAATTATTGCATGAACAAAGTAGTATAGTCTAATAAATTCACATATTATTGTCTAACATTATTTCATCCACTGATCAAACTAACAACCAATCATGAGTTTTTTTGTATATAAACCATATTTTGAATTTCGATCTCTGACTAACAGATAATCTACATTGAATCGCGCCCATTTTTCTTATAAATATATATCGATTATAACCCACTTTTATTTTTAATATTTTATTTAAAAATGGTCAAGTTGAGCTCATTATAAATATATATAATATTAAATTTATTTGATCTTAAATTGTTTATGTTATGATCCACTTATCAATAAAAAAAATACTGACAATAAGATAAATGTCCAAACAATGTTCTAAGACTAGATGATATAAAATAGTTAGGTATATGGTTTATTTTAGACTTAAAAATATACATATAAAGTTTATATGTATGTAAAACTGGTGCTATTTAAGGTCGTCATAATTTATGTTATTAGTTTAGTCATTATAAAAAACTATTTTTTCTTTAATTTTGATAGTATAAACTCTAAAATTTATTTGGAGGTTAAATTTTAACATGACATTTATTGGCACTCATCTTTTAACAGACCTACAGATCCGACCCACAACTTACATGTTGAAATACACCAATCCTTTTATATAAATTAAAATTTCAGTTGATAAATAAAATTGTTAGGGGATGGTTGAATTTGAATATAAAAAAAGTTAGACATAAGGTTGTTATCGATCCGGTTTGGTCCGAGTTTGATGGAACCAGATCGAACCGTTAATTTTTTTTGGATAAGACCGAACCGATAAAGTTTCGGTTCTACAAAACCAGCGGCGGAGCCACTTAAGGGCTAAGAGGGGCTCGAGCCCCCTAATCCCGGTCCCGCAAAAAAATAAAAATAAAATATATATTTATATTTATTGTTTTTTCGTTTTAAAGAGGGACAGTTGGACCATTATTAAAGATATTCTAGAAAACTACTTCCGGTCCCACCATTATTCATGGAGTGGTTCACATTTTGTTCTAAAAAATTTATATGAATTTTATTTTTCATTTTTATATTACTTTACTTTTTATAACTAGAAAAGACAATTAATTTTAAAAGAAACATCAACGTCTTATTTTTTTATAATAAGATAGAGATTAATAAATGGAAGCTAATTTAATTATTAAAAAATATATCAAAATTAGAAATTAAATAAAATAGTAAATAATTAAAATTAAAATAGAATATAAGAGAGATTGGTATTTTAAAAATATTTGTGAGAAATTAAAACATTGGAACAAAACCACCGGTGAAACATAAATAAATAGAAAATGATTTGGTCTAAAATATTTTTATATATTTATGTTATTTTTTACAAAATAGTTGGAAGAAGACTGTTTCACAATGGTTTGTCGCTGTACTGGTAGTGAGAAATTGTATTTTTAGAATTAGCACATTGGTGTTTTTAGAGCTAGATAAAGCATTCGAAACTAACAATAGAACTAGGTAGAACTAGGTTTTGCGAAAATATTGAAAAATGTTTCGGAAGATTATGTATACATTTTTAGTTTAGCCCCCCCTAATTTCCATTCCTGGATCCGCCACTGTACAAAACGGAAATGAACCCGATCCGATATGAATCGTTTTGGTCTGATCCAATAAACTGGACCGATAATGGTTATTTATTTAAAATGTCAAACTAATTTTATGATTGTGGGTCATAATTGCCTTATTGGGCTATTTATCACTTTTTGTAAATGAGATACTATGTTTGTATCTCTTATATAGACTTAATTCTATGTTTTATCTTTCATGTAAATCGATGTGAGATTTAAGTGTGTTAAGATTTAAGTGTGTTAAGATTGCCATCGTTTTTCTCTTATTTCTTTCTATTTATGATATTTGGTTTGGAAAACATAAACTGTTTTAGATCTTTATTTTCTACACACTATATTTTTTCGGTTCATAAAAAAAATACATAATCCAATCAAAAAATTTAAATTGAAATTCCTCTATAATATGTCAGTTTAATACTCGTGATTCCCATAAACATTCATTTCCGATTAGAGCATTAAAAGTTGTTCCTCCAATGTTCTTACAAGTGTTTAGACTCTACATTTTTTATAAGTTAGTTTTATATCTTCTGTTTTTATCTCATAACAAGGATTTTTCGTGCTGCAATGTAGTTTAACTGCAACTTTTATTCTAGATGTGCTATGTGTACTTCGGTATGTCACATTGAAGAATGACAACTTTTGTGTTGAAAACATTTTTTATCAATTATAATCAATGGCAGTCCAGTGATTTATGAGGCCTAAGACATATACAAAAAATGGAGCCCTATAAAATATTTTAGATATTAGCAAAATAAAATTATAAGTATTTTACAACGTAATAAAAAACAATAAAAATTATTTCTGAAAAACAAGTTTTCTAGCTTTTCTTTCCGCAAATTCATCCATAATATTCTCATAATCGAGATTATCAATCATATAATTCACAATAGATATCATTGATAATCCATTCAAGCGGTCTTGAGATATAGTAGAGCGAATGTAGTTTTTTATCAACTTCAACTTTGAAAAACTCATTTTGGAAGATGCAACTGAAACTGGAATTGTCAACAATATCCGATAAGCAATGGATGCATTTGGATAACAATCCTCAATTCTTTTCATAAAGATCAACGCATCAATAACCCTTTTAATTTATATTGGAAACACTTCTCTTAGAAATTTCGACTCCATAAATAAATATTTTTCATCTACATTTTAAAAGTGCACCAGGTGTAAAAAATGCTTCAAGCTTAACACAATATCTCATCAATTCTTCGTCACTAGTTGACTTAAGCTTCTTCAATTCAAACAAAAATCCAAAAATATTTTTGTAACTTTGGAACTCATCGAAGTTTGCTTCAATGGAAAAAATAGCTTGATCCATGATGTTTATGAAGTAATCAACCTTATACCATTCCTCGCCTAGTAATGCCATATTACCACAATCTTTTTCCACATTTTCATCAAAATGTCATTTCCTTTTTCCGTTACGTTTTAACTTCTTACAAAACGCAGGTTCAATTCCCATCTCATTGAAATCTCTATTGCCTCAACTCTTGCTTTGTCAAAACTTGTTTCTCTATATTCTTTGAAAAATGATAGAAGTCCTCTTAGTTGGAAAATAACAACATCAATATCCATGTCGTTTGACTGTAAAGTCTTTCTTACTATGTTAAAAGAAAAAAGAAGCTCATGCCAAATAATCATTCCAAACAAAAAATCAAACCTTCCAATTCCACGTGTTTCACTTTCATTCTCTTCCATATTTTCAACTTCAGTGATATTTACATCTTCTTCAGAATTCTCACAAGTATGAATCTCAATTATATTTTCATTGATTTCATCATCGACAATCACAGATTTTGTTACAAAGTTAAGCATATAATTTGCTTGTGATTTAACAAATTCTCCATCTTTATTATTAGGGTGGCGACCAAATTCCCACATCCCACATCGATTAGACATGGGAAAGATTCGTGGTATATAAGTAAGAACATATCTCAACTAGTATGAGGCCTTTTGGAAGTGTACCAAAACCAAAGTCGTGCGGGCCTTCGGGCGGCAAAACGGACAATATCATACTAGTGTTGAGATCGATTTGTTCTTATTTATATACAGAGGCGGAATATGTGGACCGAGCCCTCATATTCCCAACATGTGGTATCAGAGCACCAAGCCCAGACGGAACGCGATGGTGGTGAAATTCTTGAAGGTCGAAGAAGTTAGACGCCATGCTCAATGTGATCTGCTCTAGAGATCCTAGTTCGGAGTGCCCGTCTCATCAAGTGGTGGTACTTGATTGGAGTGGAGAGTGGCGCTAAGGAACAAAACAGAGTGGTATAATAGGAGGTGAGCAGTAACATTTGTAGTGCCTCTAGACGTCATTTAGACTGTCAACCTGATTAGAGTGGATGGATGGAAGTCAATTAAAAAAAAGGCTAAAATGGTACTTTGTTCGAGAGGAAAATTTGTTAGGGTGGCGACCAAAGTCCCACATCCCACATCGGTTAGGCATGGGAAGGATCAGTGGTATATAAGCAAGAAAATATCTCAACTACTATGAGACCTTTTGAAAGTGGACCAAAAACAAAACCGTGAGGGCCTTCGGGTGCCAAAGCGAACAATATCATATGTGGAATATGCGGACCGGACCCCATATTACCAACATTTATCTCATTTTAAACAAATCCATTATAAAAAAAACATCAAATAATACCTTAATAACTGTGCTGATTTCGGCTTAACCCTAACCTATTGTTTTTTAAATGTGCCTCTTGAAAATTAGGGCCCAAGATAACAACCTCATGTGGCTTAAAGGAGGGTCAAACCTGATTATAATCAGATTTATGATATTCTTCATAACTGCATCTTGGAATAAGATGTTTTTAACAGAATTGTTATTGGGCGGTGCCCAAGTTTTGATCCTCACACCATTTTCGGCTCCTGTAAATACAACACATTTTACTGTCATATTTTTTACCCATTTTCAATCAGCTGGCTTCCTAAACTTCCATAATGTTGATTCCATGCATGACCAACTGTACTTTATTCAACTGTACTTGACTACTTCTTTTTTTTAAACTGTCACTGATATTATATAAAATTAAATCATAATCTTGACTTTACGCTCAAGTCTACGAGCTCTAGGTACTGTCTAAACATGCAGATTCCAACTAATGTTTAAAATATTCAAATTATTGAATTAAGATTTTGAAAATAACAATTTCCAAATCGTATAGGTTCTTGTTAAAGTTAAAGAGGAACATTATAAATTATGATCTTTACTCAAATTTTAGTATTTTTTTATAAGTTACCATGCTCAATTATAAGCATGTTTATAGTAAAAAGTTTTTACGGCGTGAGATAAATAACATGTTATATTGGTTCAATTGGTTAGGTTTCGGGTAAAAAATATGGTAGGTCCTCCATGTTTGTCAGTTGTATCACGTCAGTCCCCATCCTTTACTTCTGTAATAAACAGGTCATCCTCGTTTCCAAAAACGCAATAAACTGGTCCTTATTGACCACAATCTAATTTTTCTGTCATAAATTCCCTTTAACTTACCACATCAGCATCTCACGTGGGACGTTGATGTGACATCAGTAAAAAAAGTAAAATTACATTTTACTTTAACCTAAATCTATTAACCTTTTTTCACACAAATTTCGACCCAGACAACCAAATAATCAGGCCCAGTCCTGACTAATCTAATTAAAACTAACCCGAAAGAGAATAACCCAAGTCATAACCCGACTTTTATAACCTAATAACCCACCATCCATAAATTCACCAAATTTGTGCTTTTCCTCTTGTATATCTTTGAAGGCTGTTCCATTTCTAAAAATGTTGATAGAAGAATAAGCTTTAGAAGCTCAAAAGCTACTTTTTTCAAACAAACAAAATACTGAAGAAAGAAATAAAGATCATTAACGCATTGCGCATACTCATTTTGACCAATAAGACTAACTATATCAATAGGTGCTTTGTCGGTCATTAGCTAATATACAAGCTTAGCACATCAGTCGTCTTCTTGTTGCTGCTACAACTCGTGACTGAATCTAGGGGAAGATTTGCTTAATAATGTTGGCTATTGTTGATTCAGATGTTGGTTAAGAATATACAGTCATACCAAAGTATCTGCTTAATCTGGTTTATGCCAGAAGCAACCACGGATCCAATACGAAGAAGTCAAATTTTCTTTAACAACCAATCATCCAAGGCATCTCCCATCCCAAGTTGTAATATCTATTTGGTTACCCAAAAGTCCTTTCAGATAATCCATCCACCTTCTTGGAGTTAGAAAATAAAATCTACCAGATCCATCACCAGGGGGTTAACTTTGGTGGTACCCACTGTTAGAGTTAACCCTGAAGAAAAAAAATGATATAGGGTAAGAAGATCAGTTGCTGGTCTCAACATAATTGTTTGTATCAACGAGTCAAGTACATGGGTTGGGTCTTGTTGTTAATTAAAGAAAGCCCAGGTACTAAGTAGTTAGTCCCAAAACTACTTCTGTTAGTATTTCTGTTATACTAACAATACTATAACAAACTCTGTATCATATATGAACAAAGATTTGTATATTTGTAAAGAATAACAACAAAATAAAAAGATTACAATTTTTTTTGCTTTCTCCAATTCTCTCTCTCTTTAAAGTTCTTCTCTTTCTCTCTCCATCTTGGTATCAGATCCAACAATGGCTAATGCCAATTCTACGTCAATTGCATCAGACACATCATCGTCTAGCTGTTCATTACCTGAGATTTTCACAAATAACAAGAGTCAAATGGTGCAAATAAGTAACTCTAGCAACATTATCAAGCTAGATAGAACAAATTACTTGTTCTGGAAGGCGATGATCATTCATGCTATCAAAGGAAACAGATTGTTTGGCCACATCTCTGGAGAAAGTCCTTGTCCACCATAGTTTCTGCTTGATGAAACTGGAAATTTGGTTGAGAATATAGCCTATGAAGACTGGTTTTCCAAGGATCAATTGTTTATAGGATGGTTGTTTACAACTATTGATCCTGAAATTGCAGCACAACTTTTAGAACATGAGTCTTCAAAGAAGCTTTAAGATGTTGTAACAGAACTATCATGCTCATAAACAAGAGCCACGATCTATTATTTCAAAGGAGAATTCCAAATATTAAGAAAAGGTACTTCTACAATGATTGAATATCTAGCCAAAATGAGAGCCATTGCTGACAATTTGGCCATTGTTGGATCACCTATTCCTATGGTTGATCTAATATCTCAAGTGTTGTCAGGCCTGGACTAAAACTATACTCCTATTGTAGTCAATCTTTCTGATAAAGAGACCTTAAGCTAGACAATTTTATTATCCTCTATGTTGACATTTGAAAGCAGAATATAACAACTCTGTAGTATAGAAGGAGTTGTTGTTAACATAAACCTAACTTCTAACTATAACACAAACAATGATAAGACTAAAAAACAGCAGTCTAATAATAGTAAAAAACCTAGAGGTAATGGAAACTATTATAGAGTTCAAGGGAGAAATTACAAGAGGAGATCAAATAATAACTATAGAGGAATGAGATATCACACTTACAAAGGAATATGGGTAAATACTCTACAAACAAGCCAACTTGCTAGTTGTGTGGCAAGTATGGTCTTGCTGCCCTGTCTTGTCATCTTCTTGATGATCCAAATTTCTTTACTCAACCACCTCATGTAGAAAGTCAGCACTCTAGATCAAATCAGATGGTTATGTTGTTACTCAGGACTCCAACAATGACTATGGTTGGTATGCAGGCTCAGGTGCAACTCACCACGTTACACATAATTCTAATCTTATAAATCAGAGGACAAACTACTAATGTTTGGCTTTGTTCAGGTTGGAAATGGACATAAATGCTTAAGAAAACATGTTGGTAATTCTGTGATTCCTACCTATGTAAATAAACTTTTAAACCTAAACCATGTGCTCCATGTTCCTACAGTCAACAAAAATCTGTTATCGATTTCTAAGCTCACTTCACAAAATCAAGTATTTGTTGAGTTTCTTTAAAGACTTTTGTTTGGTGAAGGACTTGGCTACAGTGAAGGTGTTTCTAACAGGGAAAGATGAGAAAGGGTTGTACTGCATCAACAAGAATGTTAATGATTTTCCTAGAGTCATAAGTTCTGAGTTAGCTATAGAATTTAATTCTAGTAAGAATGCACCTCAAAGATTGCGCCATAGATTGGGCCATCCCTCATTTTTTGTATTGTCAAAAGTTCCAAACTCTTGTAACATTTATTTTAATAAAAAACAACTTTCTTTTTGTAACTCTTGTCAACTAGGTAAGTCTCATAGACTACTCTTTTTTTACTTCAAGTTCTCATGCATTACACTTACTAGATCTTATACACTATGAGCTATGGGGACCAGATCCTATTAAAACTAGAAATGGTTTTAGGTATTACATTCTGTTTTTAGATGATTACAACGGATTTTCTTGGTTTTATCCCCTAAAAAAAAAACTAATGGTTTTTTTTTTGCCTTTTTAGATTTCAAAAAATAAATTGAAAAATAGTTTGAAAGAAAGATAAAAGTCCTACAAACTGGTGGAGGGGGCGATTATTAAACTTTTCTTCCTTTTACAAAACATTGTGGGATTGAACTAAGAATTTCGTGCCCCTATACTTCTGCCCGAAATGGTAGGGCAGAAAGAAAACATAAGTACATTGTTGAGACTGGCCTCACCTTGTTGGCCTAGTCTCAACTTCCACTATCTTACTTGTCAGATGTCTTCTCTACTGATACATATCTTATCAATAGATTACCAACTTCTGTTCCTAAAGAATAAGTCACCATATGAACTAATATATCATAGAACACCTGACTACTTAGCTCTCAAAGGTTTTGGTTGAACCTGTTTTCCTCACATCAGACCCTATCAAAATCGTAAACTTAGTTTTCACTTTATCAAATGTGTGTTTTGGGGATACTTTGCTACTCATAATGGATATAAATGCATTATACCTACAAGAAAACTCATAATTTCAAGACATGTTACCTGTAATGAAGAAGAGTTCCCTAGTTCTACCAGTTTTTTCAACACTACACAATCTGAATCTCTAGTATCTTTACCAATTTCTAACTGGTTTAACACATTTTCAAAGTCTCTAAGGGTTTTAATTCTACAATCAATACAATGCAATGCAGACTTACAACTATTGCTTCAACTGAAAGAGGTACTTTACCTGATTCTTGTCCTTTATCTGAGGATTAGTCACCATACACATCCTCTGCTCCACCTGTTCCTGCATATCACACATCAAACCTGTCAAATAACATTTTAACAATCTGAATCCCTAAAAAAAATCAGGAAACTAGTTTATTAAAAAATCTTGTTTGGTCAAAAGTTCTATCTCCTCATGTTCAAAACAATGGTCCTAACTTTACACTTCAAACTCACCATGTTTCACCAGAAACCAAATCTCAAAGAATCCTACATATGTTACTCTTATTCATACAAATAATACTAGTGTTTTCCCTTCTATAACTAATACCCATCCTATGACTATCAGGGGAAAGACTGGTATCTCAAAACCAAAATACATTTACACTGGTTTTGTTAAGACATGCCTGGATTCACATAAGGAGCCAGATTTTTTTAACCAAGCTAAGTTTAATCCACTGGGCTAAGGCTATGCTTGATGAGTTTCAGGCTCTAAAATCTAACTCTACATGGTCTTTAACTCCTTGGCATCCTAACATGAATATTGTTGGAGCAAGTGGGACTATAGACTAAAATGTAAAGCCGATGGCTTCTTACAAAGATACAAAGCTCGGCTTATTGCAACATGCTTTCATAAATCTCTAGAATTGACTTTGGGGAAACTTTTAGTCCTGTAATCAAGTCTTCTACCATTAGACTTATCCTAAATATTGTTGTTACAAAAAATTGGGGTATACGACAACTAGATATAAATAATGCTTTTCTGAATGGCAATTTACACGAGGTTGTCTACATGTGTCAACCACAAGGGTTTGATGATCCTCTCAAACCTCATCATGTTTATAGGCTCCATAAGGCTCTTTACGGATTTAAACAGGCTCCACAAGCTTGGTTCTCTAACTCAGGGGTGTTCTACTTAATTAGGGTTTCTTTAATTCTATAGTTGATAACTCGATGTTCTTCCTTATTACAGGTAGGGATGGCAAACGGTCTGAACCGCGAACCATCGAAACCCTAATTACAGGACATGTTACTCTTATTATAATTATCTATATAGACGACATTATTGTGACACGAAATAAACCTCAAGCTCTCCAAAAGTTTATTACTAGACTCAATGACATGTTTTCTCTAAATGACATGATTGATATCAATCTGTTCTTAGGAATTGAGGTCAACAGAGACAACAACAGACTCTACATTACTCAACGGCAGTATATAAATCACTTACTCAAAAACACTGGTATGAGCAGCTCCAACCCCTATGTTACTCTCATGTCTACTCGACAATCGCTACCTCTCAGTGATGGTAATCTCCTTTCTGATCCTATAATATATAAAATTTTGTTAGGGTCTTTACAATACTTACTGAATATAAGACCAGACATAACATTTGCAATCAATAAATTGTCTCAATTTCTACAAGCTCCAATGGTCATACATTTACAAAATAGAAAACAAGTTTTACAATACTTATCTGGTACTCGACAACTTGGGATCCATCTGAAACCCTCTGCTTAATTTTCCCTTACTGGTTTTTCAAATGCAGACTGGGGCAACTCAATTGATGACAGACGCTTCGTTGGTGGGTATTGTGGTTTTTTGTGCATCCTTGATTTCTTGGTCCTCCAATATGTTATTTGTTAACTCAAAATACAACCAGTTAGTTGTTTCTCGCTCTCGTATGAGTTAGAGTACAGAGCCTTAGCTAATCTGTCGTCTGAGCTCGTCTGGCTCCGATATGTTATTTGCTAACTCAAAATATCATTGTCCCGACCTCCTCTTATAAGGTGTGATAACATGGGTGCTGCTTCTTTAACTTCCAATCCGGTATTCCACGCACGAACGAAACATATCGAGATTGATATTCATTTCGTTTGTGACCAGATGCTTCAACGAGCTCTGGAAATTCGATTCACTCCAACAACTGATCAAACGACTGACACCTTTACCAAATCCTTGTCTCATTGGCGTTTTCAATTTCTCATAACCAAACTAGGTCTTCGTGTTCCTCCGTTCAGTTTGAGGGGGAAGTTAGATTTAGCCTTGAATAAGATAAAGAAATTATATAGAGTATCAAGATCAGTTGTTGGTCTCGACCTAATTATTTGTATGGAACGGGTTAAGTACATGGGTTGAGTCTTGCTATTAATTAAAGCAAGCCCAAGTACTGAGTAGTTTAGTCCCAAAACTACTTTTGTTAGTGTTTCTGTTATACTAACAATACTATAACAAATTATATATATATATATATATACAGAGATCTGTACATTTATAAAGACTAACAAGAAATAAAGAGATTACAATATTTTTTGCTTTCTTAAATTCTCTCTCTCTCTCTCTCTCTCTCTCTCTCTCTCTCCCCCTCTCAAGTTATTCTTGAACTCTATCTCCCACTCTGTAGGAAAGTAACCAAAAACATCAAGAAGGAACTCTAATGTCTCGTTACTAGTGTGGATTATTTTAACCTGAGGGTAATTTGGTCAGGTGTTTTGTGGTGTTTCAAATATATTTAGTGTTTAAGTGGTTTGTAGTGAGAGATCTGAGCTACATGGTTGTATTAAATATTTATTACCCTCATTAATGAAAGTGGTTGGGTATTTATACCCTTAATTATGAGGCCACATAGGTTTTCGAGTCATACTTATGAAACCGTGTCGAGTTCAAAAACTCATTAGTTCATTAAGCAGATTAGTAATTAGCTTAGTCAAAAAGTGATTAGCTTTTAATATTTTAGTCCTGTACGGATGGTTCAGTGGGTGGTTTTTGTCCGAATTGCTCCTGTCTGGTTTCTACAGTGAGTGGTGAAAATATCCGGACTCATCAGTTACGATCACCAATATCTTTTCCATTTGCATTCTTTGTAAATTTACTATTCGAAGGTGATTTTTTTTTTGCGTCAAAAGACAGTGAATGACCATCTGTGAATGAATTTTTATACTCTTTTTGAGGACTTTGCACCGGCAAACGATCGATATCTTTTGCATTAAAATTTGAGCCATCGATTATAAAACGAGATTCCATGCTCTGAGTGCCCAAATTTTCTTTACTGAAAGATGCAGTTCCATGCAAAGGTCGAGTGTTATTTGGAATCTTTTTACTCATTTGAGACTGCTTATCATCTGATAGTTTCGACGATAGAAAAGAAATAACGCCTCGTAAGTCCTTTTCCAACCCCGCATTTCCCTTATGTCCGATGGAAACGGATTGAAAAGCTGCATCGCTTTGCGAATTCGATGTAAAATTCATAGGAAGTATCATGAGTGAGAAATCTCTGTCCAATATAATGGAACACATTGATATTGGTTTATAAAGAGAGTTTAGTCTCGTCAAGAGACTGCTCCGTGTTGATCTTTGGTCCAAGCGATAATCGTAATCGAGCGACATGTGCCCATGCTCTTCTAATGTTGTACTATACTCATTAATCCACTCAAAAGAATTCCCGGTTCATTATAAAATACAATAACAAACTAATATAAAACCATTGTGATCATAAACCACTATGTATGTTGAGGTGTGAAAATAACTATACAAGATATGAAATCAACTTTGAGAAACTTCTCCAATTCGAACTATACTTTTGAACTCTGTTATTCTCAGTATCATAACTCCAAATAGACATAACAAAAATGCATAACATGTACACCATCGATCTTAACTATTATAGTGGGTTTGAAGTTGAGATGAAGAATGAGGTTTTGGTATACGATTTGGAAAAAAATTAGGGCAATTGAATTGGAAAATTAGAAGGAATTAGGGGCTGTGAAGAGAAATGAGTTAGTGAATTATTTGATTATGGGTTAGAAATTAGGGTTGGTGGGTTACTGGGTCATAAAACGTAACTTTACTTTCTTTTACATGAAATGCTGATGTGTCTAGTTAAAGGTCATTTACGACAAAAAAAAAATTAGGTTGAGTTAACAAAGACCTGTTTATTGCATTTTAAAACAAAAAAACATGTTTATAATAGAGTCAGGCAAGGTAAATGAAGATGATTGACGTGATACAAATTTTCGTATCATTTCTATAAATTTATTGATTTTATCGGTTTGGTTCGGTTTTTAGTCGGTTTTATCGTTTCGTTTTTTTATCGATTTCGGTTTTTAAAATGAAACCGCGAATCGGACCGCGCTAAAGTTCAATCTGATTTTCGTACAGGTCTTACGGGACGGTTCCGGTTCGTTAGAATCATTAAGAGCCCTAGAAATTAGCCAAAAGAACGCGTTGGTATTTCGGTAATTTGTTTGAGTTTAACTTGGAGACTATGGTTTGGCCCAATTTCAAAGGAAAATTAAGATACGCAGTGATTGCATGATCTAACGGTTAAAAAGTAGCAGTGTTGAAAAAGAAAGCTTAAATCCCCTAACCCTAATAGCCGCTTCTCTGCATAAATAGATGGGTCTCGAGTAAGTAAAATTAACCAATCTGCTTTCTTCTCTAAAAAAACCTAATTCTCAAATTTCAGTCTTTCATCTTGAATTTTTTATCTTCAATCTGTTCATTTGGTTTTCTATCTTAGATTACTTTTAAATACTCAATGATGAATTATCCATTGATTGAGGTGTGGGTGATCCAAGGTTCCTGTTTACAGGATGAACCTCCTTGGGTTTCTGCATCCTTCATGAAATTTCTGGATTTGTCTGAGATTCATTAGTTTCGTTTCCCTTTTATTCATGTTTATGTTTTGGTTTCAGACCCTATAGTGTATAGAGAGATGGCAATGATGACTCCATGAAATTCAAGCTCAACAGACCGGAATGCATCTTTTCTTTTAACGAGAATCGTGCTGTGTCGACAACCCCGCTGAACTGAGTCATCTCTCTATTCTATGTCCTTTATTTAGATTTATTCAATGTAGTTTAGGGTTTTGCGATGGGGATATAAAGATCCCTCTTCTGATTCTCTCTGAAGAAATTGGCTGGCAGAATCGAACCTAATCTTAAACGCCACCACTGAGCTAACCCTAAATCTTTATTCAAAATCTTATAATCCAACATTTGATCTGATGGTTATTTTTAACCAATGAGGTCATTAAGATTGCTTCTGAATCATTGTTTTGGAGATGGAACCTTGGTCTAATTAAAGGCTTTCAGGTCCAGTTTCAGTTTCAGTTGTATGTACACTTTGAGATTGTTATCTGGAATGAACTATTTGAGAATGGAGAATAAACAGGGATTTGTTGGGTTCCAACAGTTGGGATTCGTTTAGTATCTAGAACGTCAGTAAGTCTAAATAGTCCTTGTATGCAAACTAGCTAGTGATATAGTAGTTGATCGTGGTCTCTTCAACTTTATGTTTCATCTCAGCATTATCAATGAGTTTTTTGCTGAAATTTGTTTTGACAGAGTTTTTGAAAGCTTAAAATGTACTGTTTTGGAATCAAATCCTCCATCATCTTCTATTTTACAAGTGCAGAAAATCCAAAGCAACTAGCAATGGAGGAAGCAAACGTCAACACCAACATATATGTTTGTAAGAAAGTTCTAATCCAGATTTTCAACCACTGATATCAACAAATGGAAACAATTACAAATCTGTGGAAAAGCAATTATATCAAAACTCGAAGCTCATACGTAATAGATCAACAAATGGAAACAATTACAGACCTCTCTGGAAGAACAATTATCTCAAAGCTCGAACCTCAAATGCAATCCAAGCTAATTCACAGAAAAGATCCTCTGCGGACACAACCATGATCAATCACTAATGAGACTTGGTAGTGGGTAAAAATAGAAGATAGAAGAGAATACAAAGTTATTGAATTCCATGAACGTGTTTTCAAATGGGAGACCTCCCATAACATGCATCTAAATATCTTGGGCTAGGCTACCCCAAAATCTTTATATTGAGACCCGGGTTGGTTATATTGAGACCCCCATTAATTACAAAAATGCCATCCATATAAATAGCTAAAAATCAGATTTCTTCTCCTCCGAAACCCTAACTCTCTCTACCTCCAAAAATCCAATTTTTTTCTGGCGACTTTTTTTGAAATCCAACTCCACGAAACTGTTAAGGTATGGATTCTACACTTCATGGTGCTTTTTTTTTCCATTTTACATTGTTATTTCTAGTGATATTTAGTGTTTTCCATTCGGGTAGAAAAATTCGATTTTTATGTATTTGGTGTTGATTTGTTTGATTTTAAAGAGATTAGGACCGTTTAAGGTGTTGGGTTATAGTTTTAGGGTCGATTTCGGGGCAGATCTGGGTTTGGGGCTGCAGATTCGACTGGGTAACATGCGTGGAAATACCGGATGCACGCACGAATAGCGGGCATCCGGTATTTCCACGCACGAACATGCGTGGAAATACCGTATCCACAGTCTGTGGATTCTGGCGAATTCTCGCAATTTACTGCGTGGTTTTGAATTCTAGTGTAAAGTGATTTCAGGAATCTAAAAGGGCTGTAAGCAGAGATGAAGGGATTGCTCTGGCGAAAGAGCTTAATTGTTTGTTTCTTGAGTGTAGTGCCAAGACCAGAGAAAATGTGGAACAATGCTTTGAAGAACTTGCACTCAAGGCACTTCTTTTACAACACACCCGTGCACTCAAGGTACTTCTTTTACAACACACCCGTGTAATCTTGCTACAATAAAACTGATTGGTTTACTTTGATTCTAATCCACGATAAGATATTGTCTTTGTTCATCCTTGCAGTGAAAATGCTAGTTTTGTTTGAGATCTAGAACAGATGCGTAATCCATATTTTGTATATAGTTGAGATGTTTTCTAGTGACGATTTGGTTTTGTAATAATAATTTTATCGATTTTATAGATAATGGATGTTCCTAGCCTGTTGGAAGAAGGATCAGCGGTAGCAAAGAGAAACATCTTGAAGCCTAAACCGGAGTACCAAGCTCCTCCAGACAACAGCTGTTGTTTATAATTTCCTAATAGTGCCTTCCTTTACATGAACTCGAATCGTTGAACCCTTATTTTGTAGTGGGAATTAAAACTGTCCCATCTGTCCAGAGAACAAATCATGCATACGCTGACATATATTCATGACTCATTTGAAAAATATTGTAAGTTTCAGCTGCCGAATGTTGTAAATTTCAGTTACCTTGTGTTTAAGTTTTCAAAAATTGTAAGACTACAGTGTGTTTATGTTTAAATTTATCAGAAGTCGATTAATGAGGAATTGATATTAAGAAATACAAGCAAATTGAAAGTTAAAGATGTTGGTTAACGTAATATTATAATTCCGAGACATTTGAACACATTAGTACGGCCAATAAACCTGTGCAAGATAGAATTACAATACATACCAAGTTACAAAGAAAATTACAACTTCTGGTGCTATAAAAGATAAGATTGTGTACGCCGTTACCAAACTGAACCTATTTGTCTATGAACTACAACACATTGATGTGTATTGGGTTTAACTTTATATAATTAATGTGTATTAAATGTTTGTGGGTGTTTGGTGTGGGTGTTTGTTTAAATTTTGGAGAGAGTTTTGGTAGGAAAGAGAGGAGGACAAGAGAGAGAAGTGAGTGGGTGGAAAAATTAGTGTTTTTATATGTGGGGGCAATTTGGTAATTTCACAATTGCAGAATTTTTTTGAATATGGTGTCTCACTATAAAGATTTTGGGTCTCATTTTAGCCTAGCCCAAATATCTTTTACATATATTGGATTCTTTGAGCAATACAACTTCACTTTATGGGATCCATGAGTGAGCTGGACTTATATGAAGATTGCTGGACCTATAGGAAAATTTCAACAAGATATAATGGAGAAAGGTATACCATGGAAATACTCAAATGGCTTCCAAATTTTCATCTTAGAAAAGAGACACTAATAGCTTATATTTGAAGACAATTAAAACAATTTCCCAATCTATAGGAATACTCTTGTTGTATGGGTTCTATATAGGTCATGGGTGGTACTAAACCTATACCAAACTGTGGATAAATTTTGGTAAATCTTCTGAGTTTTAGCAAGAGGTAACATATGGTGCTAAACCCAGCTACTGCCTAAATGGTATCACATAAATCACAAAAAAATGAATGTAGGAAATCTATAAATCATAACACTCAAGAAACAACCTTACATGATAGAGAAGACTCAAGTGAAGAAATATGACAACCAAATCCTAAACAACGGAAATACCACGTATATGATTTGCTGGTTCCTTACCTTTTTCATATGACAACCAAATCCTAAACAACAAAAACATACACGTTTATGATTTGTTGGTTCCTTACCTTTTTCATATGGCATAGATGCATGCCGTATAAAGTAACTTACCATATTTCAGGATGACTAAGTCCAGTGGCGTAGCCAGGATTTGATCCTTATGGTGTCCCTTATGGTGTCCTGGCATGCCTCTTCAGTTTATTATTAGCTATAATCAGAAATGATAAACCAAGTTCGGGTTATCTATAAAATGTACAAGGATTGTCTATAAAATGCACAATATATAGGACAATTTGTTGTTATAAGTCCAATCATTTAGATGTAATCAAACTATAGTTTGATCCAACAAATAACAATACTGATAGTATCAGATAAATTTATAGTGTGGATATCATTCAAATTGTTGTGCCCTTTAGTCTATTACTTTAATTATTGGCCTTCAAAACCCAATAAAATTATAGTCTCATGCGGATGTAAATATATCATATTATAGCAATTTAAAATTTAGTATATAGTTTCTTTAAAAAATAATAAATTAATAGTTTCTTTAAAAAATAATAAATTAGCGTTTTTAAAAATTATTTATTAAATTACAAAGTCTGCCTCTATTCATCTCAACATCTCAAATTTTCCCCCGTAAAAAAAATCATGATTATTATTTTCTTCTTTATACCTTTCATATTATCATATACACGATTTATTTTTTAAAATTTCTAAAAACTATTAATATCACATAAAATCTTTATCAAACGAATTTAACTTCTTTCTAAATTTACATTTACATAATATCAATAATTTTTAAATTCATTTTTTACATTTAGTGAATTTTTTACTTTTGAACACGAACAACCGGCAAAACCTTCGTCATTATTGATTCATAATTGATTTAACTGTTCCGAAATAACAACAAAAATGTGTTCAATTTTAGAACTATTAATGAAAATGTTTCGAAATATATAAAAATAAAATTTATTTAGAAAAGAGAAAGAAGAAATTTATGTGTTTTTTAATAAACATTAATCATCTAGATCTAGAGGTAGAGATAAATAAATAAATAAATGAGAGAAAATTATAAAATATTTAATTGACAAAAATATAAAAAAATATTTAATTGACAAAAATATAAAAAAAATATTTATATAAAACCTCCTCAAATAACATATAGAAAATGATATAATATCATCTCTTTAAGGCAGGCTTGTCTGGTGTATGTAAAATAGGTGTGTAGCAGAGGTTTGAACCCCTCTACTCTAGGTTCCTACCTCGGCTTTCACCATGGGACAAGGAATATCTTGGTAAATTAGTCTGCTTATTATTATATATAGGAATAATAGTCACCCATGGAACCCACTATAGCTCCGCCAGTGTGACTAACTGTTCCGAGAAAAAGAATTATGAAGGTAAAAAAGTTGAGTTGGATTAAATTAAAGAGAAAAGAATTAAGGCTCATTTAAAAGTACCACTTGACATTTATGACAACCCAATATACCCCAATGATCTAAGCACGTGAGTTAATGGTAAGGGATATAGTACTAAAAAAAGTCTTCATGCATACTAGAAATCTTAGGCTCGACAAGCTCAGTCCGAATTGAGAATGCCTTGATATGGTATCTGAAAAAGTTAAGGATGGTACTTACAAGCTTGTGGATAAAGAATTGAGGAAATTTTAAGCTTTTAGCTTGGTTCAATCCATACCTCGTAAAGTTTTCAAATCTTTATTGGTCAAAAGTTACCTTATGCTTGAAGTTTTTAGCTCGATTTGATTCTGCCCTCGTAAAGTGTTTCAACCTCAGCTGGTAAAAAAGATATCCTATGTTGTAAGACTGATCATCATCATTTCAATTAGAAGCCTCTACACGTTGGAGGGCAGTTTTCTAGGACATATAGTTTAGAGTATAACGATAATCAAACCCCACAATCAAATATGCAAATAAAAATAACTACCTCGTGAAGACGTGTGTTGACTAGAGTTTTGTCTCCACTGGGTTAGTGGAGTATGACGTTTTCAAAGATACCTCATTGATTGCATGGTTGTCTCAACTAAAAAGGTGTATAACATCACAAATATATATATATATGAGTATTTATTTTGTAATGTTCATAATAATACAACCTACCATCTGCTTGAACCGTGTTGCGGATGGCCTTGGATATGTGGCAGATCAATGGTTAGAATAATACACAAATGAGTAACAAACCTTACGATATGCGATGAGTCTATGCGCAAATTAAATTATAAGGATGAATAAGTATGCGTGTTGGTTAATCTTTAATGGTTTTATTGCTAGAGTGATCATGTGAATATTTTGAATGCAATATATGTGATCAATTGTGTATAGGCCCGAGCAAGTTTTCAACTTATTTCGGTAGGGCTTGATGCTCTAATATGGTTTCGCCCTCGACAATGTGAAACGAGGCTTCAACCAAGGTGCAAGAGGTCGTCCCGAAAGTTAAAACGATATGCATAAATTGAGGATTAGTAATTTCTTCATAGCTTAACTCTTTGAAGGATCTTTTACTCGATATTTTGTGCGAACTTCCAACTAGGTAAAACTGATTTTCAAATCAAACATGTAACTCATATTATTCTTCTAAGTGTTTCATATATTATTATAAAATGCAGTGTTATTCAACAAAACGTAACTGTTTTATGGAGTGTTTTTACTTACAAAAAATGGTTATCATTTGATATTATAAAACAGTTTGGAAATATTTTACTGTATTCTTAAAAAGTTTGATTTGGAACCGTAGAAATTTCTACTATTAATTTGGAAAAGTAACTATTTTACAACCAATGGTTACAAGAAATGCAACTATGTAGGTTTTCACTGATATTGCACCTTCCTCTACATATTGGATGTTTTTTTTCATGTAAGTTACTATAACGCATTATCAAAATTATCAGAGACTCTTAGGGCAGTGAAGTACTTAGATTTTTTTTAGCAATTTTTTAATTTTTTTTTATTGTTGCGTCGGTAAAGCTTTTCGTTCTCAAGTTATTTATTCGGCAAAGCCTTGCATCGGGAAATTACTTTGTCGGCAAATCGTTTTTCGTTGTCAATATATTTATAAGTTGAAAGTTTACGAAGCTTCGTCAATAAATAATTATTTTTTGGTAAATATTCCGTCATTTTTGAAAAAGTTTCATCCATGGATCTTAATTGTGAAGAATTAGTAATTTAACCACTTGGTTGTCAAGTTATGAACGGGTGATAATAATTATAAATGGATTCTGATGGCAAAAATAAAACCCAAAGCATAAAAGTGATGTTAACAATCAAGTTCGCCAACAATATCTATAAAAGCAAAACGTTATCAATGAATAATAAAAATAATTAATTTCATCATGACATTTTTAATATAAAAGTTAATAGCAGATAATTATTTGATATACTAAGATAATTATTTGATATACTAACGACGACCATAACTTATGGTATTTTATGCTACAACTTCATCAATAAATATTCAAATGAAAGGCGTTCCTTATAGCAAAACTAAATTATCATAACATATTAGTTATCATTCATACATTTAAGTAGAATCCATTATCGTACATACATTTAAAAAAGAATTTATTATTATATTGACATACATTTAAGGATTTTATATTATTTTTCATACATTACTTAAATTGAAATCTTACGTCAACAAAGAAGAGGTCGTGCAATATGCCATAAAATGATATTGAGTTTTGCATTGTCGTTTTTAGTTATTAGACTTTGAACAAATACTTTGAATTTGATTCAAGGACTCCTGGGACCATACGGGTCAAACGATGGTTATGCGGTTAATAATTCATAAAGCGATAGTCTAAAAGGTTTATGATAGTTTCAAAAGCGACAATTTCTAATAGTTTATAAACCAATGATTATTAAAGAAAATCTCAAACCGATGGTTAATTAATAATGAAGGAAATAAGTGACATGAGTTATAAAATTATATCAAAATTATAACTAATAAGTGAGCATGGGTGTAATCCAAACTTAGTTGAAAAATATAAGTGGTTACGTATCCAATTAAAACAAATATGGTTATAGTCCAAGTTTAGCTGAAAAATGTAAGAGGTCACACTAAGAATGTAAAGTTCAGACTGTGAATTCCTTAAGTTATCATCGTGGGTATAAGCCAAACTTAAGTATTAGAGCATAAATGACCACGCACCCTAATTAAAGGAAATATGGTTATAATCCAAATCCGTCAGAAAATCGTAAAAGGTCATTTTATTTTTCTAATGTTTATTATGATATCTGAAGCGACGGTTCTTGATGTTTTTAAAGTAAAACGACATCAAATATGTTCTTCATATGTTTTTCATACGATGGATATAAAAAAGGTAAAGATTCACATCGTTAAGGTAAGAACATTGACAAAATCATTCATCAAAGTGTCGACTAGATGAAAGTTCAAAATAGCAGATAAAATAACATTGAAAAAATAAATAAGTGAAGGCGTTAGAATATAAAGAAGCATCGGCCAACGAAAGAAGGTAAAAGTATCCGACATCAGAAAAATATAAAATGTTTAGCAATACATTGTGAATAAAAAAATAGTAATGACCTGATGACAATGAGATGAATATTTAAATTTGATAAGTGTGATCATAATCAAATCAACATTTTTTACAAGATCTAAGCTAAATGGTTAAAGTAAAATATATTTTTTTATCATTTATTAATGAAAGTTTTTGCATAGTCTTATATACATGAAAAACAACATCAAGAACAATTAAAAAAAGACAATGGGAATGTAAATTGGTATGGAGCATAAAGTCCTTAAGTTTCAATTGATATATCAACTCAAAGACTAAAATGAGTCCTAATGAGGATATAATATTTGAATAGTGGTAGAAATATAAAAGAATGTATGTAATTAATATACATATGATTTTTACTTTGAATTAGAAGTCAATATACCTACAAATGAGGATATATTGGTAATTAATACTCATATATCTACAAATAAGGGTATATTGATCTTTTAGAGGTGTATACTTGATGTTGGCTATATATAAAAGAGAAGTACCCCAAAAAGGAATCTAACTTTTTTACAACATGCAAAACCCCGCTTCTTTCTCCATCTCAGATTGTTTCGCCTGGCCAGGTGAGTGCTTATGCCCTTTCTCATATGATTTGGGTCATCTCTAGCGCTTTAAGTTCTGTGTCATGGTTTAACTAGTTATGGATTAAGAGAAATACTAGAATCCACACCAATAGACCTTTGCTTGTTTCAACAATCTCATATCAAAAAAAAATTCTTATAATTTTTACAAATTCCAGGATTCAAGACCTCTTTAATCCAATTAACCTTTACCTATTAATATTATTTATTTTACGGGTTCTGGTGCCTCTGCATCACATTCGACCTTTCTCGGATGTCTGGATATTGTTAACTACCTTTGATTTTACCTATAGGTAGTTTTGGCTCTCATTCATTTTTGTCACTTGGGTATGTTTTATCCACATATTATCTTTTAGAACTTTATCACTCCGGATATGTTTAGATGTATGTGTTTTCCAAGACTTTTGTTATTATAAAAAAACTTATGTAATTTCTAACAATCTTTCATATAAATTTTATGTTTTTTAATTTAAAAATAATGTTATGATTTTACCATTATAGAGAAAGAATTTTCTTAAAAAATATGTTTATAGAATGGATGGTTTTTGTAGTAGTCGGGTTAGACTGTTAAAGATTTTTTAGTATCGCAAACTGGATCAGAACTAAATCGGTAAGAACCAGATAGAGAATTAGACCGTGCGGTTCCATTTAAAAACAAAAATCAATAAAGAACTCAAACGATAAAACCGGGTCGGAATGAAAGCGACAAATGTGATAAACTGGTAGAGCTGATTTGGGACCGAATTGATAAAACCGGTAAATCGATAGAACCAATAAAGAATCGAACCGATAAAATCGATATACCGATAACACGAATACGTAATCGAGCTGATAAACCCGTCAATTATTTTTCTTTTTTAATTTTTTATGTATTTTATTATTGCCAAAATTATTATGTTAAAAAAAATATAAAATTAACTTCTAAAATTTAATTTTATATCAGAGTAAAATTACAATTGGATCTGTTTTACGATGAACCGTAGAGGCCGATTGATAATTAAATGAAGGGAATTGCTAAAAAAAAGTCATTTTTACTCCGTGAATTCGCATGTTTTGAATTTTAAAATTACTCCGTGAAGTTATTTTTTTTTACGATTTTGTCCTTCACGAAATCGTATAAATAGAAGAAATTACTCAGTGTAGTTATCATAATTTCCAAAAAAAAATTCAATTTCTCTACCTTCTCTCTACTTTCTCTCTCTAAACATAAATAACTAAAACTAAAACTAAAGAAGTTAACACTATCTTTATCAATTAAAATGTTACTCCTTGCCTTCAAAACCACTTAATCATATATCATAACACTTAAATGACTTATTTGCAAAAAAAAACATTTACATCTTAGTTATTAGAAAGGTTTCTCAAACCATAATGGGTCTTTTGTTTTAGTGTAAATTGATATTGTTTTTAGTTAATATAACACTCTAGTAAGTGATAAACTACTAAAAAATTTACAAAAAAGGATAAAATTAAAAGATAAATGTTAGAAAATTAGAAAAAAAATGATACAGGTCTGTCCGCCAATGCAATGGCGGACACGATGGTGCTGACGCCATTGCATGGCGGAAACAGGGGTCTGTCCGCCATTGCACGGCGGACACACGGGTCTGTACGCCAGACAATGGCGGACAGACCCCCTGTTTCCGCCATGCAATGGCGCCAACACCATCGTGTCCGCAATTTGTCCGGCGGAAAGTATCATCTTCTACGACATGATGGTGACGAAGAACACCACCTGGACGCCATCGTCCGACGGAAACAAACATTTTTTGATTTTCTTTTCAAAATCATTTTAAAAAAAGCAGAAAGATAGAATGGTTAATGTTCATGTTGGTTTGTAGAAAAACAAGTTTCGTTACCATTTCGACAAGTATTTTTTAATCTTACAAAGTTGAAAAAGAAAGAGTTTTGGTTAGTTTAAGTTTTGAGTTTGGGTGAGGCTAGAAATAAGACACATTTTGATAGATCTTAAACCGCTGGATCTTATACCCATTTGATATATCTCTCACCTAATTTTGGACCAATTTACCCTTTTCAGAAAACCGAGGTATAAAAGGGTTTGATAAATCTCTCACTATTTTTCCCTCTCTTTCTCTCTCTCTAGAAAGCTCTCAAGCACACCGTTCGACCCATTTCAAAAGCTCGATTTTTGAAGAATCTAAAGTCATGAAAACGTAAAGGTAAGTAATACAAACATCATGGTATAATTTTTTTTAGATTTCGTTGGGTATAAACTGCTGAAATTAGGTTTTTAAGTTTTTTAGGTTTCGATTTCAAAAGTTCGATTTTTGCATGATTTTAGGTGTTGTTTTGTTAGATTAGTGTTGTATTCTTGTTAGTTTTGGTCGGATCTATGCCTATGTGTTTGATTTTGTGTGAAATGAGGTTGCTTTGGTAGGTTCCTAAATTAGGAGTTTCGGTGCTGTTGGTAGCACGATCGTGCTACCAGTTTGGATCTGGTCGCACGATCGTGCGACCAAGACAACATATCGTCGTATGAGATAGGATGTGCATTACCGTCTCATGCGACATACATTTTAAGCTGTCTCATGCGAATCACTACCTTTTATGAATGCTTATTTGGTGTTGTCTCGCTAATACATATTTTTTATGTTGTCTTTACAGGATGGGGCGGATCAAGTAGAAAGTTAAAAATCCGTTCAAGAAAATGAGGGAACGCGATCGTTTGGCACGTGAGGCGGAAGAGGCGGCACAGGGTAAATTTTTGCCCGAGCCCGAAGACGTAGAGGCAGGTCCCAGTGAGGGACATGCTCCTGGTACGCGGACTAGACAAGGTCTCCTTCGTCACGGCGATTACATTCCTACTACTGCTGGTAGCACATGGGCAGGTTCTTCTTCGCAGCCACCTGACTTTTGTTACGATGATATGGAGGGGGTGGAGCGGGAGGAGGCACATGATGCCTCACACTCACAGTACGAGGACAATGCACCTCACGCACCAGAGGCAGCATCCCATGCACCCGAGGGTGAGGATCATGATTTTTTGTCAGTGCTGCTGCATGTCTCGGCTCTCTTTCCGGATTACACCCAGCACGAGGCTTTCAGCGTCTATCACGGAGATGTAAGTATTATACCTTTATATTGTTGTATCACTTTCTTACGTGTTCGATACATATGTTTATAATTATTGTTTTTTCACGAATTTACGTGTTTCATACATATTGCAGGATAGGGTCACCCTGCGATGCTTCGCTATGTACGATAGTCTCCGGAGATGGGACCTGACACAACAGAGCAGGGTACGGGAAAGGGTTATGGAGACTATTTTTTTCCCACTCGTCGATGCACTCTCCCGTTGGCATACCAATCTCCATTTAGTGGAGGCATTCTTAGAGCGATGGCATGCGGAGACTTCTTCATTCCATTTCTCGTTCCGGGAGATGACAGTCATCTTAGATGATGTCTACGTTATTACTGGATTACCGGTTGTAGGTAGGTCCTTTGATGCTTTACCTTTTGACTCGGAGGTTGAGAGGCTTAGTACTTATGCTGGCATGCTAGGTGTACGACCATCTGAGTTGAGTAAAAACCTTAGAATGCTACTAGTGTAAACCTTGGGTGGCTGCGCACTACATTTAATGGTGCTAGGTATAGAGATAGTAGGATCACAGATGAGAGGGTAGATCATGCCACTCGTGCCTACATACTGTATTTGTTAGGTACCACCATATGTGCCAACAAAACCAGCAACAACATTCTCCAGTTCCTGAACCAATATCAGGGTATGCATAAGTTCAACTGGGGTCAGTTGGTTTTAGCACAACTGTACCACTCCCTTAGTCAGGGATCTCTGCATGGTACGGAGGCATTTGTGGGTTTATAGGGATGCTCGAGTCATGGATATATGCCCACTTTGTTCAGCTCCGAGCTCTACTGTTTTGCAATTACGACATATCTATGCCCCATATGTGCCGACAAGCGCCGCAGAAGATTGGTGTCTCTCATAATGTGCGCAGGAAGATGAGACATGCACTTTCGACATGCACGGAGGCAGATGTAAGTCATATTCGTTCATTTTAATTCTAAGTACTTTTATTAATATAAATGGCTAAGTTGTTCATTTTTTTTATTTACAGATCATGTTCCTTCCCTTCATATACTTACGGGACCATTATCCGTTCCAGGGGGTGACTTGGGTTGAGTTGACGCTTAAGGCATTCGACGTGGTTGTGCCGTACTACCTAGACCGTGTCACTCAACGGATGAGGTTCGCACAACTGATTCCTAAGGATATACACCCTCCTAAATAAAAAAAAATAGGGAAGAAGATGATCTCTAGATACCCATGGGACGGGCACTTGTGGAGGGATTGGGACAACCATGTGTACTCTCCTGATGGCACGTTGTACCCTGGTAGTGGAGAGAGTGCTGACCTTATGTACTACATTTGGGTGAAGAGGAGGCTGTGGTACATCGTTAGCAGCTCTGCACCAGCTAGAGGTCCTCGGTTGGAGCCGCACGGTGCTGCTGACTTTGCAGGATACGAGCAGATTGCTCGGTTTGCTCCATCGATACCGACTCTCGAGCACGATGATCTTGTAGAGACCGCCTTTCATATGTCACGGATCGCTGAGAGGTATAGATGTCACTGATTATTACTCGCAGTACACTTTTTTCAGACTTTCCGATGTTAACACTATATTTTTGTAACCGGTTTATTTTATTACTGCTTTTATTTATTGTATTTGATGACTGCTTTTATTTATTGTATTTTAATTAATTAATTAGGACTACTTTTATATATCACTTAGCCCTAACCCCAACCTCCCACAAATCAAATCAAAATTATATTATCATATTAACAATTTAACATCCAAAAAGATAGAAAAAGAAAGCACTGGTTTTGTTGTTCAATAGTAATCTGAAAAGACTCAAATATACTTTTAAATGTCACTTAGCCCTAACCCCAACCACCCACAAATCAAATCAAAATTATATTATCATATCAACAGATAAACATCTAATTAGACAGAAAAAGAAAGCACTGGTTTTGTTGTTCGAACATAAGAAACATAACAATGGCAGTTTTGTCTTCTTCAAGAAGATGTTTTGCTCTCACTATTTTATCTCTCTATTTTTATTATCACGCTTGATTGTTCCTACTCTCCACAACATTCCTGTTGTGTTATTTAATAATAAGGTAATTTCATCGATATTTGAATGCTCAAGCTGTGTAGTAACAGTTAGAGCTTCTACCATTGAAAAACATTATATGGTAAGTTTTGCCTTTATTTTTTATATTATTTCTTTTGATAGTATATCATTTTATTATCCACTCGCACTTTAGTACGAAATATAATGTCAACTTAAACTGAAACACACACTCATACTGGAAATGAAACACACACTCATACTTAAAAATGAAACACACATTCATACTTAAAATGAAACACACACTCATAATAAAATCGAAGCACACACTCATACTTATCTATCAAGCCAGTTTCATTTCATCAAATTCCGTTCTTCTTTCGCATCCTTGTAGTCACTGATTTCCTCTAGCCGGATGTCAACAATGTCTTCGCGGACATTATCCAGGTGGTCATCTGTTATCGAATCCGAGACTTGACAGTTGAACCGGTGACACGCAATACGACGTTCCAATTTGGTCAGGCCAGAAACTGGATGTCGACGGAATGTTACTATGACTGACCACCTAGCTCTCACTTTATCAACACGCCTAGAAATTCTAGGCTGCTGAACACCATCCCTTCCGTACAGGAAGTACATCTGGCATACCAATGCCTCGCAGTACCTTTTACCCCCCTCTAGAATGTGCATGTTACCAGCTTCAACTGATTCCCTCATCAAATATTGATCTTCCAACTCAGTCCAGGGACACATTTTTCTGCTTTATTTATCAACTAATTTACACTTTAATGTGAATAAGGCTTCCATTTATAGACAATTTCGTTGCATATACCGTAATCGGAATATACGAATGAAAACGTAACACGTGTAAAGTAAGAAACCAAAAACTCCCGCTCATTCTCAAAAACCAAAAACTCCCACTCATTATCAAAAATAAAAAAACTCCCGCTCATTCTCAAAAACTAAAAACTCCTGCTCATTATCAAAAATAAAAAACTCCCACTCATTCTCAAAAACTAAAAACTCCCGCTCATTCTCAAAAATCAAAAACTCCCGCTCGTTATCAAAAATCAAAAACTACCGCTCGTTCTCAAAGTTTAAAAAATCCCGCTCGTTCTAGAAACTCAAAAAGTCCCGCCAAACTTTACTTCCCTATATGAAGGGACTCCAAAACCTTCAACATTCATAAAAACTTCTCAAACATAAACAATTTAACAAATAGAGTTTACTCCTCATGAAGACTACCATTTGCTTGAGGCGGTGAAGATTGCCCACCGAGAGATGGGGGAAGATAGTAGTGATGCTTTTTTTGATCGAGTGCTTTGCAAGATGTACTACGGCTACGGCCGTTTACAAACTGGAGGTCTCCTCGTGCGCAACCGTGAACAAATCAAACAGAGGTACCTTTTTTTGTAAACCGCTCCAGCTTTTGTTGTTTTTTCCATATAAAATTAAGCAAGAGGCGGTCGCCGTCTGGAACATGACGGTGGTAGACTACATTACTAGGGATATGGTAGCGTATCTTCAAGATAGGATTACGGAAAGGGAGGAGGGGGTTTGATTCTGACGACAACTTGGGATATGACTTCGATGATTGAGCATTTTGGTTGTTGGCATCTCGTTGTTTAATTATTTTTTATGTTTGTTTAAGTTAATGTGTTAACTTGTTGTTTTCGTATTTATGTATTTTCTTCAAGTGTACTTGTTGTTTCCCCTTTTTAATGGTACTTTACTCCAACAAATGTATAAACCGCGTTCTTTATGCCATAATATATTAGGTACGGTTTTCCCGCAACTCCTTCAACAACTCGCGTCTAACATCCTCCCATTTATCTTCGTCGTTGTATATTAAATGCGCTACGATATCCGCATTGTCAGTCCGGAAGAACGTCAACTAACTTTAAAATGTAAGTGTGTAGAAAGGTCGGGATGCAATCCGGATATAATGTTAACTTCCCATCCTTAACAATTTTCTTAGGCCTTTCAACTTTCTTTTTTGTTAATGGACGTTTCGATGGTACGATGGGAACCACGTTGGATGCGGCCGTGCTCCCTAATGTGTTTACGGGTGTACTACCTACCGAGTTAGCCGGAGTACTAGCACTAACGGTTTGTTCAATGAGATATTCCCACGAACTAGGGTTCCGTTTAGTCGATTTATCAACGCCTCCCTTTGGTCTACCCTTAGCTCTAACCGCTTCTTTAGGATCTTGAATATGACTTGTCTCGGGCCTCAATATTTGCATTACCCTATTGATAATGTGGTCTTGTTGGTTGGGTCGGAAACTACGAATGAAGTTGTCAATTAACAAATTTTTTTTTGCAATTCCTCTTCACGAGAGCTAGGATCTCTATGCACAATATCTAATCCTTTCCAAAAGATATCCACATCTTCTAAAGGGATGCATCTACCATCTCTAGCTATAAACGCAATTTCACATGCACAAGGTAAACCATGCGTTTTCCTAAGGAAACAACCTCCACATGCTACCCGATCTACTCTTATATTTCGAGCACGTACAATAGCAACCATCAACATTTTTAGCCCCGCATGTGACACATGAATTTTAAGATTTTGGGTCAAAACACCATCAGAACCGGAAATTATTCTAAACTTACTTCGCTGAATGATTTGACGATACCCGCATGCTGCTTCGTTAATAAGTTATGAACTTTTCCCAAAAAAACTCAAAGTTGCATTGATTTGTCCCAGGATATTTTTTAGGGACGAGTGAGCACCCTCCGCCCTACATAGTACAAGTAATAAATTATGAACTTATTTGAAACTAGATAAAATAACTAAATAAAAAATAGGATAAACGGACTAACCTATTTGTAGTTGTTTGGCCATAATGCTTAATCGTGTTCGTTCGGTACGCAAGTAATTTGTCACCATATTTCGTTATCCACGAGTCCATAACGTACGCAAAACAATCCGGTTTAGATGAAAACATCTCTTTCAGTGTATCTAGATTCTTTTGGTAACTCTCAACCGTGTTCGCCCCCGCAACGTAGCCGTAAAAGTCAACAAATTGTTTCGCTACCGCATCATCGTGCAATATCTTCTGGACCGTCCCAAGAATGTTCTTACTAATGTGCCACGTGCATAATAAGTGGTGCGTGTCCGGAAAAATATTATCGATCGCTCGCATGAGAGCTAACTCTCGATCGGTAACAATAACGGATGTAAATGCGCACACACTATCCATCATCAAACCACGAAGAGTTTCCAAAGCCCATACGTAGTTTCCAATCTTCTCTCCGCTCATAAATACGTACGCAACGGTAAAGTAATGGAAGTCGACGCTAAACCAACAATCTCTAATAACGGCATCTTATACCTAGTCGTCTTGTACGTACAATCCATGAATAGCACGTTCGGGAATGTACGTAATAAGTCTACGCTAGTAGGACGTGCAAAGAAAAAGTCAGTGATCACCTTTGAATAATCTTTCAAACGCTCCCACGTCCAGTATCCATTCTCCTTCAACTTCGTCAACATATATTGCATTTGCATTTGTCCTCCGTGCTCAACATCCTGATATTTTTTGCGGAAATTGTAGATTGCATCCATGTTCAAAATGTTCTCGGGATATTGGTACTTCAAACCACTATATATCTCCCTAGGGAGCGAACCGAGGTGAGACAAACTATGAACTAGTTCCTCTTCATCCCGTTTTAGCCTACAAGCCCGGGAATGACCGTCTAGGCGAACATAGGGTCCATGATTGTGAGTACCGTTTATGACCTCCAAACGCCATTTCATGGCGAGTACGTCGAGCGGATGACCTTTTAGCGCAAACGGACAATTACATTTCTTCGTCGATGTCTTCTCTAAGGGAAATATGCTAATTTCCTGTCAAATTAGATCAAAAGAAGAAAAAAAAAAGGAAAGCACAAAAACAAAAGTGAAATCAAAGACATAATTGTTAACGGAGTTCAGCAAATTATGCCTACGTCTCCGGACCTGATGCAGATCGATTTTATTAGGAAGAACACAGTGACTCTGCCGTTTCTGGTGAATACACAAAACCCTAACCCTAGGTTTTGTAGAGACTGTAACACTTAAAAAGGGAAAAATATTACAGTCCTTAATGTGTAATTTATAACCCCCTAAAATTACACTGTCTTTTCAATTCACTCCAGTTCTCTTTAATGCGCTTAGCACTTGCCTCATCTCCACTGTCTTCCACTGTCTTTTCATCTAACATCTCTTCTATCCAATAATAACATGTTGAATAATGCTGGATTATTATGTCAGAATAACACATTCTACTTGAAGGTTATGATGCATTTTACTCAAGTGATGGCAAACACTGGCTTCATTGGAAATGCAGATAAGTTCAGAAAAACTTAACAATCTCCCACTTGAAGACTGGTTTCAACGTGTCTTCACACCTTGATCTATGCAGCAGATCTTTCTGGTCTTATTACTCTTGTAGACCAACTGAAGCTGAACACAACTTCAGTTTTTCAATGGCTACTGTCTTTGTCAACATATCAGCTGGAGTTTTGCTTCCTTGGATCTTTTCCAGTATTAGCACCTCATCTTCCAATATAGATCTAATGAAATGATAACGAAGACTGATGTGCTTGGTTTTTGAATGAAATGTTGAATTCTTCGCCAATTGAATTGCACTTTGACTATCACTATGCAGAACGTTGTTCTTCTGTTTGAATCCCAACTCGGTTAACAAACCTTGAAGCCATATCATCTCTTTACTGGCTTCGGTCACTGCTACATAATCAGCCTCTGTAGTTGATAAAGTGACAATGTTCTGTAATTTTGACATCCAACTAACAACTGTAGTTCCAACAGTAAATATATAACAGGTAGTACTTTTCCGGTGATCAACTTCACCTCCAAAATCTGCATCTACGTAGCCTTGTACCTTTAACTCACCCTTACCAAAGTACAAACACTTTTCTATGGTACCTAGTAGGTACCTCAAAATCCATTTGACCGCTTCCCAATGAATTTTTCCTGGGTTTGACATAAACCTACTCACAACTCCCACTGCATAACTAATGTCTGGTCTCGTACAGACCATTGCATACATCAAACTTCCAATAGCTGAGACGTAAGGAACCTTAGCCATGAAGTATTTTTCTTCATCCGTCTTAGGGGATTGATCATTGGATAAACGAAAGTGACCTGCCAATGGTGTACTAACTGGCTTTGCATCACACATGTTAAATCTCTTCAAAACGCGATCGATGTACTCTGACTGAGATAACTGCAAAACTTTTCTATGCTTATCTCTTATGATTTGCATTCCAAGAATATTCTTCGCCAGACCTAAGTCCTTCATGTCAAATTCTTTTGACAATTGTAGCTTCAATCTTCTAATATCATCCATATCTGAACCCGCTACTAACATATCATCAACATAGAGTAGCAAAATGATATAACTGGACTTACATCTTTTAAAATAGCAACAGTGGTCCGCATTACACTTCTGAAAACTCTCTTTGTGCATAAAACCGTCAAATTTCTTGTACCACTGTCTTGGAGCTTGTTTTAAACCATACAAACTTTTCTTAAGTCTGCATACCATGTTCTCTTTCCCTTCTTTTAAGAAACCTTCTGGTTGATACATGTATATCTCCTCATCCAAATCCCCATGAAGAAATGCAGTCTTCACATCTAACTGTTCAAGATAAAGGTCTTCAATGGCAACAATACTCAACACTGATCTAATAGTATTGAGCTTCACAACTGGAGCAAAAATATCGGTGTAATCAATTCCTTCCTTTTGCTGGAACCCTTTGACAACTAGTCGTGCTTTGTATCTCTTGGAGCCATCATGATCATCTTTCACCCGATACACCCATTTATTATGAAGTGCCTTCTTACCCATTGGTAATTCAGTTAGGTCCCATGTATCATTTGAGATTAAAGACTTCATATAATTTTTCATAGCAAACTCCCACTTACTAGCATCACTGGTCTGGCAAGCTTCATCATAACATTCAGGTTCTCCTCCATCGGTAAGTAACAGATAGTTCAAGTATCTCCAGTTGGGTACATGGGGTCGGAAAGATCTTCGCAAAATAGGAACTGCCTCGGTCGACTGTAAGGTATCGGATTGTTGTCGATTGGTCTGTCCAACGGACTCTCCTTGTTGAGGGGTTAATCTGATCGGCTCTAATTCTTGACTATCTGGGACTCACTCGATATCTGCAAATATTGATTCATACGGCTTTGAGTCATTTGCTTCAGTTTTATGTGTGTCCCTGTACATCATTGTTTCATTGAAGACCACATCTCAGCTTCGTATCATCTTCTTGTTCTTCTCATCCCAAACACGATAACCGAACTCATCTTCGCCATAGCCGATCAGGAAACAATATTTCGATTTCGGATCAAGCTTGTTCCTGCCTTGGTCACTTATATGAACATATGCCGTACAACCTAAAACTCTTAGATGTGATAATTTTATATCCTTACCACTCCATACCTCCTCGGGTATTCGATGTTCTAAGGGAACCGACGGGCCTCGGTTAACCAGGTAAGCCGATGTGTTGATTGCTTCTGCCCAGAACTGCTTCGGTAAACCAGACTGTATTCGAATGCTTCTGGCTCTTTCTATCAACGTTCTGTTCATACGTTCGGCAATACCATTGTGTTGAGGCGTACCTGGAACGGTTCTCTCCATCCTGATACCATGCTCATAGCAAAAGTTCTTGAATTTGGTGTCCTCATATTCACCACCATTATCAGTTCTCAGCTTTTTAATCTTCAGACTTGTCTCATTCTCAACCATAGATTTCCATCTCCTAAAAACATCAAACACTTCAGATTTATGCTTCAGAAAATAAACCCATACCTTTCGAGAATGATCATCGATAAAGGTAACAAAATAGTGTTTCCCTCATATAGATGAAACAGTTGTTGGCCCCCAAACGTCAGAGTGAACAAGCTCTAGCCTTTCTTTCTTTGGGGTTCTACCACTCGTCCGAAAACTGACCCTTTTCTGTTTTCCAAGTATGCAATCTTCACACATGTCTATATCGACTGACTTTAGACCTGGAAGCTTCCCATTTGAGTACATAATTTTCATACCCTTCACACTCATATAGCCAAGCCTCTGGTGCCAAACATTTGGATTTTCGTTTCCTGCTGCTATTGCAATTGAACAGCTCGTCTCTGCTGTCTTGTAAAGAGTACCACTCTTCTTTCCGCGAGCAACCGTCATTGCTCCTTTTGAAATTTTCCAATTGTCACCATGGAAGATCGTACTATAGCCTTCACTAGCCAACTGCCCTACTGAGATTAAGTTCTTTCTCAGACTGGGGATATGTCTGACATCTTTCAGTTCCCATACAGACCCATTCAACTTAATCTTCACAGTACCTTTACCAATAATATCACAAGGTTGATCATCACCAAGATATACTTTTCCAAGGTTACCATGGATATACCTCTCGAAGAATTCTTTCTTCGAAGTCGCGTGAAACGATGCTCCAGAGTCTAAGACCCAAGACTCTTCTGTGCTTTCTAAAGAGCATATTAACACATCGTCTCCTTCTGAAGTGATATTTGCCTCTGTCTTCTTCTCTTGTTCCTTTGGTTCTCTCTTGCAGTGAAATTTAAAGTGCCCGGTCTTCCCACAATTCCAACACTCGATGTTTCTCAACCCCTGGGAATTTTTAGGATTCCTAGACTTGGACCTCCAGTCTCTTGATTTGCCTCGGTAGTTCGATTTACCACGTTCATATACTCTGGTTGAATTTCTTCCTCTCAATTCTGTATGTAAGACTGAGGAGATTGATGACTCACCTGATTCTCTCCTTCGAATCTCTTCACTGAGAACTAGGTCACGAACATCATCAAATTTCAACTTATTGCTTCCTGATGAGCTACTCATCGCAGTGACAGTAGCATTCCAACTATCTGGTAGTGAAGACAATAGTATCAATGCTCGTATTTCTTCATCAAAAAAAATTTCAACTGAACTCAACTGGCTTGTGATTGTATTAAGTTCATTGAGGTGTTGAGCTACCGAAGCGCCTTCCATCATTCGCAAATTGAATAAACGCCTCATAAAGTGAACTTTGTTAGACGTTGATGGCTTCTCATACATACTGGAGAGAGCCTTTATAAGACCCGCTGTGGTTGTTTCCTTTATGATGTTAAAAGCAACATTGCGGGATAGCGTCAATCAGATGACTCCAAGAGCTTGTCTATCAAGAAGGGTCCATTCTTCATCTTTCATACCTTCTGGTTTCTTTTCTGAGTGGGGTTGATAAAGTTTTTTCTGGTACAGATAATCTTCAATCTGCATCTTCCAGAACCCAAAATATACACCATCGAATTTTTCGAGTCTCACCTTTCCTTCGTCTGTAGCCATTGCTCCCACTAAAATCTGATTTCCTTTGGATCGCTACCAACTTGGCTCTGATACCAGTTCTAATGGAAATATGATAATTATATGTCAAATCAGATCAAAAGAAGAAAAAAAAAGGAAAGCACAAAAACAAAAGTGAAATCAAAGACACAATTGTTAACGGAGTTCAACAAATTATGCCTACGTCTCCGGACCTGCTGCAGATCGATTTTATTAGGAAAAACACAGTGACTCTGCCATTTCTGGTGAATACATAAAACCCTAACCCTAGGTTTTGTAGAGACTGTAACACTTAAAAAGGGAAAAATATTACAGTCCTTAATGTGTAATTTATAACCCCCTAAAATTACATTGTCTTTTCAATTCACTCCAGTTCTCTTTAATGCGCTTAGCACTTGCCTCATCTCCACTGTCTTCCACTGTCTTTTCATCTAACATCTCTTCTATCCAATAATAACATGTTGAATAATGCTGGATTATTATGTCAGAATAACACATTCTACTTGAAGGTTATGATGCATTTTACTCAAGTGATGGCAAACACTGGCTTCATTGGAAATGCAGATAAGTTCAGAAAAACTTAACATCTTCCTCATTCTCAAAGTTTCCAGTTTCGCCTTTGATACGAATACACCGTATCACTCGCAAACGTACTCTAACCTAGTAGTCCTTCCCCATTTCCCGCTATCGTAAAGCTTTCTAATTGTGACAAACTTGATCTTCTTCGATTCAATGTCCACGAAAGCATCAAATTCGTCTTTAATAAATAATCTATCCGTGTTGAATATTTTACTGTAGTCGGCATCCATAAATGGAGGCTGAGCAGGTTCCTCCTACAAAATATAAAATTGAAAACTATGAGTTTGTATAACACTGTTGTCGCACGAGACATGTCTTCAGTGCCGTCGCACGAGACATGCCTCTAGTGCGGTCGCATGAGACACTTTTTTGTCTTCGTCTCATGCGATAGATACGGTTACCAAGTCGCACGATCGTGCGATGATGAAGCTGTTCGTCGCACGAACTGCGTGCGACACGACCGAAAACCGAAATACAGGGTTTCGCTTCTTACCTCCATCCGGTAAGCTTCCTCCTCATCTAGTAAGTCTTCCAAAGACACGCCCATCTCATCATTGTCCATAGATACTCCGATTCAAGATTTTTTGAAGTGGATTTGATGGGATTGGGTAAAAAAAGCTAACTTTTTCGGTTTAATGGGTTTAGAGTAGTAGATGTTAGTACAAAACTTGTAGATTTAAGGTAATAAAGGATAGATTTCATAGTTTCGAAAATGGCATGAATGTAGGATAAGGGAAATTTTGGAATTTCAACTTTGAGTTTGAAAAAAGAAAGGAGTAGAGTGAGAGATCTATCAAAATGTGTCTTATTTCTAGCCCGACCCTTTGAATTTTTATGATTTTAGTGAGTTTTAGAAAGTAAAATGTTTGGTTATGGTAGATTTTTTGTTTTGCAACTTCATGAAGTAAATAATGGCATAAAACGTAATTAATTGAACTTTTAAGGATTTTTTTTGTTTTGTTGGCTAGTGACAATTTTGTAAATATTAAAAAACAGAAAAAGTCGACTTCGCGGAGTAGTTTCGGCTTTTTTTTTAACAATACCCTTAGATGAAACTGACCAAATCTGAATTGAACTAGAAGCGAACTGAACCGAACAAAAATGATCAGTAGAAGACTAAATCGCACCAAACCAAACCGAAATTCTAGCAGCGCGATGGATTCTAAAAACTACAACTAAAACTTTAGTCATTTGCTCTGATCCGAACCGGTGAACTTAATGAATAGATTCAGTTCGATCAAAACATAATGGTAGAATTATTCTATATAAAGCGAAAAAATGGTAATGCCTTTATATAAAACGCTCCATGGAGCAAGAAATGCAAATGTGTTTGAAATTATATTTATTTTTGCCAATTGAGCGGGAGTAAGAGACTAAGAGTGATTAAGTCGTAAAAGAATGCACTGAAATTGTAAAAGCTTACAACCTCTTAAACTTAAGAAGTTAAGATAGAAAGAAACAAGAAAAAGCGAAAGAGCAAGATAGGTACCTAAAAATGGCGATGTCTATTCCTTCACTAACTCTCAATTTCTTACCCGTGAGTCCATTATCGCCATCGAGTACGAGACATCATCAATCCTTCAAGCCCCTCCGTTGTGCTCCTCTCCAACAACAACTTCATAATCAGGTATATATTGTTCATGCATTGCCTATGATTTTGATTTTGTAATTGTTTCACTGGTTGGCGTACCCGCAGATCAATTTTTGTGTTTAATTTCGATTTCGGACTCTAATCGACTCATGCGTTCCGATTTCATCAATTTCCGGTCCGGTGATGTGAAGACTGTGAACAGTTGTTTGGTTGAGATTCGTGATTACTGATCAGCATATCAGCTTGTGAATTGTTGTCTTGAAATTGATTAGACCCATGTTTTACATTTTGAAGTACAATAGAGAAAGAACTTAATTTATCATGAACTAGCTTGCTAGTTTACTACATTGTCTACTTAATTCTACTCAGATAGATCAAGTGTTGTTCTTATTTTTCCGTTTCTCAAAGCTCTGCAGAAGTAGTATATCAAAATTAGCTAAAAAAGACAAGCCATATGCTGTGTTGTTTAGTTCAGATGTATATGTTTCTATGTAGTAGTTTATCTCTGTCATTCTTATTGTATATAATAGTTCTCGGTTACTTTTGATTCTTACTCTTGTCCAGTTGTCCTAAAGGATGATGCAGGGATTATGTGTGAACCTTGCGATGGTAAAGGATGGTTGCTTTGCGATTTTTGTAAAGGGAAAAAAACCAATGTCCAAGCTGAAAATAAGCGGCTCTATCGTCGATGTCCGTCCTGCAGAGCTGTAAGTGGTTTCAGAAATTCCCCACTCATTTAAGACAACTTCAAAGCGTTTTTTATTGTAGTCTATTACATTATACATACAGTGTTAGTGAAATGTGATCTTTGTATTCTTGAATTCGAAATGTTTAGCACTAGCCAGTATATGGATAGATTCCAGGCTGACTTATGTTCTTTATACTTTTAAGTTTAGAGTTTATACACATTTTTTTTGGGTCACAGGTAGGATACATCTTATGTTCCAAGTGTAAAGTTTTCAAGTGTGTGACTTTCCCTACTTATAGTGACGGTGAGGAGATGCTGTTCTAGGCCGCGTGTTGCTAAAGTGTTGATCAAGCTTGGCCAAAGATCATTCAGCTGCTAACATTTGTGAGTTGGAGCCTGTAATTACTATACCAGGTTTCTGTATTTTTTGTTCCTTGTAACTCAGTATCCTCTACAAGAAGGAATTTCCCGAGAGATATTTATGTAAGTGTGTCGATATGTATGTTAAATTCAAGTTTAATTTTGACAGAACGCGGTGTCTTATACTGAAGCCTTTTCTTAAAGAGGGCCGAGGCTTGAGAAGCTAAGCCTGTGTTTGTTATTCAGAGTTCTTTCATCGAAACGGTGTCATCAACCTCTAATTCAGTATCAATCTTAATCAGTTGCATTTGAAACTTCCATAATAATTTAAAGTTAGAAATTCATCGAAATGAGAAATGAACAAAAACAGACACGAACAGCCTATGCTTGCTGCTATATTCACGTTATTGTCATTTCTTGCCCTTAAGCTTTGTACTTTCAACTTTTTAAGGCCTCGTTCTTGTTCTTGAGAAGTGTCAAGTTTTATCAATTTTCGCATTTGCCAGACCTCTTTACGTTTTGCATACTATAAGATAATATAAAACTTAATCAGGAATCGTCTTTCCTTTACCATTAACTATTTCGTGAGTTGATGAATATGAGCGCTGTACATGTGAGACCTGCAGATAGATACTTGCCTTTGGTTTGCATTCCCTGCATCTATTGGTTGTTGACTGCTGCATCATGCTCTACTCTTAAGATACCTTCCATCCGGAAACTGGATGCCACTTATTGCTAATCTTGGTTAGATACTGAATCTAATAAAGGTTCACACTTAGTTTACTTTTTTACGTGCGTACAGATTGTTTCTCTTTTTATTGGATCTTACACTATCTTTTGACTTTGACTCCTAATCATACGCGAGAATATATTTCCTGGATTGTCCAGGAAAGGTTAATGAGTCATGGTTAGGCATGTGATTATACTTTTCTAATGCAAGTGGCTAAAATATGCTAAAAATTTAATGCATTAGAATGTTGCATGATTGAGCGCTTAAGATACTGAATTTGATTATTATAACGTGGGTACTTTTTCTTTCACAGTAAAGTAATCAAGTTGACATTAACAACAAGACAATTTCGTAGCCGAGCACCCACATAGTACTCACTTGTTGAATTTAGTTGCCTTGTGTTCATGTGTTCTAACGTAAGCTCGGTATGAAGTATCACAAGTTAACTTACTATCAAACTAAAATTTGTGAACTTTACTGAACAGTTAGGACACTGCATTTTCTTTCTGATTGTATGATCCTTAAATTAACTATCTTTTAGCTTCCTTTTAGTGTTTTCCTTGATGGTACTGTAAAAGAAGAAAGAATCCTCATACATGACAGAGACTTCGAAACTCTATTTGATGGTTTATTAGTCGATAATGTGGTTGACATATTAGAATGTTGCTTTCTTGTAGACCAGGTCAGATTAGAATAACAGTCAGATTCAAAAATAAAGTTGATTTGTATCTTCATAAACCTCAAAATGGATCTCTTCTACGTTTATCATTGGAATCTCAGTCTTTCTCTTACATGTTTTTCTTATCCCTTGATAAAAAGCTAGGGATCTGTTAACATATGAAAGAAGAAAATTTATGTGCAATACATTGGGCTTTGAGGGAAAGGAGAAGGAGTTGATGAGCAATGTCTTAAAGTATCGTCAACTCTAAACCTACACTCCTGTGAAACTAAAGCATCTATCTTCTCTTCCATAATGTTCAAAATACGCTCGAAAACAGGAACTTCGCAAGGAATGCGTAAAACGCCTGTCTGTTGGAATCCAAATTCTTGTTCGGCTTCTTGTAGTAAAATGAGGAATGCAGGGTGGCTCAAATACTCCGTCGGGATCATGTATCTCTTTTGTTCTTCTCCGACGGAAACAGCAAGGTAGCCTCTTGGGACAGCGGTGTTGCTTGATGCTTTGCGGATCGATGTTTCAGGTAAAGAAACTGTCCTCTTTAGAAACTTGATACTCTTACATCCGTTGATGTTGCTGTTGCCGTTGCCGTTGCTGTTGCTGCTGTTCCTAGGCGGTGTGTTTGCAAGCTTTTTCCATTTCTTGAGGAGCTGTTGAAGCCTAACAATATCTTTGATCTTGTTAGACTTCTTACAGTCCATTGTGGTGCTGAAACTTACTACTGCTACTAATGGTATAGCTCCTCTATATTTATAAAGGCCATGGCTTAGGATTCTAAAAGATGGAAGTTCTATTTTTTTTTAATATTATATGTATGCATTATTTTGTGTGTGTTATTAAATGATTGTTATAGAAAAGTGAAGTTAGACCCATCATCAATGATATATTATTCTATTCGGGTACTATTTTATTTTTGAATACCTTGGTGAGTGAAATCAGCATTCTTGGTATATGAAAAAGTTGAAATTAGAGATTCTGAAAGAGGGCATGAACATAGAATTTTGGAGTCATCTTATCGATTGTTGGATTTATTTGTGTTAAATATTTCATTTTTTTAATGAAGAAATGCTAATCGATGGTTAATTTTTTTTTATTAATTGATGAATAATATCAAACGGAAGCAAATAAAGTTTGGAGGGAGAAAAATTAAAAGGAAGTGAAGTTTGTGTAGGTTGGTCGAAAGTTTTGCGGTGGTAGTCAGGAGTTATTAGGTGGTGTGTGGTGGCCGGAAGCTGAGGTGAGAGATATTAGGAGATGAGAGAATAAAATTGGTTGTTGTTGGAAGTTTATCATCAGAGTCAAAAGATTCCTATCAATTCCGATTTCCGATTATTCACATTTGATCAGTCATTTTTAACAAAAACATGAATTTTAATATTTATACATGGAATATTTTTATAAAAATCGCTATAAAAATTGTATTTTTTTTAACTTCTGCAGTTGTGTAATCTTTTTGACAAAAAGAAAATTCAAAAAGTTATCATTTTTTAACAATATAATATTTTATAAAATTAATTTGGTCGATATAATAGTTTTAAAAAGAGAAAAGTACCTGAAAATACCCACTCAACTATCTTATTACCCGGCGGTACCCACTTTTAACATAGTGTTACTTAATACCCAGATTAATAAATTGGATAAAAATACCCTTCCATTATATATACCCATTTTTCAGATCCAGCCCACTTTTTCGACCTTCCTATCACCCTAAACAAACGCAAAATTCTAATTTTAGAAACCACCAGAAAACAAACCGTTTGACTTCGTGATACTCTCTCTCTCAAACCCAGAAACCCTACAGCTTCTCACCGTTCGCACCTTCGAAACTATCGCACCGGTCAACCTCTTTTACTCAGTCAGACTACACACCTTCAATCTCGTTCAACAAAGTTGTCGTGAAGTCGTCTCTGAAAGCTTCAATCTCGTTCTCCGACCGGTGAAATTTAACAGGTATGCATTATCGTGGAAAGTGTACTTTTTTTTTCGTTCTTGACGAATTTGAACCACTTTTTTCTCTTAATTCACGATACGCGTTGCTTTTTATACTAGAATGAAGTATCTACTGACGATAGTTGCTCAGTTTATGGGTTTATAGTCGAAGCCAGAGTAGAATTTTAGTTGCATGTAATACTGATACTCTCCTGAGAAATATTATGTATGTTAGATCTGCACTAGGTAGTTCATTGTTGATTTTGGTGTTCGTTGCATAATTCCCAGATCCCTGCAACGTGCATGTAAAAAGTGTAACAGTTCGCACCGTGATCACCCACAATGCAAGCAATTCGCAGCTCGATTGCATGTTTATACTTATTTACAAACAATTCGCAGCTTGAGCTACCTAATGCGCATCATACCAGATCTCATTTCGCAGCTTGTCTGTGAAGCCAATATTTATATGTATGCATTTCGCAGCTTGTGATGCGAATTATTTGTGACACTCCAACTGATTTGTGTTTGTGCAGAAAGTATGACAACAAAACCTAGCTACCACATATCAGGGTTGGTGAGCCTTCTGAAGCTACTCAAAGACATGCGTATTACAAGGGCGCACATTGAAGCTGCAAGAAACACCCCCTTCTACACACTGCTGAAAACGGCTTTCCAAATCCGTAATGAGGCAGAGCTGCCAAAGAAGAAATTCTACTCAATCATTCAGTATATCATCGAGCAATTCTCCGTGGATAGAGACGCCTTTAGGATTGGCAACAAGTATGTAAAGCTAACTGAGAACGATGTCAAGATTATATTCGGCTTGAGGCATGACACCGAGAAAATCCAATTAACAAAAACCGGAGCTTTTCACAACAAGTATGCACCCGGCGAGGAGGACGAATCAAGGATGATGAAAAAATACTTCATGGGTAAAACTGGCAGGAAAGTAGCAGCTAGTAATACCAAAACAATAACAAATGCCATTATAAAGGTACGTCTAAAATGGACTTCATCTTTATAAAGCAAGATTCTGTACATTTCTAACATAGCATGTTGTCGTTGGTTTTACAAGAGGGTATAGCGAAGGCCATAAACGAAGGAGGGGAGCATGAGTTGGAAGATGTTGCGAGGCTGTTGATACTGTTTTTGTGCTCCACACTATTCTACTCCGTATCTGGAGATATCCTGGGCTGGAGCACGGTTTATTACGTTGAAGACCTCAACAGAATAAACAATTATGACTGGGCTGGATCAATACTGTACAAGCTTCGACAGTCTATCAGGAGTTGCTTAGCAGTAGAAAGAGCTGATAAAGTCGTCGGCTGCGTCGCCCTTGTAGTTGTAAGATTCATCTATTCAATATAAAAATTAGTTATGTACAGAGCATCTTGTTGATAAAACTTGTCCCCATGCAACCCTTCATCATGGAGCACACAACAATCGGCCATGAGGTAGCAAAGCCAACATTGATACCAAGGTTTTTCAAATGGTTGGGATTAGAGTGCCAAGCATCAACCATGCCATATCTTCTTCGAACACCCTTGCTGGATAATGACCAGGTATAAGCTTTATATATGTATTGAACTGCGGGTGCAAACAGTTCGCAGCATATCATGCGTTTTGCTTAGAAAAATGTATCAATCATTTCGCAGCCTGCTATGAATTTTACCTCGCAGCTTCTTTTTCTACACAGTTCGCATCATATAGTTTTACACACATTTCGCAGCTCTGCATGCATCAACCATTTTCGCAGCCTGACATAAATACTTAGTTCGCAGTATGTGGTTTACACTTAGTTCACCGGAAGAAAGACCTAGGAAGAGGACGAAAAGCACAACATCAAAACCAAAACAAAGGAGACGAGCATCACAGAATGTAATGAATAAGGTGATGTCTCCCACTCTCGAACATCCAACACCACCCGAGCCATCGATTCCACCACCAAGACTCCCCAAGAAAACGATTCCACCACAACCGAAAGGCAAATCCAGGCAAGAGCCCTCCGACACCGACACAACCAGTATGAGTGAAACAATCGGTGATTATTTATTCAAACGCAGAGAACCTAATCCCGATATTGCTGCTCAATCAAAGCGTTTGAAAACATACGCCGACAAGAACAAGTACGAGCGAAAAATAGACAAACAGGCCAAAGAAGTAAGTATGACTTGAACCTTAAATAATCACTACAATCAGCACTTAATATGTTTATAAAAAGTTTGCTATCATTTTTGCAGCTGAAAAAATTGAAACGCAAGATAGCGGAACTTGAAGCACAACAACTCCACAATGCTATCTCTCTGCCAATTTGCCGTACTGAAAGCCCAATAAAGCAGGTACCAGCAGCACTTCCAGAGGGACAAAAATCCACTGATCATCAAGCATCCGTGTCTAATGCTGATCAACACCATGCTGATGGAGTACTGCCGGAAGAAAGAGATGATGATGCCCACAATTCACCCATCATGGAGACACATACAGAGGAGGTAGATTATGTAAGTAGATGATATGATGTTATCAAACAAATATCAGGACTCTTGTGTAGTCCTGTCCAAACGTTTCGCAGCTTGAGCTGCGAATTATGTAATAAACTGGTGGTTTGGTTATTACACAATTCGCATGCTGAGCTGCGAATTGTTAGGAATGTATAACATAGATATCAAGTCAGGATGCGAAATGTGATTACACAATGATTAACTTATGCTTAAACCTTCCACCTTTTGTTTTTTTTTGTATGAAATAGGAGACCGAAAGCCAACAACAACATCAGCAGAAACAGCAAGACCAATAGCAACAACAAGAACAACAGCAACAAGAAAAACAACAACAAGAACAACAGCAACAACAACAACAACAGCAACAACAAGAAGAACACCCCCAGCAACAACAACAACAGCAACAAGAACAGCAGCAACAACAGCAACAACAACAACAGCAGCAACGAGAAGAAGAACACCCCCAGCAACAGCAACAAGAAGAAGAACAACAACAACACCCCCAGCAACAACAACAACAACAACAACAGGAACACCAGCAACAACAGCAACAACAACAACAACACGAACAACAACAACAAGAAGAACACCCCCAGCAACAACAACACGAAGAACACCACCAGCAACAACCCCAGCAGCCACAGGTTCAACACGAAGACCGACAACAAGAACAACAACAACAAGAGCAACAAGGACAACAAGAACAACAACAACAGCAACAGATAACCTTGGCGAAGAGAGAAAGGCTAACTCAAGAGGTAGCACCTCAAGAGTCAGAACCTGTCCATCCCGGTGAGAAGACAGAACTACTCAGCCAGGAAGGACCATCCTTAGAAGACAAAACCACTTCTTCGGTGGAACCTCAAAGACCAACGGTGCTGTCAGCAAAGTCAGAATTGCTAAGCCAACGTCAAACTGTAGGCCCGGTAACAAATCAACTGCCAGCTCCGGAGTCCCATGATCACACAGTAGGTTTACCTGATGCTTTTGTTGATGGTATTTACACTCAAGTTTTACAGACATTTTAAAATGAAATTGATAATGTATATTACGATTCTATAATAAAACGGTCTTTGGAGAACATGTCGGAGGATGACTTTTATGATTTCTGCCGACACGATCCAGATCCTATGCCGAACAAGTCAACGACAGTGGTTGTCGCTGACCGTGCGGTAAGGCCTACTTATAATGATTTCGCATCATAACATAATATTTGTGTCTAATGGTGATTGGGGTATTACAAACGAATATCAGGGTAGGATGCGAACTGTTTAGTGGAACCTCGAACAGTTCGCTCCCTACCCTGATAGATACTAAGATGCGAACTGTTTGGACTCGTTGCACTTATAAACCACTGACACCCTTCTACTCTTGATTTTTGTTATTTACTAAGCTCGAGCCCAGTAAAGAGATAGAGCAGCCAAGTTTTGCGCTACTGACACAAACGCAGCCTCAAGTGGCAGAGGAAGAAGAAGAGTTCGTAATTACAATGCGGGAACCGCCAGTAGTAGAATACAACGACTGACCAAAGAAAACAAAAGTAACTGACCGTATCGATCTGGCAGTTACCGGAGTCCAAGTTTACATACGGAATCAGGGTGCAAGCGAGTGATGTCATGACACTACCTTTAGAACTGGAGCTGGACGTAAAGGTATCCAATTGTCAACCAATTTTATTTTCAATGTTTCAAATGTGTATTCTATATTTAACATAAATCTACAACTCCTTTGTTAGCTTATCGATGCTTGGATTCGAAAGATGCTTGAAGATGCAGACTACAAAGTTCCATGCACTAAAGCTAAAGGAGAGCATCACGACGCCATACTGATTTCGGGCATGACTGCGGTAAGTTTAGCTCACGTAAATTGAACAAAGTTCTCAGAAATGTTCTTACTTTAATATACTCTTGCTTGGATGCAGCATCAAATGAAAGCAGGGTGGCAAGTGGAAAATTTGGTGGACATGGCTTTTAGGAAGGGGCGCAAAGCAGCCAACATCATCATGGTTCCAGTGTGCACCGAGACGAAAAACAATGTAAACCACTGAACGTTGCTCGTCATCGACGTCGACGGAAGGACAATTTCAAACTACAATTCGCTTCTGCCTAAGCTTTATTCCATAGACACCACCACAAGGACACCTACACTACTGGTAAATATTCCAAACTATACACTTAAATCTGAACACATTTTAAGTATGCATGCTGCGAAATGAGATCTGGTATGCTGCGAATTGTGAGTAAACAAGATGTTTTTTCACAACCTGTCCATAACTCAATTCGCAGCCTATCCATGTTGGATACAATTCGCAGCCTGTCCACAACTCAATTCGTAGCCTATCAAGGCTGTCATACAATTCGCAGCCTAAGATGCAAATTGTGTTAGATTTATTATCGTATAATTCGCAGCCTGAGGATGCGAATTGTATGTCACCAACTGTTTTTGTTTTTGTGCATATTCCTAACACTAATTATTATACACAGATCAAATATTTGTTGGATAAAGGATTCCTACCCAAATATACTACAGGGTGGAAGGTGAAAGTGGAAAGAGGCATCCCACAACAAAAGCGAGGCAGCGTGGACTGTGGTGTCTTCGTTTGCAAATATGCAAGGGATATTATTGAGCATGGATCAGTGCAGAAAAAATACGATGCAGATATGGTAACTGCCTTCAGAGCAGAAATGTTCTATTACTTTTTAAATGACAAAGACCGCATCGCATATGGCTGATTCGTGTATTGCTTGTAAATATATCTGTTGCTTGTAAATACATCTGTTTGTTGTAATTTTTAGTTTTGTTGTGCATACATAAACAAATTACATTTTCACATCTTTGAATACTCCTTATCTTATAGTTCGCATCATAACCTGATATATAATGGTTGATTATGATCCTGGTAGTTTACTCTGGTATGTATGAACAGTTCGCAGCCTAATTGATGTAGCCCAGAAAGTCCAAACAAAATTCTTCTTTATTTTATTTTATTTTATTCAAATATCTTATGTATTTAAATCAAATCTAATTATATTAAGATTTGATTTGATTTTATTTTATTTTATTTTTACGTTAAAATATTTATTTTATTTTCTTGTATTCTAATTTAAGGTTTTGAGAAGCTATTATATAAAGCCTCTTATGCCTTAAGTTATTTTAAGTTTTTGGAATAATAGATTTTTATCTCTAAAAATTTCAGTTTTTGTTACCCTTAGATTAGGGTTTCATCATGTTACCCTTGAATTAGGGTTTCATCTATCGTTGTTTCTTCTTCTCTTTCCGCTGCGTCATCAGTTTGGTATCAGAGCCTCAGTTCCTGCTACGGGTCAAGCATGTTTCTGAATCTTGATTTCATCTAATTCAAGGTCTAAAGAAGAGAACAACATACGGCCATGAAGATCTCAAAGATCGTTTGGTATGCTGGAGACACACTAGGCGTTTCAATGACGATCATATTGACCGGTTACTGAAGGAGTTTAAATTGGCTACCAATCGTCGAATCAAGGTAAAAATTGCTTATCGAGATGCTGTCTCAGGCTATGAAGAGGTTTTCAAAACCATTTTTTTTCATCAACTGGACATTGGGATGTTGTCTTCAGGCTATGAAAAGGTTTTCGAAACTATTTTTTCCTTCAACTGGATGGCTTCAATGTGACTTCGAATAAGGAACACTCGAGAAGAATTATCTTATTCCGATAAGGTCAACAATTATAATTCCCAATGTAACAATTGAATAAAATAAAATAAATAATTTAGGTTCTTGATGGTGATGGTGCTGTGAATTCGAGGACGAATTCTTGTCAACCAGGAGAGGATGATGTAGCCCAAAAAGTCCAAACAAAATTCTTCTTTATTTTATTTTATTTTATTCAAATATCTTATGTATTTAAATCAAATCTAATTATATTAAGATTTTATTTGATTTTATTTTATTTCATTTTACGTTAAAATATTTATTTTATTTCCTTGTATTCTAATTTAAGGTTTTGAGAAGCTATTATATAAAGCCTCCTATGCCTTAAGTTATTTTAAGTTTTTGGAATAATAGATTTTTATCTCTGAAAATTTCAGTTTTTGTTACCCTTAGATTAGGGTTTCATCATGTTACCCTTGAATTAGGGTTTCATCTATCGTTGTTTCTTCTTCTCTTTCCGCTGTGTCATCAGTTATGTATTTAAATCAAATCTAATTATATAAAGAAGAATTTTGTTTGGACTTTCTGGGCTACATCACTAATCCTTATGAACAGTTCGCAGCCTAACTTATCATCAAATAGTTCGCAGCCTAACCTGATAGATGGTAATCACTTCACACACAGTTCGCATCCGGGTATCCCAGCTTAAAACCAGTTCGCAGCCTGGTGCAGAAATAAAAAATTAAAAATACAAAGTGGAAGGATACGAACAGGCTGTGGCTTATGCCTTGGTAAACGTTTTCTACATTGAGCAGATAAAAAACAATCTAATCAAGTACATAATTCATTAAATGCTGATTGGACATGGAGGCTATGTCATGATTACCTCCTTTCCCTATAAAAACCTATAGTAACCAAAGGCTAATTTTACACCAAACTCTATATTTTTGTAAAAACACCTCTTCTTCTCTTCGAATTCAAACAATCATGTCTTTTTCCACCACCACAACAACCACCTCATACTCAAACTCTGGTTCACTCGGTTCTCTGGGTGACTCCTGGTCATCCTTAACCGTTAACTGGAGTGATGAGTTGATCATGCCAGCAGTACCACCCCAAGCCCAGTCTCTGTCTTCGAACTAGACATGTATGATGACTACTACTCTGCTGACTCTCAACCAGTGGAAGTTGTTCCACAGGTTGCTGCTGAACCTCAGCCAAAACAGGTTCCAATGCTTCCTGCTGCACCTCAGCCAGAAAAGGTGCAACCTCAAACGGCAGAGGTTCGAAACAACAAAATGAAGAGGGAAGACGAAGCTGGTCCATCAAGGACAAAATTTTTAAGCATGATGGACGTAGATATTGAAGCTGAAGAGAAAGTGGAAGAGAAAGAGAAAGTCGAAGACAAAGAGGAGAAAGACAAAGACGATCAGCACAAAAAGGAGAAAGAGGAAACAGTTGGTGATGAATCCTCTACCAACTGCTAGAGTTGGTTTTTGTTTTTTGTTTTTTTGAAATGCAACTAACTAGCAATAGTAGCTTGTACTGATATGTGTAAACAGTTGTTAGTTTCTGGAAATATTGTAATCCTCCTTTTTGTAATCCAACTTGTTTACAGAATTTCAATGATATAAAGGATTCGCATCCAAATACATTTTGCACTTCATTCGCATGTTAACCTGCTATATTACTTATTTTCAACCTTACTGAATATCCTGGTATTTTTATAAATGACAATTTGCAGCTTATCATATGACAAATATCAGGACTTCTAATTGATCTCCATTCGCATCACAATTCTGGCCCTACTTCGCAGCCTATCATGCGAAACGTAAGATATGATAAATGTTTAATATGATTTTACCAGCGATTTGCATCCTGTTGAAATTTCACATAATTGCACATAATTCGCATGTAATCCTGATAGATGTTTGTAACAATACACCAACATATTGTACATGATTCGCAGCACAAGATGCGAAATGATTACAACTCCAATAGTGGCAGATACAAAAACACAGGAATGTACAAATGTTTAGTTTACTGTACAGAACAATAACTATGCTACAAAAATAAATGTGATATAGCCAACCAGAATTGTCCTTAAACTGGAACATCACAAGTCCTCCGGTTATGGCCTGATTTCGAACATCGGCCACACCTTAACTTCTTGGTTGAGATTTCTCCTCTAGAAGGCATTCACATTTTCTTAGGCCTTCCGGAGCGTCTCTTAACGTTCGGAGGCATAACTTCAACAAAAGAAGGATCGTTAGCGCTGGACCCTTCGCCGAAATCAGTTATAGCTGGTATGCTGAAAGAGTAACTCTCCCTGTAATTCTTAACCGTAAAGAAGGGTTCTATTACAGGCAATGGATCTTGGTCGGTGTATTGTAATGCCGCTAGAGCATGAGCACATGGAAAACACTCTTGTCGCCATGATCCGCATGAACATTTGAAATCCAACAGATTAACAACAGCCACATGATTCGAAAAGACTTCGAACTGAGACTTCGGCACATGTCAACATTCTGCTTTAGCTTCTTCTCGTACTCGGGAACCAAATTAGTACTCCAGCTGAGACCTTCTTCGTATCGCTGTGAAACTTGAGTCATAAGAAAGACTCTAATCCAATCAATAAACTCAACAATTGGTAAGCCACAATATTTTTTAATCTGATTGTTAAACGATTCAGCTGCGGTAGAAGCCATAGAGCCGTAGCGCTTCCCTTTTACGTAAGCCTGCGCATACTTTTCAGGTGGTAAATTTGTAAGAAAATCACTCATTCTCTCACCACCTTCACATAGAAAACCTGTTAGTATATCTTTAAAAAACTCTTGACTGGGAGCATAAGCAAGACGGTGGAAGAAACTCAACATCTTTTTTTAATACTCCCTGTTAGTATGTTCCAGTTTGGCTTTCAAATTCTGCATGAGATGGAAATAACAGTACGCATGATAGCAGTGTGGATACAAGACAGAAACAGCATTAACAATACCAGAATGACGGTCTGAAATAAATGTGATCTGGCGATCCAGCAAATGTGGTTTCAAATACCCTAAAAACCACATCCAATTGTCCCAATCTTCAATGCTAACTACAGCAACAGCAACAGGGAATAGTCCTGGAAAAAGGCAGATTAAATGAACACTACAACAGTATGCAAACGTTTAAAAATTGTAAACAATTCGCATGCTGTCCTCGACAATTCGCAGCTTGTCATACGAAATATGTGTGACATTTTAATTGCTCATTCAAACATTTCACAGCTTGTCATGCGAATTGTTTGTGACAACTTTAAATAATACCTAACTCAAGGTGCGATGTAAGTACGGTTTACTCAGTATAATACATAATTCGCAGCCTCAAATGCGAAATATGAGGATCACAACACTGCTTAATTCGCATCACATGCTGCGAATTGCATGAGCATTTTCACACAAAACATCGTTCATTAACTAGATAAATGTAACTAACCGTTGTTTCCGTCCTTTGCTACAGCAGTGAGCAATGTACCCTTGTACTTGCCATATAAGTGGGTTCCATCGACAAACAACATTGGACGGCATGAATGAAAACCACTAAGGGACGAACCGAATGCTACAAAACAGCGCTTGAATCGGTTTCCAGCTGACAACTCCAACTGGCAGTCTGAAGTAATATCCCAGCTCTTCAAGCGTTTGAAGTATCCGCTTAGTAAACTAAAAGAACTTGAACTATCTCCAAAAACTCCCCTCATAGCCTTCTCTAAAGCATTCCATGACAAACGATAAGAGATGTCAAGACCGTAATCTTGTTTGACAGTCGATTGTATGGTTTTGGCTGTCAACGAATGACAGGTCCGGAGAGAATCCTGAATTTCCTCTGCAATCAAATCTGATGTCAAATGCCTGTGCCGCTTATGCTTATGCTTGTGGGAGAAAATAGGACTGGAAGTATGGTACGAGACATACTTCTTAATCGTCATAAGGCCGGTGCTTGAGTCAATAGATGCATAAACCCTCCATTTGCACCCGCTCATGAGCTTATTTTCACAATAAGCAGTGATCTTATTTGTTGTGTTGTGCAGGTATTTGAAAGAAAAACCATGCTCTAACGCAAACTTGCACAAAGATACCCTCAGACCGGCAGCATCTTCTTCAAAACCTTGACCCATTCCTGTAATAGCATCAGCCCAACCGGCAGTAGCAAGTTGTTTTTTCCTCTGATCAGAATTAACTAAACCGTTACTACTCTCCCCGCTAACTAGTTGATCAAGAGATGGTTCTCCCAAAATCAAGCTACGCTCCTTACGCTTTACACCACAATCCTTACCACCAGAGCTCTTATCAACAGAACTTTTATTACCAGAACTCTTATCGAAGACGTGTTGTTCTATGAGAAAACTAACCCGTTTTAAACGCTCCAAATCAAGATATAACACCAACCCAACAAAATAATTCTGGTTATTAAACAAACAATTATTCTGATCCCCGCATGAGTAAGTAATTAGGTACTCACCTGTGGCAAGCTCCTCCCATGTGTTCTCTACATAAGCTTGGATACTTTCGAAGCTTTCAAACTCCGTGAAAGGCACAATTACAGTTTGGTGACCATATTTAATAATACAAACTCGTGATTTAGACATCTCTTAATCTGGACAATAGAAGTTATTTGTTATTAGTCACAAAAACTAGGTGTAAAATATTTACTACTGCATCAAACAATTCACATCCTAAGGTACGAATTGTGTATACCTACAACGGGCTATTCGCATCTTGTCCTGATATTTGTAGATAAAAAGTCCTGATATTTGTTATTAGTCACAAAAGTTGTGCAAATTATTTACTGCACCATCAAACAATTCGCATCCTAGCTTGCGAATTGTGTATGTCTACATAGAGCTATTCGTATCCTATCTTAAGAATTGTGTATATCTACATAGAGCTATTCGCATCCTGTCCTGATATTTCTATGTAACACCGGTCCTGATATTTGTTTCGAAATACAATACTTTAACTGACCTAAAAACTCGTAATATACACATTCAAGACAAAACTAAAGCACTACCAAATTAGAATATAACATCAGAAAACAAAGACATAACTATATAACGAACAATATTAGCTAAACAATAACAGATCACTATAACAAAAAAAAACAGAGAAAAGCTCTACAATCAGGCAATGGCATCTAAAAACAGTAGAATAGATACTATTCCAACAGAGAAAACGAATAAAAAACTTCGAAATCGGTAGGTAATTACCTAAAAAGCTCGCAACACGATTACTTGTAAGCTATAAGATTCCAAAAAGCGACGATCAACTCCTGTACGTATAAAACAGAGGTTAGACAGGTCTAACACAACAACTTACATAAAGAAACAAACCTTTAGCAGCTTCCGATCACCGGAAAATGTGATTTCAACCCAGCTCGTGGTGGTTGGTAGGGTTAGGTGGTTAGAGCGGCTAACAAATTCAAATCTTCAAAAAGCTAGAAAAAATAGAAAGAAAACAGAAAATAAGGTTTATATAGTGGGTTAAGGGTAGTTAGGGTATTAAAATAAAATTAGGTTGTAAGTGACAATAAGGTAGTTGAGATGGGTATTAAGTAACAATTGATCAAACCTTGGGTGGTAAGTGACAATTGAATAGTTGAGTGGGTACTTTAAGTACAATTTCCCTTTTAAAAATTGTATTTTTAAAACTATTTTCTATATTATTTTAATTATTTTTTATTAAAAGACTATTTGTAAAATTATCCTCCAAACAAATATTTTAAATATTTTTAAAAATTAAAAATTTGTAGTATATTATTGTATAACTTGATATAGGTCTCGATTAAATATGATAAAAAAACAATTTTTATTTTATTTTATTTTATTATAATGCCCACACGTTAAATCCTCGGTCAGACCTGAAGATAAACCACACAAAATGAGAGGTTCATGACGTTTGGTCACTAATATCTCACTTTTTTTTTCGGAGGGAACCCGCAGTCGCTACTCAGAGTGCAATGAGTGCGCATAGTGTAAACCACACAACGTGACAGGCTCAACCGAGAAAGTGTACGTAGATGGACTCGAACTCATGATCTTTGTTCATAAGCATACCATACTCAACCAACTCGGCTACCCTTTGGAGGCACCAATATCTCACTTTTTTTTTTCCGGAGGGAACCCGCAGCTGCTACTCAAAGTGCAATGAGTGCGCACAGGGTAAACCCTCAGTCTGACGCGATAGTCTGCAAACCAACGCCAGAAGGTAAACCACACAAAGTGACAGACTTAGCCGAGAAATGACGCGATAGCCTGCAAACCAACGACAGAAAATAAACCACACAAAATGACAGGTTTAACCGAAAAAGCGTATGTAAAAAAACTCGAACTGATGACCTTTGGTTACAAGATTGTGCATCAAAAAATAGGCGCGGACCAAGATAACTTTTTTAACTCTTAAATTTGTCCAAATTTGGGGATGGTTATTACTTTTTTTTCACAAAGTTAGCCATAGTAGCCTCTGATATATTCTGTAAGTAGCGTGGAGTAGAGGTGTCTAATGGTTCAGGAACCATGGTTTAAAGCTGACAGCCTGCTTAAGAACTGGCGGTCTACCTGCGAAACTGGCCCATTAGGACTGCAACCCGCCGAGACCGCAACCCGCCGAGACCGCAACCCGCCGAGACCGCAACCCGCCGAGACCGCATAAGGAGCAACCCGCCGAGACCGCAACCCGCCGAGACCGCAACCCGCCGAGACCGCAACCCGGCAGGACTGCGAAACCACGGTTTATTTGTAAAAAACCGGTGGTTTATTGGTAAATATTATGCTGATTTTATTTATTTTATATCCAAAATGTTATATTTAAAAAATATTGAGATTGAATATTATTATAGAATTATTATTACATTTTTGTTAATATTAATTTGTTTTGGTTATTAATATTTTAAGTGTTGTAATTATTATATAGTCTAAAATTTTAAATATTACTTATGTTATTATCATATTTTGAATATTATTATTATTATGTTTTTATATCTAATACAAAGCAAAACTATATCTTATCATGTTAAAATATTACAAATTCTACGGTTATAATTTTAATATTACATTTTGATTACTATTGTGATTTGGTTTTAAATTTTACAAGTGTTTGATATTATTTTTTAAACCAAAATTAGATCTTATGAAGTTATAAGTATTTCATAATACATTTGTTGTTGTTATAATAAAAGGTAAAGTCATTTTTGGATAATTTAGCCGTTCACAGTTTATACTCGTGCGGGCCAGGAGTTGTACAAATGTTTTCAAATTACAATACAAAATAGTAAAAAACTATTACAAACATCATTCATCTTCAGCTTCGTCTTCTTCGTAAGTAAAATCTTCGCCGTCAGCTTCGTTTTCTTCCGCAATTTCTTGTTCAAGTGTATCTTCGTAATCATCCGGATAATCTTCGAAGATGTCGTCTACGTTCACTTCGTCTCTGAACTCTATGTCTTGCATCCTTTTATCCGCCGCTGTCCAATCCTTAACTGCCACAAGCACTCCAAGTGCTTTGCCCGTCAATCTTGTTCTCTTAGTCGTGTATTGCAACCTCGCTTGGCTGAAAGCACACTCACTTGCAACTGTAGACATAGGTATAGCATAAATCTCTTTAACAATCCTGCAAAGAATAGGAAACTCTTCAGTTTTGGTACCCCACCATCGTATGATATCTTCAATACCTTGGTCTTGATAATTCGTAAAGTCAAACCTAGTGGTCCAATATCTATACAACTCATTATCAGATTGAGGGGTTTCTGTAACATTGTTGTTTCGTAACATTGCCAATCGAATATAGTTAGTATTTCTCCCTCTACCCCTATTGTTACTACTGCTTACATTTGTAGATGTATTTGATCTATATCTTGCAGCATACTTATCATAGATATTATACAAACTATCATATATACCGCTAATATATCCTTTAGGGTCAATTGGTTCGGTCGGTGGTATATCTGTAGGAAACCGTACAGATTTATAAAAGCAATCAACTAGCAATTCAAATTTTTCTTTTCGTGAAAAAGGATCTAAAAGGCAAGCAAATGAATAACTATCAGGGATTGGATGAAAATACTTTGTGAACTTATATTCCATTCCAGGCACCATGTCTACGCATGCATAATGTGATCTAAATTCATCCATATGCATGGCAAGATTAGCAATCGTGAAAAGGGCCAAATGAGCATTAGGTTGATTTTGTGAAGAAAAGGTTAGGGTGTTTTCTTTAAAAAGTCTTAAAAATCTTAACATGTGTGCACAAAATTTCCAATGATCTGGTTCAATTGGTGTTTCACGATATGTATTATAAAGCGTCGATATCTCTTCTTTAAAAACATGCGCACGTGCAAGCATTGTGTAAGTAGAATTCCATCTAGTTTCGACATCTAATAAAAGTTTCTTATATTTTTTCCCATTTGAAAGAACAAGTGTTTTAAAAGCTCTTTTTTTAGCAGCGGATGTCGAGCAAAATAGGATCCCATTTTTTATAGGGGTAATATAATCACCCTGAACCTTACGTATTCCTTCTTTCGCAATTAATTGAAGTACGTGGCATAAACATTTGGTGTGAAACAATTTTGGAAAAGGAGGATTGCAATCTGCTATAAGATATGTTATAGCACTAATATTAGAAGATGCATTATCCAACGAAATAGACATAATCTTGTTTTTAATGCCATAAACATTCATGCATTCAGTCATACTCTCCCTAATTATTTGTGCGGTATGCTTCCCAATTGATTCAAACCATATAATTCTCCTTTGGAGGACCCATTGGGCGTCCATCCAATGGAGGGTAACACATATCATATCTAAATCAGTAAAAGTAGCTATGTCACTAGTAATCGAAACATTCCATGGCAAAGTCTGCATAGTTTGAATAATCTCTTTTTTTCTTTGTAAATAATATTTAAAGGCTAGCGATCGCAAAGAGGTACGTGGAATGCGTGTTGCCTGTGGGTTTACCCCAACTTGCATCCAATTTTCGTATCTCCAAGAATCCCCAAAACTAAATGGTTGTAAACTACCGACTGCATAAATCATTGTTGCTTCCCTATACGTATCGTGGTTAAACTCAAAAGGAAGACCTGTTTGAGGGTTCGTGCAAACATTAGTTGGGTTAGGTTTTGTAGGATCATATATTTCATGTTTCGATAAATGTTTTACCATAGTGCTAGTGCCCATATTTCTAGATCCACTTACGTGAAGATAACGTTTATTGCACTCTTTACAATAACAAAACAAACCATCTTCTGATAGAGTATAGTGTTTCCAAATCCAAGATGTTTTCTTACGAGATCTCCCCCCACTAGTACTTCCACCACCACTTTCGTGGGAGGAGAGTGTGTCAACGTGAGGGAATTCTGTAGAAAAATCATCCATGGTATTGAGATCCACATTAGATGGTGGGTTTATCCCAGTATTTCTACGTTTTGAATTCATTTTAAAACTAATAACAGTTTTTTTTTCAAATATGCAATAAAATACTAATAATAAAATCACAATTTAGACTAATAACAAGATATAACAACTAAATTTAGACTAATAACAAGATAGAACAACTAAATTTAGACTAATAACAACTAAGAAACAATTTGCGGAAAAACAAAAATCAAACAATTTCGAAAGTAGGAGTAGAATAAGTAAAATAACTAATTGTAGTTTTCTAGAACTTATCGAACAAATAGATAGATTTAGAGAGAAGTAGAGAGTTGTTTGAGAGGTGTGAGTATTGGTGTTGGGGTCTCCTCTACTTATAGGGGAGACCCAAAAAAAAAAAAAACCGAAAAAACAAAAAAAAAAAAATCGCCCGGACCATCCGGACAGTTTCGCCCGGACGCCCGGACAGACAATTCGGACCATCCGGACGCCCATCCGGATGGTCCGATTGGAACCGGGGCATCCGGACGATCGTCCGGATGCCCCGGTTCAACCAACGGCTAGTTCAAACGAACTAGCCGTTGGATAAACCGGGGCATCCGGACGATCATCCGGATGCCCCGGTTCAACCAACGGCTAGTTCAAACGAACTAGCCGTTGGCAACGGCCAAAAGCGGACCATCCGCACGCGTGGCCGGATGGTCCGCTTGATGACGTCATGCTGACGTCATCAAACGGCTAGTAGAAAAAAAAAAAACACAAAATTACCCTATAAATACACCCTACATCCTCCTATATTTTTCACTACAAATCTCTCCCTCTCCACTACAAATCTATCCCCTCTCTCTACTACACTTCTCTAAATTTTTTTTATATTTTTCAAACTCTATTTAAATTTCAGGTTTCGCAAATGTCTTCGAAAACAAAAAAGAATGCTCGTAAAGGTGGACGTAGTGAACCAACCACTTCCGAATTGAGAGAGGTGGAAGAAATGTTGTTGCATACCATGGAGCATGAGGTAACGGAGAGCGAGACTATCGAACATCGCCCCGAGGGGGAGATTCGCATCCGTAGTAATCAGCAAGGAGGTCGAGGTGTAACAAAAATTTGGTCTGGTATGTTTCTGAACTACGAGGAACTGATCCAAATAGAGGGTATGCAAAATTTTTTCAAACTTATTGAGCCTACTAATGGCCAAGGTTGGATGAATCTAGCTAGATTCAAATGTGATTGGTATATAGAACTAGTGCGAAAGTTTTATTCCACGGCTAGATTAATCGAAAATGATCCAAGAGGTTTAGGATTGAATTGTTTGATTGATGGTAAAGACATTAGTTTTTTTGAAACTGATTTCTACGATCTTTTTTCCGTTCCAACCCATGATATCTATACCGGTAATAAATTACCTCCCATTAGTTATCGCCCTACGATATGGAGTGCTGATTGGCCTTTGTCTTACGAAGAAGCGGTAGAGATTCTTACTTGTCCTGGTGCGGAAGCTCCGGAAATTAGCGGTAAATTTCGAGCCATGCGGGGTAATTTGGATGGTATTGGGAAATTAGCTTTGAAATTGGTAAATAGTATATTTCTTCCACCTAGTAACAATGATTCGCAGCTTTCATATATTCAAACATTTGTTACTGCTTTTATGATTCGAAATCAGGGAATAATTAATTTACCCAGCTTGATGATTCGAAATATGGCTGCGAGGTGTGGTACGGATAAACTACCTTATGGGATGATATTGAGTAAATTGCTTGTTTCGAAAGGAGCTGATGTGAGTATGTACACTCCGGTGAAGGTGAGGCCGACTAGTGCTATAGGTAGAAACTCTTTGCGTTTGCAGGAAATATACTCTTGGGATGGAGAGTTGATTTCGAAATTAGAGGCATGGAACCACCATAGAGAAGACTTGAATCAGATATATATTGCGAACGGTCTTACAAAACCGCCAAATCCACCTACTCAGTATCGAGTTGAGGCTGAAGTGTCTTTCGATCCAAATGCTAGTGGTTCTTCGCGAGTACCGCCACAACAAAGACGAACCGATCGCGAATTTGCTGAGTTTGCGCATACTCAACAAATGGTTTGGCATGATGATTTTACAAAATGGCAAGGTGAATTTCAAAATTGGCAGGGGGGGGTAAATGACCAGCTTAGCCAGATACAGCAGTGGCAAGTAGGGGTGAATGATCAACTTGGTCACCTCCAGCAGTGGCATGGTCAATACGAGCAGTGGCATGGTCAATACGAGCAGTGGCATCATGGACAAGATCAATGGAATGAGCGATTTGCAAACTCTCAAGCCCAACAGTCGGAGTATATGCGACAGATGATGGAGAACATGCATTTGCAAGGTCCATCACCTAACAACAACAACAACGATGAAGCTCCTTAGTTTTTCGCAATTGATTTTCATTATCGTTGTAATGTTTTTCTTTTTTATTTGATTGGAAAACTATGTTACTTGTTTGGTTTTTATTTTTAATGAATTGTTTGTTTTGCTTCTATTTTTTATTAAATGTTATTTAAATCACTTACCTAGCTTTCAATTTTTATTTTGTTCTTTACAACTTACAAGTAATTTATGTTTATGCATATAAACTTCTAATATTGAATAGTTCGAAAATACAATAAACTATATAATTCATCTAACCATAAACACTTCAAGCTTGAAAGAATCTAAAGAATCACCTAATAATTTAAAATTTTAATACAATTATATGTCTAATAGGTATATATTATTTAATAGTAATATATTATTCAAACGTATCAAAATCAAATTACAATTATTTTTTTAAAATATAATTGATGATTATAAAATTTCGATTAAAATGATAACATATTTAAATTAAAATACATGAAATAGAATAATTAACTCAATTATTGAAATTAGATTCATTTAACACTTACAAATTAATTTTAAATAACATTATAATATATTCTGATAAACGGTTCTTAAATGGTTAAATGGTTTGGCTGATGGTTTGAACTGGTAAACGGCTCTTAAATGGTTCGTCTGGTGGTTTGAACTGGCGGTTTAACTGTGAAACTGGCCCATTACGACTGCAACCCGCCGAGACCGCAACCCGCCGAGACCGCATAAGGAGCAACCCGCCGAGACCGCAACCCGCCGAGACCGCAACCCGCCGAGACCGCAACCCGCCGAGACCGCAACCCGCCGAGACCGCAACCCGCCGAGACTGCAACCCGTGGTTCAGACTTAAACGGTGCGGGTTGGTGCTGGATCAAACCGTTTGACACCTCTAGCGTTGAGTCGGATAAACCAAAAGCGAATCCGAGAAATTACGTGATTTAGTGTCAGTGGAATCACATGTAAGTGATAAGGCCAATTGTACGATAAAATAGAGTACTACCCTTCCATTTTCATATTTGTTTATTGCTACTCTCTCTAACGGAAAATGTTATTTCACATCCCAAGAGAAACCCATGTGGGAGACTTGCACTGCTAAACTTCCATTTCTGACTTCCATTAAAGTTGCCTCTTTATTATAGTAGATCTTTTCAAAATTGTTGTTGATTTTATAAACAAGATGACTTCGGAAGGCGCTAAAATACTGAATGCTCAAACGGTGATAAAATTTCAACCACATTGATTTTTAAATTCTCACAATCCTACTGAAGTGGTTAGGATGTTTTACGATTATCGATAAATGGAGAGATTTGAATAATACTCGACTCATGGTTTGACATGAGATAAGAAAACTAAACCACTACAAAAATGGTTACCCATTTATTTTTTTCAGTCGTCAAAAAATAATATTTAATATTTTTATTTTTATCAATGTTATAACAAATAATATCATGTAAAATTTGGAGGTTTAACGATACCTACCTGCTAAAATAATATAAAAGAATAAATTCATATTTAAAATCTAAAATTCGACTCAGGTCACCATATATATTCATTCTTTTAATAATTATATATAAAAAACATATTATACGGCTAAGTCTTTTACGTTTATTTTTAACATTATCCAAAAAACTTCATTTTTATCAAAAAAGAAAATTACATATATGATTACGTATTATATTTATCTCAATTTATTTTTATAAAATATAAATTCTAAAAATGTAAATCGTATTTCACAAAAAATAGATGGTTTAAAAAAAAAACATATTAAAACCAAAAGTCATGGTTAATCATATGACTTGGCCAAAGGTTTTAAAAGAATTATCCATTTTATATTTGTATTAAAATGATTATTTTTTGTATATTCACGATCAGTTTTTTTAGTTTTTTTTCATATTTGTGATCACTAAAAGTGACCACAAATATAAAAATGATAACTTTTATATAAATGTAATATGAGACTTTTTTGATTCACATGACCAATGCCGATGACTAATATGATTTTTAGTTAACTTATTAATAATGATTATATGCTTTTGATGTGAAAGACTTTATATATTGAGATATATCCACATTATACAAGTTATTTTTAGTTGTTTTTGAAGAAAAATAGCAACATTGTATTAAAAGATCTATAACTTTGAAGAACTTATTTAGGATTTTAGAGTAAAGAGAGAAAAACAACAATAAAAAAAATGAACTAAGTGTGAGAATTATGTTTATACATCAATTTTTATTAAGTGAATGTAATACACTTAACTAAATAGAAGGTTTTTTAATTTACCGAATGTTCAATTAAAAGTTCCATAACTTTTTCGTTAAATAAACCATTAACTAACTTCTAAATTGTTATAGTATGATGAAGAAATAAAACAAGGATTTGAAATATTAACAACAAAGTGGAATACGAAGTCGTTTTAGCAGAAATGAAGTTAGCTTGTATTTGTAGAATACCAATAACTCGTATAATGTGAGGTTTGAGTCAAGTCCAAAGGACGTACAAATCAAAATAAAATAATATTTGAGTTTGGTTAAGGAAATGGAAGGATTTTGAGAGTTTTATATTTAAACAAGTATCTCGGTCAGAAAACATCGTAACAAATTTTCTTGCAAAGTTTAGTTATCTCGAAGATAATCCTATAGTTATATTTTAGAAAATTTATCAATTAGAAAAAAAAGAAAAAAAAAATAGAAATGTTGTATGTGATACTATAATGATCAAAATCAAGAGTATATATTATTACTCAATGCGTAAGTATTATTTTAAAATAACGTTAAAACAAGAACATTAAAGATAAACGAGACAAAATATGTATTACTTGACGGAGGATTAGATTGGTTACTTTAAAAGTAAACGATTTAAAACATCCTCGAAATGTTAAATATTTAAAAATCTATAATTCGTCATTGTAAACGAGGCTCGTGTGCCTTTTTCCTTTTTGGTAGTGCAAAATAGTCTTTTAATGAAGTGCAACTAAAACCAATATCTAATAAAAAATTACCATCAAAATTATAATGAGAAATATTGAGAAATATAAATGACATACAAGTTAGCGATCTCACATTAAATATACAAATTAAATATTTTTTTAAACAAGACATAAAGATAATACAGACGATCCGATAATTATACATAGTTAAGTAATTTCCCAATATATATAATGATGAAAAATAAATAAGGATATTAGGAATAATGCGAAGCAAAGTAAAAGAATAGTAAAATATAGGTTAATTATTTTTGTTAGTTATTAAACGATATGATAAGTAAGATTATAATTACTTTGCTTCAAATCACGAACATTGTTATAAGACAAGCCTTTGAGGCTACACAATTGTCCATAATGTGTCCTTATTATATGTTAAACACTAATAATTTCACTCATACTATATGTTAAACACTAATAATTTCGCTCAAATCATAGAGGTTATAACATTTAATATTTAGAGAGTCGAGTTTTATTAATAAATACAAAATTACAAAATGAATAATGCAACATTGTTAACTGACTAACATAATAAAAGATAAAAAATTATGAAGATGAAGATTATAAGATAAGTAAATATTGACAACGTAAGTATAAAAAAGCTAAATCATACAAATTAAGAATAAATAATATATGATAAAACATGTATATTAAAATGAAAATAAATTTAACAAGTACGATTTAGATAAAGTCAAAACCGGACGCTACCCAAAAAATATCAAAATTCAAAATTAACAAAAGATACGAACATAGTTCGTCAATAATCATGGTTTTTCATAACTAACAAAAAACAAAATAAATCACCCTTACCAGTAGTAACATTGGTATTTTTATTTGCAAGAGTAGTTTGGTTTTATGTTGTTATGTCAGCATTCTTGTTGAGAGAAGAGTTGTTATCCAGATTTTACAACAAAATTTTGTTTTTTAACATCTATGTGATCAAGTTCTTCATTCTTTTTATTATCAGAAAGGTTGTATTCCTCTCATGATTCATCTTTATCTTATTGGCTATCATCGTTGTTAGTATAGAGATACTTTTCCCTGGATTGTGTTGTATGCGAGGATATAATGATAAAAAATATACCGTTGGCACATCATCTGCCCATTGTAAAGTTTATGATTTAACGTATTAGAGAAAGCGTGAGGAAAGTATTGACAGAAAACTTCATCAATGACATTGACAAAAGGGCAAAGTAAGAAAATAAGATGAATGAAGATAAAAATACTAATTAATGAATGACCGACACCAAATGATATCTAATTCAATATACAAATAACTTAGAGAAATTAAAATGTTTAAGAAATATGTAATGTAATACAAAATGTTTATGGCAGTTAATGGGTAAACTAAGAATTTATATATCATTTGTAATAGATAGATGACACATGTAATTAAGATACACATCTTATACATCCTTATAACTTAGGGATACAAATGTCTAAACATATGAATTCCAATTATTATAAAATAGATTGATTCATTGGTTAATAAAATTACTCATGATCACTTTTAGTCTTATATTTTTGGCATTCTCTTAAAGAAGGAAACTACCTCATCATTTTTGGTGCCGTCTCTGAGAATATTTTCTTCAAAAAACTTATTTTACGTATCAAACAGAAATGACTAAGTCAAGAGGTGGAGAACGTGTTAATGTTGTTCATATAATAAGTTTTTCAGATATTGTCATCCTAGGTTTGACAAAAAAAATGTATTATTTTTGGAGGAGAGAGTTTACCTATAGAATGAGTATTGATCAATTCAATAGGTGAATCACCCTTACATTTGATTGATGATTTTGCTTTAAATTTGTTATTTACTAATGAAGATTTTATAGGATTATTGATTTCGCGTGAGGATGCATTGTTGATAACTGTTATCATTGCTGAGATAATCATTAGAAGAGTGTTACTTGATACTGGAATTTACGTTAACATATTTTGAAAAATAAGTTATGATAGAGTGATTGGTTTTTTACCATTTAAGAAAACGAAAATATATTTTTTATGTTTTATTGGAACGTCAAATAATTGTGTGGGAGAGTTTGAGTTAGATGTAACCATCGGGAAATAGGAATTTGAAAAGAATGTCAATATATTATTTATGGTAGTAGATGCTCTGAGTTCATATAATGCAATTATAGGAAGACCTTGATGTTAAGGGAAAATCTAACAAATAATGTGCCAAGTAGTAATTTTATTAATCAGGAAGAGAAGATGAAGATTTACATGTTTGGGATCCTATTTATGCATCTCAATAATGCACTTTCTATTCCCTACTAAATACATATTCACATTAAATGTGACAGTGGGCCTAAATTTATGGTTATTACTTAAGTTATGACTAGTTACACTAATTTCTCGGTCATTAGTTGTCTGTAACGACTATTGATTTTATTTAATGACCTTTGTTATGCGTTGTGAAAGTTTTCGCCTCGCAGGCATCAACAATCGATAGTTATTTATCCGTAGACCTCGATATAATATGTCGGTTTCTCTAGATGTCCTCTGCTCTCTTTATACCTCTAGATGTCCATTTAAGACCTTTGCTCAGTTCTGCTTGGACATTCCTTGTGAGGTGACATCGGTGTCTCATTACTGCACCTCTGCTCGACTATACCTCACAACTAGACCTCTGCACGACTATCGGTCTTGATAAGTTGGTGCTGCTTCATGAGTCGTTGACATATGATGCGACGATCTCTCCGTTTAGCCGTTGTGCGCGGTGTCGATAACATGCTTCATAGGTTATCTTAGTTAAGCGTGAATACCTCCCGGTTTGGCCTAGTTTTAGGCCTCGGTTTATGACCATCCTCTCTTATCTTCCCTAATTATACCAATCTGAGGAGGACGACCTTATCAGGACTCCTCCTAGTCCATAAAGCAAATTTTGAAAAAATATAGTCGATGGAATAACTAACTTTAGGGAAGACTATATGGGAAGATTTGAAAACACTGTTGGTGACGTGGCTTTGTAGTTTCCTATGAGAGGTAGTGAGTTGATTGATTTCTGGGATTATAATGAAAACTAACTTCAGACGACGCGTGATCCATGACAGTTTTAACAAATTTTTGAAAGATTGTGTTGCTTCGAATCTCATGAAGCGTGTTAATTTAATTAATGTCAATGAAAACTAACTTCCCATAACACGTGGAATGTAGGTCCAATTATTTGGGTAAAACAATTTCGAATTAATTTTTTCAACAGATTAAATGAACTTGGACTTTTTCTCTCATATAGAAAAACATTTTCTCCCATTTTTTATGTAGCAAACTTTGTGCCTCCGTCCGTCGCTGTAGATTTCACCGGTATAAAAGGTATGCTTAAAACTTACATTTGTGTTATTGTTTGATAGTTCTACTACTAGCGGTGTCGGATTAGGGTAATCCTTTGACCACTTAGCTAGATTTTCCAGAACTTGGTTGGGTGCTCTGAAACCCGCCCGCCAATAGTGTTGCTCGAAACAAGCGAGTTCAATAGTTTTCTTGCTCTGATAATCCACTGTTGGGTCATTGCAGTCAATCAATCGATGTCACCAAAAAATCAATTAAGAAGAAGGAGAAAGTAAGTGATATCGCCGTTGACGGAACAGAGTCGGAGTTTGAAAGTCTGGCATTTTTTAGATGAGTATTTTTTGCGGTTGAACCCCAAATACAGGTATCTAACTGAATATGACCTTCGAGAATTCAGAATTAGGTATGACATACGTTATAGTGAGGGTGCCAATTCTTGGGAAGCAGTCGTATCAGTGATTTATTTAGTTTTATAAATATTTTCCCAACGCAACTGGTAGCTCATGGGTGGAGGGCGCTGCTTAGGATAATTTTAAGTTCCAATCTATTAGGAATTCTTTTGTGTCTGGCAGATTTGCTAGCTCTAGTAGATTTTTCCAAATTAGGTGTCCTTTCTTCTTTCTCCAACTTTCCGGGGTAAGAAGACCGATGAATTTGCCCACATCAAATAAGAATTGAAAACATGCATTTGTGTTTGTATCTGGTAATTGGGAGCACAAAAGTGCTGTAATGAACCTTCAGTTGGAAAGACGGTGGAGGACTAAGTGTAAGCAGTAGATATTATATGGTTTTTGTAAATAAAGCTCACTGGTTACATGTTTTAAGTTGATATTCATGTTTTTAGGTGAGGGAAAGCACTAGGAGTGGTGTAGGAAAGGTTTACACTAAAAAACCTAGAATCCGTTGCTCAATTCAACAACGACAGCCAACGCAGCGTGAAGTCCGGGCTGTTGCGTGTGCTAGAATTAAAAATTATGAAGGACGGCCAGGTGAAGATGGACGATATTGGGAAAGCAAAAACATCGTATCGTTTGCGAGCCCTAATGGAAATAAAGTATCGCGATTGTAATAATGATGGGGTCGGGTTGGCGGTACCCCAAATTCGTAAGGTAAGAGAGGTGGAAAAGGACCATGGTTGAGGAAGGTATCCAACAAGAAGATAGCAATGCCCAGTCACGAGAGGAATGAGTGAAGGACCGTGGTCGACGCCCACGTGAGAATGATGAGGGGTCTGAAGAAGATGTGTGTTCTCCTCTGAAAAAGAAATCGTTTTGTAATAAATGTTATTTTGATATCACGACGAAAACTGAAATTAGTAGATGAGAATGAGGAGGATGATGGTACTGTAATAGAGAATAAAAATGATGAGGTGCATTTGCCTGAAGGAAGAAAAGAAAAAGGGAAGGCACTCGGAGTGATCGTATTGGAGGATGATAAGGAAAATACCCAGGAAAATAAATCTAATGAAGACGATGGTATCCATGAGCTAAAGAAAATGATACCGGAGGAGATAACTCGTCGCATGGAGAATTTTATGAAGGGTGCAAGTGCGAGGTCGTTGTATCTTAATTTTGTAAAGAAAATGGGTATGTGGTCGTCCTATGTGAATATCATGAGGCCATACCTCGCTCCTAAGATAAATCATGCTAGTGAGACTACTTAAGGTGTTGGATTGGCTGAGGGGATGCCACATATGAGTATGGTTATTCCTCGGTCTTCAATGTTGATGCTAGAGCAACTAAAATGCTGCCCCAAACGGTCATTTTATAACAACATGCCTATGAGCGAAATTCTACAGTGACAATTGGAGCTTGCGATCGAGGTGAGTACTGAATGAATATACAAGAGTACTTGATTTGATTAGGGGTAGAAAATAATGTTATTTCTATGTGTATGCAGACACACCATAATTCGGTCGTGCTGGCCTATCGACGCATGTCTGGAGCTTATTATCAAGTGATGGAGAAATGAAAGTTGGAGGCCTTATTTTTTGGCTTGGTAAAAAGATTAACCATGGAGCTGAAGAGGTATAATAAAACTTACAGGTTAGCTAAATAGTGGCATGAAAACGCCTCACTGAAGAACGATGAGTTGCGATGAGAGTTGGCTTCAGCTATTAGTGAGCGCGACGCTTGTAGGAAGAAGTGTCAAGAACCTATTAGCATCAGAACTTTATTGTCGACGTAGAACAATGGCCTGATCAAGAAGAAGAGCGGGTTAACGTCTCAAAGCGCCAGGCTACTTATACAGAGCATCACTCAAGTGAAGAGGGTGGTGATGTAGAATGTTAAAACCATATTTGGTGTATTTTGTTATGCAATCCTTATCGTTGGTGTTTTTTCACTGATGTGTACCTAAGAAAATGATAGATAAACTTGATGGAGATTCATATGTTTGTGAATTATATGACGACTTATCTGATCCTTACAAGATAGAGCTCAGTGTGGCTCATTGTGTAGCTTGAGTGGGACACACCCCTCAGCTGATTTGCGGGAGTGGGTGTTTCGACCAATTGCGTGACCCTAAAATGCTTGATATGTTATCAGTTCTCTTATTAATACCAGTACAAGGTGTTGGGCTCAGTGTGACCCTTACGTAGCCTCAATGGGCGTGGCTAATTCTCTAGTTCGTATTAATCGACTCAAATGGTCTGGGCTTAGTGTGGCCCATTGCGTAGCCCATAGGCGTGTTCAGTGACCCGTTCACATATTTTAAGGATGGATATAAATAATAAACAAATATATAAGTTAGAGAAAGCAAGAAAAAATCATTGAAGTAAAGATAAAGTATGATGCCTTGTTAAAAAAAACCCCTCACGCCATCGTTGGGGAAAAATAACGCATATATGAATTACATAGCGTGGTGATACAACTTTAAATGACTTATATTCCAAGAATGCTTGAGGGTGCGACCATCTGTATCAGTAAGACAATAACTTTCCAGCAACCTTATCTCATGTTCTTTGAAAAACTCTTTTATAACGGAATCATCGACTTGTAAAGTTCGTGGCCTTAGGCGAGATTTGAAATGGCCTCTCATTGGACTTCGATAATGCTTCGTTTGTACACATAAAAAATCACGACACTCTTCAATAAGGCCAATATTAATGGCTTAGTCAGCATCATTGGTGGCCTCAACATAATTGACGATCATATGGCTTGGTATAATTACCTCGGCGGGCACCGTCATTTCGATACCATAAACTAATATGAAAGGTGTTTGACCGGTTATAGTCTGCGGGATGGTGCAATAGGCCCATAACACCTCACTTAGTTTTTTTAGCTATTTCTTTTTAGCACCCTCCATCCTCTTTTTTATCCCTCCCTGCATCGTGCGGGTGGTGACCTTTACTTGCCCATTTGCACGCGGGTAATAAGGGGTGGAAAAATGTTGGTTGATGCCGTAACGCTTGTACAGTGTTGTGACGACAAAATTTTGAAATTGGTGGCCATTATCTGTCATCAGCACATGAGGGATGCCAAACCTAGACATGATTTGATGCTGAAGAAAGTTACAAATTTCTTAGGATCGAGTACGTGAAAGAGATTTCATGTCGACCCATCTAGTGAAGTAATTCACTGCCATGATAAAAAACTGACACTTTCAATTTGCCATCGCCAACGGGCCGACCAAGTTAATGCCTCATTTGTCAAAAGGGTAGGGTGTTATAGTAGAGTGCATCAGCTTGCTTGGTAGGTGACCGGTGTTAGAAAATTTCTGACACGGGTGACACTGTTGTACAACATACTCGACATTGTTCAATAGCTTGGTAAAATAATATCCTACTAAGAGAAACCGCCTAATGAGGCTACGATGGCCACACTGTGCTCGGACGTGCAAGTCATGTAGAACTGTGGTAGCTTCTTCTTGACTTAAGCATAAGATCAATGATTGTGTTGAACTCTTTCTGTAAAGGACATCATCCAGGATACGATACTTGGCTGCATATAGCTGTAGTGCCCAAGCGGTGGCCATATCAGGAAGAAGCGTACCAGTTTGGAGGTAAAAAGAATAAGGTTTCCTCCAATCAGTTGGCGTTTCGATCATGCATACCGTGCCCAGATGAGTAAGGGTTTCAGTAATTGGTAGTTGTTGGTAGTTGTTGCATGAGGACAAGGGGATGCTCTCCTAATGAAGCTATTTCAGCCAATGCATCAGCTGCAGAATTGTCAATACGGGCCACTTGATCATAAAACACTTTCTGGAACTTAGACTCATATTACTTCAACATTGTCAGATAGTTGCGAGTTCCTTATTTTTTGGTATCATAAGTGCAATTGGATTGGTACAACACCAACTATGAGTCGGTGCAAAACTTGGGTAGTCGAGCCCCACATATCAGAGCAAGCTTCATCGTTCCTAGGACTTCCTCATATTCGGCCACATTATTTGTTACCGGGAAAGTGAATTGGATGGCTTGGAAAATTTTTTCACCCATTGGTTCTCTTAGGACGATGCCGCCACCGCCTCCTGATGTTATCAAGGCACCATCATTTTTGAAGATCTACTCTAAGTTCGAGTGATTGAGTGAGGGTCCGGCTAGCGGGACATGAATAATTATGTGAGGAAATCGACAATGGCATGCCCTTTGATCGCGGTGTGGGGCTCAAATTTAATATCATAATCCCCCAATTCAATGCTCCATTTAGTTAGGTGGCCAAAGAAATCTGGTTTTTGTAATACATTTTTAGAGGGAATAAAGTGCGAACAGTGATGGTGTGCCCCTAGAATAAGGGCGCATCTTGCAAGCATGAATTATCGAGCCTAATTTTAATATTTATAGGTTAAGATAACGAGTCTCCGCATCAACTAGCTTTTAATGGTATAATATATTGGGCGTTGGATACCTTATGGTTCCCTACTAATATCGCGCTAATTGAAAAAAAGAAGAGACAAATATATACAAAATAGAAGCTCACCTGCTACATGGGCTGATAATATATCTGGCGACATGAGATATTTCTTTAATTCTTTAAAATCCGTATTACAATCTTTGTTCTACACGAATGTTATTGCGCTTCAGAGTACTTCAAAGAAAGGATGGCCTTTATCTGAGGCCCTTAAGATTAAACGAGATAGTGCGTCGAGGGTCGCGTTAGGCATTGAACCTCTTTGATATTCTTTGGAGGTGCCATATGGATTACAACTTATAGCTGGGTAGGGTATGCTTCTATTTGCTTCTTGCTGATTACATAGCCTGAAAGAACGTTTGACTGCATTGAGCTTTACGTTAAACTGACACAAGATTCCAAACACATTTGTAGAACTTCCAATTACTTATCGATCAAATCAGTTTTAACGATTATATCATTAAAATATGCTTCAATGTTGTGTCCTAATTGATCTTTAAAAATATGGTTCATAAGGCGTTGGTAGGTAGAGCCTACATTCTTTAACGTGAAAGGCATCACGGTGTAGTAGTAAATCAATCGCTCAGTTTGGAACGTCGTATGCTCCTCTTCTATTGGGTGCAAACAAATCTTATTTTATCCTGAATAAGCGTCCATGAACGACATGAATTCACAATCTGAGGTTGAGTCTACTAACTAGTCGATACGAGGCAACAGGAAATCATCTTTGGGGCATGCTTGATTTAGACTGTGAAGTCGGCGAACATGCGCCACTGCTCCCTTTCTTCTTGACCAATATATGGTTCGCCACCCAGACCGGGTACCGAGCCCGGCGTATATGCCCCAGCCTAAACAGTTTTTCCACCTCATTATTTATGGCCTCCTGTTTCTCAACAGAAACTGAACGACACTTCTTTCGTACAGGTTTAACATATCTATCTATAACTAATTCATGAAAAATTACATATGAGTCTACCTCCGCCACATCACAAGCAGTCCAACCAAAACTATCCAAATTTCTCTCTAAAAAATCTATCAACGAATTTTCGAAAACATGATTTAAATCGTTACCTATGCGCAAAATATGCCCCTCAGATATGAGTTTATCAATTGTATCATCAAGAGCGATATTGAGTTTCTCAATCTCTCTTAAGTCATCCATGTGATAGGACGGGGGATTCTTGTACTAGCATCGCCTTGCTCCCCCTCGCCGGCTAATTGCTATAAGAGAGGCTTGGTTGGGTCAACGGTTTCTCCATAGCAAGTTCTAGCAGTCCGCTGGCTCGCCCTTATAATACCTACCAAGTTAGCAACCGGGTAGTTGATGTATTGTCTGAAAGAACATGAATGGCCTCCATTTAATGTAGCCATTGGTGTGGATAATTATCGCATGAGGGTAGGCTTGTAATTTGTTTGGTATTTTATAGTAGTATGGGGGTATTTAATATTTAGAGTAGAGAGTAGAGAGATAATTAAGCTGGCTGGTTGCAGTTAATTCTCATTACCCACACTTAATGCAGGTGGTTGGGTATTTATACCCTTTTGTTTGGGCCCTTATGGGCTTTCGGGTCATGTTTAATGGACCCGGGTCATGTTCAAAGACCCATGAGCTCTAAGTAGGAGAGCAAGTAGCTTAGTCAAGTGGTGTTTAGGTTTTTTAGTACTTTTGTCATAGTTCGAACAGTCCTATGGGCTAAGTGTTCGAAGTGATCTGTCCGGTCCGGAGGCCTTGGACCGATCTTTCCTTGTCCGGGGAGCATGCAGAATTCGGACTCACCAGGAGCCCTTTTTTTAGGTGTTTGTGCAAATACTCTTGTCAAAAACCTGAAAACAGTCCGACATCAAGGGTAGTTTTAATCCGGACAGGTCTGTCAATTTGGGCTATGGGTTTATCCGGACTGATAAAGCTTCACGAATTCAAAACGGTTTTTGCCAGAGTTTGTGGGACACGTGTCGCTCTCTGATTGGTTGCTTCAGCCGTTTTTTCACCTTGAATTTCGAACCCACCTTCTTCGAAAAGCAACCTCTTAATTAAAGGTGGTGACATCAGCGCCGTCTTTAATCATTACCAATCTTTTCGAATTCTCCTAGGAATCAACTTCTTTTTTCAGATTTACTATAAATTCAAACTCACTTTCTACTGTTTTACCATCTCTTTCACATTTACTCTGTAAAATCTCTCAAAGCTTTCTCTTTCTAAAGCAAAAAATTGCTCAATAGTTTATGTTTACAGCGAGGAACGCTCTGATCAAAGTGCGGGTGGCTCAACCTTTCTGAGTTAGAGAAGGCTCAAAAAGTCGAAAGAGAAAGACGAATTGCGGCAGGGTTACCCACCTCGCCTGTTGATAGACCAATCACCACTGCCACAGAGTCAGATCAAGGCTCTTCTTGTTCTAAGGGCATCAAGCTGAGAAAGCTATTCCAAACTAACCTCTCCCCCATTATCTCTGGTTCTTCGGTTCAAGAATCAGAACCTGCTGTCGAGCCAGGAGTAACAGCTACTTGCCTAAAAAAACCCTCACCCTTTATAGCAATGGGGTCAGATACGGAGCACTCCCCTCAGAAGCTAGTCGATAGGAGGAAAGGCCGGTTAGTTAAAGGCCAAGGGTCTAAAAGCACTCCTTCAAAGTCGGATGCTAAAGATAGAAGCACTAGGTCAGAAGTGCCCATTAGAGCCCCCCAAGGACAGACTGCCCGGTCCGGAGGGCACCAGTCCAAGTCTTCAAAGAGAAGCATCTGCTTCAGGAACTCTACCGGAGACTAGAAGCCAAAAGAGCACTGAGGCCCAGCAGTCCGGAGACAAGGCTGAGTCAAGTTTGAACCCTCCCCCCACTACTGCTGCTGAAAACTCTTCAACAATCATGGATGAGATAATGGAGGACTCTGTCGAAGAGGCTCCATTTGAGTCTGAGCCCTCCGGTCAGACCAGTAGCGCTGCTGTTGCCAAAAACGACAAAGGCAAAGAGAAGCTGTGCTTGAGGCATCCAGATCTGCCGGAGTGCCTCGAAGGAAAAGTGGGGCCTTGTTTTCACAAGGTCAGCATTAGGTACCTCCTCGCCTTGCAAAAAATCAATTACGCATTCATCCACACAGCTGAGCTTGGCAGGATGCGTACGAAGTGGGGAATACCGGAGAATGTGAAGATCAGGATCCCCATACACCCGGAGACTCCTATGGACTGCAAACTGAGTGAAGTTATCATGTTCACGGAGCTATTCAACTGGGGGCTCAGATTCCCACTAGACCCAGAGATTGTCAGATACTTCCATCTGATTAGGCTCTGTCTGAGCCAGCTGAGCCCCAATGCCTGGTATACCCTCATGGCCAGCATCATGGCCTCAAGGCTCTCCGGGATTCCTCTGCCAATGGAGGAGTTTGCTGCCGTGGCCAACCTTTGCAGAAACCATCACATCCCCTTCTACCATTTCAACATGGGGGATAACTTCAAGGCTGTGGACGACTTGCTGGAGTCAGAGAGGAATTGGAAGACCCAGTTCATGTTCGTGGGTGGTGTTTGGGAGAACGGAAAGAAGATCAAATCCGGAGTAAACCCAAGCCTCCTCAGAAGCAGGTGGAGGAGTGACCGTAAGTCTTCTGCCTTATATTTTTACTTCTTTTTCTTTATAGTTACTTTTAAATTAACTTGTTTCATTTTTGCCTTGGCAGTACTGCCCAAGGACTTCAGTGACTACCTCAAATCCGGGCAGGCCACTTGCACCGAGATCAATGCTTGGGCTGCTGAGAGGTGGGGGAACCGGTTCCATGCTGATTTTACCAGTGGCAACTTGGCAAGGTCTCACTTGTGGAACACCACAGGTCAGAGAGACTTGACTTGGGAGGAGCTCACCACTCAGCCTCCCCCGGATGTTGTGCTTAAGAGGACCCATGAACTGGACGAGACACTCTTCTTGCCAGGCCGGGCCAAAGCCCCGAGCAAGATGAAAGGCAAGAAGAAGGTTGGTGAAGCTAAATCTGGAGAAGTGGAGGAGGATGCTCCTACAAACCCGGAGGGGGCAGTTCACAGCCAAATCAATGCTGTTCTCTTGGAAGTGGTGGAACAGGAGACTGAAAGGCAAGAAGTGCCCTCCCCGGATCCTTCAAGAGCTTCCAAAAGAGAGCGTAAACGGGGAGGAGAAAGCAAAGACAGAGAGACCAAGAAGAAAAAGACCTCCAAAGGTGACGAGCTTTCTCTCCGGGCTCCGGAGCCTTCTTTCCAAGCTGATCCAACTGACCCAACGCTTGCTGAGGAGATACCGGGTGACTTCCATACCGATGAGGTCGAGGGGGGAGATATCAATATCGACGGAGTAGACATTACCGGTCTGGGTGGGCTTGGTGAATACTTCATGAATCTTCCCAGAGACGACTTTGCCGGGCCTTACCTCCCTCCGAGCACCTCAAACACGGTCACTTTCAATGGTAAGACCTTTATTGTTTCTAGTGAAAGGGATGACATAGCCCACTTTTTGTTAAGCAACGTTCAGCCTGTACTTGTGTTGGAGAAACAAGTCCGAAACCAGGCCGATATCATCAAAGATCTCAAGTCTGACAAAGAGAGGCTGTCCGATGACCTTCGCACTGCCACTTCCAATGCTGCCATGTTAAAGGAAGAAAATGAGGAGTTGAAGAGAAACAAAGAGGCAAGCACCACAAAAGTCTCCACTTTAGAGGACACCATTAGAGAGCTCCAGGAGAAGCTGTCCGGTCTGGAGAAAGACCTTGCCATCTCAAAGGGAGAATCCAAGGCCAAAGACCAAATCATCACCAACTTGACCAATGATAAAATTGCTCTTGAGAATACAGTATCCAAGGCTGCCGAGGAGAAAGCTACTTTGCTAAAGGAGCAGGAGGCCAAGATTCAAGCCAAGATCGACGCTTATGCCACCAAAATGATCGACAGCCAGGAGGAAATGTATGCCAAGGTGAGGTCTGACATGGTTCTACTCTTCCACGAGAAGTTTCCGAAGAGGAACCTAGGGGATTTATGGCTTCATGTTGAGTCTGACGATCTCCCGAACCACACAATGGCTGATGGAGACTTGAAAGGTTATTCTAGTGCTTCCTCATCCGATGATGAAGAACGCACCGGGGAGAGCCCAGACGAAGATCAAGATGATCCTAAGGGAAAGAAGAAGGTAGATGAAGCTGAGCCATCTTCAAAGGCTCAGGCTTAATTTATGAACTATATATTTTTTACTTTTTGTCCAGACTAAAGTCCTTGGAAGGCCAAGGCACTCTTTTTTGTAATGGTGTCCGGTATCTGACCGGATAGGTTTTTTGTTCTGTTTTGACAATTCCAAAGTCCTTGGAGGGCCAAGGCACTTTAAGTTCTTTTAATGAATATCTTAGTTTTGTGCAATTCTCAACTTCTTTCATAGTCTGTTCCAACTTTGATGGCTTAGAGTTTAAACAGCCTTTAGTTATTTCATAGTGAGAGTGTTTAAGTTCTCCGGCTAGAGTTTAAATAACCCTTAGTTATTTCATAGTGAGAGTGTTTAAGTTCTCCAGCTAGAGTTTAAATAGCCCTTAGTTATTTCAATCCGGATAATGTGACAAAGGACAAAACTTAAAACACTTGGGAAATTTTTTAAGAAGGCATCCAATTTTATTCAAAAGCCCGGACACCTCATTAAAACCTCCCCGTGCCACCAGGGATGAAAGAGTATGCCCCCAAATATTTACATGGATGTTTAAACAAGTAAATATTTACACAAGTGCTACTCCAAGTACATCCGGAGATGCTCGATATTCTAAGGATGAGTCAAAACTCTTCCATTTTTGTCTTCCAACCAATATGTTCCAGGTTTAATTCTTTCAACAACCACATACGGACCTTCCCAAGTTGGGGCTAGCTTTCCGAACAGCTTTTCTTTAGTGTGTAAGAAGACTTTCCTTAATACCTTGTCCCCCGATTGGAAATCTCTTCTTTTAACTTTGGAAGCAAACCTGCTTCTCATCAAACCCTGATAGTGTGCAACTCTAAGGTGAGCTTTAACTCGTCTTTCTTCTATCAAATCAAGTTGACCTCTGATTGCCACCTCGTTAGCGTGTTCAGAGAAGTTGTGAACACGAAACGATGGGAGAGTTGCTTCTATGGGAGCTACTGCATCCATCCCATAGACCAAAGCAAAGGGCGACTCTTGCGTTGCAGCCCCAGGTGTTGTTCGGTACGGCCAACAAGACCTCTTGTAAATAACTAGGCCACTTCCCAGCAGCCCCTTCCAAATTCTTCTTTAAACCGGACAGTATAGTTCTATTAGCCACTTCAACTTGCCCATTTTCTTGTGGGTCGAAAGGTGAAGAAAAACAATGTTGTATACCCCTTGAGGCACATAAGCTCTCCATTTCCCTATTGTCGAACTGTGGCCCATTGTCTGTTGTTATCTTTTGTGGGACACCAATTCTGCAACAGATGTTGGATATAATGAATTTTATAACAGCTTTTGATGTTGTCCTTGCTAGAGGGGCTGCTTCAATCCACTTCGAAAAGTAGTCTATGGCAACAATTATAGTTTTGCGTCCTCCGGACACCACAGGGAGAGGCCCTACTAAATCCAACCCCCATCGAGCAAAAGGAATAGGCTCAGAAATTGACTCCAAAGGAATGGCTGGGACATGAATTTCATTGCTGTACCTCTGGTATGGGTCACACCTTCTTACCAATTCCTTAGCATCTTTCATGATAGATGGCCAATAGTAACCGGCCAGTAAAACTCTTCTTGTTATAGCCATGAATCCACAATGGGCTGATCCCTCACCATCATGCAATTCAGAGAGGACTACTTGAGACTCTTCATCCCCCAAACAGCGCAGGAGAGTTTTACTTTAAGATTTTTTATACAACACTTCTCTCAATATGATGAAACCACGAGCCTTGTGTTTCAATGTTCTGGCTAGTGACTTATCCGGAGGCACGATACCATCGGAGAGATATTGCAGGAGAGGAAACCTCCAGTCTTGAGGTTGTTTCACTTGTACTTCAAAAATTTCCTCTTCTTTATCCTTACTAAGTTGAATGGAGGGGCTTTCCAGCACATGAATCCATGGATATGACTCCGTATATGCTATGGTTGCTAACGAGTCTGCTAGCTCATTTTCTGCCTGGGGTATGTGCTCATAAACAACACCTTTAAACTTGAGTGCTTCATTTTTAAGGAGGAGTAAATATTTCACAAGCTGCTCCTTTTTAGCCTCAGACTGGCCTTGAGCATGGTGGATAAGAAGCTGGGAGTCACTCAGTAGCCTGACCCTCTTAGCCCCACAAATGTAGGCTAACTTTAAACCAGCTATAGCTGCTTCGTATTCAGACTCATTATTAGATGCCCTGAAAGAAAAACAAATAGCCTGGTACATCTTGTCTCCATATGGAGAAGTTAAACACACCCCTGCACCACATCCCATAGTGCTAGATCCACCATCTGTTCGGACGAGCCATACTTTTTTTTATCTTTTATGTCAGTAGTTTGCTCCGAATCCCTGTCGGAGTGAAATTCAACCAACAAAATCAGCCACAGCTTGGGCCTTGACTGCTGTTCGAGGAGCGAAGTCTATGTCGAAGTCCCCCAACTCTACTGACCACTTAGTCATCCTGCTTGAAATGTCTGCCTTTTGGAGGACATTCTTCAGGGGAAAACAAGTCCGGACGATGATGTGATGAGCCTGGAAATAAGGCCTCATCTTCCTTGCAGCTATCACCAGGGCTAATGCTAATTTTTCGAGTTTCAAGTAACGCCTTTCTGCATCTATCAAACTTTTGCTGATGTGGTACACTGGATGGGGATGACCATCGACCTCCCTCACCAATACAGCACTGATGGCACAACTTGAAACTGCCAAATATACGAAGAGTGTCTCCCCATCAACTGGTTTAAAAAAAGTTTTGGGGGAGGACAGGTGCTTCTTGATCTCATTGAAAGCCTCATCACACTGTGGGGTCCAATCGAATCCCTTTGCACCCTTCAAAGTTTGAAAGAAGGGGGCACACCTGTCCGAAGACCTTGAGATAAATCTGTTTAAGGCAGCTAATCTCCCCGTTAACCGCTGTACTTCTTTAATATTTCTAGGTGGCTCCATCTGGAATAGAGCATTGAGCTGGTCTGGATCGGGCTGTATCCCATGCTCACTTATAATATAGCCTAGAAACTTTCTGGACTGCACTCCGAACACACATTTTTCTGGGTTTAACTTTAAATTCACTTTTACCAAGTTGGCAAAAGTTTCTTGGAGATCAGACAAGTGCAATTGCTCGTCCACACTCTTCACCATCATGTCATCAATGTATACTTCCATATTTCTTCCAATCTGATCAGCAAAAGCCTTGTTTACTAACCTCTGATAAGCAGCCCCATCATTTTTCAACCCAAACGGGATTACCTTATAGCAATGGAGACCTCTGTCAGTGACAAATGTGGTATGCTCTTGATCCTTCGGATCCACTTGAATCTGATTGTATCCGGAGAAGGCATTGATAAAGGAAAGCAGCTTGTTCCCAGAGGTGGAGTCTACTAACTGATCAATCCGGGGACCGGATACAAATCTTTTCGGCAAGCTCTATTGAGATCTGTGAAGTCAATGCACATGCACCACTTGCCATTTTTATTCTTTACCAGAACTGGATTGGCAGTCCACAAAGGATACTGAGACTCCTTGATGTGCCCCATCTTTGTGAGCCTGTCAACTTCTTGCACAATGACATCAGCATTCTCCTTAGAAAAAGCTCTTCTCTTTTGAACCATTGGAGCTACGTCTCTCCGGACAGATAAGTGATGTAATATCACTTCTGCTGGAACCCCAGTAACATCAGCATTGTACCAAGCGAACACGTGCTGATGATTCTTCAAAAACTTTAACATTTCATTTTTCAGATCGGGTGGCATTTTGGACCCTATCTTGACACTTCTTCCTTCTTCCAAACAATGTGTCTCTACCTCTTCGACCGGTATTAACACTCAAGGGGCCTCTCCGGGGTCATCAATTTCACCCTCACCCCCAAAAAGCCCCTCAAATTGCTATTGTTCACTGATACGAACTGCCCCAGCGTTCGAGGAGCCAGGGCTGTAGCATAGCATTCTCTTGCAATCTTTTGACTGTTCTGGACGACTCCAACCTGTCCCTGAACATCATATTTCAAGCACTGGTGGACTGTCGAAACCACTGCATGCATCCTAGAGAGCAAAGACCTCCCCAAAATAGCATTATAGTAAGTGGGACAATCCACCACAATAAAAAGTATCCTGACCATTTGCTGTTCGAACTCTCCGATCACATCTGCTGAGCTGCCAGTAAAGCCCACAATTGATCTGTCCGAACTCTCAATTACAGCTGGATTTTTCATTCTTTTGTATGTAGTTAAGAAAAGGATATTGGCTGAGCTCCCAGTATCCACCAGAATTTGTCTTATGTCATTACCCCCAATAGATGCTCCTATAACAACAGCATCCTCATGAGGGCCAGCTATATCTCTTAAATCATCTTCATCAAAAACAATGAAGGGGAATGAATTTTGTGACTAATAGGAAGTCATGCCTCCTTCTAGCTGGGAGGCTAAAGTATGAACGTGCCTCTTTCTCGAAGAAGCAGTATGAGCTGTCAGAGTGTCCCCTCCGAAAATTGTAAGTGACTCAAAAAACTTAATGAGTCCAGAGACCGACCTAGAATATTCCTCAATTGTACCCACTCTGTTTTGAGTTGGATCAGGATCCAAGTACTCAGATTCCACATCAAACCTCTCAATTATAACCATGGCTCCCTCCGAAGCAGCATTACTTGGACCAACCCGGTGAGTGTTGTCAGGCTTGTTACCTCCTCTCGAACTTCTTGTTTCAACGCTATGCAGTCATCAGTGGTATGACCAATATCATTGTGATAATGGCAAAAAGAGTTATTGCGATGCTCTCTGGGAGACTGCAATGTGGCTGGTCTCCGATAATGCACCTCTTCCTTTGTTTTATCAAAAATGGTGGCCACACTTTCTTTTAATTCTGCGAACCACTCCGGTTGGACCCATGGCCCTCTCTTGTTTCTGGATTGCTGACTCTGAGCAGAAGCAGCTGGCTGAGACTAATCTTTTGCCCTACCATGCCCCTGTCCGCTCTCTCTTGCTTTGTTCCCGGACTGATTCTGATTGGGATTTGGTGCCACCGGGGTAGACCTCACCTGCCCGTGCACCCTGGTTTTATTCGTTTCATCAACATTTATTTGTTTTCCAACTTGATTCAGCAACCCTCCCCATGTCATGGCCTTCTTTCTGGTCACTGAGTCAGCCAAATTGCCAGGGTTCAAGCCCTGTCTTAGGGATGCTATTGCTACCTGTTCGAAGCAATCAGCCAACCCATTCTTGGTGTTCACAAAACGACTTATATATTCTTTCAAGGACTCATTTGGTTCCTGGGCATAATGGGTTATTGTGTCTCCATTTCCCTTTAGCTCTTTACTCCTTACAAACTTCCTTCGAAAGGCTACCCAAAAAGTATCGAAATCTTTAATACAACCCTGAGGCAGGCTGTTGTACCATTTTAGAGCACTCCCCGTAAATGATTGGGAGAATGCCCTACAAAGTAGTTTATCATCGTCGTCAAAGTTCATCATGAAGTTTTTAAATTGTTCCCAATGGTTGTCCGGATCAGTACTGCCATCGTACTTTTCTATTTTGGTGCTGTCAAACCTCTTTGGGAGGTTTCCGGACAGAATTTTAGAAGATAATGGAGATTGCCTCCAATTTCTTCCATGACTGAACACAGTATCCTCATTGGGAGTTGCAAAGATACCTGGTTCATCATGAAAAGCGAAGGGATCCATCAGCATCCGGTCCACATGCCTCCGGCTGTGAGATGACCCTTTACCAATATTCTTCTTCATCCTTCCATGTCTATCCCTTTTTCTTGAATATTTTTTGATCTGCTTTTGCTTCTTTCTAGTTCGACCCTCATCGCTGCTAGAGGATAAATATTTTTCAACTCCTTCATTGTCCGAAGAGCTATCAGAAGATTCTGAGCTTGAGTCAGAACTCTCCACTGGCTTAGACCGGTGAGACTTTTTGGAGCTGGCATGAGTTTTTTTGGTACTCACATGAGTCTTTGAAGACTCATGCTCTCTGCGGTTGTCGGTGTGATGAGCAACTGATGCTTTGGACTTTTCTTTCATGCCCATCGTAGCCTTTTCTGCCCTCAGAGATTCTATTTCACCCTTTAGCCTATCACGCTCTTCGATAGTGTACTCATCGTTCTCTTCCACCACTTCGAGCAGAGCTGGTGGTACTTCTGGATTGTCCGGATTCATTCGGACAGACTTTCTTTGCTGGTTTTGAATGCTTGATTCAGTCACCTTCTACTCCCACTGTGGTCGCCAATTTGGTGTGGATAATTATCGCCTGAGGGTAGGCTTGTAATTTGTTTGGTATTTTATAGTAGTATGGGGGTATTTAATATTTAGAGTAGAGAGTAGAGAGATAATTAAGCTGGCTGGTTGCAGTTAATTCTCATTACCCACACTTAATGCAGGTGGTTGGGTATTTATACCCTTATGTTTGGGCCCTTATGGGCTTTCGGGTCATGTTTAATGGACCCGGGTCATGTTCAAAGACCCATGAGCTCTAAGTAGGAGAGCAAGTAGCTTAGTCAAGTAGTGGTTAGGTTTTTTAGTACTTTTGTCATAGTTCGAACAGTCCTATGAGACAACAGCCGTGGGAGGTAGCGTTCTGGGATCGACATCAGTCGAGCACATCGAGGGGATTGGTTTATTAAAACGTAAAGATAATAGTGAAGGAGAGGGAGAAAGAAATAACATACAATAGTCTCAAGAGTAGGAGCAGTGCAAAGACGTGCAACCAGACGCCCCCAAGAGGGCTCGGGAGAATGAAAACCTGCAATATGATTAAGTCCAACCAAAAATGTCTGCCTATGTCCTTAAAGAATCTCCACTTGTGGAAAACATCCTCGAAGCTCAACTCCCCAGAAATTTTGATCTATTTATTATGGAAGCTTACGATGGCACAGGGATCCAAAAAGACACTTGGAACAAGTTCAAAATATGATGATGGCTTCCCAGAGACGACTTTGCCGGGCCTTACCTCCCTCCGAGCACCTCAAACACGGTCACTTTCAATGGTAAGACCTTTATTGTTTCTAGTGAAAGGGATGACATAGCCCACTTTTTGTTAAGCAACGTTCAGCCTGTACTTGTGTTGGAGAAACAAGTCCGAAACCAGGCCGATATCATCAAAGATCTCAAGTCTGACAAAGAGAGGCTGTCCGATGACCTTCGCACTGCCACTTCCAATGCTGCCATGTTAAAGGAAGAAAATGAGGAGTTGAAGAGAAACAAAGAGGCAAGCACCACAAAAGTCTCCACTTTAGAGGACACCATTAGAGAGCTCCAGGAGAAGCTGTCCGGTCTGGAGAAAGACCTTGCCATCTCAAAGGGAGAATCCAAGGCCAAAGACCAAATCATCACCAACTTGACCAATGATAAAATTGCTCTTGAGAATACAGTATCCAAGGCTGCCGAGGAGAAAGCTACTTTGCTAAAGGAGCAGGAGGCCAAGATTCAAGCCAAGATCGACGCTTATGCCACCAAAATGATCGACAGCCAGGAGGAAATGTATGCCAAGGTGAGGTCTGACATGGTTCTACTCTTCCACGAGAAGTTTCCGAAGAGGAACCTAGGGGATTTATGGCTTCATGTTGAGTCTGACGATCTCCCGAACCACACAATGGCTGATGGAGACTTGAAAGGTTATTCTAGTGCTTCCTCATCCGATGATGAAGAACGCACCGGGGAGAGCCCAGACGAAGATCAAGATGATCCTAAGGGAAAGAAGAAGGTAGATGAAGCTGAGCCATCTTCAAAGGCTCAGGCTTAATTTATGAACTATATATTTTTTACTTTTTGTCCAGACTAAAGTCCTTGGAAGGCCAAGGCACTCTTTTTTGTAATGGTGTCCGGTATCTGACCGGATAGGTTTTTTGTTCTGTTTTGACAATTCCAAAGTCCTTGGAGGGCCAAGGCACTTTAAGTTCTTTTAATGAATATCTTAGTTTTGTGCAATTCTCAACTTCTTTCATAGTCTGTTCCAACTTTGATGGCTTAGAGTTTAAACAGCCTTTAGTTATTTCATAGTGAGAGTGTTTAAGTTCTCCGGCTAGAGTTTAAATAACCCTTAGTTATTTCATAGTGAGAGTGTTTAAGTTCTCCAGCTAGAGTTTAAATAGCCCTTAGTTATTTCAATCCGGATAATGTGACAAAGGACAAAACTTAAAACACTTGGGAATTTTTTTAAGAAGGCATCCAATTTTATTCAAAAGCCCGGACACCTCATTAAAACCTCCCCGTGCCACCAGGGATGAAAGAGTATGCCCCCAAATATTTACATGGATGTTTAAACAAGTAAATATTTACACAAGTGCTACTCCAAGTACATCCGGAGATGCTCGATATTCTAAGGATGAGTCAAAACTCTTCCATTTTTGTCTTCCAACCAATATGTTCCAGGTTTAATTCTTTCAACAACCACATACGGACCTTCCCAAGTTGGGGCTAGCTTTCCGAACAGCTTTTCTTTAGTGTGTAAGAAGACTTTCCTTAATACCTTGTCCCCCGATTGGAAATCTCTTCTTTTAACTTTGGAAGCAAACCTGCTTCTCATCAAACCCTGATAGTGTGCAACTCTAAGGTGAGCTTTAACTCGTCTTTCTTCTATCAAATCAAGTTGACCTCTGATTGCCACCTCGTTAGCGTGTTCAGAGAAGTTGTGAACACGAAACGATGGGAGAGTTGCTTCTATGGGAGCTACTGCATCCATCCCATAGACCAAAGCAAAGGGCGACTCTTGCGTTGCAGCCCCAGGTGTTGTTCGGTACGGCCAACAAGACCTCTTGTAAATAACTAGGCCACTTCCCAGCAGCCCCTTCCAAATTCTTCTTTAAACCGGACAGTATAGTTCTATTAGCCACTTCAACTTGCCCATTTTCTTGTGGGTCGAAAGGTGAAGAAAAACAATGTTGTATACCCCTTGAGGAACATAAGCTCTCCATTTCCCTATTGTCGAACTGTGGCCCATTGTCTGTTGTTATCTTTTGTGGGACACCAATTCTGCAACAGATGTTGGATATAATGAATTTTATAACAGCTTTTGATGTTGTCCTTGCTAGAGGGGCTGCTTCAATCCACTTCGAAAAGTAGTCTATGGCAACAATTATAGTTTTGCGTCCTCCGGACACCACAGGGAGAGGCCCTACTAAATCCAACCCCCATCGAGCAAAAGGAATAGGCTCAGAAATTGACTCCAAAGGAATGGCTGGGACATGAATTTCATTGCTGTACCTCTGGTATGGGTCACACCTTCTTACCAATTCCTTAGCATCTTTCATGATAGATGGCCAATAGTAACCGGCCAGTAAAACTCTTCTTGTTATAGCCATAAATCCACAATGGGCTGATCCCTCACCATCATGCAATTCAGAGAGGACTACTTGAGACTCTTCATCCCCCAAACAGCGCAGGAGAGTTTTACTTTAAGATTTTTTATACAACACTTCTCTCAATATGATGAAACCACGAGCCTTGTGTTTCAATGTTCTGGCTAGTGACTTATCCGGAGGCACGATACCATCGGAGAGATATTGCAGGAGAAGAAACCTCCAGTCTTGAGGTTGTTTCACTTGTACTTCAAAAATTTCCTCTTCTTTACCCTTACTAAGTTGAATGGAGGGGCTTTCCAGCACATGAATCCATGGATATGACTCCGTATATGCTATGGTTGCTAACGAGTCTGCTAGCTCATTTTCTGCCTGGGGTATGTGCTCATAAACAACACCTTTAAACTTGAGTGCTTCATTTTTAAGGAGGAGTAAATATTTCACAAGCTGCTCCTTTTTAGCCTCAGACTGGCCTTGAGCATGGTGGATAAGAAGCTGGGAGTCACTCAGTAGCCTGACCCTCTTAGCCCCACAAATGTAGGCTAACTTTAAACCAGCTATAGCTGCTTCGTATTCAGACTCATTATTAGATGCCCTGAAAGAAAAACAAATAGCCTGGTACATCTTGTCTCCATATGGAGAAGTTAAACACACCCCTGCACCACATCCCATAGTGCTAGATCCACCATCTGTTCGGACGAGCCATACTTTTTTTTATCTTTTATGTCAGTAGTTTGCTCCGAATCCCTGTCGGAGTGAAATTCAACCAACAAAATCAGCCACAGCTTGGGCCTTGACTGCTGTTCGAGGAGCGAAGTCTATGTCGAAGTCCCCCAACTCTACTGACCACTTAGTCATCCTGCTTGAAATGTCTGCCTTTTGGAGGACATTCTTCAGGGGAAAACAAGTCCGGACGATGATGTGATGAGCCTGGAAATAAGGCCTCATCTTCCTTGCAGCTATCACCAGGGCTAATGCTAATTTTTCGAGTTTCAAGTAACGCCTTTCTGCATCTATCAAACTTTTGCTGATGTGGTACACTGGATGGGGATGACCATCGACCTCCCTCACCAATACAGCACTGATGGCACAACTTGAAACTGCCAAATATACGAAGAGTGTCTCCCCATCAACTGGTTTAAAAAAAGTTTTGGGGGAGGACAGGTGCTTCTTGATCTCATTGAAAGCCTCATCACACTGTGGGGTCCAATCGAATCCCTTTGCACCCTTCAAAGTTTGAAAGAAGGGGGCACACCTGTCCGAAGACCTTGAGATAAATCTGTTTAAGGCAGCTAATCTCCCCGTTAACCGCTGTACTTCTTTAATATTTCTAGGTGGCTCCATCTGGAATAGAGCATTGAGCTGGTCTGGATCGGGCTGTATCCCATGCTCACTTATAATATAGCCTAGAAACTTTCTGGACTGCACTCCGATCACACATTTTTCTGGGTTTAACTTTAAATTCACTTTTACCAAGTTGGAAAAAGTTTCTTGGAGATCAGACAAGTGCAATTGCTCGTCCACACTCTTCACCATCATGTCATCAATGTATACTTCCATATTTCTTCCAATCTGATCAGCAAAAGCCTTGTTTACTAACCTCTGATAAGCAGCCCCATCATTTTTCAACCCAAACGGGATTACCTTATAGCAATGGAGACCTTTGTCAGTGACAAATGTGGTATGCTCTTGATCCTTCGGATCCACTTGAATCTGATTGTATCCGGAGAAGGCATTGATAAAGGAAAGCAGCTTGTTCCCAGAGGTGGAGTCTACTAACTGATCAATCCGGGGACCGGATACAAATCTTTTCGGCAAGCTCTATTGAGATCTGTGAAGTCAATGCACATGCACCACTTGCCATTTTTATTCTTTACCAGAACTGGATTGGCAGTCCACAAAGGATACTGAGACTCCTTGATGTGCCCCATCTTTGTGAGCCTGTCAACTTCTTGCAAAATGACATCAGCATTCTCCTTAGAAAAAGCTCTTCTCTTTTGAACCACTGGAGCTACGTCTCTCCGGACAGATAAGTGATGTAATATCACTTCTGCTGGAACCCCAGTAACATCAGCATTGTACCAAGCGAACACGTGCTGATGATTCTTCAAAAACTTTAACATTTCATTTTTCAGATCGGGTGGCATTTTGGACCCTATCTTGACACTTCTTCCTTCTTCCAAACAGTGTGTCTCTACCTCTTCGACCGGTATTAACACTCCAGGGGCCTCTCCGGGGTCATCAATTTCACCCTCACCCCCAAAAAGCCCCTCAAATTGCTATTGTTCACTGATACGAACTGCCCCCAGCGTTCGAGGAGCCAGGGCTGTAGCATAGCATTCTCTTGCAATCTTTTGACTGCTCTGGACGACTCCAACCTGTCCCTGAACATCATATTTCAAGCACTGGTGGACTGTCGAAACCACTGCATGCATCCTAGAGAGCCAAGACCTCCCCAAAATAGCATTATAGTAAGTGGGACAATCCACCACAATAAAAAGTATCCTGACCATTTGCTGTTCGAACTCTCCGATCACATCTGCTGAGCTGCCAGTAAAGCCCACAATTGATCTGTCCGAACTCTCAATTACAGCTGGATTTTTCATTCTTTTGTATGTAGTTAAGAAAAGGATATTGGCTGAGCTCCCAGTATCCACCAGAATTTGTCTTATGTCATTACCCCCAATAGATGCTCCTATAACAACAGCATCCTCATGAGGGCCAGCTATATCTCTTAAATCATCTTCATCAAAAACAATGAAGGGGAATGAATTTTGTGACTGATAGGAAGTCATGCCTCCTTCTAGCTGGGAGGTTAAAGTATGAACGTGCCTCTTTCTCGAAGAAGCAGTATGAGCTGTCAGAGTGTCCCCTCCGAAAATTGTAAGTGACTCAAAAAACTTAATGAGTCCAGAGACCGACCTAGAATATTCCTCAGTTGTACCCACTCTGTTTTGAGTTGGATCAGGATCCAAGTACTCAGATTCCACATCAAACCTCTCAATTATAACCATGGCTCCCTCCGGAGCAGCATTACTTGGACCAACCCGGTGAGTGTTGTCAGGCCTGTTACCTCCTCTCGAACTTCTTGTTTCAACGCTATGCAGTCATCAGTGGTATGACCAATATCATTGTGATAATGGCAAAAAGAGTTATTGCGATGCTCTCTGGGAGACTGCAATGTGGCTGGTCTCCGATAATGCACCTCTTCCTTTGTTTTATCAAAAATGGTGGCCACACTTTCTTTTAATTCTGCGAACCACTCCGGTTGGACCCATGGCCCTCTCTTGTTTCTGGATTGCTGACTCTGAGCAGAAGCAGCTGGCTGAGACTGATCTTTTGCCCTACCATGCCCCTGTCCGCTCTCTCTTGCTTTGTTCCCGGACTGATTCTGATTGGGATTTGGTGCCACCGGGGTAGACCTCACCTGCCCGTGCACCCTGGTTTTATTCGTTTCATCAACATTTATTTGTTTTCCAACTTGATTCAGCAACCCTCCCCATGTCATGGCCTTCTTTCTGGTCACTGAGTCAGCCAAATTGCCAGGGTTCAAGCCCTGTCTTAGGGATGCTATTGCTACCTGTTCGAAGCAATCAGCCAACCCATTCTTGGTGTTCACAAAACGACTTATATATTCTTTCAAGGACTCATTTGGTTCCTGGGCATAATGGGTTATTGTGTCTCCATTGCCCTTTAGCTCTTTACTCCTTACAAACTTCCTTCGAAAGGCTACCCAAAAAGTATCGAAATCTTTAATACAACCCTGAGGCAGGCTGTTGTACCATTTTAGAGCACTCCCCGTAAATGATTGGGAGAATGCCCTACAAAGTAGTTTATCATCGTCGTCAAAGTTCATCATGAAGTTTTTAAATTGTTCCCAATGGTTGTCCGGATCAGTACTGCCATCGTACTTTTCTATTTTGGTGCTGTCAAACCTCTTTGGGAGGTTTCCGGACAGAATTTTAGAAGATAATGGAGATTGCCTCCAATTTCTTCCACGACTGAACACAGTATCCTCATTGGGAGTTGCAAAGATACCTGGTTCATCATGAAAAGCGAAGGGATCCATCAGCATCCGGTCCACATGCCTCCGGCTGTGAGATGACCCTTTACCAATATTCTTCTTCATCCTTCCATGTCTATCCCTTTTTCTTGAATATTTTTTGATCTGCTTTTGCTTCTTTCTAGTTCGACCCTCATCGCTGCTAGAGGATAAATATTTTTCAACTCCTTCATTGTCCGAAGAGCTATCAGAAGATTCTGAGCTTGAGTCAGAACTCTCCACTGGCTTAGACCGGTGAGACTTTTTGGAGCTGGCATGAGTTTTTTTGGTACTCACATGAGTCTTTGAAGACTCATGCTCTCTGGGGTTGTCGGTGTGATGAGCAACTGATGCTTTGGACTTTTCTTTCATGCCCATCGTAGCCTTTTCTGCCCTCAGAGATTCTATTTCACCCTTTAGCCTATCACGCTCTTCGATAGTGTACTCATCGTTCTCTTCCACCACTTCGAGCAGAGCTGGTGGTACTTCTGGATTGTCCGGATTCATTCGGACAGACTTTCTTTGCTGGTTTTGAATGCTTGATTCAGTCACCTTCTACTCCCACTGTGGTCGCCAATTTGGTGTGGATAATTATCGCCTGAGGGTAGGCTTGTAATTTGTTTGGTATTTTATAGTAGTATGGGGGTATTTAATATTTAGAGTAGAGAGTAGAGAGATAATTAAGCTGGCTGGTTGCAGTTAATTCTCATTACCCACACTTAATGCAGGTGGTTGGGTATTTATACCCTTATGTTTGGGCCCTTATGGGCTTTCGGGTCATGTTTAATGGACCCGGGTCATGTTCAAAGACCCATGAGCTCTAAGTAGGAGAGCAAGTAGCTTAGTCAAGTAGTGGTTAGGTTTTTTAGTACTTTTGTCATAGTTCGAACAGTCCTATGAGACAACAGCCGTGGGAGGTAGCGTTCTGGAATCGACATCAGTCGAGCACATCGAGGGGATTGGTTTATTAAAACGTAAAGATAATAGTGAAGGAGAGGGCGAAAGAAATAACATACAATAGTCTCAAGAGTAGGAGCAGTGCAAAGACGTGCAACCAGACGCCCCCAAGAGGGCTCGGGAGAATGAAAACCTGCAATATGATTAAGTCCAACCAAAAATGTCTGCCTATGTCCTTAAAGAATCTCCACTTGTGGAAAACATCCTCGAAGCTCAACTCCCCAGAAATTTTGATCTATTTATTATGGAAGCTTACGATGGTACAGGGATCCAAAAAGACACTTGGAACAAGTTCAAAATATGATGATGGCTTTCAACCCGGATGATTCCATACTCTGTAGAGCCTTATCCATGACTCATAAAGGTAATTTCATGGACTCGTTTAGCAGTTTACCTAATATATTTATAATTTCGCACGTTTATGGGGTGCCTTTAGAAAAGGATTTGTTGGTAATAAAGAGATCCGGCGTGAAAACGGCTCCATTATGGACCTCTACCAAAGGAGGGGCGAGTCATTAAAAAGATACGTTAAACGATTTATTCGTGCCTTGAATTCCTTTCCACATCTGGAAAAATTAAGCAATCGCATCCCTTAAGAGAGGCCTCGACCGAAAGAAGCAGATGTACGTGGATCTGCCCGTTCCTAATGATAATAATGGGTGATCTTTTAGCGTCGAACAGACTAGTTCATTTAGGTTGAGGATGCTACGAATGGGACTTGCCAGAAACATTCCCACCCGAAACTAAGGGGAGATCTTACGACATGAGAAGAATATAGGAATGGCCTCGCCGTGAGGGTGCTCGTGGCACCAGCAATCGTCGACCTACGCACTATGAAAACCCAACTCGACGATTTACCTCTTTAACCGAGATGATTTTGGTTATCTATGATCGGACGAAGGGCATGAAAGGGTATTTACCCTCTTGCATTATGAGCGCCCCCAGCCACAAACGTTTGAGCAGATACTTATACTCTTATTAAAACGACCACAGTTACCCGACCAATTAACGTTGGGAGATCAATGAGGAAATTCAAAGGCTAATAGACATTGGTGATCTCATATAGTTTTCCACAAGTGGAGATTCTTTAAGGACATAGGCAGACATTTTTGGTTGGACTTAATCATATTGTAGGTTTTCATTCTCCCGAGCCCTCTTGGGGGCGTCTGGTTGCACGTCTTTGCACTGCTCCTACTCTTGAGACTATTGTATGTTATTTCTTTCGCCCTCTCCTTCACTATTATCTTTACGTTTTAATAAACCAATCCCCTCGATGTGCTCGACTGATGTCGATCCCAGAACGCTACCTCCCACGGCTGTTGTCTCGCACCTTAGCGTTAACGCGTGAAGGGCATCGTTCAATTCTGTCAGGATTTCTCTTGCTACTTGCTCCTTGCCCTTTTGGTCATGGTCGACCCTTTTTTGCTCGTGTTGTATATGCTGCAACTGTTGTTCTAACTGCTGGAGAGTGGACATGGCCACGGGGATACTGGCTGCTGCCTCAGGCTCAATATGCTCTGCAACAGCTAGCACCGCGAGCGTGGCGATCTCCGGTCCAGTTGTAGTAGGTGGCTAGCCGCCATGGGCTCCTGTTTCAATGGATTCCGCGCCCTTATTCTTTGAATTAACAACATCACTAGAAGGTACCTGAATTTGTTCATCCATTTGATTCACCATAGTCCTCCGGTGGTCCGTAGTATCATTTCGCTCCGGAATATTGATTTTGATTATAGATCGTGTTACTACCACGGTTAAAAAAACTCACTGTTGTTTGTATTGTTTTACGATTTTCCCACAGACGGTGCCAAATTTATTAAGGGAATATCTAACAAATAATCTTCCACGTAGTAATTTTATTAATTGGGGAAGAAAATATGAAGATTCACATGTTTGGGATCCTATTTATACATCTCAATAGTGCAGTTTCTCTAATCTATTAAATATATAATCACATTAAATGTGATCGTGGACCTAAATTTATGGTCATTACTTAAGTTATGACCAATTACGCTAATTTTCTGGTCATTAGTTGTTTGTAACGGCTATTTATTATATTTAATTACCTTTATCATGCATTGAGAAAGTTTACGCCTCGCAGACATCAACAACCGATATCTATTCATCTGTAAACCTCTATATAATATGTCGGTTTCTCTAAATGTCCTCTGCTCGCTTTAGACCTCGGGTATGAGACGTCATCCAACTTTACGCTCACTTCCATTTAAGACCTCTGCTGTGCTCTGCTTGGTTATTTCTTGTGAGGTGACATCGGTGTCTCATTACTGAGCGTCTGCTTGACTATGCCTCATAACTGGACCTCGACTATTGGTCTTGACATGTGGTGGGTTCCTAAGTTGTTGACATATGATACGATGGTCCTCTGGTTTAGCCGTTGTGTGCGGTGTCGATATAATGCTTCACGGGCTACCTCGGTTAAGCGCGATTACACCTCGGTTTGGCCTTGTTTTAGGCCTCGGTTTATGATCATCTGCTTTTACCTTGCCCAATCATATCAACTCTGATGAGGGTGACCTTATCACTTGGTTACATAAAATGAGAGAAGTAGCATCATATTTTCATCAATGTGTAAAATATATAGTTAATGGATGAATATGAATAATTTGAAGAAACCAACAAACATCTAAAAATTGTTATTCTTTATCTTTAACATTGTAAAATGTAATAGTTTCACGACACTAAGATTTTTCAGAAGAAATGGTTACTGAAGAATCTCTTAAAACTATTATAATAATGAAAGAATGTGAAACTAATGATCCATGAGGAGTGTTAAATTAAACTTAAGTGTTAGAGAAAATAGAAGATTATGAAATAACCGACAATAAAGTTGTAAAGATAGGAGGAAAGATTGAAGAATAGTTTAGAAAGAAGTTGATAGATTATTTGAGAAGAAATATTAATATCATTGCATGGAACACTTCTGATGCAACTAAACTTAGCCGGTCAATAATTTTTTATGGATTGAAAATTGATAATAGGCCAAGGCTTATTCGTTTAGAAAAGAAGACCTCATTCGATTGCAAAATTAAAAAATATTGGTAAATTTTTTGATCGATTCTTAGAAGCAGGATATATCATGGAGTCAAAATATCTGGTGTGCTCAGAAAGTTGAGTATTAATAAAAAATAAAAATGAGCAATAAAAACGAGTGCCAAAGTTATAACATAATTATTTTTATTCATATTCTTCGAGATATACAATTGGTTTGCTCATCCAAGAGAACTTTTTTTTCTAAAAAATAGCTTCTTTAACTACATCGTTAAAATCTATTGTTGACAGACATTAAATCTCAAGTTGTTTAGAAGTAGACTTGGTCGTTGTGTTAAGAACTTCAAGTGACATCGTCAACAGATGATGCAATAGTTTTGTTAAAAAATTCAAATGGGATAGCGGTAAAAGTTTTCTTTTCAAATTCTAATTGGTCTATTAAACTATGAAATAATTATCTTATTTTTTAAAGTTTATGGTTCATGTTTGGCGAGTTGTTTTTAATAGATGTGGAATCATGGTCATAAGATCTATTACTTCTAGACTTAAACTACCAAATTTTCAATTTCGATAATCGTTATGAGTTTTTGTGAAGAATATTTCGTGTTAAGAAAAGTATTCTAAGGAATGATAGATAAAAACACCGGAAAATTGGATTCAAATTAGGATAGATCTTTTAAGGTTGTTTCTAAGAGACATCAAAGAGCTTATAGATTGATGGATATAGAAGAGAATCCATTAAAATATCCTTGAAATATTCATCATTTCAATTTGTATATAATGTACGGACATAACTGTAAAAGATATGGATGATTAGATTTAATGAAATATATTTTTCATCAATTTTCATTAATAAAATGCGATATATAGTAAACAAAAAACAGAAGTTATAATTAATAAGAGAACATAATTATAGGCTAAACCTAGCTGAAAAAAGCTTAAGAGGTCACACATTCAATTAAAGAGAATATGAATATAAGTCAAGTCTAGCTGAAAAGCATAAAAGGCAACACTAGGCCTATAAAGGATAGGCTGTAAATGCCTTAAGATGTGATTATGGTTATAAGGTAAGCCTAGTTTATTAAAGCATATACGTCACACACCAAAATAAAAAAAAATATATAACTTAAGTTAAGTCCAACCGAAAGGAATAAAAGACAACACTAGGTTATAAATGAATGATATGTAAAATTAGTGACCAATAATTTAGTGATAAAATAATTTAAAGTTATAAATTTTAAAACACGTGAGCTGATATAAACAATACAATAATAACAGAATCATAAAGAAGAACATAAAATATAAAGATAATAATTGGATGTCAGCCGACAAAAGAGTTTATAGATAAAAAAATATAAGATAAAGTATCAACTGGATGCTAGCCAGCAAAAGTTCAAAGTAGTTAATGTTTCAAAAGTAATTAATCGAAAACAAGGAAAATTATTTTATTTAGAGTGTGAAGGTAGGATTTGTTTCTTTGTACTCCATCTGTCCCAAAATGTTTGTCGTTTTAGGATTAGGCACAAGTATTAAAAAATGTAATAAATTACTCCTCTTTTTCATAAAAAGTAGAACAAATAGAGATCTAATTGGTAGTTGATTATAAATAATATTTAAATTTGCATTGGTAAACGAGAACGACAAACATTTTGGGACAAAAAATATTTCCTAGAATGACAAAAATTTTGGGACGGAGGGAGTAGTATCATCATGATTAGTTTTGTCTTTAGTATTATCGTCTTTTGGTTTATACATGTCGGTTCCGAAACGATTATTTAATTTATTTTTACTCTGGACGATACTATTGCAAGTTGTTTGACATATAACTTGACATTTTTTGAGAAGTTCTTTAAAATATGGTCCCATGAAAACTGTTTTGTGAGCATTGCTATCACGAATTCTTGTTAAGATCGTTTCACGTTTCTTTTCCACCAATTCTTTAGCTTAGGAGAGAGCCTTTTAAGTTAGGTTTTTTTACTTGTTGAATAGTGATATCGTTGGATTTATTAGCATATTCAAGTTCAATCTTGAGATTTTTATTTCTTCTTTCAAATAAAATTATGACGATTGAAAAGTTTAAAGTTGATCAATTTTCGATTTCAAATCATTATTAACTTTTAATTTTTGTGATGATCATTTGTTCTCAACAGTTTTCATTTTATTGATAATTTTGTCTTGTTGAGAAATCTTAGTTTTAGAAATCTAATCACTCGTCGATAAATTAAATGGAACCAATCGGGCCAGTGTTTAATATTTTTCTTTCGTCATGAATAAATTGTATGCCAGCAATATGGAATTGATCGAGCTCTGTATTAAATATAAAGATTAGAATTTTTATGAAAAATGTATAGGAAAATAAAATTAAGTTAAAAATAAGGTAAAATATTTTAGTTTCATATGAATTTTCTTATTTCGACGCAAAAGATCAATGTTTGAGAGGCTTGAAGAGTAATTGGTGCAACATTGGGCGATAAAACGTTGAGTAAACGATTGAGAATCTATAAACGGTGAATCATTTGCAATTAATTTAATAATGAAACAAATTTTTTAATAATATTAATTATAAAAAAGAAACTTATGAAATTTGGTAAGAATAAATGGATTACTTGGATCAATATGCACGAGTATCAGTGTTGTTCGACTAGGAGGAAGGTTGAAAATATGAGTCTTGTTGGAAATTGAGTCTTCAATAACCTGTCTTCGTATGATCGTTCCTCTTTTTGGATGTAGTGACTATTGAAGGAACACAATGTTTTTTTGGAGGGTTTATTCTGATGTGGTTTATTTTTGTTTGAGGGTAAGTTTGTAATTTTGTCTAGAGTTTTGTGGAATTTTAAGAGTATTTAATGCTTGAGTAGAATGTAGAGGGAGAATTGAGCTGTTTGGTTGTATTTAATTTTCATTACCCTCATTTAATGTAGGTGGTTGGGTATTTATACCCTTATCTTTGGGTCATATGGGCTTTCGGGTTGTGTTTAATGGATTTAAGTCGAGTTTAAAGACCCATTAGTTTTAAGTAAGTAAATATGCAGCTTAGTCAAAAAGTGATTAGGTTTTAAGTACTTTAGTTCTGTTCGGATAGTTTAGTGAATGAAAGTTGTCCGAACTACCCATGTCCGGTGAAATGGACATTGTCCGAATTAACCCTGTTCGGTTCCCATAAGGTGTGGTGACAGAATCCGGACTCATCATATTCGTTGATGGTTTCGTGCTTTTTTCTTTTGTTTGTTTTTTTAACTTATACTATACCCTCTTCATTGGTTGTTTTTGTCACATATTACTTTATGATATTAAGGTTCATGGTCCAGTTTCTTTTATCTGCAAGAAGATTAATTATATCACCGGTAAAGTCTTTATTTTCAGCAGGAGTGTTAGTTTTAAAACCAATGATTTGATAACCTTCAGAAAGATTATAACCTCGCACTGGCCAAAATAAAGAATATAACAAGTTATATTAAGGTAAATAGGTTATGAAATTTTATTATTCTGAGGGGTTGTGCAGCAATGACTAGATCGTTGAGATAATTGCGATACACATTTATTTTTCTAAGTAATTACTTTAGTTTCTTAAAATTTAAAGAAAAAAGTATAAATATAAGAAAACTTATAAGAGTATTATGTAATGAGAGTATTAAAAATAAAACACACTTTTTTATACCCGTCATCTCGCAACAACATAAATAATATTAAAATATGTTGATTCCCAATTTCTTGAAATATAGAAAAATTTATCCTTTCAACCATGGTCTGAAGATGGGAATGTGATAATGCTCTATGCTTAGCGATGATAAAATAATAGAAGGGGGATTTTGAGACTTTGTTAAGGTTTATCCAATATTATCAAGACAATAATGATACTTGTAAATGTTTGTCATCCATCTTGGGTAAGTTGGTTATGGCATATTCAACATTGTTTGAAAAATATTATAATTTTATGATGAAAAGGAAACCTAATTTCCCATTTCTGAGTTTATTTGGAAAAACAGACTTTATCATTAGAGACATGGTTAAGAAAATTACCCTCTCACGTGATGCATATTTGTACATCTATACTAATACTCCATTTATATCAATTTGCTTTTTCATCGTTTAATTTATCCTTAGGATATACGAAAGATAAATAGAAAAAATATTGTTCGAAAAAACTAGTACTACTACCATCGGTATGAGGATTGGAAGTGGAAGCAATATAGGAATTGTTGATTTTTTTCTTCTAATTTGTTGTCTTCCATTTTATTAGTAGAATCCACAAACTTAGAAGGTTTGATTTAGAAAGAGTATGGTTTTGAGATTCCGAGTTGGTATGAGGTATCGAGGATGGGTCAACGTTTAGTGGAATAATATTTTGTCCATCGGTTTCCAAAGAAGATGATGAATAATTCGAATCAATAGTCCCGGGAAAGCTATTACCCGATAAACTACAACTCGATAAATTAATATTGTCGGGATCGTTTAGGTTAACCAATGGGTTGAAGTCACAATTTCATTTTTTATCTTTTGACATGATTACATGGTGAATGAATAATAAATAACAAATAATGTACAATGATGTATAAAATCACCGAGTAAATCTATTGATCTAAATGAATCTAGTTAGATAGTTTACCACACACGCGCACACACATATATATATATATATATATATATATATATAAGAGAAGTATTTTACCAAAAAAGATAGTAAAAGTATAATATGACATTTTAATGAGTAAGTTTAGAGATATAATCTAGAAAAAGAAGTTGTGAAATATCATATTTAAGAAAAATAACACAAAAAATGAGCGCGTGTAAATATATGAAGAAAAAGTACATCTTGACCGTCAATTGTATCCATGAAGAACATTCCAGATTAAAAATCAAAACTTGACAGATCAAAACATTAAAAGTTTATCGGTTAAAACATATGTATTAATAATTTAATCTAAATTTATATTGAATAGATTAAGTAATTAAATATACAAAATATTGACCGAAAATTAGTTTTTATGCATCTAATGATAACTTTATTTTTTCAGGTTCGTTTTTAGTCATCTAAAGATATAAAATATATTTTAAAAAACTAGAGGGGAGTCCTTATAAGGTAATATGTTGCTGAAGCATCATCTGCCATTATGACAAAAAGATAAAGTTATTATCATAAAAAATATAACTTCATGACTCATTAACGACATCTTCGGGAAAGTATTGACATAAAACTTCATTAACGACATCGACAAAAGGACAAAATAATAAAACAAGATGAATGATGAAAAAAAGAATTAATTAATGAATGACTAACGCCAAATGATATATGATTGAAGATACAAATAACTTAGAGGAATTAGAACGTTTAAAGAATATGTAATGTATTACTAAAATGTTCATGGCAATTAAGGGGTAAAATAAGAATTTATGTATCATTTGTAATAAATGGACGACCCATGTAATTAAGATACACATGTCCTTTACCCATATAACTTAGGGATATAAATGTCTAAAATAAGGAATTCCAATCATTATAGAATAGATTGATTCATTAGTTAATAAAATTATTATCGATTATTTTTAATTTTCTTTTTGTATTATTTTAAGGAAGAGAACTTTATCATCGTCTAGTCTAAGTCTACACTTAGCCTTCAAAATAGAAAGTATCAACTGAGTGCGATACTTTTTGCCTGCATTGTCAGATAATATTTTAAAAGTTTCTCGAGCAATATGAGTTGTTTCATTCTTTTTATTAGTCTTATTTGTTAGCAGCTCAGTTATCTTAAAATTAAAATCATCGACGTTTGTTGCAACTTTTTTTAGTTTTGCATTTTATTGACTAGGTTATCTTAGGATGTCTTTAATTCAGTATACTGATCTTCTTGTTTCTTAATTTGGTCATTCAACTAAATAAGGTATCACACAAAATGATTGGTAAAAGTAGCTCGCACATTAAGAGTTTTGATGTGAGTAGACGACCTGAATTTTCCAACAAAAAGTGTATAGTTATAATAACTATAATATTTATGTAGAAGTATCAAATGTAAAGGTTATTAATAAGAATAAAAAAATAAATGAAATTCAGAAAAAATAAAATAAAGGTCATTTTGACAAAATTTGGCTTGTCGCTGAAGAATATCAGTAGAAGATAAATAAGAATTGAATGGTCTGGTTGGACATAAGGTAAGTTTACGACTCAATAAAAGGTTGGGATCTAGAGTGGATGATGACACAATATGTTCTTTGGACAAACGAGTGATTCTGAATGGAGTATATGAACTTTTTTCTTAAGTAGTAATAACATGAGATTTCATTTTTTAGTTTTTAAATATTTTTATTTTTAATTGAAGGTTTTTTTGAAAAATAGGTAGTAACAACAACGTTTTTCATAGAAGATACGAAAAACTTGTTGTATGGAGAGTCTTTCGAAGGGTTTTTTTATTTTCTTCGTCGATGAAGTCATTATCTTATTTGACAATGTTAGGTCTTTGTTTTTAGTTGAGCGTTTTTATTTTTTTTCTTATGAGGAATTGTAGAGTTAACTTCAGTTAAGTCACCGTCGCTCATTTATGCAAAAATAGCTTCATGGATATTGTCTTCATTAGAAACAATTCAAGTATTTTCTACGATTAATTTACCTTCAGTGTGAGTCCTTTAGTTCGCCTGAAAACATATAAGATGAAATTAATTTTTAAAAAACAAGGGATGGTGTTTATCTTTCCAATGTCTGTATGCAACTTGTGATAATCTTTTGAGACAAAGTTCTTCACAATCAAAATAAAGAAAGTTTTTGGTTAGATGGAAAACAATAACATTGAAAAATATGAATAAGATTTAATAGTTAATGAAGGGAAACAATATCAAATTTTTGTTATAAGTTACTTACGATATTGTTACCTATCTTACATGTTTTCATGTAACATCTTTCAATATAACAATCGTCTTCCAATCATGGTTTTAATCTGGAAGTTTGATGGTGCATTCCAATCATCCTTGAGCGATATAGTAAAAAAAAACCTTACTTACTTTTTGAAATTATCAATAGTTAGAATGTTTATAATGTTGATTGGGATATTTAGAACGACTGAAGTTATTATAATATTTATTAACTATTCATATGAAATTTTAGACCCCAATTCATATGATTGTAAGAGAAGCACACTTTGTCTCCTTTCCCTGAGAGAGATATTTACTTTTTGGGATATCTAATAAAAGTAGATTCACGAGTGCCAAAGTTATAACATAATTTTTTTATTCATATTCTTCGAGATATACAATTGGTTTGTTCATTAAAGAGAATTTTTTTTCTAAAAAATAACTTCTTTAACTACATCATTAAAATTTATTGTTGACACACATTGAATCTCAAGTTGTTTAGAAGTAGACATGTTCGTTGTATTAAGAACTTCAAGTGACATCGTCAATAGATGATGTAGTAGTTGTGTTAAAAAATTCAAATGGGATAGTGGTAACCGTTTTCTTTTCAAATTCTAATTGGTCTATTAAACTATGAAAAAATTATTTGATTTTTTAAAGTTTATGGTTCATGTTTGGCGAGTTGTTTTTAATATATGTGGAATCATGGTCATAAGATCTATAACTTCTAGACTTAAACTACTAAGTTTTCTACTTCGATGATCTTTTTAAGATTCTGACTAAAAAATATTTTCAGGCATGGTATATGAATCTGGAAGTCGTTCCAGTTTTTTTGCGACTTTTACGCCCAACTATGTACTTGAATGTAAACAAGCAAGTAAAAAGTATGAAAAAAAATATTTTTCTCTTTTGAGAAAAATGATGAATGAAGAAAATATGAGGCAAGAATGTTAAGGTCGTGTTTAATTTTAATTTGAAAAAAAGATAGCGAGATAATATTGTAAAGATATAAAGTTTGAGAATTAAATCAAGAAAAAACTTCATGACTTTATATAGATATTTCAAGTTCAATGATTAGTAATTTAGCGACATATATTTATACTTAAGGATTTAGAGGGAGCTATGATAAGATCATATTATCCTAGGGTTATATTTCTATATTGAGGAGATAAAATTTCATAATAAAGGTCATTTTAAGGCGGATATGTTATAGGTCGAATAATCAAAAGACGACCTAGAAGAAAGAACAAAAGAGACTAATTAGAAGATGGGTTAAGACATAACAGATGAAAAGACAAGAACAAGACAATTAGGTTGAAGCGGACTAAAAGTTGACATAATAGAAGGAGGAAGAAGACAAATATAACTATTCAGGATGGGTTAAGACATTACGAAGAACTAGGCAATCAAGTTAAAAAAATACTGAAAGTTGACGACCTTAATAAAAAGGAAAAAATAATCTGTAATGAATTAGGAAGGGAAAATATATGAGAAAATAATAAATTATTAAAGGTAAAAGATAACCCGAATATAGAAAGAAAGTAAACAGAATAAGTTAATACAAAAGACTCGAGGAGAAAGTCTACGGTAGGAGAAATATATCCAAGAACCTTTTGCTTAACTATTCAATATTACTAAAACACCATAGACAATTTGAGAGAAATTTCGTAATATATGTAATAACTTTTGTAGGAGATAAATGCCACGTAGTCATAATATTTTTATAAATAAGTATTTATACTTCATTATAAAGAATTATAAGTTTTTGCTAGAGAGAAGCAATATAATAAGTTTGCTTATTTCTTGAGTTGTTTAGCTTTTATAATCATTGGAAGTACTTTGTTAAGAATATTAATTAAAATATGAGACATATTTTATTTTTCTGAAAAAACTTTAATCGTGTATGGAGGAAAAAAATAGGGTGATTAAATATCTCTTATTGGTACAAGTATGAAAGACATCCTCTTTTCTTATATGTAATGCATACAATTTTTTTTTATTTTTCGTCTCCTTTTTTGTTGGCATATCATTTGTAATAAAATTTAGGCTACCAAAAATAAGATCTTGTAATGAGCTTTTCATTTGAGTCGACGGGACAAGAAATGATGATACGTGTTGTAATGACCGACTTTTAACTTTATGTAACAATTTGCTAAAAATGTTGAAATCTGCAAAAACAAATTCCCATAACACAAACCAATGATTCAAATACACTATTTATGAAAATTATTTATAAATAGTTTTAAAATTCATATACATATTTCGTATGATAAATTCCAGTCTAGAAATATCTTAAGGTTAAATTTCATGTAGAGATGAAAATAATATATATATATATATATATATAATGCAAAGTATGACAATAACAGATTTATTATTCAAGAGATTTTTAACACAATGAAAGGATTTCTAGTTATAACAATATGATATATGCTAAGTAAAACGAACACTTTATATCTGTGTATTTAATCTTTTACATCAATTCACTTTAACGTGTTATTAAACATGTTATCTCATGTATCTTTATATGTTTTTTTATTAGCTTCCAAGTCATAAACCATTGAGCTTAATCTTTTAACGGGTCAGGTAATTACATTCAACATATTTCAACCTTATCAGCAACCCTTCTAGTCCTTCCCAAGACTTTAGAATCTTGATCGTGTACTTATTGTCCAAACCTGAATATTTATGGTTCTTGGCTGGATTTCGAACTGTAAAACAACCTATTTTGGATGGATTCTTAGGAGTCTTGAGATATGTTAGTGTTATCTTTTAATGTTCTCAATCTAATATGACCGATGAAACCTCAGAAATGTCTCCTGATTACTTCATGCTCATTAGGTTTCTACCTCGTTAGAAATCCTTCACCAACCAAATTTTTATTGAGGTAAAAATATTACAACAAACATGTACCATTCTGTTAGGTATGTTAGAAAATATGGGCAAATAAAAAACCTTAAATTAGCTTCAACCTACTTCATAGTGCTTTTAGGTCTATGAGGGTAGCCCTCTAGTCTTTTTGAATGATGAAGAAAATACTGAAAAATAAGCTTGATATAGTTGGTGACAAATTGAGAGGATGGATGTTCGACCCGCTGAGATGTTGTATCCTCCAAAATTAATAAAGTCGAAGGTATCATAATGTTTGTTGTGCTTAGCCGAATGGAATTACTTTCATATGTAAAATACTCAAAATATATATATTCATGAAATGGTACATGAAGTTTTTGTTTCAATATAAGGGTAAAATTCAATTAATGTAACATGTTTTTAAAAAGGTAGTTGAGTTTATGACGCGTACCTGAAACGTAATAAGTGGGCTAAACTTTACGCATGTAGGTTGTTGGAATTCTTACTTTTGAGCCTTTAACATGGATGAATCCATACCCTTGCTCTGCAAGTATATCTTAACCATTAGTCATCACACCTAATAGCTGAAATCTCACTCAGTCTCTCATATCTTTAATCATGAAAAATTGGAATTTTGTTTGATTGAATTGTTTGTTGATACTATACTCTCATTGAACTCAGTTGAGTTTCGATGTGAACAAAAATAGCAAGAAAGAAAAGCTTAAATCTTGAGATCTACCATGAGGGTGATAATTTTGATAGTCATAATCCAGTTACAAGTGTGGCATTCGGGTTGCCTTTACCCATCGGTAAAAAAAAGAATCAATTCTCAATTCTCAGACAAATAGTCAAAAGGCCAAGGCTATAGAGGATATAAAAAAGTTCATGAAAGTATTCTTTCGTTTGCAGTTATCCACATTGTATACTATGAAAGTAACCTTCATGACACTGCAACGATACCATTTAGATCTCTTACATCTATAGTTCAAGCCGAGAGGGGTCAGCCACCCATAAGAAAATATGTGCTAATTTAATGCAAAAACACAAACTGTGGCAACCAATATGAGTTAAAGGTTGAAATATTGAGAGGTTTCAACAAATGAAGAGGTGGGGTCCCTGATTAAGGGTTACACTCTCTTACAATTGTATGCTTGCAAAGTCCATGTTCTTCATATACATTATGAAGATGAGACTTTAATTTTCTTTAAGTAAAGACTTGTTGAGTTTTTCTGAAGATACCTAGATATTCCCCAACCAAATCTATAGATAATCTTAATGAAAACCAGCATTTTGTCTCAGAAGATGTATAAGTACTTAGTGTTTAGATGTTCTTAGCCGAGAATTTAATTGTTGGGTAAAGTTCCAATATATACTTCTATTTATTGATAGGTGATAAGTCCAAGATCCTTGCCAACTTTCCATATTACAATAAGTTTTGGAAGGTAAAATCTGTACATGTCTATAACAACTGGGAGAATGAGGTAAAAGAAATAAAATGAGTTTGATCTTGCACCTAGAATTTGAAAAGTGATCCCTGCACTTTTATTATTATTTGAATTTTGATTCTTCTGAGGACATGTTTTTTTTAGACTAGAATTCTTATGGGTTTGCCCAAATATTTCAACAGAGGCGTTTGTGGGGAAAGTACCAGAATCTGAAGCTAATCACGCTAGAATGATGATGGAAGCTGCACAAAAGTGTTATTAGTATCTATCTATTTTGGTGTCTGAGCTTTTTTTCTAGAAGGTTATGGCCCCATATTTCAGTCATCGGTGGGCTCTTCAGTTTACATAAACCAGGTAGATGCGAAATATGATAAAGGGAAGAGTCCACTCAAAAGAATTTCCAAAGTTGTTGATGCCTCCAAGAGTAAAAATGAGAAAATTATTCGACGAAGAGGGTTACAATCATAAAATATACGACCATGCGGGTTTTTCTAAATCATGTAATAGTGATACAGAGTCAACCAAATGTACCAAGGTAAAAGTGATAGAGAATAGAGCTGACAAGGGCAAGATGAAGGACAGGTCTGAAGGTCTACAGAGGGATGCATGAGCTACCAAGTATGTCAGAATCTCTGCTACTAGGCCTTGAGGCTCAAAGACTACTAAAGCGAAGACTAAATTTGTTGAGCCAAATACCAAAGGTAGATATGTAAATGAAGTAATTTCTTATTATGCTGAATCTATATGTGGGAAGACCCCTACCAATGATGGTTCATCTGTTATATATCCTTAGTACCGAAGATGCTAAAGGAGAGACATAATAATGTGAGGAAACCTACAACCCTTACGAAGACCAAAACAAGAATTCATTCTCTTGAGGGGAATTTGGTGGAAAACTTTAATGTAGAGGAAACTAATCATACCCTTAGACTTCAAGCGTGCATGCAAAAAATAAGAATAGTTGTGCCTGATTCACTATCATATTATAAGTGAAGTGCCTTCAACCCCTATTAGAGGGGTTGTAACTGCTGAATAGGGTCCATAGCCAGTGACTGAAGTTTGTATATGTGGAAGGAAGGGATAACCCTCCCATATGAAACAAGAAAAATCAAAAATCAATCTCAAAGCTATGAAGGAAAGAGAAAATACTCAAGAAAATATTAAGGCTGATTCCTTGTTGGAGAAAATAATGAGTAAAAACATAACAAAGTTGCGAGCGAGGGTTTTATAATGCAGAAAAGAACAAGGCTTATGATGATTGTGATATAAAATCCAATAGTGTAATGGAAAAACATGTTCTAGTTATATCTCATGTGAAGATGAAGGCTGCAAGTATATATAGAGGGTTGGATAAGGATTCGACTACTATGGAAGTTGATGAGGAATCAAATGGCTCAGAGCATATGGTTGTTGTACTCGAAGATCTAGATATTGTTGATCATTTAGTTGTTGCAATAGAAAATCTTAGGGTTGAAGATGTTTCAGGCCTGGATGTACTTAGATCGATGACTAATGTTGCTTCTTTGATAGTCGAAGGTTCCAAGGTACCAGAGCTAAGTTTTTTCACCCCTTTAGGTAATTGCCATATGTGTCGCATCCGAGGACAATTTTGATGCACCAAATAAATGAGATCATATTATGGATATTAATGGTAAGTTTGGACCACCTATTTTTACGTTGGAACAAATTCAGAGGTTGTGAGCCGATTTGTTACTTCGACCAGTAGGAGAAAGTTTCCAAGAAATATGTTGCTTGAGGACCTGACCAAAAGATAACTAAATTTGGGAGTCGAGGTAAATTAGAACTTCCATTTATATTTTATATTGTGTGGATATATATTTTGATATTTTAGTATTTGTATTGGAGAGCTAATCAAGTATTTGAACACATTTCATCAATGAAATTTGAACTTCCATTTGTATTTTATATTGTGTGATTTTTTTTTGAACTCATCCCTTGATGTCTGACATTCGACAGATTTTGAAGGCTAATTTATTCTGAAGATAGTACATTGTTAAGAGCATTTATTCAAGAAGAACAAGAGTAAATAAAACTGAATTCAGCTTCAACATAAGGTGGTGTTCGAAGATATATATAGGCCAATACTACGGTGACTGAATTTAAAGAGCAAATGTCATCAAAGGCCTTGTTAATCTTAAAAATCTGTGGGGTGTTCAAGGTATCACCCGATAACATTTTTCTTTTGTTGGTTTCATAGGGGTTTTTGCATAGACCGACTCTTGTCCATGATGAATTCATTTCCTAATTCCATACGAAGTTGGATGCATGCTAATGTTAAATTAGCCAATGTGCAAAAGAATCGGGATGCTGAACATACCGTAGCTCAATTTGAGAAAGAAGAGTTGTGATTGCAACTAGAGGAAGCATTAGACACCATAAAAAACTTGAAGATACCTTGTCGGCTGAATGCACTGAACAAGAGAAGTTGATGGTCGGATTTGATGAAGAAATGCTTGAAGCAACTAGAGATATATGCATAATTCTACGAAAATAATTTTGATGTTGTTCTATGGAGAGTATCCTAAGATCAACTTGGACTCATAATACAACTACGTTCGTAAGAAGAAGAGGCCCACGAGGTGCGAGTGGTCCAGTTCCCCTGAGCATAAACCTCATATAACCATCACATAATAAGGTTATAAGGTATATAAGAAGATGAATGCATAAATAGATGAGTTATATGATTTGACTGAAGAAGATGATGGCCAAGATGTCGATGTTAGGCCAATGATTGTGTCATATGGATAATTTATTTTATTTTATCTCCAAGTGGAGCCAGATATGTGGTTTGTTGGAAATAAAATTGATACAAGATCAACCAAAGGTGGAATTTCAACCGCACATGGTGGATTGAACCCTCAATATGAATTTGTGCTCAAACTTTTTACGTTTTTAAGTCGTGAGGTATTTGTGTGATTAAAGTCCCCATTATTATTGTAGTTTGTAATAAAATCTCCTTAGTTGGGGTATGCTGATTGTATTGCAGTGAATTTTATCACTTGAAATTCTGATAATTTGTTCTTTACCTTTGATTTTTTTTTGTCGTATTTAATTTTTTTCGTAAGAAATTTTGTATTATTTGTTGTTCTCTTTTTCATATTGTAATGATCAGTTCAAAAAATCCAATACGTGGATAAGGACCACGTTAGATCTTTATTTGGATTATGTTGAGAAATAAGTAAACTTCATTTGTTTTTATATTTGAGAAAATGGTACATGGACCCCTTTTAGGACTATTATTAATAATCACTATATTATACTTTGTTACAAAGTTAAGGGTACATGGACTCCATAAAGTATTATTTTTGTTTTCTTTAACTTTTTGTTTATATTATTCTTTGTTATAAATTAAGGGTACATGGAATCCGTAAAATAATTTTTTTGTTTCTTTTTTAGATGATAGGGGAAGCTCATTTGTGACCTACATGTGATACTTCAGTTATTTTTATTATTATTATCAATAATAATGACAAATAAAATCTTAGATGTAGGAATATAAGAAGACACATCACATTCTCCATAAAAATAAATAATAAATTATCATGGATACATTATATATAGAAGATAGACACTTTTCCAAATGTAAAGACAATCAAGAAAGCCACATAAATAAATATATAATCTATTGAGAAGTGGGCTAATAAAAAACGAAAGTTTGAAAGAATAAAAATCCTTTTATTTACAAAGTAATATATATAATTTATTTTCTTAGGGAGTCCATCTACGGGGTCTGGATATGAAGTATGAGTCATAATTTAAATATTTATTTTATGATCTATTTGATATATTTTGTGTTCCAGATATTATATTGGATATTTGATGAGATACATTTTTTTTATCAAGATGACAGATATAATAAAAATATATTTTTAAGAAAAATTATATTAAAATTAAAACCGAAAGTTACACGTACTTAAGCCCAAATACATTTCAAGGTTGAACCAAAAATTTAGAAAACATAAAGGATTTTTCAACTACCTAGCCTTTTCACCGATATCTTTTTTGTACGATAATGTTTTCCTTCTTAATTGTGAAAATGGATTTGAGAAACGAAAAAAGGTTCTTCATTGTCTAAGATTTTCTTTAAAGAATCCAATAACTCGTCTGATTTGAGATAAATGAAACTTCATTTTGAGTGATATGAATGAAGTAGCTTATTTGGTTTTTTGAATTTGCTCTTTATGGTAGACCAAGTATCGAGATCTCTGATTTTTATCTTTCTATATTTTATGTAATTTATAAAGTTTTTTTTTATCTTCATGAAATCCTTCTTGTTTGGATACTTTCGTTGTAGATTGAGCTATTTGACTCTTTTCTATTATCTTTCGAATCAACTGGATTGACTATACGTGCAAAATTACAGCGATCTACAAAATTGGTAAAAGTCAAGTATGTAACCTTTTAATTGAATTAAGACTTCTAATTGTTTCTTTGTTCCCCATACCACTCACATTCCAGTTAATAATGATGATGGTCATTTTAAAGATTCTGTGAAGGGTTTTCCAGACCTTTTTCGGTAGTCGAGCTTTGGTAGAAACCGGTCATTTGATGTTTCTGACTTTAGTTTTTTTTAATTATATTTTTACAAACTTTTTGAAATATTTACCTACTTCAAGTTTACTAATAACAAGGGATAATGGTAGGTTTGCTGTGGTATTTTAGATAGGAGAATCTATATCTAATACAAAAGAATCAGAGTCCTTAGAATCTGAAAATAACTTTCATATTTCTATTTTCTGTAATGCTTCAATGATGTCTGAGTCATTAAGCTCTATACTATCTTTCTCATCTTTTTTTTTATAGTAACTGGCTTTGATGACTTGCTTCCTTTAATAGATACTGGATGATCATAGAGTGATTTTTATTTAAGTTCATTACCATCAACTATTGAGGTTTGGGTGAGTGTATTATAGAATTTCGTGTTATCTTGCTTTCTTTGATGTATTTAATCTTTCAGTTAAAATATTTTTTTCTCTGGTTTCATATCTTCGATGATAATGGATTTTATTTTTGGAATCAAAATAACATTTTGATTGAGTGATTTACTATGAGATAAAGGTTGGGTTTGGTTGGTTATAGACTTCTGGCCTTCTTTATGTGGTAGTAGTTTCTTGCAATTTGAATGTTCGTGGCCTAAATGATAACACTCTGAACAATAGGAGGGTTATTCACCATCTATTATGTCTTGCTCGAACCTATCGTTTTCACCAAAGCTTATCCAGACATTGTTGATGAGTTCATTTGATATATGAAGCTCCAACCAGACTTTGCTACAATTAAATCTAACTTGATTCTTTACAAGCACCTAGATAGTTAGAGAGTTACCTAATAATATGAAAATTGACCTAGTAGTATCCTCATCGAACATTAGCTCCGATAACTTTGGTAGAGTTATCCATACGGGAGTTTTGGAAGATTCTCTATAAGGGTTGAAGAAAGGTTCTTATTTTAGTAATCTTTTTTTTGTCAAATGGTCCAAACGTTTATTCGCCAGAGTTTTATAAGATCCTCATGCAGATCAAATTCTATCATAATGAATTATAGAGAACTCACCTAAGAATCCAAAAACATCCAAGAAGTTGTAAACTGAATATCCATATAGTCCCATTTATGTTTAATTTTTACATTCTCATGTTGGATCTTCCTTGATTTTATCTTTATGATATATGCGTATGATATTGGTTGGTTTTTTTATATTGCTGGTTATTCTAGGTTGCAAAGTGTTGAATAGAGCTTTGTTCGAAAGTTGGATTTGATTTCAATTTGGCGATTATTTATAGGTTGGAGAAATGATTACCATTTTCAGTCTTAAGGTTATTCTTATTACTAGGTAAGTGAGGTAACTCAAAATCCAGGTTATTGTAAATTGTATTCTTAGGTTGATTCACTTGTGAAGAGTATATGTTTCTTGTAACATGAACACCAAACTTGAATAAAGGGTTACTGGTAGAGTTTGATAGTGTTGTAGAAGACTGGATTAGAGGCTGAGATGAAGATGTCTCTTTTTTCTCTATTATGATTTCAGTGAGGACTGACAATCAACTAGCTACTTGACGACGCAAAATACAGAAGGCTAATATTGAGAAATAAAAAAAAAACGATTCTTAAAAAATACTCATATATATAGATAGATAATTTAATAATAATAACTATATGTTTATTTATTGCTATTTTTAGTTATTCATTTTTTTGGGTGATTATTTTTACATTCAATATATTTATAGAAAAGCTTAAAAATAATAATTAGGATTTATATCTTATTTTCAATAACAATAAAGAAAATGATAACTTTTTATATTCATAAATGTTGGTGTTATTATTTAGTTAATTTATATTTCTAACAAAACTTTTAACTTAATTTGATGGGTTTGTTGTTTTTATTTAAAAACATCTTAAGAGTTTAATATTCCATTATGCTAACAAATCTAAACCTTATAATAAAAAAAGAACGTATAATCAATTTGGATTCACGTAAGTTATAATTAGATTGAACAACTGGAAAAGGCAAAGGAATATTGCTTTTGGTTAGGTGTGTTGTGTCATTTAGAAGGACTAATCCTCAAAATATTGCTTATCCAAACCACCTCCAAACCATAAATATTACTTGGTAGCATGTTATCGAATCCATAATCGCAAAAACTATATAGTACCTTATTAGTCTTTTTGGTCGTTTTATATTATTAGACTTCGTTAAATATGACGTCCAAATAATAATAGGCATGTGATGTGAGACTTAACCAATTTTTTATTTCTTCATTTCTTCGGGTTTTCAATAATTTTCCGTCATAATCTAGTTATTTGATATACGGTGGAGTATATCATAAACTTATTTTTATAAAGGACTCGTACTTAATCTACATTTTTAAAAATATATTACACCATATAATTGTAAGCTCAAACTAGTTTATTTATAATCTAAAATTAGTTTTAGTAATTATTAATATTAATCGAATTTTGATGAATAAATAAAATAAATCAATAACACGTAAAGATACTAACTAAAAATATAAGTAAGCTCATACAATTTTTTTTTTAATTTAATAAAAATATTTTAAATATTTACATTGTAAATAAAATATTAACATCAATTAGTTTATGATTTAAAGATTAGATTCCATGTAGTCGAAATGTAGAAGTAAATATTTCGATTTAGTGTTATAGTTTTGCTACTCTACAACAACAATGATTTTTTTGTTTTTTTTTATCTTTTTAAAAAAATGAGTATAAGCTGTCGTGTTGTTTTACTTTTTTTAGCCAGAACATATCTAACTTCATCATTTGAGTTGTATGTAGAAAATAAAAAATTTCAAAAACTCAAAACGGTTTAAAAAACAATTTCAACCTATTCCGATAAACTAGACCTAAAGCTTAACAATGTAAAATCTATCAACTATTGAACCCGACATGAAGTAGATTCGGTTGTTCATATGACGCGACAAATAAAAAGTCTGTCACAAAAATACATAGAGGAACTCTTGGATATCAAACAAGATCGTCTTGAAAAAACCTTCTTCGGATGTTTCCATCGTCGAAAGGATGAAAAGACAAAAGTTGTGTTCAGAAATCCATCATTAAAAAATATATCGATCGTAGCGCTATAATGACTCCAACTATGGTGATAATGTCTTCGCTTCTTTAGTACCATGATATCTTCATCGCCCGACCCCTCACCATGATGAGAGCCACAGATCACCATCATAGTGAGGAGGTGCTAAGGGCCAAACACTAGAGGTAATAATATAAAATACGGTCGGTAGACAAGAGAAAATATCATCAGTGCGGACGCTACCATTATCGTTCAAAGGGATAAACTCATATTAACCATCACCACAACGATGCATAAATTTGAGTTGAGATTGGTAACAAACTAGTGAATGGTCCACCATAGTTTCTAATAGTCCAGCTAAATCGACGATTTAACTTTTGGACGCCTACACTAGGCCCATAACAGAATAGACAGCATCAACACAAGACCCCCCAATCAACACACACATCCCAGGTATGCAAAAATATGTCTTCCATGAATAGTGGGGAGCATACGAGAAGTTACAATTTTGTCGTGTGTCCATTAGCACCAGATGTATTGATATGAGATATAATTTTTAAGTTTAACCATAAGAATATTGATAACTATAAGAGGACAAGAAACTATGAGCATCATATGAAACAATTTCAAAATAAGATGCTAGGATTGAGTGACAATGATATTCTCTTTTGCTGAGCTTTTTTTCTATAGCATTCTGAGGCAGTATTAGTTTCTCTTGGGCTCAACACATTTTTTAAATGCTCAAGAAAACTTTCATGGATCAATTTATAGGAAATAAGGTAATCTAGAGATATGGACGTAAATCATACATTATAAGTAGGAATAAATGAGAGTTCCTGAGGCTATACAATGTTTTTTGCAAAAACAAAGTAGTAAAAATTCCACGATCTCGTGGCTCATGTCACCTACAAGAAATGTTGAAAAAACCATGTGTGTGAGGATGTTGAGAAGGCCAAAATCTTATCAATCCTACCACCCATCTTATGTGTCAACCAAATCATTCCTCCTTGCTCCAGTCCAAACAAATTGAAGCCCTACAAAGCAGTCACAATAATGATCCTTCCACCAGTATAAAGATAAATGAAATAAGAATAAAAATCTATAAAGGTTTCGTATTTTCCATCTAATAGAGGTTCATGCACCTTATATACTAAAATGTTTGAAATTATAGCAACTATCTATGAAAAAACAAAGATGTGGGTTACTTTAGAAACTAGAATGAATTCAAGGGTGAAATCTATAACCTTATTGATGATGGTAAGATTTTTGAATTTATTAACGGCTAAGGCCCTCTTCTTTCTCATTATCAATCTAGACTGAATCTACCAGTTCAAGTAATGGTACCCCACCTAGCCCGAACAAACAATACCCCAAGTTTCAGTTCTCCGAGTGTTAAGGACCCTAACCATCTATGAATCCTAAAATAAATACTTTGATTTGGATCCACACGTGCAGGTGATATGAACCATCGCTAGAGGCACGACAGAATCAAATTGTTGATCTTAAATTTCAACAAATAAGCTAGAATTTAGTCCTCATTTATAGGAGTTTGTTTTATTCAACCAGTTTCGATGATGGCGACTTTAGAAGGATAGTAAGATCCCACAAAAATGTAGTAATCATCATCGCCAAGATTTATCAGGTGGAAATCATAACAATCATAATTGATACAAGAAGTTATGCTAATATCATCTTCAAAAAGAATTATGAACCACTGTCACCTTCCAAAATAAATCTGACCAGTTAGACTAGAACCGAGATTTTAATTTTTAGTGAGCTAAAGTTAGATATCATCTCTAAACAGATGGAGTGCGGAAAAAATATGAATTGCCTTTTTATGGTATTAGATGGTCATTTATCCTACAATGGTATTTTTGGATGCACATGGTTCAAAAAGATCCATTCCATATTGTTTACTGTGCATAGGTTTATGTGATACTTAATCAGTGGAAGGATTAGAGTAATTTGTAACAGTCAACGTTAAGTGTTATACTACTTCATTTGTTCATCATAAATAACAATTACCCCCATACTCTTATACAATATAAATGATCATAAAGACCCCCCCCCCCCCCTCCCTCATATAGTGTAACCATGGTAATTAGTGAAATAAATAAACCTTGGAGAAGGACATATAGTATGAATTGGCCAGACTTATAAAGAGTCATCTGAACATATCTATTAATATTTTTGTCCAAAAATTAAGATGTTTTTTTATTGGTCTAAGTAGGATGTAACAAGATTATCAGATTTTATAGTGTGTCACAAGTTGTCCATAAGCATTAATTGTAGACTAATAAAATAAAAACGCAAACCATTGGATATAATATGACATTTACAAAAGCCTGTAGAATATTTGTTTGTTGCTAAGATCATTGTTCTTTTCAAACTATGAATTCTTAAGACTTTCTCTCTAAGAAAGCTTTTCTTGAAGCTAAATCAATCTTCAACCTTCATAATAGCCAAACATTTGTAGCCCAATCCATCTCTATCTACTTCAACCTTCGATTCAACATTCAATTATATTGTTGAAGAATGGAAGAGTACCATGCTCGTTGTTCTTCCCATCATCAAAACCTGCAAAACAAGGTAAGAAATAGTGAAACTATCAATCACAAAAGTACGTATATACAAGCTGTGCATCAGCCTAACCTTATCAAAACCACCAGAACCAAGCCTTCTAGTACACTGTATAAAGATGACCACATATCCATTCAATTCGAAGATCATATCAATAAATAACTACATCAATGTACATCTTATACTTTAATATGAACATTTTCTAATGGTCTGCCTAAGAAAGTTGTTCTTGATAAATTCTTTGAAGCTAGGAAGTTCAATAGTGATTTCACTTACACCAATTGGGACTCAAGACATTTTTTTATTTAATTTTCCCTAAAAGAAGACATAAGAAAAATATGGTCGTGTGGAGTTTGGTCTGTTGGTGAATACTCCATAAGGGTTCCAAAGTAGTTACCTTCATTCAACGTTAAGATGGAATGCCCACTAATTCCCATATGGATGAGAATCGAAAAACTACCGGAACACCTGTATGACATCATTAACTCTATTGCTTCGTAAATTGGAAACCTTTAAATTCTAGATACCACCTAAGAATAAGGTCATGTATAATGCGTGCTATTGATGGGTGGAAATTGACATTTCAAGAAATCTACAGAATCAAGTATGGCTTGGTTTTGGAAGTAACAAGGGTTCTTGGATCACTTTAAGCTATAAGGATGTACCAAGGTACTGTGATTCTTGTTTTCATGTGGGACATGATTCTTCAACCTGCAAAAGAAGCAGAAATGATACTGCAGATCGGAGCACCAATCAAAATGAAATAAAAATAATACAAGAACCACTTTTGTCAAATAACAAACTTGATCCTGAGAACATCAAGGAGGTAGCAGCTGTTAACCTAAAATCAATCATAGTTACTGCTATGGACAAGAGTGATAATGTTCCTGAACATGTAGCATGTGGTGCAATTGCTGGAAATCAAGTCATAATACATGATGACAATGAGGAAGAGACAAATAGAAAGCCTGAACAGATGCATAATGGAATACTGAAAGAAGCAAGCTAACAAACCGGAAGAAAAGGCTAATGAAAATGAAGATATCAGTCTAAATGAAGATGATATAATAGATGCTATCAAATCCCTTGATAGCATCACAGAATTTCCACAGCAAGCTGATGAAACTACTCCCCCTATTGTAAAGACAACTCCCAAAAAGGATAATATTGGTAGCCTTCCACCGTCTCGTGCTCTAAAACTCAAGAAAGTAGATCATAGTTTTCAAAACATTATAGACCAAAATCTTAAACAAACAAGGGGAAGCAAAAGAAAGAAACCACTGGTTATAAAATCTCTTCAATTTGAAGAGACTCAAAGATCATCACTTGCTAGCCCTAAATGATAAAGCTCTTAAGTTGGAATATCCGGGGAGTGGGAAATCAATCTTCTGTTAGAAGACTCAAATCCATGTTCAAGAAAGAAGGAATAAATATATTGTTCTTACAGGAACCTATGATAAGTAGTGACCAAATTACTACTCTCTCTGCTAAGCTTAATCTTCCTCACTTCTTTGCTAATACTTCAAACAAAATATGGGCGGTTTGGCATGATGATTTGGAGATTAAGATATTCGTGGATAATATCCAGTGCATTCACATTGAAATCAAACATTCTCAGTTAAACAAGACTTGTCAATATCACATGTGTTTATACAAAATGTCAAAGGAATCATAGGATGGAGCTTTGGAATGACATTAGATCTTTTGAGTCGTCTGCAAAGGAATGGCTCATTCTGGGCGACTTTAATTCTATCATATCTTCATCTGAATAATCTAGTTGTTCTAAATTTCTGTCAGCAAAGCGCTAATGATTTTCTAGGCATGATTAAAGACTGTCACTTGGAGGATACATGATTTGTGGGAACTAGATTCACGTGGAAAAATAAAACAAGGTGAAGGAGATTAAACAGAGCTTTATTTAACCAGTAATAGTCTGAGTATTTTGCAGAAATAAAAGTAATTCACCTTGGTGAGGATAATAATCGCCTGAGGGTAGGCTGGTAATTTCGAGTGGAGTTTTAAGGTGGTGTGTGGGTGTTTAACGGTTAGAGTAGAGAGTAGAGAGATGATTAAGTAGCTTGGTAGCAGTTAATTCTCATTACCCCTAGTTAATGCGGGTGGTTAGGTATTTATAGTATAAAGTTTGGGCCCTCATGGGCTTTTGGGTCATGTTTAATGGACCCGGGTCATGTTCAAAGATCCATGAGCTCTAAGTAGGAGAGCAAGTAGCTTAGTCAAGAAGTGTTTAGGTTTTTTAGTACTTTTGTCATAGTTCGAACAGCCTTAAGTTTATTGTATTCAAAGTAACCTGTCCGGTCCAAGTGACCTGTTCGATCCATGTCCATGTAACCTGTCCGGTATTCGGAGAGACTAGACCGATTTGCCCTGTCCGGGGAGCCTGCTGAATTCGGACTCATCATGAGACCCTTTTTAGGTGTTTGAGCAAGTATTCTTTGTCAAAGAACTGAAAAACAGTCCAATGTCTGAAGTGGTTTTCAATCCGGACAGATCTATGGGTATACCCGGACAGGTTAAGCTTTATGAATTCAGAACGGTTTTTTTGCCAGAGTTAGTGGGACACGTGTTGCTTTCTGATTGGACACTCCAGCCGTTTTTTCACCTTGAATTTCGCACCACCTTCTTTAACAAGTAACCTCTTTAATTACAAGTAGTGACATCAGTGCTGTCTTTTAATCATTGCCAAACTTTTCGAATTCTCCTAGGAATCAACTCCTTTTCTAAGTTTCACTATAAATTCAAACTCATTTCCACTGTTTTACCATCTCTTTCACATTTACTCTGCAAATTTACTCAGAGCTTTCTCTCTCTAAAGCAAAAAGTTTCCTTGGCAGTTTATGTTTACAGCAAGAACAACATTGATCAAAGGTGGTTGGCTCAACCTTTCGGAGTTGGAGAAAGCGCAAAAGGTTGAGAAGGAAAGACGAATAGCAGCAGGGCTACCATCATCACCTGTTGAGAGACCAGTTGCTTCTGTTACAGAGTCAGATCGAGGCTCGTCCTCCTCCAAAGGTACTAAGCCCAAAAAACTCTTTCAATCCACCCTCTCGCCCATAGTCTCTGGTTCCTCAGTCCAGGAGTCAATACCTGCTGTTGAGCCAGGAGTTACTGTTACAAGCGTTAGGAAACCTTCTCCTTTTATAGCTATGGGATCTGACTCTGATCACTCTCCGGAGAAACTAGTTATTAAGAGGCCAAGCCGGTTAGTTAAGGGGCTAGCCTCCAAGAATACTCCCTCCAAATCGGGGGCGAAAAACAGTGGATCTGGGTCTGGAGTGCCCATTAGAGCTCCCCGGGAGAGGCTATCTGGTCCGAAGGCCAGCAGCCCGGTACCTCCAAGAGAGACTTCTGCCTCAGAGCCCCAACCTGAGGTCAGAATTCATAAAAACACAGAAGGTCAGCAGTCCGGAAGCCAGGCTGAGCCAAGCTTTAACCCTCCCCGGACCTCTACCACAGACATTCCCCCAACAATTATGGAGGAGAGGATGGAGGACTCTGCTGAAGAGGTCCCTTTCGAGTCTGAGTCCTCCAGCCAGACTGAAAATGCTGCTGTTGTTGCCAAAAAAGGCAAGGAAAATCTGTACTTGAGGCATCCGGACCTGCCGGAATTCCTTGAAGAGAAGGTGGGGCCATGTTTCCACAGAGTTGAGCTTAAATATCTCTTGGCCTTACAAAAGACCAAGTATGCATTCATCCATACTCTTGACCTGGGGCGAATGCGCACAAAATGGAGGATCCCAGAAAACGTAAAGATATGGATCCCCATCGATCCGGAGACCCCTATGGATTGCAAGAGGAACGAAATAGTCTTCTTTACAGAGCTATTTAACTGGGGACTCAGGTTCCCATTGGACCCGGAGATCGTTCGATACTTCCACCTGGTGAAGCTCTGCCCGAGCCAGCTGAGCCCCAATGGCTGGTTTACTTTGATGTCATGTATCATGGCATCCAGGCTGTCCGGGATCCCTCTCCCTATGGAAGAGTTCGCAGCGGTGGCCAACCTTTGCAAGTATCACCAATTCCCCTTCTATCACTTCAATATGGGGAACGATCTCAAGGCTGTTGATGATCTCTTGGAGTCAGAGAGCAAATGGAGGAGCCAATTTCTGTTCGTCAGTGGCGCTTGGGAAAATGGCAAGAAGATCAAGGTCGTTGAGAACCCAAGCCTCCTCAGGAGTAGGTGGAGGAGTGACCGTAAGTTCCTTACTTTAAATCTCTGTCCGTTTCTCTTTTTTTCTTCTTTTTTTTAAGTTAGTTTAAATTAACCAGTTTCTCTTTTGTTCTAACAGAGCTGCCAAAGGAGTTCGGGGATTATTTGAAGGCTGGACAGACTACCTGTGGCAAAATCAATGCTTGGGCCGTAGAGAACTGGGAGAATCGATTCCACAAAGCCTTCACCGCTGGAAATCTAGCAAGGTCTCACCTGTGGAACACCACAAGTCGGAGAGACCTAACTTGGGAGGAGCTCACCACCCAGCCTCCAGAAGACATTGTGCTGAGAAGGTCCCACGAGTTAGATGGGACACTCTACCTGCCTGCCCGGGCTAAAGCCCCGAGTAAAATGAAGGGCAAGAAGAGTGGCAAAAAGGTAGCGAGTGATGCTGAAAAGGATGCCCCAACAGACCCGGAGGGGCCGACCCAGGTTCAAATCGATGCAGCCCTCTTGCAAGTGGTAGAGCAAGAGACCGAAAGGCAGGAAGTAGACCTCCCAAAACCTCCAAGGGCTCCCAAGAGGACTCGCAAGCAAGTAGGTGAAGGCACTGACCGGGAAGCCAAGAAGAAAAAGACTTCCCAAGGAGATGAGCTCGCTCTCCGGGATCCGGAGCCTTCATTCCCCACTGACCCCTCTGACCCAACACTGGCCGAAGAGATCCCAAGGAATTTTCATACCGATGAGGTAGAGGGGGGAGATCTCAACCTCGATGGAGTGGACATCACTGGTCTAGCTGGACTTGGTGAGTATTTCCTTGGCCTCCCCATGGATGAATTTGTAGGGCCCTACGTTCCTCCAAGCAGCTCCAATACGGTCAATTTCAATGGTAAGACTTTCATGGTTTCTAGTGAAAAGGACACTATAGCCCATTCCTCGCTTAGTAATGTGCAGCCAGTTCTCACATTGGAGAGGCAAGTCCGGAGTCAGGCAGACACCATCAAAGACCTCAAGTCTGAGAAGGAAAAGCTGTCCGAAGACCTCCGCACTGCTACTACCAATGCTGACTTGCTTAAGGAAGCAAATGAGAAGCTGAAGAGGAAGCAAGATGAAAGCAAAACAAAAGTTGCCACCCTAGAAGAAACCATAAAAGATCTTCAGGAGAAGCTGTCCGGTATGGAGAAGGACCTTACGACCTCAAGGGGAGAAACTACTGCAAAGGAGAAGATCATCACCAACTTGACTACTGACAAGATTGCTCTAGAAAATGCAGTGACCCAGGCTGCTGAGGAGAAAAATGCTCTGTTAAAGGACCAAGAGGCCACAATCAATGCCAAGATCAACGCCTATGCCAGGGAAATGATTAAAAGCGAAGAGTTAATGATTCAAAGGGTAAAGTCTGATATGGTCCTCCTTTTTCATGAAAAATTTCCGAAGAGGACCCTGGGGGACTTATGGCTCTATGTGGATGACGATGACCTTCCATATTATACAATGGTCGATGAGGATGGAATTCCCAGTGAGTCTTCATCTGATGATGAAGAGAGGACCGGAGAGAGCCCTGGTGAAAAGGAGAATGATCCCAAGGGCAAGAAAGTAGTTGAAGGGGGGATCGACTCTAAGGGTAAGAAAGCAGATGAAGGGGAGCCATCTTCAAAGGCTCAATCTTAATTTATGATTTACTTGGTTTATCTTTTATTCAAACTAAAGTCCTTGGAAAGCCAAGCCACTCTTTTTGTTGTGGTGTCCGGTATTTGTTCGGACAGGTTTTTTTATGCTGTATCCTGACTCACTCGAAAGTCCTTGGAAGGCCAAGGCAATTTTAAGTTGTTCAATGAATATTTCTGTTTTGCACAACCATTATCTTCTTTCATTGTTTGTTTAAGTTTAGATAGCTAGAGTTTAAGTAGCTTTTAGTTATTGCGTTGTGAGAGTGTTTAAATTCTCCGGCTAGAGTTTAAATAGCCCTTAGATCTTTCAGTCAGGGTAGTATAACAAGAGATAGAACTTTGAAAATACTTAGAAAATTTTGAAGAAGGCATCGAATTTTATTCAACCATCCGGACACCTCATTAAAACCTCCCCGTGCCACAAGGGAGGAAAGAGTATGCCCCAAAATATTTACATGGAAGTTCAAACAAGTAAATATTTACACAAGTGTTATTCCAAGTACATCCAAAGATGCTCAATATTCCAAGGGTGAGTTAAAACCCTGCCATCTTTGCCTTCCAACCAATAAGTTCCAGGCTTGATTCTTTCAACCACAATATACGGACCCTCCCAGGGAGGGGCCAGCTTTCCGAAGAGCTTTTCTTTAGTGTGTAAGAAGACCTTCCTTAATACTTTGTCCCCTGGTTGGAAATCTCTTCTTTTAACTTTGGAAGCAAACCTGCTTCTCATCAAGCCCTGATAGTGTGCAACTCTAAGGCGAGCTTTAACCCGTCTTTCTTCTATCAAATCAAGTTGATTTCTGATGGCCATCTCATTAGCGTGTCCGGAGAAGTTGTGAACACGAAAGGAAGGGAGTGTCTTCTCTATGGGGTCTACTGCATCCATTCCATAGACCAAGGCGAAAGGTGATTCTTGTATTGCAGCCCCAGGTGTTGTTCGGTAGGCCCACAAGACTTCTTGTAAATAACTAGGCCACTTCCCAGCAGCCCCTTCCAGATTCTTCCTTAAACCGGACAGTATAGTCCTATTAGCCACTTCAACTTGTCCATTAGCTTGTGGGTGGAAAGGTGAAGAAAAACAATGCTATATACCCCTTGAGGCACAGAAGCTTTCCATTTCTCTATTGTCAAACTGTGGCCCATTGTCTGTTGTTATTTTCTGTGGGACACCAAATCTGCAACATATGTTGGACATAATAAATTTTATGACAACTTTTGATGTAGTCCCTGCCAGGGGAGCTGCTTCTATCCACTTTGAGAAGTAGTCAATGGGCACAATTATAGTTCTACGCCCTCCGGACGCCACAGGGAGAGGCCCTACTAAGTCCAACCCCCATCGAGCAAAAGGGATGGGCTCAGAAATTGACTCCAAAGGAATGGCTGGTACATGAATTTCATTGTTGTACCTCTGGCATGGGTCACACCTCTTCACCAATTCCTTAGCATCTTTCATAATTGATGGCCAATAATATCCGGAGAGCAATACTCTTCTTGTTAAAGCTCTAAACCCACAATGGGCTGATCTCTCACCATCATGCAATTCGGAGAGGACCACTTGTGACTCATCATCCCCCAAACAACGCAGAAGAGGTTTACTATAGGATTTTTTGTACAACACTTCTCTCAATATAATGAAACCACGAGCCTTGTGTTTCAATGTTCTGGCTTGTGATTTATCTGAAGGTACAATACCATCGGACAGATATTGTATGAGAGGGGATCTCCAGTCTTGAGGCTGTTTTACTTGTATTTCAAAAACTTCCTCTTTTTCACCCTTACTAAGTTGAATAGAAGGGCTTTCGAGCACATGGATCCATGGGTAAGACTCCGTATATGCTATTATTGCCAATGAGTCTGCTAGCTCATTTTCTGCCCGGGGAATGTGTTCGAAGTCAACAGCTTTAAATTTTAGTGCTTCATTCTTGAGGAGGAGTAAATATTTCACAAGTTGCTCCTTTCTAGCCTCATATTGGCCTAAGGCATGGTGGATAAGAAATTGGGAGTCATTTAGCAGTTTAACCCTCTTAGCCCCACAGATGTAGGCTAACTTTAACCTAGCTATAGCTGCTTCGTATTCGGACTCGTTATTAGATGCCCTGAAAGCAAAACAAATAGCCTGGTACATACTATCTCCATAAGGGGAAGTTAAACATATTCCTGCACCACAGCCCATAGTGCTAGATCCACCATCTGTTCGGACGATCCAGACTTTCTTGTCTTTTGTAACAGTAGCTTGCTCTGAATCCCTATCGGAGTGGAACTCAACCAAGAAATCAGCCACAGCTTGGGCTTTTACTGCTGTCCGGGGAGCAAAGTCTATGTCGAAGTCCCCCAATTCTACTGACCACTTAGTCATTCTGCTCGAAATGTCTGCTTTTTGAAGGACATTCTTTAAAGGAAAAGATGTCCGGACGATGATAGGATGAGCCTGGAAATAAGGCCTCATCTTTCTTGCAACTATCACCAGGGCTAACGCCAGTTTTTCGAGTTTCAAGTAACGCCTCTCAGCATCAATCAAGCTTTTGCTTATGTAGTACACTGGGTGGGGATTCCCATCGACCTCTCTTACCAACACAGCACTGATGGCACAACTTGAAACGGACAAATACACAAAGAGAGTCTCCCCATCAACTGGTTTGAACAAAGTTTTGGGAGAGGAAAGATGTTTCTTGATTTCATTAAATGCCTCATCACACTGTGGGGTCCACTCGAACCCCTTTGCACCCTTCAAAGTTTGAAAGAATGGAGCACACCTGTCTGAAGACCTCGAGATGAATCTGTTTAAGGCAGCTAATCTCTCTGTTAATCGTTGTACTTCTTTAATGTTTCGAGGAGGCTCCATTTGAATAGGGCATTAAGCTGGTCCGGATCGGGCTGTATTCCATGTTCACTTATGATATACCCTAAGAATTTCCCGGACTGTACTCCGAACACACACTTTTTAGGGTTTAATTTCAAATTCACTTTTGCCAAGTTGGCAAAAGTTTCTTGGAGATCGGACAAGTGCAACTACTCATCCACACTTTTTACCATCATATCGTCAATGTATACCTACATATTTCTTCCAATTTGATCAGCAAAGGCATTGTTCACCAATCTCTGATAAGTAGCCCCAGCATTTTTCAACCCAAATGGCATCACCTTGTAACAATGTAGACCCCTATCAGTGACAAACGTGGTATGCTCTTGATCTTTTGGATCTACTTGAATCTGATTGTACCCGGAGAAGGCATCCATAAAGGAAAGCAACTTGTTCCCAGAAGTAGAGTCTACTAACTGATCTATCCGGGGGACCGGATACAAGTCTTTTGGGCAAGCTCTATTGAGGTCTGTGAAGTCAATGCACATGCGCCACTTGCCATTTTTCTTTTTCACCAGGACAGGATTGGCAGTCCACAAAGGATACTGAGATTCCTTAATGTGCCCCATCTTTGTGATTCTGTCAACCTCTTGTACTATGACATCAGCCTTTTCTTTTGAGAAAGCTCTTCTCTTTTGAACCACTGGTGCTACATCTCTCCGGACAGATAGGTGATGGGATATTATTTCTTATGGAACTCCAGTAACATCAGCATTGCACCAAGCAAAAACATGCTGATGGTCTTTCAAAAATTTCAACATCTCTGGCAAAAACCGTTCTGAATTTGGTGGCATCTTGGACCCTAACTTGACACTCTTGTCTTCTTCCAAACAGTGCGTTTCAACCTCTTCAATTGGAATCAACACTCCAGGGGTCTCTCTCGGGTCATCAATTTCACCCTCACCCCCAGAAAGGCCCTCAAACTGCTATTGATCATTTATTCGGACTGCCCCCAGCGTTCGAGGAGCCAGGGCAGTGGCATAGCATTCTCTTGCAATCTTTTGGATGCTCCGGACAACCCCAACCTGTCCCTGAACAGCATACTTTAAGCACTGGTGGACTGTTGAAGCCACTGCATGCATCCTGGAGAGCCAAGACCTCCCTAGAATAGCATTATAGCAAGTGGGAAAATCCACCACAATAAAGAGTATTCTAACCATTTTCTTGAAAGGGCCCCTGCCCAATAACACCTCTTCTTCGAATTCTCCGATCACATCGGCTGAGCTGCCTGTGAAGCCCACGATTGACATGTCCGACTTTTGAATCACAGCTGGATTTCTCATTTTCTTATAAGTGGTTAGGAAAAGGATATTGGCTGAGCTTTCAGTATCCACCAGAATTCACCTTATTTCATTGCCCCCTATAGAGGCTCCTATGACAACAGCATCCTCATGAGGGCCAGAAATGTCTCTCAAATCATCCTCATCAAAGACAATGAATGGGAATGAGTTCGGTGACTGATAAGATGTCATGCCTCCTTCTAGTTGGGAGGCTAAATTATGAACATGCCTCTTTCTCGAAGAAGCAGTAGGAGCTGTCATAGTGTCCCCTCCGAAAATTGTAAGTGACTCGAATAATTTAATGAGCCCGGAGACCGACCTAGAAAATTCCTCTATAGCACCCACCCTGTTTCGAGTTGGATCAGGATCCAAGTATTCAGATTCCACATCAAACCTTTCAACTATAACCATGGCCCCCTCCGGGGCAGCATTACTTGGACCAACCCGGTGAGTGTTGTCAGGCCTGTTGCCTCCTCGTTTCTTAACGTATGCTCCCAACTTTCCCCTTTCAATCAGGTTTTGAACTTCTTGCTTCAATGCTATGCAATCATCAGTGGTATGGCCAATATCATTGTGATATTGGCAAAATGAGTTGTTACGATGCTCTCTGGGAGACTGCAAGGTTGCTGGTCTCCGGTAATGCACCTCATCTTTTGTCTTATCGAAAATAGTGGCCACACTCTCTTCAAGCTCTGCGAACCATTCCGGTTGGACCCATGGCCCTCTCTTGTTTATGGATTGTTGACTTTGAGCAGGAGCTGCTGGTTGAGACTGAGCTTTTGCCCTGCCATGCCCCTGTCCGGTTTCTCTTGCTTTGTTCCCGGACTGGTTTTGATTTGGAGTTGATGCCACTGGGGTGGACCTCACCTGTCTGTGCACCCTGGTTTTCTTTGTTTCATCAACGTTTATTTGTTTGCCAACTTGATTTAGCAATCCTCACCAGGTCATAGCCTTCTTTCTGGTCACCGAATCAGCTAGATTGCCTGGGTTCAAACCTTGCCTTAGGGATGCTATTGCCACCTGTTCGAAGCAATCAGCCAACCCATTCTTTGTGTTCACAAAACGACTTATGTACTATTTCAAGGACTCATTTGGCTCCTGGGCACAATGGATTATTGTGTCTCCATTTCCCTTCAGCTCCTTACTCCCTACAAACTGCCTTCGAAAGGCCACCCAAAACGTTTCAAAATCTTTAATACAACCCTGAGGCAGGCTGTTGTACCATTTCAGAGCACTCCCCGTAAAAGATTGTGAGAATGCCCTACAAAGTAGTTTATCATCGTCATCAAAGTTCATCATGAAGTTTTTGAATTGCTCCAGATGATTGTCCGGATCAGTACTGCCATCGTACTTCTCCATCTTAGTGCTATCAAACCTCATGGGGAGGTTTCCGGACAGAATTTTAGAAGACAGTGGAGACTGCCTCCAATTCCTTCCACGACTGAACACAGTATCCTCATTGGGAGTTGCAAAGATACCTGGTTCATCGTGGAAAGCAAAAGGATCCATTAGCATCTTGTCCGTATACCTCCGGTGGTGAGATGACCCCTTTCCAATATGCCTTTTCATTCTTCCATGGTGGTCTCTTTTTCTTGAATATTTCTTAACCTGCTTTTGCTTTTTCTTGGTTCGACCCTCATCGCTGCTAGAGGACAACGATTTTTCATTTCCCTCACTGTCCGAAGAGCTACCTGAAGATTCCGAGCTCGAGTCAGAACTCTCCACAGGCTTGGACCGGTGAGACTTTTTAGAGCTAGCATGAGTCTTTTTGTTGCTCACATGAGTTTTAGAAGCCTCATGGTCTCTGGGGTTATCGGTGTGATGAACAACCGATGCCTTGGATTTTTCTTTCACACCCATCTTGGCCTTTTCAGCCCTCAGAGCTTATATTTCAAGCTTTTACCTGTCGCGCTCTTGGACAGTGTACTCATCGTTTTCTTTCACCACTTCGAGCAAAGCTGGTGGAAGCTCTGGATTGTCCGGATTCATACGGACATAATTTCTTGGTAGGTTTTGAATGCTTGATTCAGGCACCTTTCTTCTCCCACTATGGTCGCCAATTTGGTGAGGATAATAATCGCCTGAGGGTAGGCTGGTAATTTCAAGTGGAGTTTTAAGGTGGTGTGTGGGTGTTTAACGGTGGTGTGTGGGTGTTTAACGGTTAGAGTAGAGAGTAGAGAGATGATTAAGCGGCTTGGTAGCAGTTAATTCTCATTACCCCTAGTTAATGCGGGTGGTTAGGTATTTATAGTATAAAGTTTGGGCCCTTATGGGCTTTCGGGTCATGTTTAATGGACCCGGGTCATGTTCAAAGATCCATGAGCTCTAAGTAGGAGAGCAAGTAGCTTAGTCAAGAAGTGTTTAGGTTTTTTAGTACTTTTGTCATAGTTCGAACAGCCTTAAGTTTATTGTATTCAAAGTAACCTGTCCGGTCCAAGTGACCTGTTCGATCCATGTCCATGTAACCTGTCCGGTATTCGGAGAGACTAGACCGATTTGCCCTGTCCGGGGAGCCTGCTGAATTCGGACTCATCACACCTAGCCCGTACGTGTTCAGATCATACTCCTCTATGCATTACAATAAACAAAGACAACAAGAAATAGAGTAATTCTTTCAGGTTCCTCAACATCTGGACTATAGACAAATAATTCTTAAGTTTTGTTGAAGCTAACTAGACTAGTACCAATGATGGAATATCCATTATATGTCTAATGGAACAAGTTGAAGTGATTGAAGAATGCTCTAAAAGGATGTAATAAAAATTACTTTGGTAATTTGTTTGATAAGATTAAACAAGTTGAAGACAATCTACAGATTTGTGAAGACAACTATAGAAGTTCAAAGAGTATTCAGGATAAAAGCAATCTCTCTAAAGCTACTGCAGAACACTTGCTATCACTAACCATGCCAACTGGTTAAAGAATGGTGATAGAAACACAAAGATCTATTATAACTTCGTAATGAAGAAGAAAAGGAAGAACACAATGAATGGAATAAAAATCAACAACATGTGGAATTCAGATGCATATGTTATCAACTCCTCAGTTGAAGCCTACTTTACAGATATTCTTTCCGCTCCTTCCTACTCTAATAGAAATGCTGAGCTTAAAAGTATGAATAAAAATGTATTTATTGTCATTCCAAAACTAGTTGATGAATCTAATAATAAATTAATGCTAGCATAACCTACTAAAATAGAAATCTGGTCTATTATTCAAACTTTGAATCCAACTAGAGTTGTTGGGATAGATGGATTCAACAAATGTTCTTACACTACTTGCTGGCATATCATAAAAACAGATCTTTGTAATGCACTGAAATCATTCATTCTTGGCTAGGATATTCCTAAAGGGATACTTGCTACTAGCATTTGTTTAATCCCTAAGACAATTAATTCTTCTAGTTGGAGCCAACATAGACCAATTAGTCTATGTAGTTTAACAAATAGAATAATTTCTAAACTGATTAACAGCATACTTTCTACAATTCTGCCTAAACTAATATCTGAAGTTCAGGGAGCTTATGTTCAAAGAAGATTAATACATGAGAATATGCTCATTGCAAAGGAGTTAATCCATGATATAGGCAGGAAAACAAAAGTAAGGAATGTGGTTATCAAGGTTGATATGTCCAAAGCTTTCGACAATCTATCACACAACTTTATTATAAAGGTATTGCAGAGGTTTGGTTTTAATAATCAAGTCATTAAACTGATTAAAAACATTATTAGATCAGTCCATTTTTTCATCCTTATAAATGGAAAAGCAGTTGGATACTTCAAAGCTAATAAAGGAGTGAAACAAGGTGATCCCTTGTCTCCTAGCCTCTTTATATTAGCTGAAGAAGTACTGATTAGAGGGATGAATAACCTTTTGTCTCTAATAAAAAGCTTAAATACTCTAACAGAGGCAATGCCATTATACCAGTATTAACTTTTGTTGATGATGTATTAGTATTTACTAATGGCTCAAATGTTTCTCTAGAGAAAGTAGCTCAGTTTTTGCAGATTTACCAAGATGTTTCTAGACAACCAATAAACAAAAGGAAAACAGAGATCATTATTTCATCCAGTATGCCTCAGGACAGAAGGAATTGTCTTAGTATTCAAACAAGTTTCAATACAACACTCATTCCTATAACATACTTAGGTGTAACACTTAGTCCTCACAACAAATCAACTAACTTTACACCTTTACTTGAAAAAACCAAAGACAAAATCTGAAACAGGGAAGAAAATATGCTTTCATTTGATGGACGTCTGACACTGGTGAATTTTGTTCTAATGGTTATACATCTATACTGGCTTCAGAGCTGTTGGTTTCCCACTTCAATCATAACAAAAATTGAAAAAAATAATGAATAGATTTTTATGGGGATCCAGTAGAGAAGCGAACAAAACTCACTGGACTTCTTGGCCAGCTATTTGCAAGCCTTTTGAGGAGGGTGGCCTTAAAGTGAGTAGCTTACTGGACATTCAAAAATAATTCTCATGGAAGCGCTGGATAAGATTTAGAGAAAACAACTCTCTCTGGGCTAGTCTACTTCACAACATCTACTGTAAAGACAAACATCCTCTTCAAATTGATTCCAAACATGGCTCTCAAACATGGAAGAGATTGGTCAAAATGAAGGACTTTGCCGAAGCTTTATATCAGGTGGAAACTTGGTTGTGGTAAGATGGATATGTGGTTGGAGAATTGGTACAGTAAGCCTCCTCTTATCAATCTTAATTCTAATCAAAATAATAGCTAGTTTAAGGGTGTTAATGGAAATAATAAAAGATATTTGACTACATAGTTTATTTTAGTCAATAGTCAATGATAATTTATTATATACATTATTATGGTAGACTATACATTATTATAGTATATTATAATATTATTAGAATATATTTCCAACCTATATTCATGGCTTTAGTCTGTACAGAATCGATATGCCAATAATAAAAAACCTATTTTATACTTTTACATGGTATCACAGCCTTTTAGAGTTTTAGGGTTTTTACAGTGAGTTCAATGCTTTGATAAGATTTGGTACTCTGTAATCAATTTTTATTTCATACCCGTTCTTAATTTTATCCGATGGAAGAAAATAAATTTGGTCAGAGTCTTCACTACAGTAATTGGGATATGTTCAATAGTTATGAAAGAGGTGGTTTTCGAAATCTCAACCATATAAAGTGTTCCTATTGTAATGAATTTGGTCACACAAAGTGGAACTGTACACAACTGCCAAAACAAACACAACAATCACAAAAAATAAAACAACCACAACAAATACAACGACCACAACAGTTTACTAAGAAATCTTTCCCACCACCGGGTTGTGCTTTCTATGGAAGAATATGCTCAGTTTTCCAAGTACCATGAATCATTGAAGTTTTTTTAATCCTACAAACAGTGCAGCTTCCGGATCAGGTAATTCAAAATATTTTCTTTCTTTGTCATCGGATTGGGTCCTTGATACTGTTTCTACAGAAGACATGACGGGTAATCCAAAACTTCTTTCAAATTTTACAAACACACATCATTCAAATGTGACATTGGCAGATAGATCATCATCTACTATTTTAGGCTATGGAATTGTTCATTTAAACGAAAATATTTCTTTGACTTGTATTTTAAATCCTCCTCAATTTTCATTTAACTTAATCTCTGTGAGCAAAATCACTAAAGATTTAAATTCGTTTGTCACATTTTATTATGATTATTGTTTGTTTGAGGATCTTACAATGAAAATAATCATTGCTAAAGTGTATAATTATGGAGGCCTCTACTATCTCAATAAACATATTAATAATTCAATTGCATGTTCTAGTGTCCAATCTCCATTTGAAGCTCATTGTTGTATGAGTCATCCATATTTAGCCTCTCTTAGATAATTGTATCCCTAATTTAAACATATAATCTCATTGGAATGTGAGTCGTGTCAATTTGCAAAACATCATCGTCTTCCGTCATATCCTCGTGTCAATAAACGAGTTGAGTCTAATTTTGAATTAGTCCATTCAGATGTTTGGAGCCCTTGTCTAATCATATCTAAAATAATTTTTAAGTATTTTGTTAGTTTTGTCGATGATCATTCTCGAGTTATATGGATTTATTTCATGAAAGATCGTTCAAAATTATTTGTATATTTTGCAAATTTTATGCAGAAATTAATACTCAATTTATTTGTCCGGTTTGTATTTTAAGAAGTGATAATGGTAAAGAATATTGTTCAGTTGCATTTCAATCTTTTATGGAACAACATGGAATTTTGTATCAAACCTCTTGTGTAGACACACCATCTCAATATGGTATCACTGAAAGAAAAAATAAACATCTTCTAGAAGTTGCTCGTGCACTTCTTTTTCAAATGAAAGTGTCAAAAACATTTTGGGCAGATGCTGTTTCCACTGCTTGTTATTTAATAAATTGAATGTCGTCTTCTATTCTTCATAATAAGATTCTATATTATGTCATTTTTCCTCCAAAACCTTTATTTGATATTGAACCCCGCATATTTGGTTGTTCTTGTTTCATTAGGGATGTTAGTCCTAGTCGTACAAAATTAGATCCTAAATCTTTAAAATGTATTTTTCTTGGATATTCTAGAGCTCAGAAGGGATAAAAATGTTTTTCTCCCTCTCTTAACCGGTATGTCGTGTCTAGAGATTTTACATTTTTAGACCATGTTTCATTTTTTCCAATTGGGCCTAGTGTGAACCTTCAAACAGATTAAGAGGACGATGACTTCCTCATTTATTTCGTAATTCAGTCCCCTTGCATTACTAAATGCAATATGTTGCACTTCCTCCACCATCTCGACTTCCCATTACACATGTTTATTCCCGACGTCCGAAACCTCCTCCAAGATGCCCATTTCCGATTCTTTCATCTTCGGATCCTGTTACAAACGATAATCAGTCTGATATTGACCTTCCTATTGCTCATCGAAAAGGTAAAAAACAATGTACTTATCCAATTTCCTCTTTTGCAAAATATGATCAGTTTTCACCTTTTACGAAAGCTTTTATTACAACTCTTGATTCTATTTCTATTCCGAAAACTGTTCGTGAAACTTTATGTCATTCTGGTTGAAAAGTTGGAATGTTTGAAGAGATAAACGCATTAGAAGATACTGGTAATTAGAAGTTGGTTAATTTAAAGCAAGATATTAGTTGTCGATGTTGATTTAATGTTAAAGTAAATCCAGATGGGACGATAGCTCGACTTAAAACAAGACTTATAGCAAAAGGATACGCTCAAATTTATGGTGTTGACTACTCTGAGATATTTTCCCCGATAGAAAAGTTTACCTCTATTCGTTTATTTATTTCTTTAGCATTTTCAAATGATTGGCCATTGCATCATTTAGACATAAAAATGCATTCTTACATGGAAATCTCCAAGAATAAGTGTATATGGAGCAACCACCTGGGTTTGTTGCTCAGGGGGGGAGAGGAAAGGTATGTCGTTTGTACAAATCCTTATATGGTTTGAAACAAAGTCCACATGCTTGGTTTGGAAAGTTTAGTGAGGCACTCAATTAATTTGGGTTAAAGAAGAGTAGTTGTGATCATTCGGTATTTTCTAAAAGTTCTGCAAATGGAATTATACTTGTGGTTGTGTATGTTAATGACATCATCATTACTGGTAGTGACAGTGAAGGAATTTCTTTACTCAAAAAATTTCTACATTCAAAATTTCAAACAAAATATATAGGACCATTGAAGTTCTTTTTTGGGAATGGAAATAACAAGAAGCAAGAAAGGTATTCTCCTATCGCAGAGAAAATATATTTTGGCTTTATTGATGAAAACAGGAAAGTTATGAGCAAAACTATGTAATACATTGATGGTTCCTAATTTACAGTTATTAAAGGATGATGGAGAATTATTTAGTGATCCAGAAAAATATCATCGATTGGTAGGAAAACTTAAATATCTTATAGTAACTCGACCATACATTGCGTCTCCAATTAGTATTGTGAGTCAATTTATGCCATCACCAACGGTTAATCATTGGGTAGCACTAAAACATATCGTGTGTTATCTCAAATCAGTTCCTGGACTCATATTGTGGTATGGCAGTAATGGTCATACTAATATAGAGTGTTTTGCAAATGCAGATTGGGCCGGATCTAAAGCTGATAGAAGATCAACCACTGGTTAATGTGTGTTTGCAGGGGTAACTTAGTATCTTGGAAGAGTAAGAAGAAAAATATTGTATCAAGATCGAGTGTTGAAGCTGAATATAGAGCCATGGCTCAATCTATTTGCTCAATTGTTGAATGATATTGGCATAAAAACTACCATGCCTGCAAAGTTATGGTTTATAATCAAGTAGTGTTGCATATTGCGTCTAATTCTGTCTTTCATTAAAGAACGAAACATATTAAAATTGATCGTCATTTTATCCGCGAAAAGATTCAACAAAATCTCATTCATACAGAATATGTCGAAACATGAGAATAGTTAGGAGATATATTCACAAAAGCCCTCGATGGGTCACGTATTAATTATATTTGCAACAAGCTAGGTATGCTTAATATATATGCTCCAACTTGAGGGCAAGTGTGATTTCTTTTCAGCCTTTCGATCAAGCTTTCACTTTAAGTACTTCTGTACAAGTTCTAAAGACTTCAAACCACGACAGTTTCAATTACTTTCGCACAATCTTGAGGGGGAGTGTTAATGGAAATAATAAAACATATTTGACTACATACTTTATTGTAGTCAATAGTCAATGATAATTTATTATTTACATTATTATCGTAGACTAGACATTATTATAGTATATTAGAATATATTCACATCCTATATATATGGCTTTAGTTTGTACATAATCGATATGTCAATAATAAAAAATCTATTTTATACTTTTACAAATGGTAAGATGGTATGTTCTCCGTGGAAGATAACTGGTGGAATATGAGTAAGCTTAAGCCTATTTTAAGTGAATATAATATAAGTTTGATTACTAAACTAAGTATCAATAGTCAAACCAATGATATTATTATATGGACTCTATTTAAGGATGGTATCTTCAACATTAAAGACACTATCAAAGCCTTAAGAACCTCCCACAGTAGTTCCTCCTTGTTTGGTAATCTGTGGAACCAAATTTCTCCAAGGAAGTGTTCCTTCCTAGCTTGGAGACTCACCTTAAATAAATTTCCTATCGATTCTATACTTCAATCTAAGCACTTAACTCTAGGATCAAAATGTCAATTTTTTCTAAACTCAGAGACTACAAATCATCTTTTTGTCTCTTGTACTTTTGCTTGGGAAATCTGGTATTGGTTTGTAGGTGTTCTAATGTTTAAAATACATAGGTTCATGACTGTTAAACACATGTTCATGGCCTGTTTTTTGGTGTGGATAATAATTGCCTGAGGGTAGGATAGTAATTTCAAGTGGAGTTTCAAGGTGGTGTATGGGTGTTTAACGGTGGTGTATGGGTGTTTAACAGTTAGAATAGAGAGTAGAGAGATGATTAAGCAGCTTGGTAGCAGTTAATTCTCATTACCCATAGTAATGCTGGTGGTTGGGTATTTATAGTATGATGTTTGGGCCCTTATGGGCTTTCGGGTCATGTTTAATGGACCCGGGTCATGATTAAAGACCCATGAGCTCTAAGCAAAAGAGCAAGTAGCTTAGTCAGGAAGTGTTTAGGTTTTTTAGTACTTTAGTCATAGTTCGAACAGTCTTAAGTTTATAGTGTCCAAAGTAATCTGTCCGGAAGTGATCTGTTCGGTTTATGTCCTTGTAGCCTGTCCGGTGTTCGGAGAGACTTAGACTGATTTACCCTTCCGGGGAGCATGCTGAATTCGGACTCATCAGGAGCCCCTTTTTTAGGTGTTTGAGCAAGTGTTCTTGTCAAAGAACTGAAAAACAGTCCGATGAATGAAGTGGTTCTCAATTCGGACAGAACTGTGGGTATACCCGGACAGGTTAAGCTTTACGAATTCCAAGCGGTTTTTGCCAGAGTTAGTGGGACACGTGTCGCTCTCTGACTGGCCACTCCAACCGTTTTTTCACCTTGAATTTCGCACCACCTTCTTTAACAAGTAACCTCTTTAATTACCACTAGTGACATCAGCGCCGTCTTTTAATTATTGCCCAACTTTTCGGATTCTCCTAGGAATCAACTCCTTTTTTCAAATCTACTATAAATTCATATTCATTTTCCACTGTTTTACCATCTCTTTCAAATTTTACTCTGCAAATTTACTCAGAGCTTTCTCTCTCTTGAACAAAAATTCCCTTGGCAGTTTATGTTTACAGCAAGAACAGGATTGATCAAAGGTGGTTGGCTCAACCTTTCGGAGTTTGAGAAAGCGCAGAAGGTCGAGAAAGAAAGGCGAATAGCAGCAAGGCTACCATCATCACCAGTTGAGAGACCAGTTGCTTCTGTTACAGAATCGGATCGAGGCTCATCCTCCTCCAAAGGTACCAAGCCCAAAAAACTCTTTCAATCCACCCTCTCACCCATAGTATATGGTTCCTCAGTTCAGGAGTCAATACCTGCTGTTGAACCAGGAGTTACCGCTACAAGTGTTAGGAAACCCTCACCTTTTATAGCTATGGGGTCTGATTTTGACCACTCTCCGGAGAAGTTAGTCATTAAGAGGCCAGGCCGGTTAGTCAAGGGACTAACCTCTAAAAATACTCCCTCAAAATCGAGGGCAAAAAATAGTGATTATGGGTCTGGAATGCCTATTAGAGCCCCCCGAGAGAGGCCAACCGGTCCGGAGGCCAGCAGCCCGGTTCCTGCAAGAGAGACTTCTGCCTCCGAGCCCCAATCTGAGGTGAGAAGTCAGAAGAAAACAGATAGTCAACAGTCCGGAGGCCAGGCTGTGGCAAGCATCAACCCTCCCCGGACCACTACCACAGAAGCTCCCCCAACGGTTATGGAGGAGAGAATGGAGGACTCTGCTGAAGAAGTCCCTTTCGAGTCCGAGTCCTCCGGACAGGCTGATACTACTGCTGTTGCTGCCAAGAAAGGCAAGGAGAATCTGTACTTGAGGCATCCGGAGCTGCCGGAGTGCCTTGAGGGAAGAGTGGGGCCGTGTTTTCATAAAGTCGAGCTCAAGTACCTGTTGGCCTTGCAGAAGACCAAGTACGCATTCATCCATACTTCAGACCTGGGTCGAATGCGCACAAAATGAGGGATCCCCAAAAATGTGAAGATTAGGATCCCCATTGATCCGGAGACCCCAATGGACTGTAAACGAAATGAAATAGTCTTCTTTACAAAGCTATTTAACTGGGGACTCGGGTTCCCACTGGACCCGGAGATCGTACGGTACTTCCACCTGGTCAAGCTCTGCCCAACTCAGCTAAGTCCCAATGGCTGGTTCACTTTGATGTCATGTATCAAGGCATCCAGGCTGTCTGGGATCCCTCTTCCCATGGAAGAGTTCGCAGCAGTGGCCAACCTTTGCAAGCATCACCAATTCCCCTTCTATCATTTCAATATGGGGAACGATCTCAAGGCTGTTGATGACCTCTTGGAGTCGGAGAGCAAATGGAGGAGCCAATTCTTGTTTGTCAGTGGCTCATGGGAAAACGGCAAGAAAATCAAGGTCGGAGAGAACCCAAGCCTCCTCAGGAGTAGGTGGAGGAGTGATCGTAAGTTTCTTACCTTAAGTCTCTGTCCGTTTCCCTCTTTTCTCTTTTTTTAAGTTAAGTTTAAACTAACCAGTTCCTCTTTTGTTCTAGCAGAGCTGCCAAAGAAGTTCGGGGATTATCTGAAGGGCAGACAGACTTCCTGTGGCAAAATCAATGCTTGGGCCGCAGAAATCTGGGAGAATCGATTCCACAAAGCCTTCACCGCTGGAAATCTTGCAAGGTCTCACCTGTGGAACACCACAGGTCGGAGAGACCTAACTTGGGAGGAGCTCACCACCCAGCCTGATGAAGATACTGTGCTTAGAAGGTCCCACGAACTAGATGGGACACTCTACCTGCCTGCCCGGGCTAAAGCCCCAAGCAAAATGAAGGGCAGAAGAAGAGGCAAAAAGGTGGCGGGCGATGCTGAGAAAGATGCCCCAACAGATCCAGAGGGGCCAGCCCAAGTTCAAATTGATGCAGCCCTCTTGCAGGTGGTGGAGCAGGAGACCGAAAGGCAGGAAGTTGACCTCCCAAAACCTCCAAGGGCTCCCAAGAGGACTCGCAAGCAAGTTGGTGAAAGTGCAGCCAGTTCTTACATTGGAGAGGCAAGTCCGGAGTCAAGCAGACACCATCAAAGACCTCCAGTCTGAGAAGGAGAAACTGTTCGGAGACCTCCGCACTGCTACCAACAATGCCGATTTGCTCAAGGAAGCAAACGAGGAGCTGAAGAGGAATCAGAATGAGAGCAACACAAAAGTTGCCACCCTAGAACAAACCATAAAAGATCTCCAGGAGAAGCTGTCTGGTATGGAGAAGGACCTTACAACCTCAAGGGGAGAAACTGCTGCAAAGGAGAAGCTCATCACCAACCTGACTACTGACAAGATCGCTCTAGAAAATGCAGTAACCCAGGCTGCTGAGGAGAAAAATGCTTTGCTAAGGGACCAAGAGGCCACAATCAAGGCCAAGATTAACGCCTATGCCAGGGAGATGATAAAAAGCGAAGAGTTAATGGTTCAAAGGGTGAAGTCTGATATGGTTCTCCTTTTTCATGAAAAATTTCCGAAGAGGACCCTGGGGGACTTATGGCTCTATGTGGACGATGATGACCTTCCATTTTACACAATGGTCGACGAAGGATTTTCCGGTGAGTCCTCATCTGATAATGAAGAGAAGACCGGAGAGAGCCCAGGCGAATAGGAGAATGATCCCAAGGGCAAGAAGGTAGTCGAAAGGGGGAGCGACATCAAGGGCAAGAAAGCAGATGAGGGTGAGCCATCTTCAAGGGCTTAACCTTAATTTATGGTGTACTTTGTTTATCTTTCACTCAAACTAAAGTCCTTGGAAGGCCAAGGCACTCTTTTTGTTGTGTTTCCGGTATTATTCGGACAGATTTTTTGTGTTGTACCCTAACTTGTTCGAAAGTCCTTGGAAGGCCAAGCCAATTTTAATTTGTTGAATGATTGTTTCTATTTTACTCAACCATCATCTTCTTTCATTATTTATTTGTTTTAGTTTAGATAGCTAGAGTTTAAGTAGCTTTTAGTTATTGCATTGTGAGAGTGTTGAGATTCTCCGGCTAGAGTTTTAATAGCCCCTTAGATCTTTCAGTCCGGGTAGTGTGACAAGATATAGAATTTTGAAAATACTTAGAGGGGAAGGTATGCCCCCAAATATTTACATGGATGTTTAAACAAGTAAATATTTACACAAGCGTCATTCCAAGTACATTCGGAGATGCTCAATATTCCAAGGATGAGTTAGAACCCTGCCATCTTTGTTTTCCAACCAATAAGTTCCAGGCTTGATTCTTTCAACCACAATATATGGACCCTCCCAGGTAGGGGCCAGCTTTCCGAAGAGCTTTTCTTTAGTGTGTAAGAAGACCTTCCTTAATACTTTGTCCCCCGGTTGGAAATATCTTCTTTTAACTTTAGAAGCAAACCTGCTTCTCATCAAGCCCTGATAGTGTGCCACTCTAAGGCGAGCTTTAACCCGTCTTTCTTCTATTAAATCAAGTTGATTTCTGATGGCCATCTCATTAGTGTGTCCGGAGAAGTTGTGAACATGAAAAGAAGGAAGTGTCTTCTCTATGGGGGCTACTGCATCCATTCCATAGACCAAGGCAAAGGGTGATTCTTGTGTTGCAGCCCCAGGTGTTGTCCGGTAGGCCCACAAGACTTCTTGTAAATAACTAGGCCACTTCCCAGCAGCCCCTTCCAGATTCTTCCTTAAACCGGACAGTATAGTTCTATTAGCCACTTCAACTTGCCCATTCGCTTGTGGATGGAAAGGTGAAAAAAAACAATGTTGTATACCTCTTGAGGCACAGAAGCTTTCCATTTCTCTGTTGTCAAACTGTGGCCCATTGTCTGTTGTTATTTTCTGTGGGACACCAAATCTGCAACATATGTTGGACAAAATGAATTTTATGACAGCTTTTGATGTTGTCCCTGCCAGGGGAGCTGCTTCTATCCACTTTGAGAAGTAGTCAATGGCCACAATTATAGTTCTACGCCCTCCGGACGCCACAGGGAGAGGCCCTACTAAGTCCAACCCCCATCGAGCAAAAGGGATGGGCTCAGAAATTGACTCCAAAGGAATGGCTGGTACATGAATTTCATTGATGTACCTCTGGCATGGATCACACCTCCTCACCAATTCCTTAGCATCTTTCATAATTGATGGCCAATAATATCCGGAGAGTAATACTCTTCTTGTTAAAGCTCTAAACCCACAATGGGCTGATCCCTCACCATCATGCAATTCAGAGAGGACCATTTGTGACTCATCATCCCCTAAACAACGTAGGAGAGGTTTACTATAGGATTTTTTGTACAACACTTCTCTCAACATAATAAAACCACGAGCCTTGTGTTTCAATGTTCTGGCTTGTGATTTATCTGAAGGCACAATACCATCGGACAGATATTGCATGAGAGGAGATCTCCAGTCTTGAGGCCGATTCACTTGTATTTCAAAAACTTCCTCTTTTTCACCCTTACTAAATTGAATAGAAGGGCTTTCAAGCACATGGATCCATGGGTAGGACTCCGTATATGCTATTGTTGCCAATGAGTCTACTAGCTCATTTTCTGCCCGGGGAATATGCTCATAGACAACAGATTTAAACTTTAGGGCTTCATTCTTGAGGAGGAGTAAATATTTTACCAACTGCTCCTTTCTAGCCTCAGATTGGCCTAAGGTATGGTGGACAAGAAACTGGGAGTCACTTAGTAGCTTGACCATTTTAGCCCCACAGATGTGGGCCAACTTTAATCCAGCTATAGCTGCTTCGTATTCGGACTCGTTATTAGATGCCCTGAAAGCAAAACAAATAGCTTGGAACATGCTGTCCCCGTCTGGGGAAGTGAGACATATTCCTGCACCACATCCCATGGTGCTAGACCCTCCGTCTGTTCGGACAATCCACACTTTCTTGTCTTTTGAATCAGTAGGTTGCTCTGAATCCCTATTGGAGTGGAATTCAACTAGAAAATCAGCCACAGCTTGGGCTTTTAGTGCTGTCCGGGGAGCAAAATCTATGTCGAAGTCCCCCAACTCTACTGACCACTTCGTCATTCTGCTTGAAATGTCTGCTTTTTTAAGGACATTCTTTAAAGGGAAAAATATCCGGACGACGATAGGATGAGCCTGGAATAAGGCCTCATCTTTCTTGCAGCTATCACCAGAGCTAACGCCAGTTTTTCGAGTTTCAAGTAACGCCTCTCAGCATCAATTAAGCTTTTGCTGATGTAGTACACTGGGTAGGGACAACCATCGACCTCTCTTACCAACACAACACTGATGGCACAACTTGAAACGGCCAGATACACAATAAGAGTCTCCCCATCAACTGGTTTGAACAAAGTTTTGGGAGAGGAGAGATGTTTCTTGATTTCATTGAATGCCTCACCACACTGTGGGGTCCATTCGAACCCTTTTGCATCCTTCAAAGTTTGAAAGAATGGAGCACACTTGTCCGAAGACCTGGAGATGAATCTGTTCAAGGCAGCTAATCTCCCTGTTAATCGCTGTACTTCTTTAATGTTTCGAGGAGGTTCCATCTGGAAAAGAGCATTCAACTGATCCGGGTCGGGCTGTATTCCATGCTCACTTATGATATACCCTAAGAATTTTCCGGACTGCACTCCGGAAACAAACTTTTCAGGGTTTAACTTTAAATTTACTTTTACCAAGTTGGCAAAAGTTTCTCGGAGGTCGGATAAGTGTAGCTGCTCATCCACACTCTTTACCATCATATCGTCAATGTAAACCTCCATATTTCTTCCAATTTGATCAGCAAATGCCTTGTTGACTAGCCTTTGATAAGTAGCCCCAGCATTTTTCAAACCAAAAGGCATCACCTTGTAGCAATGTAGACCCCTGTCAGTGACAAACGTGGTATGCTCTTGATCTTTTGGATCTACTTGAATCTGATTGTACCCGGAGAAGGCATCCATAAAGGAGAGCAGCTTGTTCCCAGAAGTAGAGTCTACCAACTAATCTATCCGGGGGACCGGGTACAAATCTTTTGGGCAAGCTCTATTGAGGTCTGTGAAATCAATGCACATGCGCCACTTTCCGTTTTTCTTTTTCACCAGGACAGGATTGGCAGTCCACAAAGGATATTGAGATTCTTTAATGTGCCCCATCTTTGTGAGTCTGTCAACCTCTTGTACTATGACATCCGCCTTCTCTTTTGAAAAAGCTCTTCTTTTTTGAACCACTGGTGCCACATGTCTCCGGACAGATAGGTGATGGGATATCACTTCTGATGGAACTCCAGTAACATCAGCATTGCACCAAGCAAAAACGTGCTGATGGTCTTTCAAAAATTTCAACATCTCTTCTTTCAACATTTGTGGCATCTTGGACCCTATCTTGACACTTTTTCCTTCTCCCAAACAGTGCGTTTCAACCTCTTCAATTGGAATCAACACTCCAGGGGTCTCTTTGGGGTCATCGATTTCACCCTCACCCCCAGAAAGACCCTCAAACTGCTATTGATCATTTATTCGGACTGCCCCCAGCGTTCGAGGAGCCAAGGCAGTGGCATATCATTCTCTTGCAATCTTTTGGCTGCTCCGGACAACCCCAACCTGTCCCTGAACAGCATACTTTAAGCCCTGATGGACTGTTGAAGCCACTGCATGCATCCTAGAGAGCCAAGATCTCCCTAGTATAGCATTATAGCAAGTGGGACAATCCACCACGATGAAGAGTATTCTAAACATTTTCTTGAAAGGGCCCCTGCCCAATAACACCTCTTCTTCAAATTCTCCAATCACATCGACTGAGCTGCCCGTGAAGCCCACGATTGATCTGTCCGACTTTTGAATCACAGCTGGATTTTTCATTTTCTTGTAAGTGGTTAGGAAAAGGATATTGGCAGAGCTTCCAGTATCCACCAGAATTCGTCTTATCTCATTGCCCCCTATAGATGTTCCTATGACAACAGCATCCTCATGAGGGCCAGCAATGTCTCTTAAATCATCCTCATCAAAGAAAATGAATGTGAATGAGTTTGGTGATTGATAAGATGTCATGCCTCCTTCTAGCTGGGAGGCTAAATTATGAACATGCCTCTTTCTCGAAGAAGCAGTAGGAGCTGTCATAGAGTCCCCTCCGAAAATTGTAAGTGACTCAAAGAATTTAATGAGTCCGGAGACCGACCTAGAACATTCCTCTATGGCACCCACCCTGTTTCGAGTTGGATCATGATCCAAGTACTCAGAATCCACATCAAACCTTTCAACTATGACCATGGCCCCCTTTGGGGCAGCATTACTTGGACCAACCCGGTGAGTGTTGTCAGGCCTGTTGCCTCCTCTTCTCTTAACGTATGCTCCCAACTTTCCCCTTTCAATCAAGTTCTGAACCTCTTGCTTCAACGCTATGCAATCATCAGTGGTATGGCCAATATCATTGTGATATTGGCAAAAGTAGTTGTTACGATACTCTCTGGGAGACTGCAAGGTTGCCGGTCTCCGGTAATGCACCTCATCTTTTGTTTTTATCGAAAATGGTACCACACTTTCTTTGAGCTCTGCGAACCATTCCGGTTGGACCCATGGCCCTCTTTTGTTTCTGGATTGTTGAATTTGAGCAGGAGCAGCTGGCTGAGACTGGGCTTTTGCCCTACCATGCCCCTGTCCGGTTTCTCTTGCCTTATTCCCAGACTGGTTTTGATTTGGAGTTGGTGCCACTGGGGTGGACCTCACCTGTCTGTGCACCCTGGTCTTCTTTGTTTCATCAACGTTTATTTGCTTGCCAACTTGATTTAGCAATCCTCCCCAGGTCATGGCCTTCTTTCTGGTCACCGAATCAGCCAGATTGCCTGGGTTCAAACCTTGCCTTAGGGATGCTATTGCCACCTGTTCGAAGCAATCAGCCAACCCATTCTTTGTGTTCACAAAACGACTTATGTATTCCTTCAAGGACTCATTTGGCTCCTGGGCACAATGGATTATTGTGTCTCCATTGCCCTTTAGCTCCTTACTCCCTACAAATTGCCTTCGAAAAGCTACCCAAAACGTATCAAAATCTTTAATACAACCTTGAGGCAGGCTGTTGTACCATTTCAGAGCACTCCCCGTAAAAGATTGGGAGAATGCCCTACACAGTAGTTTATCATCATCAAAGTTCATCATGAAGTTCTTGAATTGCTCCAGATGATTGTCCGGATCAGTACTGCCATCGTACTTCTCCATCTTACTACTGTCAAACCTCTTGGGGAGGTTTCCGGACAGGATTTTAGAAGACAGTGGAGACTGCCTCCAATTCCTTCCACGACTGAACACTGTATCCTCATTGGGAGTTGCAAAGATACCTGGCTCATCGTGGAAAGCAAAGGGATCCATCAGCATCTTGTCCGTATACCTCCGGTGGTGAGATGACCCCTTTCCAATATGCCTTTTCATTCTTCCATGGTGATCTCTTTTTCTCGAATATTTCTTAACCTGCTTTTGCTTTTTCTTGGTTCGACCCTCATCACTGCTAGAGGACAAGGATTTTTCATTTCCCTCACTGTCCGAAGAGCTTCCCAAAGATTCTGAACTCGAGTCAGAACTCTCCACAGGCTTGGACCGGTGAGACTTTTTAGAACTAGCATGAGTCTTTTTGGTGCTCACATGAGTTTTGGAAGCCTCATGCTCTCTGGGGTTATCGGTGTGATGAACAACCGATGCCTTGGATTTTTCTTTCACGCCCATCTTGGCCTTTTCAGCCCTCAGATCTTCTATTTCAAGCTTTAACCTGTCGCGCTCTTGGACAGTATACTCATCGTTTTCTTCCACCACTTCGAGCAAAGCTGGTGGAAGCTCTGGATTGTCCGGATTCATACGGACAGAATTTCTTGGCAGGTTTTGAATGCTTGATTCAGGTACCTCTCTCCTCCCACTATGGTCGCCAATTTGGTGTGGATAATAATTGCCTGAGGGTATGCTAGTAATTTCAAGTGGAGTTTCAAGGTGGTGTATGGGTGTTTAACGGTGGTGTATGGGTGTTTAACGGTGGTGTATGGGTGTTTAACGGTTAGAATAGAGAGTAGAGAGATGATTAAGCAGCTTGGTAGCAGTTAATTCTCATTACCCATAGTTAATGCTGGTGGTTGGGTATTTATAGTATGATGTTTGGGCCCTTATGGGCTTTCGGGTCATGTTTAATGGACCCGGGTCATGATTAAAGACCCATGAGCTCTAAGCAGGAGAGCAAGTAGGTTAGTCAGGAAGTGTTTAGGTTTTTTAGTACTTTAGTCATAGTTCGAACAGTCGTAAGTTTATAGTGTCCAAAGTAATCTGTCCGGAAGTGATCTGTTCGGTTTATGTCCTTGTAGCCTGTCCGGTGTTCGGAGAGACTTAGACTGATTTACCCTTCCGGGGAGCATGCTGAATTCAGACTCATCATTTTTGGTTAGCCTCTAGCAGGATTCACATCAAAATAATTATGCCTACTATAAATAGTTGGGTTATATGGAAGCAGAGAAACAAATTGAAGATGAGATCTGGAAAAAAAAACTTCTACAAAAACAGCAATAAAATACATTACGAACATATTGATAGGTCTAGACTACTCCAAACTACTGAAAACTAAACACTGGAAGCATTGTGAAAATTCATTTCTTAATCTTGGATGTACTAACCACTTACATATCAAGAAAAAGATAACTTACCTTACATGGACTCCTCCAAGTCCTGGAAGATACAAATTTAATTCAGATGCAAGCTGCTCTCTCTCAGGTGAAGCTAGTGGTGCAGCTATCATCAGAGATTATCAAGGAAAACTTATTCTAGGATACGGTAACAAATATGGAATGCTAACCCCTCTTCAAGATGGAGCTCGAGCTATCCATGATGGCCTACAACTATGCAGAATAAAAGGATTTAGGGAAGTTAATTTAGAGACTGATTCTGAAAATAATTGTATCTCTGGTCTCTACTGGAAACTATTCTTTAAACTTAAGCTCCATTCTTAACAACATAAAGTCTCTTCTAACTTGTAAAATGACACTTTATCACATCTATAGGAAACAAAATTGAGCAGCTGATTGGCTAGCTCGATGGACTCAAAGATGCAAGATGAAGCTCGATTACAAGGACTTTAAAGCTCCAGCTCTGTTGGATGATATTCTGTTGCTTAAAGTCAAAATGTTGGTTATATAAGAATTGAAGATTAATTACCTTATATGATTTTAGGAAATTTAGATTATGATTCTACTATCAAGGCCTCTTCAATTCTCCTTGAAATCATCTCAAGGCTTGGGAAGTCTGTTCTTCATCAAAATAGATTCAGCTGCCATGGTGTCTGTTTCATTTGAGGTTTAAGTTGAGAAATCAAGATGTTAGCAAAGGAGATAGAAAGAAGCTTGAGGAATCTATTGTTACTGTTAAAGTGAAGTTGAAATTATCTCCTAAAATTTCAAATTGAATGAAGGAGGGAAGCTTAAAATTCAACTCAAAATTTGGCGTTGAATTCCTTTTAAGAATTAATTACTGTTCACTCCAATACTTTTAAGTACTTTCTAATTAAGTCCTCAATTTTGTAATTTTACCAATTATGTCCAAATAAAGTTTTTTAGCTTAAAAAAAATATGACACTTTCAAAAATTATCACGAGTGTGTGGTACCTTATGGGTGGAGTCAGAACTATTGGAAAAGATATGAGCCAAAATAAGTCATCCACCTCCTCAGAAAAAATATTTGTTGCAAATATAAATTCCCAAGATTTATAACATGCAATAATGGGTTGCAAGTCTAGAATTCAGAATTATTATTATTCTGCCAAATTACAGGAATTAAACAACACATCTCAGTGAAATTCCATCCCTAAGATAACAGTAAATTCGAAGTAACTAACCGCAAACTCATGGAAGAGATACATTACCTCATCAAAGTTCTTTATGTAAATGGCCATATACTCAACAATAAGTATTATAGTCATATCGAACCACCCCAAGTAGTACTACGAATGTCACCCATATTGCTATAGTGTATGAAATGGAAGTTGTAGTCTAAGTAGAATTTTTTTTCCTCATTCAGAATCATAAAATACGAAAAAATAAACAAATGGAAACAGCCATAAGGCCAAACTAGACATGATAATAAAAAATAAAATCAAAAACCACCTCCGTATTAAACACTATCGGAAACTCATGGGGAACTCGCACAATTATAGTTTTTTGTGAGTTCTAAAGGGGGATCTAACTGAGAAAAATCTTTACCCACACCAAATTCAAGACCCTTGGAAAATTTGAGCAAAAATAAAAAAAAGGCCTTACGAAGTAACTATTAAAGTCAAACAATGAACATACAAGTTACTTAATGAAAAAAGTATCCTTTAACAAGTGTATATGATTTTAATAAAATATATTTGTGTAAAACTTTACGGAATTTTATATTTTGATTTTCATGTATTGAAAATATATAATTTGCAACTTGGGTGGCATGTGTAGCTTTTAAAGAGACACCTCATTATTAATGAATTTTAATAACATTTTGATTATAGTGCTGTTATATTTTATATAGTAGAGAAGTTTAATGTGTATAGATTTCCAAGACACATCATTCATGCGCATAGGTTTCCAAGTTAGAGCACCACCTAGAACACCCATATGTATATACTTCTCAACGAGATCACCAATGTGCATTAAGATTCCGAAGTAGAACACCTTTTTGCATACCTAACCTCTATGTTTTAGCCTTATCACATTAAAAGAGGTTTGGCATCACTTGTTATTATGTGAAAACACATAAAAAAAAATTGTGCAAGAAATTTCTTCCTTCTCATATAAAGGAATGTTTCAAACCGTTCAGAAGATAACAAAGCTAAAAGACTTGTTGCAAAATAAACAAGTAGCAAATAATGTATTTATATACATTTAACATGAGAAGTTACTATAATAACATATATCTAATTGTAAAACAAACACAAATTGTTTTCTTAAGAAAGTATGGTCTAAGTTCGTATATGGCATCTAAACAACAAGAATATTTTCTTAATCACAAATAAATTAACGCAATTAAAGCATTTTGGAGATGAAAAAGCAAACAACATATTCAAATTATTCAAGAGAATCATCGACCATATAAAAAATACATAAGCCACGAAACTTTTTTCCTCGACTGAAGGAATTTAGTACTAAAGAAATATGAAGAAAATTGTAAGTAAAAACAACCACGATCTTTAACAAACAACCTATCTTCTTTGATAGCAACATCCCCTAGTGGAATAACCTCTTCTTCCCCCGACATCTCCGGATGAAAGACTTATTTCTTATTGAATCACCAATTTGGGAAGCTGGAAATTTTCTTCTATATGACCTCATTCTGCTAGACCTTCAAATATAACATTTTATTTTTTAGGAGACTTGATGGTGATACTTCCTCCACAAGTCCAACCCATTTTAAATTCAAAATCTCCATGTACTATCCAAAATGAGACATTTCTTATTTTATCACCACTCTTTATGCTCCATACTATTCAAAGTTCACCTATGGGAAAACTAACTTCCGTAAGATGTTCCTCATGAGGTAACAGATCCCAAACCCACCCCAAATCTATGACAAGAAAGAAATTATGAATGTTTAAAATAATATTGACTTCAATTATTGTTCATGACCCACAACTTTATTGATATCAAACTCTCGGATTTCTTTCAAACACGATTTATTTTGTACCAATTCATCATTCATGAGGTTTTTATGTTATACCATTTTCTCTACGAATAGGAAGGTATCAACTTCTAACAAATCTTTGAGGTTTTTTTTAACATTTCTCTTTTTATTAAACTACTTGAGCCTCTTCCGTTTCTTTTGATTATTCTATATGGCAAACTGTTGGCTAGAATGAGCCTCACAATCATGGGGTGTTTGTTTATGTTTTAGCAGCGGCTTGAGATTGGGCATCTTCAATCCTTTATTTTTTATATCCCTTCCAAGACGTCGAACACATTGAAGATAATGACGAGATCAGAGGGAGAACTCATTTCTTCTCATAATGGTGATATTGATATCTCAACATAAGTCTTTCTTTCGTTGAAAGTATTACATTAAGGTTATTATAGTAATCTACAACTTTGAACCACCATTGTGCTTCTTCCGTTTATGCTTTTTTATAGTTGTATTAGTGTCATAACATACTCATTTTTATCAAAAAAACATTTATACCAACACGTACCGTTGGATAGATGTGGCGTTCATATCATGTTCTAATTTCAGAACATACTCTGCATTCACTGCTTCTTTATCTTAGGTCTTCTTGATGACCTTAAATTAATATATTATTACTTTTTTTCATTTCTCTTCAACCATATTTTCTCTCAGGATAGTTCTTCTTTATTGTATAACAACTCCCTTCATCGGAACACGAGGCACATCAATATTATTTCTCTTTTAAGAGACCTTATTTGAGTTCGGAGGGGTAGTCGTTGTAGTATGGGAAATGAAACTAATTCCTCACATTATTTTAACCAATGGAATAATAACAACTTCACCTATTATGACATTAGCCTAATCGTGATTTGCATTGAATGACCCATAATCCAAGAGTCAGTTGTAGAGTCATAAACTCATAGGGGTACAACAAATTTTTGTATGACTTCTTCCCCCATAGTTCAGAAACTTCCAAATATATAAAACAAAAATTCTTTTTGACTCTGTTTGATCTACAAATATGCATACATATTCTACAAAGAAAATAGAGAAAAATAATCCTCATAATTCTATAAAGATACATAGGATGAACATTAAAGTAAAAATAAAAATAGAAATCTTGATTGTGCATGCCATATTCCTCTCAAGCAAGAGTACCACGGAAATGTATCTCTCTCTCTCTATACACTCATGAACACAAAAATTTCTTCTAGTTTTCTCAACGTCCAAAAATCAGTTATTACCTTATATTGTTTGTCCAAGTATAAATAGTTTGTAACCATAATTAACGGAACTAGAACCTCCAACCATTCGACACTAGTTTACTAAAGCATAATCTCGATAACTGAAATAAATCAAGCAACATAAGATGTAGGGGTAACCAGCACTCCAAATCAAGTACAACCATGTAAGATTATTTTATACTTAAAAAATCACCATGAGCCTATACATCTATATGAATTCTATTAGGGAAGTTAAAAATATTCAAACAAGTCTCACCCTCGTCTTGCCTTGGGTGAAAACTAGTCATTGTTAGCCAAAGAAATGACAACCATTAGCGAGTAACTGCTGAGAGACTTAAGGAGGTAATGAGAGCTTCGGCTCTTTACTCACTCAAACACAAAGTTAATAAGAAGGAACACAAAGGTAATCAAAGCCACAACAAAAAATTTAAAGTAGTTCGAATCGTGAAGAAATCCAACATCCACGGGAAACAAAAAAAATTATATATAGGAGGTTACAAGAATAATCTCTCAAACACTAACCCTAAATCACTCATCTTTTGTTATAAACACTCACACTTTACAAAAAACGATGGATCTTAAAGTAGTATCAAGTGTTTATCGTACTCTCTAAGATCAAAATAAGATAAATAAATTTCTCTTACTATAAATTATTTAAGTCACGTCACGTCACACAACTTTAATATTTTATTTCACTTTATATAACTTCAAAGATATAGAGCATAACACACCACACTCACATTAGCGTTCATCAGGTACAAACCTTGCCCAACAAAATAAGGAAATGTTTCATGCCACACTAACGCATGTACCACTACTGGCTAGTGGCACACTTGTATTATTTGTCTAGTATTCAAATGTGTTCTACATATTTATCCTCTTAATTAATGCGATAAATATTTTATCTGATTCAGAATTTTTTCATACAAGTGATCATGTTCCTTTCATAAACATAAAAACATGCCTGTAAGTCTGTGATAACCAGTTACTGCACCTTGGAACAAAAAAAATTAAATTGTGACTCCAATTCAAGTAGTAACAAATCCACTTATATTTGGCTGTGATCAACTCTGAGGTTCCATCAGAATTATATGCACCAAAGTATTCGGCTAAGCCTTCAGCCACTTATAAATTTACTAGTTCCAGCTCTTTAAGCTTTGGCTTACTCACATCTTCGCACTTAAGGTCCGACTAAACTGAAATAATCACATTTATCCAACTTCAATACTTAGTTTAGCATTTGGTACCTAGTTCCAGCTCCAGCCCTTAGTTTTATTATTTGACACTTAGTCACAACTTCAACATACGACTTTAGCTCTAAGTTTTAGCCACTGGAACTAAGTTACAACTTCAGCCCTAAGCTACCTCTTCAACACCAATTTACAACCTTCAACTCTAAGTTATAACCATCGATCGTGATCTCGTCTCAATCACTTTGAGCTAATACTTAACAAATTCTAATCTCCACAGACTCCGACAACTATCATTGCGCTGGTAAATAATAAAGATGATTTTCATCTAGAATTGTTTCCATCATCCTAACAGAAATATCTATCATAATATTTTTAAATAAATTCCTCAGGTATGTATGCTCCAAGTTTTATAGAGTTCCCCCTCAATCATAAAGATTTGAAGGTTCGTAATAGAAAAACAAGAAGTTATCGGGTAAACACAAGAGGCTCTGCTTCAATAACTAGCACTTGTATCCTCATATATTGTCCCATATTATGTGCCACAACTGAACATGTTGAGAATTAATCTTTCATAGTTATAACCTTATCTCGAGCTTATTACCTAATTACATTCTATTCTTTTGTAACTGAGTTATTGTTTGGAGAGATCAAGAAAAAACTCAAAGGTTACAATATATGATCAACAAAAGAAAATTATGGTAAATACACACATGATTAGTATTTATAACTGAAAAAATCTTATCATAACCGTCCATATGCTAATAATTCAACAACTAGCAACTTTGTTTAATGATAAAAATAATGCAACCCAAAAAAAGGTGTTATACATGAGACATATGATTAACATGTATTGTCTAACCACCATTTATACCTCGTATATACTGTATTTTCCCTAATCTTGATCCTCGCCCACGCGTGATCCAATCTCCCACTGTCTTAAATTTTCCATCAAGGGCTTGGCTAACTATTACATTATAGTCATGGGCTCAACACAAGACCAGTATATTGATATGTTTATTGTTTTTTTTTTATTTCTTTTTTTCCAATGATAGTACTTCTTTTGTTTCCAGTTCAATTTATTAGAATACTACCCACTTAGTAAAAATCGCCAACATCATTTCATCTAAAAACGCACTAGTTACACTAATAATCTATCTCTTTATTTTTTTCTCTTCGACAAAATTGAGTTTTATTTCTTAATAAACGTTTTGACTGGTCAATGGTTTTTAACGAGGTAAGAATATGAGTGTTGTCGAACTGAGATCTCCAAAATCATAACAGTTTGGCTAGAAATAACTAAACTCGATACACGACATAAGCAGCAAAAAATAGATATATGCTCAAACAAAATATCATAAGATCGGTCATAAAGGTCAATTCGTTTTATAGAATTTTAAAAATAGGTTGTTCATTTACACCGAACTTCGTAAACTTGATTATATGCGTCTAATCAACCTAAGCGCGATTGCATGACCAGAATCCAAAACCAACTCCTACATGTTCGACAAAAATAAAGTATATTTAAATCAACAAAAGATATCGTACCACCTGACCTTAGAGACAATAATTTGACTTTATAAGAATTGATTGACATAATCTCATACTCCTTTTTCACACCATTGCAAAAATTAAAATAGCTACTAATAATTCTTAAATACGATAATAAACTAAACTTTAAGACTAATAGATAACATATAAGATTAGCAATTAAAAATAAGTTTGAATACTTTTTTTATATATTTTCTAATATATATATATACTTTTCTTTTCTTTTCTTTTTTCTTCTTCAATTAATAGGCTAATATTCTAACTGGTCACCAGTGTTTGACACTTGTTACAAACCTACCACTAAAGCTCGTTCATACCAAAAACTGGTCAACTATGTCTAAGAATGTTCATACCAAAGTTATAATTTTTTTTTTGTTATAAATATGGTCCTTGGACATTTCACACCCAAAAATACCCCTAAACTGATTTGTTTTTTTGATGCAAAATATCAAGTGATCGTATTTGTAATCGCTCTAGTGTTGATCTCTGCTTTGTTTTTTTACAAAAATGGAATATTTTAGATTTATAATTTTCAGTACTCGTATTTCTAACCAAAAAATAATAATCATAACTTTGAATGATAGTGGAAAACAAAAACAAACATAATTTTTTTATTTAATACAAACATGAACATAGAAAACTACATTTACTATCTTGTATCCTATTCAATTTTCTCCCTTTATAATAAATTTAATTACTAATTTCTAATTATCTTTAATATTTTTTTAAACAAATTTTAAAAAAATATTAATAAAACCTAATATTTAGACTTTAAATTTTAAATACTTATTTCTTAATCTAAGTATATTTTTCTAAACCTTAATTTTAAATTTTAACCCTTATTTTGTTTAACTCTCAAACTTAAACCCAAAACCTTTTTTCTCCTTAAACTTTGAGCTTTTATTAAAAAAAAACCATTAAAAGCTTACACGCTGTGAAACAACTTATTTCGAACAGACACAAAATCCCCAAAACAAACAATAACCCTAGAAACTTCTCTTCCTCCTCCTAGACCCAAATCGTATTTCGTTGTCGTAAGTCCACTCATATCCCATCTCTCAATCCACCAAAGCCACAAAATCCAACAACAAGTTAACCAAATTTCTTTAGAAGAACCAGAAATTTATCAGTTACCAAACAAATTTAGACAGTGAAGACTGTGAATCGCGAAGAGGGAACGAATGAGAACTTCCATTGATGTCGAAACCAGGTACATCTTCGAAACTTTCATGCAACCCCTTTTCTTTTAGTTATTCATGCTGCTTCTCAAATAGCATAGGCTAATTTCTTCCAAAAAAACAATTGCTCTCAATCTATCAGGGACTCCATTTCCTTCATAGTGAGAGTTCTTGTTAGATTTGAGACTAGTCTTAGCCAAACAGCCAGCTGCTTCATCATGCTCTCTAAAATGTGAATTATTTTCAGGTTGGAAGAGATCACTTTGTAGGAGCAGGATACTATCTCTTTGAGATACCAAGGGGATCTTCCTCTGAGGATAATTTGAGCCAGGATCCCATAATTTGTCTCAATGTCCAACATGTTGATACCCTTTTCAAAACAGAGCTGAAGACCATCCAGCATGGCTCTGGTCTCAACAATGATGGGACTTCTCTTACCATAGACCCTTCGATAACCGAACACCATCTTCCCCAACCTGTCCCTTACCAGACCACCACCATAGCATTCACCTGAGTCAGAGCAAGCTCCATCAGCGTTAAGCTTGAAACACCTAAGTTTTGGACATTTCCAGCTTAGGGAGACCGGAATGTTAGGTCTTGATAATTGATTCACACACCCAATAGAAGGACTAATCCTGCTATTTTTGCCCCAATGCTTCTTCTTTAGAAGATTAGCTTTGTCCATATTTGATAGAATATAGATAATATGCTCTATCATGTTTTCAGCCTTAATAATTCTTTCCTCCATCTTACTTTTGTTCCTTGCGTACCAAATTTCCCAATGGTAGAATGTTGCATATCTGAATGTCCTTACTCGTAGACCAGAACCATGTTCTCACCATGTGAGAGGGGGACATATTTCTGGTAATGTGAATATTGAAATGGGAAGCAAAATAGACCCAAACATCACAGGCCCTTTGAGATTGGCACTTTGATGCTAATTGTGTGTTTTTTTTTGCAGGACAGAATCCACCGGCACCCAGCCCTTGAAAATTCTCCATGGAATAAAAGAATACTTGCAAAGGGTCACCGAGTTCCAAATCCTAGCATACAGGTATGATCTGTTACCCTTGCTTCTAATTTCAGACCATGTAGATTTAGTACTGAAATTCCATCCTCACTGAGTGTCCAACTGATTGAGTGAGTGCTATTAGGATCCAAGGAGAGCTTGAGAATATTTTGGATTTGATTTGAGTCCAAAATAGTCCATTCGTGGAAGATTCTAGATTTGTAACTAACTCTTAACTGTTGATATACCTATAACATTAGCAATCGCTTAAACCCAAAACCTTACTTATATATAAATGTTATCTAAATATAAAAGAAAAAAGTTAACAACTAAAACTATTATATTAATTTAAATTCATAATTTATAATTTATAATTAACAAGTAAATTAAACATTAAAATAACATTTTAATTAACTCTTAAATATTAATCGATAAATACCTTTTAAATTAACTTCCGGATCTGTATACATTATTTTTTTTTTAATTAAGTTGCTTGTTTAGATAAGTTATTAGATTCTTAAGGAATGATTGAGTATCCACTTTTTTAGCATTAATTGCCTAAGAAAATTAATTAATACACACCTAATCGGCATTGAAAGTCATGCATGATCAGCCTAATGATTGAGGCAACGAAATTTGGCCCAAGTAGCTGAATTCGTAGCTGTCTTTTGATAACTTACTCCCGTGTACAAGTTGGCATCACTACGATTGATTCCTTCCACTATACTATATGTTAAAATGAATATATACTTTTTTTCTTTTTGGTCATATATCATTGAATATTGAATTACTATTCATGTTCTTAGTATTTATATAGCATTCAGCGACCAATTAACAATTCAATCCGTGAGTGAAAAACTTATATATCATATAAAATGGGTAAGAAGGGTTAGACATAGCTAAGATATAAATAGAATCTGCTAAATGTATATGGTTTGTAGCAAATCCGAAATTTATAGTTTGAAGGTTTGAATATCCATCTAAATAGTAAGTAAACAAATTAGACACTGTTTTAAAAACAAGAACAATATAAACCATTTATCAAATTGGGATAGTCCGAATGCGATAAATTTTGATTGCTACCGTAACAAAGATTTTAAAAAAAAAAAATAGGATATTGATTTGTGCAAATAACCACAATTATATTTGTTACAAGACAAACAAAGACAAACTATAAAAGTGATTAGGGTTTTATTATTGAACAAGCTTGAAAATTACATAAAGCATACATAATTATAAAAAAAACAAAGAGCTAATAGGTTTGAGGTTTTTATCTCTAATACTCTCTTTCGAATTCACAATGCAACAATAATAAGCATTGAAAATTTATAACAAAGAAAACGAAACTGTGTTGTTGATTGAGCCTTTGTGAAAATATCAACAACCTGCAAAGTTGATGAGACATATAAAAGCGAGATAGTGTCAATCTGAAGATGATGTCGAGTGAAGTGGCAATCTATTTAAATGTGCTTCGTCCTCCCATGAGAAACATAATTCTTAGCTATCTCATTTTTGTTATCGCAATGTAAGGAAGTGGGTTTAATAATGTTAATGCTCATATCTACAGAAAGCCATCGTAATCAAACAATATCACATGTGCTCAATACCATAGATTGTCACAAATATTCGAAGACGATAAAGCTATATTGTTTGTTACTAATATTTGTTATTATCAATAATATTCGAAGAACAACTCCTCAATGAATCGTAGTAGGAGCATTAACAAACAGACTAACCACATGAACAAGATAAGCTATATTCGGTCGAGTAACTGTAAGATAGACCAAGCTCCCAACGGGAGTACGTTATAGACTCGGGTCTGACAAATGTAAGATGTTATTTCACCAGAGGAAGGAATAAACTCAAGCATTGACGGAGAAAAAGTAATATCAACTAGTGTGGATGTCTCATGAGTTGGTTCCTCAATATCAATGGGTATATCGCTATTACTTTCAAAATGATCAATAGTTTAATGTTTGATCTTTGTTATATCATGTGATTTCGTCGGAATCGAATATAATGGGATATGCTCAAAAAATTTAACATGTCAAGATACATAAAGCTTTTGACTGGTGGGATCAAAACAATGCTAGCCTTTCTGTATAACACCACAACCCATAAAAATACATATAGCGGTTTTAGGACCCAATTTGTTGCGTTCAACATGAGGACGAAGAAAAAAATATGTACATCCAAACACTTGTAAAGAAGAATAATCTGGGAATTGTCCATATAACTTCTGAAAGAGAGACACTCCTGAATTATGTGCGGTGGGAATTTGATTAATCACATATACAATAGTCAAAAAAAATTCTCCTAAAAAAATAGTAGGGACCTTAGCTGGATAAAAGTAAAGAACGAGTAGTCTCAACAAGGTGACGACGTTTTAATTTTGCAACACCATTCTATTGAGGGATGTTAGTATAAGAACACTAATGGATAGTACCATCACATATAAGTAACTTAGTGAAATCATTGGATGTATATTCACCCTCTAAGTCACAAGTGAAGCATTTTATTACAGCAAAATGTTGAGTCTTAACCAGTGCTCCAAATTCTCTATAAATTTCAAGAAAATCTATTATTCGTTTCATAAGATCGATCCAAGTGTATCATGTATAATCATAAATAAAAGATACATGATTGGATGAACCATCCTTTATAAAAATAGGAAATGGACCACAAACATCATAGTGGATAGTATCAAAATAAGCAATAGAATAAGAGACAATTTAATTAAACGGTAAAGTATAACATTTTTCCAGTTTACAACCAGTACAGTCGGAAATATTATAAGTGTTCAACTGACCTAAAACACATGTGAAGATTAATAATTGTAAACATGACTCAGAGACATGTCACCAAACAGGAATGCCAGAAACAAAAATCAGATGACGACAGACTCAGTTAAAAAGAAGATAAATCAAAACTAGAAGTTGTAATAGTAGCGACTTTAACTTCCTCCTGTACATAAAGTTCTCCCAATCTATGGAATATCCCAACCACTTTCTGATAATGTTGATCTTGTATAACATAAAAATAATCATAAAAGTAGACCCATTGACCAGATTTACACAATTGACTGACTGAAAAAAGATTCAAGGCAAGTTTTGGGACATAATAAACATATGGGAGTGATATATGAGAAGTAGAAATATAACCAATACCTTATACTGCAATTTATAAATCACTAGCAGACAAGACTGATATTGGTGAAATAGGAGACAAAGAGAAGCAAAGTATGGCATGTAGAGGGGCATATGACAAGACGCGCCAGAATCTAAAATCCACGAAAAAGAATGAATACCTAAAGTGGAAGACGAAGATAGACATGTTTGATATATTGACGTAGACATAGCGGCAATATTGGAAACAAAAAACTGTCTAAAAGATTCTGGAATCTGGGGATCCATTACAGAGGGTGGTGTGGTGCTATAAGTATCTCCTAATGATGTAACAGCAACAGTAAACTGTGGAGGACGAAATGGAGGATGAAATTGCTGAATAGAACGTGTATGTTGCTGAAATGATTGATGTTGAAAAGAATGTTGTTGAGGGGGTCGTTGTTGAGATAGTTGCCCTGAGGTGATTGCTATTTTTTTTCTCTTAATATTTGATATTGTGATTTTCAAGGATTCTTACTTTTGCAAAAGGCACACTCACAAATGCAACCTTTTCTCTATTCGGTATTAGTCTAGACTGGTTTGAAGCAGAAGATCGTTGGTCTTAAAAAGCAAACACACTAGGAACATTGGTTTTGGACCCATTTTCAATATGAGTTTTTAGTTTCATTTCTTCAGCAATGAGTTCATGAACGACTGAATCTACCGTGGGAAGAGGGGATTGGTGAAGTATAGTTCCTCAAAATCCTTCAAAATCGGAGTGTCTGGCCATAAAAAACTAGACAAATCTCTGCTCTTCTCTTCGAGCAATATAAAGCTTGCATGATTTCAATTATGCAGACCATGTAAGAGCCAATTGATCTCATAAATTGGACATATCAGCATAGAAATCCAAAATAAGCAAGTTATTTTGTTATAAATAGCAGATGTCAAATTCTAATTGATACCGCCTAGAAAAATTAGACTGCGTATACAGTCTTTATAAATGATCAAACTACAGTGCCACATTTGGCCAACTGAGTACCAATTGACTGGGCTACATGATTATTAATCCAAGTGATGATATCTGCATCATCAGTCTCACATGTGTCAAGCAATGTAGCATAGTTCTCACTACTAGTTATATTATAAGGTTAAAGCTTTGTACCTGAAAATATATCCCCCAATTGTTTGCCATGAAGAAATACTTTTATGGCATAGCTCCAGTAAGAGTAGTTTTTCCCATTGAGTTGTGTACCAATATATTATATGGAGTCATCATTCCCTGTCATTCTCTTCCAAAAATAGAATCCTAATCGGAAAAAATAGATTTGAAGCCATACAAAGCAGATCCAAAATTTCCAAACAAATCCAATACCAATACGCAATCCAAATTAACATATCCAAAATTTCTAAACAAACCCAAGACCTATATGAAATCTAATACCAATACACAATCCGAATTTCTAAACATATCCAAATTTTCTAAACAGATCTAATACCAAAATACAATCCAAATAACAAAAGCAGATCCAAAACTTCCAAATAAATCCAATACCAATATGAAATCCAATACCGATACACAATCCAAGTTTCCAAACATATCCAAAATTCCATAACATATTCAAAATTTCCAAACCAATCCAATCCCAATACGCAATCCAAATTAACAAAAAAGATTCAAAATTTCGAGATAAATCTGATACAAATACTCAATCTATCTAAAATTTATAAACAACAAATCAAAACATAATACTTGGCAAAAAAAAGGGGATCACTATGCTTCCCCGATTAGATTACTCCATGGATCGAACAAGTTCTGATACCATGTTTAAAAAAAAGAACAAACAAAGATAAAATCTAAGGGTGGCTAGGGTTTTATTATTTGGAAACCTTGAGAATGACATATATCATATGCTCATATTTATAGATAAAATAAATAGCTAATTGGCTTGAGCCTTATATATCTAAAAATATTCATACCACGGTGATAACTTATAAATTTATAGATTTACCGATGGTATCACAAACATAATAATTTTACTATAATTATTTATCATCAGTTTTGCTTAGCACAATTTGGTTGTGTACTTATCCGGTCATTTTTTTTTCTTGAGTGTAAATCATTCTCTCATAAGATGCGACACCATAAGTACAATTTTATAGTATTTATTTTGTCTTTAAAACACATGTCAAATATAGATCAAATTATAGTAGAACTTTTATGAAATTATATTTCCTTGATAATGGCCAACATGTATCACATATCGTCAACTTGACTCATTTTTTATACATTGAACCTTTTGCATAGTGACTTGTTTTACCTATTATAAATTTTCGTAACTAAATTTTTACAATAATGGAATTAGTTGTCATAATTTACAAATATCATTTCAATAGGTCGAATCCTTGTTTATTCCTAGGTGTAGTGTAGAAGTAATTTGTTGACAGAAGTAATTCGTAGACAGAAGTATTACGATGGAATGCATGGGCCATAGTTGGACCTACCGATGAGATGTACAGGTAGGGACTGTTGGATTTTATCAAGACATAGTTATGGCCAAGGCTTAGGTGTAAAGAATCTTGTTGGAACCTAAAGGCATTTTTGGTGAACCACATACGTGGTGGTTATACTAGACTGAAGACAAGGCCGATGGAGTAGAGATTGAGTCGATAACATGTGTCGATGATCCTAGTCGGTGCCACTATCTGATGGCATGATGCTGATGCCTCTGCTCCAAAACTGCCAAGATTGTCGAGTGCTTCATGGATTGATGCTTCAAATGGTGTTGGGCTTAAGTTTTTAATGAAATTGAGCTTCTTCTACTTATTAGGTTTCCTATTTAAGTGGGTGTTCTATTTTAGTCTTCCTACAATGATTGAAAATTCTATTAATTAGATTTTAAATTAATTCGGTATTCTATATTAATTATTTTTTCTTTTTATTTGGATTTCGTGTTTACGAGGTTTCCTATATGAAGAGATTATCAATTTATTACATTCGTCGATTAACGGTATTTAATCTGGAGCATATATTAATTTATTAGGATTTTTTTGTGCCTATAAATAGAAGAAGATACATAAAGCTAGGATTTGTGACAATAGTAACGTAAGTGGAAAATCTTCTAAGATAAATCTCCAGATATTTTGAGACAGAATTAAGAGTCTTCTATTAAATCACGTTATCTTTTTATTAAATAATAATCGAACCCTTTGTGTTTAAGAGTCTTTTTGTAACCTACTTGTATTATGAAAGAATGTTGTTGCTCGTCGATGTAGAATTTCTTCAAAATCCAAACGATACTAAAACTATCGTTTTGCGCTTGGTTTTATTGTATGCTTTATTTTATCTTGTCATAATCTTGAATATGTTAATTGTTCTTCTTAAAATGATCAATGACACATTTTATATCTAAAAAGATGAGATTCCCCAATAAATGGTGTGGTGAGTGTGAAACAACAGTAGAGGAAATATATCATTTTCTCATCTGAAGGTAGAAGGAGCAGATCTCGTCTAGAAATCGAAAGACACAAAGATAAGTTTCATGAAGCTAGCCTAGAAACATTTTAATAATCAGATGGATTTAACCTTTGGAGAATTTAGGTTAAGGATTAACTATTAGTAAAATGGACTGGTTGATGTTATCGATAATAAATCTACACATGTTGATATTTTCATATTGTCTAAAGCTTCAGCACCCTCATACTGAGCTTGGAATATGAAGTGTTGCGAGAGGTATCTGAAGAGTATACGAACTTGGGAATATGAAATCAATTTGAAATTATTTACATGAAGAAGTTCTTGGCGAACAAGTTGTATCTAAATAAACCATTCCACGATGTCTATGGATAGTATCAAAAAGATCCGAAGGCACGTAGATGATTACAACCAAATAATACTCGACTTGAATATTATTGGTGTGAAGGTGGAGGAGAAAGACCAAACAATCATCCTCTTAAGCTCTTTGACACAAAATTATGAACACTTCATGGACACCATAATCAACATAAAAGAATAACTTACGATGGCCGAAGTCAAGAACGTCTTGAACTCTAAAAATATCGAGAGGAAGAATGTTTTGAAATGTGACTTGGAAGAGAACATACTGAATGTGATAGGTTGACTAGTGAAGATATATTCAAGTAAGATGAGAAAACTCTTGGTCAAACTCCAATTGGTTTTGGATAGATTTAAAATTAATATATTATGTATACAAGAAAAAGGAGAACTTGCCCATAGAAAGTAAAGGGAAACAACTATTAGAAGACAGAATCTAGAGATGCTACAATATTGTCTGATGATTATGAGTACAGTGATGGGTTAATGACTTCTTATTTTTCAGATATAATGATAAATAGGTATTGGATTGGGTGTGTCATTCCACATAACTTCTAATTATAATTTGTTTGAATACCTTATACTGTTTGATGGTGTAATGGTCATCATCGTCAATGCCGAATCTTGTAATGTTAAAGGGATTAGAATAATACAACTCAAATTTCTACATGACTTGAGAGAGTGATTAATAATGTAAGGTATATATTAAATGTATTTCTATTGGGATTTTGGATCAGGAAGGGTTTACCTATTAAGGTGTAGATGGCAGACTCATGGTCTTGCAAGGATCCGTTGTTATGAAATCCAATATGACTAATGGTGTATTATTCATTAAGGGCTATGTAGTAGTAAGGGGTGTTTCTAGCATGGTGAAATATTCTACTAGGTTGTGGCATCATCGATCGGGGCATTTAAGCGAGAAGAGACTTAGTGAACTAAGTAAATATGAGTTGTTAGCTGGTACCATAGTTCAAAATTTGAGCTTTTGTGAAAGTTTTGTATTGGATAAGCGCAAAAGAGTGAAGTTTCCGTCCAGACAACCAGACAACCAAATGGAGTACTTGATTATTTTCATTTAGGCCTTTGGAGTCTTGCACGGTTACCTACCATAGGTGGTACAAGGTACTTCATATCATTTCTAGATGACTATTACAGGAAGTTGTGGGTAATACTTTTAAAGATCAAAGATACTACGTTTTCTTCGTTTATAAATTGGAAGACGTGTATAAAATCAAACCAGTAAAGTGCTGAATGAAACACGTTCGAAATTCTTTAGGTATGGAGGGCTGGTTGTTTGAAGTTAAAGCTTGAGTTGAAAGAATTGAAAAAGGCGAAAGGCCAACCGATTCAGACTATTTTCTTCCTGATATGTTGCCCATGTAATCTTCCTGATATGTTGCCCATGTAATCAAACACCTGAATAATATTAACAATCCTTTCGTTTTTCATCCTAGTAGGTTTTTTGTTATGGATTGCTCAAAAATTGACAACCATTCTTATAGAGAATTGTCGAGATGAAACATATAAACCTGAAGAGAATATGTAGCATTAGAGAACAGAAGAAGGTTATGGTATGCATGGATTCATAAAATAAGATAGTCAAAACCGTAAACTACTTTATCAGAATCTTAATTCCAACGAGCCTTGAGGAAATGACAGGGGACATCAGAGTCAACCACGTGTTTAAGCTAGCCTGACAAGGGCATAGGTTCACCAGCTTAAATTATTGAACGATCGCAAGGTCTCGGGGTAACCGAAGTACCCAAATTTAAATTTCTAAATATACGCCAAGTCCTGACAACGAGTATTCTAAAGTGTTTTCAAGACAAAGGGCATGTTCATATTGTTCAGGTGTTTGATTATATGGGCAACATATCAAGAAAAAACAGTCTGAATCGGTTCGATGATTAGGTCGGGTAAATCATGTCCTTAGCAGTAGCCCCTTAGTCTTAGTCCTTGTAAAGTCTTTTTGGTATGAATAACTCTCATTTCGTATCAGATTCCTCTTGTAACCGCACTCCAAATTGCGGTACCTTGTGATCAGAATAACTCATGTTAGATAACCTTACCTCTGATTATTATCACTGCAGAAATCACTAGTCTCATGTACACCACACATATTTTTACTCTTGTACACGTGTCACAAATGAACTCGACCGATGTAATAGGTCATTAGTGGTGAAGAAGATATTAAAGAATGAGAAGGGCCAACCAATTCATATTTGTTTCTTCATGATATGTGCCCCCGCAATCGTATACCTAAATAATATGAGCAGACCCTTTTTTTGGATAACACTCTAGAAGAATTGTTCATAAGGCCACATACTGGAAATATGGGGATGAAGATAATGATGAACAACTTATCTCTCTAAATACTTTGTTTTAGTTTCCATCTTTAACATCAGTGTGACTCAACTCGAATTATATTTAACATTTTTAACCCTCGGGTATTTCTAGAATCCTCAAATTGAACTACATTATTTCTATTAATTATATTTTTTTATTAAATGAGTCTTTTATAATAACTAAGTTTTCTATTAATTTGGATTTACTATTTATGAGGTTTCCTAATTTAAGCGAGTATAATTTTATAATAGTCGTTGATTAATATGATTTAATTTGGAGCCTCTGTTGAAAAATTAGAGTTTTCTTTAAGCTTATAAATAAAAAAGAGACACAATGTCAATGGCATGACGACGATATCGTCAATAGCAAATTACCTAGATGAGAAAAATGTCTATGCCTTTTGAGACATAAGTGAGGTGAAAGAAGAATAAATAATTTTGTGAATTACGTTATGTTAGTAACAAAGAGCGATTCATCCTTTTATGTTTAAGAGTATTCATATAACCTACTTGTTTAATAAAAGAGTGTTTGTTGCCTGTAAATGTAAAAAATTTGACATTCCATACCATGTTAAATCCGCCTTAGATATTTGATTTTATTTTACACTTTTTTTATTTGTTGTTTCCATCAAATATAATAATTATCCTTGTCTTTGAACGAACAAAATTTCTTAAAATAAGATTTAATTTTAACTAAAAGGACATTATTTTATTGAACTAAAGAATCCTAACGACAACCACTACAAATATCAAAATCGATTTGGTTTTATTGATTTTAAAAAAAAACATTACATAAGTTTTTGTTGGTATAAAAAATAGTAACCTATAAAATAAGGTTTACAAGTAATCCAGGGTCTTCCCTGGAACTGAAGGTACAACATGATTAGATATATCATAAAGCTAGGATTTGTGACAATAGTAACGTAAGTGGAAAATCTTCTAAGATAAATCTCCAGATATTTTGAGACAGAATTAAGAGTCTTCTATTAAATCACGTTATCTTTTTATTAAATAATAATCGAACCCTTTGTGTTTAAGAGTCTTTTTGTAACCTACTTGTATTATGAAAGAATGTTGTTGCTCGTCGATGTAGAATTTCGTCACAATCCAAACGATACTAAAACTATCGGTTTGCGCTTGGTTTTATTGTATGCTTTATTTTATCTTGTCATAATCTGGAACATGTTAATTCTTCTTCTTAAAATGATCGATGACACATTTTGTATCTAAAAAGATGATATTCCCCAATAAATGGTGTGGTGAGTGTGAAACAACAGTAGAGGAAATATATCATTTTCTCATCTGAAGGTAGAAGGAGCAGATCTCGTCAAGAAATCGAAAGACACAAAGATAAGTTTCATGAAGCTAGCCTAGAAACATTTTAATAATCAGATGGATTTAACCTTTGGAGAATTTAGGTTAAGGATTAACTATTAGTAAAATGGACTGGTTGATGTTATCGATAATAAATCTACACATGTTGATATTTTCATATTGTCTAAAGCTTCAGCACCCTCATACTGAGCTTGGAATATGAAGTGTTGCGAGAGGTATCTGAAGAGTATACGAACTTGGGAATATGAAATCGATTTGAAATTATTTACATGAAGAAGTTCTTGGCGAACAAGTTGTATCTAAAGAAACCATTCCACGATGTCTATGGATAGTATCATAAAGATCCGAAGGCACGTAGATGATTACAACCAAATAATACTCGACTTGAATATTGTTGGTGTGAAGGTGGAGGAGAAAGACCAAACAATCATCCTCTTAAGCTCTTTGACAAAAAATTATGAACACTTCATGGACACCATAATCTACATAAAAGAATAACTTACGATGGCCGAAGTCAAGAACGTCTTGAACTCCAAAAATATCGAGAGGAAGAATGTTTTGAAATGTGACTTGGAAGAGAACATACTAAATGTGAGAGGTTGACTAGTGAAGATATATTCAAGTAAGATGAGAAAACTCTCGGTCAAACTCCAATTGGTTTTGGATAGATTTAAAATTAATATATTATGTATACAAGAAAAAGGAGAACTTGCCCATAGAAAGTAAAGGGAAACAACTATTAGAAGACAAAATCTAGAGATGCTACAATATTGTCTGATGATTATGAGTACAGTGATGGGTTAACGACTTCTTATTTTTTCAGATATAATGATAAATAGGTATTGGATTGGGTGTGTCATTCCACATAACTTCTAATTATAATTTGTTTGAATACCTTATAATGTTTGATGGTGTAATGGTCATCATCGTCAATGCCGAATCTTGTAATGTTAAAGGGATTAGAATAATACAACTCAAATTTCTACATGACTTGAGAGAGTGATTAATAATGTAAGGTATATATTAAATGTATTTCTATTAGGATTTTGGATGAGGAAGGGTTTACCTATTAAGGTGTAGATGGCAGACTGATGGTCTTGCAAGGATCCGTTGTTATAAATTCCAATATGACTAATGGTGTGTTATTCATTAAGGGCTATGTAGTAGTAAGGGGTGTTTCTAGCATGGTGAAATATTCTACTAGGTTGTGGCATCATCGATCGGGGCATTTAAGCGAGAAGAGACTTAGTGAACTAAGTAAATATGAGTTGTTAGCTGGTACCATAGTTCAAAATTTGAGCTTTTGTGAAAGTTTTGTATTGGATAAGCGCAAAAGAGTGAAGTTTCCGTCCAGAAAACCAGACAACCAAATGGAGTACTTGATTATTTTCATTTAGGCCTTTGGAGTCTTGCACGGTTACCTACCATAGGTGGTACAAGGTACTTTATATCATTTCTAGATGACTATTACAGGAAGTTGTGGGTAATACTTTTAAAGATCAAAGATACTACGTTTTCTTCGTTTATAAATTGGAAGACGTGTATAAAATCAAACCAGTAAAGTGCTGAATGAAACACGTTCGAAATTCTTTAGGTATGGAGGGCTGGTTGTTTGAAGTTAAAGCTTGAGTTGAAAGAATTGAAAAAGGCGAAAGGCCAACCGATTCAGACTATTTTCTTCCTGATATGTTGCCCTTGTAATCAAACACCTGAATAATATTAACAATCCTTTCGTTTTTCATCCTAGTAGGTTTTTTGTTATGGATTGCTCAAAAATTGACAACCATTCTTATAGAGAATTGTCGAGATGAAACATATAAACCCGAAGAGAATATGTAGCATTAGAGAACGGAAGAAGGTTATGGTATGCATGGATTCATAAAAAAAGATAGTCAAAACAGTAAACTACTTTATCAGAATCTTAATTCCAACGAGCCTTGAGGAAATGACACGGGACATCAGAGTCAACCACGTGTTTAAGCTAGCCTGACAAGGGCATAGGTTCACCAGCTTAAATTATTGAACGATCGCAAGGTCTCGGGGTAACCGAAGTACCCAAATTTAAATTTCTAAATATACGCCAAGCCCTGACAACGAGTATTCTAAAGTGTTTTCAAGACAAAGGGCATGTTCATATTGTTCAGGTGTTTGATTATAGGGGCAACATATCAAGAAAAAACAGTCTGAATCGGTTCGATGATTAGGTCGGATAAATCATGTCCTTAGCAGTAGCCCCCTAGTCTTAGTCCTTGTAAAGTCTTTTTGGTATGAATAACTCTCATTTCGTATCAGATTCCTCTTGTAACCTCACTCCAAATTGCGGTACCTTGTGATCAGAATAACTCATGTTAGATAACCTTACCTCTGATTATTATCACTGCAGAAATCACTAGTCTCATGTACACCACACGTATTTTTACTCTTGTACACGTGTCACAAATGAACTCGACCGATGTAATAGGTCATTAGAGGTGAAGAAGATATTAAAGAATGAGAAGGGCCAACCGATTCATATTTGTTTCTTCATGATATGTGCCCCCGCAATCGTATACCTAAATAATATGAGCAGACCCTTTTTTTGGATAACACTCTAGAAGAATTGTTCATAAGGCCACAGACTGGAAATATGGGGATGAAGATAATGATGAACAACTTATCTCTCTAAATACTTTGTTTTAGTTTCCATCTTTAACATCAGTGTGACTCAACTCGAACTATATTTAACATTTTTAACCCTCGGGTATTTCTAGAATCCTCAAATTGAACTACATTATTTCTATTAATTATATTTTTTTATTAAATGAGTCTTTTATAATAACTAAGTTTTCTATTAATTTGGATTTACTATTTATGAGGTTTCCTAATTTAAGCGAGTATAATTTTATAATAGTCGTTGATTAATATGATTTAATTTGGAGCGTCTGTTGAAAAATTAGAGTTTTCTTTAAGCTTATAAATAAAAAAGAGACACAATGTCAATGGCATGACGACGCTATCGTCAATAGCAAATTACCTAGATGAGAAAAATGTCTATGCCTTTTGAGACATAAGTGAGGTGAAAGAAGAATAAATAATTTTGTGAATTACGTTATGTTAGTAACAAAGAGCGATTCATCCTTTTATGTTTAAGAGTATTCATATAACCTACTTGCTTAATAAAAGAGTGTTTGTTGCCCGTAAATTTAAAACAATTTGACATTCCATACCACGTTAAATCCGCCTTAGATATTTGATTTTATTTTACACTTTTTTTATTTGTTGTTTCCATCAAATATAATAATTATCCTTGTCTTTGAACGAACAAAATTTCTTAAAATAAGATTTAATTTTAACTAAAAGGACATTATTTTATTGAACTAAAGAATCCTAACGACAACCACTACAAATATCAAAATCGATTTGGTTTTATTGATTTAAAAAAAACATTACATTAGTTTTTGTTGGTATAAAAAACAGTAACCTATAAAATAAGGTTTACACGTAATCCAGGGTCTTCCCTGGAACTGAAGGTACAACATGATTAGATATATCATAAAGCTAGGATTTGTGACAATAGTAACGTAAGTGGAAAATCTTCTAAGATAAATCTCCAGATATTTTGAGACAGAATTAAGAGTCTTCTATTAAATCACGTTATCCTTTAATTAAATAATAATCGAACCCTTTGTGTTTAAGAGTCTTTTTGTAACCTACTTGTATTATGAAAGAATGTTGTTGCTCGTCGATGTAGAATTTCTTCAAAATCCAAACGATACTAAAACTATCGTTTTGCGCTTGGTTTTATTGTATGCTTTATTTTATCTTGTCATAATCTTGAACATCTTAATTGTTCTTCTTAAAATGATCGATGACACATTTTGTATCTAAAAAGATGAGATTCCCCAATAAATGGTGTGGTGAGTGTGAAACAACATTAGAGGAAATATATCATTTTCTCATCTGAAGGTAGAAGGAGCAGATCTCGTCAAGAAATCGAAAGACACAAAGATAAGTTTCATGAAGCTAGCCTAGAAACATTTTAATAATCAGATGGATTTAACCTTTGGAGAGTTTAGGTTAAGGATTAACTATTAGTAAAATGGACTGGTTGATGTTATCGATAATAAATTTACACATGTTGATATTTTCATATTGTCTAAAGCTTCAGCACCCTCATACTGAGCTTGGAATATGAAGTGTTGCGAGAGGTATCTGAAGAGTATACAAACTTGGGAATATCAAATCGATTTGAAATTATTTACATGAAGAAGTTCTTGGCGAACAAGTTGTATCTAAAGAAACCATTCCACGATGTCTATGGATAGTATCATAAAGATCCGAAGGCACGTAGATGATTACAACCAAATAATACTCGACTTGAATATTGTTGGTGTGAAGGTGGAGGAGAAAGACCAAACAATCATCATCTTAAGCTCTTTGACACAAAATTATGAACACTTCATGGACACCATAATCTATATAAGAGAATAACTTACGATGTCCGAAGTCAAGAACGTCTTGAACTCCAAAAATATCGAGAGGAAGAATGTTTTGAAATGTGACTTGGAAGAGAACATACTGAATGTGAGAGGTTGACTAGTGAAGATATATTCAAGTAAGATGAGAAAACTCTCGGTCAAACTCCAATTGGTTTTGGATAGATTTAAAATTAATATATTATGTATACAAGAAAAAGGAGAACTTGCGCATAGAAAGTAAAGGGAAACAACTATTAGAAGACAGAATCTAGAGATGCTACAATATTGTCTGATGATTATGAGTACAGTGATGGGTTAATGACTTCTTATTTTTTTCAGATATAATGATAAATAGGTATTGGATTGGGTGTGTCATTCCACATAACTTCTAATTATAATTTGTTTGAATACCTTATAATGTTTGGTGGTGTAATGGTCCTCATCGTCAATGCCGAATCTTGTAATGTTAAAGGGATTAGAATAATACAAATCAAATTTCTACATGACTTGAGAGAGTGATTAATAATGTAAGGTATATATTAAATGTATTTCTATTGGGATTTTGGATAAGGAAGGGTTTACCTATTAAGGTGTAGATGGCAGACTGATGGTCTTGCAAGGATCCGTTGTTATGAAATCTAATATGACTAATGGTGTGTTATTCATTAAGGGCTATGTAGTAGTAAGGGGTGTTTCTAGCATGGTGAAATATTCTACTAGGTTGTGGCATCATCGATCGGGGCATTTAAGCGAGAAGAGACTTAGTGAACTAAGTAAATATGAGTTGTTAGCTGGTACCATAGTTCAGAATTTGAGCTTTTGTGAAAGTTTTGTATTGGATAAGCGCAAAAGAGTGAAGTTTCCGTCCAGACAACCAGACAACCAAATGGAGTACTTGATTATTTTCATTTAGGCCTTTTGAGTGTTGCACGATTACCTACCATAGGTGGTACAAGGTACTTCATATCATTTCTAGATGACTATTACAGGGAGTTGTGGATAATACTTTTAAAGATCATAGATACTACGTTTTCTTCGTTTATAAATTGGAAGACGTGTATAAAATCAAACCAGTAAAGTGCTGAATGAAACACGTTCGAAATTCTTTAGGTATGGAGGGCTGGTTGTTTGAAGTTAAAGCTTGAGTTGAAAGAATTGAAAAAGGCGAAAGGCCAACCGATTCAGACTATTTTCTTCCTGATATGTTGCCCCTGTAATCAAACACCTGAATAATATTAACAATCCTTTCGTTTTTCATCCTAGTAGGTTTTTTGTTATGGATTGCTCAAAAATTGACAACCATTCTTATAGAGAATTGTCGAGATGAAACATATAAACCCGAAGAGAATATGTAGCATTAGAGAACGGAAGAAGGTTATGGTATGCATGGATTCATAAAAAAGATAGTCAAAACCGTAAACTACTTTATCAGAATCTTAATTCCAACGAGCCTTGAGGAAATGACACGGGACATCAGAGTCAACCACGTGTTTAAGCTAGCCTGACAAGGGCATAGGTTCACCAGCTTAAATTATTGAACGATCGCAAGGTCTCGGGGTAACTGAAGTACCCAAATTTAAATTTCTTAATATACGCCAAGCCCTGACAACGAGTATTCTAAAGTGTTTTCAAGACAAAGGGCATGTTCATATTGTTCAGGTGTTTGATTATAGGGGCAACATATCAAGAAAAAACAGTCTGAATCGGTTCGATGATTAGGTCGGATAAATCATGTCCTTAGCAGTAGCCCCCTAGTCTTAGTCCTTGTAAAGTCTTTGTGGTATGAATAACTCTCATTTCGTATCAGATTCCTCTTGTAACCTTACCTCTGATTATTATCACTGCAGAAATCACTAGTCTCATGTACACCACACATATTTTTACTCTTGTACACGTGTCACAAATGAACTCGACCGATGTAATAGGTCATTAGTGGTGAAGAAGATATTAAAGAATGAGAAGGGCCGACCGATTCATATTTGTTTCTTCATGATATGTGCCCCCGCAATCGTATACCTAAATAATATGAGCAGACCCTTATTTTGGATAACACTCTAGAAGAATTGTTCATAAGGCCACAGACTAGAAATATGGGGATGAAGATAATGATGAACAAATTATCTCTCTAAATACTTTGTTTTAGTTTCCATCTTTAACATCAGTGTGACTCAACTCGAACTATATTTAACATTTTTAACCCTTGGGTATTTCTAGAATCCTCAAATTGAACTACATTATTTCTATTAATTATATTTTTTTATTAAATGAGTCTTTTATAATAACTAAGTTTTCTATTAATTTGGATTTACTATTTATGAGGTTTCCTAATTTAAGCGAGTATAATTTTATAATAGTCGTTGATTAATATGATTTAATTTGGAGTGTCTGTTGAAAAATTAGAGTTTTCTTTAAGCTTATAAATAAAAAAGAGACACAATGTCAATGGCATGACGACGCTATCGTCAATAGCAAATTACCTAGATGAGAAAAATGTCTATGCCTTTTGAGACATAATTGAGGTGAAAGAAGAATAAATAATTTTGTGAATTACGTTATGTTAGTAACAAAGAGCGATTCATCCTTTTATGTTTAAGAGTATTCATATAACCTACTTGTTTAACAAAAGAGTGTTTGTTGCCCGTAAATGTAAAAAAATTTGACATTCCATACCACGTTAAATCCGCCTTAGATATTTGATTTTATTTTACACTTTTTTTATTTGTTGTTTCCATCAAATATAATAATTATCCTTGTCTTTGAATGAACACAATTTCTTAAAATAAGATTTAATTTTAACTAAAAGGACATTATTTTATTGAACTAAAGAATCCTAACGACAACCACTACAAATATCAAAATCGATTTGGTTTTATTGATTTAAAAAAAACATTATATAAAAAAACGTTAATCCAATCTTGCCAGCAAGATGTGATGGGGGTCATATTACATTTTTGGGTAACATAATCCCAAATTTGCAAGGTATAGCTACAGCCTGTGAAGATGTGATCTGTTGGTTCCGGGTTGATGTCATAGAGTGCACATAGTGACTAGTGGAGTATTCCAAAACAAGAAGCTTATTTTGGTGGTTAATTTGGCATGGGTGGCAATCCAAGTGATGAAGGAGTGTCTCGAGATATTGAATTTATTCCAGACTATAGTAGCCTAGTTGACTGTATCAAGGGAAGTTCAGATGGTGTTGTATGTGTTGTTAATGGTAAAACTACCCTTGTTACTATTGGGGATCCATATGAATTCATCATCATCGTTGGAGGGAAAATGGCCTTGATTGATAGTATTACTAATCTCGTTTAAGTGTTGAATATGAATTCTACACCTAAGACGGGTGACGATCGCCCAATTCCATTCTCCATTTCTCATGATATATGAGACGTTGTTTTTACCACAGAAACAATAATGATGGATAATACTTGGGCCAAAACGATTTACCAATAAGGAGGGGAAAATCCATGGGTCGTACGAGATGGAAGTGGACTCGCCATTTCCAATTTTGACTTTATAAAAGGACCCGGCTATAGATCTAATCTTGAGGGTTTCCTCCAACTCCATCTCAAAGAGGAATTAATGGGGAGGCTCCATATATTTTTATCTTTGAGTGTTTAATTGATGATCCATTTAGACCAGATTGAAGCTAGATTTTTAGTTAAAATGGACCATAAGCTTTTCAGGGTGGTCGCCCGATTCTAGATTTTTAGATTTAGGATCCGAAGGCCACCCTCTTTTGTAGGCACGATAATTTTATCCCATGCAACTTTTGCCCCGACAATCTTCATCTCTGGTCCTGACCAGAGGAATTTTTGGAAGAGCGTAGCAAAGTATTTGAGAACTCAAACGGGGAGAATAAAAACTGAAGCCCAGTAAACCCGGCTTGCAAAGAGAACCAGTTTGATCAGTTGGAGCCTATCAGCACAAGAAATGTGCTCCTCAATGAGATCGGTGGAGGGGTTGTTAGTGCGGTAAAATATCATAAGTTCATCTGTGAAATAGAGGTTTATGATTTTTTCTTGTGACATTTCGAATGGTATCCAAATTTTCTTTTGTTGCCCTTCTCTTTCATGATGTTGGATAAAACCTATAGTATCAACTTACTTATCTTAAATTAAGGGTCCATGATATTATGGTATCAAGTATGTTAAAATAAAAATTAATCTGTCAAATAATCCCTAGATAATTAGACCTACAACTGTTTTAGTCTTTATGTCATATAAGACAACTAATCGTAACTACATTAGATAAACAAATCAATAACAAATTCAAGTTTTAGTGTTTTTACCGTCAAATAAATTTAAAATTATCATGGTACAAATCAGAATGAGTGCAAATGATGAAATTCATATGTAAGTTTAGTTATTTATAAATAATCATTACGATATTGACTTCAAATGATAAGATTTTGAATACACCTATATTTAATGGAGAGAACTATGATTATTGAATTTTATTTCAAAACTTTGAATATTTCATGTAAACATATCTTGTGTTTAGAATGCCTCATCATAGGTAGATTCATAGTATATATGAATATTGTCATATGTCCAATTTATTTAATCAACTTAAGGTTAACTATATTAGACCTAAATATAATAATAAGTATCATGAAGATATCAATTAAGTTAAATATGGATCTAAAAAATATAAATCTAAAAATTTAATAAAGGTTACGATTCTTGTAGTGGCAAGTACATCATACCACATCAATTAAATAATAAATCAATGGGTTGATATAAAAGATTATAAAGACAATAAGTCAAATTTGGAACCTTCACTTTATATTATAATCATCTTTAAATGAATGTTAAAATCAAGTCATGTGGAAACTCATTTATGATATTTCAGTTTATGTATCTCGTAAATTATATTATAATCATCAAGTTTTTTTATCTCTTTTGGTTTTGAGATTAACTTATTAATGTATTATGAGCTTCACAAATCGAGTGAGAGTGGGCTCAGATTTGGAGTTACTTATCGTTTTAATTCCCATAAGTTACAATATCCTAGTGCATGCCATAAAAAATCTAATGTATAAAATAAAGTCTTAGTTTTTTAGGTGAGACGTTTTTTGTATTAGAAACCCATCAACATTACTCTTTATAATTATTAAGGATTATAACAAAAGACATATATTAATAGTATGCTAAAGTGTTATGGTATGAAAATAATAAACCTTTGTTTTTCTTGAGGTGCCATAAGATATGTTTTCTCAGTTAACATCTGAACACTAATTTGGAAATTTAAAAGATATAAAATATTCATAAGTTTTGACACTTGAACTCTTGATATATTCTCAGCTTAATTCATGATAAGGTATAAAATTCATTATAAAGATTTTAAGTAAATACTTAAGTATTCTAGGTATGTATGGTAGCGCCGGGATATGAGGTTGAACACACAATGAAAAACACGAAGAGAATAAGACAAAAATAGAGAATAGATAATATCTAACCCTAGGTCAGAGTATAAGACACGTTAGATAATAGAGTTTGAGAGCCTTTTATAGAAGTGCTCGAAACCTTGCGCTAAAATTACAACTTGTTCCTTACGAAATAAAATAAAGCTTAGTCCAATTTCAAAGCGATTGGAGTTGGTTATGTATTTTAGTTAAATCTAATAGAAATAGAAAAATACATAAAATTCATAAAAACAACAAAAATAAAGCCTGAACGATGGAATTTTGGGCATGGACTTCATCACATGATGCTTTCAAAAATCTTTGGGCTTCTCGATGCATTCAATTTGAGTGGTCGCAGTGCCTAATTCGGATAACCAAGCTCTAGATAAAGCTCGTTTTTCGTTTTTCCAAAAGGTCCATATAGCCATGGGCTTGTGCAGCTACAACATCCTCTCCTTCTTTGAGAGAATTCGCCGACAAATTCTCAGCTTCATCATCCTCGGCAGCATTGGTAAAGGGCACTATGTGCTTCATGTTGAAAATGTTATGGGTCCTCATGTGGCTGGGTAACTTTAACCTGTATGCATTGGGATTAATATTTCTAATGATTTCAAAAGACCCACCTTCCTTGCAGCTAACTTGTTGTGCTCGTGCGCATGATATCCCTCTCTGGTCAAAACCGCCCATACAAAGTCCCCTATTGCAAACTCCACCAGTCAGCGCTTCTTATCTACGGCAACATTGTACTTCTATGTTGTTTCCTCCAGGTGTTTGTGTGTATTCTCATGGATCTCCCATAGATCAACAATGGCGGTCTCGACCCTAGCTAAAACCTTGTCAAGGGTAGGGAAAGCCAAATTCATAGGACCCCGTGTGTTATAACCATAGACTACCATGAAGGGACTATACTCAGTACTGTGCTTGTAGTGCCTGTTATAGGCGAACTTAACGTGATAAAGGCGAGATTCACATGCTTTCAAGTTCCCAGAGATCTCTGTGCGCAAAATGTTTCCTAACGTTCGATTAGTTTCCTCGGTTCGGTCGTTTTTCTGCAGGTGATACGCGCTGCTAAAACTCAGCTTTGTGTTTGTGAGGTGCCACAAACTCCTCCAAAAGTGTCCGACCACCCTCGTATCACAATCAAATACGATATTCAGGGGTAGGACATGTAAGCGGTAGACCTCACGAAAGTATAAGTTAGCAACATTCGCAGCATCTGTGGTTTCCTTGCAGGCAATAAATTGGGCCATCTTAGAAAACTTGACAACCACCACAAAAATAGAATTGTTACCTCTTTGTGTTTTGGTAGTCCAAAGACGAAATCCATGCTGACACTTCGCCACGGTCCTTCCGGTATTGGGAGTAGTAGGTATAGACCTGCGTTGGATGATGTACCTTTTGCCACCTGGCAAACCCGACAACGAGCTACAAAACGGATAACAATTCACCTCAAATATGGCCCGAAGAACTGACTGGATACAGAGTGAAGGGTTTGATCTCTACCACCATACCCCTAGTTATATCTCTCTTGTACAATAAATAACCTCAAACTTCCCTCATGAATACATAGTCAGTTACCTTTGAATGGGTAGGCGTTGCTCACTGCAAAATCTTTTCTCAAACCTGCGTTGACGTCCTCTAGAATAGGACCAAAATATGGATCGATATATAGTAGATCCTTCATCATCTCGAATCCCACAACCTCTCATTCCATACGAATCATCATATTGCGTCGGCTCAGTGCCCCCGAAGTTTGCTTGATGGAAAAGGTAAATTGTTGACTAAACGCTCCCCAACGCGCATGGCGGGAAGAGAGCCTCTCTTGACCTTGCAGATGCTTCAAGGCATCATGGACAAAGTCATTATAGGCCAAGTAGGAACTCTAGTGCTTCAAAGCCCGTACAACTGCATATAATCTATAATAGGAGCCATGACAGTAATGAGGATAATGTATGAACCTCCTGTAGAATGAAACCAGCCCGTGAAAAGAATGGACTTTGGTGATAGAAGTAGGTATAGGCCAGTCACGCACTACTGCCACTTTCGACTTATCCACTGACAAACCATCATTTAAAACAAAATATCCCAAGAAGATAACCGAATCTGTCATAAAGAAACACTTGTCGAGTCCCTCATAAAACTCTTCTCGTCTCAAAACAACCAACACTTCCTATAAGTGTTGGAGGTACAACTCCTTCGTAGTACTATATATAAGAATATCGTCAAAGTAGACAGCTAGAAATTTTCCCATGAACGAGCGAAATACCTGGTTCATAACCCGCATGAACGTGCTAGGAGCATTAGAAAGGCCGAAGGACAAGACCATCCACTCAAACAGACCTTCTCAGGTTTTAAAGGTTGTTTTCTACTCATCTCCCATGCGAACACGAATCTGGTGATATTCGCTCTTCAAATCCAGCTTCGTAAACACGATAGCACCACTCAACTGATCCAGTAAATCATCAAGGCGAGGAATAGGAAACTGATACCTGAATATAAGTTTATTGATAGCCTGGCTATCCACAGACATCCTTATTGAGCCATCCTTCTTTGGTGTTAACAGTGTAGGAACCGTACAAGGACTAAGGCTCTCACGGATGTGGCCTTTAGTAAACAGTTCTTCCACCTGTCTACAGAGCTCCTCATGCTATTTTGGACTTATCTGGTAATGCGGTCGGTTTGGTAGGCTAGCACCCGGTACTAGGTAAATCTAGTGCTGGATGTCTCTTAATGGAGGAAGACGTGTAGGCAGATTATCGGGAATGACAAATTAAAATTCTGCTAATAGCAGTCAAACACGCTCAGGTATCCCAGCAAACGGATCACCATTAAATTCTTTAACCACCAAAAGATAGACATTTCATGTATCACTAGCATGCTTTATAAATGCTTTCGAGCTAAAAAGTTCTTACCCGACTCATGTGATACAACAAGTGAAGGTTTTGGTAATACCTCCTTAGTTGGTGTTAATATGAATCTAACGTTATTCCATATGAAACTATGTCGTTTTTTCCTACCATCGTATGTGACACTTCTATCATATTGACATGGTCGGCCTAGCATCTATAGCAACGGCATCGCACTATGCCTTATCTTTATAGTTACCAACAGAAAAAGACACCAGACATCTTTTAGAAATTGTTACCTCACTACATTTCTTTCACCAGACGAGCTGGTAGGGGTTTGGGTGGTCTTCTGTTTTCAGGGCCACCTTTCGCACAACTTCTTCAGAAATAACGTTTTTGCAGCTCTCCGAATCAATAACAAATTTTCATCACTTTCCTCTGGTAGTACAATTCGACTAGATAATATTGTTTCGTAGTCAATCATCTCCTTCACTTCTTGCTTTGGGCGTAAAACATACATACCTTAAAACCAATGCATGTCCAACATCTCCTCTTGTAACCTGGTTCTCATGAACCTCATCAACAAAATCCTCTAGTTCCTCATCAAACCGTGGGCCACCTTATAGATCAAAATCAGCCGCTCTAGTGAACAAACCCCTCAATTGTTGTGGTTGTTGTCGTAATTTTGGACAATGTAAAGAAACGTTCCCTAGTTCGTGACAATGGTAGCACCTGACCTGCGAGGAAGTACCAGCGCGACTAGGGACCTGCAAATTAGCAACTATACGCATAAGGGTGACAGTTGGTACTGCTGGGCTAGGACCTGGAGCCGTCGTTTTTTGAAACACCATTGGATTTGTTCTGGAAGTATCTCCTCCATGAGGCCTTTGTGAAAGGGCTTTCTCCAGATGTAGTGCGCGTTGATGTGCTTCAGACACATTTACAGGGTCGAACATATTCAGTTGGTCCTAAAAGTGTTGTCTCATCCCACCTATGTAGCGAGATACTAATTGATCTGCTGAATGAGCAATATCGACAAGGTTTTGCAGCTTGAAAAAAATCGTTAGTGTATTCATCAACAGTCCTTGACCCTTGTTTAAGGTTTTGGAACTGTTGGTACATTATACGCGTATAATTGTAAGAAAAATGCAGCCCTCAAGTGCTTCAAATATTTAGCCCAAGTTGTTATTTTTGGCTTACCTTGCCTTGATCTGATCTGCTAGAGCTGCTTCCACTAAGATGCAGCTTGGCCTCGGAACTTAGTTGTAGCCAACTGTACCCGTTTTCTATCCGGAACCTCCTTGAAACCAAGGACTTCTTCAACTCAGGCGGTCCAATCTAAAAACTTCTATGGTTCGAGACCCCCTTAGAACTCTGGGATCTTAAGTTTGAATCCAGATTCCCACCGTGGCATTCTGATCAAAATCTCTCGTTGGCGGCTGCTCAAAGAATGGTTCAAGATAGTCTTGTTTGCAATATTAAACTCTATCTTGTTCTCTCCGAGGAGAAAACGGATTCTGCTGGAGGCCGGGCTTTCTCTCAGATTTCGACGGCTGGTTGCTCGAACCTCGAGCTCGAAATCCATTGGTTTGGTTGTTCAAAAGCATTTGTAGTGCTTCATGAATGTCTCTTATCTGGTTTCCCAACGAATGCATCCTTTCATCAATCTGGGCACACAAGGATCTCTTTGGCGGGATACCTCCATAACCAACGTCGTAGGAGCTATGTCTCTTTAATACCAATATGGTAGCACCGAGATATGAGGTTGAACAGACGACGACAAACACAAAGAGAAGAAGACGAAAATAGAGAATAGATCATCTCTGACCCTAGGTCAGAGTATAAGAGACTTTAGAGAAAACTCAGATTATATTCCAAAAAGTCCAACGACAAAAATAGGGTTTGAGAGCCTTTTATAGAAGTACTCGGAATCGTACGCCAAAATTACAACTTGTTCCTCACGAAATAAAATAAAGCTCAACCTAATTTCAAAGTGATTGGAGCTAGTTAAGTATTTTAATTGAATCCAATAAAAAACATAAAATTCACAAAAACAGAAAAAAGAGGGCCTAAATGATGATATGTTGGGCCTAGATTTCATCGTATGATGCTTTCGAAAATCGTTGGGCTCCTTGACGCGTTCGATTTGAGTGGTCGTAGCGCCTAATTCGGATAACTGAGCTCAAAATAAAGCCCGTTTTCGTTTGTCTAAGAGGGACATATAGGCATAGGCTTGTGCAACTACATCAATGTACCATTGTACAATGAGATATAGGTCATCTGATATTCGGTATTTAGGATTGCATGATGACATAAACAAAGTTAGACAATTGAATAGATTATTTAAGTATATAACTTTATAGCTTAAGTGAATGTTAAATAAAAAAGTGTGATTCATAATTGTATATTAAGTCATAATAAAATTCATAATACACTTAGTCCAATAAAGAAAAGATGTTTAGTTCCCTATAGTTAATTAAATGAAGATAAAAGTAAATAAAAAAAAACTATTTTCATCTAATAGATCGATTCGTCTTTTTTACTTTATTAAGATTTTGATGTTCAAATTCTTTCATGAACACAACACTCATGTCAACGTTCTTAGTCTAATGGATATTCCCACTAAGTGGGAGTACTATTTTTATTTGAATTCAGTTTTTTAGATCTCAATTTTAAGTTTTTAGATTATATTCTTATTTTAGATTGTATGAACTCATTTATTTTAATAATACAATGATTAAGTTTTGCCCTTATTTAAGTGGTATCAATTTATTTTAGTAAGAATAGTTAGAGGTCAGCTCGTAGTAGTTACCGAATAGTTTCGATTCCATGACGCACTCTATGAGAGCCGAGGTTCATTTAGGTGGTAGTCGGTAATATATTTATCGGAGGATCGGTTATGCATCGATAATTCATAGATGATATTGTTTGGTTCATTAATAGCTATTATTTGAAATAATAAGTGGGTTATTCGTAAATAACAACGTTACATAAGTACACATTTTGATGGCTACGCTTTAATACACGTGAATGATCCAAGTAGGAGATTGTAAAAATATTATAAACTTAGAATATTATATTGGATATAGAGTCAGACTATTTAGGCATGTTGTCAATATATAAAGTTAGATAAATTTAATCAACATTAATTCTGATGAGTCCGGATTTTCTCACCACTCACTGTAGAAACCGGACATGGGCATTTCGGACAAAAACCACCCACTAAACCATCAGAACAGGACTAAAGTATTACAAACTAATCACTTTATGACTAAGCTAATTATCAACCTGCTTAATAAACTTATGGGCCTTTGAAGTCGACCTGGTTTCATGAGTTTGACCCGAAAACCCATAAGGCCCACAATTAAGGGTATAAATACCCAACCACCTTCATTAATGAGGGTAATGAACATTTAATACAACCAGACATCTCAAATCTCTCACTACAAACTACCTAAACATTAAATACCCTTGAAAAATCACAAAACTCCTGATAAAATTACCCTCATACCAAAATTATCCTCACCAAATTGGCGACCACAGTGGGAGGAGAAGGTGCCTGAATCAAGCATTCGAAACCATCAAGAAAGATCAGCTCGGATGAATCCGGACGAGCAGGAAATACCACCAGCTTTGGCAGAAGTGGTGGGAGAAAATGATGAATATACCATCGAAGAGCGAGATGGACTAAAAGTTGAGATAGAAGCCTTGAGGGCTGCAAAAAGGGCAGAATTGGGTGTGAAAGAAAAGTCTAAGTGTCAGCAGTTCACCATACTGACAATCCAAGAGAGCACGAGCCATCAAAAACCCATGTGAGTACTTAAAAAACTCATGTGAGCTCGAAGAAGTCTCACCGGTCTAAACCGGTGGAAAGCTCAGATTCAGACTCAGAATCTTCCAACAGCTCCTCAAACGGAGATGGGGTTGAAGAATCCCTGTCATCCAGCAGTGATGAAGGTCGTTCTAAGAAGAAACATAAGTTGGTTAAGAAATACTCAAGAAAAGGGACAGACATGGAAGGTTAAAGAGGCATCTGGGTAAGGGGTCGTCTCATAGTCATGGCCATGGTCGGAGGCACATAGAACGATTACTAATGGATCCTTTTGCCTTTCATGATGAGCCAGGTATCTTTGCTACTCCCAACGAAGATACTGTCTTCATTCGTGGCTGTAATTGGAGGCAATCTCCATTGTCCTCCAAGATGCTGTCTCGAAACCTTCCTAAGAGGTTTGACAGCACAAAGATTGAAAAATATGATGGTAGTAAAGATCCGGATAACCATCTGGAGCAATTCAAGAATTTTATGATGAACTTTGATAATGATGATAAGCTACTCTGTCGAGCATTCTCCCAGTCTTTTACGGGGAGTGCTCTGAAGTGGTACAATAGTTTGCCACAATGTTGCATCAGGAATTTCGACACTTTTTGGGTGGCTTTCCGAAGGCAGGTCGTTGGAAGTAAATAAGTAAAGGAAAATTGAGACACTATTATCCATTGTGCCCAAGAATCAAATGAATATTTGAAGGAGTACATAAGTTGTTTCGTGAACACCAAAAATGGATTAGCTGATTGCTTTGAACAAGTGGCAATATCTTCTCTGAGGCAGGGTTTGAATCCTAGCAATTTGGCTGATTCAGTAACCAGGAAAAAGGCCATGACATGGGGAGGTTTACTGAATCAAGTCGGCAAACAGATTAATGTGGATGAAAAAAAGAAAAACAGAGTGCACAGGCAAGTGAGATCTTCCCCAGCCGCACCAAATTAGAACTAGAATCAGTCTGGGTATAAGGCCAAGGAAGCCGGACAGAGTCAAAACAGGGCCAAGGCTCAGTCCTACCCGGCTGCACCGGCTCAAAGCCAGCAATCTAGAAATAAGCGAGGACCTCAACCGGAGTGGTTCGCTGAATTAAAAGAAAATGTAGCCACCATTTATGATAAAACAAAAGACGAAGTCCATTTCAGGAAGCCAGCTGCATTACAATCTCCCAGGGAAAGTCGAAATAATAGTTTTTGTCAGTATCACCATGATACTGGTCATACCACTAAATATTGCATTACATTGAAACGGGAAGTGTAGAAGTTGATTGAGAGAGGGAAGTTGGGGGCTTATGTTAAAAGAAGAAGTGGAAATAGACCTGATAATGCTCATCGGGCTGGCCCAAACAATGCAGGGACATCGGCTCCGGATGGGGCTATGGTGATAATTGAAAGGTTTGATGTAGAATTAGAATATTTAGATCCTGATCCAACTCGAAACAAGGTGGGTGTTATCACAGAGCATTGCAAGACGGTGTCCGGCCTCATCAGCTTTTTCGAGTCACTTACAATTTTTGGGGGAGACACCATGACTGCACCAACTGCTTCTTCGAGAAATAGGCACGTTCATACTTTAGCTACCCAACTGGAAGGAGGCATGACTTCCTATAAATCACAAATTCCATTTCCCTTCATTGTTTTTTATGAGGACAACTTAAGGGACATTGCTGGTCCCCATGAAGATGCTATTTTCATAGGAGCATCCATTGGGGGCAATGACATAAGACGAATTTTGGTGGACACCGAAAGTTCAGCCAATATTCTCTTTTTGACTTCCTACAAAAAAATGAAGAATCCAGCTGTAATTTAGCGTTCGAACATGTCAATTGTGGGTTTCACTGGAAGCTCAGCAGATGTGATCGGGGAGTTCGAAGATGAGGTTTTGTTGGGCAAGGGCCCTTTTAAAAAGATGGTTAGAATACTTTTTATTGTGGTAGATTGTCCCACTTGTTATAATGCCATTTTGGGGAGATCTTGGCTCTCCAGGATGCATGTTGTGGCCTCAACAGTCCACCAATGTTTGAAATATGTTGTACAAGGACAAGTGGGAGTTGTTCAAAGCAGTCAAAAGGTGGGAAAAGAGTGTTATGCAACAGCACTGGCCCTTCGAACGTTGGGGGCAGTCCGGATAAGTGAGGAATAACAGTTTGAGGGGCCCTCTGGGGGAGAGGGTGAGATTGATGACCCTAGAGAGACCCCTGGCATTTTAATATCGATTGAAGAAGTTGAAACTCACTCTCTAGTTGAAGGAAAAAGTGTCAAGATTGGGTCCAAGATGACATCGGAATTAAAAGGTAAAATGTTAGCTTTTTCAAAAGACAATCAGCATGTTTTTACTTGGTGCAATGGTGATGTAACCGGAGTACCAGCAGATATTACCTCACACCACTTATCCGTCCGGAAGGATATCGCACCCGTTGTGCGAGAGGTTGACCGGCTTACTAAGATGGGGCACATAAATGAATCTCTATACCCTTTATGGACAACCAATCTGGTGTTGGTAAAGAAAAAAAATGGAAAGTGGCGCATGTGCATCGATTTCACATATCTCAATAGAGTTTGCCCAAAGGATCTATATCCAGTTCCCCGAATTGATCAATTAGTAGACTCCGCGTCTAGAAACAAATTACTATCCTTTATGGATGCTTTCTCCGGGTACAATCAGATTCAAGTAAATCCGAAAGATCAAGAACATACTACGTTTGTTACTGAGAGGGGCCTCCATTGTTACAAGGTGATGCCGTTCGGATTAAAGAATGATGGGGCTACTTATCAGAGGTTAGTAAACAAAGCTTTTGCTGACCAAATTGGAAGAAATATGGAAGTTTATATCGACGACATGATGGTAAAGAGTGTGGACGAAGAGCTACACTTGGCAGACCTCCAAGAAACTTTTGCCAATTTAATGAAAGTAAATTTAAAATTAAACTAGAGAAGTGTGTTTCCGGAGTACAGTCCGGAAAATTCTTAGGATATGTGATAAGTGAGAAAGGGATACAGCCTGATCCAGACCAGCTTAATGCTTTGTTGTAAATGGAGCCTCCTCGGAATATTAAAGAAGTACAAAGATTAACAGGGAGTTTGGCTGCTCTAAACCGTTTTATCTCAAGGTCTTCGGATAGGTGTGCCCCGTTTTTTCAAACTTTGAAAGGTGCAAAAGAATTTAATTGGTCTCCTCGGTGCGACCATGCATTTGATGAAATTAAGAAGCATTTATCCTCCCCTAAAACTTTGTTTAAACCTGTTGATGGAGAGACATTTTACATATACCTGGCAGTTTCCGAGTGTGCCCTAAGTGCAGTGCTAGTAAGGGAGGTGGATAATTATCCTCGACCTGTATACTATATCAGCAAAAGCTTGATTGATCCAGAAAAAAGATATTTGAAACTTGAAAAACTAGCACTGGCTTTAGTAATTGCTGCTAGGAAAATGAGGCCCTATTTTCAGTCTCATTCGATCATCGTCTGAACGTCTTTTCCCTTGAAAAACGTTCTTCAAAAGTTAGATATTTCAAGCAGAATGACCAAGTGGTCAGTGGAGCTGGGAGACTATGATATTAACTTTTCCACTCGAACGGCAGTCAAAGCTCAAATTGTGGCTGACTTCTTGGTTGAATTCCATTCAGACAGAGGTACTAAGCAAACAACCAGCGAAAAAGATAAAAAAGTATGGGCTGTTCGGACTGATGGTAGATCAAGTACCATGGGTTGTGGTGTTGGGATATGTTTAACCTCTCCGTACGGCGACAAGATGTACTAGGCTATATGGTTTGCTTTCAGGGCTTCTAATAATGAGTCTGAATATGAAGTTGCTATAACTGGCTTGAAATTAGTTCGTATTTGTGGAGCCAAAAGGGTCAGGTTAATGAGCGATTCTCAACTTCTTATCCATCATGCATAAGGTCAATCTGAAGCAAAAAAAGAGAATTTGGTTAAATACTTATTTCTTCTTAGAGAAGTGGCCCTTAATTTCAAAACTGTCGCCTATGAGCACATACCCCGAACAGAAAATACACTAGCGGACTCTTTGGCAACCATAGCTTATACTGAGTCCTATCGTTGGATTCATGTGCTAGAGTTCCCATCCATCCAAATCAATCCAGATAAGGAAGAAGAAAGCTTGAATATACAAGTAAAACAACCCCAAGATTGGAGATTTCCTCTCCTCCAATATCTTTCAGATGGCATCTTGCCTCCAGAAAAAGCAGTAGCAAGGAAAGTAAAATACAAGGCACGTGGTTTTGTCATCCTAAGAGACGTTCTTTATAAAAAAATCTTTTAGTAAACCTCTCTTACGATGTGTGGGGATCGAGGAGTCCCAAATAGTGCTCTCTGAATTACATGATGGTGAGGGATCAGCAAATTGTGGATTCAAGGCTCTAACTAGAAGATTTTTATTGGCTGGTGACTACTGGCCCTCCATAATGCAAGATGCCAAGGAGTTGGTGAAGAAGTGTGATACATGCCAAAGATACAGCAATGAAATTCATGTTCCAGCAGTCCCTTTAGAGTCAATTTCTGAGCCAATACATTTTGCTCGTTGGAGGCTGGATTTGGTAGGACCTCTACCCATGGCATCCAGAGGGTGCAAAACTATCATTGTTGCTATTGATTACTTCTCCAAGTGGATCAAAGCAGCCCCATTGGCAGGAACTACTTCGAAAGCTGCTATAAAATTCATCATGTCTAACATTTGTTGTAGATTTGGGGTTCCACAAAAAATAACTACCGACAATGGACCACAATTCGATAACAAGGAGATAGCGAATTTTTGTGTTTCTAGAGGCATTCAACATTGTTTTTCTTCTCCTTTCCACCCACAGGAAAATGGTCAAGTTGAAGTGGCTAACAGGACCATCCTGTCCGGTCTTAAAAATAATCTAGAGGGAGCTGCTGGGAAATGGCCAAGTTATCTACAAGAGGTATTATGGGCCTACCGAACTACTCATGGGGCTGCAACACAAGAATCTCCTTTTGCTTTGGTATATGGGATGGATGCTATAGCTCCCATAGAGGCTACTCTCCCTTCATTTCGAGTCCATAATTTTTCCGAACAAGTTAATGAAGTGGTGATAAGAAACCAGCTTGACTTGATGGAGGAAAAAAGAGTTAAGGCTCACCTCAGAGCCACACACTATCAGGATTTGATGAGAAGTAGGTTTTCTTCTAAAATCAAAAAGATGGATTTTCAACTAGGTGATAAGGTGCTAAGAAAATTCTTCTTACATACCAAGGAGAGGCAGTTCGGCAAGTTAGCTCCAACTTGGGAAGGGCCCTATGTGGTCAATGAAAAGTTTAAGCATGGGACATACCAGCTCCAAGATAAAGATGGAAGACTTTTGAATCACCCCTGGAACAGCGAACACCTTTGGTTGTATTTATAGTAGACTATGTAAATATTTACTTGTTTGAAGTCCATGTAAATATTTGGAGGCATACTCTTTCCTACCCTGGTGGCGCGGGGAGGTTTTAATGAGGCGTCCAGGTTTTTAAATAAAATTCGATGCCCTCTTAAAAAATTCGAAATGGTTTGACTAGCAGTTCGATTTAATTCAATGAGGTGATGACTATTTAAACATGTGTCATCGGAGAATTTGAACACTCTCACTTTAAAACACTTATGAAATAACTAAAGGTCATTTGAACACAAGCCGTCAAAATTAAATAATATGTAAAGATAAAATTGTCCGATGGATACCTGGGAGTGATATTGAAAATATAAAATGCCTTGGCCCTCCAAGGACTTTGAAGTTTTTAAGAGAGAAGATTTGTCCGGTAAAGTGCCGGACACGATTACAAAAATGCCTTGGCCATCTAAGGACTTTAGTTCAAACACAAAATTAAAAGATAGTTGGCATTTTGGGGACTTTAATTCTTAGATGTCCCGGCTTCACTTGGTTTTATCTCTGGATCAGTAGGTTCCTCATATGGACTCTCTCCGGTCCTTTCATCCTCGTCAGTAGTGTTATCCCAACCACTGGAATAACCACGCTTATCACCATCACGAATCACCATAAGTCCCTGAGTGTCCTCCTTGGAAATTTCTCATGAAAGAGTAGGACCATGTCTGACTTGACCTCAGCATATCTTTGCTCTTGGGATTCTATCACGTCGTTGGTATACGCATCAATCCTAGCTTGGACTGTCCTTTCCTGCTCCTTTAGCAAGTCATCTTTCTCTTTCTTAGCTCGGGACACAGCATCTTTAAGCGATATCTTGTCGTTTGTCAGGGTCTGAATGACGTCGTCTTTGGCCTTCACCTCCTCTTTCGAAGTGGAAAGATTTTTCTCCAAGTCAGAATACTTGGATTGAAGTTCTATGACAACCCCTTCCGAAGTGGCCAGCTTGGTGGCCAAATCTTCTTTCCCCTTTATCAACTATTCATTTTCTTTCTTTAGTACCTCGAGACTCTGCTTGATTGTAAGGAGGTATTTGGAAAAACTCTCCTTGTCAGAATTGAGCGTGTTGATGATGGCCGATTGGTTTCGCACTTGCTTCTCTAAGTTGAGCATTGGCTGAATGGTGCTTAACAAGGAATGGGTCACCACATCTTTCTCCCCTGAAACAAAAAAAGAGTTACCGTTGAAGGTGACCATGTTCGAGGAGCTTGGGGGAAGGTAAGGGCCAGCGAAATCATCATTTTCAAGGTCATTAAAGTAAAGACCAATCCCTTGAATCCCACTGATGTCAACTCCATAGATGTTGATGTCCCCTCCGGCTCCCTCTCCGGAGAGCAACTTCATCTCCCTTGGAGGTTTTCTTCTTCTTGGCCTCCCTGTCTTCACCTTCTGCACCCCGTTCTCTATCTTTTTTGGGAGCCTTTGAGGGCTTTAGAGATCCAAACACCTCTTTGGTACTCTCATTCTCTACCACTTGTAGCAAAGAAACATCGATCCTTCCTTGTTCCTGCTCCTCCGAGCTTGCAGGGGCATTTTCCTCAACATTACCAGGGTTGACTTCAGCCCCATATTGTTTAGCCTTGCCTTTCTTGCCCTTCATTTTGCTTGGGGATTTAGCTCTACCCAGCAAGGCCAACTTTCCATCTTTTCCATCAGTCTTCTGTAGAATCACCCCCGGAGGGGTGGAGTGGTTAATTCCTCCCAAGACAAGTCCCTCCGGCCGGTTGTATTCCAGAGATAGGATCTTGTTAAGTTGCCTCCGGTGAAACAGTTATGGAAGCAGTTTCCCCATTTCTCAGCTGTCCAAGCATTTACCTTGGCACAAGTAGTCTGCCCCACTTCTAAGTATTCGTTGAACTCCTTAGGTAGCACTACCAAAAAACAAAAGAAGAGAAATTAATCAAACAAATTTGCAATAAGAAAATATAGAAAAATGTGGTTAAATGTTTACATGTACTACTCCATCTGCTGGTAAGCATGCTTGGATTATGACCAGCTTTAATCTTCCTACCGTTCTCTCAAGCACCATTGATAAACAAAAATTGAGTCTTCCAGTTCTTCTCTGACTCAAACAAGTCGTTTACCACTTTGTAATTATCACCCATGTTGTAGTGGTAGAAGGGGATGACATGGTTTCTGTAAATACTGGCTACAACAGCAAATTGCTCCATCAGAAGGGGAATTCCGGAGAGCCTGGAGGCCATGATACAAGCCATAAGAGTGAACCAGGCATTAGGGCTCAGTTGGCTTGGGCAGAGCTTTATCAGATGGAAATATCTGAGTATCTCTGGGTCCAAGGGAAACCTAAGCCCCCAGTTAAATAAATATGTGTAGAAGACTATCTTACTGAGTTTGCAATCCATGGGCGTCTCCGGATCGACTGGTATCCTCACTTTAACATTTTCTGGAATCACCCACTTCGTCCTCAACCGGTCAAGTTCAGCTGTATGAATAAAAGCGTAATTGATTTTCTGCATGGCTAGCAGATTCTTTTACACTTACTTTGTGGAAACAAGGCCCCACTTTTCCTATAAGGCACTCCGGCAGATCCGGGTGATTTAAACACAACTTCTCTTTGCCTTTGCTCTTCTTGATGATAGCAGTCTTACTTGTCTGCCCGGAGTCATCGGTCTCAAAAGGGGCTTCTTCAATACTATCCTCCATTACATCTTCCATTACCATGGAAGGATTATTAGTAAGTTTTGGGAGAGAAGAGCTAGTGTTTGGCTCAGTAGGCCCTCCGGATGGTTGGGCATTGCTTTCCTCTTGTGGTCTGGAGTCCATCTGGGGCTCAGATCCGGAGGTTTCTTTCTGAAGGCTTGAACTGGTTGCCTCCGGACCGGACAGCTTGTCCTTGGGGACTTTTATGGGTGCTTCTGACCTTGTAGTTTTATTCTTAGCCCCAGACTTAGAAGGCGTGGATTGTGGAGGCTTAGGTTGTGCAGTGGCAGCCTGCCCTTTCATTAAACGAACCCTTCGTCGATCTACCAGCTTCTCTGGGGAGATGTCAGCATCTGATCCCATGGCGATGAATAGGGAAGGTCTCTTAGTGCTTGTAACTGCCTGCTCTGGTTCAACAACAGGCTCTGATTCCTGGACCGATGAGCCTGAAATGATTGGTGAAAGATTGGGCTGGAATAACCTTCTGGGTCAGGCTCTGAACTTGGTGTTTCAGATTTGTCGATAGAAGAAACAAGGAGGCCAGCAGCAATGCACCTTTCTCGTTCGACTTTTTGAGCTTTCTCTAACCCCGACAAGTTGAGAAACCCACCTTTTACAAGGGCGTTTCTTGCTGTGAACATAAACTTACACCAGGAAAGGGGTTTTTTGAGAGGTAAAAGCTTTGAAGATTAAAAGTGTAGAGATGTTGAAGATGGTAAAACAGTGAAAAATGATTTAATTTATACTAAAGAGACAAAAGATACCTTGAGACCTAGGAGAATTCGAAAAGGTAGAGTAATGATTAAAGACGGCGCTGATATCACCAGCATTAATTGAAGAGGTTAATTTTGAGGTTAGTGGGAGCGCCATTCTAGGAGAAATAATGGCCGGTGAGGCGAATCAGGAAAGGACACGTGTCCCACGATCTGTGAACAAAACCTTTGAGCTTCTGAGAGATTTGCTAGTCCGGATAAATATGTTACACAAATCAAAGTCTGTCCGGACGTGGTTTCAGATGCTCGTGAGTGATTTTTTAGGTCTTGCTAAAGGCCTTCGAACATAACCTAAAAATGGGCTACTAATGAGTCCGGATTTTCTCACCACTCAATGTAGAAACCGGACAGGGGCATTTCGGACAAAAACAACCCACTGAACCATCCGAACAGGACTAAATATTAAAAACTAATCACTTTATGACTAAGCTAATTATCAACCTACTTAATAAACTTATGGGCCTTTGAAGTCGACCCGAAAACCCATGAGGCCCATAATTACGGGTATAAATACCGAACCACCTTCATTAATGAGGGTAATGAACATTTAATACAACCAGGCAGCTCAAATCTCTTACTACAAACTACCCAAACATTAAATACCCTTGAAACATCACAAAACTCCTGACACAATTACCCTCAGACCGAAATTATCCTCACCAAATTCAAATACATTAGACCTACATATAGTAATAAGTATCATTAAGGTATATAATGCAGATACCAATTGAGTTAAATGTTGATATTAGGAGAATTCACATTCATCCAACACTTTAGTTAATGGGAACTAAAAGTCTAATAATATTTATGGGCCCATACACTGACAAGTATATCAGACCGTAACAATTAAAAAAATAAATTACCCGGTGGATATAAAATAGAATAAAGATAATAAGTTATATTTGGAGCCTTCATTTTATTTCAGGGACTACTAATTAATTTATTGAACTCAAGTCACCAAATATAAATAGTATTTCAAATACCTTAACCCATTATACATGTAATCTAAACTCTAAATATGTCTCTACTGTGTCTTTTCTGCTTCATCTTTAGAACAATAATCGAGTTTTTTTCTATATTTGTCTCATCAAGATCTTTTGACTCTATTCTTAAGAGACAAGGTGAAAATCACTTTAAAAATTATAGGAAGAACTATAGCCAATTTCCCATCAAGGAATATAATCATATTGGCTTCCGTTGGAGAACGAAATGAACTGATTTGTGAAGATGCAAAATTGTAATTATCTTGTCTCCATTGTTATTCATATTTAGAACATATGGATCATCCATTTGGTATTTTAAAAATCAATAACCCCCGAACAATTTAATATTGACATTTGAGAGTCAAGAATAAAATAATGAAGCAATTGATTCATTAAACTCAATAACAAGGTCAGAACAATAGATTATACCATCAAATTTGAGATACAAAACATAAGAGAACATGACAGCTTTACTACACATACTATTATTTTGTATATGCTTTCTTAGATTGTTTCAATAAGTGCAAGAAATTTATCACATCAATGATAAATTATGCATAATGAGTCAAGGGTAAAAATAAAGTTCGAATTATGAAATTCAAATCACTTAATGTGAATTTGAGAATATGCACATAATAGTTACAAAAGGAATTGTTTAACATTACGATCACATTCATAATGTTGTTAATATAAGGCCTACATATGGAGACCTAAGATAAAAAAAAATTAAAGGTTCTTACGAGTCTTAAGAGTGAGTCTGATTCTTTAGCTACTACTCTAGAAAGAGATGGGAGACTTAGATAGTAGATCTGTAACTGAGTTGATTAAAATTCTCAAATATAGTAACACTTCTTTTTAAAGTGGACACAAACGCCAAACAATTAAGAATATGAAAATGATATTATATAAGACTGATAATAAGAATATAGATAGAGCAGAGGAAATAAAGTATCATTCATGTAAGACATGTGGAAATTATGGTCATGAAGAACATAATTAGTTGAAGAAATAGAAATATTAATATAACAGTTGTGGAAGATTCGGCCATATTCACAAAGAATGTACAGCTCCGCATCTACATAGTTAAAAAAACGAACTATGGTATTGATCAACAAAATGAATAAAAAGTAGATTTATTGTAGATTTCAATCTTAATATTATCAAAACATAAGAAATTAAAATAAAACACAAGAATGATAATGGTAAACGGACACTCTTTATTGTTCAAAGACGAGATATCCAAGATTTATGACAAAACGATACGTGGAAAGTTACTAAAGATGTGGAAATGAAACGCAAAGTTATTTTTTTCCTTCAAACGTTCCCAATAAGAATCTCCCAATATAGCAGCTAGGATGACATAAATTTGTAGCGTAAAATATTAAGTCATCTTAATATTGAAGCTATAAAAAATTCTGAAAACAAACTAATCAAAGGATTGCCAGAATTTGTAAAGCCTAAAAATATGTGTCTCGAGCATATAAAATATGAAAGATAAACACCATAAGTTATGTTTTCTAAGTAGTCTAAGAAGAGAGCTACAAAGTTGCTATAACTCGTTAATATAGATCTATGTAGATATATACTTGTTGGCTCCGTAAATAATATCATATTTTTTTCTGTTAGTAGATGATTGTACCAAAGTTATGTGGGTATCTATTTTGAATTATTTAAGATTTTTTAGAATTTTATTTAGAAGCAAAGTTGAAAATATCAAATTATTATAAACTTTCATTATAAATTAAGGATATGATCTTTTATTGTTCAAAAATAGTAGTTTTCTGATTTTCTACTTTTTATTTTATTTTTCCTCCACAAAAATAGAAATAGTATTTGAATAGTAGAATAATCATTAATCAACTAAAAAATGAGTTATACTCATGACCACAATAGAGTTGTATTGCAAAAACAATAAAATAATAGTGTTGTTTTACAAAGGTCTTCGTAATATGTTTTGGACTGCTCTACTGAATATATCCTAAACAATTGTGAAACAAATCACCATATAAAGCCCTACGTGGTAGGAAACCTAAAGACAAATCGCTAAATTTCATTGGCTCAATGTGTTATGTTCTTATTCCTAAACATATTAGAACAATGCTAGAAGAATAAAAAAACATGAATGTAATTATATTAGGTTATTCTAAAGACTAAAGATTATAGGATAACAATTTGACCAGTTAAAAACTTATCAATGGTAGACATTGTAGTTGATGAACCATTTCAAGAAAATTGGATAGACATGTTCTAGTAGGACTCATTTGATAATGAAGAGGATTTTGTAAATTATCAATTCCAAACAGCATGGAGGTAAAAGACTGACAAATAATGGAAATGAAATCAAAATGATGTAATTGTACCACATGAAACTCGTAAGGATGTTGAAAAAACATAAATGAAGAATGATAAAATAAGAATTCAAAAGATAAAGTTATTCTGTGAGGTGTATTTATCCTGCCAATTTGGAGTGGAAAAAATCGTGAGGCAAAAGGTGGAGATGATTGAAAATAATAAAACTTAGGCCCTCATTAAACTTTAAAAAAAATTATAATTGTAGTTAAGTAATTATACAAGACTAAGCATAATTTTATAGCACTATACTAAAATGTGAGACTGTATTAATTTCAAAAGGCTACTCTTAACTAGAAAGAATAAGTTATACTTAAATTTATGGTCGAAAAGCCAGTATTGATACAATTTAAACTCTTATAACCATTGCAACTCGAAAGAATTAAAATTTGCAGATGATGAATATAAAGTTAGCCTTCTTGAATTGAATCCTAAATGAATAAGTATATGTATAACAAACTACGGATTAGAGAAAAAAAGATAATGACACAAGGTTCCAATGATGTGCAACCCTTTATTTGGTCTCAAACAAGCACCAATAACCTCGTTTGTGGGGATTTATGCATTTATGATAAAGAAACGTTTATCTATTAGCCTAAGTGTACCAAATTTATATTTTAACCATTCTGAAAACTTAGATGTCATCACTCTTTTTATATATGTAAATGCCATAGTACTTACTAGATCATACAAGATTCTGATATCTAGAGTTAAAGACTATTGTAACTCGATTTTAAAAATTAACAAGATGTTATTTTCTTGGTATTGAGATAAATCAGATAAAATAATATAATTTTAATTTTTCAAAAACTTACTAAGAATCATCTTGTTATGTTTGGAATAAGTCATTCTAAACCAGTAATCGTTCATATGTTAACTAGAAGAGGAAAATTAAGAAATACAATCTTTAGTTTAGTTGATAGAAATTCTTGTAGAAGCCGTGTAAAAACTCTCAAATATTTGTGTGCCATAAGACATGATATCATATACTCAGTGAATATCCTATCTAGATATGTGCACAACCTAAAGAATCAAATGGGAATCTTAGATATCTCAATATAACCAAATCATGTACATAAAATTTTGTCATGTCGAAGTTTTACTCTATATGGATTCTTTAATAGTGACTCGGGAGAATGTCATAATGACATAATATCCATAATAGATTATGTATTTCCTTATATACGGGGTTTTCAATTCGACAATAAGAAAACAATTGTACAATACTCTATCTACACTTAAACCATAATGTTTAGCCGCATTTGTAATAGTCAAATATTCGATATGGTTGAAATTCATTCTTAAAGACACAAGTGTGGGTATCAAAGATCCGATTATGGTCTACTGTGATAACAATGAATCTATTTCTATATCTAAAAATTCAGTCTTTCATTGAATAAGTATTCATGTAACACTCATACATAAATTTTAAAGATTATAGTTCCAACATATAAGTTAAACTTGAATATATAACAGATGATTTGCAGATTATATATATTCACTAAGCATTTTCCTAAGACTAGATTATTTCCTTGAGGAATAAATTAGATTTAAAAGATCATGTCTCGTAAATAAGAATGTTAAAATAATATCCAAATCTCCAAAAAAATATTTAGATAATTAAGCACAATATCTTAATAATTATTTTAGTGTTTAAGTCATATAAGTTAATAAATGTAATTGAATCAAATAAAAAAATCAATAATAAATTCAATGTCTAAATTTTTTTTACCTTTTTTATGCTCTTAGAAAACTATCAACATAGAACCCATTTAGCTCACAATATACTAAACCAAAATATGATTATTTTTAGACACAAAAATTGTAATAGTGAAATATTACATCTGTAGATTTATTTTGAATTTGTTTGAGTTTTTATTAGATAAATCGTCATAAAATTTGTACATAGATTGGTTCAGACAAAACCAAAAACAAAAGAATATTACACGGAAAGAATAAAATTTTGGAAGAATGATTTTTAGATTTGTGTCACATATTATAAATTATACATCACTTACTAACATGTCATGTATTGTGTCTTGCAACACCATACACAACTACGTATCCAAATTAACTCGATTAGAATTAACTTTCGTAGAAAAAATATATTATTGTTTTTGTTTTAGTATATCAAAGACTACTACAACATAGTAAAACCACAATGCTATAAGTAGAATTACTTTTCACTTAATGTTTTGGTTGGATCGTTATTATCATCATGCTTGAACAACTAAATGACTGTGAAATAATAATATCTATGAAAAATACATAAATACCAAATAATATGCAATCAACAAATATGTTAATAATGCACACCTATTAATGCTGAAATACATGCTCTATTAAATGGTTTATTAACTTGTAAAGAGAAAAAATTCAACATGATAGATATAGAGATAGACTCCCTAGGATTATTCAACATGTTAGTAATAGGAAAATACCCTTGGCATTTGGAACAGATTATCATCTGTTGTAGAAATCTAATCATGTCTCAGATGACTCTAAAACATGTTTATAGTAAGCAAAATATGGCGGCTGATTGGTTAGCAAAGTATGCCTTTAAAATTAAAAATAAATTTGAAATTGATGCTAACCATTCTCTAAAGGAGCTGACTGCTATTACTTTGCTAAAATCTTTAAACATAGGAAACTTTAAATTTTAATATCATGTAAACAAATTTATTAATACTTCGTAAGAAAAATAAATTTTACATATATAGAGAAACCAATTTCTTATGTAATAGATTATAACTCGAAATATAATATCATAGTTTATTGCTAATCTTCGTACTTTTATCGTTTTTGTAAATAAAACTACGACTCAAAATATTAGGAATGTATATTTCACTTAATAAATTGAAATTATTGTTTTAAAATGATCATATACATTTTGTTTTTGCTATAATATTTAATGTGGGATCTTAAAGGCTAACACTTTATGTATTTTGTTTATTTAAAAATTTTAAATATTCAATATTGGTCCTTTATCACATGATATTATAAAAATATTATTTTGTAGTCGACTATCTTTTAACTGTAAATGGTCATTCAACACTTGAATCGTGGATATATATTACCGTCTAACACTTAATTTCAAAATTATGTCATAGGCGTATATCTTTTTTTACATGTATAATTTTTCAGTGAGGTTGGTAAGGACATATGACTCATCATCATTCAATAATTTTTTGACAACGTAAGATTTTGTCTTTCATATACATAATTTATAATGGAAGAACCCCCATGATATATGAAGAGATTATACAACACTTCTTTAGGTATTAAGACCAAAATACGTGTGCCAAATATGTGTTCTATTATTACATAATATTTTAGTTTTGAAAACTAATTTGCATCCGCGAGGGTTCTAAGGCTTTGAAGAGTATATCGTCTGAATGTTGTTAGATTGTGTGGAAAGATGAGCTAAAGTTTGTAGATATGAAAACACATCAACAACTTGCAACAGATCTCAAGATGAAGTAGAGATAAACATAGTTATTTAGAGTTAGTTATAAAACAAAGATAGTTTAAAGTTTTTCAAAATATTTGGTAGTTAATAAAGTACTATCTCGTACTAGTATATATCAAGAATTAATAATTCAATTATGGAAAAATATAAATTATCATTTGATTTAGACAAATCTTAAAATTAAACCCTATAATATATATATATATATATATATATATATATATATATATATATATATATATATATAATTGAATTTAAAAAAGAACTTATATTAACATGGTTAGTTTGTTCTTTGTACTGATATATAAATTAGACAAGTTGAATATTTGTTTTAAATATAATACGTATACACAATTTTTTTAACGATAATTTATTTAGTTTTCAATGTGTAATATTCGTCTTTATTGCCTGTGTATACCTTTAATACGAATATAATTTATTTAGAACATTTATATTTAAAAAACAATAAAAGAACAAAATATTTAGAAGAGAAATAGCTTCCACATTTCATGTTTCTTTATTTTTTTATTTGAAACCAACTTTTCTTCGACCTCTTTTGCTTACTTTGTGGTCCATAATAATGACCCATTATTGGACCCAAGTAATTCTACTTGGTAAAATATGGTTTGGTAAACAAACTCGTCTTATTTGGTACTCACTTTCATAAAACAGAAAGCTCACGTCTGGTCTATTTTAATTTGATATGAAAGGCTCCGAATTGAATAAAATAGTGAAGACCGTTTATTTTGATGAAAGTTAAAGTATATGTTTTCTCCTTCGATTTTCAAAGGCTTAGATTAATTTTGAACATTTATTTTTAAATAATTCTGTTTTAGATTTGTAAACACAAATATATGAAAAAAAAAATCCAGAGGGAACCCGCAGCCGCTACTCAACGAATGCACATGTAAACCCTCAATCTGACGCAATAGCCTACAAACCAACGCCAAAAGATAAACTACACAAGGTGACTGGCTCAAACCAAGAAAGCGTTATAGAAGGGGTCGAACGCATGACCTTTTGGTCACGAGCTCATCTACTCCGACAACTCGGCTACCCCTTTCGGGGCGGATATGATGTATACTTAAAAAAACACCTTACTTTTTAGCTACCTCTTTCAGGGTGGATATGATGTATACTTAAAAAAACACCTTACTTTTTAAGATCATCTTTCAAGAGATATAAATATCCATAAACTTGTAAGCATACAAAAATTTGTTTAGAAGTGCTAAAAAAATATATGGATATGATGTATACTTCAAAGCACCTCACTTTTTCAAGATAATCTTTCAACATATATAAATATCTATAAACTTGTAAGCATACAAAAAATGTTTAGAAGTGCTATTACTTTTATATTTTGTTATCTAGTTAACCTTTTGTTTTCTAAATAAGATATGAATATGAAGGTTCTTCATAAATTTTATCTATATGAAGCTTGGAAAAAAATCGATATGAATAAGAAAGTCCTTAACAAATTTCATCTCCTCAAACATAAATATCAAATATATTTCACAAATTAATTTTTAAATACTATTAGACTTTTATGGTTGGACGCCTTCTACTTAAAGAATCTTTTGACCTGATGATTGTTATTTTATGAAAGTTTGATATATTTTTATTTCTATTCTCTAATGATGTATATTTAAAAGAATAATCACAATTTATGATTTATTGTAAACATAAAGAAACAAATTACTAAAAAAATACATTTCATCACATGTATTTAACTTAATAAACTAAAATTATTGTTATAAAATGTTTTGATATGTTTTTTTGTAATATTAATTTTGAGACCTTAAAGGCTGACACTATATGTATTTTTTTATTTAAATTTTTTAAAGATTCTATATTGGTCATTTATCACGTGAAATTATAAAAAAAATTACTTTGTAGTCGAGTATATTTTTAATTGTAAATGGTCATTCAACATTAAAATCACGATTTTACATTACGGCCTAATGCTTAATGTTACAATTATATCGGTGACGTATGTTTTCTTTTTACGTGCATAATTTTCCACTTGGGTGTGTTGGGACATATGACTCATCATCATTTGAATAATTTTTTGACAATGTGCGATTTTATCTTTCATATACATCATTTATAATGGGAGAACCACCATGGTATATAAAGATAATATATAACACTTCTTTAGATATTAAAAAGCCAGAATACTTGTGACATTATATGTGTTTTATTTTACATAATATTTTAGTTTGAAAACTAATTTGCATCTACGAGGGTTCCAAATTTTTAGAGAGTATATCGTTTGGATGTGGTTAGATTGTGGGCAACATGAGCTAAAGTACTGGATACGAAAACACATCAACAACTTGCAACGGATCAAACAATAAGTAGTGACAAACATAATTTTTTAGAGTTAATTATTAAAAAAAGATAGTTTAAGTTTTCAAATTATTTTGCACTTAATAAAATACTATTTTGTATATATATATATATATATATATATATATATATATATATATCAATAATTAATAATTTAATTCTTGAAAAATACAAATTATCATTTCATTTAGATAAATTTTAAAAATAAATCCTATATGTTTTATATTTAATTTTAAAATGAAAAACTATTTAATATATTCATGGGGCTAGTTCGTTTTTTGTATTGATATATGAATTTGATAAGTTGAATATCTGCTTGTATTAATATATTCATGGGGCTAGTTCGCTTTAATATATCATCTTTAAACTAGATTTGGACAACTATAAACTTATAAGTGATGAGAATTTCTCTCCAAATGATTTAGCCAAAATGATGAAATGGAATCAAGATAAGAAATGGAAACTATATAGTACCTTTTTCTTATAAAAATATATATGATTAGTCTCAAAATGAAGATTTTAATCTATATTTATAGAGTTTATATAAGATATTTTACCAATCACTAAGTTACATGTGTCATCCTCTTATATCATTCTATCAAACTTCCTTGATAACCTCTTATATGATGACACATGTAAAACAATTCTAACCATCCAACAAAATTTCCGCGTGCTTATCTCAGTTCTTCATACATCCCTTGGTATAAATCTTAATACAAACTTCATCACAACTCTGAATGCAACCCTCGTCATAATTCTAAATTTCACCATCGTCATGACCCTTTTTGTGGCCCTCAACATATCTCTGAATATGACATTCGTCCTTTTCTACTTAATTCTCTCGTCTTAATCCTCCGGTATATGGCCCTCATTTCTCGTCATATTCAACTTCATGTTCTCTTCTTAATCCTTCGGCATATGAACCTTTTCATATTTCTAAATATGACCCCCACTCTATTCCACTTCATGTTCTTGTCTTAACCTCTCGGCATAAATTCGTCGTCATGTTTCCAACATCTTATTCATTTATTTTATTTATTTACCTCATCTAAATAAAGAACAAAAGAAATAAAATAATTTTATTATGAACACGTACCAAAAAAGAGAAGAAATGTTATAAAGTTATATTTAAAGATTTTGTTCGAGAGATGAATAGTTTGGTGACATGTAAGGAATTTGTTACCATAACTGAATTTGAAAGAGGGTGTAATACAGATAGAAAGTCGTATACGGATCTTGTTATATTCCCAATGGACGAGTTCAAAGACAGTTTAGCAAGATCATATCAGTTTAGCAGACTCGAAAAGTCTAAAAGAAAAGCCTCTTCTATTTTAAAGCTTCAAGAATCTAAAGTGATAGTACTTGGCAGAAGAAGAGCTGATGAGATCAAGCGTGATGAGGTGATGAGAGTTCCAGTGAATAGAGAAGTGGCTTCATATTAAGATAATCAATCTCAAAGGTTTAATCATCGTGTTATGCTCGTTCCAAGCAGTGATATGTGGCATATATATTTATTTGCGTATCATAATGATCACGATCACACAACTATTGATTGTTGACAATTGTGAGATGAGATTTAAAGATTGATCGATGATGGTGAACTTATTCAATTTGCTAAAAATAAAGGTAAAATAAATAAATAAATAGCGGATGAAGAAGAAGTGGAAAAGAGAGGGAGGACCAAGGAAAACAACAGTATTGGTACACTATTTTTTATGGAGATACGATGTCTGAAACGTACCAAGTTTCCAGAAAAGGCACAAAAATATTTAGAGGTCTATTTGGTTGATGAATTGTCGTACCATCAATACAAGATGCCAATTGCAGACTCAAATTATAAAGATGATAATTTAAGAGAATTTGTTACTCCTCACGAGGATGCATTGATTATTGATCTATGCATTTCAGGACAAAATCTTGCATGTGTTGATTGAAAGTGGTAGTTCGGTTAATATAGTTTTTGGAAGTAGGTATGAGCAAATGGAAGGAGTACCTATATATAAACCTACCAATAGAGAATTTGTCAGTTATGAAGATACGTCTTCTAAATGTGTCGCTGAGGTTGAGCATTCATTACTTGTGGGTTATGGTGGTACTGAAAAAATTGAAGACGTATTTTTATGAAATCTGATGCACCTAGTTTGTAAAATGTGATTATATGAAGGTCACGACTTCACAAAATTAAAGCAGTGTAATCTTCATTTGACAGTGTCTTAACTATCTAGTTAGAAATTTAGTCGGGATAGTTAGAGCGAAGAGTTGTTATGCAATCTCGTTAGATCTTGAAAATTGGCATAATAGAAATTAAAGAGTGCGAATGAGAATTGCCAACTGGATGTAAGTCATAAATTTGAAATAAAGTTGACAACCCTAGGGAGGATATTTAGTGCGGTGATCCCTTGGATGAGATAATTGAAGAAGTGATAGAAAGTAGACATATAGTAAATATTGGACATTAATAAATAAAAATTTCAAGATTAAATTTATAGAGTTGTTGAAAAATATTTTGGATGTATTCACTTCGGTTGCGAGTGATGTGTCTAAAGTTATGCTGTCCATTATTTGCCACGAATTATCAATTCATAAGATGATAAGGCCGATTCGTAAAAAAAGAAGAGATTACTGAAACTGGGACGTGTTATGGAACCGCGACTAGCATTCTCTTCATAGCGAGAGAACCGTGACTAAAGTTCTCTTCATAGCGAAAAAAGAACCATTTACGGGTTTCTGGTATTTTATAAAGTACATGATCAGTTTTTTCAAATGTTTTATGAGATTATATAAAAATAAACTAACTAGAAGCAACATGCAAACATAGTATTAATAGATAAGGTTTGGTAAAACCAAATACCTTTACTTCTTCCTTACAAATTTTCCTTCAAATGGGTTAAATAGCCTCACAAAGCACCATGTATGATTTTTTCGAGAATATTTAAAAGTTTTGTCCTAATTAAATAAAAACTAATTAATTTTGTTCAATCATCAAACTATTTTTGTGAAGGACTACATGATTTATAATATAAATTATATCTGTTAATTTAGATTGGTTCTTTAAACAAAAATAACCAAATTCCTATATTTTTAGTTACTTCGGCCATCCAAACACTTTTAAAACAAATGTTTCTCATACGAAGATTTACATTCTACATAGTTAATAAAAAGTATTAAGGAATATTTTTGGATTTTTGCGATATTCTCCTAGGTCAACATATTTTTGTCTAGCTTCATATTCAGTATTATCGATAACTTTGGTTCATCGAGGTAACATTAGCCATCAAGAACCCTTCATAAAAAAATATTGGGGTATATGTTTCCAAGATCGACCAAATTGTAGTTTAACAAAGATAAAGTCTAAAAATTCAGAATGATGTCTATTTTGAGGTTTTCATTGGCTTTTTTTACCCTTTTTTCTAAAAATTTCATTCAATGAAGCTTTATCCTATGAAAGGATTTATCAATGTGTCAGTCCACATACTTAACAACTTGATTGTCAATTATTGCACTTAATATCTTGAGTGCGTTTGGCAATAGCCTTTTCCTAAATGTTAACTTCAACTATTCAAATGGTTGGCTTCTTCACTGTTCGATTTTATTTTGGTTCAACCAAAAATAGCTTATTTCCTTATCTTTCCACTTCTGTTAAGAGGTTATTTAATGTCGTAATGTCGTCTTTCTCTAACTCGTAATCACTTTATGTGGTACCTCTACTATATTTTTTGTGTTCCTACAAAATGAAGTATGATAATGGTAGAATTTATCTTACCCATATGTCGAACTTGTAAGATGTTTACCTTGTAATATGAACCCAATAACAGTGTAACATTGATGGTATTTTATGTAATAAAGAGTAAATATCTTTCATATTAGTGAATTATTAAGGCGGAATATCAAAAAATAGACTAATTATGTAGAATGCAAGGTTCCCACCATTAATATATAAAACAATACATACATTCTTGGAAATGGTGAATAATTATTATTCTTTTACTAATTTGGACATATTCTCGTTAGAAATTCTTGTTTAACTTCACTTTTTAATTTCTGCGTGACTATCTTCAAAGTATTCTTGACATATTTACCTTTTAAATATTTTTTTGAATCATCAAAACATAATTTATGTCAGATCGGTTATTCTTAAAACTGAACCGCAAATGAAATAGATGTTGAGAAAATGTACAATTGGTTGTACTCTTATTTCCACGTCAAAATAATATAATTTTACTCGAGTGAGATTATGGTCAACAAATATTTAAATTTTAATAAAACATGATACATTATTAATCTCTGAATTTTTCAAATATTTGGTCACAATAGTTTTTCCAAAACCATTTTGAAATAACCCAGACACCAAATTGCTTTGGTTTTTCGACTGCCACAATAATTTTATTTTGGCTCGGACACAACCATCACTCACCTGGTCGTTTTGGTTCGATTTTGCCAAAACAGAAAAAATTATTATATTTTAATTTATTTAATGGTTTAATTTTTTATTTTTTTGTGTGGATGATTTATGGTTAGAGGGTATTTTAGGGAGTTTGTAAGTTGAATCTTATTTTATGCGTACTGAGTAGTGAGATAAAGAAGGTGTATGTTTGTATTTAATGATTTTAGAAAATGTCACACCTCTTTAATTAAGTTGGTTGGGGTATTTATACTAATTTTGTGACCCATGGGCCTTACGGGTCGGACCCTAGATCCGGTTTAATCTTTAAAGCTGAAACCTCAAATAATATTAGCACACAGTTGAGTCATGTATTAACTGGTCGGACTGTTCTTGATTTGCAGGGTCTAAGATATACCCGAATTGCCCCTCCAGTTCATACAACAATGTCATTCTAAAATTATCCGACCCTATCAAATTTAACTCGATGTTTCATTCAAAAATAATATTCTTTCCTTATTTTTCTATTGATAATATAAAAAAATATTCAAATATCAATATTTAATTAAAAGTATCCATATAGTTAAAATATCTTAAAACTAAACCTTTATATATTTCTATCTAAAACTATGCAACATTAAATAAGCATTCTAAATATGGAGATATCAAATTTCTGTTACCGTTAAAAATGTCATCATTCTAATATTTCATCTATGTACATTTTCCATCTCTAAAAATACTTTTTTCACAACAATCTAATCTTATAAAACCTATGTTTTGATTCGCTTTGCAATGTATCACAAATGATGAAACACATAATAAAATAAAAGACATGAAAAAAAGAACACAAGATTTAACATGGTTCGACAGATATCTACTTCAACGGGTGTCGTTATAGAAAAGTGTTCCACTATGATAGAAAATATTACATATTGTGAGATACACTTTTGTGTAGTCCTAATAATCTATTTATAAAGAATAAATAGACTCACTCGATAATGGACTCAATGGACTCATATACACAAGATTAGAAAGTATAATGCATAATATATTTAAGCACAAAAGTACACTCTCAATGGCACAATACTGTACCAGCGGATAGGTACACTGTCAAGACATTATTTGACTCATTCTCAACAAATCCTCCCATCGAGGAGAATATCCTTTGTTAATTATCAACAAAGAAACTTCTCTTCTTCTGACTCACCAAATGCCATGAAGGCATTCACTTGATGTTGTGAACAGCAATCCAGTTTAGGACTCCTTAAAATTTCGAACTGATACTGCCTTGGTCATTATATCTGCTGGATTATCGTGTGTAGACACTTTATTGATACCGAAAATTCCCTTTGATATTATATCAAAAACAAAATGATACATGACATTTATGTGCTTTTTATGCTCGTGGTACTTATAGTTTCTTGTGAGGTGTATGGCGCTTCAACTGTCACAAAAACCTTTTGTACTAATCCTATCCAAGCTCAAATATGCTACCAAATCTTGCAACCATATTGCCTATTTAATTGCTTCCGTTAGCGCCATGTACTTTGTTTCTATTTATACAAAGCTACAATAGCTTACAATTGTGTTTTCTAACTGATCGCACTCCCAGCTAGAGTAAATACATATCTTATGAGAGATCTCATTTTATCCATATCACCAGCAAAATCAGAGTCAACAAAACCAATCATTAAACTAGAAATATCATTCAATGATCCACCAGTATCAATCTTGTTGAAAATTAAGTCAACACTCGCATTAGTGAAACCAAAGTATCCATTTCATTACCTCCCAATGTTCTTTCCCAGGACATCTCATATACTTTCTCACTACACTAATCGCATGTTAAATATGAGAACGTGTGCATACCATATCATATATGATACTACTATCTGCACTTAAATATTGAAACTTTGACCTTTGTTCCAACTCAACATCTTCATTGGCCAATCCTGCTACATACAACTTGAAATAAGTAGCAAACGGGATGCAAACTACCTTAACATCAAACGTGTTGAATCGTTTTTTGCACTTTCTCAATATAACTTCGTGAGATGAGTGTAATGATCCCACATGTATGTTACTGATAATCTCTATACCAAGAATATTATTTGATCTACCCATATCATTTATCTCAAACTTGCCACTAAACTACTTCTTTATCTGCACAATGTGTGACTTACTACAAGTAGCAATAAGCATATCATCTACATACAACAACAAGTAAACATAAGAATCATCTGACATCTTTTGATGATACACACGACTGTCATATGGACTCCTCGTGAACCCTTTTGACACCATGAATATATCAAAACATTTGTACCATTGCATAGGTGACTGCTTCAAACCATACAGTGAATTTTACACCAGACAAACCTTGTCCTTCATATTACGTTTGATAAATCCCTTTGGTTGTCTCATATAGATTTGCTCTTCCAAATTACTATGTAGAAACGCAGTCTTCACATCCAACTTCTCAAGTTATAAATCTTGCAAAACTACTATAGCTAACAAAACTTGAATCGAACTATGTATCACCGCTAAAGAAAATACTCCATTGAAGTCGATTATTTTCTTTTGAGTAAAACCTTTAGCGACCAATACATTCTGGCATTGAGGTTCATCAACCATTGGATTTCCTTCCTTTTTGTTGAACCTATTTTTTGCCTACTACCTTCTATCCTTTAGGCAAGTCAACTAGCTTTCATTTATTATTATTATGAAGAGATTCAATATATTTCCCTGTACAACCAATACATAAATATGCCTCTGAACTCGCTATAGCATCTCTATAGTTACTAGGTTCTTGTATCTCGACTGCTTTTGTAACTGACAAAGTATATGCAACTAGAGTTGCATAACCTTTTGGTAGTCTAATCTCTCTTCTTTCTCTGCCTAATGATATGCTATAAGGTTGTTGTTCTGGTTCGCGTGTATAATCGTCACTATCATCTGATGCTAACGCATCACCTCTTGATTCCGGATCCATCTCAGAACCACTCAAATTATTGGACCTGCTAGGAATTTATTCTACTTCAAACTCTACTTGTTTACACACAATCGATCCTGATTTGAGTATTTCTCATACTTTATTCTCGTTGTCTAGCAAAGCAAACTTGTTAAAATTCGTCTCCCTACTGATGAGAAAACCTGGAAACTTTGGAGAGTTATACCATAAACTATATCCATTTACTCTAGTAGTATATCCTAGAAATATGCATCAATTTGACATCGGCTCAAGTTTACCATATCTCACATGAGCATACACAGGACAACCGAACACCCTTAACTATTCGTAATCAACTAACAATCCATACCAAATATCAAAAGAAGTTTTACAATCAATAATCATTGATGAAGACCGATTCACCAAGTAACACGTTATATTGGTAAACTTCAGTACAAAATTCATTTTCTATACCGAAATACGAGAGCATGGTTCGTGTATTTTCACAAAATGTTTTGTTCATTCTTTTTGTGACCCCATTCTGTTGTGGTGAATAAGTGCGATGACGCACTATTCTCTCAAGTTTGCAGAACTCGTTAAACTCATGACTGTAAAATTCTAACCAATTATCTGTCCTAAGACGCTTGATCTTTCTTGATGTCTGCTTCTCGATCATCATATTTTATTTGACAAACGATGAATATGCCTCATCTTTAATTTTTAGAAAGTAAACCCACACCATCCTTAAATAATCATCGATCAAACTTATATAGTATACGTCTCCGCTCTTCTATAGAATTATATTCGGGCCCCAAAGATATGAGTGAATGTAATCCATTTTCCCTTTAGTCTTTCGTAAAACCAACTTGCAGAATCTGACTCTAGTTTGTTATACTAATCGCACAATTTTAACAAAATCCCGATGATTCTGCTTTATACCCTTTCAACAAATCTTTCTTTCTCAAAAAAACTAATCTTGCTTCACTCATGTGACTGAGACGACAATGTCACAACTTATTTTGATCTTGCCTACTTTGGCTATATACTCTCTAATGATTGAGACGATAATGTCACAACTTATAACAACACTACCCTATAATGCAAAGCCCCTTCTGCAAACTGCCTTTCATACACATCATTGAGCCCTTTGTCACTTTGATTACACCATCGTCTGCATAATACTTGTAACCCCAAGAGTCTAGCGTCCCAAGATATATCATGTTTCTCTTTAACCCTGAAACATGTCAGCACGTCATGATTCTAACAACTCCATAATAAAATAGGTTCTGATGTTACCAATACCACCAACATGTAACGAATGATTGTTACCTAAATAGACAGTTCTCTGCAATTGGCTTGTAAGTTTCAGATTATTTTTTGAACTGACACATGTAATATGTAGCGCCAATATAAAACCATCTACTTTATCACTGTTTTCATTATCGTCGGAGTTGTTCACACCTTCAGCAAGGTTTGTTCCTTTTTCCTCTTGAGTTCCCTTCTTACCTTTCAGTTTCGGACAATATCTCTTGTAATGACACTCTTCAACGGATTCATAACAAATTAAGTTCTTGACTCTTGTTGGACCTCTAGATCTTCTTGTTTGAAGAACTCGCATTGCTTATAAATGTTCCCCTAGTCATAAGACCTTTCATTTCCGCCTGATTATCTTGTTGTAATTGTCTCAACTCTTTTGATTTTAGTGCCCCTTTGACATGTGCTAGCGACAACTTATCATTACCATACATTATCATTTCCATGAATTTTTTATAGGGAGCTGGCAACGATCTCAAGATAAACTAATATTGATCTTCATTTTCAATGATGATATCAATGTTCTCCAAGTCCATAATATATTGATTTAAAATTATCAAAGTGTTCAGTTATGGACATGCATTCTTTCAATCTGAAATCGTACAAGCGATTCTTTAAGTATAACCGGTTCACCGCTAATTTCTCTGAGAAAAGTTCTCCCAAGTTTTTCTATACACATGCAGTAGTCTTCTCACCACTAATCTTGTGAAGAATGTTGTCTTCCACACTCATTAGAATCCAGCATAAAGCCCTTTCTTGAAGATTTTGCTTCTCTCTTTCATCTTTTCTAGCAACTTATTCTCCAGAGCCTTCCACAATCCTTGCAGTATCAATGAAGATTTCAGCTTAATCTTCCACAACGCAAAGCTCGATCCCCCATCAAATCTTTCAATCTTGTATTTCGTTGATGTAGACGACATTGAAACCCTAATTACAAAAGCTAATTTCACTGCCCAAAGCTATAATACCAATTTGTTAGGATTCACTTTGCAATATATCACAAATACTCAAGCAAAGAACAAAATAAAAAGCATGAAAAAAAATCACATAATGTAATGTGGTTCGAAAAATGTCGACGTTCACGGATGCCGTAAGAAAAAAGTGTTTCAATATGATAAAAAATATTATGGATTATCAGATTCACTATTGTATGATCATACTAATCTATTTATAAATAATAAATAGACTTGTTATCTAATAAGCCTAATAGGCTCGTATACAAAAAACTAAAAAAAAATATAACCTATGATATATTTAAACACGAAAATACACTATTAATAATACAAAATTGTACCAACAAACGGTAAGCTGTAAAGTATTACTCAACCCTTTCCCAACAACTTTCTCTTGTTCCTGTCTACCATTTTTCCATGTACAATGCTACGATTCTACGAAGCATAATCAAATGAAGTAGACCTAAAGAAGGCATTTATTTTAATTTCAGTCATATATGCCTTTAAAAAGGTAATCCTATGGCTTAAAACGGTAACTATTTTAGTTTTTAGTAGTAAACCTAAAGAAGCAAACACAAAGATAATAACTAATGAACACAGAGTTTGGTGAGATGAGTTCAGATTGATCAAAGGGACACGAAATAAGTTGTACATCTCCATCTCCATTATAGCATAACAAAGCATCATGGAAACACGAAAAGACATGGGATATATGAGAAAGAAGTTTAAAGAAGCGTAATTGTGAGTACACAAGGTTTTTACACGTGTAATTCACTAGCCATATTATATTAAAAGAAGATAACATAAATAAATAAATGCATCTATCCCTCTAACCGGGGAATGTACACAATAACATAAATTCATGTGAGTTTCGGGAAAACATATTTTTCGAACGTCACGATAAAGTCATGTTATTGGTTCCCACTTTTTGTTCATGTTTCTCTTTTGGTCCATGTCAGATTTTCACTCCGAATAATAATTAATATTGATAGTTTCATTTCTGGATGGGCTCAAGTGGTGTGGTCAAAGTCCAATAAAAACCCGTCAAAAATTTGTCTAACTTAATAACACAATTAACAATTAACAATAAACGAGATTCGATCCCCTCTATATAGAGATTTTAACATATATTTATATTTGAATTTAGTCCATTTAATTAACGTATTTTAGTTACATTTAGTTACATTTAATCGAGAATTAACCTAATAATTTTAATAGGTATGGAATATATAGATTTCACTATTTTATATTCATTTTGAACCGGTAGATTTGAATGTGGTTGGATAGCTAATGTCAAATACATATAGAAAAATTTAAACATAGTATTTTTTCCAAATTTTTTATTTCAATATTTTTTTATTATAATTTGTTGCGTTTTTAGTTTTAGATGAAAATTTCTAAAGAAGTAAATGATATTTTTAGTATAAAAATGTTTATTTGTTAAATAAAAATTGTGAGTATTTGATAAAAATTAATAAACACATTGATTTTTTTTATGTATTCATATTGCATAAAGCAATTCTATTTGAATGATGTCCTTACATAATAGAACTATGTACATTTTGGAAGTCTAAGTTGTAGTCCATTTTGTAGCTATTTTAAAATTTTGCTAGAAACATGAGTCGATAACTAACTAATGAATAATTGTGTTTTTGGATATGGTCTTTAAATAAGAGAAGAACAACGACAATTTATGTGTTTAGACAGTACCAAAGTAGAAATTAAGATTACTCTTAATGGTATTGGATGAGATAAAACATATAATCTGGATGAATATTCGCCTCAATTTTAAAGTCCACTTGGGATGTTATTAGCATAAATGGTGACAATACAAACTCTAGTTAGGATAAATCTGAAGGTTGGAGATAATATATTTAGTACACAAATAATATGTAAATAGTATAGTTGATTCATGTATAAGAGTTTTGAGTCAAATATGTATTTGGGATTTTATTGAAAGAAGGTAACTCGTATTTATTAATAAGTATCTATATATTAAGTTGCAATTAAGAATATAATTTACATTTATTAATGCTTTTATACGATAAAAAATGGTGAGAATCATGCTTTCGCACGATAATTTGAGAGATATGTTTCATGTTGAGCTTGTTTAAAGAACAAAGCTTGATCATATGGGTTTTGGAGCTATCTAGATCTGATAATTATTTATGAACAAATTTTAGACTTATTAGTAGTTTTCATAATCCTTGCGAGCGTGTTGAAAAAAGGACAAATTTGTTAATAGTGTATTTTGTTAAAATCCGTTTGTTTGGGCCCTTTCTTCATATAGCTTGATTGTTTTGGAATTTCTCATAATATCTTAAAGGACTTGTCATATAAAATAACCCTCTCTATCTTCAAATTCGTTATGAAAATAATATACCTTGGAAGTATTTATAACTTCTAGTAGCCAATCAAAACCCTAACAAAAAGTATCAGAAAAAAAATGTTAGCTTGTGTAGCTCTCTAAGTATTTTAGAAACTCAAATGAAAAACTTCAATTGCACAGACCTTGCCTAGAAGAAAAGGTTGTTTCAGGAGGCTTGCTTATCGTTGAACTTGATGTATTGTTTCAGTCGAGGCTTTTGTGTTACTGAAAGATGTCGTCATAACTTAGACGTGTTGCGGGCCTTTCGCCAAGAGGTTTTTTGTTCAACCGAGCATATCCCAAATGTGGACATGATGAAAAAGAGTGCAACCTAACTTTCTTCATCATTTGTATAATAGGTTGTGTCTTGTGTATTCCTCATATATTCGAAAATTTGATGATGCTCACACTTTATATATGAAACTTGATGATTTCTCATCTTCCATATTGATCGAATAACATATATAATTAATTTGAAATTGTTACTTTACTGTCAAATTTATTTTTTGTACCAAAATTAAGGATTCAAATCACCATTAATTTGGATTTTAATTAAAGTAAAGCTTAAAAGGAAGTAATTTTAACATTCCAGCTAAAAATATTCACTATCCTCTATGTATTAATACAAAACGATAATTGCCGTAAATTGTTTCTAAGATTTGAAGAGCCATATATATTTTAACAAAACCTGTTTGATTCGAGACTTTATCATAGGTACTATGAGATATACCAAAAGATTTGCTTTATTTTCCCTTTCAGTTTACTTATTTACTCTAATAAACTGATTCCTTGAAAGAATAATTCATCACACCCAAGACGATCGATCACCATGAAATAGTTAAGTCGAATAGTGATATCCATGGCAGCCCTTCTCCGATCAGGTCAAATGATATGCCCATGTAGGTAAATCTAGCATATGAGCCCGAGCACGAGTCCTTTTTCAGGTCGATAGTTCCACCAATTTTATCATTTCATATACCAAAGGTTGTGGCAAGTCCTCCCAACGGCGATACATATTTTATGTAGATATTTTAAATAATAATTTGGAACATCACAATGCATATGCGGTATACCAAATGAAGTATAAGTATTTTTGCCATAAAAAATAGCGAGACAGAGGTTGGAGTGGGTCATTCCACCCGCGGTTCATGTTCGTTTCCCTCGTCTAGAGAAAACATCACTTGATGCCTTTTTATGGCAAGAGCATATTTTTTACTTATAATCTTGACCACATGCTTCGGCTTCCTTTAGGGTCAAACCTATTCAAAAGTTTTTAGATGAATCAGTTGTGTCTAAGCCAATTGATGACCAACTTCTAGAATTTCCTTTGTGTAACAATAATTTTATCTTACCGTATTTACAATAAGTCTAGTGTGTTTCACTTATTTGTGATGAACACGATTACTAAATGATTTGATTTGCCATGTCTATATTCACCATGACTAAAGGGGGTAAGATTTGTGATTGAATTTCCATATTATAACAAACATGAACCTAATATATTATATTTGTTTCCGTACGTGGGAGACAGATGTGAAAGTCGAGAGGCAACGCTGGCCCGTGTTTTTAGGTGACATGTTAAGTATTTCTCATTATCACTATATTAGTTCTTGATTCATTTAAATTTATCTAACTTTTTATTATTTATAGTCTCATGTTGTTTTTCAGTTATGTGAACTCTTGAGGCGCAGAAGCATTATGTGAGGCTAAAAAGAAAAGCTATAGAATTTTGATATTTATACCAAAAACTATTGGTGCTAGAGAATTTGTTCACTGGTGGTTTCTGGTCTAATACAGATGATCATAGTAGATTTTTTGTGCATGAAATTTGGTTTGAGAATGAAACACCAGAACGGAAAACACCTTCGAATAAATTATTAATGGTAAGAGCTAGTAGATGGTCTAGGAAAGCGGAAGGGCCTTCCATTAGGGCATATGTTGTTTCTAGGTGTTCCCTGCAACAGAAAATAAATGTGTTAGTCGGTTTTAGAATTCACAGGATAAAATAGGACAGCCATAGGATGGCGATGGAGTAGGAAGTAGTGTGGTTAAAACTAAATTTTTTATGACATCTGCGTTTAAGCATCCAAAAGACCCTCATAGAACTAATAAGGGTAAGTTTGGTGAGGTAAACCATTGGTCTGCGTTGAGATGAAGGGTGTCGGAAAAAATTGAAGCCCAAAGTCGCTGAGGTACTTGTTACTTCAAAAAGGGTAAGTGCGGAAGCCGACCCCACGATCATGAACAAAATATTAGGACATGTTCGAACATCCAATTGTTTTGATATGAATTATCTGGAGGATGTCTTATATATTGATATTATAGCAAAAGTAAAACGATGGGCAATCAAATCTATTTCTCGATTTAATAGAGATCTAAAATAAGCCCAAAAATAAGGCTCCCAAATAACGAGAGATATGTAAAAAAGTAGGTATGATTACGCATATTTTTAATCCTAAATGGAATATAACAACGTAAGGATCCATATGTAAATATATTATCTATTTTCAAAGAAAAAACTATGCGAGTAACTCTAATGGTTGATGATATGTCCTTCTTTATAAATGATGTATCAGCGGTGCCTACTAATGGGGTAATGATTGATGATGGAGGATCCCGAAGGACGAAGAATGTCACAATCCTTTTGGGCAATGGGTTGCATGTGATTTTATGTCGATACTCTATTTCTAAACTATGAGAGGCCATAAGGCTACATGGGTCACAAGGAAGGCGGAATGCAAGATAAATGTGATATTGGAGAAGAGGAGGAAAATGATGGATCTTGAGGGACCTTCTAAGCCCAAAAGTCATAGGGGTGCAGGTCACGATAGTGTAGAGGCTGCAAGCCAACATCGTGAAGTTTCTCTAGTTTAAAATGAAAGTGTTGCCCAAGAGTTGATGGTCATGTCGAGATGTATAGATACTTCTCCTATTGGTGGTGTTGTCGGGTCCGCCATATTTAATTTGGAGTAGATTTCAGAACTTGTTAGTCGGTATGCATTTGAAGCTAGCAAAAGGGATTTTTTGTGGACTTGATACCTAATAAGTAGGTGATAAGATAACTAAGGTTGAGGTTTAGGTAAATCTAAGTTAAGAATTTTTTATCTTTATTGGTGTTGAATTTATGGTTAAAGTCGATGCAGAGCATTGGAATACACTACCTTTGTAACATCACCAATGTATAGTTTCGGCCAGACTTGTAAATGAACTCCATTATCTAGTGGAAGGTGTAGTTGAGCTATTTGGTCAAGATGTGCGCTTGAAGAATATGTTGCAAGTTGAGAAAGAAGAAATAGAAAAATTATAATTGTATTATCAGTAAAGTCATGCTATTGTGGAAACATTGTGGTTGGATTTGTAGGGAAAAACCAAGGAATCCGAGCATATTCAATAGGAGATACAATATGATGTAATGAAGGCTCAAAAAAATTGGGAAGTGGTCATCCAAAGGTTCGTGATGCCTCGCGACAGCTAGGAAGTGTTTGGCCAAAGCTTTGTGTTGGTCCCATATTCCTCTCATGGCTCAATTTTAGCTTTACATTGGTCCAATATGCCTCACGAGATCTTTGTAATGTTCAGACAGGCTTTGAATTTCTTTTATTCGATCGCATCCAGCTTCGTGATTCTAGCTGCAAAGTTTATTTTATCATACGTGTTGATCCCGTAAAAATATAGTTGACCTTTGGCTAAGACCGCCGCTTTAATTTCATATACTAGTGCAAAAGGGGTTTCCGAGGTGGCTAGCCTTGAGATAGTTTGGTATGACCATAAAAATTCTTATAAACAGCCTGATCATCTCGCTGTTAAAAGATCTATCATCTTCGCAACCTTTCACCGGGATCAACCTACCACTAATGTGAGTGATATTTTTAGGCCAGCCAGAATTATACGGTTTGTGACCTTTACTTGGTCATTTTCTTGGAGAAATTGTGAGGATAAATTTTACATGATCCCACAGGTTGCACAGAATCTTGCGATGTTATCATTCTGGAAGTACGTTCTACTATCGGTGGTGATGACTTGTGACAACCCATATCTAGAACATATTTTGGAGTTGGTGAAATTGATTACTTCTTTGGTCGTGATATTTGTTACTGGTTGTGCTTCGACCCATTCAGAGAAGTAGTCAGTTGGTATTAATAGATACTTCATTCCTAATTTTTCCAATGGGAGTGGCCCAACGGTATTGAGTCCCCATCGATTGAAAGGTATGACTTAATATATGGTTTATAATAGGATCATTATTATATTAGTTGAGTTAGAGAAGTTTTGAACGTTTTTGCAGTGTTTTACCTTTATTTTCCAATCTTGCGCTATTGTGGGCTAATAATATCCTTATAATATGATTATCATTTTATATGTTGTGTGCCCGTAATGTGCACTTCCTTATCACAAAAGTAGTGGTCGTGTGAAACTTCATTGGTATAGTGTGTCGGTGATTCAAGTGAATCTTGTGAATTGGGTCTTGGTTTTTTAGGATTGTGTCATTCCTTTTGGGAGAATAGCTTATGTGAGTTACTGGATGATGAGAGAGCGTTAGTCATATATCTGATCTTCATCTTCTATTACCAGCATTCCATTTGTCCAGACTTTAGCGAGAAATTTATTTTGTAGGTTGATGTAAGGTTTTTCTTGAATGATGATGTTAAGTTATTTCCTTATGAAAGTCGAAGATGCCATTGCGTTCACGATTTTATCCTATTCTCTTGATATGTTTTTGAATGTGACATTTTCGAATAGCTTTACCTAGCGCCAAAATTCTTTTAAATATCGGATGTTCATGTTGTTTTTACTTGTAACAATGTCTAAAGATTGATGAAAAACCAATAGAGATGTATTTTTAGCGGCAAAAAACCTTTACAAACTAGATCCCGAAAATTGTTGCCTCATCTTCGATTTTGTTGTTACTTGCAAAGCCGAGCTTGATTTAACAGTTTTAGGATATCCATCGTTGGTAAGATTAATTAGACATGTATTCATCTGTCATATTTTTTTCTTCCTCCCAGACTTTGTATTTTAGCTCATCATCTGTATGGACTAGTCTCTATGTTTGGAACTTGATTAAAAAAATATATGATTGTTTGAAGTTTGATCATTATTTATGGTTCAAATTTAATGTTGTAGTCTGTTAGTTTGACGAATCACATGGTAATTATTCTTGAAATGTCTTTTTATGTAGCACGTTACATATGGGAGAAACATTCGATAATGATTGCATGAACCCGTAAATTTAGGCACATTTTTCATGCTGCTACCACCAGAATGAGTGTCGGTTTCTCTAACTACATGTATCTAATTTCCGTATCGAGTAATGACTTGCTTATATAGTATACTGTTTGGGATTTTCTTTCATCCTCTCAGATTAATACATCATTGACGGTATACTATGAGACTGTGACCTATATATATATAACATTTACCCTGGTTTGGAATTCGTTAGTATATATGGGGAAGCGGGTAATTTTCTAATATTGGTGGAAGCCTCTTGACACGTTGAGATCCATTGGAATTTTCATGTTCCTCATAAAACTTGGAAAAAATATTGGTATATGTTTGAAGAGCAAGAGATGAATATGTTTAATACGGTAAATATGCCTCTTAAGATTTAAAGTGTGATCAGCGAAAAAGTCATGGGTGCCAAGTTGGATAGTTCTATTTAGTCTGCTTTGATACAACAACGTGTATCTAGTCTGACCATTATTGGTCCGAGATGTTGCTGTAGGAAGATATGATGTTGATTATCATAAACAGGCATGTACATTTTTTTCTCTCAATGTAGTCCTATTTGTCGAGGAAGACATCTAACAATAACTTGCATAGAACTTTGAAGTCATCTCCTGTAAAACTAGTAAAAATCCTTTACGACAGAACTAAACTGATCCGCCCCTTATCTATTCATACGTGCTTTTATATAAGATGTTGGTCGAGCTTCATGTATTGATCATGAAATTAATAGTTACCCCAACAAGTTTGATCGTAATTAGCACAAGATCGCTTTGTGGGGCTACTTCGCCACTCAAGTCATTATCAGTAAACCCCAATATATGATATGAGTTATGGTTAATGTGTGGTGATGTGTGCCCCTCATACTGCGTTTCAAGGTCGGCCACATGTTGCTTCCTGAATTTGTGTGAGATTCCATAAAAGATATCATCGCTAGCAATAACTCCAATCATTTCTCGGTTGAGGTATGGATCTAAGTATTCGTCATTCGAGATTTTGATAATTATGTTATTGTCGAGGGCACGTGGCTCCCCTACCATATGTTGTCTCTATCTATCTTGTATCGGCAGGGGCTCTCGGATGACTAGAGAGCATCTTGAATCTTTATGTTTCTTCTCTTCATGAATTCCAAGAGTTCTGCATCATCCACCAACTGTTGGATATGGTCTTACAAGGCATGACAGCCCTTGGTATACCAAAATCTTCGTTTAAGTTGTGATACTTTCTCTAGTTTTTATGTTATTCTGGTGTTGATATTTTTTCTGGTATTTGGTAGTGGACCACATGTTTTGTTCGGGCGTAAATAATTTCTAGATTCTCAGGTAGTTTGGTATATGGGTTGTGTGGTGGCAGCCTGATTGATAGGTGTTGTTTGTATTTCTATTGTTGCTTTGTGATATTGTTTGGTAGCTTTTGTTTACCATTCTTGGTTTTCAGAAGTGTCTTCTGTTTTTTTGTGCTTACCTATGCCACGATCAGGTCGTTGATTCTTGTCATGTTTTTATGGAAATTGTAGACACTTTGAGTGAAAGTATCCTCGTCCACTCTAGACCTTCTAATATTCTCCACCACGATTAATATATCAACCTGCCTAAGAAATTAGTCGAAGTTGAAGGATTTCTTTTTCATTATAGCTTCATATAGTGGCCAGAGCAATACTTTTTGTTTGTAGGCTGCAACTACCACCAGATCATGAAAATCCTTCAAATTTATTTTTGTATCCATGAATCGTCGTGTATATATCTAATTTTCTCGTTCATTCGTTGTATGTAATGGATTATATCGTCTACATCTCATTTTATGACCCTAATAAAATACAACTGAATGTCAATGTGTTTTGTTCTTTTATGATACATCGTATGATTTTCCAAATATATGACACTTTGGTTGTGACAATATATATTTTCACATCCTCAATTAATCCTCATTTCTTCAATCATACCCTTCAACTAAATCGCTTCTTGGAATCCTTCAACAAGGACTATGTATTCTGCTTGATTTATTGACAAGGCTACAACTGATTATTGATTGACCTTCTAATTAATTGTTTTTTCGAAAAATATAAACACAAAACCCAACAAGGATTTTCTAGTGTTCAATAACATGCATAGCCCGCATTCATATAACCCTCCAAAGGATCTCTACTTAGATCTATTCTACTGTACTTCAGACGACCATTCAATGACCTATTCATATATCTCAGCACCTATTTCAAAAGAATTCAGTGAACTTGGCACAGATTCGTCATAAACCAACTTACCACACTAATTGCATAAGATAAATATGGTCTACTACAAACCATACCATACATGATTCTTTTAACTCCACTTGCATATGGAGTACATTTCAATCTTATTTTTCTCATCCAAGGATTAAGGACAATTTTTTTAACTGACAACTTTGAATGATGACCTAGTAGAGAATTTAATACCTTAGAATCTATCACATTAAACATCTCCACCACTTTTTTTCAAGTAACTCTGTTGAGATAAGAACAACTCACCTTTACAATAGTCTATTATGATATCCATCCCAAGTATTTGCATTACCAAGATCCTTTATCTCGAATTCACCAATTAAATTCATTTTGAGCCTTTGAATCTCTTAGTTGCCAAAACTTGCTATAAGGATGTCATTTACATAAAGAAGAAGATAAATAATAACTTTTCCACCCCTCTTTATCATGTACACACAACTGTCATAGTTATTTCTCATAAAACCAGTCTTTAATAGGAAATTATCAACTCAATGATACCATTGCCTTGGGCTCATGGTATACCTTAGTTTATCTTAAACACCCACTTGCTACCAACTACCCTTTTATTCTTAGGTAATAACACAAGCTTCCAAGCATGATTCTTCTCTAATGAAAACATTTCTTTTTCCATTGCCTTTAGCCTGTTTTTTTATCATCTATTTCGAATGCCTCTCTGAAGTTCTTTGATTTTGAGTATTGCACCTCTCCAGCCGCATTCAAAGCATAACAAATAAGTTTAGGATAACCATATCCTTATGTGAAGTAAATAATCTCATTTCCCTATCTCGTGCTAGTTGATAGCCAAGAGAATTTATTGTTTGGATTGCACTTTCATCAGGTTCTTGAGTCTAATCCTCTTCTTCCTTCTCATCAATGAAAGGATCCACCTCAAACTAAATTTTATCTACCATTGTTTCTGGTCTTAAATGGTCTATTAGACTTGTGCACTCCCACCCCAAACTTCACCTTTTGTTGCTTGTCTAGTGTGGAGTCATCGCAAAACTCTAGTTTGTTCAAATTTCCTTTTCCTAGAAAACCTTGTTTTGATAATTCAACTAAACCTTTTTTATTGGCATTACCCAACCTCAAATGCCATAGTTTAGTTATGTCTGAAGTTTCTACACTAGTTACTAATGCATTAGAAATAACAGTTGAACCTTCTAAAATATTAAAATATTTAATTTAAACCATTTGGTTACTACTAATGCACATAAGTAACCTGCTTTCAACTCTAGTACAATATCATATATCATCAAACATGCTAATAGAAATTAAATTTCTCTTAAGTTCGGGAATATAACTTACATCATTTAAAAGAAAATCACGATCATTAAACACACCTTATTGTTGTGAGGACGTACAATTCCATATTTTTTTGATTCCACAATCTCAAAATATTCCTTTCTTAGAAAAATGTGATATGAGCATCCTTAGTCCATGGCCCGACTTTTCTCAGATTCCTAACTTGTCGTTGTCAGTGCTCATACACTCTCATAACATTCCTCTTCATTTACAACAATCTGAGCAGACGAACTAACATTGCATCATCTTTGAGGATAGTCCTTACTGAAGTGATCGGGAGTGTGATATGATAACATTTCAAATTTGAGATATCAACACCAACCTTTGACTTAGACTTGGACTTGTATATTTCCCCATTTTATCTCCATTTGTTCTATTTTATTCCCCTTGAGATATTCAGACGTTCTCCACCATCATTCTCAAACTTTAAATCTTTAAATTTCTTTAGTTCGTTGGTTCTCAAAGCTGATTGGACTTCGTCTAAGGTGACGGTGCCTTCTTTTCCATAAAGCATAATATCTTTGAAATTCTCATATGACCGAGGTAAAGCACACATCAGGTGTAAGACTTTTTTTCTCGTCTTCCAAGTTCACATGAATGTTCTCCAAATCGTTGATAATCTTATTAAACTCCGTTAACTGCTCCATTGTCGACTTGGTCACCAACATATGGTAGAAATAAAATTTTGTGTTTCAGACACTACACATGTGCCAATGACTTTGTCATGTACAATGAGTTAAGTTTAGACCAGATAAACACATCAAATGTTTCTCTTGCCACTTATTTCAGTACCTTGTCTCTGAGCCAAGATAATGGTATTGATTGTCTTATCATTCATCATAGTTTTCTCTGTCGCTGAAACATGTGGTGACACATGTGCTTCTCTTTTTATTGTCTCAACAGATTTTTGTTAGGTTAAAATTACCCTCATTTTCACCTTATACAACCCAAATTTGTTACTCTAGGTGAGTTTCTCAATATCCCATTCCATGTTACTATTTATAATTTATTGAGAAATGGTTTTGGCAAAAGAGAAACATTTCACAAATCCTCGTTATTTGTAAACAAAACAAAAGTAAGGCCCAAGAGGGATAGTCGAGTTTGTGGAGTAAGACATGTTCGTGACCGAAATTCATGCGTTCGAATCTCTCTACAAACGCTTTCTTGGCTGAACCTGCCACCTTGTGTGGTTTACCCGTTGGTTTGCAGGCTATTGCGTCAGACTGATGGTTTACCCTGTACCACTCGTTGAGTAGCGGCTACGGGTACCTTCCGAAAAAAAAAATCTCTTCTATTTTTATATTGTAATTTATCAAAGAAACAATAGTACACGAAAATTTCAGCATACTTACACGCCTTATTTTTAGCTCGGCTAATTTATTAGCCTAGGATATGGACCGTATGGTTGAATAAAACGACAAAACGCTAGGGGTACAAATGTGAATTTGAACCTAAAAGGCAAAAAACAGAAACGCACACAACACTGCCATATATATATAGGGTGGTGTGTAAAACATGAAGAAAAGTTGAGGCTCGTTTTTCTTGCAAGTCTTTTTTGTTATAAAACTACCAAATCAACTTCTACTCCTTAAACTACAACACTTCCGACAAGAACAAGAGCAATAGTAAATAGTAATGGAGTGGAGGAAATGCTACTTGGATGCATTATTGGTGCCATTAGCCTTAATGATGATGTTTTGTTATCATCTTTACTTGTGGCGTAAAGTCCGCACTCAACCTTTAGCCACCATTGTTGGTACTAATGCTGCTTGTCGTCGATTTTGGGTTTCCGCCATGATGAAGGTTCGTTATTTTTCTCCCCTCGATCGATCCTTGTATCAATCTTATTCGATCAAAGTAGCTTTAAGGTACAAGCTATATATTTAGCCAATAATGTCATTTATCTTCGTCAACCATCATTGTTTCTTTATTTTAGAGAGTGAATTATCCTAAAACAACATTTTGCAATACAATTCGTCCTATAAAATGTTATGAGTTCATAAAATGTTCAATAACTCATGAACAAAACTAATAGTATCTTGTTAACATTCTTTCAGAAAATGGTCTATTTTTGGTCATACATATATTTATAAGTGACTGTTAGGCTGACATGCTATAATTGATGTTATATTAGTTGTAATGTATATGTCATTCAAAAATCATGTATAAAATTTCTTTGTTTGAATTTGATACAACTTTTTCAGTCCGTTTATGATATAGTTTTATACGTTTCTGCTATGCTTTTGAAGTCATGCTTTTTATGGACTGGTGAAGTTTATAGGAGTTTAAAGTTTTACATGTTTCATTTAGTCACTCAAAGTTGATTTGGTTTTCTTTTCTATATTGAAAAGCCTATAGTCTCGCAATAAAGCTCTAAAAGTAGCTATTAGATCATACGTGACGATGACGTGATGTGACAAAAATGACATCAAATAAATCGATACGCAAAGAACTAGATCGCTTACAATTTAGGTACCAATGAATGTAACACCTACACGACACTTACGTAAATGAGAATACAGTTTTCTGATAAAAATTGTTACGATATTGGTCCGACGTTTTGTCAAAATGTAATACTAGTAGTTTCCCGATATCACTATCAAAATTAGCCTCCAAAAACGAAGTGTGACTAGTTTTCTGATTATCCCTAGATTAATATGGAAAACGTTTTGTTTCTTGTACAGGACAATGAGAAAAAGAACATTTTAGCAGTCCAAACGCTTCGAAACACGATAATGGGATCAACCCTGATGGCGACGACTTCAATCCTCCTGAGTGCAGGGCTAGCCGCAATGATAAGCAGCACATACAGTGTAAAAAAGCCGATCAACGACGTCGTCTACGGAGCACATGGGGAGTTTATGGTAGTAGTGAAATACATAACCATCTTAACCGTATTCCTCTTCTCCTTCTTTTGTCACTCATCCTCCATAAGGTTCATGAATCAAGTTAACATGCTCATAAACTCCCCACAAGATGATGAAGTCACGAGAAACATACTCACTCCGGATTATGTCTATCAACTTCTTGAAAAAGGGTTTGTGCTGAACACAATAGGGAACAGGCTGTTTTACGCCGCACTTCCTCTTCTGCTGTGGATGTTTGGTCCTGTTTTGGTTTTCTTGTGTTCGGCCACCATGGTGCCTGTGCTATATAATCTTGATTTTGTGTTTGATAATGGAAATGGAAATGTAGCAGGTGGTCAAGAGAAGAATAACTTTGTATAATTTAGCCAAATCAAACTTAAACTGTTCGTCTTATTTTATGCATAATCAATTTATTTGTTTCTCTCGCTGGGAAGACAAAACTATCATTTATATATATAGTAAGCTGAATTGAGATTTTGTGTGTGGTATATTTGAGTTTATCTATATTTGTGCGGGTTCACGTGAACGATCACCAAAAGCACTACAACGATCCCTGGTTGGAATTTATCTTCATGAACTAGTTCTTGAACGATAAAGATTTAAGTCTCCCATGTAGAAAATAGTGTTTCGTTTTCCGGATAATCTCTGAAGTATTGTAAACAATTTCTTATTGAAATATTTTTGGGGTTCTCCAAAAATTTCAATTGGATAAAATCAGAGATATGTACTTTGAACAGAGAGAATGAAAATGATATGATTTCCTTTTCAACAGAACCCATATTTATAATTTCGACCAACCAAAATACAGTTTGGAGGTTAGGGCAGTTAGGGTCTCTCAACCGGTTTTGTGTTAAAACGGTCAAATTTTCAAATTTGAATAAAACGGTCAAATTTTCAATTTCGAAATTCTGTTGACTTGCAACAGTAGCCGATTTAACCAAAATAAAATTTTTTCCAAGCTGACCTGTCAGCTCGACCCCAGCCAGGGGCTCCGCCCCTTGGACCCCGCTACTTGTTTGATAATATATCATGATTAAATTGGTCGACTAGTCGATCCAATTACACTAAAATAAATAACAATCTTCCCCCATTTTAATCTAACAAGCGTGCACTCCGCACTCACGGCTTTGCTTTTGGGTGTACTCCCAAAAGGCCTCATACTAGTTAAGATGTTTCATCACTTATATATTGTATATTATTTTCAGTCCTAAGCGATGTGGGACAGCTGATCAAGTGAGGGAGCAAGTTTATTCTCTAACACTCCCCCTTAAACTTGATACGATATGATGGGCATGATATTTCTCATAGTGATGAGCATGATATTTCCCATATTGACGTGGCGGACATGGCCGCGAACATCGCTTAGGACTTTTGGCTCTGATACCATGTCAAGAATATATAAGCGTGAATACTAGTATGATATTGTCCGCTTTGGGTCAGCCAAAGAACCCTCACGGCTTTGCTTTTGGGTGTACTCCCAAAAGGCCTCATACTAGTTAAGATGTTTCATCACTTATATATTGTATATTATTTTCAGTCCTAAGCGATGTGGGACAGCTGATCAAGTGAGGGAGCAAGTTTATTCTCTAACACACAATCATATCAAATATCAAATTTATGCATAAATGAAATATCGTAACGATTGAATTTCACATTAGTATATTACACATTCCAAATATTCGAATATCAAGGTATCACTAAGGATTGAACCTTTACTATTCACAATGAATACATGAAGATAATATACACATAAATTTACATTCTCACTTGTTCTTACTTGACACTATATTTTACTAGCCTTGTGTCCTTATCCTTCTTAAGCATATCAAAGCCAAGTCCTAGCTTCTTGAAGCGACTAAACTTCATGCTCAAATAGGTAGTTCTTTTCATCTTGCACCTGCATATGCAATTTTTCAAAAGAGCTATTAAGAAGATAATCTTCAACCTTCACAACTTGCAGTTCTGAACACATACCTTGGGATGATATACAAATGTGTTCCAATATCTTGATGTTAAGCTTTCCACATTGAATTCAACACCTAATGTCATATTAGATGGGAATTGGATATCTCAACATGAGAGATTTCAAATGGACTTTAATCCCATCCCAATAGCCGATTTGTGCACAAGATCTCTATTTAACCCCTTGGTTAAATGATCGGCTAAGTTATATTGAGTTCTCACAAACTCTACTGATATAACATCATGCGTGATACGCTCACGAATCATACTGTGTCTAACACCTAAGTGTCTAGACCTGCCTTTGTAAACTTGTCTATAAACATTGGCCAAGGCAGCCTCACTATCACATCTGATAGATATAGGTGATATCGGTTTGGGCCACAACGGAATTTCATACATTAAATTTCTTAGCCACTCAGCTTCTTTACTCGCTGCTGCTAATGCCACAAACTCTGATTCCATTGTTGAATCAGTAATACAAGTTTGTTTCTTAGACGCCCAAGAGATAGCACCTCCCCCAAGTATAAATACCCATCCACTTGTGGAAGAATGATCTTCCATATTGGAAATATAACTCGCGTCTGAATATCCTTCAAGTACAGAAGGAAATCCGGTATAAGTTAAACCATAATTCATGGTTCCTTTCAAATACTTGAATACTCGATTTAAAGCTTGCCAATGATGCGAACTAGGATTGCTAGTATACCTACTAAGTTTTCCAACAGCAAAGGCAATATCCGGCCTAGTGCTAGTCATGGCATACATAAGACACCCGATGGCTCTCGAGTATTCAAGTTGAGATACAGCAATACCTTTATTAGGTAGAAGCTTAAGACTAGGATCTATAGGTGTGCTTACCGGAGAACAATCTTTAAAATTAAATTTATTTAATATCTTCTCAATATAGTGAGATTGAGAAATCGATATACTATTGTTCTTTCGCTTGATTCTTATACCAAGAATCATTTCAGCTTCCCCCAAATCCTTCATCTCAAAGTTAGATGATAAAAAATTCTTCGTTTCATTAACCTGATTTTGGTCAGTACCAAAAATCAACATATCATCCACATATAGACAAATCATAACTCCTTTACCAGAATTATCAAATTTGCTATATACACACTTGTCTGCTTGGTTAAGAATAAATCCATTAGACAATATCACATTATCAAATTTTTTATGCCAATCTTTTGGTGCTTGTTTCAAACCATACAAAGACTTTTTCAACTTGCATACCTTATTTTCACAACCAGGCATCACAAACCCTTCCGGTTGTTTCATATAAATCTCCTCATCCAAATCAGCATTCAAGAATGCTGTTTTAACATCCATTTGATGAATTACAAGATTGTATACAGATGCAAGTGCAATCAACAATCTAATAGTGGAAATCCTAGCAACCGGAGCATAAGTATCAAAGAAGTCAATGCCTTCTCTTTGTCTAAATCCCTGGATAACCAATCTAGCTTTATACCTTTCAATAGTACCATCTACTTTCATTTTTCGTTTAAATATCCATCTATTTCCCAATGATTTGCACCCAGGAGGTAAATCAGCCAACTCCCATGTATTATTATGCATGATAGACTCTATTTCATCCTGGATAGATTCTTTCCAGAATGCAGCATCCCTTGATGCCATAGCATCACTAAAAGTCCTTGGATCATCTTCAATAACAAAACAGTATTGATATTGATAGTCAATCTTATCTCTTGACCCTTCAACTAAATATAGTTGAAAATCAGATCCGTACGACTTAGCTTTTCTGGCTCTAGTACTTCTCCTTGGTTCAAAAGGTCTAGGTACACAATTGGTACCACTTGATATATTTTCAATTTCACTTGAGTTCCTATTCAAAGAGTTTTGAATCAAATCTCTAGGTCTAGGTATAGAAGTAAATCTCTCTTCATCAAATATTGTATCTCTTGACTCGATAACTGTGTTCACCGACACATAGTCATTAGATTCTAACACATAGAACCTATATGCAATGGAATGCTCAGCATACCCAATGAAGATACAATCTATACCTCTTTCACCCAAATTTTTCCTTTTAGGTTCAGTGAGTCTTACAACAGCTCTACAACCCCAAACTCTCAGATAATTTAGTGTTGGAGGCTTCTTAAACCAAAGCTCATACGGGGTCATCTTATTCCTTTTAGTAGGAACTCGATTCAATAAATAACAGGCTGTTAACATAGCCTCACCCCAGAATCCTTCACTCAAACCCGAATAGGACAACATGGAATTAACCATTTCTTTCAAAGTCCTATTCTTCCTTTCAGCTATACCATTTTGTTGTGGTGTATAAGGAGCCGTGGTTTGATGAATTATACCCGTAGACTGAAAATATATTGGATCATAATATTCACCTCCTCTATTCGTACGTAGATTTTTAATCAAATCATTCTTATGTAGCTCAACTTCTTCCTTATAGATTTTAAACTTATCAAGAGCTTCATTTTTAGCATGCAACAAATAAATGTAGCAATATCTAGATGCATCATCAATAAAAGTAATAACATACTTTTTATTTCCTAATGAAGGTGTAGCATGGAAATCACATAAATCACTATGTACTAGTTCCAATATTTTGGAAACTCGGTTAACATTATTGAAAGGTTTTCTAGTTATCTTAGTTAACATGCAAGTTTACATTTTTCATTATTTGCATCAACAGGAGGAATAAGGCTCATTTTAGACATGTCTTTTATTCTTTCATAATGAACATGTCCTAATCTAGCATGCCATAATTCTGTTTTATTTATATTTCTACACACACTAGTAGAAGTCATGCAAACAGAATCATTTTCGAATGAAACATTAATATTTAACATAAACATACCATTACATAAATATCCGAATCCCATAAATACACCATGTTTTGACAAAACATATTTGCCACTTTCGTACACTTGTTTGAAACCACAATTGTTTAAAACAACACCAGACAAAAGATTCTTTCGAATCCCAGGAACATACAATACATTGTTCAATAATATGTACTTTCCAGAAGTAAATAGTAATTTAACATTTCCTAGTCCTTTGATTGGTTCGGTAGCAACATTTCCCATCTTAAGTGAAGGTCCATCTTTAATCGGTTGAAAATTACTAAACCATCGAAGATCTTTACATACATGACTTGTTGCTCCCGAATCAACCCACCAAGCAACATCATCATCCTGCACATAAAATGCTTCAGATATTAGAGATATATAATTTTGACCAGAATTAGAATTCTGAAATAAAATCTGACCTTGTTGCTTTTCAGGATCCTTAGATCCACTTGAACCAGCATTTTGTCCACTTGAACCAGCATTGTTCCCACTTGGACCAACATTATTTTTGCCTTTTCCAACTCGACAATCCCTTCTAAAGTGACCAGGTTTGCCACATTTCCAGCATGCTATTTTAGGCTTTTTGCTGTTAAAATTACTGTTTTTGTTGTTTCCTTTAAACTTTCGTTTATTCCCCTTATCTGTATTTCCATTCTTAAGGAATCCGCTACTTTCAGCCATATTTACAGATGAGTTTCCCACTTGGTTTTTACCCTTGGGATTACTTAATTCATCTTGAGCCCTTAGAGACTCTTCAATCTTAAAATGACTACCAAGTTCGACTAGAGTCATTTCTTCCTTGTTGTGTTTCAGTTTGTGTTTAAAATCCTTCCACGAAGGAGGCAATTTGTCAATAACAGAAGAAACCGAAATACATTCGTCCATTTTCATATTGTGTTGAACAAATTGACCCAGAATTCTTAGTAGTTCATTATACTGTTCCATTACAGGTCTAGAGTCAACCATTTTGTAATTTATAAAATTACTAACCAGGAACTTCCTACTAGAAGCATCTTCTGCCATGTATTTTGATTCTATAGAATCCCATAATTCTTTTGCAGATTCAACATTTTGGTATACATCAAACAAAGTATCAGACATACCGTTTAATATATGGCCTCGGCAAATGTAGTCATCATTCTCCCACTTGCTGCGCCTCCTCGTTTGTTCCAATGTTTCATTCTCAGTGATCTCTGGCCAGGGGGTACTCAAGACATACACAACCTTGAGTGTAGTCAACAGAAAATGCATCTTTTTCTGCCATCGTCTGAAATCATGTCCTTCGAACTTGTCCAACTTAGCGAATTTACTAGTCATCTCCTTCGCAGATTCTCCTACGTTTGTCATCTCTATCTTCATCAACAAGACCAGAATATTTCAATAAAATGTAGAAAATAGTGTTTCGTTTTCCGGATAATCTCTGAAGTCTTGTAAACAATTTCTTATTGAAATATTTTTGGGGTTCTCCAAAAATTTCAATTGGATAAAATCAGAGATATGTACTTTGAACAGAGAGGATGAAAATGATATGATTTCCTTTTCAACAGAACCCATATTTATAATTTCGACCAACCAAAATACAGTTTGGAAGTTAGGGCAGTTAGGGTCTCTCAACCGGTTTTGTGTTAAAACGGTCAAATTTTCAAATTTGAATAAAACGGTCAAATTTTCAATTTCGAAATTCTGACCCCAGCCAGGGGCTCCGCCCCTTGGACCCCGCTAATCGTGATATAATCTAACAAGCGTGCACTCCGCACTCTACGACTTGTTTGATAATATATCATGATTAAATTGGTCGACTAGTCGATCCAATTACACTAAAATAAATAACATCCCAGACTCCCACTTTCTCCCCTTCATTCGAACCTCAAAAGGTTCGGTCCGTTCTCTCATTCCAGGCTCAGAGCCTTGGTCCGTCTAAGCACTGAGTGTTATGTTTATGTGTAAGCACGCATCTACTGAAATTTCTTGCTTAAGTTCAAGTATTAATTTGTACATTTTTTTTTCTTGAGGGATCCGAAGCCGCTATTCAAAGTACAATGTGCGACAAAGTAAACCCTCAAACACAATAGCCTGCAAACGACGTCAGAAGGTGAAAAGGCTCGGCCGAGAAAACGTATGTAGAGGGACTCGAACTCATGACAAGCATGCCTTACTCAACCAATTCGGCTACCGTGTGGAGGTTAAATTGCACATATTTGTTAATATAACTACTAGCTAATCTATAAATAACCATTCCATATCAAAACTATTTACAAATAATTATCAACATTTGAAAAGTACCAATAACCATCTGATTTTGAAACTAAATTACTATTAATCACCTGATTTTTTTTAATATACATTGTACTTTGTTAATACTATTTTGATATGTTAGTTTTATTTTCGCATTCGATCAATTTCTTCTGCGATTTGAGATCAATTTTTATTTTCTTTCTCAGTCACGATCTTCCGCAATGGTCTATCGTTTGTATTTTATTTTGTTCTTTTCCATTTATCCATTGTATATCGATTCACATGTGATTTTCGTTTCTGTTTTTGGTATTTTTGATGTGTCAAATTATTTTGTTGTTGTTCTACGATTATATGATTGTTTTAGTTATGTTGATTCTTTGATTTCATACATTCACGTAAATCTTTTGACAATTATATGAGAAAACTGTGTTTACGAAAACATATTTGTGAATTTTTGGTTTTTGCAAGTGTGCTTGCGTAATTGCGCGTTGTTTAATTGTGAAAATACTAAATATTGACTAACTGCATAATTACATACAATCTGGTTGTGAAATTAGTCAATGTTGTTGTATGCATAATTACGAAAAAAGACAGTTGTTGTGAAAATTACAAGTGTAATTTTGGGTGCAGAATTATGTCTTAATTGGTTGTGAAATTATGTTATAGATGGTTGCGTAAAAGGATGCATAAATTATATTATATGTCGTTGCGTAAAAGGGTTGCGAATTACGTTATTTTTTGTTATGTATAATATAAGTGTACTTGGATTGCGAATATATGGTTTAATTGGTTGCGTAATTACCTTCCAAATGGTTGTAATTGTGAAATAACATGATATAAATAAATGATAAAAGAAAATTAATACTCCTCACATAAGAAAATGTAATTTATAGACATAACTCGTACAAATAAAACATTATTCTGAATTTAACATACAAGCATCTACAAATCATAATTTGTTATTGTTCCTTTTGTTATTTTTTATATTCGTTAAAAAATCAAAAATACATGTAAAATAGTATTTATACTGCTGTAAGTTTGGTGCAAAATTAAGTTCAAATAGGTTGCGTAAACCCTTTTTTATGTTTGAAAAACAAGAAAAAAAAGTTTGTATGGAAACTAACTGTAACTTGGGTGCGATATTAATTTCAAATAGGTTGCGTAAAAGCCTTATTATATTTGGAAAACAAGAAAAAAAGTTTGTTCGGAAACAAACTGTAAGTTGGGTGCGATATTAAATCCAAATAAGTTGCGTAAAATCTTTTTGTGCTTGGAAAACAAGATGAAAAAGTTTTTCTTAAAACTAACAATAAGTTTGGTGCAAAATTACGTTCAAATAGGTTGTGTAAAATCATTTTTATGTTTGAAAAACAAGAAAGAATATTTTTCTCGAAACTAACTGTATATTGGATGCGAAATTTGCGTAATAGCTTTTTTATGTTTTAAAAACAACTGTAACTTGGATATTGTATTACGTTCAAATAGGTTGTGTATGAGTTTTTTATGTTTGAAAAACAAAAAAGAAAGATTTTCTGTAAACTAATTTTGAGTTGGGTGCCTAACTACGTTCAAATAGGTTTAAAAAACAAAACAAAAAATGTTTTGTCTCGAAACTAACTGTATTTTATTCTGTAAATACATAGTAAAACGTTGAAAAAAAATCATAACCATAAAAAAAGATACATAAGTTTTTATTAGGTTACTAATTTTAAATCAAAACCAAACACGGACAATTCTCAGGTTAAGCATATAAATTGAAAAATTAAAGACACAATTTAGTAGTTTCATATTGAAACTCTGATTTTTTTTAGTTACTTTATGTTGAAATGCTTTAGAATTCACCGAAATTTGTAGAATAAAATTGTAATTAGAAAGATTTTGATAGTTTTTATTTTACACAGAGAGGTTTGCGAATTGATTATGAAACTGAAAAGATTTTAGTTTTTTGTTTTTATACCTGAAGGGTTTTCAAGAAAGTTTTTATGTTATATGTGGTTTTCGGTAAACTTAAAAATACAGGTGGTTATTGGTACTTTTAATTTTTCTCGCACGGGTATTGGTAATTTTCTTAATTATTTAGTTTTACATTTTACGAGTATCTTGTATATATAATATGATTTATTTTATAAGGTTTTATGTGTTTGACAAAAACAATCGTATCATTTAAAAATATCTACTTAATTGTGTTTTTTTCATTACAAATAATTTTTCTTCATGTCATTCCATTCTTATATATTAGGAGAATTGTTGGGGATAACTCTTAAACACTAATTTTTAATAGAGACTACAAGACATGTAACCTTTCGCAGCAGGCCGAGATTTTAGACTCAATTTATGCGAGTTTTTGCAATATGCCGATATTTAATTTATTAGTGTTTTATGTTAGCATTATAGTTGATTATGTTATTGGCTTAATCATTGTATTAAGTTATTAATCTATTAATATATATTACGTGACTTGAGATATTTGTAAGAAACAAAATTTCAATTAATAGAAACCCTGGCCGTTTTTTGTTTCTTTATTTTTTACATGGTATCATAGCGTAGGTTTAATCTTGAGTTTGGATTATTTTTATCTTCCATTATGTTGTGTGGAAGTTGTTTTTGATGTCCTTCAGAAGAGAAAAAAAATAAATGTCTCGTCCAGCTATTGCAAGTGTTATTAGTCATTAAAATAAGGAAGGAGAACGGGTTAGTAGAAATTATGATTGAGATTTTGATTTGGTTTTACTTTATATTTGGATTTGATTTAGATTTGGATTTTATTATTTTGGATTTGATTCGGGTTTGGATTTAATTTTGGATTTGATATTTGATTTCGATTTATATTTGTATTCAATCGTGGTTTTTGATTTGCGTTTGGATTCAATTTGGTTTTCGTTTGATGTTTATTGTTTGAATTTGTGTGTCATTTGGATTTTGTTTGTAATTTTGTATTTTGCATTTTTTAATTTATATTTGTGTTTTATTTTGGACTTCGATTTGTTTCTAATTTTCGATTTGAATTTTGAGTTTGGTTTTTTATTTAGTTTTTGGATTTGAAATTGGATTTATTTTTAGTTTTGGTTTTGGATTTTAGTTTAGACTTTGGTTTTATTCTGATTTGTGATTTGGAGTTTGAGTTTGGATTCCCAATTCTATTTAGTTTTTGGATTTACAATTGGATTTAATTTTCAATTCGATTTATTTTTTGGATTTAAAATTAGATTTAGTATTTGTTTCTATTTTGGGTCTTGAATAAGAGATTGATTCGGTTTTGGTTTGGGTTTTGGATTGGCAGTTCGATTCGGTTTTGGTTTTGGATTGACAATTCAATTCGGTTTTGGATTTTAATTTGGAGTTTGATTTGGTTTTGATTTTTGATTTTCTTTTGGTTTTCGATTGGAACTTCGATTCGGTTTTTCGTTTTTTAAGTTTGAATTTGTTTTTTGGATTTAGTTATTGTTATTTGGCTTTAGTATTTTGGTTTCGAATTTGAATTTGGATTTGAATTCCTATTTCTATTGGAAGTTGGATGACATCTGAAGGTCGTTTAAATATTGAAGGCACCTTGCGGATTTCTTCAAGAAGGCTCCATCGACATCTCGATTTTTTTTATGTGTAACAAACTCGCAATGTTTATTACTACTGTATTGTGAGTTTGAGAGATGATGTTAGCATTATAGTCCATTATGTTATTTGGGCTCATTAACCCATTAAGTTATTGGTCTATTAAACTATATAATATGATTGAAGCTCTTTGTAAGAAACAAAATTCCAGTTAATAAAAAACCTAAACATTTTTTGTTTATCGTCTTACTCCTTATAAGTGTGTTGGGAAAGAAGTAGAGTTTCGGCTATGTATAATTCCAAACTCAAAATTAACAAGAAGAAATATTAAAATAAAACTCTCAAACGCAACTAACACAATCACTATTCTTCCATTCTAAAACTTATCAAGCTTAAAAAAGGAAATATGACTCTTTAGTGTTTGTATGAGTGTTTATTTCCTAAATTTCTTCACTCTTTAAAACTCACCAAATCTTTTGCTTTCTCTCTTTTTTTCCTCGTAATACTCGTGTTTCAACGGTAGTTTCATACTTCCCCTTCATTATTTATGTAACAAAGTATGGATGATAAAACATTTCACACTCATATTACCAGCTGACATCATGTTCATGCAAACAACCAAGATGCCATGGTAACAACTAACATCCATACCGGCTTATATAAACTGCCATGTAGTGGCACGAACCTCTAGCATCTGACGTCTGCGACATCAGTAATATTCTAAACATTCTTTGAGCATGTCGAGATCAATGGTATTTAGATCAATTGTTAAGTATGTCTAATCAATTCATGTTTTCTTATTATAGCAAGCACAGTCTCATTCAAAGACTTAGAATTATCTTCATAAGCATCAGCAGCTAAATCATTACAACCAAGTTTTAGAAGGTAATGATCATACAATTCGATTCCATCAGATCCTTATACACAAGTCTCTATAAATATTTTTCACTTAGGTTCCAAAATAATTGTATACACCTAAGTCTCGGTTTAGATCATCCATTAAACATTTTAGAGTCCCAACAGTCCATGCTCTTAAGTCTCGATAATTCAAGTCTCGACACTTAAGTCTCAACATTTCCTGATCAAGATATTTTTAGTCTACACCTAACAATTCTCCACATATGCTTACAATGGCTCATATATCCATCGTTGTTGTTCCAATCACTCTTTATAGACATTAAGTCTACCTAATTCCTAGACTTGCACAAGTCTCATGAAGTTCGTGAACTTTGAAACTAGTAATACATATAGTCTTTACCACCTTCATTTTCTCTTTGCTCTACTACATCTAGGATGAAGTGAAACTTGATTTCTATGTGCTTAGTTTGATAATTGGAATTTTTATTTCTCATCAAGTGAAAATTACTAGTATTATCACAAAATAAATTTACTTTTTGTTGTATAGTAATGATCGTACTCAACAACCCTTTCAACTATTATGACTTCCTTCATTTCTCCAGTAGCATCCATGTATTCGGTTTCTGTAGATGAAAAACCAATGGCCTTTTGAATACCTGATTTCGAGCTGACTACTCTCCCAAGTAAAGTAAACAGATAACTCGAACTTGACTTCCTAGTGTAGCATGCATAATCATAATCAACATACCCCATCAACATCTCATAAGCCTTGTACTTATTATTAAAACACAATCCAACTTAAGTTGAAACCTCTAAGTATCTCATGAACCATTTAAGGGTTTGTAGTAAGGATTCACCAGATTAGCCATAAATTTTCTCAAATTACTAATTGAGTATGTGATGTCATACCCTCTTAATCTTTTCATCTATATTTTTATACCAAGCATCATTTTCACATTTCCCATGTCCTTCATTCAAACTCCTCATTCAGTTGTCTTCACGGTTTTATTCATCTTCTCATTATTTCTAGCTATCCGTATGAAATCCACATACAGTATCAATAAGATTTATCTCTTCATGTGTGCTTCCACAATGCAATAAACATGATTGTCAAAACAACTCCTCACATACTTGATGGACATTATAAAAATCAGATCTCTTATTCGATTGTCTCAAATAATATTCCACCTCAAATAAGGGCCACTTTAACAAACACACATCTCATTCATTACCTTCTTCAAAACCTTGAGGCTTGATAAGGGAAGGAAAATAGAGGTAGTTAACATGTAATTTAGCTCATAAATAAGATCAAGGTCCATGTATTTAGTGACTAAGGACTAAAGTAAAGCACACACGAGAAAAAAAGGGCTTCAATGATAGACCCCAAGAACTTGTTTATAAATAGTCAAATAGTGGGGTAAGAAATCCACTCTTACGGTGGTAGATATGTAATTTAATCCTCCACCTCATTTACTATATAAAGGACATTCCATTTTGCGAAAAATGGTCAATAATTGATCAATAATTTCAATATTTATTCCTTTTGTCTCTTCCTTTTCTAGTGATTCACTGTTCACTGTCACATCACACGAATATTCTCTAGTCCGACCTCTTCATACAAACATCTTTGCTCCTGAGTCTCACTAAGCTCTTTAGTGACGCTGTATGTGGGAACCGTTTGGTACCCAGAATTAATTTTCTAAAACCTTGAAACTAAACGCAAAACATTATGGATACAGAAACTCGTGGTGAGATCAAGAATAATCCGACTAGAGATTTAGTTGGTGTCGAATCTGGAGACCATCTGATGGAAGATCAGGTCACAAACGAAGGCAATACTCCGAATCGTTATGCGGAAGAACTTTTAGAAGATTCAGTTTTGGTCGTCAGGCGAAAAGAGTTGCTAGAAGACATCGAAAGGTTAAATGTTGAAAGGGATGCCATGGTGGCGAGTACCAAAAGGGTCAGATCCGAGTTCCGACAAGAAAAGATCGATACCGATCACACCCAAGATGCTGTTATACCCAAAGAGAGCCGATGCAGGAAAATTCATCGGTATTCTAAAAGACGTGCTAGATCCAAGCAAAAGTATGAGCCGTCTGAGTCTAGCGAGTATACATCTTTGAGCTCTAATAAGTCTTCCTCTTCGGAGACTGGTTCGAGGTACAAGGTGGATCGAAGGCACAAAGATCTGAGGACGCATAAACATACACATCGGACTAATAGGAGAAGGAATGACTCGAAGAAGAAAGTTGATGTTGGTAAGCGGAAAATGCATTTCGAGGATCATGTTACTACTCGGAAGTAACCTCAGTCTAATAGTTCGAGGAAAGGTTTTATCCAGCCACTAACGATGGTCCGGGGGGGAAGTACGTACAAGGTCGGACATAATTGGAGGTCATCCTCCTTCTCTCCGGAAATTCTCTCCGGGGATCTTCCTAAATGGTTTGATATTTCCAAAATTGAGAAGTTTGATGGAACCCAGGATCCTGACAACCATATTGAGCAGTTCAAGAACTTCATGATTAACTACGAGAATGATGACAATTTTTTGTGTATAGTTTTCTCTCAGACGTTTAAGAATGCCACTTTTAAGTGGTACAACTGACTGCCTAAAGGGTGCAAAAAGAATTTCGATATGTTTTGGAGTATGTTCCAACATCACTTAGTCGGAAGCAAAAAAATTCGAGCCAATGAGGATGCCATCATTTATTGTCGACAGAAGATCGGAGAGAGTTTGAAAGAATACACCAAGCGATTCATCCAAGTCAAGAAGGACATGGAGTATTGCAAGGACAAGTTAGCACTGGCCGCCTTCTGAATGGGTCTGCTTCCAGGGGTAATGAAAGGTAATGCTGCAGAAACACAAGCGATGACGTTTGGAGCTTTGTTGGATCAGAGAGAAAAAAGAATCTTAGTCGAGGAAACAAGGGCCTCATAGATAGAATCTATGTCTCAATTCTACTAGGATCTGAACTTAGCCAGAACTAGTAAGATGACGGTGAATATTCGACCACAAACTATCCAACCGACCACAACTATCTGACCAGGGGCTCAGACAGTTCAAGCAACGAACCAGACCCCTCAACGGGCGACTCAGAATCAACAGTATCACCAGACAGGTCAAGCAGTTCAACGGGATATCAGACCAACTTCAAATAGAGGGGTCCAACCAGCTCATTACGCCGAGTTGACTGAGTTTGTCTCCACTATTTTCGAAAAGGCACGTGCAAATGTGCATTTCCGCAAGCCTTTTCCTCTTCAAACTCCGAGGAAGAACATGAAGAACAAATACTGTCAGTTCCTTGATGACATCGGGCATCACACTAAGGACTGTGTGGCTTTAAATAAAGAAGTCTAATACTTAATAGAAAATGGAAATTTGGTTAACTTTGTCAAGAAGAATACCGTGGTGGTACCAAAACAAGAAGTCACTCCAAGGCAAGACGATACCATGATGATTTCTGATATGATCGAAGAAGAATTTGTGGATGCGTTTGATGTGGCAACGAAGTATCTTGATCCGAAGCCAGGAAGAAACAGTATAAACATAGTAGAGGAGTCAATCCCCAGAGGAAAGGTCAGTGAGTTATGTTCATTTTTTGAGTGACTAACCATTTTGGGGGGGATACAATAGCATGTATATCAAACTACTCGAGAAAGCGGCATATCGTAAGTTTGCCAACACAGTTGGAGGCAGGGGCCTCATCTCACTTTTACCGGAATCCATCCCCCACCCTTTGCTTCGAGGATGACGACATGAGGGAAGTGGCTGGTCCACATGAGGACGCAGTGGTAATCGGAGCAGAGATTACTGGAAACGAGATAAAGAAAATTTTGATTGACACGTGAAGCTCCGCCAACATCATATTCATGACAACCTACAACAAGATAACCAATCCTCCAACCATTCTACGGTCGGACAGGACTATAGTGGGATTTACCGGTGCGACCGCGGACGTCGTCGGAGAATTTGAGGGAATGGTAGAGCTAGGCATGGGGCATTCAAGAAAATAGTGATGGTACTGTTCATCGTGGTGGTTGCACCCACATCATACAATGCCCTCTTTGGAAGATCATGGTTGTCTAAAATGCATGGTGTACCATCCACAGTCCACCAATGTTTGAAATACATAGTGGGAAGCAATATTATAACTGTAAGATCAAGTCAGAAAATGGTTAGGGAATGCTACAAAGCGGCACTGGCCCCCAAGCAGTTGAAGGGGGTCGGATCCAATCAAGAATAGCAGTCAGAGGGGCCTCCTTTAGATTCCGATCTTGTTGATGATCTGAGAGAGTCCCCTGGGTTCATGGTCCCTGATGAAGGCTTCGAGGACCATGCGTTCAACTCTGGAAAAAGTCTCAAAATAGGAACAAGATTATCAAATGAGGTAACAGATAGCTTAATCAGATTTCTTTCAGCCAAATTATATCAGTTTGCTTGGTGTACAGAATACGTTACATGGGTACCAGAAGAGGTTATCTGTCACAGGTTGGCTATACGGAACAGCATTCGACCAATCATTCGGAAGCGGAGATATTTTTCCCAAGAAAAAACTTAAGCAATAATGGCAGAGGTAGACCATTTAACGAAAGTGGGCCACATCCATGAATCGCAATATCTGTTGTGGACAGCCAATCCGGTCTTAGTGAAGAAGAAAAACGGCAAATGGCGGATGTGTGTAGACTTCACTGATTTGAATAGGGCCTGCCCTAAAAATCCTTTTCTGGTCCCAAGAATAGATCAACTGGTGGACTCGACATCCGGAAATCGTTTAATGTCCTTTATAGATGCATATGCTGCATACAATCAAATATGGATGGACCCGAGGGATCAAGAGAGCACGACTTTCATCACCTGAAGGGGTCTACAATGCTACAGAGTTATGCCGTTCGGACTAAAGAATGCGGGGGTAACATATCCAATTTTAGTGAATAGGTCGTTCGAGAGTCAGATTGGCAGAAATGTGGAAGTTTATATTGATGACATGTTAGTCAAAAGTCTCAGAGATGAGGATCATTTGGCTGACTTAGAAGAAACTTTTGAAAATCTGGCCAAAATAAATTTAAAGTTGAACCCCGAAAAATGTACGTTCAGGGTAAGATCTGGAAAGTTCTTAGGCTACATAGTTAGTGAGCAGGGCATCGAAGCTGATCTGGTGCAATTGAATGCCTTGTGTACTATGGATCCACCTAGAATGATCAAGTAAGTGCAAATTTTAACCAGAAGGTTGGCTGCCTTAAACATGTTCATCTCCAGGTCATCAGATAAATGTGCTTCTTTCTTCCAAGTATTGAGGAAAGTGAATCGCTTCGATTGGACGCGAGAATACTCAGACGCCTTCAATCACATCAAGCAACATCTCTCGTCCCAGAAAGTCCTGACAAAGCCATGTCTGGGGGAGACGTTGTTCATCTACTTAGCCGTGTCCGATTATGCATTCAGTTCAGTTTTAGTCCGAGAAGAATCGAACGTTCCAAGGCCAGACTATTACGTAAGCAAAAGTCTTTTAGATGCAAAAAAAGATACCTTAAGTTGAAAAAGCTAGCGCTTGTTCTAGTAACATCAGCTCGAAAGATGAGGCCCTACTTCTAAGCTCACACGATGGTGGTGCGAACATCTTTTTCTTTGAAAAATATGTTACAGAGGCCTGATGTGTCCGGAAGGATGACTAAGTGGTCGGTAGAACTTGGGGATTTCGATATCGAGTTCGAACCGCGATCAAAGCATAGGCGCTAGCTGACTTTTTGGTGGATTTTCATTCCGACAGAGAAGTTGTGGACATGTAGGAAAAAAAGTTTGATCCTGAGTGGCAAATCCGAATCGATTGGGGATCCAGCTCATCTCGCTGCGGAGCTAGAGTGCAGCTAACCTCCCTGGATGGCATCGCAATGTACCAGGAAATTCGACTCGGATTCCAGGCATCGAACAATGAGGCAGAGTACGAGGCGGCCCTGGCCAAATTACGACTTGCAAGGGTTTGTGGTGCTAAACGAGTAAAGTTAATCAGTGATTCTCAACTGTTGGTGAACCATGCTTTAGGATGTTCAGAAGCAAGGAAAGACCATTTGGTGAAGTATCTGGGAGTGTTGAAAGCTTTGACCCTGGAATTCAAAAACGTCTGATTCAAACATGTTCACTGAGCAGGGAATTGAGTGGCGGATTCCTTGGCCAAAGCATCTTATTTAGAAGAATACCTGTGGATAATCACTAAAGAAAATTCGTCGATAGTTAAGGGTTCCTAGCCGGTTGAGGGTAGTTTCGAAGCTTTTCAGATATCCACAGCCCTAGCAAAAGATTGGAGGAGCGAGATACAAGACTTCTTAATCCATGACACACTGCCCATCGATAAAGTTAAAGCCAAGAGAATACGCTTCAAAACCTATGGATATGTGCTCCTCGGAGATGTGTTATATAAAATATCTTTTAGTCGTCCCTTACTTCGTTGTTAGGGAAGGACGAGTCACAACTAATACTCTCTGAACTGCACGATGGGGAACGCCCAACCCATTGTGGATACAAAACACTAATACGAAGAGTTCTTCTGGCAGGATACTATTGGCCGACCATCTCAGCGAACGCCAAGGAATTGGTGCAGAAATGTGACACCTGTCAGCGGTTTGCTAATTCGATTCACTTGCCCGGAGTGCCTCTAGAGTCAATATCATAATCTCTGCCCTTCGATCGATGGGGAATAGATCTGGTCAGACCACTTCCTATGGCTTCGGGAGGGCGCCAAACAATCATCGTTGTTGTGGACTACTTCTCCAAATGGGTAGAGGCCGAACCACTAGCGGGAACAAGAGCAAAGGATGTGATCAAATTCATCATCTCTAACATTTGTTGCCGCTTTGGTATACCAAGGAAGATTACGATGGACAACGGCCCACAGTTCGACAACAGTGAAATGAGAACTTTTTGTGCTTCCAAAGGGACACAACAATGTTTTTTGACACCGTTCCATCCCCAAGCAAACGGTTAGGTCGAAGTAACCAATACGACAATCTTGGACGGATTAAGAAAGAATTTAGAGGGCAAAGCAGAGAAGTGGCCAGATTACCTACAAGAGGTGCTATGGGCTTACAGGACTACTCCTCGGACTGCAACACATGAATCGCATTTTGCACTAGTGTACGGAATGGATGTTGTAGTGCCATCGGAAACGATGTTCCCATATTTCCGAGTGAATGAGTATTCTGAGGAAGGCAATGACAAAGGGAAATGCACAGAACTTGATTTGATAAAAGAAAAGAGAAGAAGAGCACAGTTGAATTCCTTGCACTATCAAACTTTAATGAGAAGTCGTTACTCGTTAAATGTCAGAAGAAGAGAATTTGAGGTAGGAGATAGGGTCCTAAGAAACGTCTTTTTGCACACAAAAGAAAAGAGACTTGGAAAACTCGCCCCAAACTGGGAAGGTCCGTACACAGTCACTAAGAAGCTGAAACCGGGGACGTACCGATTGAAAGACAAAGAAGGAAGAAGTATTCCCCATCCATTGAATATTGAGCACTTAAAAGCTTATTTAGTTTGATTGTTTGATATGTAAATATTTTCTATGTCAATTTGTATAAGTTCTGGTGGCATACTCTTTCCTACCTTGGTGGCGTAGGAAGGTTTTAATGAGGTGCCTAAATAGTCGGCTTATATATCAAATCTCACTGCCTTCTTTAAAAACTAGAAAAGGTTCATCTTTTTGAACTCAAAATATCCTCCAAAGAAGTTTGGACCAAAAAGTTCATCTTTTTTAACTCAAAACATCCTCCAAAGAAGTTTGGACCAAAAATTTCATCTTTTTGAACTCAAAACATCCTCCAAAGAAGTTTGGACAAGAATGTTCATCTTTTTGAACTCAAAACACCCTCCAAAAAAGTTTGGACAAGAAAGTTCATCTTTATCAACTTAAAATATGAACCAAATGGCGCTTGAGTAAAATAATTCAGTATTGAATCACAAGAATAACAACATAAGAAGGAAACGATTAAGCAAAACGTAAGAATACATCACCGAACGCTCCAATAATAAGGAGAATATTACCAAAAAAATGTCTTGTGGCAGGATTCAAAGAACGAACGAATTAAATAAAAAATAAGGAAATAGCTACTAAGAACATGCTAATCAGATGCATAATTTTCTTTACTACCAACAGGTGAGTCCGAGTCCAACGAAGAGCTCTTTGAACCCTCACTAGATTCAGGGTCCTCCACAGACACCCCGGGTGGTCGATGCTGCTCAATAACACGAGTCCAAAGACTACCAAGGTGCAAGTCCGGGAACCTTTCGTGCATCTCCATTATCATTGCAGACCTCAATTTAGCATCCCTTTCTTCAAGACGAACAACGATCTAAGTAGCATACTCATCAAGACGTTCCTTCTGCTTAACTTCAAAGTCTCTCTTTAAGCTTTCATGCTTTACCGATAATTTCTCAAGGTCTTCAATACAATTCCAAAAGTATACTTTTGCTTTGTAGTAGGCCTCAAGAAGACCATCTACCGTAGTGTCACGCTCGACATCCTTGGCCATGAACTTCTCCCTTTATTAAAAAAATTTGGCTTCTCCTCGGATAGCTCAATCTTAAGAGAAGTAATGGTAGTCAAGTGATCCTCGGAGATCTTTTTCTCCTTAGCCAATTCATCAGTCAGTTCCTTAACTCTTTTCTTTAGCTCCTCGGATTCAGAAGACAAAGTGTGTACCTTGGCAGTCACTTCTGATGTTTTGGCTAACTCATTTTTTAGCTCCTTTACTTCTTTCTTCAAGTTATCAGACTCAAAGACCAGGCCTTCCACTTTGGAGGAGATCTCAATCTGTTCGGCCACCTGATCGGTCAAGTCCCTCACTTTGTCTTTCAGTTCGGAAACCTCAGAAGTTAGAGTTTTTACCTCCGCCCTCCTCTTAATAACCTATTTCATATAGCGGTCCTTCTGGTTCGCTTTGCGTTCAAGCAGGGCAGCAGCATGCAGCCGTTTGATCAACTCGTTTGCCACATAGTCATTGGCATATACGTCAAAGTAAGCATAGGCCGGGGAGGGGTACCTTTCCTCGTCCGAGTCACATTCTTGAGCTTTCCTTCGCGTGGAGATAAATTCTCCACCAGAGTCCGAATCGACAAACATAATGTTTTTAGACAAATGCAGGCTTCCCTTAGTATTGTCACTTTCTCCTCCGCTCTCAATAACCCTTTTCTTCTTCTCGTCAGCCGTAAATCTATGTGGCCTTGTGGCACCAGCCCGACCTTGGAGCCTGATCTCAACCGTGTTGTCAGCTTCATTTGACCTATTCTCAGGATGAAAGGTCCGGGGGGATGCTAGAGGCCCGAGGGGGGTTTCCTGTTGAAGTTCTGGTGACCTCGCGTCCGGGGGCAAGCCTATGCGAATATCATCATGAGTACTTGGAGCTCTTGTTGAAAGACAGCCTTGCATCCTTTCTTGGGGACTGCCCTGAGCATCGGGCTGAGAACCCTCCTGAGCATTCACCCTCCTCTCTTCGGAAGCTTCCTCGTCAGACTCGACATCCTCCTCAGTCTCTTCTTCCTCACCTTCTTCGAGTTTTTTAGCATCTTGGTGACCCGGAGCTCGGGCCCGAGTAGAGAGGTAAATGACATTATCTAAGAACTCTAAATGTTTAAGAATATCATCGCCCGGAGGAGGCACCATAAGTTCTGAGGTGGTCTTCTTCACACTAAGATCGCACTGCCACATATTATACTTGGCAAAGTTCATAGGAAGAATGGTGGAACTTGTAATCCCAGTGTTCGCCCGCCCATACACTCAGCTTTCCAAAGATAGCTTTGTCGGAGTTAGTATGACGCTTAAAGGACTTAGCAATTCCTTTCATAGCTGAAAAAGACACGAAGTCAGAATTTACTTAACCTGGCGACTCGAAAAAATTAGGTGAAAGTACTTACCTTGTTCGGTCCACTTGAGCGTCAACCGATGAGAAAGGTCTTCAGAGCTTTCAAATCCGATCTCCCACAACCTCGAAATGAATAGAAATTGTTGCTTCCACTTCTTACTAGCCTCCAGAAAATCCTTAATCACTTTAAGACTCATGGCGAAGCCAAGTGAATAGAAGAGATAATGAGAGTTCTTGGCTACACCCGAGACGGCAACGAGTTGATACATGGTGAAAGCGTTCCCGGAAAGCCTTGAAGCCATAATACAAGCCATGAGGGTATACCACATGTTTGCCTAGGCCTGAGAAGGACATAGTCCGACCGGGTGGAAGTAATCGGTCAGGAGAGGATCGAAAGGCAGTCAGAGACCCCAGTTCATCAGCTCCATATAAAGCACTAATTCATTGTTCCGAACTGATAAAGGTGTCTCACCAACAGTAGGGAATCAGATGGTAATGTTAATTAGAATACCCCAACGATCCCTTAGTTTGACCTCCTCGATCAGATGCAAATATTTATACTTCATCTTGTACAGAGCCAAAAGATGTTTAGCCTCAATACCACGGATATTGTCGCCTACGATATCCTCCACATTCGAGGGCAAACCTGTGGAACGTTTCTTTTTCTTCTTACTCTTGACCACAAAAGTCTCACCTTGGTGAGGGGGAAGACTAGACGTAGGCTCCGAGGGAGGAGCCATAGCACCATTGTCCGGGGATGGAGAATCAACATGAACGACTCGAAGAGGCTCTGCCTCAACCACCAAAATGTCAGGATTCTCTTTATCGCCATAGGGCCGTCAGACAGATTCTTCTCCGGAACTTCCGATATAGGTGTCAGAGACGGTTCAAGATGAGTCCCCCTTGACAAAGTTTTCTAGGGGCTAACGTCTGGCGTTGTTTAAGGAGAGCCTTTGGGGGTTGTTGGAGGAGTCGAGACCGAGGAGGGGATCTTCATCCTAACCGATTTGGTAACCGGATCAGGCGATCTTTTTCGCTTAGCTTTATCTTTGTTTTCTTTAGTTGGTGGTCTTTCTCTCTCGTCACCCATCACGATGAAGGCAGAAGGCCGAGAAGGAAAAGTCAAGGGAGTTGGAGAAGTAAAAAGATCAACCCCACCACTTGGGGAGGATACAGTAAGGCTGATGAAGCGCTCGCAGATCGGATCCCAGTTGTCTCGAAAATTAGCCTCCCAAATCTCTGTAGGGGAAGGATGTTCTCTTGCGCCGGCAGATCTGCGAGTACCGATCCGATTAGAAATGTTAAACCACCTCCAAAGTTTGTACCTTTCAAGATTGATGAATTCGTCAGGCATGAAAATGCAAAGTGAGAAATTTGTTTGAGCACAGTCTCCCTATCTCTCTAGAGAAAACCTTTTTGAAAGAAAATCAGAAACCTTCAATAAGGAAAATGATTTAGTATTTATAAGCATGCAAGGAAGAAGGCGAACATGCAAGGGTAACTGTACAGTGACACGTGTCCATAGTAGTTGTGCCGCCTAAAAATTGATTGACTCGATAACAGCGAAATAAAGCATGCGCGTCTGACATAAATGATTACGTAGGTGACGTAAACGTGACTAAAAGATGAGGTCAACATAGTGGAATATCCGATCTGAACGGGGTAACAAAGACTCTGATCCGATCTTATCAGAACTCTACCTAGAAGCATGAAATCCGACCGTAATAACAGCAATGTCCGATCCGCCCAGAGGTAGCATAGACTCCGATCCGAACATCATAAGACAACAATTGAAGTCCATATCCAGAGAACTGTACATAGACTGGGAGGCTACTGATAAGGGAAGGAAAATAGAGGTAGTTAACATGTAATTTAGCTCATAAATAAGATCAAGATCCATGTATTTAGTGACTAAGGATAAAAGTAAAGCACACACAAGAAATAAAGGGCTTAAATGATAGACCCCAAGAACTTGTTTGTAAATAGTCAAATAGTGGGGTAAGAAATCCACTCTTACGGTGGTAGATACGTAATTGAATCCTCCACCTCATTTACTATATAAAGGACATTCCTTTTCAGGAAAAAAGGTCAATGATTGATCAATGATTGCAACATTTATTCCTTTTGTCTATTCCTTTTCTAGTAAATCACTGTTCACTGTCACATCACACGAATATTCTCTAGTCCGACCTCCTCATACGAACATCTTTGCTCCTGAGGCTCACTAAAGATTATCCGAGCTCTTCAAGGCTAATTTATGTAAATTTTTTACTCAAGTTCTTCATTTAGAATAATAATAGTATCATCCATTTGATCTAGCTCAAGATTAAATCTAGCAATAAGATATCAGAAACCTTATTGAGGTTTATTTCACAACTGATGAGAAAATTTCATTAAAATCAACACCCTCTTTTTTTTGTGAAACCCTTAGTCAGTAGCATAAATTTATACTAGATTGTTCAACTTAGAGAGTACCTTACTTCATCTTCATATTCATTGACACCCAAAAACATTATAACCCTTCAATTGGTTTATAAGAATCCATGTGTCATTATTCTTTAGAGGACTCATTTTTTCCCACATGACCCTCAGCCACTCCAGCTTATCATTAATCTTTATAGCATCATGATAAATATAGGGTTCAAGAACATATCATCGTATTTCAATCGATAAAGCATAACCTCTAATATTAAAAACAATTAAATTTGTGTAAGCTTTATAAGTTTTCATGCATAATCCTTCACCAACTAATAATTGTTAGTTCTTATATGTTACTCTTCAGTCCAAACATCTGAAGGATCTGGAACATCAAACTCTAGGTCATTGTCTAACTCGTACAATTCTTGTACTTCCGCTATATAAGTTGAACTTGTACCAAGTGTAAAATCATATTTGGCAAAAACATCCTCAGTATTACTCTATTGTTCATAATTCATCTCACCTTTGTCTTCCTATTTGGGACTACTAAGTATTGACTTAACTTTTTTTCATCAATGGTATAACTCATTCATTAACTACCACATCTCGGCTAATTCAAGCTTTCTGAATCCTATGTTCCAAAAACCACAACTTTTGTTATTTTCGTCATGTTTGATAGCTGATAAATAAACATTTTAATGCTCTCGGTTGAATCTTATCTTGCTTCACATATGAATCATAGGCAGGACATCCAAACACTCTCAGATATTCTATAACTGATTTATTTCTAGTATATTTTTTTGTGGAAACTTAAACTCCAACACCAAATATGGACTCATGTTGATGAGTTCATTTCACGGTTATGTTGATGATGTATGCAATTGTCTTAACAATTTTTCCACAAAACCTTCAGCTCATTCCAGTTGTCATGAGCATACACCTTACCCTTTCTAGCAAGCTTCGGTTCATCCTCCTTGTAAGTCTATTATGTTGATGAGTTCATTTCACGGTTATGTGTCTAGAAATTTCAAGTTTTGAACATTAGCTACTGAATTATTCATTCACATTTTAAAGTAATTGTTAATCATCAACTTCTTCAGCATCTTTCCAGTCGAATTCTCAATCAGCTTCTTCCAGTCCTTAAAGGAATCACATGCATCATCATTGATCTTCAAAATTATAACTCATACTTTCCTAGAATAGTCATAAATTAGAGACATATAGTATATAACACCTCATGTTGGGATACCTTGAATGTCTCAAAATGTCTGAATGAACATATTGAAGCACATAACAAGTTGTATGGTTGATAGGCAGAAATTTAACCCTCTTACCGAGTACCCAGCACGCAGTTTTTATAAAAGTTTAACTTCATGTTTGTTAAGGTAATTAAGGTCATTACCACTCAAATTCCCTAACCTTAGATGCTACAAATTGGTCAGGTCTCTCTATACTAGACACACCTTCAACCGCTAGAGACCCTTCAAGAACTAAAACATCATTATTTCTATAGGTTTTCATAAAAATTACTGATCCCTACATAACCCTCAACCTATCATCTCCACCCTTATAAGTAAATCATCCTATATCTAATATTCTAATATAAAAATAGTACATTTAAATTCAGGGACATACCTTGCATTTGTTATCACTGTCTCAATTTATGTAGACAATATGAGCCAAATGTTCCACATTCCCTTCACAACATAGGGTTTATGATTCTATAAAAAAAAACTTTACCACCATCAAACAATTTTCAGGTCTTCAAACCAATGTTTATTGGGACTCATGTAGAAGGAAGTTATTGAGTCATATACCCATTTGTCATTATCCCTGCAAATTACAGCCATTAAAACACCAGTATATTAATAATCATTTGATACTATTGAACATATCTAACTTCAAACTTCTGTAAACTATCTCATTTTCTTATCTCTGACCAGTTCTTATTGATATGATCTTCCTTCTTCCACATCCAATATTTCACCCTAAAACCACTTACAAATTTTCTATATTTGGACCAAAAGGTGCCTATTTTCTTGTTTGAATCTCTCCTTCCATGTCTTCCTTTAACGCTCCGTCCACGAATATTTGACTTAGTCTTTAAAATGGCATTAACCTGAAGATATTTTGACTTCACAACACTTTTAACTTTAGACATCATAAGGGAAACTATTACATATATCATAGTGTCAACAAAGTGCTCATACGCATTCGGTAGAGAACTTAAGAGGACTATTGTTTGATCTTAAAATTTTACTTTGACTCCAACTACATTAAAATCAACAATGATTATATTGAAACCATCCAAATATCTTAAAATCTCTTTGCTATCATTCGTTGTCAACATATACGATTGTTTCTTGAGATATTGTCTGGTAGTCATGGATTTTTTCATGTAACTGGCTTTCATCATTCTCCATATTAAACTCTTTTACACCTCTTAAAGTATCTTATCTCCCAAACTCTAGGCCTTAGATAACACCTCAGTGTCAAACCTCTTCTTTAACTCTCTCATAAATGGCAGCATATAGCCCATTTTGTATTACAAATGCTTTGATCTTCATTCTCCATAGATTAAAATTATTTTATATGGTAAAATTTTCAAGATCCAAACTTAATGGAACTCATCTTTATGGTTTTGCTTAATTCTCTGGTGATATAAATATATATATATATATATACACTCAATATCTAAAATGTTTTTAGCATTTTATCATGCGTTTATCAACTACAAACAATATTATTACATATTATCCATGCTCATTTTATCACTCATTGAGGGAATAAATTTTAAAAAAGAATAATTAAGTAGAGACGTGGAAATTACAAAATATAATCTTTTTCAAGTATGCCGAGATTTTGGCTAAGCTGGTGCAGCTTTTGATAGTAGACTGAGACTTAACCGAGTGATAATTTACTCCTTGCAAGTATGGTAGAAAGAAGTAGAGTGTCGAATCTCTGTATTTCCAAAATCAAATTTATTAGGAAGAGCATAAATAAAATCAAACACATAAAGATAAGATTTAACATGGTTTGGATTGTGACAAAATCTTACATTCACATGAAAATTACATTGATTTTATATAAATAAATATTACAAGGAAATTCCAACACAAATAACACAATCATTCTTATTTTTTTAGGTTCTAAAAAAAATTATGACTCTTTAGTGTTTATTTTCTAACTTTCTCTACTCTTTAAAACTCAACAAAGCTCTAACTTACTCTCTCGTGATCTTCCAATACTCCTCATTCAACAACAGTCTTGTACTTCTTTTTCACTATTTATAGAACCAAATATTTGTGAAAAAGTACTCCAGCCTCACCTTAGCAACCAAATTTTATTCCCACAACACAACCGAGAGATAATGATACTAACCACCCTAACATCATATTGGCTTCTACAAACTGACAAGTATACGCACCAACCTCGAACAACTGCTACATCAATATTATTTTGACCATCATCTAAGCACGTTTAGATTAACAGGTATTTAGATAAAGATTTGAAGATGTATCCTTAATTCAAGTTATTCCCATAAAGAAAACTCATACTCATCCAGAAACTTCGAAATATTTCTATAAGTTTCAGAAACTAAGTATTTACACCAAATTTCTAGTAGGTAATGATCTTTCACTTTGGTTCTAATACATCTTTATACAGAAGTCTTGATAGAGCCCATTCTCTTAGGTTTTAGAGTATATATCTATTTTAAAATTTTGGATGAGCTCTTGAATTACACATTTTAGAGTCCCACCAATTTATACATTTAAGTCTCAATAATTCAAAGTCTCGACACTTAAGTCTCGGTAGTTCATACTCTAGTTGCTTTTACCCTACACCTAAGAAGAATGTTAAATTTTCATTTTAATACTATTTAGAGACATATTATTTGTTATAATTAGAGCGGGGAGCTTGTGTATTTATTTTAGGATTAGGTAAAAAAAATACTAAAACAAATTCACATCATATCCACATGTATACTTTTGAAACTCAAACCACACTATAACTCGATTTTATGACATAAATAGTATAAGTCCAATGTTCAAATAATTCGCAATATTATATCAAAACTTCTCTCAAAGTTAACACTTCTGATAAAAAAACAACTAGATCATATTTGGATTTACTTTTGTAATGTATGTGGTATGCATTTATGTACTATTTTTTAAGAAATATTTCATATTTAAGGTTATATAAAATTCTAAATATTTGAGATTTAGTATTTGAATTCATTAAACATGTATTAATTTTTGTTTGTGTTTTTATTTAGAATCTCACAATATCTAAAGTAATTTAGTATAAAAGTGTGTCATTAATGGTTTTAGTTAGATGATGGTAGTGTATATGAAGAAGATGAGATAACCTATTATGATTATAAAGACCTATTTCATTTTGATACTCTATATGGATTGCGATCAACTTCCGTTATGTATTTATCGATCCTGATTTTTGCCCTACCAATGCACATGTTGAGGCGAACCCATCAATATCTAATGTGGATTAATTATGATCGAGGGTATTTTTGGGAATGAGTTTTGAGAATTTAATGTTTAGTGTAAAATGTAAAGAGACGAGTAAGGTGTGTGCTAGTAGTAAATTATGATTACCCCCATTAAGGAAAGCAGGTGGGGTATTTATACTCATTTAATTATCTATGGGCCTTCCGGATCGGATCATGGGCTTGGGTTAAGTTTAAAAACCCATTAGTCCAAGAGATGAAATGACCAACAACTAGCTGAGTCATGATCCACTAAGTTATACTGTTTGGTGGGGCATGGTACTGGATATGTCTGAACCGCCCTCCGGATATATACAATGGTCTTTGTCAAAGAAATCCGACCTCATCAAAATCAAGATTGATTTTACGGTATACTTTTTTTTACGAATATGTTTTATGTATCAGATTGTTGTTTACGTTTTCTTATATCGCACTACTTTTTATCACGACCATTTTGTTATGTATGAGTTTGATTTTTACATTTTGTTTTATCACAATTATTTTTTACGAGTATGAATAGTTGAAGTATATTAAGGTATCTATAATTTACATGTCGAGCCACGAAAAACTTCCCAATGTTGGAAGAGGTGAAAACTAGGTGGAAGTATCTAATCACACAACAAGTACACTTGGTTTTCAACATCAACGACGGAGAATCTCATACTGCGTTTTTTAACTTTTGAATTGCTTGGTAACCGACAATATAACCAAAAAACAGTTGGATAATGTGAATGACCAAATAGAACTAAGTGAAAAGAATCTATATACGATGTTCAGGTGAACTATAGAATGCCATGGGAAGAAATGAAGTTGATGAAATAGAATTGGCCTCACATATAAGTAATGGTTTGTATTATCATCAAGTTATGATTGTTTTAGTTTTAGTTTTTATATCTTAAGTCCTCTGTTAGCGTGTTTCAATTTTAGAATTTCTAAGTTATTGTTGTTTCTGATTTCAGTCAAATTTAAGTTTTTCTTTTTTATCATTGATTTTTCCACTATATTTTTTTAACGACTTTATTTGACGATAACTTATTTCAAATTTTAGTTTTATATATTACAAGCGAGTGGAAATTGAATTTTTTTAAAAGGCAGTAGACTAATCACACTCAGAGTTGCATCCAAGACAACTAGTAAAAATAAAATCTTGATAATGTAGCGCAATGTAACATATAATAAAATATAGTAGTATAATAAGAATTATATTGAATTACTTATATGAGCAAAGTGGTTACCATGTACGAAACGAAAACCAACTTCTTTTGTAGGACACGATCGAGGCAGGGATCCACGTAAATGTAAATATGTATATGACATATGGAGAGATGTATGGTACACCGCACATTGATATCAAGTGGCGATCTCTAGGCAGATACCTGGTAAAATCATCCAATACTTACTGCCACCATTGTATACTTTAAACTAGTCTAATCTCTCAAGTAGGCTGTCTACAGTTTCTACACCATCGAATATTATCACCCAAAAATTGCGTTGACGTTTCAATTCGTAAATCAGATTTAATCTCACCAATTTCTATGAATTAGAAAATCAGTATGTTGATATATATATATATATATAGCCCGATAACTACACTCAACATCTGGATCAACGTCTATCACACTAGTAATATAATCAAGTACATAATTCGGAAAACATCCCTCGTAACCAATAAGATTGTTGGTTTTATTATATTATTTTGTTCGAGGTACTTTCTCTTTCTTTTTGGGGGGAGCTTTAGTTTTCGGTAGTAGGGATGAATTTATTTTCAAAGCGGTCGAGCTAGCTATTGTACCGGGAGTGCTAGTGTTATAGTGCTTGACTAGAACCATATTTAATAAAGATGGGTGTCTTTTAGTCGATTTGTCGGGACTGAATTTTGTCTGACCTTTAGTAATTACCGGTTCTTTAGGATCTAATATGTGACTTGTTTCGGATTAGAGGGTTTGCATCATCATATTTGTATGATCTTGTATATTTGGGTCGTAACTATAGATAAAGCTATCTATTATGCCGATTTTTCGTGTTAGGAAAAATTCGGTACCCATTTTATATCTAGGAATGATCGTTATAGTACTCCAATACGCATCACATTTTACTAGAAGAAATGGCTTATATTCTCGTCGATCATAGTTAACGCACATGCACACGGTAAATCGTGTATTTTCCTAACAATACAACCATAAGTTATCCGATCTACGCCTATTTTTCTATAATGTTCATAACTCTCGTCGATAATGTTTAGCGACATATAATATAAATTATGTTTTAATTCTTTATAGATAGAAATTTTATACAACACTTTCAGACCATAGTTACTGCTCTCGAGTAATTCAGAAATGACCGAGTGTTAAGCATTAAGCAATCTATAAACTGACATCCAAAATATTTTAAAAGTGCATAGATGTGTATCGAAATAGCATTCTAAGTTCGAGTGAGCACTCTCCGCCCTATATATAAACAAATTAATTACAATTATAACATTATATGTAAAAAAATAAGTTTATAAATGAATATATCACTTACCAATTGTTAGTTTGGTTGCCTAAATGCTTATGCTCGTTCGTGAAGATATGAAGAAAGTTTTCACCGTATATCGTTATTCATTGATTCATGACATGATCTATAGCCTTCGGGAAAACAGAGAACACCTCGTGTAGTGGTGTGATATTTTTATTATACTCTTCAACCGTGTTCGATCAAGCAACGATGTTATAAAAATCCATAAATTCTTTCGTCATATCTATTTTGGGCATCACTTTTTTAGCGTACGCTAAAATATTTATGTTAATATGTCATTTTCATAACATGTGGGTAGCATCCAAAAAAAACTTCTTCAATAGCTCGCACCAACCTTAACTCTCAATCGGTGATGATAGTATTCAGAAAAACACAAATGGTATCCACCAGTACGGTCCCTAATACATTCAAATCGCATGTGTAGTTCGCTTGTTTCTCGTAACTCATAAAGACGAAAACAATACAAAATATATTGTTGGTTGATGTTACACCAATAATTTGAGTAAATGCATCTTGTACCTCGTAGTCTTGTAAGAACTGTCCATGACAAAAACTCGAAGAAATATGTGTAAAATCTCGATACTTGTAGGATGTATAAAAAATAATTCGAAGATCTTGTAATTTGCGTCTTTTGTTCGATGGAACACGGAGCACTCGTGTTCCTTCAATTTACCCAACAAAAATTACATTTGGGTTTGTCCGATTTTTTTGACCAAATAGTATTTTAGACGAATTTTGTAAATGCTATGCATGTTGGATACTTTTTTAGGGTTATGAATCTTCAAACCATCGTATATCTTTCTAGGACGAAAATCGACTATCGTTAACCCGCCATGGACGCGTGTTAGTACAAATTTTCGCGTGCGACGAGTGAGAAATTAAAACTGACTTGAAAAATAAATATAATGTATTTGCATATTAGTTTCTAAAATATTCATTAATGATATTCTATTTCTAAAATTAGAATGAGATATTGTTTTACGACTTAAATCCATACGTTATTAGGGGATGTATAGAATTAAGTTAATTTTGTAGTTATTCCAGTAGTAGTAGTTATAATAGGTTAGTGTGTTTTTGAAAATGATTAAATCTAAAAATGTGAATAATTTGAGAAAATTTATTTTAAAAAAAAGTAGAATAGGGATCACGCACTTTATAGAACCATTTGGACAATTCATTTAGAGTTACATTATCATCAAATGTATAAAATTCTAATCACGCACTTTCTCGTGATCTCATTCGAACTAATTTAATCCAATGATCCAATTTTAATTAGGGAAATGACACACTAAGTACCTTTTGGCCAAACCTATTACTATCTAGTACCCAAAATGGGTTAATGCTCATTTAATACCCATCTCATTAAACATATCCACTTCTAATACCTAATTTTTTATTAATACCATAATTACCCTCAACCTAGCATATAAGGGTTAATTTATGGAAAAAAAAGACTCTTCATAACCCATTGTACTTACAAATAGCAGAGCAACGCATCCGATGACTCTTCCGGGCTTCCCGACCTTAATACATTTGTCCAGTGATTTATGCATCTTCTCCAAGATGGCTCCAGACCAGTCATAGTCGTTTATTTTTTCTAGATTCTCAACGTAGAATACTGCTGTCCACCCGGCGACATCTCCTAACACTGAAAAGAACAGTGTCGAGCATATGAAAAGTATCAGCATCCGAGCAACATCATTCGCTTCATCCTCCCCTCCTTTCCTTATTGCTTTCTCGATCGCTTCCTACAAAATAAACAACATCATACCAAGAATAAAACAATAACAATTGAAGGCAGTTACGCCTACTACGGCAATGATAGATATGAATCAAGACATTGCTGGATGCATATTCTCAAACACCAACATACTAATATACTGCTACCACACTGATATAGTATACTACATTGCTAGATACGTCCATACACATGCCGATTTTGGTATCATGCTCATATGCCTGCAGCATAAACTCAAAACAAATACATTTTTAATGACTAAATTTACCTTTATCAATGCATTAGACACTGATTTGTCGTTTGTTGGCCCGCTCCTCCTCGTCTGTGGGATCAAAAAATATTTCTGCATTAGAATTGAATCTAGCTCAGCTCCATCAGCGTACCGACCGATAAATGCGTCTGTTTTGTTCATCGGCATCTCCTCGTTACCGTGTTTCAGCCCAAATATCGCCTTCACATCTTTCGTCGTCAGCCTTACATGCTTACGTCCTATCTGGAAATACTTCCATCTCACATCGTAAAAACTACAAATCGCATCGATCAAGTAGTGGAACTTTTTCAGCTTCAGAACCTCGTTTCTTATGTCGAACGATGTTTTCAGGAAGGTATAGAACGGTGTTCCTCTAGCAGCCTCAATGTGTTCGAATTTAATTATATCCCGTCTTAGTAGGTTGATTATGCTTACCAACACGGACCTGTAGAATACTCCTGCTTTAGTCATGTTTCCCTATAACATTCCCATTTCAAACTAGTTAGTAATAACAATACCAATCCCATAGTAACTAAAACAATAAAACAATACAACTAAGCAACCAACATATACATTAACAGTTGAAGACAACACTGGTCCAACTTACTACACAACAACGTATAACTCAATGCATTGCAACAGTGCTAGATGTGACCAAATTCATCTACTACATTGTTAGACGTGCAGTGCTGACAGTAAACTAGTCGCAGACACTGCTAGATACGGCCAAAACTACATTGCTAGATCAGTAAAATATCTACACATAATAACAAAGACCAACCTCAACTCTGTAAGTCTGATAGACGATGCTACACATTACAATTTCAACCAGGACAAGTTCTAACAAGTTGTTGCCAATGACGTCGAACGGCACTATCAACACCACTAACAACTAACATCGACCCATGTCTAACTACCGGTGGATGAACACTACGTACTATAGGGACTGTGTTAACACCATCGACTAACACTTTAAACGGAAAGACTAAATCTCGCCGGAGAAAAGAGACGCTTATACATTCTAACTACCGGTGGATTAACAGTACTTCGGCGACGCTAATACATCGAACCATAATGCTCACAGACAGACAGTGTTCGACAGCCAGAGGGCGAAAAAAACGTACCTGTTCGACGGTGTTCGACAGAGTAGGAGGCAGTAGATGGTCGATGGTGTTCGACGGTGTTCGACAGTTAGATGGATTGATCGGAATCGGGTCAACAGTTACGGTGGCAGGCACGGTTACGGTGCACGGTTGAGTCGTTGTCGTTTCGGTTCAAAATCGTCTTTTGGGCACAGTTACGGTGTACGATACGATTGGAACCCAAAAGTCACATTAGAAGGCGAAAAAAGTGGGTTTCAACCAAAAAGCCCCCTTTTATACCGTAGAGGGTATTTTTGTCCAAAAAATATATTTAGGTATTTTATGAAACTAGTCTAAAAGTGGGTACCATTTTAGTATTTGATAGTTAACTCGGTATTTATGGGAAATGACACACTAAGTACCTTTTGGTCAAACCTATTACTATCTAGTACCCAAAAATGGGTTAATGCTCATTTAATATCCATCTCATTAAACATATCCACTTCTAATACCTAAATTTTTTATTAATACCATAATTACCCTCAACCTAGTATATAAGGGTTAATTTCTGAAAAAAGGGACCATTTTTTGCTATAGTACCTTCTTATTACTTTTGAATTTTGAATTTATTAGGTTCTCTCTCTCCTCTCTCCTTACCTAACAAACAACCCATTTTTCAAAAACGTCTGTTCGATTCCAAAAACGGTGACGTCATCACACTTATTCTGGCGAGCCTAGTTAACCACCGACGAACCTAACTAATCACTGGTAAACCATATAACCACCGTCTACTGCATTTTAGATACTTGACGAACTGTTTTTTCGACGAACTTTGGAATTTCAGGTCAACAGTTCCAACTCCTCATCATACCATTATTATAGAGCTTCATCCGTCATTTTCCGTCGAGTCAATCTAGTAGCTCGACCGGTGCACCATTAAGGTCCTTCGACCTCACCGTTGAAAGCAGCTCCGACGTCAGAACAGTAAGGTCAGTATCATGTTTGTTGTTTTAAACTGCAAAATCCTTTTCTATTTTCGATCCTGATAATAGAATCACTGGCGTAGCTAATGTATGTTAATGGCAGGGAGTAGATTAGTTTTTGTTTCTGGTCGATTCAAAGCATCGATACCAGCTCCGATTACATTCCGGTAATAAATTTCAGTTTTCCACCTCTGTTATATAGGTTGCGATTGCTGTTTTGTTATTGTATGGTACAGGTTGCGATTTGTGGGTAGATTTATATGTTTGTTATTGCTAGATTGGTATAGTTCTTGACTGTGGCTTTGTTTTGTTGTCATTGTAATTTTACCTAGGACTGACATATGGTCTTTGCGATTTGTGCATATCGTCTATGGTTGCTAGATGAGAGTGTAGACATTGCAATTTTAATGCAGTGATTGATAGATTAGTTTACATACCCTGCGATTTTAGTTATGCTAGATTGCTAGATGTCTTCAAACATATACCATTTCTACATTTACTTAGCTCTGTAACACATTCAGCTGTTTTACGCTGCCCTACAACAAACTAACCAAAACTTCTACAATTCAGGGTACACAATGTCAAAACCAAAAGTTTTCATTTTCAAATTTGGTCACGAAACATCTATTGTTCCGCTGTCCGAATTTGAAAATTTCGAGTCTTTTCAACAGTACGTTGAGGAAACATGGCAGGATCTTGTTAGAGGAAAATACAGCATTACCTACTCTTGCGGTTCTCAGAATAATTGTATGTTTAATAAGGAGAACGATTGTATTGGGTTGGAATGTTACCTTGATGTTGAGCGTCTGAAGAGTGTTAGTTTTCTTATAGAAGAACACGTTACTGATAAAGGCTCCGCCATTAAATGTAAAGAACCTACCCAATTGTTCGAAGAATTCTCGCATATGCAACGAACTAGCGGTGAAAGCAGTAGCTGTTTGGCGATTTCAACCCCCCAAAAAAGGCATCTTGCTACAACTAGATGGGCAGAAGTTATTATCGGTGTTGGACAGCCATTTCCAGATGGTGCTCCAGGTCTAAGGTTATCCTTATCCTGTTATGCATTAGAGAATGGTTTAGCGTTTACGTACATGTACAATACCTTTAGCAAGATCACCGTTTATTGTGTAAACAAAGACTTGGACGGCTGCAAATGGAGGCTTTATGCTTCTGTTAATTCTAAGACCGATTTGATGACCATAAAAAGATTTGTCAGTACCCATACGTGCAGTCCCGTATTCATAAAGAAGAAGAGCAGGCATTTGTTGTCCGATTTGATTGCTGATGAAATTCATGATTCTCTTAGGAACTGCCATTCCGTAACAGCTAAGACTATACAGTCCTCCATCAAGCAAGACTACGGTTTAGACATATCCTATCGTCTATTGTGGAATGCGTTAGAGAAGGCTCGTCATGTTGTATTTGGATATAGCAATAGCTCTTTCGGATTGCTAAAATCATACTTCAAGAGACTAAAGAGTCGTGACATCACTACGGACTGCCATCTGGATTTGGCTCCTGGCAATGTTTTTCGTCGTTGTTTTATAGCGTTTGGGGCGTATCTTCAGGGTTTCCATTCGTGCCGGCCTTTACTGTACGTTGATGTAACCCATCTAACAGGGAAGCATGATGGTGTGTTACTTTCAGCGGTTGCAAAAGATGGAAACAACGGCCAGTCCATGTTTCACTACACTTTTGGCCTACATACGTGCTTTTGTTTTTTCAAATGTTTATCATGAGCTAAGGTTGCTAGATTGGTTAGTTTTACATTGCGATTTGAACATGCACGCCAGATAGGTAGACCTAAATTGCTAGATTGGTTGTTTTGATGTCATTGCGAGTTACGCATAGTTTAAATTGCTACATTGACGATTTCACAGACTACCTAATTCTTGATAGATAGGTTCTATATACATTGCGATTTCAGTCCACTCACCCAGGAAATGTATTACTGTGGTTCAACGGTCAGTCCATTTTTCACTACACTTTTTGTCTACATATGTGCTTTTGTTTTTCCAAATTTTTATCATGAGATAAGTTTGCTAGATTGCTTACGTTTACATTGCGATTTCAACATGCACGCTAGATAGGTAGACCTAGGTTGCTAGATTGGTTATTTTGATGTCAATACGATTTACGCTTATTTTAGTCTGTTATATTGACCAGTAAACAGGCTGAATGGTTTTGCTAGATAGGTTTTATATACATTGCGATTGTTGTTCATTCACCCAATCAATATAGTAATATGGTTCACCCGTATCTTTTCTGTTTCAAGTCTATTCCCCGTAGCTTTTGGTATATTTGGTAGTGAAGACTCAGACAACTGGTTTTGGTTTTTGGAAAGTCTAAAACCGCATTTGCTAGGGCGCCAGATAACTTTCATTTTAGACGGTCATGCTGGTATTATTAATGTTGTCACAACTCTTTATCCTAATGACTACCACGCGTATTGCATCTTCCATCTGATACAGAATTTGACTAAAGCTTTTGAATACACTAATAGAGTCTACAAAAACAATATGTTAGTGATGTTTAAGAGATGTGCTTATGCCCCGACTGTGGATCTTTTTAATGAACGTTATGCTCAGTTTGCGCGCCAAGGGGGTGAGCGTATTGGCAACTTTCTAAGAAATTTGCCACCAGAAAAATGGGCTCAGGCATACGTGAAAAGCAAACGGTATGGGGCGATGGCATCCACAGTTGTTGAATCTTTCAATTCACAGATTAAAAAGCTGTGTCATCTGCCTATAGTGGAATTGGTTGACCGAATTAGAGTTCTTCTTATGACTCAAATGTCTCAATGTTTGTCAGAGGGTCTAAGCTGGAACACACACTTATGCCCCGAGTTTGACAAGATGTTCAAAGAGAATGTACAATGTGGTCGGACTTGGTTAGTTCGCAAGTCTTCTGCCGCTTATTTTAAGGTTTTATTAGACCCAGTCATGGTGGTCAACATCCTTGATTTCAAGTGCACATGCGACTCTTGGCAGCAATAATGTTTCCCATGCGCTCATGCATTGGCTGCAATAGCATCTCTAAACGAAGATCCGATAACATTAGTAGAGCCGTTTTTCGTTGCTGCAAATTGCCGGTCCAGTTATTCTTTTAACATACCGGCTATAACAGAGTTCGGTGAATCTAGTACCGATAATGATGATGCAGAGCCAGTGGTTAATCCCCCAAACGTTAAAAGACGAGCTGGGCGGCCGAGGAAAAAGAGTATTCCATCAAGAGGAGAGGTTACCACAAGCTAGTCCCATTGTGGTCGCTGTTTCAAATCAGGGCATAATAGGAGGTCATGTGATGCTCCGTTCTGAACTTCTGTTCCCGATTTTTTAGTAACATTTTGATTTTCATAGATAAGAACTCCTTATCTTTCGACTTATATTTTTCGATATTGTTAACATTAATATGTACCATGTCTGTTTGATTCGATGATTCTTATCGTTATGAATGTCTACATTGGTAGATACGCCACGATTACATCGCTACATTATTGTTAACTTTTTGCAATACATTGCTAGATATGTGAATACTAGTCTGATAACTACGAAACATCTGCACTAATAGAAACTTTAGTGTAAATCTGATAGACATTGTTAGATACGTGACTAATAGTCTGATAGAGACGATATATATCATTGATAGATCATGGAGTATTCGTCTAATAGATGCACCAATTTATGTATTCGATTTTAATGTCCACATCCATCTGATGGCTGTATTATATTTAGTTTGGTAGGTCCTATAGATCTCCCCTTAATGATTCATCTAAGTATTTACTGGATGATGCGATTCACGGCTAATATAGTCTGGCTGATTGAAGATAGATATATGACCTCGACATTGATGGATACGTTGTGTTGTGGTTGCGATGCACCTTGATTTATTTGAGTTGTTAACCTTGATAGATACCGCAAGTTTTGGATGTGATTTTAAGGTTCACTAAGTTATGATAGATTAGTTATATCTAAACTGCGATTGTGGATCCTAACTGCCATTAAAATTGCTTCACTCAACGGCTTACTATCAATGTTTACTTGTAGCATTCAAATCTTAACAAAAAAAATTTAAGATAGACAACACAAATTGCAATAAAACCATAACAATACTAGAACATCAGTCAATGCTACACATCAGTCAAATACACCAACCCTCTCCAAAAAACAAACTGCTTAGAGGATTGGTGAAAGTTATAGGTCCATCGAAGCATAAAAAAACATTATAACCAACAAAATAAAGAACATAATGAAAGGAAACTGTATGAACTTTTTTAAACCTAATCAGAATCCTCTTCATCTATCCCTTCAGATCCCTCCTCATCCTCTTCTTCTGCATCTTCCACTTCTTCGTCATCCTCGTCCTCCGACTTCTCATCGTCGGCTTTGTTAGAACTATCATCCTCTCCGTCCTCCGACTCCCAGCTGTCCCTACGTCTCTTCCTTTTTGGAAGTTGTTCACTGTCACTCTCGTAACTGTCATCTAACAACCACGAGTCCCATGAAGCGTAGGGATCTTCATGGTCCTCAGACAAAACAGACCAGTTGTCTTCCTCCTCCGACGAGTACTCAGTTGTGGTAGTTCTCTTGTAGGCCTTGTTGTCGTTGTAGTAGTCCGTAGACCATCCGTCGTCGGACGAGTAGATAGGTGTTTCTGGTGAAGATGGTTCCATTATCGATGGTTGTTTTGTTTCAAGTTAGACTAAACTGGCTGGTGGTTTGCTGGTTGGTTTTTTTCTTTGTAGAGAAGTGTGAGATGAATAGCTTCAACTATCAGCCTCTACTTATAGCAGAACGCAATGCTCAAGGCTACGTCCCATCTAGCAACCAAAATTACTTTCACAAATTTAATTTTACACGTCTATTTAATGCATATAATGCTTCAAGTCCATCTACCTTTGTCTTTTCAACTTTCAAGCTAACCAATAGGATTAAAACATTTACTTCTAATCACTGATAGATGTAGTTAACAGTCATTTCGAAGAATTTAATTCCCTCTTCTACCAATAAACCTATCCACCAGTCCAAAAATATAGTTGGTCCATCACTAATATGTTATATACGATTTACGCCTAATATACACTGCTAGATATATAGTATTTAAAATTTAAAACCACAACTATATATCAGCGCTAGATACGTTATACTGATGTTGCTAGATGGTATCGACTTTGATATACACATAATCCAAAAATGGACTATATGGGTTGTAACAAAGTTTTTATGACATGTGGACATTCATAGATAATAGATTATAAGTCTGATAGATATGTAATACAGACATTGATAGACACTTGATTATAACTCTGATAGATAAGATGTGTAGACATTGCTATATACTTGAATATAAGTCTGATAGATACTTGAGTAAATGCCTGCTAGATACGAAGGTAGACATTGCGAGATACTTGAATATTACTCTGATTGGTACGAAATATATAAAATACCAGTACCTACGGTGGATTAACACTAAGGTGAACATCTGATAGATACGAATACATCAATTGCGAGATACGTGAAATTTATTCATGTAACAAAGGGAGGATCTTCCAAGGTAGTTTAGAAAAATATTTCCCTTTATATTTACTTGAGTTTAAGTCTGATAGATACAAAATTCGTACATTGCTAGATACACCACTTGTTTGTTGCTAGATAAGACATATCGATATTAATAGATCCTTTAGTAGGAGTCTCATAGATTCGAAACATGGACATTTCTAGATAACTTAGTATAAGTATGATAGATAGGACATACATATATTACTAGATCCGTCAATAATAGTCTGATAGAGAAGACGCATAGACATTTCTAGATGTGGCACTACAAAGTTGCTAGATGTAGAACTATATAGTTGCTAGATCCGTTCAATAGTAGTCTGATAGATACCTTATATAACATTGCTACATACTTTAGTACACGTCTGATAGGTAATAATAAAGACATCGTGATTTGCTTGAAAATTACTCTGATAGATACAACATATAGAAATTACTAGATTCACCATTGAAGAATGTAACAGTGATGTGAAAATTGCGTTTGACACCAAAGTTTTCTAATAAGTTCAGATTAATTGTCTAATACACCCATCCTTTTTTATCCAAATCATACATCCTGCTACCAAAAAATGAATTACATACTACTAACGTTTGTTTGTGTTTTTATCATTTATGAAATGCTTAAATATTTCAGCTCTTGTTTCGGCGGGCATTTCCTTTCCATATTCCCGCGGAACATACCCTCTATGAATGATGACTTTTGCGTGCTTACAAACAAAAACACCGCAATCAAGGCTATCCTTCTCCTGTTGTGGGATATTTCTCATTGTCTTTATTTTGTATCCACCTTTTACATAAGGTATGTATTCTTTCTTCATGCAATAGACCAGCTGTAAAATCAAGTAATCCATAGTTACATTGCGATTTACGAGTAGTAGTCATTGCTATGTACTATTATATTCATTGATAGATCCAGTATGCGACATTGCTAGATAGGCGAACCAAGACCCTTAGCATTAAATTTTATACTAGAGCATCGGCTGTGTTTTTTGTCTTATCGGCAATGTGTTTGCTCCACGGCAACAGTGGGTTGTAGCTACTAGCAGCCCCATTCTCCATATCTATAACCAGGAGCGTCCAGTGGTTCACGTCGGACGTGTTAACGGTGCAAAGAGGAATAAGTGCAACGTATGTGTCTGGTTTCATTGTTTCAAAAACCTTATCCACAATGACAGACAAATCTTCCTTGATAGCCAGTGTTTCCTGCAAATTTGTGTCATTACTATAGGAAGTATATGTTTCCAATATAACACAAATAATTCCTGGTGAACTTACAGTTGCGATTCTAGTTATTTGAATGACGCTGACCATATATGTATACTCATCATCAAACCCTTTCACATGGACTTTCCAATCTGAATCCTTTAGCAGCTTATATATCCAAGCATCTATTATCTATCAAAACATAATTAGAAGCTCAAATCAGTTAAATGACAATTACTGAAAAGAAGAACCAATGGTTTATAGGTTTAAGACTGTAACTTCAATGAGTTACCCTATACTAAGACATTGCTAGATGCTGCATATTAATATTGCTAGACGTGCATAGACACATTGCTAGACTTACAAAATCACTCTGATAGATACAACCATAAACCTTATTACCTTGAAGTCAACTTGAGTTTTGTTAGGCAGTTCCATTATCTCGGTCACACTAATGGAAACCCTATAGGAGAACTCCGTTGTTGGCAAGTACCATACTTCTGGATCTTCTTGTTCTTCTTCCTTGGCAAGTTTTATCACCTTCTCGTACTCACTGACATTGATTAGTTTCGTTGTCCCTGTTGGGAACGGCTAATCTACGACTGCAATTTGTTGTTGTTTAACCTGCATCGGAGTAAGTAAGTTCCACGTAGGCATGTCATCAACGGGCACCTATAATAAAGCATCAAATTAAACTGTTAACATTACTTTTTGAAGGTTTATTGATAATACAATAGATCTACTTACGTCAACGTCTGTTTGTTCTTCCTCGATGGAGTCCAGTGTACGTCTCTTCTCGTTTGAATTTTCAACAGCCTTGTCAACTTCTGCGTAAAATGATTGAGTGCAGTCTACAAAGCTATCGTCAGCCAACGGTGTAACTGATCTGACAATCAGATCGTTAATTGCTGCTTTATCTTGTAGTGGTGTTGCATACGAAGATGGCTCGACTTGTGACACTTTTTCAATCTTCACTGCGGATTGCTCTTCTCCGTTGATAATTGGAATTACCTTTAATGGAGAGACAGCTTGCGATAGTTGTTCGCACTTTGTTGCTTGTTTAATCCCAGTGTACGCCAACGTCTTTACATTAGCCTGTCGTGTGTCTTCAGGCGCCGCTGTTTCCACTTCCTAATAATAGAACATAACAATATCATCAACCTACATTGCGATTTAAATACAACTATCATACCTAGATGGGTTTCCAGTCGAGAGACGCGCTTTACGCCTAACTATATTGCGATTTGTTCGGTATGAAAACGGTATTCTTAAAATTTTGTATCTATCAGACTACATACATATTGTGTTTGCGATTTGTTCAACATGCATCTACTAATTCTCATTGAGACAATCATGGAAATCCTGTCTTAAACTACACAGATACTGTCAAACCAACATTTTCAAACAAAAAACAACCCATCTTAAATATTATCCAACCTAGAGTTTGAACATTTCAAAACCAGCCAAAACATAATATATTTATGAATCTTAACGATTTTAAGATCCATTTACATCTTCAGCCACATTCTCCACCACATTCTCAGAGAGAGGTTCCGGCCCCAGGAGTTCTGTGGCTGCGTTCTCCACCCCAGTAGGTGCTTCCTCAATCTCTTTGGTTGTATCTGCATTAGCCACGGCTTCCTGCTTGTCAGCTTCTTCTTTGTCCTGACCTGTCTCCGCATTCTGTCCTTCCTCTACGGCTTTTTGGGTGTCTTCCAACTGTTTTTTCAGTGTTTTCGTTCCTTCGTTGCACCCTTTGTCCAACGAATCAATTCTGTCCACTATCAACTGTTGTCCTTCAACCTCGTTGTTTCCAACTCTGTGTCCCTGTTCAGCTACGAAAACTTCATTTTGCGCACCGGCATCATGAGTTAGGGATGATAAGTTTTCTGCCACATCCCCTTTCTCATTACCAGCGTCACAACCAAGTATTGTAGTCCCTTTCTACTTCCCAGCGACATCAACAACAATAGCTTTCGGTGTAGTAGTTTCTTGCATTGGTTCAACAGGTGTTTCAGATTGAACACACCCTCAATCTCCTTCTAACTTCTTCTCCTCTGATACTTCAATTTCTTTTGCCTCAGCTGTCTCAAGCTCCTTATCTTCTTCTGCTGTGGACTCCGACTCAACATCCTCTTCTTCTATTGCTTTTTCGGTATCAGAAACTTGTTGGTTCCTCTTGGGAACAAATCAATGCCTCCGAGATTTGTAAACCAATGTTTCCTTAACCACCTGGTCAATAATATTTGCATCCATAGTTTCAAGATCGTCCTCATCTTCACGGCAAAATGACATTGATAAGGTGTTCAGCAGATCCTCATCCTCTCCATCCACTCTTTCCATTTCCACTTCGAGCTTCTGTTTCAGCTCATTCAAGTCTTTCTTCAATTTTTCAACCTGAATCAAACGAGCATACAAAATAGTTTAGACGGCTGCCATTGCTAGATACATCATACTTACATTGCTAGATGCATTATGTTTACATTGCTAGATTCATCAGATTAACGTTGATAGACATCTTATAATTATGGAAATACTCACTTATTCGTTTTTCTCCTCAAGCGACGTTTTCAGCCTTTTGTTTTCAGCTTTCAACCGGTGCAACCGGTTTCGTTTTTTCAGCTTCTTATTGTCACAGCCCTCCAAAACTTGGAATACTAGACCTACAGTTGTTTTTGTTTTTCAACCTCTCCCCTTTTCTTGTATCAGCTGTCGACTTCTTCTCCCCAATGAATTCCCCCAATGTAACATCGTCATCTACCTCAGTGTTGTCTTCAACCTCAGTGTTCAAACTCCTTTTACTCCTTCTTCCATCTCCGTCATCTACCTGTTTCATCTTCCTTCTTATACTTCTGTTTGCAAAAGATTTATTTCTTTTCCTACTCCTCGGTTCACTTGTTTCCGCAGCAGCTTCGTACTTCCTCCGCGAATCAATTTCTCCAAAAGCAACACATTCAGCCTCTGTCAACAATAACTCATCGACCATAACCTAAGAAATGCAGTATAATATACAAACAATTATGATACATAGACATGTTGATGTTAGGATGTTATGCTACATTCGATGCGATTTGTTTGATTTTATGTTCGATAGATATGTTGAATTTTTTTTACTGTAATATAGATGGCTCCGATTTGGGTGTTGGATTCATGGGTGTGCGATTTGTTTGATTTTATAATTTGGAGATTGATAGATATGTTATATACCTGGTCGTCCCTGAGCTGACTGACCATCTGGATCATTTCGAATGTCGACTCCTTGCCCTCTAATCCCCACCACTTGTATTACATAGGGATTATGTTTGGCCTTGGTATTTCGACGTTTATCGAAATATGCTCCACCAAAAATGGCTGCAAACAATATAACTCAACATTACAAATACAGGTTTCGAAACAAACTTGTTGATCATAACCCATTGTACTTACAAATAGCAGAGCAACGCATCCGATGACTCTTCCGGGCTTCCCGACCTTAATACATTTGTCCAGTGATTTATGCATCTTCTCCAAGATGGCTCCAGACCAGTCATAGTCGTTTATTTTTTCTAGAATCTTAACGTAGAATACTGCTGTCCACCCGACGACATCGCCTGACACTGAAAAAAACAGTGTCAAGCATATGAAAAGTATCAGCAGTCGAGCAACATCCTTCGCTTCGTCCTCCCCTCCTTCCCTTATTGCTTTCTTGATTGCTTCCTACAAAATAAACAACATCATGCCAAGAATACAGCAATAACAATTGAAGGCAGTTACGCCTACTACGACAATGATAGATATGAATCAAGACATTGCTAGATGCATATTCCCAAACACCAACATACTATTATACTGCTACCACACTGCTATATATAGTATACTACATTGCTAGTTACCTGCATACACATGCCGATTTTGGTATCATGCTCATATGCCTGCAGCATAAACTCAAAACAAATACATTTTTAAAGACTAGATTTACCTTTATCAATGCATTAGACACTAATTTGTCGTTTGTTGGTCCGCTCCTCCTCGTCCGTGGGCTCAAAAAATATTTCTGCATTAGAATTGAATCTAGCTCAACTCCATCAGCGTACCGACTGATAAATGCACCTGTTTTGTTCATCGGCATCTCCTCGTTACCGTGTTTAAGCCCAAATATTGCCTTCACATCTTTCGTCGTCAGCCTTACATGCTTACGTCATATCTGGAAATACTTCCATCTCACATCGTAAAAACTAAAAATTCCTCGATCAAGTAGTGTAACTTTTTCAGCTTCAAAACCTCGTTCCTTATGTCGAACGATGTTTTCAGGAAGGTATGGAACGGTGTTCCTCTAGCAGCCTCTATGTGTTCGGATTTAATTATATCCCGTCTTAGTAGGTTGATTATGCTTACCAACCCGGACCTGTAGAATACTCTTGCTTTAGTCATGTTTCCCTGTTAACATTCCCATTTCAAACTAGTTAGTAATAACAATACCAATCCCATAGTAACTAAAAAAATAAAACAATACAACTAAGCAACCAACATATTTTAACACTTGAAGACATCACTGTTCCAACTTACTACACAACAACGTATAACTCAATGCATTGCAACAGTGCTAGACATGACCAAATTCATCTACTACATTGCTAGACGTGCAGTGCTGACAGTAAACTAGTCGCAGACACTGCTAGATACGGCCAAAACTACATTGCTAGATCTGTAAAACATCTACACATAATAACAAAGACCAACCTCAACTCTGTAAGTCTGATAGACGATGCTACACATTGCGATTTCAACCAGGACAAGTTCTAACAAGTTGTTGCCAATGACGTCGGACGACACTATCAACACCACTAACAACTAACATCGACCCATGTCTAACTACCGGTGGATGAACACTATGTACTACAGGGACTGTGTTAACACCATCGACTAACACTTTAAACGAAAAGGACTAAATCTCGCCGGAGAAAAGAGACACTTATATATTCTAACTAACGGTGGATTAACAGTACTCCGACGACGCTAATACATCGAACCATAATGCTCACAGACAGACAGTGTTCGACAGCCAGAGGGCGAAAAAAACGTACCTGTTCGACGGTGTTCGACAGAGTAGAAGGCAGTAGATGGTTGACGGTGTTCGACGGTTAGATGGAATGATCGAAATCGGCTCAACAGTTACGGTGGCAGGCACGGTTACGGTGTACGGTTGAGTCGTTGTCGTTTCGATTCAAAATCGTCTTTTGGGTTCGCTCTCGTTTCACGTGTTTCTCTCTCCTCAAATTTAGAAATGTGAAAGTGGAGGAAATTGGAACCCAAAAGTCAGATTAGAAGGCGAAAAAAGTGTGTTTCAACCAAAAAGCCCATTTTATATCCTAGAGGGTATTTTTGTCCAAAAAAATATATTTAAGTATTTTATGAAACTAGTCTAAAAGTGGGTACCATTTTGGTATTTGATAGTTGACTCGGTATTTATGGATAGTTTCCTCTTTTAATTAACATTCGAGTAGATTGTTGAAATGAAATAATAAGAAAAGGGATGCTTATAGAATTGTAAGAGAAACTGGAGGACCATACATGACTATTAGACCCAAAGAAAACTAGAAATCGGGTAAAAGCAGCAGCTAGGTTAAACCAACCCAAGTTCACAACGATTAAGTAGAAGTAGCGTAGCCTTGCGTCTTCAAAAATTTGACAATCAAAACAGAGATTTATACAAAACCCTGAAATTTCGGAGTACTCTAATTTTCAATTCCAGTTTCAACTTCAATGGCGGCTAAATTACTCAAAGATTTGTCGTTCAAAAGGGTAACCTCTAGGCTGCTTGGGACGTCAAGGCATTATTCTTCTTCTTCTACTGGCACTTCTACTTCTGCACCTATTCCTAAACTTCCTCATGTCTCCAAGAAAGTAAGTCTTTTGTTTCTTTATCAAAGGGAATTCATGCTGCTGCTCTAGAAACTGGGTTTTGGTATAGTTGAAATCTTGTTGATGAATTTTGAAACCGTCTTAAGCTCAGTCCAGCCTGAAATGAAGATTGTCAGCGATGAATCTTGTAACCCATAGAAGAAGTTTAGCCATGAGACACAAGTACCTATCTTTGATTGCTTTCAGCTTTTGATTATAGGGATTAAACAGTTTTATAGCATCTTGTTGTTATATTGAGAAACAAACATGTATCTTTTCCTGAAAACTTGTTAATCCTTCTTCAAATGTAGGGGATGATATTGGCAGGAGCTACCTTAGGCCTAGTCATAGGTGGAGGAGCTTATGTGAGTACCGTAGATGAAGCAACGTTCTGGTACTTATTTTAAGATATTCTGTTTGATTCCTATCTTTCTTTCTGTTTGATTTTGATAAATAATTTATTGATTACAGCTTATGTTGAACTCTTTTTTTATTTGAGGCCAGTGGCTGGCTTTTTTCAGCAACAAAACTTGTAAATCCACTTTTTGCTCTTATGGATGCCGAGTTTGCTCATACGCTGGCTGTAGCAGCTGCTTCTCGTGGCTGGGTTCCTAGAGAGAAGCGGCCTGACCCATCAATTTTAGGGCTGGAAGTTTGGGGCCGACAGTTTTCGAACCCAATTGGTCTTGCTGCTGGCTTTGATAAAAATGCAGTGGCTATTGATGGGTTACTCGGGATGGGTTTTGGCTTTGTTGAAGTTGGTTCGGTAACGCCTATCCCACAAGAAGGTAATCCAAAGCCGCGCATCTTCAGACTGCGTGAAGAAGGGTGAGAATATATATTTTCCCCTTTCTTTCTTATAATGTTTGATTACTTTACTGATGTTTTCCAGTTTCTGGCAGCTCTAATCATATTTGTTTTTAACATCTATAATTTTTCTTACTCTGGCAGCGCAATTATAAATCGATGTGGCTTCAACAGCGAAGGAATCGTTGCTGTAGCAAAGCGTTTGGGTGCCCAGCATGGTAAGAGGAAGTTGGATCAGACTTCGAGCACGTCACCTTCTGATGACGATGCCAAACATGGAGGCAAGGCTGGTCCTGGCATTCTTGGGGTCAATCTCGGAAAGAATAAGACAAGCGAAGATGCTGCTGGAGATTATGTTCAAGGAGTTCATACCTTGTCTCAGTATGCCGATTACTTGGTAATAAAATGGTTAAAGTTGAGAAGATTGCTTAGATTTCTTTATATCTTTAACGTAGGAATAGGTTTTTTTGAACTATTAGGTAATCATCTTTACCTAATTTCTCCGTGGTAAATTGGAGTTTCCATTTTTTTTTCTAGTCCTGTGTCATACTCTGACGATTTAGTATAGTTGGCCTAGTCACTTCTTCGAGTAGGAATAACATAGCTTACTATGTAACAAATTTCTTGCAGTGGTCTTAACATGTAGAGTTTCAAACTATTGGTGTCACTTTTATTTGTTGGTTGGTGTAAATTTTGGTATTATTTCTATCAGACGGTTGAAGTTAACGTCAAGGTTTTATATTTTTCGATCTTCTTAAGCAGCAGCATGAGTTATTCGTATTTTGTTTAGTTTCTGAACTTTTTCCTATATATTTGCCTGTCTTTCAGTGTCGGATTAACTATATGTTATTGTGGTTGCTCGTACCTTTGAGTGGTGTCTTGAAATTGTCTCTTTCGAATTTTATATGTTAGCACATGAACTTATAATTTTCATATCATCAGCCTAAAGCATAATGACCGAGTTATTGATCATCAAATATTCCTTCTTCTGTTTGTTTATATACATTATTTCTTTTAATTTAACCTGAGCACTTGGATATGCATGAGATGCTATCTCTCCTTCAACGATCCAAGTAAGAAACATTTTATCGGTAGTTCGTTTAGTTGGTAGGAAAGTTTATAATTAACTTTTGTTTACACTTTTGTGTGTAGGTTATTAATATTTCATCGCCAAATACTCCTGGTTTACGTACACTTCAAGGAAGGAAACAATTAAAAGATCTCGTTAAGAAGGCATGGGTTAACTGATCTCGAACTTACTCTTCCTTCTTATTAGACTTATCACTGTTATAGATGTGGAAGTTTGACTTTTTCCTTTTATTTCTATATGAAGGTTCAAGCTGCCCGTGATGAAATGCAGTGGGGTGAGGAAGGTCCTCCTCCTCTACTAGTGAAAATTGCTCCCGACTTGTCGAAGGAAGACCTTGAAGATATTGCAGCGGTATTTTATACTTGCAAATTGATGCATTTGTTTTGTTTTAACAGAATTGTAAAAAGAGGGCTTTTATAGTTTCGTGTCCTATTTTTGTAGGTCGCTCTTGCTGCCCGTTTGGATGGATTGGTATGTTACTGATATATTGTATTCTTTTAGGAGTCTCCTAATCATATTTTTTTGTTAGTGCGGCTATGAATAATACTTCTCATAATATGGTCTGTTTTCTTAAATAGGGTCATCATAATTATTTGGTTATGATTCATCATATTAGACATGGCAAACAAGAAAATTTCTACGAAAGTAATGGCTATATTGTCATGTAACTGTATGGTTGTTGCCTGCTGGTGTTGGCTGTAATTTTTTATCTTCGTCTGGTGTCAAATTGTTAATCATTTTTTTTCTGTTTCAGCTCTATGGGAAGGCTTCACTGTTTTCATTAAGTTTGTTTCTTTAATAGTACTATCTTTAAAAATAAGTCTCCTTGTCACAGATATCACAATCTGTGAGAGTTTGATCATTCTATATTCATGTTGACTGTTGTTTGTAAGTTCTAGCTCACTTAAATTCTTGAGATGGCTTATGAAGTCATATTAGATTGCACTAAGACAAAGAAAGTAACCTCATCTTTTCAAAAACATTAGGTCGCACTACGACAACAGAAAGTAACCTCATCTTTGCAAGAATATTAGATTGCACTAAGACAACAGAAAGGAATCTCTTCTTTGTAAAATATTTTATTTTGGTGGTACTCTATACATTTGAATAGCCAAGCTTTTTGGTTATGCGGACACTCGTGATTCTGTATATACAATATTTTACATTGTTTTTACCAATACATAACTTATATCTCAGATTAGTATTTACTTATTTGACTTTTCTTCTAGATTATTACAAATACAACGGTTTCAAGACCAGATCCCGCAGGTAAAAGCCAAGTGGCTGCAGAAACTGGCGGTTTAAGTGGGAAGCCGCTCTTTGAGCTGTCGACTAATGTTTTGAAAGAGATGTACATATTAACCAGAGTAAGTTTAGCCATCTATTTAAATTGTACATCTTGTTCCCTATATGTGGATTGCATGTGCTGTTATAAGCGATGAACTGACCTCGTTCTTCTATCTATCTGGATAAAAACGCGAAAATATGTTCACTTCTGTTTCTAAAGAGGCTAAATCAACTTTTGTGTTTTGGTAATATAGCATGAAGCATTGTTCACCTACTTCACTACCATATTTCTTTGCTCACCCATTTTACTACCATCTTTGTTTGTGTATGTGTAAATTGCTATAAAATGGGTAGATAAGTTGTAAACGTTTTAGACCGTTTTTTAAAAACGTTTCAGACCGTTTTTTGATAGCTTCAGCTACATGTGTTATGTGTTGTTGTAAGCTACGGCGTAGGTCTGGGAATTCCCCGTGTAGTTGTACTAACTTTTATTTTCATTAATTTTTAAATTTTATGACCAAAAAGTATATATAGTATAAAGTATTTATTTATTTATTTTCTTCGAGAGTATATCGGACATAATCTTCTTATTTTAGTGTAAGGTTTTTTGTTCCATAGATAAAAAGCTCGACTAAAGTGTTATCGCTATCTTTTTATCAGGGAAAGATTCCATTGATAGGATGTGGTGGTGTAAGCAGGTGCGAATGAGCTAAAACACATGAGTATCCTTTTTCTGATCTGATATGTATGTTTGAGTATAAGTGTTGATAAATATGTTATCTTGTTTAGTGGCAAGGATGCTTATAAAAAAGTAAGATCAGGAGCAAGTCTTGTTCAGCTATACACAGGATTCGCGTACGGTGGACCTGCTTTGATCCCACAAATTAAGGTACTTGCCTCCATGTTGTTTCTTGCTTCAGGTTACAAATCTTTCTTAGATACTTCAATATGTTTGTCTTGAATTTTCAAAGACCTGATTATATTTGTCTTAAACTTTTGGTGATGGTTTGCTTGCTCAAAGATGTAACTTACAAAAGTCATCTGATATACCAATATTCGCTATCATGATCGACATTCTATGCATATATTTGTTTTTTACATGTTTAAATTTGGAGAATCAGAAGTTGCCACGAGATACTCATGTGTCGAAATTTTGTTATCAGGCTGAATTGGCATCGTGCTTGGAAAAGGATGGTTTCAAGTCGATTCAGGAAGCAGTAGGTGTTGATTGTAGATAGTTACTGATACAATGTTCTTACATCAGTCAACACAGGAGATCTTAACTTTCATTCATTCTGACCTTTCTTATAGAGAAAGCCTATTTTCCATCTGGGAAAACAGGAGATAAATTTTGATGCTATATACTGAGTAAAGAGTAAAGTATGTGTTTGAAACCCTGGGTTACTAATGGGTTGAAATCTATCTCTAATGCAACAACTTTTTACTCATGTCTATATTTTGCACAAGTTTAGTATTTCAAAGTTATAAATCCGAACCACTATTTTGATTTTTAAACATCAGATAATTGTTTATTCTGATGTGTCTTAAAGTTGGCATGATTTGATAAAGCATAACATCTTCGCCGGTTTATACTTTTCTACCGAGACGAGGTACCATCGACTATGTAATGGACCTAAGGTAACATGGCTGATGGTTTGTGACCTTGGACTAGCAAGGCATTACCCTCCTATTGGGTTATACCCATTACTGGAATAAGATACCTTCGACTATACAACTTAGTTGGAGGTGCATCGCTAAGTTAGGCATGACTTGTGACAACATCCAAATGGAAGTCAAACTATGTCACAGTTAGTATCTAGAGTGCCCTCAGTTGGTGGCACTGCTTGCCAAACTATGTCACAGTTAGTATCTAGAGTGCGCTCAGTGGTGGCACTGGTAGGCGAGCGAATCTCATGTGGACAGAGGCCACTAAAAACAGTAAAAAATAGCATAAGGAATGTAGAGACAGCATAACTCACAATCTGGCATACGTATGAGAATAATTAGGATGTAGTAGGATAATATAAAAGGGTGTTTAATATATAAAGGGAAGATAAATCAATAACAATAATAATGTAAGATTTTTCGATTATAGTAAAAAAAAATTGTACCTTTATTTTTCTAATCGCAGCAATTCATTTGCACATCATTAAAATGCCTCACCAGATTTTGGTGCTGTATGTAGGAAAAATGTGGGAAAAGTGTTATATGTTATTTTTAATACATTTGTGATCAAAACTAAAGAAAAAATACATTTGTGATGGTGCTGACTAGATCAGGAATATAGAAGAAAAACACACGAGTCCTCCACGGACCCGGTGGAGGAGACCACCAGATTGATGTTTAGGAAACCCTGGAAAATTTGTCAAGCGGGAACAAATCTTGGGATTTGATCAAGCAGGTTATCATGCAGCTTACGTAACAACAAATAAGAATAACGATCAATCCTACATGAACGCCGAGGCAAACACTGGTGGAGCGGCACAAGAGGAAAATCTTTTAAATTTAGGTACGTCTTCCACCTCCTCTAACATATAGATCTTCCGCCTCCTCTAAGATACAGATTTTGGAAACTCAAATAGATGAAATCTAGAGAGAGCAGAACAAGACTGTCCAACGGCAGCAGGAGAGAGACGAGGAAGCTAAACAACGCTTTGATGCGATCGCCGATACCCTATAAAAAATCTGAGCAAGAAAGTCCTTTCTGAGGACGCGGTCAAGTAGGATACTCACCAAGAAGTCGGTGAGACTGAGGGCACCGGTAGGAATAAAGGTCGTGCTCATGAAGGCGAACTCACTAGCGAAAGCAATAGAAAGAAGTGGAGGAATAAAAGAGTGGTAGACTCCAACCAGGATGACTTGTCTAGCAACGGGAAACCTCGGGATAACAAAGGGCATGAGGTGGAAGAGTACGATCAGGTAAGGCCCATTGTGGCTGTTTATGTTTTGCAGAAGTCTCTATTTGACAAATGCATCATGGAAGGAAAACTACCCAAAAATTTGATCCACACAAGATGAATTCGTATGACGGATCGAGGGACCCCGAGCACCTTTTAAAATAGTTTAGGAATATGATGATGGTTTTCAATCTGGATGACGTGTTGCTTTGCAAACCTTTCTCTATGACATTTAAAGGAAACACCCTCGACTGGTTCAACAACCTCGAAAAAGGATTGATTAAGAAATTTTGAAGGCAAATAGGTCGCTTTTGACAACCCTTTGTTGTGAAATGTCAAAGAGCTATGTGCAAAGGTTTTTCCAGGAAATAAACTCTATCTCGTCATGTGCCAAGCCGATGGTAGTAGCAGTCTTCAAAAGAGGATTGGATCTGGATGAGCCTCTCTTCATAGACCTCATATGGTTCTCATTAAAGACAATGGGAGACAATTCGTCAGGTCAGACCAGTTTATCCGAGTATATGACTCGAAGAAGGGAGACCCACGTCTGCCTCCCGCGAGAAGCTTCAAGAGCTTAAACCACCAAGCGGAGATATGAGACGATATAAGGACGCACCCCAATCTGATTCGTCAAGACCAAGTGAGTCGGACGCGCCCATCTATTTAAGATAAACCCGCCAGGATGTTCACACCCCTGACGAAGAACATAGCTACTATCTATGAAAAAACAAAAGTAAAGGCTAAATACCAGCCGTCTAAGGGTATGTTGGCATCATCGTACACGATGCCCCCTCGCTATTTTTGCGCGTATCATAATGGCCAAATCCAAAGAAATGCAATAGTGGTTGTGCACTATTTTTTTGGGAGGGTGCCCCTCTCAGGGGTTGATCCATGAGCGTGGAAACGACATGTGAAGGACCGAGACATCCATTTGGTGGGTAGCTTTTCATATCATAATTTTTGATAGCCACTAAGGGACCTTGCTTTCATCGATGATAATCTGAGAGGTATCATCACCCCATGAAAACACCTTAAGAATTAACGCCAACATCACAGAGGTAATGGTTACTAGAGTACTTGTACATAATGGCAGCTCCACCAATGTTATTTTCAAGACAAAGTATGAGCAAATGCTTGGGGTACCTCTGTTCAAGGCGACAGAGAAGCAACTGGTTAATTACGAGGGAAAATCAACTAAATGCGTCGGTGAGATCGAGTTCCCAGTCATTGTGGGGCACGACAATACCAAGAAAAGGGTCAAGACCTTATTTATGATTGCTGAAGATCCGAGTTCTTACCACAATATAATGGGAAAACCGTGGCTTGACAAGTTCGAAGCCACTACCTGATCATTTAAGAAGTGTATCAAATATCCCGCCGGCAATCTAGTGGGAATAATCAGAGGTGACCAATGAATAACAATACAATGCTATGCCATAACTCTCGACCCTTCTTAAGCGATCCAATAGCAATTAAGGAGCTCGGGGTCTGGGATCATCGCGGATAGATAAATCATCATAGTTTAGAAATAGATGATCCCATAGAAGACGAGCGAGAGGATGACCCCCTAGGAGAAGAAATCTATGTAACATTGGAAGAGGGTAAGGTCGCCTAGATAGGTAACAAGCTTGGCCGAATATTTAGAAATAACTTAATATCGTCATTGCAGAATAATGAAGATGTGTTCGAATTGAATGTCGAAGAGATGATATGATTTTATTTAAAGGCCATTTGTCATTCATTAGCCATTAATAGTAAAGTCCGACCGGTACCATGGAAACGACAAACTTTCTCCCCCCAAAAGTCAGAGGCGATATTTAAAGAAGTTGACAAGATAATTAAGTTTGGGCACATCAAGCAGGTCCATTATCCGACGTGGATAACAAACCCAGTGCTAGTGAAAAAAATGGACAGTGGCATATGTGTGTCAAATTCACCATTTTCAACTGAACATGCCCCTAATGACGTTTTTTCCCTCCCGCAAATCGATCGATTGGTCGATATTTCATCTAGAAATGAGCTTTTATCGTTCATGGATGCATACTTTGGTTACAACCAGATACTCATGAACCCCATAGACAAAGAACACACGACATTCCAAACAGAGCGAGACCTCTATTGTTACAAAGTCATGTCATTCAGACTATGCAATGCGGGTTCAACATACCAGAGGTTGATCAATTTAAATATTTGAGGGTCAACTTGGCTAACATATGGAAGCCTATATATGATTGTGAAAAGCGACTCCCGAGGAGCGTCATCTTGAAGTCCTGGGGAAAATCTTCAAAACACTACAAAGGTATCATCTAAAACTCAATCTTTTTAAATGTTCTTTTCATGTGTGCAACGAAAAGTTTTTAGGTTTCATTTTCAGTAAAAATGGTATAGAGGCCTACACTCCCGATTAAAAAAAATATTAACAATGGAACAACCATGAAACATCAAGAAACTGTAATGGTAAATGAGGCACCTAGCCATCCTCTACCGGTTCATTTCTAGAGGTTCAGATACAAGTTATTTATTATTCAAAGTCTTAAAAAAAAGCGCTAAAAAGTTCCAATGGACAAACGAGTGCAACGTGACATTCCAAGCGTTAAAAGAATACTTGACGTAGCCAGAGGTGCTAACAACACCTGAACCTATATAATCTCTTTATTTGTACCTCTTGGTTTTGAGCTATGTAGTAAGTGACGTGCTGGTACAAAAAATGCCAGGCGTATAGAAGTCGGTTTATTATTTCACCAAAGGATTAGTGGATGCCAAGACTAGGTACCTGGACTTAGAAAAACTAACCCTCGGTTTAGTAGTCGCGACCAAAAAAATGCGCCCATATTTCAAGAACCATACCATTATCTTGCGCCCTCCGTCCCGTTGTAAAATGTACTTCAAAAAACGGATGTTTGAGGAAGGTTAACCAGATCGTCAGTTGAGATGGTCAGTTAAGTTTGAAGCTTACGACATAGTCTACGATGCAAGAACAACAATACGGGGGACATTGGAATCATACTAAGGACATATTTCAAATAGGAAATTCGACAGACTATAAGAATTTTCCTTTAAGGGAACAAACAATACAGTGGAATATAAATCAGTATTAACATGTTTGAAATTAGCCCTAATCTGCAGAGTAAACAAATTACTAGTTCGCTTAGACTCCCAGTTGGTAATCAGTCAGTTCACAAGATTTTTCAAGGCCAAGCAAGAAAGCACGCAACGATTCCTCGAGGCTCGGGAAAGCAAAGTCCATTACGTCAAATACGAATAGATACCCCGCTCAGATAATTCAATTGCAGATTCACTCGCCAAAGCAGAAACCCAAGCTGATAATCCAATAGTCCTCACCCAAGATGCCCCAAAGGTGGTAGCAAGTGTAGATAAATTAGAAATATATGCAATTACGACAATTATCTACTAGAGGGATGAGTACATCACTTATCTTCAAAACCAAACCTTCCCCACCAATAAAGCAAAGAAAATATTATTACAGTTTCGTGCAACAAAATACATACTCGTAGATAATATGTTATACAAGAAAAGTGAGACCCTACCACTGTTACGTTGTGTTAACAAAGAGGACGCAAAAATAATTATGACCGATATTGATGAAAGAGAGGTTGGTTCTCATTTCGGATATAGAAATCTAATAAGAATATTCTTACTATCCGGATTCTATTAGCCTAAACTTGTTACGGATGTGCAAGCGTTGGTGCAAAAAAATCACCATTTCCAGCGATTCGCGAATATACGACATTTACCAAGCGAGCCAACAAACATTGTGCCAACGTTATGCCCCTTCAATAAATGATGAATTGATTTAATAGGAGCCCTCCCAATGATTATATGTAAACGAAAATTTCTCATTGTGGCAGTCGACTACTTTTCAAAATGAGTTAAGACCGCTAAGATAAGAGCACAAGATACTTGTGATTTCATTCAAAATCAATTGCTTTCTTGATTTGGAATTATACGAATCCTTATAACCGACAACAGACTGTAATTATAGACTGTAATAATGACAACGTTCTGTCTACGACATGAAATTAGCTAGTATTTTTCTATATCGTACTACCCGCAAGCTAACGGCCAGGTCGAAGTCACAAACAAAACCAGTCTAGCAGAGATAAAGTAAAAAACTATAAATTTCAAAGGTGAAATTGCCAGATAAACTAGCTCAAGTGTTATGGGCATACCGAACTAAGCCTCGATCAACAATTAGAGGTACCTCTTTCTCTTTAGTATATGGAATGGAAGCTGTGGTATCTGCATAAATAATAATCCTAAGCCATCGAGTAGCCAATTATTTTGAGGAGGTAAACAACCAAGAGCGACAATGGTCAATTGACCTGATCGAAGAAAGAAGGGATCAAGCCAGAGTTTGGTGTGAGCATTACAAAAGTTTAATGAGAAATAGGTTCAATTTAAATCTAAAACCTCAAAGCTTCAAAATAGGTGACTTAGTTTTAAAGAAAATCTTCCACCAAGCTCAAGACAAGAATGTGAGAAAGTTGGCCCCCTGATTGGGATGGTCCATACTAAGTAATTTCCAAAGGACATCATGGGCCGTACAAACTTGAAAAATTTGGTGAGCATACATTTATAAATCCATGAAATGTTAATCATTTAAAAATGTATCACCATGTTACGTCATGGCGACTATGCACTCTTTTTCTTTTTGGTGGCGTTTAAGGGTTTTTAATGAGGCACATTGTATGCCAAAGTTATTAATGAAATCACCTTTTGTCAAACGTTAATTACTTTAAATAGTAACAAGTACAAATCTCCATGATTAATAAAAAAATTAGAGAGGGGCGCCATTAACATATAAACAAAATGGCTAAAATGGGTCACGCCTAATTGGTTACGCAATGTGCCACACTGAGCCTTGACAAGAAAAATTCCATAAAATCGAACTGGTTTGCAAACCAAGCCTTGAAGGCTACACTACGGTCCATACCGAGCCCGAGTTATATAGCTCAGTAAAGCATCTCGCTCAGATTCCAAATCTTTACGACCACGTTACGGGCCACACTGAGCCTAGGTTGTTGAAGCCTACAGAGCGAACTAGTTTGTAAGTTAAGCCTTAATAGCCACTCAAAAAGCAGAACTATGCTTAAGAAACTAACAAAGATTCTTTCACCCCCACCCCTCATCACCTCCAAATGCACAAATAAAATTTAAACAAATAGTTAAGTCATTGTACGATGCATAAATAAAAAACGAGTCCAAAAAACTTAGCTGTACATAACACAGCAAAACACGAGTCTTGGAGCACCTCCCTTTCCGAGTCCGTTATACTCTACAACAACATCAAGGCGCCCCTCAGTTTCAACCAACGTAACATCAATATTACTTGAACACCCGGTAGGAACAGATATAACCTTACCGGTTTGGGTAACCTTTTCAACCCCTTTTTCAACATCCTCACCCTCTTATTCGTCGTCTGTTATCCATGGCCTCTCATCCTCTGGTACTGGTCTTTTGAGATGTCCCAGTTCCAATTAAGGGTTTGTTCTCCACATCTTAATGATGGTATCTTTTCGAACATATTCCAAGCTTCTTTGAGTAGTCTCCAGTGCATCCCTCTGCCCATCAGCATAGGCCATGGTAACACGATCCTCCTCATGCTTTTCAGCATGCTTCAGCTCTGAGCTTAACCGAGATAGCTCTACCCAAATAGTAGAACTTTATAGTCGAATGTTACAACTTACAATGGTATACTTTTCAACCTTGATGAGGAACCCAAAATTCCGTGAGATTAGTTTTATGGATCGTTTCGCGAGAGTCTCATTCTATGCCACCAGTTCTGAAAACTTCTTCTTTAAGTTATCCCTATTAGAGGTAAGGGAAGCCAAACGATCACCCAAATCTTCCTTCTATTTCATCAACTTCTCACAACAAATCTTGGACGTATCATAGGTTTGTTTGTATCATGATAGCTCAACATTAAGAGACTTACCATACCTAAGTAATAATGGCTCCAGTTTGAAATCTTTCACGGCCTTAACATCGACATGGGTAATTTTATGGTACGCCAACAACATTGAATTATGGTGACTCTAAAATATTCATGGAAATGAAAAATTCTTACAACAGTTTGCGTTGAAAAGGTTTAGGGGGAGCCATAATAAGGTATAACCCATCCTGGTTTATACCATTCGACCAAGAAGAGGTACCAACGATTATGTAACGGATCTAAGATGACATCGGCTAATGGATTGTAGCCTCTAACTAGTAATTCATTACCCACCCACTGAGTTATGCCCATCGACGGGAATAGGATACCCTTGATCATAAAACGAAGTTGGAGGGGCATCGATAAGTTAGGCACAACCTATGACAACATCCCTATGAAAGTTGAACTATGCCACGGTTAGTATCTAGAGTGTCTCAAACTAAGGGAATTGGTCGGCGAGCGAGTCTCACACAGACGAAGCCACTAAGGGTGTGTAAACCCACGTAAGATTTTCCGAATAGAGTAATAAAAGAACTGTACCTTTATTATTCCAATATTCATACCAAGTCATTAACATTATCACTAAAATCTCTCACCATAATTCATATTTGATAAGTTAATTATTTTAAGATAGCTTGAAAAATAAACATATCAGATATTTAAACATTTTAAAATTATTTAGTACAACATGAGAATTTGTATCATTTCTCCTTTTGGCAGAAAAAAAATTGGACATAAATGGAAGTAAGTACCAATGATTTTGGCACCCAAACCATGTTTGGTATAGTAACCACATCTTTTTTGGCCGATTGAAAAGCCTTAACTAAATAACATCTTGCCTCATGTGTTTTTGTGGCCACCTCTCGTTAGGATTGTTAATAGTTCACTAAAACCAAAAACTAAACTGCTAACCAAACCGATAGTTATCGGTCCGTTTCATGGTTCAATTTTGAAAACCAAAAACTAAACCGGTTGGATGAAGGTTTTTTTATATTTGTTTTTTTAATAACAGACTTAACCCTAGGTCGGTTTTGACTATGAGATGTTTTTTTCGGTTTTGTGCCTTGGCTTGGTTTTAAAATATTGACGTGTCCTTTGTTATAAATAGATTTGATAGGTGATGATCGGTTAACATTTAATAGGAATCTATTAGTATAATCCACAATACTTGTAAAAAGTACAAATTTAACATGAGAAGACTTTGAAAAGTAAATGATTTATCATTTTTTCCAAATAGGTAGTTGATATTTATCCGTGAGCTATACTAAACAATCAGAAAATCCTCACAAACAGATCCAATAATCAAGTTCAAACAAAAATAATACAAGTAAATGCTACAAATGTGTACATTTTGAATAATAAATTAAAACCTAGTTGAGCTATCTAGTAGATTTTTTTAAACTAAAATTATAAGATTTGATCATCAACATATTTGAAAATTTATCTCTTGAAACATTACATTAATCATCTGATTTATGTTGTTATCCATCTAGTTCATTAAACTGGAACTGTATTTCCTATCAATCCAAACTAAATCGAACCTTAACTTCTTTTTTTTCTAGTCTGAGAGAAGGTATATACCCAAAAGTCTTATTTTTAGGTCATAATTTGGCTTAAATCGTTGTACAGTCCATTGACTATCACGTTTTTTGTCATTTAGTCCATCGACTAAAAAATCACAGGTGAGGATCCTTTAATTATTAAAAATCACCGTGGTTAAATGGTAATAGTCTCACAAATAGTCCATGACTTCCAATTCTATTTTTACTCTTACAGTTCAATACTTTTTAATATTTTTTAATTCTTTTTTATTTTTTATTACTATTTTTTTTAAAATAAGCCCCCTACATCGACATTCTTCCACTTGTTACGCTTGCAAATGATGAGTCCTTCGATTAGGGCTTTGCATTCATCCTGGAAAGGAGTAATTTTACCGAACAGACAGCCAGTACCAAGGACAGTATCTCCCTTGTCGTCCCTGACTAGAATGCCACCACTAGCTTCTCCAAAGTGGTTATAAGCGCCATCAACATTGATTTTGAGTCGACCAGGGTTTGGGGCCAGCCATTTCAGGTACGTTGCTTTTTTCCTTTCGATTATGAATTGATTTACACTCCAGGGCTAAACCTGCGCCATTCTTCCAAAATGTATTAACACTAGCCGAGAGGAACCAATTGTTAGGCTATGATTGGTAAGAATAGGAGGCATATCATGCCAATCTTCAAACTAGAAATCAATGCAGCCTTACCAATAACCCATTTGAGATTTTTATCAGCCACCTCTTTAACTAACTGAAGTCTTTTCCAGACAGTATAATCAGTAGGCTGATAAGTAGTTTTAATAGGGTGGGTGTCATGGCAGTAGGTGGTGTGCATAATATCAGCCCACAAACAGTTGTTTTTTCTGAAAAGGAACCACAACTTTTGGGAAAAGGTGTGTTGAATATCAATAAGTTTTTTGATATTCAAACCCCCTTCATCAAAAGTGTTGCAGAGCTGATTCCAGGAGGTCCAATGAATAGACTTTTCATTAAACTTGGACCTCCAAAGGAATTTATTAAAGATAAGCTCAATTTAGTTGATAATAGATATGGGAAGGGCATTGCTATGCATCCAGTAATAGATAATATGATGTAAAACATTCTTGATTAGGGACAGTCTGCCAACAAAAGTTAAATGCTTCATGTCCCACTCATAAATTTTATTGTAATTTTTCTCTATTAAAGGTAAGAAGTTCTTCCCTTTGTTGTTTGCAGAGATGGTGATGCCAAGATAAGTGAAGGGAGCTGTGTATATGTTGAATCCAGTAGCCATGTTGAGTCTTGTGTTACAATATTGAGTTGATCTATCTGAGGTAATAATTTTCGTTTTATTATTATTGATGACTTGCCCTGATAAAAGTCGATACTGATCTAGCAGGCTGTTGAGCTTATATATGGTAGAGGGGCCGTTGTTGGTGAAGATGATCAAATCATCAGCAAACGCCAGACTAGGTAAGATATAACCTGACTTCACATGAAATTGCATACTGTCATTAGTTTTAAATAGGTTAAACATACCTCTAATAAGGACTTCCTCAGCAAGAATGAAAATGCTTGGAGATAGTGGGTCTCCCTGACTTAAACCCTTCTTCTGAGGAAAGTAACCCACACTAGTTCCATTAATGAGAATGAATATCATAACTTTAGATATCAAGCTTTTAATCAGCACAATTAGGTCCTTAGAAAAACCAAAACAAGTTAAAACTTTGAGAACAAAGGCATGAGACATTTTGTCAAATGCCTTTGACATATCAAGCTACATCATTATTTTGCCTTTACTAGGGTTTCTCTTAATATTATGCATCATCTCTTTAGCAATAAGAATATTCTCATGTATGAGTCTATTTTTAACAAAAGCACCCTGGCTATTAGAGATGACTTTAGGCAAGAACACAACGATTCTATTATTTATTAAACTTGAAAACAACCTATTAAAGATAGTGCACATGCTAATGGGTCTATAGTTGTGCCCGATGAGAGAATAAATGACTAAGAAAAATATTGGGTCTTTGACCTGATGTGACTAGAACACAAATGTAGAGAGAGAAAGTAGAAAGAGAATATTATATTCCAAAGTGTCCCACCTACCAAGAATAATGGGTCTCCTTTTATAGTGGGGAAGGGTGGACCCATTAATATCCTTGGTGGCCTTGTTTTATTTCTCTTTTAGTCATTCATAAAATACTTTGTTTACAAATTATCCTCTAATAAACAATAAATACCGTTACAGACATATTAACTTCCTTCTATTTACAATTGACTCTTTATTATTAATATTGGCGAATTTCTCCCTTATCAGTACCCCCCCAGTCTTCGAGAGCAACGGGAACGAAGACTTGTAAAAGAATCAGCTTGGAGCGCCTCTGTCCCTTAGCCTATGGATTGATTGATTGGTTTACCTAGGCCAGACCTTTTCTTTCAACCGATGTCCGACCCTCCATATTTTTATTAAGTGGTCGGACGCAGATCCTTTCTTCCAACTGATGTACGACCCTCCATATTTTTATTAAGTGACCGGGCGCGGATCCTTTCTTCCAACTGATGTCCGATCCTTCATATTTTTATTAAGTGGTCGGTCGCGTTTAGCCCCGACACTGTTTATGAGTCATCTTGGGTCTGCTTCCAATCTCTCTTAGTGACTTCTCCATGGGCTTAGACCGGTAATTAGGTTTTGAAAAGTGAATCGAGTTGATATGGCCCATCTAATGTCTCTATCTGAGCTAGCTAGTATATGCCTACTGTGCTTGTCTGACTAAGGGCGACACGTGTTGACCGGTTACTCGAAGCGTGCTTGTTTGAACAGTTTCTCAAGAAGTCCTTTTGACTTCCCGCTGCTTTTTGTCGCTTGGACGTCCCTGTACGCGTAACGGCTAGGTGGGGTTGCCTATAAATACCTCACAAACACAAATCACTCTTAGAGGCGTTCTAGAGAGAGAAAATACTGTTCGGATTATTCTAGAGAGAGAGAGCTTGTTTTATGAGAAATAGGTACCCGAAGCCAAAACCAAAACATAAGAAGAAGAAAGAGCCTGTGTTCGGATTTGAAGATTGGGCTAGCCCGCGCTGAGGAATATCGTGCTGCGGGATTGATTTGGAGTTCTCACACCAAGCCCTTCATGCCTGTACCGTTACCCCACGACCCCGTTCTTGCTGATCCGATCCCCGCCGAGTCTTTTACCTTACACGAACTGTTCGGTGCTCGGACCCTTGAGGCCATTGTCATTCCTTCAAGTAGTATCTCTCCACACTCCCCAACTGCCCAACTCAACCGCCCGACGCCTTCATCAGTTAATTCTTACACGGCTCCGTCCCCTTTTCCACCCCGACGTCGAGGAAATGCTAAATTTCTTTTTATGGGAGAAACCAGCTCTTCATCTTCTCCCGCGGGAGGTGATTCTCCTGAGATGGTCCAGCTTACTCCCAACATACGAGGATACCGAACTAGTACTAACACTGCTCGTAATTTTTTAGGTCTTAACCAACGGCCGCTGACACCTCACAAACTGGATCCCGAGCGTGCTTGCCAACAACAACAAGAATCTCAACTGGCCCAAACCGGAAGCAGTTCTGGTCCTGCGGACCTTTTTGTTTGACCGTCCGATCCATCTGCGGCCAGTTCCCTTAGATCTGACGCAATACCGGTAGTAAATACCGAAAAATCAGAGGTGGATGCTTTAACTGCGGAAGACGGTATTGCTGCTGCTGGCAATACTGCTGCCCCTCCCGAGGAGCCGCTTCCCGAGGAAATTGAGGCGGTCATGACCACCTCCTACCATCGCTGGTTGCCCAGGAGTAATGTCATCTCCCTTTTTGAGGGAAAGTATCTTTACTTCCCCGCTGCTGAGCAAGAGGAGCTTCTGATACGGTGGGTATTCCGGAGTGCGTTACCGTCCGGTTTTCTGTTCCTAGGGAGACTCCCGTGCACGTTCGGTCATGGGAGATCGTAATATTTACCGAGCTTTTCAATTGGTGCCTCAGGTTTCCTCTGGATCCTGATATTGCTCTGTATTTCAGGGCTCACAACATCTGCCCCTCCCAGCTAACACCCAGCGTGTCGTACACGCTGATGTCTTGCATAATGGCCTCGCGCCTTTCGGGTCGGGTCATGCCCATGGAAGAGTATATAGCCATGTCCGGGCTGTCGAAGTCTCTCAAGTCCCCCTTCTTGTATTCTTCTTTGGCCAATGCATGGAAGATAGTAAACGACTTTCTTGAAGGCGACAAAGGTTGGAAACACCGCTTCGTCTTCCTCAGTGGCTGCTGGGAAAACGACCGCCCCTATAGCAAGGAGAATCCGCGGCGACTGCCGCGGACATGGGTTCCTGATGGTATATACATTTTTTTGATGCAACGATCCTCTGTGTAGTATCGAAGGAATTCGTCCAGGGGTTGAAAAAGGATTACTTCAAGCCGGGCAAGGTCACCTTCTAATTGTTGAAGGTCTATGCCAGGAAGCATTGGGGTCGGGCGTTCCATCGGGCCTTCAAAAACACAAACCTGATCACGAGTAACCTCTGGCGTTGCTCGTCGGAACCGCTTACGATTGAACAACTGCATCAACCCCCCAGTCTGGAGGACTCGGTCGCAAAGACGGATGCGCCTGATGCCCACCTATTTCTCCCGAAGCGCAACAAGGCGCCCATCAAGCGTCCAAAGTCAGATGATGAAGCCGAGCAGGACATGCCGGGGCTGAAGAAGCCGGTGCGGAGGGACACCAAGATGAAGTTGCCGCTGAGGATGGCGAGACCCATCAGTCCCAGGAGCTGGCGAAGAAGCGGAAGGGGAAGGCTGATGCAGAGAGGGCTCAGGCTAAAAAGCCTAAACGCTCAAAGAAAGAAGGAGGGTCTGCCGCGGGTTCTGCTGGTGCCGACAATGCTACCGTCCCGGAGATTTTTGAGCAATACGGGGGGGGGGGGGGGGGGGGGGTTAAGGGTGGTACAATAGCCGACCTCGTAGTGGTGATTCCCGACGATGCTAGCCTCTCAAAGACCTCCAAAACCGTTGAGGCGTCGTCGAGTGGTACGAATCTTCCGGTGCTGTCTGTGCCCGGGAGTCCGCATACTTTTTCGTTGCGGATAACCGACAGACTAGCCCTTTTCCTTGTACAACATGATTGTGCCTTTGGCCCTGAAAGAGCGTTGGGCAGGGGAACTGAGCCAGAAGCTGTCGGGCGCGGATGCGAAAGTTGCCTTGTTGGAAGAAGAGGTGAAGAAGGGAAAAGCGGCTCAAAAGCTGGCAGAGGAGCAGCTCAAGACGACCGAACAAAACTTGGCGCAAGTCAGGAAGGCCGGGGATGATCATGCCGCGGGTTTGGGGCAGGAAATTGCAGACCTGAAGAAGGCTAACACCCTTTTTGCTAAAAAATGCAAGAAGTGGATGGAGAAAGAAACGGTCGAAGCCAAAGCCGCATACGTGCTGACTTTTCATCACCACTTACCTGACCTTCCCTTAGGATCAATGTGGCTGGATGTTCCGAAAGATGACCTCCCTACTGATGCGGTTTGTGAAGACGAAGAATCGGATGACACCGAGTTGGAGGAAGAGGATGCTTGATCCCCGATGTCTCTTGTGTTTTTTTGTATTGTTAAAATTTGTAACTGCAGGGACTGTGGAACCCCCTGTAAGCCTTCTTTGTAATCAAAATTATGTATTGTATCCTATCAAAAGACCACGGAAAGTGCAGATCAGTTTGAACACTGAAAAACCTACTAAGGTTCTGTCGATTGACATAAAATTGAAAGTTTTCCTTGTAGGGTCGGAAATTAGAGTGTAGATCAGTTTATAAACACTGAAAAACCTATGAAGGTTATGTAGAACATTGTAAAATTGAAATTTTTTCGTAGGGTCGAGAATTAAGATGTAAATCAGTTTAAACACTAAAAAACCTATGAAGGTTATGTTGATCGATGTAAAATTGAAAATTTTCCCGTAGGGTCGGGAATTAAAATGTAGATCAGTTTAAACACTGAAAAACCTATAAAGGTTCTGTTGATCAATGTAAAATTGAAAATTTTCATGTAGGGTCGGGAATTAAGATGTAGATGATTTTAAACACTAGAAAACCTATGAAGGTTCTGTTGATCAATGTAAAATCGAAAATTTTCCCGTAGGGTCGGGAATTAAGATGTAGATCAGTTTAAACACTGAAAAACCTATGAAGGTTCTGTAAAGCAGTCAAGATTACTAAAAAATTGTCGGTCAGCTCGTCAGCTGACGGAGCCCTTTTTAACACTTCAAAGATGGAAAGGAAATTTTTTTCGATTAAAGAGGTCGGTTGCTATTGACGCCTTATTAAAACATTCTCGCGCCACCGAGGTAGGAAAGAGTGCATCCCCGACCAAAAGGTTTTTACACAAATAATGCTCACAAAGTTACAAAATGCAAAATCACTCCAAATACAATTTCAGATGTTCAATGTTCCATGGGAGCCTTAACGAACGCCCGAGCTTGTCTTGCAACCGATATGTCCCGCTCTTAACTTTCTCTACCACTTCGTATGGTCCTTTCCAGTTTAGGGCGAGCTTACCGAGGCTTTTATCTTTGGTATGTAGAAAAACCCTTCTCAAAAACTTATCACCAACTTTGAATTCCCGCCGTCGTACTTTAGACGCATACCGACTCCTCATTAGAGTCTGATAGTGTAAAGAATTTAGTTGAGCACGGTTCCATTTTTCTTTTATTAGGTCGAGAGCTAACTGTCTGTTACCTTCATTTGCATTTTCATCATAGGTAGCGATCCTAAAATATGGAAAAATTGACTCCACTGGAGTGACCGCGTCCATGCCATATACTAAGGCATAAGGTGATTCCTTAGTCGCCGTTCGAGGTGTAGTTCGGTAAGCCCAAAACATTTCCTGCAAATCATCTGGCCATTTGCCAGCTTTTCTTTCGAGGTTCTTTTTGAGTCCGTCCAGAATGGTTCGGTTGGTGACTTCGACTTGACCGTTCGCTTGAGGATGGAATGGGGCAGAGAAACATTGCCTAATCCTATGAGTTGTGCAAAAAGATTTCATCTCACTGCTGTCAAATTGGGGCCCGTTATCCATGGTGAGCTTCTAGGGTACCCCGAACCGACAACAAATATTAGACCAAATAAATCTGACGATATCCTTAGTCTTAGTAGCGGATAATGGTTCGGCTTCAACCCATTTGGAAAATTAATCCACAGCCACCACGATCGTTTGTCTCCCACCAGATTCCATTGGTAATGGCCCTACAAGATCGATTCCCCATCGGTCGAAGGGTAATCCCTCAGATATGGATTCTAAAGGGGCCGCAGACACGTTTATCGCGTTCGCGAATCTTTGACAAGTTTCGCAGGTTTTTACTATCTGCTGAGCATCTGCCGTTATCGTTGGCCAATAAAACCCGGCGAGAAAAATTCTTCTTATCAGTGCCTTGTAACCACAATGAGCCGCGCCCTCTCCGTCATGTAACTCGGACACAATGATCTGTGACTCATTTACCCCCAAACACCTCAGTAAGGGCCGACTGAACGATTTTTTGTATAATATGTCGCCCAATAAAACATAGCCTCGGGCTTTGTTGCGTACCTTTCGAGCCGATGCACCATCATCCGGCAGTAGACCTTCAGCTAGGAAAGCAATAATATCCCTTCGCCAATCTGAAATAGTTACCGAAGACACCTGACAAGAAATTTCGGGTCGATTATCCAGCTCTTTCCTCTTTATGATCGATGGATTTTCTTGTTCGGTTACCCAGGGGTAATTGCTTGAGCAAGAGGCCGATGCTAGAGAGTCGGCCACCATATTTTCGGTTCTTGGGACATGTTCATAGGTTACCTTAGCGAATGACGCAGCTAACACCCTTAACGCGGCTAAGTACTGAACCAAATGTTCTTTCCTGGCTTCCGAAGCTCCCGAGGCTTGATTTATCAAAATCTGAGAATCACTAACGAGACGTACATGCCTAACTCCACACACCTGTGCTAGTCGCAAACCGGCCAGGGCGGCTTCATACTCGGCTTCGTTGTTAGAAGTGGGAAAACCAAATCGGATTGCCTGATGCATACTTATGCCCGTTGGGGTGACTATCTGTACGCCCGCTCCGCATCCATTTACGTTCGACCCACCGTAGGTTCGGATGACCCACTAGTTGGGTTCGGCTTCTTCAGGTGGTGCGTCTTGGTCTGGGCAGTCGGATGGAATTCCACTATAAAATCAGCCACAACTTGGCCTTTAACGGCCGTCCGCGGCTCAAAATTGATGTCAAAATCACCCAACTCGACCGACCACTTAGACATTCTCCCTGACATGTCCGGGTGTTGAAGAACGTACTTGAGTGGAAACGAGGTGCGGACGACAATGAGGTGTGCTTGAAAATACGGCCGCATTTTTCGTACCGCGGTCACCAACGCTAAGGCCATTTTCTATAGCCTTAGATACCGCGTTTCTGCGTCCAGTAAGCTTTTGCTCACGAAGTATACCGCTTTAGGGGCCGTTCCCGACTCACTGATCAAGGTCGCACTTACTGCAAGATCCGAAACTGCTATGTAAAATAAGAGAGTCTCTCCTTCCAGAGGCTTCGTTAGAAAGTTCGGGGATGATAAATAAGTTTTAATCCCTAAAAAGGTTGCGCTACAATCCGGCGTCCACACAAAATTCTTGGCATTTCTCAAGACCTGAAAAAATTGACCGCATTTGTCAGATGAACAAGAGATAAACCGATTTAAAGCTGCTAGACGCCCGGTTAATATATTTGGACTTCCTTGATATTCTTAGGCGGTGTCATGTTGGTAAGAGCTTGTAGTTGGGTCGGGCTGGCCTCGATTCCCTTTTCGCTAACAAAGAACCCCAGGAACTTGCCCGACCTTACCCCGAAGTAGCATTTTTCCGGGTTGAGCTTGAGATTTATACCCCTGAGATTGTCAAAGGTTTCCCTTAAATCGGCGAGATGTTCCTCGTCCGTGCCACTCTTTACTAACATGTCATCGATGTAGACTTCCATATTCCTCCCTATCTGACAATCGAAATTTTTGTTAACCAACCACTGATAAGTCGCTCCAGCATTTTTTAATCCGAACGACATGACCTTGTAGCAATACAAGCCTCGGCCTGTTATAAACGTCGTGCTTTCCTGATCCGCTGGGTGCAACTTGATCTGGTTGTAGCCTGCGTACGCGTCCATGAAAGATAGCAGCCTGTTTCCTGACGTGGAGTCCACCAACTGGTCGATCCTCGGCATCAGGAAGGGATCCTTCGGTCATGCACGATTGAGGTCGGTAAAGTCCACACACATCCTCCACTTCCCGTTTTTATATTTTACCAGGACAGGATTGGACGTCCAGAGCTGGTAACTTGACTCCTCAATGTGTCCGACGCTGATCATTCTTTCGACTTCTCACAGAATGATTTCTGCAGTTTCTCGGGATAAAGCCCGTCGCTTTTGTGAAATAGGTCTGACATTTTTGTTGATAGTTAGCTTGTGAATCACATGATTCTCTGGGACTCCGGTCACGTCCTTCGAACACCATGCGAATAAATCTAAATTCTCCTGTAGTAAAGATAACAACTGTTTCCTGAAGGCTGGTGATAGTCGAATTCCGATCCGCAGAACTTTCCCTTCGGGAAATGGGTGCTTTTCGCACTCTTCATCGGTGGTTAAAAAACTGGGAGCTTCTCTAGGATCATCAACGGGCAATGACCCCAAGGGAAGTGCGGAACTTTCCCTTCGGGAAATGGGTGCTTTTCGCACTCTTCATCGGTGGTTAAAAAACTGGGAGCTTCTCTAGGATCATCAACGGGCAATGACCCCAAGGGAAGTCCCCTTAATTGCTAGTCCCGCGCTTGTGCCATCTCTTGATCCTTATTGGGTGCCAAAGCCGCTCGGTAACACTCTCGTGCCGCTTTCTGGCTGCTCCAGACTATACCCACGTTGTTTCCAACCACGTATTTCAAACATTGATGAACTGTGGACGATACCGCGTGCATTCGCGATAGCCATGATCTGCCAAAAATCGCATTATGAGAAGCCGGTGCGTCCACCACAACGAATAAAACAGTGACCTCTTTTTTGAACGGTCCGCGGCCTAGCTGAACGATGCCCTCGAACTCTCCAACCACGTTTCCTGCTGAACTTGTAAACCCCACAATAGTTCGGTCCGACTGCGTAATGACCGGAGGTGCCCTAAACGTTGCGAAAGTAGATGCAAAGATTATGTTGGCTGATCTACCGGTGTCTACCAAGATACGTCGGACCTCCTCCCCCGCAATGGCCGCCCTGATATAGATTGGGTGAAGGGATGCCTTTTGAGTGGGGATAGGTCCGAGCTTCCAGCTGGGTGGCTAGATTCACGATATGCCGCTTTCTAGAGGAGTGTGTGGTCCTTGCCATAGAGTCTCCACAAAAAATAGTCAACAATTCGAAAAATTTACAAAGGTTTCTTACATTCCCACTACTTTCCACAGCTCCCTCTTCAATGATGCCTGGTGGTTTCAGACTTCGGCATCGTCACGACTTCTCTCGAAGTGGTACCCTGCTGAGCTTTCTTTTTCACGTACTCTAGGAGGTTTCTGTGCTCTATCAGCATCTGTATCTCCTTTTTTAGGGCAATGCAATCCTTAGTATCGTGCCCCATGTCTTCGTGGTAGCGACAATACCGGTTGTTCCTCTGTTCCCGAGGCGTCGGTATAGGGAAAGGCCTACGATACATCCCGATTTTCTTAGTCTTTTCGTAGATCGAAGACACGCACTCCGTCAAGTCAGCGAAGTAAGCGGGTCGGATCCACTTGTTAGACATGGGTCGCGAAACCACTTGACTCGTCTGCTTTGTTTTTTGGCTCGGGGGAGCCAAAGGCTTGATTGGTAAGGACTGGGTCGGTGGTATCGTGCTGACCGGCTGGGCTTGCTGAGCATAGCCGGATTGAGCCCCTTGTTTTATAACGACCGACACTTGCGCGCTCTGCTGAATTTGCGCCGCCAGTTCGGACGCATCGGTTTCTTCTATCAGTATCTGTTTTTCTATCTGGGCGAGAAACGCGGAAAAAGTAAACGCTTGTTTTTTAGTAACTGCTTGCTTCATCGGTCCCGAGAGCAAATATAAGCGATACGCCGTCAGCGCCACGTTCTTCTCGCAATGGTCCAGGTCGGTCTTAAAGTCAATAAAACGCCTGGTGTAATCCCTGAGGCTCTCTCCCAACCTCTGCTTACAATTCATGATGGTATCTCCATTAGCTCGGAAACTCTTGCTTCCGACGAAGTGCTGTCGGAACATTGTCCAGAACAACCCGAAGTTTTTAATACAACCCTGTGGTAACCGGTTGTACCACTTGGACGCTCGATCCCTGAAGGTCATCGAAAACGCCCGACATAAAAGTTTATCGTCGTTGTCGAAACTCAACATAAAGTTTTTGAAGGCTTCCAAGTGATTATCCGGGTCCCTCTTGATGAGAGAATGAATCACTTAGGAATATTTCGAATCTTGGACCTGATGTGACTAGAGAGAGTGTAGAGAGAGAAAGTGCAAAGAGAATATAATAATGTGGAATGTCCCACCTACCAAGAATAATGGGTCTCCTTTTATAGTAAAAAAAAATGGACCCATTAATGTCCTTGGTGGGCCTACTTTATTTCTATTTTAGTCCTTCACCAAATACCATGTTTACAAATTAATCCTTAATAAATCATAAATGTTATTATCATTACATCAATTTCCTTTTATTTGTAACTAGCCCTTTATTATTAATTCTGCGGATTATTCCCTTATCACCTCTTACCGTCATACTTTTCCAATTTGGAAATGTCAAACCTCTTGGGAAGATGCCCCGATAATATCTCGTCGGACAACGGTGAAGCTCTCCAATTCATTCCGAATCCGAATGCTCCGCCTCCGAGCCCTTCGGTCTGAACCCCGTACAGACCTTCGTCCTCGGGATTGATGAATTGGCTACTAGTTCGGTACCCTTGGTTCTGGTTGTTCGAAGGTTGCCACTGGACCTGAGGTAGAGGTACCCGCTCTTCTCTGCTGCCTGTTTGCATCTCTTCTTTCTCAAACGACGCTGGCGCTCTTTTCTCGGTGCTACCCTTCTTGTACTTAGGAGAATCTGAACAAGGTTCCATATCCCGTCGGGAACGGCTTTTCTGCGTCAGTTTGTTTAGCCCTTGTGTCGGTACTCCCTTCCCGACGAGTCGTCCGAAGTGTAGTCAGCGGAGATGCCGCGGTTGTCCTCTTGGTATCGCTCCGCTCTGCCATTCTGCCTGCCCTCCGGGCGAGGCTCCCGATAATATCTAAGAGGTCGGGCATCGATGCGATGGCCCGCAGTCGGGTTGCCTTTGCCGCGGTTATCTATGATTTGTTCTTTACCTTTACCTTCCCGAGCTCTCTTTTCGTCTAGCGCCCGCTCTTTCTCAGCGTTTAACCTGACAATGTCTTCCAGCAGCTGTCTCCTGGTCATGATAAGGGTCGAACGCTTGTCCCGACCCTGAGCATAGTACTTCCGACTCGGGGCTTCCTCGCCTTCAGACAGCGAAACGGCTCGGGCCACTTCTCTTCCGACCCTCTCTCCGACAGTTTCGTCATTCATTCTTTAAGATCAGATCACGATTTTCAAATAAAATGATTCCTTTTTGGTATCACGTGTTCCCACAGACGGCACCAATGATGAGAGAATAATTGACTAAGAAAGATATTGGGTCTTGGACCTGATGTGACTAGAACACAAATGCAGAGAGAGAAAGTAGAAAGAGAATATTATATTCCAAAGTGTCCCACCTACCAAGAATAATGGGTCTCCTTTTATAGTGGGGAAGGGTGGACCCATTAATATCCTTGGTGACCTTGTTTTATTTCTCTTTTAGTCCTTCATAAAATACTTTGTTTACAAATTATCCTCTAATAAACGATAAATATCGTTACAGACATATTAACTTCCTTATATTTACAATTGACTCCTTATTATTAATATTGGCGAATTTCTCCCTTATATGTGCCAACTAATAGGGTTAGGACCTTTAGGAATAAGACAAATCCCTATGGCGAACACACCATTAAGGATGCTACAACTTTTAAGATAGGCATTAAGAGCATTGCATATATCCACATTAACAATTTCCTAACAAGTTTTTAGGAAAAATGAGTTAAACCCATGAGTGCTAGGAGCACTGTCATTCTCCATGGCACTTATTATAGTCCAAACTTCTTCTTTAGTAGTACGCTTGAGCATGGTGTAGTCGTCACTATCATTTATAAGCTTAGGGACGTTTTCAAAGAGAGAGTCCTGCATTGTTAGGTCTAAGTCATCAGTGTTATTGTAATCAGTAGATAAGATATTTTTAAAGTAGGATTCAGCTGACTTAGCTATCTCATCATGGTTTTGGAGCCAAACTCCATTGTCTTGGATCCCATTAATAGTTTTTTTTTCACCTCTTCTTGGAAATAAATCTGTGGTAGAGTTTAGTGTTTCCATCACCCTCCTTGAGCCAAGTGTTGTAACACTTTTTCTTCTAGTAGCTCTCTTCATTCCCGAGAGCTTGCATACAGTTCTGTTAGCTTTAGAAAGGTTAGCCTTAGAGATGCTGTTGTTTTCATCTTGGTGAATGCTCTCGATAGTGATAAGCTCATCAGTAGCAATTTTCACTTTGTTGAAGATATTACCAAACTGCTTAATGTTCCATTCTTTGAGAAACATTTTCAGTCTCTTGAGCTTGAACCAGAAATAGTAATATTGTGACCTTGACAATGGAGGTTCCAATTCTGTTTAACTAAACTCAGAAAGTTAGAGTCATTAGTCCAGGCATTAATAAATTTAAAGTTGCATTTTTTATAATTAGATGTAGTATTAGTATTATTAGAGAGAGATATAAGAAAATGAGCATGGTCAGAACATGTTCTGACCATGTGAAAAATCTGAATACTATGCATAGTAGAGATTATGTTGTTGTTGACTAAAGTTCTGTCAAATTTTTTTCAACATTTGTTGTTAATCCCGGTATAACGAGAACCCACAAAGCCAGTGTCCTCAAGACCACATAATCTTATGGCTTCATTAAAGTCATCACAGATACTATCATCAAAGGTAGAACAGTTAAGCTGGTCTCCAGAGCTAGTAATATCATTGAAGTCACCAGCAACCATCCAAGGCATATCTTCACTAGCAACATACACCATCTGGGTCCAAAGATCTTTACGGAGTGATCTGTGATTCTTGGCATAGAAAGAGGTAAGCTTGAAAGTAAAGTTAAGGATATTGACCTCCATGTGCAAGAACTGCTGATGATCAGCATTAATAGTGATGTTAATGTCACCAGACCAGAAGACCCACACCTTATTAGAACAATTAGCAGCAAATTTACATAAACCAATTTTTCTAGCAATAGTGTCAATTGTATCAAGACGAGCCATGGGTTCTTGGATAGCAAACACCTTGATCTTATCAATTTGAATCATAGAAGTAAGCCTAGCTAAGGTAGAATTGTTGTTGACACTGCGGGCATTCAAGCTAACGATCTTTATCATTATCAGATAAAGATTTGTTGTAGTTTCTCTCCCTTTTGAGAAGAGAGTTGATTGACAGTATTTTGACACTTTTATTTTTATATGCACATTTGATTTTGCGGCTGATGATAGTATTGAAGTCATGTCCATGAGAAGTGTAACTCGGGGAAACCGTTAGAGAAACATTACAACTACCAAGATTGTCACATTGAGAAGATGAAGATTCAGCCATTTGGTTTTCAACGTTATTTTGAAGATCAGAGTCCAATCTTTGGAGAGCACCAATAATCTTAGGGTCATGTTTTGAAGAGTTTTCACCTTCAACAAGATTGGGGCCAACTTCTTCAGTAGATTTAGGCTCAGAAGATTTGTCTTTAGCAGTAATAATAGATTTAATCTTTATTCTATACAATTTGCTGAAAGTTTGGACTTGATTGACTTTAGGAACATGTAAATTATAAGAGCTTGAATTGAACAGGTTCAGATGAAATAATAATATCATCTTTGATAATTTCTTTACTTTTTTATTTTTCTTTGTTTTTTGGATCCAATTTTTCTACAATCTTCCTTGTTATGTCCCAAATGATAGCATCCAAAGCAGAAACTAGGGACATTCTTATAACTAATTCCAATCCAGCATCCTTCATTCTCCCCGAAGCCAACCCACATCCTTCTCTTCAGTTTCTTAGAAACGTCAATCTCGATCTGAGCATAGCACGCATTGCTACTAGCTCTGTGTTTATCAGGAACCACAGTGCGATACACCATACCAAGGGATGAAGCAAGATAATTTATCACAGAGCAATTATACATATATTCAGGAAGTCTTTCAAACTTTACCCAAAGCAAAACGGTAGGATTTCGTAGTTTCTATTAAAATCCGGGCACCACTTTAAGATTCTCATACTTTTTCTATCTACACTCTAGACATTTTTGGACCAGAGGGTACTAACATCTTATTTGAGGCAAAGCTCTATCAAGACATGACGCGAGACTATAATTATGAAGCTATATGACCCCTTGAATTTAAGAGATTCAAGGAAGCTTTGAAGCGAAGTACGTTTTGGTATCCCATTACTAAATTTACCAATCAACGTAGTTCTTGTTTGGAGCAGAAGGTAATCTTTGGTAGCTTTAGAATATTGGATCGAAATATGGTCTTCCGACTCATTGATTGACTCAGGGGTCGTTTTTTGTGACAGTGGATTTTGTTTCAAGATATCTGAATATGATTTCTTGATATGGCTCTTGGTTTTTATTTCATTGTTTGGAAGAAGAGCTGGTAATTCTTCAGAGCAGCTTAATTCACCATACGACATGATCAGAGATGAAAGAAAGGTCACCGGAAAACAAAAGAAGGAGAGAATAGCAACACAAGATCAACACGGATTGCCATAGAGCAATCGAGATAAAGGAGAAGCATGGAAGCGCCTCTGAAGCAATTAAGAGGAGTGCAATCCCTGTTGGAGCTGGCGAGAAGCCCAGAAGATTACCAGCGACGGTAACAGAAAGTAGAGCTTTTCTTGGAGCCTTTTTTCCTCAAATTCAATCAATCTTTGTTTTAATTTTATAGTTCATAAATTCTTTAATTTTTTGAACGAAACCATACTCTGTTTTTTAAAGAAGAATAAAAAAATAAAAAATATTAAATCAAAGGGGTAAAAATGGAACTAAAAGTCGAATGACTATTTGTGAGAAAAAACTATTTAATTATAGTGACACTTGGTAGAACTAGAGAGATGGCCACGCACGGAGATTAAATTTATAGATTTTCAATAGTCAGAGGATCCTCACCCGTGATTTTTTAGTCGAAGGACTAAAGGACAGAAAACGTGATAGTCGAGGGACTAGACAACGATTTAAGCCTCATAATTTTTTTACCTATGAGTTCTTTGTATTTGAATCTTCTAATTTAGGTTGAGAATATTTTAAAAGAGATGCAACAAAGACGATATTAATGTTAGGCCTTATAACCTTGGTTAGTAAATACCGCGTCTCATCATAAGTTTCGACTGGCATTTTAAAGACATTTACGGTCACATATAAAGCGCAATTGGGAAAAAGTCTAGAAGACATAAAGTTTTCCTATAATAAAATAGAGTGATAAATATTATATTTTTAGTTGGCATAATCCATATTAAAAGAGTAATTAGCATTGGCTTGGCGAAACTCGCGCTAAACCTTCTTATACTCCACACATTCCACATGAGATCTCGCCATAGATTGAGTTGAGAAACATTACGCCCCATAACTCGTGCAGAGGTTAGACAAATAAAAAAAAACAAAAGTAAAAAAAAAAGACTACTTACTTGGTGAATTCCAGCACCGAGACGTCAAGTTCTTCAACTCTTTCTTGTTTGTTTTCTAATTATAAAAAATATTTAAAAAAATTCGCTCTCACGTCGTATAATATTTAGGAAGGTTAGATATGTATTTGGCATAAATAGTCATTATAAATTAGAAGCATGTGCTTGCATCCTTAAGGATGATGGTTACGAGCGATATGAAACTTTTTGCACTAAAAGACTTAAACAATAACTTAGAGGTAATTATTAATTTCATTGGGATCCTCCATCTATTAGGCACCAACCGACTTGGACATATAAAAGTTAAATGAAAAAAGAGTCACGATTTATCGGAAACATAATCCTATGTCAACCAATGTGGTGAGGACCACCAATTCATTGAAGATTGTATCAGAATGAGTAATCTCCACTCTCGAAATCCAAAAGAATATCCCATATGGAAATTACCAAATCCACAAGGGTACGGCTATGTATACCCAATTCGGGTTTAAGTATACCCAATTTTGAGTATACCCAAAGGTGATCTAAGTATACCCAAATTTTGACAAAAATACCCTTTTCTAGGTATATAAGGTTTTTTTTTTACTAATCTTATCCACCTCATTTTTTCTCTTACACTCTCTAACTTCTCTCTAAAACCTTCAAGTTCTCTCTAATTTATCCGGCGAACTAAAATCCGGCGAACTAAAATCCGGCGAACTAAAATATAAAAACTTAGTCTTAGTATCAAAATTTAGGGTTATGGTTGAATTGGGCAAAAAAATCAGAATTTTAAGGTGTTTGGAGGCCATTTTCCGGCCGAAATTCGACCGGAAAATGACCATTTACGAAGGCAGCGCGTACCGGTCGGTACAGAGGGGGTGTACCGGTCGGTACGCCCCCCCTGTACCGACCGGTACGCGCTGCCTTCGTAAATGGCCATTTTCCGGTCGTATTTCGGCCGGAAAATGGCTTCCAAACACCCTTAAATTATGATTTTTTTAGTAATTAAATTTTTAATTTTTTTTAAAAAAAAACAAGTTTTGATTTTGTGTTTTCATTAGAAGAAGTTTAAAAAAATTAAAAAGAGTTTGAATGTTCTTGAGGCAACTTTGAATGTTCAAGAACAATTTGAAAAATTTCACAAAATTGTAGTAATATGGGGTTTGATCTAGTAGAGAGTTGTGTTTTTTTGGGTATACATAACCAAATAGATTGTTTTGTGAATTGGGTGTATATAGGATATACTTAGTGTTTTTTTTTACTTAGTGGCAATTCGGATATTAAATTAAAGTTCAAGGGTTTTTTCGTCCTAAAAAAGTCAAACAAAAGTCAACTGCATTTTTTGGGTATACTTAAACCCGAATTGGGTATATATAGCCATACCCAATCCACAATTATATGTGAAAGATCTGTTGGATGAGGTATGTGTACTTTTTAGACCATATAAAGATGAACTTTTTGGATTTAACTCCATCCTAATGGATTTGCGATATTTTTCGACTGTGTTGAAATGAAGGAAGAAATGAAAGAGAGATATAATGGAAAATAGAGTTGTTTGATTAGAAATTAAAAAATGCAGTTAGTAGTTGAGATATTTGGAGGGTAAGATACTTAAGAGACACCAAGTAATTTTGTAAAAAATATAAAAGGAATCAACAATGAGAAATGGTAATATTTATAAGCATGAACTTGGATCATGAGTTGTAATGAATACTAACATCTTTTGTATAGATAGATGTGAGATGTTAGTATTCTCATTGGAGCATGAATACTAACGTTTCGCTTCTATCTATACAAAAGAATACTAACGTTTCGCTTCTATCAAAAAAACATCTACCAATCCAAAAGAATAAGCACGTTTCGTAACTATCAATACGTAAATTAAAATAGGGTTTGCACCTTTTTACTGCATTTTATTCGTTTTAAACCCTAAACCCTTAACTCGAACATAGATTTCCAAAAACACACAAGCACACTAAAATCGATGAAAACCTTATTGAACTACAACAATAACACTACATTAGCAACATAATACAAGAAGAATACAAAAAATCACACAAAAGAACAGATCTCGAGTTACCTATATCGAAATAAAAAAATCGAGTTACCTTAAACACAAATCGACTTATCTAAATGCATATCCAAAATCAAACTTCGAAATCAAGTAAAAACACAATCAAAATTGTACGAAAACAAAACGAAAACAAAACGAAAACAAGAAATCGAGTTAAAAATTGAATTTCACCTGAAACTATTAAGATATTGTTCACGTAAGACGTAATAGATTAGAGAGAGTAAATAATTGGAAAAAAAAGACTCAAACACCGTAATATTATCGGTTAAAATCCAAATTCTTTTGTATTTCTAGGAAAGACCCAATTCGTTCAAAATATTTGTCATCTAAAATCGAATAAATCCTAAATACCTCTATTTGATACTTAACATTAATTTAAAAATTTATACTTTTTAATTCAAGATTTTAAACTTTTTAATAGTGATATAATCTTTTATATATATATATATATATATATATATATATATATATATATATATATATATGACAGGGTTGCGTTTAATTAGTTTGTTTTATAATTTATATTACTATATAAATTATTAAATTACTTTTTAATATAAACCTAACCGATTCACTGCTCATTGTGAAAGCATAAAAAACACTAATAATTTACATATTTCTAATATATATTTTTAATTAAATATAAATAAAGACCACTAGCTGGGCGGAGAAATGATTCGATTAAAAATGATAAAAATGTTTACTGGCTTATAGCAGTCAGTCTCCATTGTTTCATCGAGAGCGTGTTTACTTAAGTATCATGCTGATTTGTGATAATGGGCCAAAAGGCAACGGAAGTGTAGCTAGAAGCCTGGACTCTGTGTGACAGACATAATTTAAAATTCGTTTACATCGCATTTTCTATCTCGTCTGTTTCGATTCAATAATCCACGATCCATTTCCATACATAAAATACAAAATGGAGCTATAAATCATATGTTACATGCTCTACTCGAATCATCTAGTGTTTACAGGTCTGGTGTCATATACCAGAAGGTAGGTAACTAATGTTTCAAGTCCTAGATACAATGGTGTAACTATAGTTACGTATATGCAAGTATATATCTTGTTCTCAGTTAATCACAGGTCGACTCAAATTAACAGCCGATCCATTCGAAACTGTAACTGACATCTCCTCCGGTACCGGAATGTTTAGCTCGGAGCAAACAAGTTGTATAATAGCAGCGGTAATACCTCCAAATGACAATTTGTTCAGTGTCACTGCAATAGAGAACCTGTTTTCAATATCACAAAAGGCTGTAGATCCACCCAAACCCGAATGCCCGAATCCGTTTAACCTCCCATCTTTTGAAACGACCTTCTTGAACCCTAATCCAAACTTTCCATTTGGCGCCACCAAATTTTTATATTCGCCAACACCTAAGAAAGCATCGTGAATTTTTGGGTTATTAAATATTGTAGCGACATCGATCCTATGATCATGATCTTTCTCGCCGATCACACTATCAGGGCTACTATGACTGTTACTACTACCACTCTCGTAGACCAACTCATAAAGCTTTTTTTCCTTCTTGGGCAACGACTTAGTTTTCTTATGTTTCTTTGAAGGCTTGGCGGGAGAAAATTTAGGGATGTGAGGGTGGCTGCCAAGTGGTGGTTTTGTTAAAGAGGAATGTGGTGGTGAAACTAAACCTCCATCAACTAGGGCTGCATAGTACCGTGCAAGTGCACGTGCTGAGCAATGCATATTAGCTGCAGGAATAATTGCCCGGCGAACATTTAGGCTGTTGAACAACATGGGCAGGTGTGTCATGAGTTGCCCAACATTCGCAGGCTGGAAGGAGGAAGGCATATCAGAGCGTTGTTGGGTGATCCCTTGAAGCTTGCTAAGATCATCAGTATCTATTGTGAGGGTTGCTAATCGAGATTCCACACCTTAGCAGGAGAAATAAACATTAACAAGTTTTCTTAGTACAACAACATTCAAGAGCTCACAATTGACCCTAATAATGATTATTTTGTAACTCTAAAATTTAGATTTGAGTCAGAGTTTGACAATCGCAATGTAAAAGCGTATACATAAAAAATTGAATTAAACGACATTGGCTACATTCAACAACTTAAGCTAAATTTACCGCCAAATAAAGTCTTGGGTTTTCTAGTGTTTGTCTTATGAGTTTGGGGGTTTAGAAGCTTAAAAGCTAGATTCTTTTAAGCGAAAAAAAGTTCTGTGAGATATCTGCTTGCGTAAAGCCTCAAATCTACAAAGCCTCTGTCTACCAACCAAAAGATCTTAAACTACATGTTCCTCCATTACTGAGCATCAGGATGAATGACCCTCAGCCCAAAAATTGAACAGAATAAAATTTACTCTCACATATGAAAAATAATTGCATGCCATTTTGTCTTTGCATAACATTTGTGCTTAGTAAAACAAAAAGAAGAAAGTCTAAAATTCAATATTTACCTGGAGGAATTCCGACATATAGCTCACCGTCAATTTTAAGTGGTCGAATGAAAGCTTCTTCAAGGACTTCCTGATACTTCTTTCCAGATGCATACTGATTCAGACAAATACGTTACACTGTTAGAATGCTGGAAACAGACATTAAAGCATATAGACATCAAAATTTTAATATTAATATTAATGTCAAGCAAGGAAGCAAATACCAGTACCTCGATAATGCCACCACACAGCCAGCCATACGTTAGATAGTGATACAACTGCTCTTGCCCAGGTTGTGTTTCGGGTGCTGACGTGGCCATGAGGTTCAAACATTCATCCCAGTCACACAGAAGAAAAGGGTTGTCTGCAGCACTGCCAAAGCTAAAGGCATTGTGCAAACCCGATGTATGGTTAAGCACGTGGTTTACCTAACAATTGGAGTCGCAAGAAACAGTCCACATTAATAATAGAAAACTAGAATTATATGCACGTAACTGAACCAAAACTTACCTTTATGTGCTCTTTTCCATTCGATCCAAACTCTGGCCAGATATTTGCAACAGCTTCATCAAGCTTGAGTTTTCTGCACAACAAAACAATTCATATCAGAGTTCAAGTTCTTTTATTTCGTGTAACCAAATGATTATTTTCATAAAATACAATAGAAAACATTGTAACCAAATTGAACATACATTTAAGTAAAAGAAGAGAGATACATATTTATTAAATAAAATAAAATGATTAGTTTTAGCTTAGAAAGTACCACAAATTTCCAACTAAAAAAATAATAATGCATCTTTACCTTTTCTTTCCAATTTCTTGTATTTATTTATATATCATAATCATAGTTGTCAATTCGTGTATCGATTTTGATTTTTTCCGTATCGTGTCGTAAAATACGGCGATCTATTAAAATAATATATATTAGATTTAAATTTTGTTCTAAAACAAAATTATATAACTATATACAAGTTTTAAAACAGTTTTAGTATACAATTTTAAATTTTTGAATAATAAAGATACACATTATATGATAGTACTGTACATAATTTAACTTTAAACTGTTATTGAATAATATAGATAGATATTAACTGTAAAACAGTTTTTAGATATATGTTAGGCCTACTAAAAACATCTAACAGAGAATCTCTAACAGTTTTTGTATCCTGCATTTCAGCCTAAAGAGTAAAAAGAACAGCTTAAAGCTCAACCGAATGATTTCCCCAGTGGCACCAAACGATAACTATAAGTCTATACCAATGCATTTTTTATGGGATAGAATATGTATAAATTTCACGGTAATATGATAGGGATTCTTACTCATTGTCAACCAGCCAATGTAGCATCCCTGCAGTAACACCCTTACCGACAGAAAAAACAGAAAACAGACTGTCGGGCTCAACTGGACGGGGATCATATCTACCAAGCGTTCCGGCAGCAGTATCAATGATAACCTTCCCGTCTTTGTAGGCGCAAACCTTTAAACCAGATGTAAATCTAAGGTAAATTCTTTTAAAGCATTGAACATAGAACTAAACTCTAGAAATCCATAGCTTCCTTGTCAAGTTTATGGCATGGCGATGTCCATTTTCAATGAATTTTGGATAACCAATTTAATCTAGCATGGAGTCTTTCTAAGCTCAATCCGATGAGATTTTGATATATTAAGCATCTCTCAGAATTTTATTACTGCATCTTGCACCCATCTTACAAATATTATTATGTCAATTGTGAATTCAAAATATTCTAAAATATAAAGTTAGACAAATTGCTTATTAGAGGCTAACGTGTCTCCTCTCTTTGGTTTCGAATCTTAATACCTATAAAAAGCTTCAAACACTGACGGTATGCTACAAACAGAAATAGACTGTTATTCACAGCCATATAAAATGATTGAAAGGTGGTGCACACCTGGACTCCTAGTATCTTATTGTTCCTCCCAAGTTCAACCAAAAGCTGTCTCAGCTTGGCCTCCACATCAGAAAGGACTGGTGTATTATGGATCCACCGAGCATCCGCTGCTGGTCCATTGTTGACATTTCTGGGTGGTAAAATTATGATTCAGACAAACAGTTTGATGCAAAATAGATGAGGTTTCAAGAAAGATTACCCCAGGAGAACAGATTCAGCAAATGGTCTCATGATGTCTAGATACACTATGTGACAATTCATCGAGGAAGAGAGACCTAAACCAGTGAGATATACCAAATTATAGAAATGCCTGTTCAATTAGCTAAAAAATTGAAGGAGTGAGGTCCTGTTACACACCTCTGAGAAGATTAAGGACCCTCCCAAATATCACAATATCACCAGGAAACGCGTCCACCTGAGAAAAAATGTTTGATTTGATCCGGATATACAAATTAATTTTACATTCCAACTTGTGTAGGAAAAAGCACACGGAGAGAGAAAGAATAACTTTACATACAGGGTTGAACCGTTTGACTTCTTTTGTGCTGAGATTCATCTTCTCCTGTACGACCTTCATGTTTTTGGTTCTTTGCATAGACAGTGATTTCATTGTTCGCTTAGAGAAGGAAAATAAGTAAGATTGTTAGATGGTTAAGAATCAGTTTTCTCCAAAACAGAGATGGCTAGGAAAAACGATAATACGTACATGAGCTTCATCCGGCGGTGTCGACGAGCGGAAGAACAGGGTTGTTACATCCATTGCCTGCTCTGGAGCGTCAAGCCGCAGAGTAAGTCCCATTTCCGTAAAGGCGGACAAAAGGGCTACATGGTCTCCCTGTGACATACAGCGGCAAAAACCAAGTTCAATTTTAGAACAATTTAAAGAAGATATCACACCAAATTTGGTACTAGAACAACTATTGTCTACAAATAAGGTAAGAGTAAGATCTTCCTATCTTTTTCCATCCATATTAAACTTTCTCAAGATTATCTCAAAGCAAAACTATTGCGAAAGGGCTGACCAAGAGAAACTAATAGTCTCAAACCCTCTAATGAACACAATTTTCTGGAAATAACAACATAGAACATGTGAGGTTCTAATGGATACTTGAAATGAGTGGTCAACAATATACATATGCACCAAATTTGCACTACTACAAGGGATTGCCATAATCCTGGCTACTCATTTAAAGACTTTCAAACAGAAAAAGGTGCCTAAAAGCATCACAAAAACCTCTGCAGATGCCAAAAACATTTTTGCTAGTGCTTGCTTTATAGTGCTTGATATCCTTTTGGTAAGCCCAAAATCGAGCAAAATTGGACGATGTGGAGCTTCTTTGCTTACAAGGAAATTTCCTGCAACAAAACACGCCCAAAAGATAAATTGTTTGAAGAGAAGTAATGAAGCAATTAGCAACTCTCATTGATGCATCCAAAAAACTCAGCTAGTAGAGTATTGTGTGTCGGTATGTGCACTCGTGAGAGGAATAGTGTAAGAATACCTGGATGAGGGTCACCATTGAAGAATCCATCAATATAAATTTGGTGGGCATATGCACGTGTAATTTCTTCAACGATCTTTTGTTTATCAACACCAAAAGCTTCCAAAGATTCCAAGTCGTTCAAACGTATGCCATCCATGTACTCTAGTATGAGAACACTCTCAGTCGACTGTCATTGGACGCACAAAATATAATTTAATAGATTACAAAGTAGAGAGATTGACAAATGGAGAGCTTCAAAAGTGAATGAGAAAGCATCCCCTTCTATTCATACAGGACTTCATTTGAAGCTTCAAGACATTATGGTAGTATTGTGTATTTAAAGCTTGAAAATGGATGCAATTTTTTTCCTATCTCAAAATGTAATAGATTAAACTAGTGCAACCTCAGTCTAGCTTAAAATCCATAAACATATGCTCGATAACTAGCACCCCAGTGCAAAAATACCTGGATAACTTCGGGTATCAATACATCAACTTGATTGGTAGACTTCCCCTCATCCTGTTTCTTCCTGCAGCCGAGATTTGAAGCCACGGTTCTAGTATTCTCTACAATTCAAATAAATAAGTAATAAAACAAACAAAATATATGTCAGAGAGTTCAACATATATAGAAATCGAAAAATTAAATATCTACTAATATCCTGAATTCATGATAGAGTCGACCACGACATTTAGATTGCGATTTTGTTAAAAAAGAAGTGGATCTCTAATATACCCTGTTTCCCATGACAAAAGAATTTGCTATATTAATGTCAGGCAACTATCTGATGATAAATAAACTAAGCTTACCAGCTTCGATATTGAAGTTCAGTTCTTTCGGAGCCTCTTTGCACCATTCGTCCATCATAGGATTGAAATTGTACTGCGGTTCCGCCCACGCTATCCAGTCAACAATTGACTTTGAATTCTTTAAATCCTACATAAAAAACCAAATTCACACAACTATATAGTAAGTATTATCTTGTCATTTATTTTCCGACAGATTCAACCCTAAGCAGACACAAACCTCCATTATAATTTCTCTTATGCCCTGGTGTTGGACCTTGACAACCACCTCCTTTCCGTTAATCAGAGTTGCTCGATGAACTTGGGCAATCTGTAAAGGAAGGAAAATTATAAACATTTTGATCCTCCAAGGGTTGAACAACAAAAGCTATTTTATAAGTAAATAGATCATTTTGAGAATGCAGTTGACGTAGTTGTTCTCAAATAAACTTATTACGATGATCTTACAGATGCTGTTGCCAGAGGTTCTTCGTCAAATTCAATAAATAGATCATTCATGGTTTTTCTCAACTCAGTTTTTATTGTCATACAAACCTGCGCAACAAAACAAAAAAACCCATTAGCCAATCAAAAGGATACACTATTCAAACATACAAAATGATCTATGAAGTGCATACGTAAATAGATTATATAACCTCCTGCAACGGACGAGGAGGAAGCGAGTCCTGCAACTGCTTCAGTAGAGATATATACGCTGGTGGAAGGACATCAGCACGTGTGGACATGTATTGCCCTAGCTTCACCCATAATCCCTGCAACCCGATTATCATATTGAGGACACGCCTAGCATTGCGCTCATGAGCCCTTTCCCATAGAGCATTCTTTTTCAGCTTGTGAGTCCATTTGTCCTTCTGCTGTACAGCCTGTAGTAAAAACAAAATATAAGCATAATAGACTTTCCCGAAGCAAAAAAGAACGCAGACAGCAATGAAGCTACAGTTACCTTGTAATCAAAGTAAATTAACACAGCAATCGCAAACACTTTAATCCGTCTGTGGTAAATGTTTCCCCATCCCATTTTATTTGGGTATTCTCTGAAAAACACAGCAATGATATAAAGATAAAGATAATATAAAAATCAAGGTATAGTATTAGCCTAAGAGCTTGAAGTGCTCCAACACATAGTCTCAAAAGAACTCTTCACCAATCTATACATATATATTTAAATTAAAAAATCTGCTGGTTTAGTGTAATAATTTAAAAATATGAACTATCATAAGTCTAGCTAAATTCAACATAATCCTATTTAAACACTAGCAAAATATATAAGTATTCTTTATGAACAAACAAAAGAAAACAAATATCTAAAGCTGATTTTTTTTTTTTAAATATGGATATATATTTTCTATAATTTGTTTCAACATTCCAACGTCAACTAATTCAAAATTGAAAAGAAAATTGAAGAATCGTAACTCGTAACTGACTCAGTATATAATCATTTCTCTGGATATATAACTAAGAAAATGCCAATAACTCCATGTGGTATATAACGAGTAATCATTTCTCCAAAAGAAAATTCGTCTCCTTTATAAAAAGGAGGGAAAAAACAATCTTTTTTAGTGGGTATCTGAAGAAATATGAAAATCATGCAGACTTTGGATTCAAATTGAACAAATCAATCGTATACAATCGACTGAAACAGAGCAAGAAAAATAGGAGAGCTGACCCAAATCAATCCGATCAAGATTATTACAGAAAATTAAAACCCAAATCATATAAGAAACGAGAATTGGAGTAATGCATCGAGAATCATAGGATTAAAAATGAATATTTAAATTGATGAAACTTAGAGAGAGAAGGAAGAACCGACCTCGAGGAAGAGAGATGGATGGGGTGGCGGTGGAGGTGGAGGTGGAGGTGGAGGAGGAGGAGATTCTGGAGTGGTTTCGAAGATTTAGAATCTTCTTCTGGATTCGTCGAAATAAGGAGATGGTTGGTGATGATGACCTACGTGAAAACACGTGGTTATCTAACTTTCACATGCTTTTGCCATTTTTAATACCTGCTTTTCTCTAAAATTTATTAATGAGATTTTTTTTTTCTTAATCTAATTATTGTTATTCGGCGGATGCATGTTTTTTTTTTCCATAGTAAACATATATCTTTTTCTTAAATCGAATAAAAAACTTGATGAAAGATGTAATGTTACAAGTTTTTGGATTAGGTCCGGATACAATTTCAAAGCGAGAAAAGAATTTTATCCAGTTCACTGTCTAGTCAATATTTTGAAATCATGGTAAGTACCAACAATATAATTAGTAATTATAATCATCTTATATGCAAGATTAATAACAGGATCAAAGATTGCGAATTAATGTATCTGTCTTTTATAAGGAGGTTATCTCTAATTTTTATTATCCTTACGAGCATCATTCAATATTAGATACAAAGTAATTTTTTTCTTAAAGGAGTTCAGTATAAAAATTGAAAATATTTTTAACCGATTTTTTTGGGAACTACTAGCTCTGATCATAAAATACATTGGTGCAAATGAAGTGAGGTCTGCAAAACTTACAAAGAAGGTGGCTTGAACATCATAAAATTAGTTGATGTTCAAGATTCTCTCTCTTGCCAGAAGTGGACTAATTTGAGGAGTAACAAATTATTTATGGTCAAACTTAATGCAAAATATATACTTTAAAGATTTACATCATTTGCAGATCTCTTACTCTAAGCCAAGTTCTATGATTTGGAAAAGACTTGCCAACATTAAAAGCTATGCAGAGTCTCACATAAGTTATAAGCTTGGATGAGGAATGGTGGACTTTTGGCTTGATAACTGGTCTAATAGACAACCTCTTTTAACTTTGGATGACAATACTGATAACATTTGGTTCAAGACAGAAAAGATGAGTACTTACTGGCTAAACAACTCTTGGCATTTAGATGGATTAGCAGATTTACTAGCCCTTAGTGACTTAGACATAATTAAAATCTGCATGTTAAACCTCATAATGAGGACATTATGCTTTGGAATATCTCCACTAGTGGTGAGTTTACTATTAAGGATACTTAGGAGCACACTAGACTTCATCATAATGAATTTTTAATCTCTATAATAAATCTGGAACTCCCTTACTCCTATGAAGTATTATTTTCTTCATTGGAAGCTTATCCGTAATTACATTCCAATTGACACCATCATGCAAAGGAAGCACATTTCCCTTGCTTCCAAATGCCAGTTCTGCATGAACATTAAGTCTCCAAACCATCTCTTTGTTTCTTGTGACTTTGCTTGGTCCATTTTGACCTTCTTTGCTGATATTTTCCGCCTTAAAATCTACCGTTTTATGACCATTACCCACATAACTAGAACCCGGATTTGGTCTACAGACAAGGATATTCATGTTAGGCATATCATTCCTTCTAATGTTCTTGGAATCATCTGGAAATCTAGAAACACTGTTAAAATCAAAGGTATTGTTGTTTCTCATAAAAATATTATTGCTGAGGTCACTAACATCTTAACTAGTCTTGATTATCACCACAATCTTAAATCTAAACACTAGAGAAAGGAATTTTCTGCTGCTAAAACTTTAGGTTGCTTTAATCACGCTATGGACAACAAGATCAGACCCACCTATCTCAAATGGATTCACCTTAACTCAGGCAGAGTCAAATTAAATACTGATGCTTCTTGTCTTACAAATGGAGAATCTAGTGGTGCTATGGTTATCCGCGATAGTAATGGTAATTTTATCTATGGTGCTGGCTTCCTTTATGGTAAGCTTAGCCCTCTTATGGATGAAGCCAGAGCATTGCTCGATGGGCTCCTCATTTGCAAAACCAAAGGCTAGATTCAGGTTGATATTGAAAGTGGTTCGTTCATGCTAGTTAACTTACTCAGATATGGTAACTTTCCTGCTCTTGCTTCTGTTCTTACTTGTATTAGGAGATTGATTTCTCCCTCAATGGTTTTAGCTTATATCTTCATTGACCAGAATCAAGGAGCCGATTGGTTTTCTTGCAGGACTCTGAAGTGCAAAATGAAACAAGAAATCACTGAGAATCAAATTCCTGCTAATCTTAAAACTATTTTTATTCTGGAAATCCTTGGTATTGGTTATATAGTTAACTAGTTTCTATCATGTATTTATGACGTTAAAAATACAGGTTATAAGGGAAGAAGCAAGTACCTAAAGTATTCAAAAGATCAGCATTCTACATCTATCATTGATCTCTGCATCTCATTCTCCAAGTTTTGCTATTTTTCTCTTTGGTTTGTCACTGCCACTGGAGAAGAATAAGATGGTTTCTAGGTGTTTTGCTTAAAACCAAGTTATTCATTTTCAAATCAAATCCTACTTTGATTTTGTTTGGATAATTGGAGTTGAAACTGCCTTGAAGGTCTTAGGTTGAGGATTTTTGATGAAGATTTAGTTTTCTTTAAATTTTCATTATAACGCTTCTTTTAGGTGTAGGCGCCAATATGTTAAATATATTATTTTATTAATACAATCAAATATTCCTTTTGATTAAAAAAAGTGAGAAGAGAATTTTGAGCGTGCGCTTGTTTTAGATCTAAAAAAATTATTAACTTTTTTTCCTTTTAGTTGATTTGTTCTATTGTTTTTATTTTTTCGTGAAACTGATTATCTAGATCGATTCTTTTTAATTTTAATGTTATAAAGTAATTTTTCTTAGAAGAAGCTCAATTAGAATTGGTATTTACAATCATATTTGTTTAAAACTAATTAGATAATTTCAGTTTAAATGATTCCATAAAATTTTGTTCTCTGTGTTGATGTTTTCTCTCTTGAATCTAGGTCAAGATAACGTTCAATTCACAACATCAAACAAAATTCGGATTGAGCTCCTTATCAGTTTATTCTTCAACTCGTCCCTCAAGCTTTAATCAGTTGATTCGTATCTTCTAACCATTTTCCTCGTTTCCTACTTAGCCTTTAATCTATGAGATTGAGTATATGTTTCTTAAAAAATTTAGAGTTCTAAAATCAAAGAAGAAGTCACGATGACTATATTCTTTAAGTGTTTGTTAGTAATAATGTGTCACGATATATATGATTAAGAATAACTGATATGAAGCATGATATATTAATCCTTTTTTTTGTTTGGAGGATTGATGATAAAGAAATTAGAAACCTTGAGATATCGAAGAAAAGCTATTGAATATTCATTTTCAGCTTGTACTCCAGAAGATATTTGGCCAAAGATTTAACAGGTAAAGCTTCTAATAACATGCTATTATATCCATTATAGCTTGGGTAGATAATATTCAAGTTGATACTACCAGTCCTCTACCCTTTGAAAACCTATTTCTAGGCTTTCAAGTAGTGTAATAACTCTTAGTTGAGCAACAACCTAGTTTTGATTGAAGTCTAGTCTCATATGTATTTAAGAGTCTTTTTGGCAAGCTAGTATGCAACTTGATTTTGTTGTCTATAGATATGGACTATAGATATGCTAGAAGATATAAGTTTTATGCAACATTCAGTGAGTGGAGCCGAATACCATGGGGCTTTTCCTTTCATAATCATTTCAATAAGAACTGAGCCAGTCTAATTGTCAAGATGATTAATTTAATTTTCTTTACATATAAGTATCCCATCTAAAAGAGCCTGCATTCAACAATAATATGAGATTTCTTGCAATGGATACAACAATAAACTGCTAATATACCTGCCATATTATTTTTTACTATACCACCTCCAATGGATTCACCAAAGAAGCTACATGATCCATATGTATTAAGCTTGGATTTGTCACCAAATGTAAGTTTTCATTTTAGAAAAATACTCATTCCTGGCTTATTTAAGTACTGGAAACATCATAGATTAGAAGCAAGTTTCGTATCTTTAATCTTGTATGATCTTTTTAGAAGATACATTCTAAACTTGAAATGATGTACTTAATATGGTCAAATATAAAATTAACTGTAATACTTTGATCTTCGTGGTTTGCTTTATTTATAGAATTCCATATGAACAAACGGGCTATAAGTGGAAGAATGGTTCTCATATGGAACTATTTTTTAATAGACCAAAACCTACTTTGAATAAGATGAGATAATGTCATTTGTCTTCATATTAGTATACCAAATTCCCAAGTTATATTGCATTGGAAAAATATATGATTTATTGAAGAATTTCCGTTTCTGTAAAATGGTGTAAATTGGTATCTAGTTATTTAAAAGTCTCTAGAGAAGAAAATAACATTTTTAGGTATATTGTTATTCCACATTCTCTTGAAAATTAGATTTGGTACATTTGTGTCTTACTTAGTTTCAAGTATCTTTTGTATTAAATTCTCTATTGGCTAATAATATTTATTTAATTGAATCATCTTCAAATTATTTTATTGTAATTCTCTTTATTTTCTCAATATCAGATGTGAGAACAATAACCTTCAATTTTTCAAATTCCAACAACCTTCATACCAATAACTGTTGACTTTATAATCAAGATACGAGTAGTTGCTGTCTTCATTAAAGAATATGATGAATAGTTGAGTATTACATCATTTCTCAATCCAAAAATCCATATCACACCTACCAACATGTCAGTAGGTATAACATTCTGCAGTATCTCTAATATTTAATAATATTTTCCATATTTTAGAACCGTTACTTGTAGTTTATACATGAAAAGGATGATAAATATAACAATATAAAGTATGTATATATTTTGACTATAACAAAAATTGATCCTTGAATTTGTACCATACTTTACAAAATAAAGAGGTCTGCATATCTTCTAATCTTCTTATATTTAAACTATCATCATCATAGGGTTTACATAGATGCAACCATCTTGTCCATTTAATTACTTAGTTAGATTAAGTAAAACCTCATAAGAATTCATTATACATTATTTTTATTATGTCAATTATAGCTTTAAGAAGTAGATAGTTTTCTAAGTAATAGTGATAAATTAGTATATTTATAGGTGTAACGATTGCAGTTTTGTACTTGTTAATTATTTGGGATGATCTTCCTTGGTAATGTTGTAGGTATATACTGATTCTATTGATATTAGGAGAATCACCATTTGCAAAAGTGATGAAATCATCTGCAAAGGCCAGATAAAGTATAACCAAAGATCTACTTATTTTATATCTTATTTCTCTATTGCCTTTAAATAGTGTTTTAAGATTCATAATTATGTATTCTTCAGCTAAAATAAATATATTATGGGATTGTTTAACTTCTTTAACCTTTTAATTCTTCATTCACTATTATTGAAAACCATGCAGAATATATGATCTTCTTAATTCTATCCAAGAACCTTTTATTAAGACCAAATGCTTCCATTATGCTTAGAATAAAATTGAATAGAGCCTATCAAATGCTTTGGACATGTGAATTGTGATCATCATATTTCCACTTCTAACTTTTATATTTAATTCACGAGTTAACTCTTGAGTTAGCAAGATATTATCATGTATATTCTTGTATTTAACAAGACTTCTTTGCTACTCTAATATAATCTCTCATTCAGAATCTTTAATATAATTCTATTGAGCATTGTACATAAGTTGATTGGTCTAAAATTATTCCAGGTTTGAGGAGAATCCACCTTAAGAATTAAGAAAATTATAGTAGCATATATGTCTTGAGAGATAAGGTGGCCATGAAAAATGCTAATATAGCAGCATAAAGGTCCTTGAAGATTATAGACTAGTAAAATTAGAAGAACTTTGCGTTAAATCCATCAACTCCAGCAACACTATTAGAGCTTAAAGATTTAACAGTGTTATAAATCTCTTCTTCAAAATGTAACTCCATAAGGTTTTTGTTTTCATCAGAAATTAGCTTTGGAATGTTGTTACGAAGTTCCTAAAATTCTTTTTTATTAGGGTGAGCCGATAAAAGTGATTTGAAATTCTCCTTAACAGATTTACCTATGGTAGCTTAATCTTTGATCCACGTGTCTTCTTCCAAAATTCCATAAAAAAACTCTATTTCTCTTCTTGACATATGTATAAAAACATAAAATATTTCTATCTCAATTTTTCAATAAGTTAGTACTACTTTTCTGTTCTCAGTAGGATTCTTCTCTAGCCATAAGTTGAAAGTAAATAACTTTAACTTTAGATAGTTTTATGTTGTCTTTCATACACTTGGTTTTCTCAAAACATATTTCCATAAACTTGACTTCATCTTCTGATTGTGCAATAGCATCAAAATATTACCAAAATTATTTCAATTCCAGCTTTTAAGTTTATATTTAAATATTTTAAGCTTATTCAAGAAAACTTGAATAAGTGATCTTGTCATATCCTCATTCGAGTTGTGCTCTACCATCCTTAGAAAATCAGAATGCATAGTCCAGATATTTTAAAACTTAAATGATGACTTGTCTCTATTGTGATCAGCTGAAATACTTATACTCAAAGGAGAGTGATCTGATCTATGCTCGATAGATCTTTTACTTTAGTATTTTAAAGATAAGACATCCAAGCTAAATTATATCATACCATATCAAGTCTCTTCCATTTACGATTGTTAGTCCAAGTAAATTTTGAACCTTAGTATCCAACATCTTATAGTTGACAGTCTAGGATATTATTGTTGATGTCATATAAGCTCATCAAGCATAAAGTAGAACGAGATAGTTTTTCTTAAGAATTTCCAACTGATATGGTCAGATTATACTATAGGTCAAAAGTAGTAAAAATGATTAGATTTTTCTTAGAGAGGAAGTTCGGACCACACCGATAAATTAAATGAATAAGCAGTATGCTTCATAACTCATCTAGATGCCTAGTTGATTTTCTTATGAGCCTGAAGGCTCGTGAAACCGACCCAAATATATGACTCGACCCGAATGACCCATGGATCTAAAAAACTGTAAATATTTCAACAACCAACATTAAATGGGTTGGAATTTTTTCTCTCTCTAATAAATATAAGCATATTTATTCTCTCTCCACTTCTACCTAAAGTTTAATACTAAACAAACTAACTAAATTCCTAAACTATCCTCTGATTAGTTTTTATCACCACCAAATTGGCGACCACAGTGGGAGCATGAGGTACCTGAATAACATTATTAAAAACCACACTTGTAGATCGTAGCTCAGATTTATTTAAGGCATGGATCCTGACGCAAATTGATCCCCCTCTTGGGAATGACGGGATACAAAGTGATAATGAGCATGCTAACACTACGCATATGAATCATAATACAGTCAAAAGACATATTATGCAAGAGGAGCGTGATCAGTTAAGAGTTGATATTGAAGCTTTAAAAGCCCAAAGACAAGCAAAAAAAAAGGTAAAGGGGAAATATAATGTTGAATGTCATGGTTCCGATGAGAAAGATAACACCCTAAACCCGATGAAAGTGATTAGTCCCCAAAAGCTCATAAAGGTACAACAAATGAACATCTGGCTAAGTAATTGTTGAACACATTGAATTCTGTTGGAAATTCAAATAGAATCTGACTCAGTTAATTCTTCTTCCTCATCAAGTAGTGATCATGTCCGTCAAAAGAAGAAAAAGAGGTTAACTAAAAAGTATAATAAGAAAATGGATAGAAAGGGCAAAAGAGAAAAGAAAAAATATCAAGGAAAAGTAAAGGGAACGTCATATTATAGTATCTATCATTTATTAAGTGATAAATTTGATGTCTAATCCGTACCAGGTATCTTTGCCATTCCAGATGAGGATCATATGTTTAGCTGAAGGTACAATTGGAGGCTGTCACATTTATCTTTAAAAAATATTTTTGTGCATCTACCTAAGCAATTTGATAGCTCTGAAATGGAGAAATATGATGGAAGCCAAGATCCGGATAATTACCTCGAACAGTTTAAAATTTTCATGATGAATTTCGATGATAATGATAAACTGTTGTGCCGAGCTTTCTCGCAGACTTTCAAAAGAAGTCATTAAAGTGGTATAACAGTTTTCCACAAGGATCTATAAAAACTTTGATATGCTCTGGATGGCTTTCTGAAGGAATTTTGTGGGAACTAAAGAGCTCAAAGGGAACGGTGATACCATCATTCATTGCGCAATAACCGAACGAATATTTAAAGGATTACATCAGTCGTTTTGTGAATCTAAAGAATAGGTTGGCTGCTTATTTTGAGCAATTAGTTATTTCTTCTTTAAGGCAGGGCTTATTACCAGGTGATTTGGCTGATTCAGTAAGTCGGAAGAAAGCAATGACCTGGGGTTGATTATTGAATCAGGTCAAAAATCAACTTGAATGATTTGCCGAGTTATGTAAAAATGTAGCCACCATTTATGATAGAACCAAGAATTTTGTGCATTTCCAAAGGCCAACACCAATTCGATCCCCTAGAGAGAACCGGAACACTAATTTTTTGTATAACCACAATAATGTGGGCCATGATACCCAGGATTGCATTGCTCTGAAACAAGAAATGCAAACTTTGATTGAAAGGGGGAATTTGTCTACTTTTGTTATAAAACAAATGGCAACATGCAAATTAATATGTGTGCCTAGCCTAGTGCAAGTACAACCCAGGGTACATCACCAAATGTTTAAAGGAAAAGTATGGAAACAACTAAACAAGAGAATGTTATGGTGATTGTGGAACGATTTGATGTAGATTCGAAGTACTTAGACCCTGATCCATATCGGAATCAAGTTGGGATGATAATAGAAAGAACAACAACGGTATTCGATATGTGCAGATACTTTGAATCTTTAACCATTTTTGGGGGATATACTGTAATTGCACCATCAATTTTCTCCAGAAAAAGACATGTGAATAGCTTAACAACTTAGTTAGAAGAATGTTCACACATTTTTATCAAAACCATGCTCCTTCAACTTTTTTTGATGAGGATAACCTAAGGGAAATTGCGAGCCCTCATAAAGATGTTTTGGTGATAGGAGCATCGATTGAAGCCAATAAAATACGAAGACTCCTGATTGACACAGGCACTTCGGTAAATATTTTATTCTTATCAACCTATTAAAAATGAAAAATCCTTTGGTTATTCAACATTCAAATGGAACCATCGTAGGGTTTACTGATAGCTCTGCTGATGGAATTGGAGAATTTGAAGGAGAAGACTTGCTAGGGAAATGACCATTCAAGAAAATAGTAAGGGTTTTATTCGTAGTAGTTGATTTTCCGACATCATACAATACAATAGTTGATAGGTTTTGGTTGTCCAAGATGCATGCAGTAGCATATACTATTCATAAATATTTAAAATATTTTGAATGAGGTCAAGTAGGCGTCGCCCAAAGTAGTCAAACGGTAGAAAGAGAATGTTATGTCACTACTTTCGCTTCAAAATCGTTGGAAGCATTGAAATTTCAAAAACAATAGCAATTAACGGAGTATTCTGCAAATTTAAGTGAAATAGATGATCCAAAGAAGTCTCCTAGTGCTGTGATACCAATTGAAGAAGTTGAATTCATCAATTGGCAGAAGGAAAAAACATCAGGGTCAGATCCAAATTACCTGTAGCATTGAATGAGAAATCATTATTCTTTTTATCTAACAATTTACATGTTAGGGCATATTAAAGAATCCCGGTATCCTCTTTGGACTGCTAACCCAGTCCTTGTCAAGAAGAAAAATGGAAAATAGCGTATGTGTATTGACTTCAGGAATCTTAACTGAGCTTGTCCTAAAGATCCATTTTATGTGTCTCGGATCGATCAACTGGTGGACTTCATATCACGAAATAAGTTGTTATTTTTTATGGATGATTTTTTCGGGTATAATCAGATACAAATGGATCTGAACGATCAAGATCACACTACTTTTATCATTGACAGTGGGCTTCATTGTTATAAGGTAATGCCTTTTGGGTTGAAGAATATTGGAGCCACTTATCAACGATTGGTTAATAAGGCATTTGCCAACAAAATTGGAAGAAATGTATAAGATTTTATTGATGATATGATGGTTAAAATACTTAAAAATGAGGACCTCATCTCCAACCTCCAAGAAACTTTATCTAACTTGGAAGCCATCAACTTGAAGTTAAATCCTAAAAATGTACCTTTGGTATCCAATCCGGTAAGTTTTTGGGTTACATCAGTGAAAAAATGATTCAAGTTGACCAGACAAATTGAATGCTTTGTTGGCCATGGATTCACCTTGGACTACTAAAGAATTTCAGATATTTACTGGAAGGTTAACAACACTAAACATATTTAGACAAGTGTGCTTAGTTTTTTCAAGTCTTAAAAAATGTCAATGACTTCAATTGGTCCTCAAATTGTGACAAAGCGTTCCTTCAAATCAAACAAAATTTATCATCACCTAAAACAAAATTAAACCTGTAGATGGAGAAAGACTTTATATGTATCTAGCAGTAGCAGAGTATGTTGTGAGTGCAATATTGGTGCAAGAATATAATAATTACCCCCGTCCTGTTTATTATATAAGCAAGAGCTTGTTGGAGGCTGAGAAAATATATTAAAAGATGGAGAAATTAGCCTTGAAATTGGTCATAGCAGCCAGAAAATAAGTTCGTATTTTCAAGCACACTTTATCACAGTTCGAACTTATTTTCCTTTCAAGAATGTGTTACAGAAAGCCGATATATCGGGGTGAATGACCAAGTGGTCAATTGAGCTTGAGGATTATGATATCAATTTTGCACCCCAAACTGCAATAAAAAACTTAATTTTTGGTTGATTTTCTAATCGAATTTTATTTCAAAAGGCCCCATGAATAAGCTCGAACCAGTAAGCCTGAGAAAGAGTGAGTAATTTGAATTGATGGTGGATCCAGTATTAAAATGGGTTGTGGTGCTGGTATTTTCCTAATTTCCCCCTTTGGGGATTCAATGTACAAAGAAATAAGTTTTGGTTTCCGAGCATCTAACAATCAGAATATGAAGCACAATAGCGGGATTGAGATTTTCTCAGATATGTGGCGCCAAAAGAATCGATTGTTAAGCGATTCATAGTTAGTCATTCAGCAAACACAAGGGCAATCTGAAACCAGCAAATAGCACTTGGTAAAGTATTTAGAGGTATTAAAAGAGATCTCAACCAGTTTTCAACATGTTAAGTACGAGCATGTTCCACGATCGTAAAATTCAATGGCTGATTCCCTAGCCAATTTAGCATACTCCGAAGCGTATCTCTAGATCCTTATACAAAAGTGTCCTTACATAGTCACAAATTTTGAAATAAAGGATGATGTGGAATAAATTTTGCATGGATCTACCATAGTTTCTCGAGATTGTAAAAAATTCAAGAGTTTATCACTAATGGAGTCTTACCTCAAGACAAATATTATGACAAAAAGATAAAATATAAAGCTCATGGATTTGTGGATCTAAAGGGGGTTCTTATTAAAAAAATCCTCCATCAAGCCCTTGTTGCTTTGTCTCGGATTCAACGAATCTCAAAGTGTCCTATCGGAATTGCATGATGGGGAAGGATCAGCACACTACGGTTACAATTGAAGATGATTTCGTACTACAATTTGGTGGGAGAACTTTAGAAAACACTTGGGGAAATGCATCAGGTGTCGTAGCTAATCGAGTAGATCTAGAAGCATGTGTACAAGCTCGTAACGAGAGACGTGAGAGTAACCGCTTTCCGAGAATTCGAAACAATTGGTTTTTTTAGAGATTGGATAGAGTTACTAATTCATGATCTGGCATGTACAAATTATTACTCTTATTCTCTCTCCTTCGGGTAAAGTCTCCTTAAAGTAAAAGAGAGGGGAGGCTTCGTAGATGGAAGGGAAGAATGTGGACAAATGGAACCAAAGAGGAGCTCTTCCTGCTTAACGCATGCTACATTTGACCCCTAGATCATGAAGAAGGGCCCACTTCGTACTCGGGTCTTCTAGCTGGCCGGTTGTGTAGCAGGAGGAAAATGACTTGTCCTTACTTGAATTAAGACTTGAATGAAGCAGAAACCCGAGAGAAATCTTCTTTTGAGAACTTCACGTGTTGAACAACGGCTCAAATAGCCGCCTTTCGTCCTTGCAATTTCTATTTTAGAATTTTCTCAAGTATTTCATATCTATAAGAAGGGGAGGAATTGTGTGAGCTGAAGCGAAGCTCAGGATATGTAATTGATGAGGCATTTAAGGCCAATACTAAGAAGTCGCTGGCTGATTCACGTGAGGGGGTTTTTCCGGTCCCAGAGAGCCAACATACGATCTCTTATAATAATGGGATCGATCGGTGACATGTGTTCCCAGAAGAGATCAAGCATTTGGTCTTTTTGTTGTTTTTTGTTTTCGAACCTTCCCTAGCACTGTAGATAGAAGAAGATGGCTTCTTGGGCATCCTTGTTTCATCGGTTATCTGTTGGGCTTGGGATGCTTCCATCGTGTATACTTGCAATAAAAAAAAACTCGAATCAGAGCTGTGGGCATATCAGCTTCAACCGATTTGTCCTCCTCTTCTTCGAGGTTGTAACCCGGACATGACGTTAGAGCGTGTTTGTGAGCGCCCCGAAGTCAATAAAATACTGGCAAGTACGAGGTCTGGAAGCTTCCATGTTTAGGACGGGAACCGTATTCTTCTCGCCTGGGTGGCATTTGCCCGGTATCCACCGGCACAGGTTCCTTCTGATTCTAGAAAACGCCCAAAAAAGAGAAATCCGCAATGAAACCTAGCGACAACCATCAGATCATATTTGTCATTAAATTGAGATTCTTTATTTTCCTTCTTTATCAGAGAGGGGCCCCTTAGGGCGCGGGGCTTTTTTATTGAAAAATAAGGAGTTTTACTAGTAGGATACTATTAGATTTCTATTATGGCAGATGCTAGAGATTTGGTGAGAAGATGCGACCCTTGCCAAAGGTATGGAAATGCAATCTATGTACCAGCAGTCCACATAAAATCTGTATCTGAAGTTATACCATTGGAATGTTGAGCATTTGAGGTTTTATTTGGAGTAAACTTATCTTGTAAATATTTACTTTGTTCTATCTCAATGTAAATATTATGGGGCATACTCTTTCCTTCCCTCGCTGTGCATGGAGGTTTTAATGAGGTGTCTGAATCACAATCAATCTATCATCTTTTGTCTTTAAAAGTGTCTATGCTATACTTGGCTAGATTAAATTTTGATTCCTTTGAATGGATTACCTTCGAATAACCTGGCTGGATTGAAGATTAATATCTTCAAATTGATTACCTTCGAACGAATTGGATAAATTAAATTTTGATGCCTTCGAATGTATTACCTTCGAATTGCTTGGATGGATTGACGATTAATGCATTCGAATGGATTACCTTCGAATGGCTTGGCTAAATTAAATTTTAATGCGTCTGAATGAATTACCTTCAAAATGGGCTGGTTGGATTAATAATTATTCCCTTCGAATGGATTACCTTCAAATGGTTTGGTTGAAGTAAAATTTATTCCAAGTTTAGATCATCTTTAAATAAAAGATACTTACACAAGGTCAGATATTAATGGAAGTGAAAATATATTGAAATATTCGAATTATCTAAGGACCAAGTAAAACAAATCCGATGTTAGGTTACAAAATTCCTTTGGCCTAGCCAAGGACTTGCATAGAATTATCCAATCCAAATACAATAAAACATCTTGCATATATCAAAGACTTCAATTCAAATAATACAAAACAAATTAAAACATGTTAACCTTAAGCCTTGTCCTCTTCGGTTTTCTTTTTTTTCTATCTCTCTTTATGTTTTTTCCTCCTATTTTTCTGGATGCTCACCATCCAAATATTCCTCATCCTCACCATCGGTGTCATGCTCATCTGAAGAAACATTAAATTTGTGACCTATTGATAGACTGTGTAAGGAATCTGGTCTTCTGACACGTAACTGGTGGGATATGTCTTATGAAACAGCTTTACCATATCCGACTTAATTGAATTATCCCTCTCTTGCATAGACTCCAATACTTTATCAGTATATGCATCTACATCATCAACTATATCTTGAGCAGTCTTCTTTTTAAGAAAGGTAATTTCATCTTCTTTCTTCTTAAGAAGATCTTCCAGTTTTGTCTTCTCTTCGGATAAATGATGAATTGTGTCTTTATCCTTAGTATGTTGATCTTTTAAGGAAGTGATTTCCATGGAATGGGATCACTACAAGTCAGTATAGTTAGTCTGCAGCTGATAACGATCAGATTTGTCTTGAACTAGCTTTTCGTTAAGGGTCTTCATTTCTTTACCCAAACTTTCAACTTTGTTTTTCTCTGCTTCGACAGAGTTCTTCAAACTTTGATTTTCATCTCGAAAGGAGACCATATCCTTAACTAGAGATCTTACCCGCCTCTCCAAATCAACAATGGGCCTTATGTAGCCTAAAATCACATACCCCAGTTCATCATGTTCCTTGGGCACTTCGAAAGACTCCCCATCATGTGTCACAATATTGGAAACGGTGGTAGATTGAAGGAAAGCCTTTTCAAAATCTTTGAAATTAAAGTTCTTCATGTCATGCAGCTGGTCATCACCTTCAAAAGATGGCCTGTCTCCACCAAGAAGTATTGAGGAAGGAGTATTAATAGACATTTTTTCTTGAGGAGGAACCTCTATAGGGGTGATGGAATTAAGGACTTCAAATCGGAGAATGATCTTCAAACCAATTATAGTTCTCTTCTTCTTCACTTCTTTTTTGTCACTGTCCTCTTTATTACTCTTTTGGCCTTTTTTATTGTAAAAAAATGGAGAGTCTGATGGTTTCTTAGTTTCTCCAACTGTGACTGCAACAACTTCTAATAGAGCTGTATCGATTTCATCTGGAGGCCCCATACTCCCTAGTTCGGGAATAGTTTGAGATAAACCATTTTTTTTCTTATCCATGTTCTTGTCATGGTGACTAAGAGCCCTATTCCTAACTGGTAGATAACTTTTGCTATCAGCCTCCTCGATCCTTTTAAAAGTTACAGAAGATCGAGGAGGAGTGGTGAACAGTTCCCACAAAAGCTCACAAATCAGATTTGTAATCCGTAAATGGGCTCTCACAATGTTTCATGGAGTAAAGCACTTGTGAAATCGAGTTGACCAAATTACAGTGGCCTATTTATTCAATATTCTGAAAGTTTCTTTCCTATCTTCCAAATATTGTGAAGAAATCTTTGAGAATAATATAAAAAAAAATCGAAGTAAGAGATGATAACATCAAAATATGGAAATAAAATAAATCTTTGAAAAAACTGACATGAGCTTTTCCAATATCTTGTGAGCATAGTCGGATTTCCTTTACATGTGTTTTTTCTACTGTCTTTCGAAGCCCCACTAATAAAGAGGAACCGAGTCCTCCAAGGTTTATCAGCCTATATCAAGTCATCAACTACTTTATAATCATCCCTCATATTGCAATAATATAAGAGAATATTACCATACCGATACAAACCAGCCACATCGGCCAGTTGCTCCATAGAAATCAGAATTTTAGATAACATGGAAGCTATAATGCTAGCTAACAGTGTAAACCAAGCACTAGGTCTTAGTTGGCTTGGACACAATTTTATCAAATGGAAGTACCTCACTATTTCTCGGTCCTAGAGAAAACTAAAGACCCTAGTTGAGTACTTCAGTATAAACCACTAACTCTCCGGAATTGCAGTCCATTGGAGTATCTTCAGTCAAATGTAGCCTTACTTTGATCTATTCAGGACATCCTCATTTTTTCTGAATCCCATCCAGTTCAGATGGATAAAAATAACATATGATATCCTTTGGTAAGCTAGTAGATACTTGACACTAACTTTAGAAAAATTAGGCCTAACTCTCCAACAAGACACCCGGGGAGTGCTTCGGATTCGGGCAGATCAACCTTAGTTCTTTTCTCTTATGTTACTCTCTGGGTATCCCCAGTTTAACCCGATGTTTCAAAAAGGGTGTCTTCACCACTATCATTCATCTTTTTTTCCATCTATTGTGGTATTTGGTCCATTGATCCACTAGGATGAGTACCTAGTTTCTCTTCTTTAATACGAAGGAGTGCAATTGACTAAACTGTGGGATTTTTTTTCTTAAAGTCTCTCTAGAAGGATTTTGATTATGAAAGTTTCTCATGTGATCATAATTTGTTTTGGGGGATTGCTAGTACCACTAGAAGTTTCAGTTGGCTTTTCCGTTTCTTTGCTCAATAAGGAAGGTTTATTTTTAGCCTTAAAGAGCCTGGTAGCTCTACGAGGAGTGCTTTCCTCAACATCTGATCCCATGCTAATACATGTTGAATGAGGTTTACGGCTGCTAACTTCTTTTGTTGAGGGTGATTTAGTTGACCGAACATATTGGTCAAGAGATATATATGAATGGGCTATAAGGCTAGGTTTAGACACGAATAGGGGTTTAGTGGATAAAGAACTTCTATCTTATCTGAGATTTTGGTCACAATTACTACGCCTGGTGAAGCAGGTTACCCGACAACGATTATGGTTTGTCTTTTCTCTTCTTCCAATTCGGATAGATTAAGCCAATCTCCTTTAATTAACGCAATATTTGCTGTGAACATACAAACTTTTGAAAATATTGAAAAGAAGCAATTAACGATAAGCAAGATAGAAGAAGATGAAGTTTGAGTTGAAAGATTTCTAAAATTATTATACTATCTGTTTCTCTAGAAATATAAATAGTGAAAAATTAATACTTTTATAGAGAGGAAGAAGTAACACTTGAGTGTTTATTAGAGAAGAGGAACCGTCAATAATAATTGAAGGGGGCTATTAAATGTACCTGCTTCCTTTATTTGTATTAGATACAATTACCAAGGGTAAAACTGTTTAGTAGGTCCAATAACCATTTGACACGCGTCTCATAAAATTAAGTAATATTAAAAATGTGACCTTTCAATAGAAACAATCTTGAGGTATATCCTTCAGATATAGTTCAGTAATCCTTTAACATATTTTCTCTCCCAAAGTGCTTTAAGAAGAGTTAAAGGGGTTACTGATAGGTTCAGATTATATTGGAGGTCAAAAGCAGTAAAAAGGATCAGATTTCTCTTAGAGGGGAAGTTCGGACCACACCGATAAATTAAATGAATAACCAGTAAGCTACATGACTCAGCTAGATGCATAGTTGATTTTCTTATAGGTATGGGGGCTCGTGAGACCAACCCAAATATATGACCTGACCCGAATGGCCCATGTATCTAAAAATACTATAAATATTTCAACAACGGCCATTAAATGTGTTGGAATTTTATTTCTCTCTAATAAATATAAGCATGTCTATTCTCTCTCCATTTTCTACCTAACGTTTAATACTACACAAACTAAATAACTTTCTAAATTACCCTCTGATTAGATTTTATCACCATCAACAATAACATTAAAATCTTTCATAGCAATTGATTCTTTAGAAGTATCAGTAAGAGCTCTTCAACTATCCCATTAAACAATCCTTTGATCTCTCCTACATTTAGCATACACCACGATGGCCATAAATCCTTTTCCAATATCGAGTGACTTACTTTTAAGTACATAAATTTCTCATAATTAACAATAATATCGATAATAAATTCCTTTTTCTATATTGTCCATATATTTTTACTAATGTTAGCAGCACTAACTTGAGAGCCAAGCTTTCTAGTTACCTTTTCAAAGTTGTCCACAAATATTATAGGCTATTGGTAGCACTAAAGTCCATATTTTCAGCCCTTTTAATAAATTTGAGTATTTTGATTATAGTTTTTCCCCTCACACCCTCACATTCCAATTAAGGATTGTGATAGTCATTTTAAAATTCGAATGAATGGCCTACTTAACCATTTAAAATGTAGTGATTTGATAGTAATTGGACATTTAAGAGGTTTAACTATAGTTTTCTTTATTTTCTTAATTAGTACCTTCTTAAATTCCTTTTCTTCTTCTAATTTACCCAGAACATGAGATGTAGGTAAGCTTCTAGTGGTTATCTGTTTAGGTGAGTCAGGCTCTATATCCGACTTATCAAGATCATTGTTGAAGTAAAGATAGCACATATATCAATTGATTGTGATGTTTCAATAAAGTTTTTATCTATATACTTATAGATATCTTTGTCATTCTTATTTGTTGTCTGGGTGTTGTTAAACCTTACATGAACTGGTTTCTCTTTTTTATTGGTGATTGCCTTTGAGTTCTCTTTTATATTGTAAGATGATGTTTGAGTATACGGTAAGTGTCATTTTGTTTATGACCCTTCATCTGTTGAGGTTTGATTATAAGTATTATGGTATATATAATTTTCTTCACTTTTTGAATATTATGTTTTCTCTTGATTGTTTACTATCTTATCTTACTCTACTTCATTTATAATTATCAATTTGACCTTATGAACCCAAATTTTAGTTTGAGTGTCTATTTTGGCAAGAAAGAATGACTGTGACCAATTCATCCTTAAAATATTTCCAATTTTAGTAGATATTAGTTTCTTGAAATATGATGTTTTATGACCTAGATGTAACTATTCTGAATAATATGATTGCATGTCTCCATATAGGATTTCTTTTCGAGACTTTATTGATAATATTTATTGAAACATATAATTATGTTCAAACTTTACTATAGTTAAACTTAGCTCTATTATTGGAAGGGGTCCAAACTGATAATGGGTTGTCAATTGACTTAACTATATCACGAATTGTATCCATATGATACATATATTATGATAGATAACGAAGTGTAATCCACACATGATTGCTATGGGATTCAGTTCTAGGATTAAAGAAGGGATACTATTTTAGAAGTCTTATTATGTGTTTTGATTGTTCATACATTTCGTTTCCATATGTTTTAGGTCATTATGTTGCTCAAACTCAATCAAAATATGTCTACAATCCACAAAGATAGATTAAACTCTCTTATGAATCCTATATTTTCTAAAAAATTATGAGCAATAACCAATGAGGTATTCCATTTGAAAATTTACCTAGTAGTGTATATTTTGACTTTTGATAAGAGACTTTCCTTTTCTTGAGCATAAAATTGGATTGACATGTGATTTCCCTCTGTTTTGAATCAAAACATTAACACGACATGTTTCCTTTGAGATGATCTTTGTGGCTTCAACATATGATTTAGAGAATATATTAGTATTTTGGTTGTGATGCATGGACTATTTGTTGAGATTTTATGGTGAATATTTATCAAAGATTGGATTGGTTCTTAGATCAATAATTTGGTCAGAACTATGATGATTTTGAATTCCTATTTGTTTTGGCAATGGTGGAAATCTTTATCCTTATTACTCTAGTTTGTGTTCTATGAAAATTTATGATAGGTTTAGACTTTGTTTCTAAAAACAGAAGATGTGGAGATTGGTCTGTCGGTTTGGATAATGGCAAAGATTGATGGTAGAGACTGAGATTGATGCTAAGGTGGAGGTCTTTTTCCAGTAATTATGATAACGACCAACATATATTGTCCTCAGACCACGCACGATGATTGTTGGCGGGCACTAAAAAAAAGATTTCAAGTCTTGAGACTATAAATTCTTCAATTTTGTTTTTAGATTTAGCTATTAAAAATAAGAATATAATAAAAGGTCATTTTTCTATCAATAATTATTACTTTTCACAAATAGTTGGGCTTATCCAAGATAAACCCAAGAAACGGGTCAATGGGGTCAAAATCTCTAGCAACCCCTTTCAATATCTCTCTTTTTGCCTCATTCTCTCATCTACAGTTCTTGAGTTGCGTCTTCCATGGAAAAAGACACAGAAGATGAGGTTGATTCTTATCAACCTCACTAAAAGCCGGCACTACAATCCAGAATACCAATATTGAAGACACTACTTAAAATACAGACTCAACCCAAGTCAAGAAAGGAAGGATTCACTCACGTTGTCATAAAGATGTATTTCCAACTCTCCAACAATCAAATTTAGGATCCAAGAGTCAGAATCAAGACATATTTCAAAATCCAGTCTTCGAAAGAGATTCATCTCTTCTTCCAAAGGAAAATCCATGGAGCAGAAGCAACAATAAAGATGGAAAGACTTTCACAAAGGTGGTATGCCCTAAATCAAAAGGTTTCACTCATTTAAAGGTGACCCAGCAGAACAAGGATGGCTATAAGGAAATAATCTTCAAGGAAGAAGATAAGTCAAACTTACTCTTTATCTTTTCCTATACTATGATTGCAAAATTTTCCTTTAGTAATCCTGGTCTTCAAAAACTTAATACCTATCTTGATACTTTCAAATTCAAAGGTAGCTATAGCGTCTCACTGTATGATTATAGGTACTATTTTATAAAACTTAAATTAATTGAAGATGTCTCTAAAATCAGGAAAAATAATGTGTGGTCCGTGGACCAATATTCCTTAAGAATACTTAAATGGTATCCGGGATTCTACCCAAAAATTGAATCTCATATCACTCATGTCTAGGTTTCCTTCTCAGGTTTCTCAGTATTCATGTACAATCAAGATTCAATTGTAAATATTGCTAAAACCATAGGTAGACCTCTGTCTACCTGGGTTCCATCTATAAACAAAGTTAGACATCTCTAAACCACTTCCTGGAAAATTTTGGATAGGATTTGGTCAAGAAGATGGTTACTGGTAAAAAATTAATTATGGTGAAATAACCTTTTATTGCTTTAGACTGTAATCACCTGGGTCACCAAATTAAAGATTGCAAAAGTTCTTAATATAATAAAACTAAAAAGATTGAAAACAACACTGCAACTAAAATGGACAATAAATCTTTAAATCCATCTCAAATATAGATTCCAAAACAAGTTTAATCAATTATAGTTCAAAACAATTCAAGAGAGGATGAGCCCTTCCAAATGATAACAAATCGAAGTAAAACAATACAACTGAAAATGGAATGCTAAACTTTAATAATACTGATCTTCATTCTGAAAACAAAAACTTTGAAACTGAAACTCTTAAAACAAATGTAGACAACTCTGAAACCCCGAATAAAAATATTTTTCTCCTTCAATTATTCCCTCAGAATAAAATGACGAAATAATTAAATCCCTCCATACTTTAGAGGTTATAAATATGTTTAACTCATTAACTGATTATGATAATCTTGATTCTAGTTCTGAATCCCAAAACCCTGAAACAATTGAACCCTTAAAACGTCTCCTTAAAACAAAAAGAAAAATGACTTATTAAAAGGCAACATAAAAGACATAATTAAAACTATTAAGCAAATAAATACTATAAGTTCTTCTAACTCAAAGATGATCCAATCTAAAGGATTATCTAGTCACTCTAATAAACAAATGACAATAAAAATTCTAAATTGGAATTCTAGAGGGATAAGTAATAAGAGTACAACTAGAAGAATCAAGGCTATTGTCAAAACTGAAAGAACTGGCTTCGTTGCGCTCCAAAAGCCAATGATCCATTCTGATAGAATTGATATGATTACCAAAAAATTGAAATTCCACTCAAATTGTTTCAACAAAAGTAATAAAATTTGGGTATTCTAGGAAAAATAACTTTCAGATTACCCCTCTTCTTGATCATGATCATATACTTAATTTATTCATTAAGAATCATATATTAATAGAGACTTTATTGTCTCTATGATTTATGCTAAATGTTAAAGCATAAAAGATATGACATGTGGGAAAACCTTAAAGAAATCTCAACTATCAATCAATAATGGTTAGTGATTGGTGATTTCAATGTTATTGCTCCAACTGATGAATAATTGTCTTACTAATCTCTGTGCCAAAATAATATTGATGATTTCAATGATACCATCATGGAATGCAATCTAGAAGATGTTGGATTCCAGGGTTCTAAATATACTTGGCCAAATAATAGTCTGGAAAAGACATAATAAGGCTTTATACAATGTTTCTTGGAGTGAGTTTTCATTATCTTTGGTGAATGATCTGAGCCAGTTCTGGCCAGAATTTGCTCAGATAATTTACCTTTGTGCATCACCATAAACGACAACTCTCACAAGCCTAAATCAAACTTCAAATTTCAAAACATGTGGTTTTTAAACAATTAATTCCTTAAAACTGTTGAAGATAATTGGTCTAATAATACTACTGAAACTTCATTAAAAATTATGGTATTAATTAAAGAGACTTAAACATAGACTTAAACAATGGAATTGCGAGTCCTTTGTTAACATCTTTGACAGCATGGCTAGTGCTGAAGAAGATGTTAAATTTTTTGAAATCTGTTTTGATAATACTAAAACCATTGAAGACCAAATCAAGCTCTCTAAATCTAAAGCCATTCACCTTAACATTTTGGCCAATAAGAGGATTTATGAGAACAAAATATTGCAACTTCTTGGGCCAAAAGTGGTGACAAAAATACCACTTGCTTTCACAACTATGTTAATAAAAAAATCCAAAAGCATTATCTATAGAATATGGAATAATGATTTCTGGATTGAAAATCAATCCATTCTTAGCAATCTTACTGTTGATCATTTTAAAACCATCTTAATTTCTACGTCCTCTCAAAATTACCTTTCTGAAATCCAAAAATTCATTTCTAACTTAATTACTAATCATGATAATCTTTTCTTAACATCTTCTCATAATAAAGATTAAATTTTTAAAGCTATCAATTTTTTAAACACAAACAGTGTTGAATACTTTAATGGTAGCATTTCTCCTACCGGAGTTTATGCTACTACTCTTTATTTAATCCCTAAGAAAGAATATCGTAGGATGTTGAGTGACTTTAAGCATATTAGCCTGTATAATGTCTTCAATGAAATCATTTCAAAACTTATTAATAATAGATTGGCTACCTTACTTCCAAAAATAATTTCTAAAGATTAAGGAGGCTTTATCCCTAATGGAAAGATTCATGAGCATATCTTAATTTCTCATAAATTAATCCATGATATTAACAAAAAAACAGAAGTGGAAAACTTATTTTTAAGTTGGATATGGACAAAACCTTTGATAGACTCTTCATTGATTTTACTCTTAAAGTTATGGAAAGTTTTGGTTTCAGCAACATCTTCATTAATCTTATAAAAAATAGGCTTACTGATGTTTATTACTTTGTCATTATCACTGACAGTCTTTATGACTATTTTAAATCCTCCAATGATGTGAGGCATGGTGACCTTTTGTCAACCAACCTTTTCATCATTTCCCAAGATGATTTAATCAAAGGAATAAGAAACTTATTCTTCATTAATAAATCAATGAACTACAAGTCCAGAAGCAATTCATCAATTCATTGCCTTTCTTATGCTGATGATATTGTTTCATTTCTGAATGCCTCTACGAATAATGTTAAAAATCTTTGGAATTTCCTTAATCATTACTAAAAAATATATGGCTAGATTATCAATAATAATAAAAATATCTTTATTACTCATCAAAACAGAGACATAATTATCAATAAAACTAGTAATAATCTCATTGGTTTCAAGAAAAGTTATCTCCCAATCAAATATTTGGGAGTTAACATTCATCAAAGTAACAAATCTTGTTACTTTGATAATATTATAACTAAAATCATAAAGAAAGTTGTTGATTGGGATTGTATTAACCTATCTTTTGGAGGCATAATGGTATTAATACAGACTGTATTAATGGCCATTCCCTCCTATTATATTCAAAGTTATATCCTTCCCAACAATATAATTGATAGAATATATAAAGCTATTAAAAAAATTCTTATGGGGAATTAAATATAATAGGAATGTTATAGTGTGGTCCAGCTAATATAAACTTTGTAAAAACTATGAGAAAACTGGTCTTAATTTTAATAAAATAATTGATCGTCAAAACACTTATAGCTGTAAACTTTGGTTTACTTTCATAAATCATCAATCCCTCTGGTCTAAGCTGATGTATGCTACCTACTTTCCTAACAAGTACTAAAGATTTTAGAGCTTGGAATAGGCTCATAAACACTAGAGAATTAGCTAAAATTTTTGTATATTGCCATACTGGTAATGGATCAATTAATTTTTGGCTTGAGAGATGGTGTAACAAACACACTCTCATCAAGTTTAACTATAACCATGACAATATTTGGTATAACAACAAAAACAATTAAATACTCTAGGGACAATAACAGCTAAAATATTGAAAAGACACCTTAGAGAAAATGTTTGTGATTCCATTAAGTGGAATGCTTATCTGTCCTCTTTAATATTAAAGACACCTTAGAGAAAATTAAAACTAAAACCCCTTTTTCTACTCTTTACAAAAAAAATTGGAAGTCTGTAACTCCAAAGAAGTGTTCATTCACTCTTTGGAGAATTCTTAAAGGTCTGATCTCTGTAGACACTGTTCTTCAGAGTAAAATTTTCTATCTAGCATCCAAATGCCAATTTTTTAATCATGCTGAAACTATTGACCACCTATTTATGAAATACCAAACAACCTCGGAAGTATGGAAATACTTCGACGGATTGTTTGACATCCTTATATATAATTGCCTAAGTTTTCCCCACTTCATCAGTTGTTGGTTCCTTTCATCTAGCAAGCAAACCTATATCAAAAATATTATTCCCCCAATTGTATGTTGGTATCTGGTCTGCTAGGAGCAAATCTAAGCACAAAAGTTCATTAATTACTTCAAAATATATTATTGATAAAATTAATAATATGCTTTTTAACTTGGATTATGCCAATTTGCTTCCTAATAAAATTTGGTCTAAAGATTACAAAATTGCAAACAAATTAAACTGCTTTCACAACTTATCAAATATTAGACCTCTTCTTTATGTTAAATGACTTCCTCCTCTTGGATCCATACCCAAACTCTCGCACTTACTCATTGGAAACATTGTGATATTGATTATTGTGGTCAATATCAAATGTAATATTTGTTGGTAAAATTTAAAAAAAACATAGATATTACGTGTGGGATTGGAGAAGTGATACAACAGACGTGATCATTGGTTTCCTTTTTATGCATCCTACAAGTATTGACTTGTTGAGTACATTCTACCATGTACTTATCATGGAATTTACATACAAAAAGACGAGGTATAAAATTCATTTTGCTCGAGATTGCTGGAGTAACTTCAGCATCACTTACATTTAGCGTTGGTTATGTGTTTATGAGTGCATAAAAGGAAACCTAACTACACACAGAATTTAGGTTTTCTACGTGGTGTGATGATGTATAATATGTGTGCATTTCCTAGCGCCATTTTTGACGGGTCATGAGTTAGTGTTGATGCTAGCTATTACATATATAATTTCGGATGAAATAGACTTGATATGCAAGTTTCATATAAACAAGAATGTTATTGTCTCGATTAAAAAGTTGACGTTTGACGTTGCTTCAAACGAAGTTATAGAGCTTTATAACTTTATTGTCAAAGAAAATATGGTAGAATCTTATGGAAAAAAATCTAACATCATTGTGTGAATTGTTCGTCGATTACCCAAATTGTATATAATATTTATGTCATCATGGATAAAAAATATAACAAAAAATTTCTTAATCATCCAACCAACGAGATCAAACATTATGAAAATATAACAACCAATGAATAAGTGCGAGAGTTAAACTATCATATTGTTATAAAATCTAGTATTGGTTAAGAAAAAGAATATGCAATGATAAATGTACATCGAGTTTACTGATCTAATTGTGCTTTCTAGAAGAATTCTTTCATTTTACCTCAAATTGATCAACTTGTGGATGTCACGGCTACACATGAGTTTATGTCACATGGATGTGTATTGAGGGTGTAAACTTTGGTTTACTGTCATAACTTATCAAACATTAAACCTATTCTTTATGTTAAATGACTTCCTACACTTGGATCCATACTGAAACTCAATATTGATGGATCTTTCTATCATTCTAGAAAGTCAAGTGGTGGTGTTATGATTAGAGACTCTAATGGTTTTATGGTATTCTTTATTAGTATTCTTTACGGAAAACTTAATCTCATTCTTGCTGAAATTAGATCCCTCTATGATGGACATTATTATTAAATGATCATGATTATATTGATGTTGATGTAGAAATTGATTCAAAAATTTTGTTTGATGCTTTAGCCTTAGGCTCTGCTCTATTGTTCATTGCTCCATCTATTTCTTGTTGCAGGAACCTTTTAAAATCAAGTATGACCATAAAGTTCATTTATAGAGAGCAAAATTGCGCAAGTGATTGGCTGACGAAATGCTCTCAAATTTATAAATCAAACTACAATTATACCCTGGTTGAAGCCCCATGCCCAACTAAGGGCTATTATTTTCTTATGAAGTATCAACTTGGAATACCTTAGAATTAGAGATAGATAAAAATTTAACTCATGCTACTAACTCTATATATGCAGGATCATATCCTGACAAAATCTTTTCTTATAATTGCAGGTTAAATCTTCAGACGAACAACATTAAGACATAAACTCTTTCAATTATAACTTCACCAAACTTAGTTCAATCTATCAAGACAACGAAGCACATTGGAGACTCCATCATTTCAACAAATTTTGATCAATTTTTTATATTTTTCTTACAACATTTTAAAATTATTCAATGATCAATCTTGATCATCAATGTAAACTAATTAATGTATTTCTCTAATGTTTGTAACGGTAAACAATGTCCTCTCGCCTTTCATCGTCAATAAAATTTATTTGTTTGAAAATAATAATATAATAAAATGTATAAAAATGTTAGATAATTAAAATAGACAATAAGGACTAATATCATAAATACGACAATAACAAAAATTGAACCTTTAAATAAAAACATCAAAGATATATTTTGCAAGAACGTTTTTTATACATTAAAATTTCTAGATAGTAGCTATATATTCCCGTAGTTACCCTCACAATTAAAAATGATTCAATTATATAACATAAATCTTAATAGTAAAAAAAATTAAATGTATAAAAAACGATAAATCTATAAACGATTAATTTACAATATTTTTGTTTTCTTAACTTAAAAAATGAGTATTTGAATTTCTAAATTTGACAATTCGATTTTTTATGTGTGTTTTGGAAATCCGATACACAAACTATATGGTAATAAAAATATATTCAAACACAAATATTCCAAGTTCTTGTTAGATTTGTATATATTTTTATACAAATGAATATGACATTTAATAACCTATTACAAATTTTATAAGATTATATGATTTATATATATAAAAAAGATTTTATAAAAATGTAAAAAAATATGATAGCATTAGCTAAAATTTATTTTTATACAAATGAATAATTGTCGTTATTTTTATAAAAAATGTAAAAAATTAATCGTTAAAAAGACATAAAAAGACATCGTTGAATAATACACATTAGCTAAAATAAGGATAAATATGATATAAAATGTTATTAATAAACAATGTATTAAATGCAAAGGCATAGTTTGTTCGAAGCCAGTTTTTGTTAGATCTCTCACCCTATTCTAACTTTTTTTTAATTCAAACTTGAAAAATCCAAAATATCCTAACTACTTTAATTAATTACGAAAATATCAGACAACTCAAAAGTAAAAAACCTCTCTAAAACCCTAAAACTATCTGACTTAACCTTGAGTAAATATACCTCACAATCATTCCAAAATAGTAAAAAATATTGAAGACAATGAATGAGGGTGCTCTTTGTCTGATTTCGTATATGAAAACAAAGTCACTACAATAGAGGTAATTTTGAAAATATTGTAGCTGTAAAACATGGAATCGCACGACTTATGCGATTAACAATAGAATTATCACACCCATCATGTGATGTTTCTTACTTTTATAGTATATATTATGCGGATTTAGGGTAGACTCATCACAAACATTCATGCAGCGTTGTAGACTTGTCGATTAGTGGTTGAGATTTATTATATTTTATCGAGTACTGGGTGCAATTTATGAATTCGTATCTTTACTTTGCATATGATTATATGTTGTAGGACATGGACAACCACCATTTAAGATGGTTGATTACACATATAGTTTTACAACTAATAAGTATTTTTTTAAACTACAAATAAATGCATGGGTTTATTCCAAAGGGAGAATGATATGATTCATCATCATTACTACCATATATGACTACGGTAAATGGGGAAAACTCCTAGGATAATCTACTAATGCAAGAGGTGCAATGTTTATGTATCGAAATCTAAATTAGGAACTTTGAAGAAAAGAAAGTGTACAACCAAAAAATGCAGTTGTTCATTCGAATTAAAAGGGAATTCGGTTGATGCACTAGTTCAACAATGGCGATTAACTGTTGAAACCGGGAAACAATAAAAATATATTCGGTTAGATTGCCATTAAAAAACGTGTAGACTCAAAGCGGATGAAGTGCATCTAGTCCGTAATTTCTCTTTGTTTGGTTTGCGTCGTAAAGAAATATATGTCGGTTTGAAGATGCATAATCCAAAAACTGTTTCCAACATACATAAAACCTATAAATGATGTAAAACACATTATGATGTTGATCATGGTGGTCAATCTCAAATGCAATATTTGTTGATAAAATTGAAAGAATATGAATATTATGTGTGGGATTGGAGAAGTGATACACCGGATGTGATCACCAATTTATTTTTTGTGCATCCTATTGACTTGTTGCGTACATCCCACATGTACTTATCATGGATTGTACATACAAAAAGACAAGGTATAAAATGCATTTTCTCCATATTATTGGAGTAACTTCAATATCACTTACATTTAGCATTGGTTATGTGTTTATGGGTACATAAAAGGAAGCCTAACTACACGTGGGATTTAGGTGTTCTACGTGGTGTGATGATGTATAATATGTGTGTATTTCCTAGCATCATTTTTTACGGGTCATTAGTTAATTTTGATGCTAGCTATTGCATATATAATTTCGGATGCAATGGACTTGATATGTAAGTTTCATATAAACAAGAACGTTCTTGGCACGATTAAAAAGTTGAAGTCTGACGTTGCTTCAAACGAAGTTATAGAGCTTTATAACTTTATTGTCAACGAAAATTTGGTATAATCTTATGAAAAAAATCTAACATCATTGTGCGAATTGTTCGTCGATTACTCAGAATGTATAGAATATTTATGTCATCATGGATGAAAAACTACGACGACAAATTTCTTAATCATCCAACCAACGAGATCAAATATTATGACAATATAACAACCAATGAGTAAGTGCGAGAGTTAAAGTATCGTAAATTGTTGTAAACTCATGTATTCGTTAAGAAAAAGAATATACAATGATGAATGTACGTCAATTTTCCTGATCTAAATTGTGCTTTCTAGAAGAATTCTTTCATTTTACCTCAAATTGATCAACTTGTGGATGTCACGACTATACATGAGTTTATGTCACATGCATGTGTATTCAAGGTATAATCAAATTAAAATTCATCTAGGTGATGAAGAGAGTATAATTTTCACAACAAAAATGATTTACATTGTTATAAAGTGATGTCATTTGGTTCGAAGAAGACTAGTGCTACTTATCAATGAATTTCAAATCATGTTTATTACCAAGTAGTTAGGAAATAATATGGAGACTTACATCGACGATATGATAATTAAAAGTAGTGAAGTAGTTGATCATGTGTCAGCATTGTTTTGATCATATTTAAAAGTATAATATGAAGCTAAATATTTTATAATGCTCATTTGAGGTTAAATCATAGAAATTTATTGGTTTTGTGATAAGTATAAAAGAATTGAAACCGATCCAAGTTAGTTGAAAATAATGTTAGCAATTTGTCCACCAAAATCTGTTAAAGAAGTTACATAATTAATAGGTCGGCTGGCAAAACTATCAAGGTTTATTTGTAAAGCATTAGATAAAGTTATTTGTTTTTTATATTTTAAAAGTAATGAAGTAGTTTATATAGGATGATAAGTGTACATATAAATTTTATGAGTTGAAAGAGTATCAAACTTCACCTAAGATTTTATTTACACCCAATGAAGGAGAGTCATTATATTTATATTTTGTGGTTTTAAATTTTATCGTTAATATTATTCTTATAAGAGAAAATGATGGAATTCATAGACTAATTTATTACATGAGCAAGACGTTGGTTGATGTTGAAAATAGATATTTTTTATTGGATAAATTAACTTTTGGTGTGGTTGTAAACATGAGAAAATATCACCGTATTTGAAGGTTATATGATAACTATGCGGAAGTGTTTTCATTTAAGGGTGATGGTCCAAAAATCAGATGTATCAGAACGGTTAACAAGATGGTCGATTATCTTAAATGAATATGAGATATAAAGAGGAAATAGTTGATATAGAAGAAGAATAATTGACATAAACTAAGTCAAAATATCAAGAATGGGTAGTTAAAGCTGATGGTTCTTCAAGGTTAAATGGTAATGGTGTTGGCATCATCTCAACTGTTCCACGAGGTGATGAGATTAAACAAGTTATTAAGTTTAAGTTTGTTGCTAAAAATAATCAAGTTGAACATGAAGCAGTGTTGGTTGGGATGAGACTGTCTCACATTTGTGGGGTAAAAATGTTAGGTGTAGGCTATAAGTAACTGGATAACAGAGCTATTGCCAAAGGAATACATATTTCGTGTCTGATCTAAAGTTGTCTGTCGAATGCTACTTTGGCAGAAGCTTCAAATGTTGTTGGGTTTGAGTTTTTGATTGAATAAAACTTATTCTATTTCAAGGAGTCTCCTATTTAATTAGGCTTCATATTTTATTTTACTTCATGTTATTTAGATTTCACATTAATTGGTATTTCAATTTAATTAGGTTTCCTATTAATATAGATTTCATCTTTATGATGTTTTATTTTTTATGATTTGGGCTTTATTACAACCGTTGATTAATGTAATTTAATCGGGAGTGCCTGTTAGAGATTTAGAGATTTTCGTAAGTATATAAGTAGAAGAAGAAACATAAACCTAAGGTTTTACAATAAAAGACTGGTGAGGCGAGCATGTCTTCTTTTAAGTGAGAGAAAACTCTGGTCTTTTAGAGAGAGAAGTGCGGTGAGAGATAAACACTGAGTATAAAATTTTATGAATCAATTTATCTTTGTAAACTGTGACACGTTTATGACAGAGAGTGATTGAGCTATTTATTTTTTAAGAGTATTTTTATATCCTTTTTTTAATAAAAAAGAGTGTCTGTTGTCCGTGGATGTATGATTATTTCCACAATCCAAACTATGTTAAATATTCTCTTATGTGTTTAGTTTTCTGTAAACTTTCTTCTATTTGTTGTTTCCATCGAACATTAAGTTTTTTTTATCTTCGAATAATTTATTTCCTAATAGGTGGTATGGTCAGTGTGAATCAACAAAAGAAGAAGTAGATTGGTCGGTGATATGAAGGTTTGAGAAATACATCTCATTTGGAAACCAAAAAGACACAAAAAAATGAGTTACAAGAACCTTAGATTACAAAAATTTCAATGATCGAATGACTTTAATCTTTGGAGAATTAAGTTTATCTAGTAAAGAATGGATTAACTCCTTCTATCGATAAAAAATATACACAAGTTGATGTCATGGTATTGTCTAAATCTCATTGTGCCCTCATACTGAGCGTGAGAACTGAAGTGATGCGTGAGGTATCTGAAAGTGATTTATATGAAGAATTTGTTGGTGAAAAAATTGTATCTCAGAAACATTCTTGCACGTTATCTATGGATAACAAACAGATTCGAAGACACATAGACGATTACAATAAAATCATACTCAACTTGAATACAATTGGTATAAAGATAGAGGAAGATGATCAAGTACTTATCCTTCTAAGATATTCTCTAAAGGTGTACAGAAAGTTTATGGACACCATTCTCTACGGATAATACTACCTAACAATGGCCGAAGTGAAGAGCACCTTAAACTCCATAGATCTTCAAATGAAGATTGTTCTAACGGGTGACTTCAAAGGGTGCAGAGTGAGTATGAGGGAAATACATGCAAAACGATATTTAAGCAAGAGAAGATGGGACTCTTGGTCTAAGTCCAAGAGGCTTGCGAGTAGTTCAAAAGTAATATGTTGGGTATACAAAAAGAAAGGAAATATCAGTAGCCTAGAAAAGAGAAATAACAAGCTCTTTCGTGGAAAAAGATGCCGATGAATTTGCTGGATGTCAAGCTGAAGAAATATTTTGTGGGGTTGAGCTTCATATTGTGTTTTCTTAATATTGAGAAAGTCTCTCACAGGTCCTCCGGTCGGGTGCCTCTATTTTTAAGCTTGACTAGCATGTTGTTAATTTATACCTCTATATTTCTTCTCAATTATTCCTGTAACACTTTGTTCACCATTATTTAATAGGTTGATCCCGCATTCTTGAGTCTGATTGTAATTACTACGTAATAATACAACCATTGGTTAGTGGTAAACGAATTATTGTTTTAATCATTCAGATCCATTTTGATTTGGTTGTATGCGGTCCAAGCTTGACGATAATCTCACGAAGATGATACGACATGGTTGTATGTGAAGATTAAGACGTGCCTTTAAGCGAGAAATATCTTTGTTGTTGATAATTATAGGGATAGTTTTTTTGAAATTAGGAGTTTCACTGATGGATGGGGTGTCTTTTTTCTTGGACGATGATTCATCGTCGGTTTGTTTTTTATTTTGAGTGTTCTTTTACTTATATAAGTACTCGTGTCTTCATCAGCAACCTGAATCTTTTTTGATAATTTTTTTTTATTAGAGATAGAGGGTTATATACCCTACTTGGGTACATCCCCTAGATGATTGTTAAGAGATTAACTAATTCAACATTTTCCATTGGAGTATTGAAGATAATGTTGATTATTTCGTAGGTTTCACCGTTGGATATTTCTTTTTGCAACCATTATCCAAATCAAAATAAATTCTTTGTGCAAATAAACTATTGTATTGATCCTTCCAAACAAGATGAGCAACTATTGAAAGTCGAGTAAGAATGTTGTGGAAGACGCTTCATATTTCAAACCTTTGGACAATGCGCGAGCTCCTACTTGATGAAAAAGACATATAATTAGTATATTTTAGATAATATTAGGTGAAATAATTTACAAGGAAAATGTTATAACTGAACCCACGTTCTTCGTTCAGCTTGACCAATGTTTTAGGATGATCTTAATTCCCAATTACCACTAAAATAGAAGAACCTCCTTTTCCATGAATGATCAAACGACGATATCTAATTATGGTATGATGTTTTGAAGTGGTGAAATAATAATAATAAAAATTAATAAATTTTATAAAATTTATACTTTGATAGTATTTTTGAAATTTTGAAATTAATTTTTAGTAAAACAAACAACACGATCAAACTGGATAACATAGCCAGTCATTGTGTGTAAGTTGATTAGGCATATTTTACACCATCAATTTATTTTTTGAATTTTAAGATGAATTGTGAATCTAACACCCCAGTCAAGATTCTTTAAAATAAACAAACTTCCTTGCCAATAACAACGTTCATATAATCTCTTACCTTTAGAAATATATGTTAATATCATTTGTAATACCCTATTTGAAGCAAATGAATTGTTTTTCTTCAATTTGATCATCTGTATAAATGAAATTTTATTTCATAAAACATTTTTGAAAATAGTTAAACGTCGCTAGTGTCTTGACTTTTGGATCATATTTATTAGATGATGATACAAGTTTAAGGTTTAGTATTTTAAGAGGAATAAGAGCATCATCATCATTTATAAGTTTTATAAAATTTTTAAAGAAATATCTGGGTTTAACCTTATATTTTCCTTTAGGTATAGGTTTTCTAATGAGAGGTTGTTCAGTTTCTGATATTGAGTTATCAATACAACTTCAAGATAAAGATAAAAAAAATGATTTTGGTTCACTATTTTCTGATTTATTTTCTGATTTAGCTCCCTCTTCTGATTGACCATTGTGTTGGTAATTTTGATATTTTGATGGCTATTTTTTTGAGTTTGATTCGTTTTCCATAAAGATACTACCTGGTGAACGAAAGTATTAAATCAATTTTTTACTCTTACCACCCACCCATCCGAACTATCTAACTAATTAAGAATAAAAAAGTTATAGATGGTAAATAGTAGAGAAGTAGGTTGATGGAGAAAAAATGTTCAAAGTTAATAATAGGAAAGTGTCGTCTTTAAGATAAAAAATTAGAGAGAGAATTTCTGATATGTGAAAGTAAAAATGGTAAGAGTAATTATATTTTTTTATATAGTAAAGTAAAAATAAATTTTAGTAATTGAATTAAAACAAAATAAGCGGTTCAAATTTGTTGTCGGATGTTATCAAAAGTATTGCGTTGTTAGGCTATTGGTGGAAGCTTAAAAGTTTCAATGTCACATCGGATTTTATTAAAAACGTTAGTATGTAAATTGTATAGGTAAGTCAGATGGACGATGAAAGATGATGACATATATATAATTAAATGCCACGAGGGAAATGTTTTCATAAATTAATTGGTGTTACATTTCAATGATTTTTTGATAATCTTTAAGCATATAATACATTTAAGGACCATGTGGGAGTCTTGATTAACTTATATGTCGATATAACGTTATTACCCTTATTGGAAAAGACAGAGATTCATAATTCATAAAATGATTGAGAAAAAACATCGTCTAAAGGTAATTGTATTAGTCGACGCATAAGTTGAAATAAGGATAAAGATGATGAATAACGTTATTGAGAAAACTTATGTTCAAATTAAAATCAATATCTAAGTTATCATTATGTATAACTAAGACAACGCGTGATGTTGGTCTATGAAGATACATGTATGATGAATAAAATAAATAATCTTGGACGATGTGATTATGTTTAGACGATGCATAAGACTAACATTGGTACGTAATTTTGGACGATACATGAGATATAATAACGAGATAAAGATGATGAAGATAGATTGAATGACACCTTAAAGTGATATAGACGATGCTAAAGACTTGTAAGAGTTCGGGTGAAGCAAAACTAAAATTGACTTGCCACATAGAAGATTATGGAAGTTTCAAGATATATAACTTATCTTACCAATTTACCCATATCGATTAGAGGATATAAATATAAATTTTGTAATAAATGATTGTCATGTATGATAAGACATACATGGAAAATATAACAATTATTTAGGGATTTTAATCATTATAAATATAAATATAAATATAACGTAAAAGGGTTGCATGATTAATCGATAGACATATTCTAAATATTGTGTCATATATAAATCTTGAATTCATTTAATTTTATAATCATTGGCAGTAGCTTGTCGAATGTTTTTTCCATCAATTATATGTGAGACTTAGTCTATTCTTTACATTTTATGCGAGATGATGTATAATTTGTTATGTTTAAACTTTTTTATATGTACTATTTACTATGAGTGTTATTTAACCGCCGACCTCTCTCATCTCTTGGTGGTTGTCCTAACAGTCATTCAAATGTATGATTTGTTTCTCTGTATTGTTAATTAAGTTTGATTTTTTTCTAATCCCTTCGTTTTTATTATTATCTTCTCTCTAAACCAGTGTACAGTCTTAGCCTAAGTTTTAATTTTGTTGTATATTAGTTTTTGTTCTGTTCGAATCGATATGCATGTTATTTTTTTTAGTTTACAGTGGTTTATTTTCTGTTAATAGACTGGTGATGTATGTTATTAACAGTTAACTTGTCTCTTGCAGGAAGGTGAGTTGCATCAATGTGTTGATTAGAAAGAGTATTGACAACAGGTAATGACTGTCTAACAGAAAACCTGCATTTTCTAGTGTGGTTTTTTAATTTTATTTACTACAGTTTGTTGATTAGAATTTTGTTCATTGTCTCTTTGCAGAAGTGAAGTCTGCTCTAAAGGAAGTGTACAGTTTGTTGATTAGAGGTAATATTTATTCTATGAGATTTTAGTGTTAAGCTTCATATAGACGGTAATGGCGAGTGTATTACGTTTTCTTTCAGTTTACATTTGTTTATTGTTTGTTAATATATTGGTGTTGTTGTTTGTTAACACTATGCTTGTCTGTTGTAGGAACGTGGGTAGCAGCAAGGTGGTAAAGAAGTAGACGATCTATCATCAACAAGTATTGACTGTCTTAACCTGTTAGTTTAAGTATTTTGCTTCATTTATGCTCTAAATGCGACTCTGTTGTGTTAGTACTCTATTTGAGTCCAGATTTATAATTATAAATCTGACATGGATATTGTATTGTGTTTATGTTGTGATTCATTGATTTGGTGAGTATGTATTGTGTTAGTGATTTATAGATTATGTGTTAATATTGTGTTTGTGATTCAGTAATTTTGTGTACCCATGTATTGTGTTAATGTTGTGAGTCAGTGACTTAGTGAGTATGTATTGTGTCAGTGATTTAGTGAGTATGTGTTCTTATTGTGTTTGTGATTCCGTAAGTTTGTATTAACACTCATATATTGTGTTGATGTTGTGAGTCAGTGATTTAGTATGTATGAATATCATGTTGTATATCATATATATCATTTGATGTTCTGTTTGTAGTTGTGTTTAGGCTGATGTAGGTTGTTTGTACATGTTTGATAATTTAACTACAACAGTTTAAGTATAAAAAATACTATTTTTTATTAGAATGAGTTCATATGGTGGGCGGTCCTTTAGGCTTGTTGTTGTTATTGTGTTTAATGTTTGAAATATGTTTATTTAATGATTTCAATTGTTTTTGGAAGGTATGGCTGATAAGAAGAAAAACCTCAAAAGCGAACAAGCCATGTTAGATAAGACGAAGAAGTTACCGTTCGTTCCGGTGCCTCACATTCGCAATCGTTCCCTCAAACTCTGTGATGAAAAATCCTCTCAACCCCTAGCTAGAAAGCCTTTGTCATGGAGAGTAACTAGTATTCGTCCCCAAATAAGATGAAATACCTACTTGAAATAAATTTCCATCCCTACTCCCACTCCAACTCTCACTTCGACTGCCAGTCCAACTGGGGATGTTTCTGCATCTAGGACATGTCTTAGCACTTTACAAGAGATATAGTCTGGTGAATCTCCACTAATTTCCAGCTCATCTGAACCAAACACATCTCATCATCCTCCTTATTAAAGTATAGTTGAGGACTACGAATCTGAACAGAGTTCAGAAGAGGAGCAGGAAGATGCCGATAAATGGGAAGATGAGGGGAAAGATGCTTATGAGGAGGCCGACGAGCATATGGAAGTAATTTATATATTTTCCTGTAGTTATTGCCTTGTTTGTATATGTATTTATTTCATTATTTATAAGTAATTTATTTAGTGGATACATAATCGTATTATTTTAGATATGGTTTTAGTTATAAATTCACTAAAAAGTTTGGTTTTACATTTGAATTAGTTTGGAATCAAACCTAGGTACTTAATTGCATATGTTGTTCTTATTTTTATCAAATTTAATGGTTTAAGTAATAAAATTTTGAGTTACGATAAAAACTCCAATTGTAAGAAAATATGGACATTCTAGTTTCGCAAAATTATTGCATGTCTCGTTTCGAGATATAGTTTTTTATTTAAAAAATATATATTAATTAACATATGAGGTATAAGTTTATTTAAACTTGCAAAATATAAGTTTATTTAACTTGCAAAATATAGTATTGTTTTAGTTAGGAACACTGAGCTTATATAGATTTTCAAATTTAGGTTTATTTAAGTTACTAAATTTGGCTTATTTAAGTTGTAAAAACTAGAATTGTAGGAGTCGGGGAAAGTAGTACAAGTTGATATTATTTTCGGTTTATACTTATTATAAATGTGCAATGACTTTGGACGTGTGAGTAATATTAATAGAAAATGAGCAATACATGTTAGTTTCAATATATTTGTGAAAAGTGTTTGTATTTGAAAAAACACATTTATTTCAAAAATGCAAGAAAAATTACCGAGAAAAAACAAAAAATTTATACTTATGAAAAAAATAATAATTTATACTTATGAAAAAAAACATTTTTAAAAATGAAAAAAATCAAGATTTTTAAACTTGCTAAACAACATTAGGGAAAAATAAAATTTATACTTTAATTATTTCTTTGTTTAGGGTGAATTTGTTTTATATTGATCTTTGCAACATATATGGAAAAAAACTAAACAACTCAAAAAATAAGAAAAACTCTATATGTATTAATTCCCAAGACAAAAAGCATAATCACTTACAAATGATATAAAAAGTTTTATTTATATTAATATTTAGCCTTAACTTTATAAATGAATGATATGTATCTTTATAAGTACATGACATTCATCTATGTACAAAAGTTGTTACATACGTCAAGAAATTACCCTGTTATTGCATATGATGGTTCAGTAACATTGAACAATTAACTAGGAGGTTCTAGAATATTCATCTCGCCTCTTGTATTCTTCTATGTATTCCCTTACTCAGTTTACTTCCTTCCCTGGATTTTAGTCATCTTTTACCTTCAACAATTTATAATTTTCTCATATCTTTTACCTCCTCATTTTTTATAATTTTATTCATCATTATTGTTATTAAATCACTATGCAATTATCACAAAATGGCTCAAGCACAGAATATATGCGAAGGACAGACCGAAATGAACACAGGATTTAACGTGGTTCGACAATTGTCTACGTTCACGGGCGCCGCCAGAGAAAAGAGTTTAACTATGATATAATAGGTTACCGATTTCATATTGTGTTTTGTGTAGTCCTAGTAGTCTATTTATATGGAATAAATAGATTTACTAGACAGTGGGCCTAATGGGCTCATATACACTAATAAGAAAACCATCCATTGTACTAAAGCTTATTGTCAGTGACACAAAACTGTACCGCCGGGCACAGTACACTGTTAAGACACTATTCGACTCATTCACAACAAATCTTCCCATTGAGGTGAATATCATTTCTTCACTATCAATAAAGAAACTTCTCTTCTTCTGACTCACCAAATTCCCCTAAGGAATTCACTCTATACTGTGAACACCGATCCATTTTAGGCAATCCCTAAACTTTCGAATTGATACTGCCTTGGTCATTATATCTGCTGGATTATCGTGTGTAGGCACTTTATTCACATCAATCATTCTCTTTGATATTATATCACGATTAAAATGATACCTGACATCTATGTGCTTTGTACGCTCATGGTACATCTGGTTCTCTGTAAGGTGTATGGCGCTTTGACTGTCATAAAACATTTTTATAGTAGTCCTATCCAAGCCCAAATCTGCCACCAAACCTTGCAACCATATTGCCTTTTTAATTGCTTCTGTTACCGTCATGTACTCTGCCTCTATTGTAGACAAAGCTACAATAGCTTGCAACTGTTCTTTCCAACTGATTGCACTCCCAACTAGAGTAAATACATATCTTGTCGGAGATCTTCTTTTATCCATATCACCTGTAAAATCAGAATCAACAAAACCAACCAATGATCCTGCAACATCATTCAGCGATTCACCAATATCAGTCTTGTTAAAAGTTAAGCCAACGTTCACAGTATTCTTAAGATACTGAAGTATCAATTTCACTGCCTGCCAGTGTTCTTTCCCAGGACATCCCATGTACCTGCTAACTACACTAACCGCATGTGAAATATCAGGACGTGTGCATACCATAACATACATGATACTACCAACTACACTTGCATATGGAACCTTCGACATTAGTTCCAACTCAGCATCGTCCTTGGTCGCTCCTACTGGAGACAACTTGAAATGAGTAGCAAACGGAATGCTAATTTACTTAGCATCAAACATGTTGAATCGTTGTAACACTTTCTCAATATAACTTCGTTGAGACAAGTGTAATGATCCTACACTTCTGTTCCTGATAATCTCTATACCAAGAATTTTCTTTGCTCTACCCAGATCCTTCATCTCAAACTCGGCAGTAAGCTGCTTCTTTATTTGCACAATGTGGGACATACTACACGCAACAATAAGTATATCATCCACATACAATATCAAGTAAACATAAGAATCATCTGACATCTTTTGACACCATGAATGTATCAAAATGTTTGTATCATTGCATAGGTGACTGTTTCAAACCATACAGTGACTTTTTCAGCACACAAACTTTGTCCTCCATATTAGGTTCGATAAATCCCTCTGGTTGTCGCATGTAGATTTTCTCCTCCAATTCACCATGTAGAAATGCAGTCTTCACATCCAATTTCTCAAGCTCTAAATCTTGCAAAAATACTATGACTAACAAAAATCAAATTGAACTATGCTTCGCCATTGAAGAAAATACTTCATTGAAGTCGATTTCTTCCCTTCGAGTAAAACCCTTAGGGATCAGTCTTGCCTTGAATCGAGATGCCTCCACCCCTAGATTACTTTCTTTTTTCTTGAATACTCATTTACTTCCTATTATCTTCTGTCTTTTAGGCAATTCAACAAGCTTCTAGGTTTGATTCTTATGAAGAGATTTAATCTCTTCCCCCATAGCACCAATCCATCGATCTGCCTCTAGACTTGCTATAGCTTCTTTGTAGCTACTAGGTTCCTGTATCTCAACTTCTTTTGCAACTGACAGAACATATGCAACTAGATTCGCATACATTTTTAGAAGTCTAATATCTCTTCTTCCTCTTCCCAATGTTATGCTATAAGGTTGTTGTTCTGGTTCGGGCGCATCATCGTCACTATCATCCGATGCTGACGCTTCACCTCTTGATTCTGGATCCACCTAAGAACCACTTGAATTATTAGAGCTGCTAGGAACTGATTCTACTTCAAGCTTCACCTGTTTAATCACAGCCGATCCTGATTCGACCATTTCTCCTACTTTATTATGACTGTCTATCGAAGCAAACTCATTAAAAGTAACGTCCTTACTAATGAGAAAACCTGGAGACTTGGGAGAGGTACACCATAACATATATTCCTTCACTCTAGTAGCATATCCTAGAAATATACACCTATTTTCCCTCGACTCAAGCTTACCATCTCTCATATGAGCATACGCAGGACAACCAAACACCCCCAAATGTTTATAATCAGCCGACGATCCAGACCAAATCTTCAAAAGGAGTTTTACAATTAATAGTCGTTGATGGAGACCAATTCACCAAGTAACACGCTGTATTGATAGTTTCAGCCCAAAAATCATTTCCCACACAGGAATGCGAGAGCATACTTCGTGCCTTGTCACAAAGCGTTTTGTTCATTCTTTCTGCGACTCCATTCTGTTGTGGTGTTTTAGAACAAGTGTGATGGCGCACTATTCCCTCAGCTTCACAGAACTCGTTGAACTCACTATTGCAATATTCTAACCCATTATCTGTCCTAAGACGTTTGATTTTTCTTCATGTTTTCTTCTCAATCATCGTCTTCCATTTGACAAAGGTTGAATATGCCCTATCTTTCGTTTTCATAAAGTAAATCAATACCATCATTGAATAATCATCAACCAAACTCATGCAGTGTCTGGCTCTGCTCTTGGATGGAATTATGTTTGGACCACAAAGATCTGAGTGAATGTATTCCACTATCCCTTTATTCTTTCTTACAGCCCATTTGCGGAATTTGACTCTAGTTTGTTTACCAAACACACAGTGCTCACAAAATCCTAATGATTCTGCTTTATACCCTTTCAATAAATCTCTCTTTCCCAAAACAATTAATCCTCTGTCACTCATTTGACCAAGACGCCAATGCCACAACTTATTTTGATTCTGCCTACTTTGGTTATTACTCCCTGATGATACTACTGCAGCATCACCCATAACAAGACTCCCCTAGAGAATGTAAAGACCCTTCTGCAAACCACCCTTCATGCATACCATTGAGCCTTTTGTCACTTTGATTACACCGTTTTCCACGGTACTTGTAACCCCGAGAGTCTAGAGTCCCAAGAGAAATCGAATACCCAAGAGTTTTGCCCAAACTCTGAACTCACAGACAATACATCTCCTCTACCATTGTTTTCACTATCGTCGGAATCGTTCACACCTTCAACAACGTTTCCTGCGTTTTCCCCCTTCTTATCATTTAGTTTCAGGAAATCTCTCCTATAATGACCCTGCTCACTGCATTCATAACAGTTTGAGTGCTTTACCTTTGACTTGGACCTCCAGTTCTTCCTTCTTAAAGAACTTGTTTTGCTTCTAGATCTTCCCCTCGTCATAAGACCTCCCCCTTCAGCTTGATTGTCTGGCTGCAACTGTCTCATCTCCTTTGATTTCAGTGACATCTGCTAGCGATAACTTATCCTTACCATACATAATGGTATATATGAAGTTTTCATAGGGAGCTGGTAATGATCTCAATACAAACAAATCTTGATCCTCATCCTCAATATTGATATCTATGTTCTCCAAGTCCATTATAATTGATTTAAAATTATCTAAGTGCTCAGTTATGGACATACCTTCTTTTAATCTGAAATCGTACAAAGCTTCTTCAAGTATAATTGGTTTAGTACTGATTTATCTGAGTAAGGATCTCCTAGCTTCTTCCATGCGCAGGCAGTATTCTTCTCACCACTAATCTCGCGAAGCACATTGTCTTTCACACTCATTAAAATCCAGCACAAAGTCCTTTCTTGAAGATCTTGCTTCTCCTCTTTTTTCATCTCTTCTGGTAACTTATTCTCCACAGCCTTCCACATCCCTTGCAATGCCAATGAAGATTTCAGTTCAATCTTTCACAATGCAAAACTGGATCCGCCATCAAATTTTTCAATCATGTATTTTGTTGCTGTAGACACCATTGTGAAACGTTAATTGCAAAATACCTAATTTTGCCACGTGGCTCTGATACCAATTTTGTTATTAAATCACTATGAAATTATCACAAAATGGCTCAAGCACAAAACATATGCGAAGGACAGACTGAAATGAACACAGGATTTAATGTGGTTCGACAATTGTCTACGTTCACGAACGCCGCCAGAGAAAAAAGTTTCACAATGATAGAAAAGGTTACAGATTTCATATTGTATTTTGTGTAGCGCTAGTAGTCTATTTATAGGGAATAAATAGATTTACTAGACAATGGGCCTAATGAGATCATATACACTAATAAGAAAACCATCTATTGTATTACAGCTTACTGTCAATGACACAAAACTGTACCGCCATGCACAGTACACTGTCAAGGCACTATTCGACTCATTCACAACAATTATATTAAGATTGCCAACTTTCAATTCTCTTCAATTTTATTTTTTTTGTTTCTTTCATTTTGTCCCTCATGTTTCATCTCATCTTCTGATTAGTTTGTCTTCTTCTTCTTCTTTCAAGGTATTTTATTTTTATACGACCGACAACATCTTTATCTTAACATTGCTTTTCTTATAGATAATTTACCTCATCAATAAAGATATTTTAGGTACCCCTAAAGAGGGATGACCTTATCAAGGCTCATAGTCTTTAAGTATAAACTTTATTTTAAAAATTTTTTTGATAATGTAAAGGTGAGTTTAAATAAAATTTATAAATTTCCAATTTTTTTTTAAATAATCCTCAATTTATAAATAAGTTTTTTAAAAGGCTTAAAATATTCATTTTAAACAAACTAGTATATTATCAATTTTCAGCCTCGTAATTTATGTCGTCCAATTACTTGGATATCAATTATTAAACTGTTCTAACAACTGAATTAACTTGATTTTTTATGTATAAAGACACAATTGTTTTTCTTGATTTTGCTTGTCAAAATCTCTCTGATATCTTGTGTCCAAAAGCACGCTGGCCTAGCAGTTTGAGTAGATATGTTTGATATGGTTGTTTTGGCTTCAATACGCGGTGGACACAATACTTTTCTACATGATCAATAAGAAAAACTCTATGTGTATTACTTCCCAACAAAAAGCATAATCATTTACAAATGATATAAAAAAGTTTTATTTATATTAATATTTAGCCTTAACTTTATAAATGAACTATATGTATCTTTATAAGTACATGACATTCATCTATGTACAAAAGTTGTTACATACTCAAGAAATTACCCTGATATTGCATATGATGGTTCAGTAATATTGAACAGTTAACTAGGAGGTTCTAGAATATTCATCTCGCCTCTTGTATTCTTCTATGTATTCTCTTACTCAGTTTACTTCCTTCTCTGGATTTTAGTCATCTTTTACCTTCAACAATTTATCATTTTCTCATATCTTTTACCTCCTGGTTTTTTATAATTTTGTTCATCATTATATTAAGATTGTCAACTTTCAGTTCTCTTCAGTTTCATTTTTTTGTTTCTTTCAATTTGTCCGTCATGCTTCATCTCATCTTTTGATTAGTTTTTTTTCTTTTAACTTTTGTATGCTTCTCTAATTCATGCTGATAATAATACTTTAACATTATTGGTAATAATGTCAACTTGTATTTCCAAGAGCGAAAATGGTTATGTCGAACAAAGCTTAGGCTAAAATTATTATGGATATTATTTTTATATCCGAACTAGATTGCAAATTGATATTTTTAAATGAACTTAGTATTTAATATCTCATAAAACAAAATCATTAAAAAAGTCTTCTTCTTCTTTCAATATGTTTTATTTTTATACGACCTACAACCTTTTTATCTTAACATTGTTTTTCTTATAGATAATTTACCTCATCAATAAAGATATTTTAGGTACCCTAAAAAAGGATGGCCTTATTAAAGCTCATATTTTTAAGTATAAACTTTATTTAAAAAAAATTGATAACGTAAAAATGAATTTAAATAAAATTTGTAAACTTCCAAATTTTCGAAATAATCCTCAATTTATAAGTAAATTTACTGAAAAAAAGCATTACAATATTCATTTTAAACAGACTAGTATATTATCAATTTCCACCTTTGGAATTTGTGCCGTCCAATTACTTAGATATTAATTATTAAAGTGATCTAACAACGAATTAACTTGATTTTTATGTATAAAAACACCACCGTTTTACTTGATTTGCTTGTCAAATTCTCTCTTTCTAAACTTTTATTTTGCTTCCTCTTTTCTTCTGCTTCTTTCTCTCTTACTAATCTTCCCTGGCCTTATCTTTAGCTACCTTATGTTCGGCGAGAAAATCACGGACCATGACATAACCGACATGCTACTTTCCTGTGACATGAGAGTGAGTCCTTTCTGCAGCATCGTTTGCTACCAAAAACGAGCCGCAAGTATCACACAGTGCCATCTTTTTCTCTTGTGCAATCATTAATAACTTATCATTTGGTTATTGAATTAATACCGACTTCGCAACATTAAATTCCTCCACCTTTCTCATCAGTGCTTCAGCTTCATCCACCTTGCCATGCCTGCTTCATCGAGCGCTCAACTTGTTCCAAATTTTTTTTAATTTTATCCTCCAGAGTTAACAAATGTTAACTCTTTTCAAGTGGTAGAGGAGCTGGTGGTGAAGGTTCTAACTCTTGAGAAAGGCGTTCTTGCCCACGCCTGACTCTCCTATCAAGGTCTATCACCAATTTCTCGCAAAATTGAGCCAGTTCAGCTTCAAATTTGGTCAGGTAATCATCATGTCTTGGGGAATTCTCAAAGCTGTTTTTAATTTGGGGTCATGAATATTTGGGCATGGTCCGAGATTGCTGCTTATGTTGACGAAGAGATCATGAGGACAAAAGCGAACTATATAAAACCGACAAACCTCCTTATCATCCCATATGATTTCTTTGAACCCCCTTCTCTCGGATTCCGTCAAGTCGCGCAGAGCTCTTTGCGCGTCCATGACGGATTATGGGTAGATTGATGTGTAAATATTATTGTAGGGCTCTGGATATCTAAACATTATTTCTCAAATTTCATTTTCCAATTAGAACTTGTTTGCCTCATCTGCCCTTTCGTCGCGACTTTCCTATTTTTTAAATGTACACTTTTCATACTATTTTAATTTATTGTTCATATTCTTGTGCATAGTTGAGGATAAAATTCACATCTCATCTTTCCTTGTAACAAAATGACACCAATCACGAAACAAAAACATATAACAAAAAAAAATTCATTATCAGCTCTTATCTTCCTATTTTAAGTTCTTACTTTCCAACATTATTTTCCTTGCTGAAAATTAGAAAGAATATTCAATGTAGGTACGGTCGAAACATTTTCTTCTTGTTTGAAATCATTTTTCACCTGAAGACAATAAAAAACAAAACTTTTACTCACAGGTTTACTGGATAGGTTTAATATACAACAACGATTAATAAATCAACGATTAATAAATGTTTAATATTGAAACACAAAACCTACTTTGCATTCTAGAGAACAAAATTCCGCAAGTTGATTGATGCGTATTTCACAAATTTTACAAGGAACGCCAACTTTCTTATCTGATTGTTGTTTGCGAATGAAAACAAAATTTTCTAGTTTCTTTTTATATGTCTGAATACCATTTACGTCAAAATATTTTTGGATATCTAGCACTCTTATTGCTACCCGCTTATCATAGTAGTGTACCTGAAAATCAATGAAATCCAATGAGTAAATGATAATAAATTTTTTAGTACAAAATAAATTCAGATATTTCGGAATAATAGTCTAAATGTATTTAGGAATCTGCATAGATTTTAAACACCAATTTGGGTTTGCATAATCGAAAACTGATCTATATTCTTGATCGTAAAAAGATGCAGGGCTGAAAACAAAAATTTAAGTAATCTTGAAGATCAAGATACCTCAATTTGACTCAATACTAAATGCGTTCTTCTTACTTGGAGCAATTGGTGCCCCGTGTGATCAACATGAACACATTTATCGCAGCAAGAAAAGGAATTCGGACATTCAATACAAAACCAAATGCATATTTTGTTGTGATTCTCGCATTGTTCGTAAGGCTCAATATGGATTAATTGACCCAACCACGGTAAGTCTTTAGCTTGACGAACTTTGGTTATACTGTGCTGCTACTGTAGAGCGAGAAATAAAGAATGTTGGGAGAAAGAAGAACTGTTTTCTCAAAGTGAAAACTTGCTTTGAAATTACAGAGTGAAATGGAAACTTTTTGTTTATTGTTTTTGCTCACTACTCTCCTTTACATTTACAGGTTCTTATATACAGAGGCTCAAGCTGAGAGGATAAGGTTGTTACATTGGGAGATGAGCATATTTGAATATTCTTCTCTTAGGGTAGTGGGGTAGTACCATTGTTGTACCAGAGAGAGTGTGTGAGTGCTGTAAGGTGAGAGATGAGTGACTGTAACAGACATTTGGGCTGCTCAGGCCTTATACTCGAACTTGGGTTTTATTGTACTTCTTGGGCCGTTTGCTTAGTGTTGAATCCAGCGATGGGCTCGGTTCTTTTGATCGAGGGCCCATAGTATAAATTTCTTAGAAATAGTAACCCTAAGCACTTGCTGTCTTGTTGGACACACCCTAAAACACTTATTCACGAGTGCGCCACTGTTCTTTCTTCTTCTTCAATCTTCTTCACTTCTTTTCTTCCAGCTTGTACACCATTTAATATTCTAATACTCAAGAATAAGCTTCTTGCTGTTTAAGTATGAAGGAAAAAACTCTAATTTACTCCGAACTAAAAAGAATTTAAAAGAAGAATCAATTTATAAAGCGAGATTGTTAAAAGACAAATAATTTAGTAGGAAGTAGTAGGATATAATAGTAATATAATTTGGAATCATAATTCGTACAACTATACCAATACAGATCAAAAGTAATGATTAGTGATATATTTCACACATATTAATACGTAATTTGTTTTTATATTATTGTCTTAGTTTAACTGCTATTTTGATTTTGTCAATGTACTAAATATAGTTATATGTTTTAATTGTTTCATACATAACTAATAAAGGTCTTTAATTGTGTTCCGAAAATTATAGGAAGAGTGGAAAGAAGTAGTCATGTCAAAGCATGGTGATGATATTGACCTATAATCTGTGGATGATCTAGACCTGTTCTCGTCTCTTCCAACTGTGAAATCGAGAAAGAGGAAAGGGCGTGCAATTGGAACAGGACTAGCCAAACATTCTTATAACATTGTTGGGGGGAGTTCATCACAAGGATCAAATGTCTTCTATTTTGGGTAGTGAGGAAGTAAAAAATTGGTGGAGAAAAATGAGAAGATATCGAAGAGATGGTGATGCTTGAGAAAGCTATCAAAATTCTCGCTGTACATTCTCAATGTGATGTTGCAGAGAATATTATGTCAGGTAACGTGAATTGGTTTGAGGATGAGAATGAAAATAATACAAGTGTTGGTAATGGCAGCAAAGATTGTAGTGGTGATGGTACTACATCTTGGTTCCATAGGACTTAATTACAAGGAAAATTGAGTAGATAATGTAAATTGAGTCTATATATCATAATGTAAATTAAAAAAAAAGTGGATAATGTAAATCGAAAAAAGTAGATAATGTAAATCGAAAAACAAGTGGTAATAATAAATCTAATGTAAAGGCTAATACTATTAGGAATTAACTACCTGAAAGCCCAAAACCAAACCTACATGCCTCTGCTCATAACCAACATTGACTATAGAACTGGTAGTATAACCCGGTTGACTCTAGAGCTGAAATTATCCCAAATAATCAGTTCATCCTCTTCACATAACAAAAATACAGTCCATCATCTTCATCTCAACTTTACGAAGCATATCGAGAGATTCAATCAGTAGGCGAATCTCTGTACTTCCCAATATATATTTTTTCGATTTTGGTTGTTGGTTACTGCTATAACGACTATGAGCTCAGAAGGCGGCTCTAATTCTAAGATTCCTAAAATAAATCAGTCACCTAAATACATTGTCTTAGGTTAATCTATTTATTTTGTCTCTATTCGAATCTAGTACGACTATCCTAGCAAGTGTCTTGCATTTTGTTTTACGAATCACAGGTCCTTGCCATACGCCTACTAATATTCCAACTGCTCGTGAGTAGATGTATCGTCGTTTAATACTAGGACTATTATTGTAGATGAATTATTTGATAGTGTCGATGAGTTTATTTTATGGGCTGAGAAGCACACAAGATTCGCAGGAGAGAGTAGTTTGATATGGTGTCTATGTTCAAAATGCAGAAATATTTACCCAAATGCAACTGATATAGTGCACCAGCATATAGCAAGACATGGATTTGTGGAAGACTACTACTGCTGGGTATATCATGGAGAGAGTTTAGGGAGTGCGGATAATTCTCAGGGTAGTCGTGCTAATCAATTTGCTGGGGACGAATATCACGAGATGGTAGGATGGTTAAGGATTCAATGAGCCCATTAATAAGGGTGAGGCTCCAAATAGGATTGCTACAACATAGTACAAGCTGCTGCATGATGCTGATGAATCAGTTTACTAAGGTTGCACTACAATGTATAAGTTAGCGCTGGTGTCCGAACTTATAAACTTAAAATACGACTCAAGGATTTCCAAGCGGAACCACGAGTGCTATGTTTCCATTATGAGACGACAAACACCAGGCAAAGATAAAAAAATTCCTTCTATATATTGGCAAGCAAAGAAGTTGTTGATGCCTCTTTGTCTGCCTCACCAAACAATAGACGCATGTGTTGACAATTGTATGTTGTTTTATGGAGATACGGTCAGCCTCGAGTTTTGTTTACAGTTCGGTAAGTCACGTTACAAAGTAGAATCTAATACGAGGAAATGTGTAGCTCAAAAGGTGCTAAATTACTTTCCAATATGACGTAGACTTTAAAGGCTGTATATGTCGGGAAAGACTGCTAAGCATATGACATGGCACTATCGTAATCCATCTGCTGATGGATTCATGACACACCCAATCCATGGTGGGGCGTGGAAGTATTTCGATAATTGTCATCCAGAGTTTGTATATGAACCACGTAATGTGAGAGTTGGTTTGTGTACTGATATATTCAATCCATTTTATAAGTTTGCAAGGAATTACTCTTGTTGGCCGGTGATGGTGTGCATTTACAATCTGCCACCTGGTTTATGAATGAAGGATTCTTACATTTTTATAGCACTTATAATAGTTGTTCCTCGTTGTCCAAGAAGAGATCTTAATGTGTTCATACGACCATTAGTCGACGAGCTTAAGCACCTGTGGGGTGATGGTGTTGTGACGTAGGATTCTGAAAATCGGATCAATTTTACGATGCGAGTAACGTTAATGGGGACAGTTAATAATTTCCATGCTTATGACATGTTATTTGGTTGGAGTACGCACGGTAGATGGGCATGCCCGTATTGTATGACTGAAACAAATAAATCTTACCTTACGAGTGGTTAGAAGGTATATTGGTTTGATTGTCATTGGAAGTTTCTATGTAAGGACCACCCCGACAAGAAGAATAAAGTTGTATTTTTAAGGCAAAATGGTTACATATGTAGTTAAAAATGAGCGACTTACCATGGTAGAGACACTGAATTCTGTTTTACATGCCACTCCTCTGAATGAATTCGGTGAATCCAATCGCAAGCACAAGTCACCGGGGTATGGTACTGAACATCATTGGACAAAGAAAATAATTTTCTATGAGCTACTTTACTGGAAGGACAATCTGATTTGGCACAGTATAAACCTGATGCATACCGAGAAAAGCTATTTGGAGAACATGATGTTTACTATCATGGATGTTAAATCAAAGACTAAGGACAATGCAAAAGCTAGGGAATATGTGGAGTATTTATGCTCAATGAGATGTTTAAACCTGATCGATGACCAAGGTTAGGAAAGGTTAAACCAAAGGATAATTATGTAATTAACAAAGATAAACAACATATTGTTCGAACATAGCTACGAAATTTGAAGCTCCCAGATGGTTCTACAAGCAATCTCTCACGCTACATAGATGTAGAGGGTTTTGGTGGGATGAAAAACCATGATTTTCATATCCTTATAGAGAAATTATTAGATGTTTTCTTCCATTATTCGTTACATAATCCAATATGGGATGTCGTAGTTGATTTGTACCATTTTTTCTGAGACCTATGTTCATCAACCTTTTGCGTTGAACATTTACTTGTGCTAGAGAAAAATATAGCACAAATAATATGGAAGTTGGAGAAGATATTTCGTCCAACGTTCTTTGATGTAATGGAGCATGTTCCGATTCATTTCCCATATGAAGCGCTTAATGGTGGACCTTTTCAATATCGGTCGATGTATTTTTTTTACTCGTAATTTTTTTCTGATCGATTTTAGTAAATGTTTACGTTTTTTGGTTACGAATTAATCGACGCAAACCTTTGTTTAAACTTGGTTAGGTATCTTGGAAACCTGAAACTCATGGTGACTCAAAAAGTATATGTTGAAGGATCCATCTCACACGAATACCTTCTCAAAGATATGTCATCGTTTTGTGGGATTTATCCAAATGAAAATGTTTAGACAAATCAGCGACAAAAACCGAGGATTGACGATAGAGGCGAAGTGGAGGCTGATGAACGTTTATCAATCTTTAGGTGCCCTGGTAGACCAAAGAGAGGCAGGAAGAAGCCTGAATACTTGTTTGAAAAAATATTCAAACATGTTACACAAGTCTTGAAGAATATCCCTGAAATTTCCACTATTATCGCGTGAGTTTTTATTGATTTGCCACGATATAAAAATTGCAATACTAATATTTATTTTGCAGCTCCTACAATGCACAACTTCGTCAACTCGATCTCGTTCTACTGTAGCGGAGCTTGATCAATACTTTGTCGAGAGCTTTAGTCCTTGACTGGAAGAATATGTAATATTCGCTCTACTTGTTACTTCTTTGCTCAATCACCATTTTCTTGCTTTTATGTTTTTTTAAAGTACATACAGTAATAAATTTATACGTATATATTATGATGTTGTTGTTTGTATAAACTTACTTTCTTTGCGGTAGTAATTATGATTTTGGTTGGAGTAGTTTCATTTAGCATAAGAGTGAGATTTTGTGTAATTTGCAGTAGCTAGCTCCTTGCATTTCCAGCAACTATTTCACTATTATTGCAACAATATTAGTAGGTTATAAATTAGTGTTGGTTTTTTATTTTTTGTGAGTGTCCTAAATTACCTTCTTCCATGCTTATTCATAGGTTGGTACAAACATCGATACATTGGACTATCGTATAGGAACATTGGCTAATAGTCCCTATTGCGAGATTCACAAGTTCGGGGGATATTACACCAACACTTACCTCTTCGACACAAAACGTGGAAGAGGACATAAGACAAATAATAGTGGTGTCATGGTTGATGGGACATATGGTGCTAATATGTTAGATTACTATGGACAAATAGTAGAAATTCGGGAGGTGTCCTATGGTGAGGTGATAGAATCGATTGTGTTTTTGAAATGCGATTAGTTTAGTAATTAGAGAAAAAACATGCAAATTCACCCTACAAATGGTTTGATAAAAATTTGTTGAAAAAGTCTGATGCACAACATGATCCATTCATATTGGTTGTTAAACCTAAGCAAGTCTATTATTTAGATTATGTATCAAAAGAAGCATCTCATAAAGAATGGGTAGTTATATGCAATACAAGGGCCCGGAATAGAATAGACATGACATATGTTATTCCGAACGAATATAGAGAAGAAGTATTAGTTGTTGAAGCAACACAACAAGGTGTTTTCCAAGAATCCGAAATGCCTCCGTCGGTGCCGCTACAACCCAATATGAACCTGAATGATCCCAACGATCTTATTGATCCTGGACATTTTGAGATTGTTGAAATATAAGAGTTTAATGATGAGTTTGTTAGTGATGAGAATGACATAGATAATGTAAGCATAGTCCATACGATATCGACTTAGACTAATTAACAATGTTGATTAATATTGTATTTAGATGTAAATATTGATGAATTTGAATATATTTGTTGAGTTGATGAATTTGATGTTATCAATATGATATGTTTAATTTACTAATTGTGAGTTTGAGTAGTAGATTCACCTTTATGTTTTGCTGGTTGTATTCAATTTATTTTAGGCAGGACTGGGTGTATCTGTACTGTAACGTGACTATTTGTCCATAATTTCCATTTCTGCAACGGAATAAAGACCCTTGAGCAACACACTGTTAATAAATACTATATTACTTACTTACCAAATTTTCACCTCTTTCTAATATAAATACTATTGCCTCACTTATTGTAAAGACCTAAATCAAAACCTTCTTATCTCTTCTCTTCTTGTCGTTTTTATCGATGAATAAAGCTCAGCATGTTGCTCGAGTAAGAATTTGTAGGTTCTCGATGAACAAAGCTCAGACATTTTCTCGAGTAACAATATGTAGGTTGTCGATTGGTAAATATGTTTATTCTTTTTATCTTCATCTCCATAAGTTATGCGTCTGTCAAGGGTTTTTTTTGTTCTAAATGTTTTTTAGGATTATGTTTATGCCTTCACGCGTCTGTCAATTGTTTATTCTGCTCTAAATATTTTAAAGTTATTGTTTATGCCTCTATATGTCTATCGATCGTTTGTTTGGTTTTAAATTATGTTAGTGTTGATGTTTATGCCTCTCTCTTGATAAATATTATTTGTATGATGTTGTTTTTCTTGATAATTAATTCATGTTATGCCTAATTGTTAAGATGTTTCATGCGTTAAAATGTTTTATAGTACGTGTGTGTTTTTTGTTCATTTTTATGCCTTTGTGTTGATACATATCAAGTGTATGCTGCTGTTTTGCTTGACAATTACTTCATGTGTTAATATATTTTATAGTACCTGTGTGTTAACTGTTAGTGTTGATGTTTATGCCTATGTGTTGATAGATACTTTGTGTATGCTGCTGTTTTTCTTGATAAATAATTCATGTTATGCCTATTGTTAAGATGTTTCATGTGTTAAAATGTTTTAATTTTGAGAATGTTGTTTAGGTTTACGCTTTTGTGTTAGGATTCCATTTGTATTGTTCAAAATGTTGTTTTAGTGAATTTTCATAATGATGTTTAGGTTTATGCCTATGCATTTGATTCAATTTGTGGTGATGTTTAGGGTTTAGGCATGTGTTAATTGTTTTTATTGATCATGATGCGGTTTAGGGAGATAATTGTTATGAAAACATTGGTTGATGTCATTGGGAGTAGGGGATTCCCCTCGAGCTTCGGTAAATTTGTTCAAAACAAAATTTGTTTCGAAACTTAAGTGGAATCCTTTAAGTGTGAAAGCTTGTCCGGTTGCTGTTTTTGGACAAGTCGAGGTGGCTACTACTTCAATATAGGTTACTCATTCCATATTTTGGAAGTGACCAAAAGGTTTACCAACACTATATACCTATATTGAGGGAAATGCCCACTTGGACTTTGTTTTCAAAGTCTTATAATTGCACAAATTGTCACTGAGACCATTGATCTTGTATTTTTATAGTCTTTAAAGGTATATAATCATTGGTTTCATTGACAATATGTGCTCATGGTGGCCTGATAACTTGATGTACAGATCACCTCATGTATTAATGTGTGGCTTTGTACAGGTTAGTTGGTGCCTTATAATGGTGGCATTTTTTGTTGTATAATTAGTTGTGTTTCCATTGTAATTGACATATTATTATACAAGTACCAGTTTCAAAGCCCGGTGATTTTATATTCTTGAAATCTCCAAAGGTTCATAGAGCATTTATAAACTACAAGAATATAAATTACTGGGGCGCGAAAACAGTCCCCGCAATTGAGGTCGCTTGTTGCTCAATATAGGTTACATTGCCAAATTTCCTTTGTTGCTACTCCTTAATATATTTGCAGTGAGTCAACATTTTGAAATGCAATTTACCTATATTGAGGGACAAGGTACTTCGACTAGGTTTGCTAAGTTAATTTCATAAATTATCACTGGAACCGGCGAGCTTGCAAGCAATCCTTTGTTGTTTTTTACTTACGGATTATCTCGTGGAGCAATGTATACATGCTTTCCAATATACCAGTTTCTGCCTGATTATCCTAGTTATTTCTTTGTTATATCCTTAATTGTGTATCCACTAAAGCATGAATTGAAATATTTTGTACATGCATCACTTGACACTTGAAGGCATAAGAATGAATAAAGGAAAAATATTAAAGAACAAAAGGATATCAAGTTGAAGCCATCAAGTTATAGCTATGAAAATAGTTTAGTTTGAATATAAATTTTATTTTCCAATCTTAATATGTATTGATGAATCGTATTTAGTAGATTATTATATTTTAATTTTAGAATAAAACAATGTATCATGGTAGTTATAATTTTTAATGCCTACTAATATTTAATGACGAGCATATAACGAAAGTGTAAAAAAATGTTACAACAGGTGAGCAACACTCCGCAAGAAAAGAAAGTGGATTGGAAATTAAATTCATATTCTTTCGAACATAAGCGCAACACTGTTAGGGACTACAACAATTAGTTATCATGCAACAAAAGTGCAACTACTTTTGCGACGGTGGACACACTAACAGAATTAACCGTTTCATAAATTAGTGTCACGTAATCGCAACAACTCTTGCAATGCAGTAGCTAGTCATCGTGCAACAGATATGCAACGAATGTTACGACAACGGACATTAACAAAATTAACAGTTTCGATAAATTTGTGCCATGAAATCGCAACAATTCTTACAATGACGTAACCCGGTTCCACCCAGGTCAAATTTTGCAACGCCTCTCGTTGCAAAACTGTACCAAAAGAGTTTCGGTGGCAACTGACTTTGGTTAATGACCCTAGTTAACACAACTGGCGCTTCCGGTCTCGAACCCATTGTGAAGGGGTTGTTGCAACGACCTTGAAACGATATTCGTCGTTCTCAAGGCGTTGTAAAAGCTAGTTTATCCCGTCTTATATATGCATGTATGTATGTATATATGTATGTGTGTATGTATGTATATATATATGTATGCATGTTGCATGCATGTATGTAGCATGTGTGTATGTAACAATTACAATTCTTACACAAAATGCATCATTACTAAATAGATACAATTCAATAAAAGATTAGATTATATAATTGTCATTAATTTTACAGTCGGAGAAAATAAAATACCTCTTAATTATTTTAGGATTACAAAAGGTAGGAAGTGTATGGAAAGAAATCATTATATCAAATCTAAAGAGAATATCAACGTGCACAAAAATTTTATGAATTTTATTTGAATTGAGGACGTATCATGTAAGTGATAAATAAATATTTTTTGTAATTTTTATGTAAAAAGTATAATCACCAGGCCATCGTATTTTTTAAAGGCTTACAAATAAGAAACCCGAATAAAAATACACAATATTTTATATGAGGTGAAGAACTTAAAAGTTGATAACATTTTAAATATGTGTGAAGATGTAAAACTATCCATAAACATCATAGAAAAGAACGATGGAATTATCACACATATAAAGTTTTTATTGGAAATAATATAAGAGAATAATTGTTATTAATGAAATATGACATAGATTGAGAGATCTAAATCTACTATGATTTTCATTGTACAAACAACAAGCATTGAGTTTTTACGGACATCTTTGCATGTGTTTATTATGGAAAATATTGATAAATAATATGGTATAAGATGCTAATTTTTAAATTTTTGTGGTAATTAACAAAATTAATACTTTGCATTGATTTTATTTTTTCAAGTACCAAAAACTGAAAACTCACACGCAAGGGAATGGTCATTTGAGATTGTTTATCAAAGAAAATGGATCTTGTTATCTAGTGTATCTCTAACATATAGAGAATAATTGATCATATATTTTCTCAAGCGATGATTTGTTATGAAAACGACATGTAAACAAATATATTTTGAATATATAAAAATACTTGATAAAAGAAATATTAATATATTTGAGGAATTTCTATGTTTAAAATTTGATCATTCTAGCTGAAGTCAAATTTAGCGGGGGTACTTACCCATAAACAATAGATTATATTCAAAGTTTTGGTTAATCCAGATATCATGATATATATTCAAATATTTACATAGACTGGTTTAAACATTTCGGAAAAATAAAAGCGAATTGGTAAGCCTCAAATGTTATAATATGTATATATTAAAATAAACTTACAAGTTTATTTAAATAGTACAAACTAACAATTTTTTTATGGTGAATATCGTACATGTCAGAAATATCTCCACCAACTAACGTGATATTGTCCGTTTTGGGCGATTAGTCCCGCACGATTTTGCTCTTGGTCCACTTCCAAAAGGCCTCATATTAGTTGAGATATTTCATTCACTTATATATTGTAAGTACTTGTTCAGTCTAAGCAATGTGGGATAAAGGATCAAGTTTACTCACTCTTAACACTCTCCCTTAAACTTGATCCGCGGAATGACATATACACTCTATGCATTCCGCCTCACTCAATATACCCATTGCATGGCTTAGAACACAAGTTTCAACCTTGCTCTGATACGCGGATCAAGTTTAAGGGAGAGTGTTAAGAGTGAGTAAACTTGATCCTTTATCCCACATTGCTTAGACTAAACAAGTACTTACAATATATAAGTGAATGAAATATCTCAACTAATATGAGGCCTTTTGGAAGTGGACCAAGAGCAAAACCGTGCGGGACTAATCGCCCAAAGCGGACAATATCATATTAGTTGGTGGAGATATTTCTGTCATGGTATCAGATCAAGGTTGAAACTTGCGTTCTAAACGATGCAATGGGTGTATTGAGTGAGGCAGAATGCATAGAGTGCATATGTCATTCCGCGGATCAAATTTAAGGGAGAGTGTTAAGAGTGAGTAAACTTGATCCTTTATCCCACATCGCTTAGACTGAACAAGTACTTACAATATATAAGTGAATGAAATATCTCAACTAATCTGAGGCCTTTTGGAAGTGGACCAAAAGCAAAGCCGTGCGGGCCAGTGGGCCCAAAGCGGACAATATCACACTATTGTAGAAACTGAAGTATTCTTACTTATATACAAAAGCGGAATATGTGGACCAAATATTCCTTGTCTGAATATTTTAATCAATATAAGAGTTAGTTGTGTTTTAGATTATTATTGAGCAAACCTTATGCTTTATAAGATATCAATATGATAATCAATATGATAACATAATTATTTAAATAATTATAAATAAGTTGCTTAATTTGATTTAAATGTTTTGATATTTATGATTTTAGAGCTTTAGTATATGGGCTATCCCCTAACATAATTGTAGCATGCTTATAATAAATATAAATAAATGTATACTCACAAAAAAGAATATGGATATGCACTATTTGTTTTGGAAATGTTGTGTGGTAAAATCCAATTTGGTGGATTCAAATATAAAATCACTAAGTTAGAGAATAAAGTAATAAGATAATTCAAGATCATGCAGTATAATATCGGTTATTCAGAAGATCCTTATCACATATAAATGTTACATATTTATAGGAAGACAATATCTTAAGAGATACTAAAGAGACAACATAAGATATATTTGTTACATATTTTTAATTCCATTATCGTGCAACTAAATATGTTGATAATATATATTATTTCTCTTGTTCCTTCTTTGCATCCAATCTACTAATCCAATGGACTTCTTCTATAAACAATATGAGTAATTTGGTTGGACCAATTTCACCCTTATAATTAGTGTCATAGTCATTGCAAGAGCATTGAGGAAGACTATAATATTTTTAATATATGGGACGCTTAATATCTTTGTTTTGCCAACACATCCGAATATGTTTGTGCACTTGTTGTTGGAGGTCGAATGATGTAGCTAAGAATACATATACATTGGTTTCTCGCTTAATTATCAGAATTGGGTCAACATGTACTCTAATCGAATATTTCAACGAGCTCGTTAGTTTTTAAAAATGTGACTTGTCACAAAGTTTGATACCCAAATTCGATCGATAAAGCCTTCAAAAACCAATTTTCATATTTAAGTGTTATGTAAATATTTAATTGTTATTTTATTATTTATAGATAAACAAGTTATTTATTTTATTTTATTTTATTTTATACTATGTATGATTAGGATTGAGGTACCACTATATAAAGCGGCCTTAATCCTAATCTTAAAAAACATTTTTGTTTAAAGAAAAATTGAGAGTTTCTCTTAGAACTTGTGTAGTTGTTCTAACCCTGAATTGAGTTTTCTATATAAACTCGTAGCTATAGATATTTTATCGCTATCAGTTTCCACGTCATTTGGGGTTAGGGTTTCCAACCACTTGTCTTCATTTGGTAACCTTGACTCCACCATCGAATGTCCTTGATGTTGAACCGTATCACAACCTAGATTCGAACGGACTCATTCGAATTTGGAGATACGTTAGTGTGGGCCATAGTTGTCAGTGGCATGCGGCGGTCTGTGGCGAAAAGAGCTAATAAATCCACTACGGCGAGATGAGCGGCGTAGCAATGGCCACATAACATGCGGTGATGGCCACATGATATGAATAATATTTTTATAGCATATATTTGTAATTTAAATAGTACTATTTAGATATTTAAAATAACAATAATAACGTAAACATCCAATTACATAATTCCTAGAAAATCCGAGTCAAATAAAAAACACATAGACTAAAAGATCCAATTATAAAACATCCAATTACATAATTCTTAGAATATCCGAGTCAAATGACAAATATAAACTAAAAGACATCATCGATCGAGACAACATCTTCACACCTCTCATGTCTACTATGTTCTCCATTTAATATCTCATAATGGAATATCTTCTTCTTCAGAGTCTTCGTCAACAGGCCTCTGATCTCTTGTGTGAGCCGCTAAAGATAATGGATTCTTAGATCGAATATTGTAGTCTACTTCATCAACCTCAACAGCTCCACCATCAACTCCTTTCAAAACATCTTCTTCGAAACCATTATCAATGACAACACTATCAGAAGCTATGTTTTCACGTTCACCAATCAACCACTCGTAACTTTCATCAATATCACTCAAAGCAATTGGATCGATTATTCCACGCAATTCATGATGTCGCTTCAATGCTATACTGTACTTTATATATACCAAATCATTCAAGCGACGTTGGTCAAGTCTATTCATCTTTTTGCTATGTATCTATAATAAATAAATAAATAAAATTAAAAAACATTATAAAATTATAATTATATTAAAATATTTAGACATCAAGTGTCTTACATGTTCAAAAGAAACTCCATTTCCTTTCACATCTAGATGAGCTGCAAACAAGACTAAGTACTCGAATGGAAAACTTTCACAAATTAGGCGCCGATGAACCATAGTTCACCCACCATTCCGCTAAAATATTTAATATAAGTAACCAAAATAATGAAACAATATTTCAATATAAATATATAAGAGTTTATGTAACTGGTGGCATGAAACTGTGATATCTAATAGCCAAAGGTCTGCCAAATGAACCTTCTTCATACCGATATGCATTCAACTCTGTTGTAATCTTAGCTTAAATATCCGGGTCCGATATCATTCTCACAAGATATGTTTGAAAACCATCATTGATTTCAAACTTTCCAACAACGTTTGAATTTCTGTAAAATAAACTAGGATTCAAGTAGTAACCTGCAGCATGCAGTGACCTATACAATTTATTTTCTCATCTTTTGTCAATGATTTTAAAAAATTTCTTGTCGTGGCTTCATTGTTTGAGAATGCTTTGGAAATATCTTTCTTCGACTTATCCATGGCTTCGTAACATACCCCATTGCAGGCTTTGATTCACCGTCTACCATTCGTAACACACCTAACAGTGGACCACCAATCCTAAGCACAACATGATGGCATCATCAAAGTTTATTTGATTTTTTCCCAATCATTTCTTATGAAAACTTACTTTGATTCCATTTATTTGAATTAAACAACTTTATCAAGTTTCTCTTTGTTCCTGAAGTCTCTTTAAAGTTAAGAAACCTGTAGCAAAACGAGTCTTAGCCGATCTAACCATTTCTTTGTTATTAATGAAGTTTCGCATCATGTTAAGGACCCTTGATCGACTGTATATGTAGACATTCACTCTAATTGGTTTCTCAATAGTTTGCTTGAATCTCGAAATCTTAAAAATATCCTCAAACATCAAATCAAGGCAGTAGACCGCACAAAGAATCTAAAATAAATGTGGATACTTTCCCTCGAACAACTTGCCTACCACATAGTTTACAAAAAAATAGTAAACATAAAATAACAAAGAATAAAAACTAGTACTTAATAAAAAGCAGGTTATGACTAACGAGATTAAACGTTGATTCTAAAACAAATTTTGTAGCAGCGAAACAAAAAAAAAACATAATAAATAACATAATAAAACTAATGTATTATTTGTATTACAAGTAAAAAAGTTATTCACCTATACTATATTCGATCTAATATATAACACGAGTAACCTGTAATATATAACACCAAACATAATAAATAGCATAATAAGATTAATATTATTTGTATTACAAGGAAAAAAGGTTATTCATCTTTGCTATATTCGATCTAATATATTATAACAATTATTCTATTATATAACACCAGTAACCTCTAATACGTAACACCGGTAACCTCCATTATAAGAAATAAAGGTTATTCACCACTAATAATTAACTTATGCTATAAGCAATAAACTGTGTTATAAACACTGTTTTATATATAACACCACTAACCTATACTATAACCAATAAAATTAATATATTATCTAATATATTACTAACAATAACCTTTGCTATAAACCACTGATATATTAAACTGTGCTATAAGTAAATGACTAATATATTATTTAATATATTATAGGCATTGCTAGTGTCACATGACCTAAGTGCAGTATACAATAGGTAATGTAAGATATAGGATTATGTTTTGGATATAGTTTTGTGTATCCTACGCCATTTAAAAACTATGTATGGCATCAAAAGCAAAAAAAAATGAGCTAAGAAGAAGCCACTGACGGAGAAGAGAAAAGCTTAAATCGTTGAGAAGAAACCAAGACCTGGGACAAAACCCATATCAAAAGCCAGATTCGACGAAGATACGAAAATAAGTTTACATCTTCCTGAGGAATCCATATTCGATATACTAAAATGCCTTTCTTTTATATCTCTTCTTCGATTTAAAGAGAATCTCTTCCTGCCCATCATAACTTCAAAACCATTTAAAGATTCTCATTTTGCTTGTTCTTCTTCTCATCCTAAGATTTTAATCTCATGTTTTCGTTAGACTAATTGGCACAATTAACCAAATTTTTATTTTTACCGGGCAGATCTTGAACACTTGTGTGTTGTTCCCTTCACTTTTTTCAACTTGAAGAGGATCAAGGATAGTCGTTTTGGTATCAATGAGGTTTCAAACTGTGTGAATGATGTTATTATGCTTAAGAGAAATGACAAGTTTCGTTCTTACAAATTTCAGTACCAAGAAATTCATAGATGTGAGATAAAAAAAATTTTACAAAGAAGTGAAGGCATGAAAACAATACGAAGAAAGTAACTACTGTGAGATAAACAAAATTCCACCAAGAAGTGAAGTAAGGCAGTGCAATATATTAAAACATATCATAACTTGAATATGCATTACCAATTCTTCCTATTATTTCAAGCTACAAATCTGGATAATCAACCGAAAACTAAAGGTAGAACGAACAGAACTAGTTTGAAAGCATGAAAAGTAAGATGCAGGGCTCTCTACTGGAAATGTCGATTCACCAAAGAAATCAGAACTAACTCTCGGATCAAAATACCAAGAGAGGTATCAGATTTCATCAAAATAACAACTTTTCTCCAAGATATCAACACACCACTTAATCATAAGAACGCAATGCATAAAGAACAACATTGACTAAAAAAACACAACAATAAAAACTAGATTAGTTAACGTACCAGCCAAAACATTCTCAGATGCGTTATCTGTTATTACTTAAACAACATTATCCGAGACAAGTTTATCTATGTATTTGCCAAGCATATCATACATCTTGGACCCTGTTTTGGAGAAACCTGAAGCATCAATTGTGTCTAAAAAACACTTCTTCTAGCGTGTTTACCAAAACATTAACAAGAACCCTCCCATTCTTATCAGTCCAACCATCACCCATCAAAGTACAACCATTTCTTCTACCATCCTTTAAATTTTCTTCAACAAATGTCTCAGTAGTTTCTATTTTTTTTTTCCAAACATGTCACCGTAACTTCATGATATCTCGGGGCCTTCATCCCCGGACCAAACTGTCCAATAGCCTCAATTGCAACCTGTAGAGACTCATAATTAACCGCATTAAAGGTAATCCCAACATCATACATCCATCTCGAAAACAACTGAACTGCATATGTCCTTAATTTCTGCATAGCCTTCTCATGATTTACTTATGAGTTTGCATCTTTTTTCTTTTCAGTTATGGGTTCCCTCTTTGAACACTCTTTATCTCTTCATCTTCACAATTTTCTTCAACTATTAGCTCACAATTCACTTGTTTTATTGCCTCTTTTCCTCCATTTTTCCCCGTTACACTTTGAAGTCTATCTTTGATACGAGAGGGATATTATTTACAATCAACCATATTAGTAGATGATCCAAGTAAATGATAATTCAATTAAGTTATCCCCCATCTATAAGTCTTTTCATAAAAACGACATGTAACGACATCTCTATATTTAGGATCAGAAAGAAATCCATAATCCTAACCAATGTCTTTGGATTTCCTAGACGTAGACGAACCAACTTGCGTGTTAGAAAAACTGTTTGCCATTGTCTTACGACTCTTACCTACCAGATAAAATTCAGAAAATTAGTTAGAAATAAGTGCATAACATGCTACAAAGGTGATCAAGACTCAATATGGCTCAAGCTTTCTATCTTATTCATAGTCACCTGCTCATTGTATGTTCCAAGACACATTAATAAATTAATTTATTAAACAAAACGAATAAAATCTATGAAAAACGACAAAATATTATAGACTAATTCACTAATAAAATAGAAAAACATAATCTAGAGCTTAGAAAAATACAGACATCAACCTGCAGGTCCTGCACACAACAAACTCTTAGGTATAAACCCAATAAAGAAATCTATTGGGTTTTTTATTCCTTTAGTTTTAAGTTAGAAATCTTTTAATTTCATTTGTTCGACAAACAAAAAAGTGACTTTCTCAAAGAGAAGAAAAGTATTGATTAAGAAAGCTAAAGAGCTAGATTTACTTTGTAATGCTGAATCAAAGAATTAATAAACATAGATTTATCATAGCTAACCAGACCTACGAAGAATCAGAGAAGGAAACACTGAAATGAGCTATACCAAAGAAACAGCAATGAAACAGAAAAACCGACTTACAGATCAGTTTGTTGCAAGCAGCGGAATCGTTGTTAGGGGTTTAGTCATCGTTGTCGTCGTCGGGAATTTCTGCGTCGCCGTCGGGTGTATGTGTTTGATTGAGAAAAGAAAGAAATTTAATGGAGTTGGCAAAAAGAACACAGGGTGTGGGTCTATTAGTTTTTAAGTTTTTGTTTTTAATTTAAAAAATATAAGGGTTTTAGTGTGGCGCGCCATGGCGAGCGCTATACTAAGCCCGTCGCCACGCTACGTCGGGTGGCGCCAAAGGCTGTCCTCGCCTCGCCACACCGTCATGGTGGTCGTCATAATGCCATTTGACAGCTATGGTGTGGTCTTTTGATGAACTCAACTTACTCGAGCCAAACAAAACCTCAAAGGCATATCTGGGTTGGTTCGTGAATGGTTAAAACCCTTTTACCGACCAAAACCTTTATTGAGGAAAAAAACTCTATTTTTTAAGATAAAAAGAGTACAAGTAACAGATATCAGTTTGCTTGGTTTGTTTAAACATCTATCCAAATCATAAGGATCTTATATAAACTTCGTGCTACTTCAAAGCGTGCCTATGTAAAAAATAGTAGCCTCCAAGTCATTTTGAAGGATAAAGAAAAGACTAATCCATAGCGAGAGTAGTAGATAAATAAATAAAAGAGACTGTTGGTTCGACTTGCTGATGTGATGCTTCAAAACATATCTTGGCGGAATGCATGCTCAAGGCTAGTATTTCCTAGAGAATATAAGTACATGCATAAATAGATAACCAACTATGATTTGTATTTGAAATAGTACGTGTTCCTAAAGTAAGTTGTTATTTAATATAGGGGTTGAATAAAATTAATAAAAAATAGTTGTTGGATAAGCATTTAGGTAATGACACAAGGCGGAAGCGTATGTAGTGAGGTAAACACCAACGCATACGGGTTGTTCATCTTATAACTTTGGGCATTCCACGTATATCTTTTGAAGCCTTTTATCACTTGATAAAATCTTAGCCATTAAATTAAAAACATGTAAGGTTAGGATTTAAGCACAAGAAGGTATAAATACAACCTGCATGTTTCGTCTACTTTTTATTTTGTTGTTCTCCACTGTTGCTATTGCAAAAGTTTAAGTTGTGTTTCATCGTTATCATAATAAATCTCCAAAATCTGAAAGCATTCTTCCTTAATTAAATTGTTTCTTGATTACCACTTCTATCGATTTTAGCTAAGCTATATTATGATCAAAAATGATTAGAAAAGTACCCTAAAGCATGAGACCAGCCATTAAGAGACTCTAATAGTTAAAGGTCTATTACAAGTGCGCCGCTTGGCTTGCCATCACCTACTCAATCAAAGAATAATGAATCGATACCGATGTTACAGAACATAAGCCAAAAAACTAGGGTGTCAAATGAGAGAGTGGTACAAGAAGGAGTTGTTCATCTTGATATTATCCCATCTATAGACCATGAGAACACCTTTATTTTTATTGCGGTGTCATTCCCAAATAAGTTGATCAACTGAGTCGAGGTATGTTTGGATTTCTTGAGTCGCGTTGGATCCCAAAGTGTGACGCGTGGCGATTATAATTATATTGATGTTCCCTATTAGAACCAAAAGTTATAAAAATAGGACGATTTATAAACGTGGAGGTTCGGTTCCCAGTAAAGGGTGAAAATATCTTGCATATGTATAAAGTTGATGTTGTATTCTTCACATAACTTTGATTGGTTTTAAGCCGAGAGTTGCTAAATTTGCATGAGCTAACTTGTGTCAAACACTTGGAGAATATTGATGACATTAATCATCTTGTCATAAATGATGTACTAACACTCCAATGTGAGAAAATTCTTGGCTATGTACCCATTGGGAAACTTCCCAATCCACTTCTATTTTGTAATGAACAAGAATGCCAAAAATTTTGACGATCTTCTATAATTTAACAAGATTTAGAAAAATATAATCCGTGCATGTCTTTGACAACTGGGAGACTGGGTCGAAAGAGAAGAGCTTGTTGTGTTCACATGTTTGGAATTCAAAAAGTGATACCACAACCTTCAGTTTCAGTGCATTATGAGTTTACCACTAAACATGATATGTATTTATAACTAAGTTTCTTTCTTTATATCAGTTATTATAGGGGAAGTATTCTAGAGGAAAACAGCAAATGCTAAAGCACATTATGATGGGTTTGTAAGAGAAGCACCCTAATGGAGGTATTCATACGTATATATGCGTGTGCCTAAAAAATATGTACCCAATGGCCTATGGACGAATACTTCTGCCATTAGTGGATTTTTGGTCTACAAATATTAAATATGAGATGAATTTGATGAGGAAAATATTCATCCTAAGAGAACTTCTAAGGTTGTTGTTGTGTCTAAAAATGAAAAAAAGAATGGTGCTTCAGGAAGGAAGATTGTAGTTAGATGATCTCCAAGTAGGAAGGTCATTGTGAAGTCTGTGATGGGGAAACCTGAGCTAACAGAAGTTGCCATGATGAGGGCCATACCCCGTTGAGTTGAGAAGAGCAACAACAAAGGTAGGGCCGAAGGTCAAGAAAATATGCATTCCCTGCAAGCATGACAAAATATACGGGACTAGGTCTGGAGGCCTAAAAGCTACTGAAGCATGGAGGAAACATGTTGAGTTGAATCCCAATATTGTAGGAGTAGTGATCATTTTACTGAAGTTTTAATTTTCATGAATCTGATGGTGGAAGGTTTGGCTAGTAAAATTATAGTGTCAGAGATGCCAGAGAATATGCAAAATACTATAGAAAATATCTCAACTTTGTATGGGATTGAAATAACAATTCATCCTCCAAAGGTAGTAGAAAGCTCCACGGATGAGATTTTCGATCGTATCTTTGTGATTGTAAATCCGGTAGTCCAATATAGGAAAATAGGTTCCAAGTTTGCTTTTATCATAGAGGAGGTGATATATACAGAGGTATATTTTTCCATGATTAATGAAGTTCCTAATACCCATACCAAAAGGGTAGTGATAACCAAATAGGGTCCGACTGACTAGTTTGGAGCGACCGAAGAACCCAAGGTTTGGAGTCTGCTTATAATGTGGTTTGAGTACCAAATTCGACTAACTAATGAGGTTTTGAAATTGAGAGGTCTAGAGACAAATATGTTATAGTTTTGATATTCATAAGCATGTCATTTATATAGTAGCTTTGATAACCGAGGGCCCTAAGGTCCCTGAACTAAACCCATCATCATTTTTAGTAATTTCTAAATGTGTTAAGGTTGGGGGTAAACAGAATATACCAATTAAAATAACACTTATGGTAGATATTGATGGGACGTCTGGACCATCTTTGATTACCTTGTAGCAAATCTTTAAGATTGTTAGTCGATTTATTATTATGACCACTTGTATGAAGTTTCCAAGCTATTTATCGTTTGTATATTTGGCTAGGAGGTAGCTGAACCTGGGTGTAAAGGTATACTTTGTTGTTATGTGCGGTAATATTTTGATGTCTTTGGGTTTTTATATAAACGTTGCTCAATGGTTTGACTACCTTGCATCATGTATGCCATACTTCTCTAACTTTAAGATCGATCTTTAGCCAATTCTAAAGGTCGTTGATCAGTCATTTAAGGATAGAAGATAGCTGTAGGCAGCCCTATATGTAACGAAATCTTGAGCATAAGTGGGTGGGATGAAATATATTGTATGTTGAGCTTCAATTTAAAGCTAAAGTCGTGAGTCTGTTGGTAAAGTGAGTTTCTATCAAGGCTTGGATGCTTTTGAAGATATATAGTGTAGACAATGGTTTCACCAAAAAATAGTTATCTTGTATTGGCTCTAGAGTGTTCTTGTATAGACTTAATATATCCAGGCCGGATACCTCTTATCAGCTCATAAGAAGTTGGATGAAGGTCAAAGCTAAATTATCCAAAGTACAAGAGGAGCGTGAAGTCAAACATATGTTTCTCAATTTGATAAGGAAGGTCTATGATTAAAATTGGATGATACCTTATCTCAGAATAATAAGCTCGAATATACCTTCATAACTAAATGTACTAATTATGCTGAATTGGTGGCTGGTTTTGCCAAATCGATACTTGAAGAACCCAATGATGCGATGTACAAAGCTAACAAAGAACTTATACAATAACTTAAAGAGGATTATCTTGATATTAATTAAATACATTATATAATTATGTTCCAAAGGAAGAGAGACCAGATACACGTGATTGGGTTAGTTCCTCTGAGTAGAAACCTCTTATAACTGCAAAAAAATATGGTTATCAAGTGTATAAGTAAATGATAGAGGTTGGAAGGCAAGATTTTCTCTATTTGTATGAAGAATATAGCAAGCAAGGGGATGTCATTGGGTCGGTGATTGTTCCAATTTACCAAGTCAATTTGCTACTACTACATAGTCGAGCCAGAGATATGAATTCTAGTAATGATGTTACTTTGAGCTCGACCAAAAATGAAGGTTAGACCACACATGTATGAATGATCTTTTAGTATGTTGTTACATTTATCTAGCCTTTTAGGAATTTTTTATGACTAAAGTCCATATGGTTATGACATATATGTGAAATAGGTTCCGATGGTTGGGTATTTTTTGTCTTATAGATATAGTAAACAAATTAACTTGCAATTGTCATTAATTTGTGCTTGTGTTTTTTTACTTGCGTGTCCAGGCTACCAAGACGTGAATAAGGACCATGTAGGATCTTTTTTTGGATTATGTTTAGAAATAATCAAACCTCATTATTTTTAAGGGTTCATGAATCTCTTGAGGATAATCTATTTATTTAATTTTGATTGAATTTAGAGGTATATTGACTTTATAATTACTTTAATTAATTTTATTGTTTAATGGGTAGAGTGACCAAATCTCTCTTAAACGTTGCATATTATATTTGATCTTTTCTTTTTTTCTATTATTTTGATATGTGTAAAGGCTGAAGCTCTTTAAAGTGCTGAAGACTATATGTGTGCTTACCCTTTAGTCAATTTTGACTTTATCAATAATGAAAGTTGAAGTTCTTTGAGGGGCTGAAGAATATGTAAAGTCTTATCTTTTTTTTGTTAAATTTAAGGTTGAAGCTCTGCGATGGAATTAAGACTATGTTCAGACTTATTGTTTATTTTTGTTAAACTAAAGACTAAATCTCTTCACAGGTCTCTAATCTATATTCACACTTACCATTTTTTTTTGCTATTGAAGTTAGGTCGAGTATGCACCATACAATACTATTGATTTGATGCCTTGTAAAATATATAATAATATTAATATGAGAACAAAAAATGAGAAATGAGTAAATAAAGATAAGTGCTTCTTTAAAACATTCCTGCACCATTTAAGTAGGAAAGAGTACACACTGATCAAATGATATTTATCCTTAATTTTATACTACTTTTATACTAATTTAATTGTTAGTTTTAATTATTTATGAATAAATTACACTCATTTGGTTATTTTGATTTATTAGTGAAATGGGAGAAAAAAATGAGCAAAAAAGAAATAAAAAAGATTTAATATTACAAATAGAAGCTATATTAAAAAAGAATATAAAAGTAAAGGACTTGAAGATAATTAAAAGGAGAATAACGTAAAGAAATAGAAAAGATAAGCAATTAATTGAAGTCCCCAGAGTTTTTCAGGAAATCCTACTTTATCTTTTTATTTTATTTTTAAAAGATCTGTATCTTTCAAATCGGAGCTCGAAAAAAAAAATGAAAGTACCATCGCTTTTGTTTTTTAAATGAACAAAACTAGATCCATTGATGATATTTTTTGATTTTTTTAAAAAATAAAATTTCACCAGTAACAACTCTCAGGATATCCTGAGAAATTTTTAAGAAATCCCGAGAGTTGTTCAGGAAATCCTGAGTTGCAAACAATTCTCATGATATCCTCAAAATTGTTCAGGAAATCCTGAGTTGCAAACAATTCTCGTGATATCCTGAGAGTTGTTCAGGAAATCCTGAGTTGTAAACAATTCTCATGATATCTTGAGAGTTGTTCGGGAAATCCTGAGTTACAAATAACTCTCGAAATATCTCAGTAGTTTGTTCAGGAAATCCTGAGAGTTGCAAACAATTCTCAAGATATCCTGAGAATTGTTCAGGAAATCCTAAGAGTTGCAAACAATTCTCAAGATATCATTAGAATTGTTCAGGAAATCCTCAGTTTCAAACAATTCTCATGATATCTTGAGAGTTGTTCAAGAAATCCTGAGTTGCAAACAATTCTCATAATATCATGAGAATTGTTCAGGAAATCCTGAGAGTTGCAAACAACTCTTATGATATCCTGAGAGTTGTTCATGATTTTCCTGAGTTGCAAACAATTCTCATGATATCCTAAGAATTGCAAACACCTTGAGGTACCAACGGGTATATATGGTCGGGAGTATTTTTGTCAGAATTTCAATTCGAGGTACCAAGTTACACTATCCAAAAAGCGGGTACCATTGGGTAATTAAATAGTTGAGAAGGTATTTACTGGTACTTTTCTCTAAATTATATATGCATGTTTTAAAACTCTAGAATTGTTTTAATATAAAGAAATATATATATATATGTTAAATTTAATTAATTGTTATATTTTATTTTTATATTTAAGCTTTAATTTTTGTTTATTAATTAGTATAATTATTATATTAAACTCTAGACTAAAAAATAGATTTATTCCCTTGGGTTCTGTATTCAATCTTAATATACTCACAAAACTACAACGGAATTTGTACACTTGCGATTTTTCGTATCACACCCCATGTATAATAAACGTTTACATATGCGTGAACATAATAAATAATCAAAGTTTATAGTTGGGTAGAGCTTTAAATGTTCGATATTCTAAGAGTGTCGAATTTGTTTCCCTTCATTGTCCATCAATGTGTATGTGCCCAACTTTACTTTAGCTTCAATTGGAGCTTGTTGAGGCTTCTTCTTTTGGTATGGAGAAATACTATTTTTAGGTCTTTTTCCCCCACCTTAAAGCTTCTAAATCGCACATTTCAATTATACATATTGCGTATAAGAGTTTTGTAATCCTCTGATCGAATGTGAGCTTTAATTTTTTTTTATCCAATCAGGTCAAGTTCGGAATTATTTGATTTTGAATCACTCCCTCCTCATATGTTGAAATCCGATAGGAATGCATAATAGTTTTGGTTGGTACCACTATTCCATATTGTATAAAAAGAGGAAAAGTATTTCTCTTATGGACAAATTTTAGGTAGTTCTACAAGACCAAAGTACTTTTTCCAAGAATTCTTGTCATTTTTTATGGCACCTCCACATATTCTTGAAGTCATCAAATACGGTCATGCTGGTCACCTTCACCTAGACATTCATGTAATGATGAAAAGGTGAATATACAATTTTCTTAATACCTTGAGTTCCATAAAACCATGTTAGCCGGTTGTTATGGAATTGAGTTTTATTTTCTATAACGATGAGGTTTAGTATGGTCTGAAATAATTGTTGGAGTATAGGAAGTTTATAACTTCCTTGGTCGTGATTTTAAAAAATGTTTGTGACGTTACCCATTTAGAAACGCAATCCACTACTACAAGTAAGAATTTTATGTTTACAGGAGGTTTGTGAAGGAATCCAACAATTTTCATGCAATGTCTATCAAAAGGAATGTCTTTGAATATTGTTTTGAGTAGCACGACTAAGACTTAGATTGATTTGAAAAAATGTTGACATGTACAACGCTTGAAATTTGTATGGACATCTTCCATTATAATAGTCCAATAATAACCTTATAGCATGATTATTCTATAAAACTCCTTATATCCATAATACACACTTCATTCTCTGTCATAGAGCTCATCCACCAGAAATACTGCTTCGTCAATATCGATACAACATATCAATAATTGGGTGAGTCATTGTTTGTGAAGTATATGCGATGTCAAAAAATATTGTACTGATTTCATTTTAATTTTTTTGGTTTCAACATTGGTCTTGGGAAGTGTATCTTTTTAGATATTTGATAATAGATATTCACTAATTATTTTCTTCTACTTCATCTTCTTTCATTATTATGAGTCCTAATGATATGATTATTGATATAAATTTGATGTGGACGGTGATGGAAGACTTATCTTAAAATATGGTTCATGGTGTTAATGTTGTGCATGTCAAATAAGCCAATGAATCATGGGCTATATTCTCTGCTCATGGGACTTGCTCAAAAGTAACATCATAAAAGAAGGTTATCTGGAACCGATGCTCCTTTCAGTTTTGAATGATTGAATATTTTTTAGGTTCGGCATGGTCGAGTGCTTGATGAACCACAAGTTGTGAGTTTTAAGTAATCATACCCGCCTTACTCCACAAATATTGGCCAGTTGAATATATTCTTCTTTATTATTGTAAGATGAGAATTCAAGCTTGATGAAACACTTCATGATATCTTATGCGAGGGATGTAAGAAGGAGTCTTTCCCGAACCTTGGTTATTACTTTTTCCATCTATCTGGACTTGACAGATTGATTCTAATGAGTTTGGATATTACAATCACAGCCTACCATTTAATTTGGACAGGAGTAATTTGGACCATATCACTCCACTATAAATCTGAACATGAAAAATGTGAACACATTTTTTACTAAGTTATTTGCTAATCTACTTAAAAACTAAATGGGTCCTTACATTCGACCCGGTTTCACAACTTGACCCGGTAAGCCCATGGGTAATTAATTAAAAGTATAAATACCCCAACCACTCTCATTAAGGAGGGTGATCAACATTTAATTCAAGTAAACTACTTAATTATCTCACTACTCCTCACACTAAACAAAAAATACCCCAAAATTACTAAAACACTTTACAAAACTACCCCCAACCCAAAATAAACCAAACTAGATTCAACCTTCTCATTTGTAGGTATTAGTCATTTGGATTTGAATTTTGTTAAGAAGTCCGCCAAGTCTTTGAATTTGATTGATATTTGTGGTTCGAACTGGATATCATAGTAGTATAGCTCTATGGGCCATCTAGTTAGTCTTCCAAAGGCATTCGACTTGTGCAATAAACTATTAAAAGGGAAAATATTTGAATGGTTATTGTGAGATCTTGGAAATACAAACTCATCTTTTGAGTTGCAACCACATATGATAGGGTCAGCTTATCCGACTGAAAGTAATGATTTTATCCGTATCTCGGGGACTTTATTACATAGTAAATCACCTTAAACTCATTAGCTTACTCTTATAGAGCACGCCTCTTATAGGTAGTCTGAGACCGCTAAGTAGTGATATAATTATCATAACTTCAATTTGTTCAACACTTCTAGCAAAAGGAAATGGGCATTTCCTGCTTCTCATAAGACTTGGACTAAAGGTTGAGATTTTTTAGAATATCCAAAAATAAATCGGTTCAATGCTGCCAATCACCTTGTCATACTCGTACCTCTTTTGTATTATGTGTGGAGGGGAGGGAGGAAGAATTGATGATAATTGAAAGTTTTTTAGGATCAACTTCAACGGACTTCCCATTGACCGTGAACTCAAGGAATATACATAACCGAACTTAAAAAGTATATTTTAGGTTGAGCTTGAGAATGAATCGTATGAGGTTGCCAAATGTTTTAGAGAAAATCATATTATTAAATGTTGGTAATAAGCATATCTTCAATATAGGTTTGGAGGTTTTGGCCAAGTCATGTGGCGAATGCCTTGTTGATAAGGTATTGATATGTGGATCCAGTGTTATTAAGCCCAATGAGAATCACTTTGTAACATTGCATTCCTATTTATGTTATAAAAGTTATGTAGTCTTGATCATATTTATGCATTTGTTTCTGATTTTATCGATACTAGGCATCCATGAATGATAATATCTTATTCCTGGAAGTTACATCTACAAGTTTCTCGATTCGCGGTAAATGGAAATGGTCATTTGAACAAGATTTGTTGAGGTCCAAAATTTGACATGCGTTCTCTATTTTTCATTCTTCGTTTTAACAAGTATTGGGTTGATTGTCCATATTGGGTAAAAGGAATCCCGAATGTGGCATACAATAGTAAATTTATCCACCTCTTCAATAATGGTTTTCATCTTTTGTTGAGAGTAAGATTATCATTTTTATTTGATTGGTTGTAAGTTGTTGATAGATAACATATGACATACATCATCGATCGCGACCCCGATGATATCCTCGGAATTCCAGAAAAACATGTCCAAATTACATTTTTTTTTTGTAGTTTGTACCTCGTTGATCATCCATATTATTAAGGATGATCAGGTTCCATATAAGTTTCTATTTTATTAGAGTGAGAAAAGTTAGATAACATTTCTTAGATATCTCCTTGTGTGTTTTGTTCACTCTTATATTTTCATAGAAAATGTATCAAATTCATTGATGAAATGTAAAGACTACAACATGCGTTTGGTTCAACCATGATCTGCTTAAAATTACGTTGTAGGAGGAAGAAACTTCTACTATCATAAACAAGAGTCGGACTATCTTTTACAAATCTACTCTTCTAAGGGTGACATCTACCACTAGTTCCTAAAATATATTGGCATCTCCACTAGTGAATCCACTCAAGAGTTTTTGGAATATAATCAAAAGTCGAGCATCCTTCATATTATCGTATTCATTATTTTAAAGAATATTGGTAGAGCTTTCGGTATAAATCATGACACATTTAACCATCACACATGCCAACTCCATTATGGTGAGGTGCCACTACTCCTTACAAATCATCGTTGTTGAATCCCAATATTGGGTATAGATTAGAGTAAAATTCCAGGGAACTGTGGCTTTGGTGTTGGACTACTAGATCATCAATATGTTGTTTTCCAAGAAGTTTTAGTGGTTCCAGAGAAAGGATCATCTTCGATGATGACTCTAATGGTTTGTTTGTTAGGATCTGGCTCGAGATACTATATTTTTCAATTTCAAGTATTGCATTGGTGTCCAAGACTTTTAGTTCGTCTGGTACTGCTTGATCTTTCCTCTTATATCTTAGTGGAGGATCTTGTTCAACCAATGTGTGTCTTGTTTTGTGTATGTTCTCATTTTTAACAAACTCCAAGAGCTTTCCTTCGTTAATCATATTATGAAATTATAATGCAACATCAAACAATCTCTATTATAGTGACGAATGTCATTATAAAGGTTACAAAAATTATGTTTGTCTTTGTGCTCTTTAGAGGCTTGTAACATCTTTGGCCTTTCATGCATTCATATATTCTTAGTGCGGTTATATTCAACTCCTAAATTCTCGGTGAGCTTGATTAATGGTCCATTAGCCAGACGTTCGTAGCGAAACCATTATTGTTCCCGTATTATTTATTTTAGGCCTTCTTTTGTCATTTTTTTGTTCCATAATTTTATTGAATGGTCCGAATTACCCATAGAGGCCTTCAGATGCGCTTTGGAGTTGATTTGAGCCACCGCAAAGTGTTAATTGTTTTGCGCCATATGATGGTACGAGGGGTATGTAGTTGGAGTTGTTATATCACCGTCGATCCGTGCTTTAGATATCTCCTGACCTTGATGTGATGTTCCACCGAATTAAGAAAGTATTTTTAAGTGGAGTGTTTTATTCTTCATGATGGCGTTTAATTGAGGTTCATGAAGTATTCCTTGTCTGTATATTGTGACCTCACCATATTTTGACAGGCTTGCAACTCTAATTGTTTATTCGCGAACCTTTTGATGTATTCACGTAAAGTCTCTACAGGACGATGATTGTAGTGGATCATGTAGTCTTAATCTTATTTAATCACCTTAAAACTAATAAAATGGTTTATGACGTTCATTCTTAGCATCTTGAAATTTGTAATGCATCGTGGTGGGAGGGTGTCGAACCACATCAAAGTGTTATGTTAGAAAGTCATTTAGAAGGTCATGAACTTCATATTGTCGCCTACCCCATACTTCATAAATAAATATGGTTCTTTCAATATCTCTTGCCATTGAACTAATCCATCTTATGGTAGATGATGTTTTATGGTTGATTTTCATACAAGACCTGGGAAGCCATATGGTATTCCTCATCATCTTCAAACATAACATCGACTCACCTATTATTTATTTTCGGAGGAATGGGTAAACTTTATGTTACCCAACTCCATGTTATTTATCGGCTAAAGTTACTACACCAATCATGTTTGGCAATATCAATAGATATCTTTAATGGTACTAGTCATACTAATGGTTCACCTAGATCCTATAAAATTGGATTGGAAGGTTCTGATAGCTTACCTTCATGATGGCTAGGGCTTCCATGTTTCCTTGATTCATGTTCAGGTAAATTGATGTATAACTATTTGGAGGGTGATACAAGGGGGAAATATCATGATAGTTATTCTACTGAAATCATGATGATGGTTTCGAATCCAAACTGGATCCCTGAAAAAAGCTTGTTGGAGGTTCAACTGCCATAATGTCGAAGTCCTTGCTACTGTTTAGCTAGATCCCAAGAGAAACCTGCTGAAGGTTTCGGCACTCGAACGAATAAAGAACCCCGTTGGCTACTCACCTGGAACGTCTAAGATGTGTGGTTTTGAAGATTTGGTAGAAATACCACATGATGCTATAGGATAGAGCGTTGCAGGATGTTGCTAGAGATTTGGTTGGAATACCACATAATACTTATAAACATTCGGTTGCAACGCTCCAAGATGATGTTGGAGATTCAGTTGGAATATCTAAAGAGTTTGTTGAAGATTATGTTGAAGTCTCGGTGGTATTATTAGAATTTAATGACCATTGGGATGAAACTAAATGTTCTAATATAGTTCAACGTGCCTTTTATCAAGCCTATATTTGGATAGCTCATTTTTTTTACTTCACCTTAAGGTTTGAATACAAGGGTTTTACTCATTCGCTTGCTTCTCTTCCACCATCGGTGTCTTCCACTATGGTTGGATAATCTTCAGCCTGATTGTTTTTTGATTTTTTCATCTATATCTCCCGAGGAAATAATATTGTGCATGTTGGCTATTGTATTATGAACCTTCGTTATCATGGAGCTCGTAACATCATTATCTTCCTCATCACCGTTTCCCTCTAGATGTTATACCATTGATTTCACTCGCAGAACTGAATGAAAAACATTGCATGTAAATGTTTGAAATTGTCAAAAAAAATTGTGTATGTCCTATGCCACATGCTAGAAGCCCATTCTAGGAGTTGTCGTAGCTGGTGAAGGAGTGTGAAACCTCTAGTTGTACATATTTATCAATGATCGAATAAACATTTGCTTTTGAATTCACCATCATACAACGAATGAAGAATATAACAAAAATTTGGCATCAATAAATGGATTGTTTGCCTTCTACCCAAAAGCTATAGATTATGTTATGAAATGGATAATAGAATATGGGGGAAAATCTTAATTGTTTTACTCACGAGATTAAATATTTTAGGTAACAAAACAACCAATTAGTATGTACAAATTTTGTTATCAAGGTTATATTTTTTATATATAAAAGAATCAATGTTATAATCATAAATATTTAATTTTTGTAGGGCTAAGAGTGCTTATGCGTCCGAAAAAAGCTACCTTTGTAATAATTACTATGTTTGATAAAATAGTTGGTTATCTATCCAATGCGTCCATAAATATAATCGGGAAGACTTATGATCAGGCTAGAGTAATATACGTAGATCAGGTAACATATGGACATGTTATTAGAAAACACACGGGTTACCTTGTATATGTGAAATAACTATGCTAAAAAAATATCATAGTTCCAATAAAGACGAATATGGTATATTTTGGAAACCATTAGATTTCGTTTCAAGAGATCAAAATACATGTGATGATGCATTAGCAAACAAACTATTCATCATAGATAGTTTTATACGTGGTTACAAGCCAAATATTCAAAATCATATCATAAATAGGGTTACACAAATCCTAAAATTCGAAACTAGTAACGTAGAAGATCCTAAAGAACCGGTTACTACTATGGGTAGAAAAAACCCGATCTTGACTGATCGACTAAACGAGACAGATCATATTCCAAACATGTCATTGAGCAAAGAGAAATTGCTTAGCGCACCCGATATAATAGATTGCACGACTGCCTCAAACTTAAATCCATTAATAATAGTAAAACCTCCCAACAAAAGTAAAGTAGGTCGCCCTTAAAAATCTAGTAACAATGAAAATGTAAATATGTAAACGGGAAACATCCTCAAATGTTGACATGCCATACTTAATAAGATCAAAAGACATACATTTTACGAGAAGACCCGTAACCGCATGGACGTCGTCGATGGTCACAGTCATCTCACCGAAATAAAAAAAAAACTTTCTCTATGCATGTCAACGCTTGAGAAATGCCTCAATAAGGTGGATATTAGTATACCAACAGGTGAGAAAATCGATAAGAAGCCGACTGATATACTCATCACCTTCTCTCTGACTTTAGCCTACCAAAGAAGGTCATATTACTGAATATTACCGTACATAGAGTAATACCACAGTGATGGTCGAGTCTACAAAACGCAGAAAACGAAATTAATAACAAAAATATGGAATATTAGTCAAACATAAGTTTTTATGAATTCTTATATAATCGATGAAGACACTAAATGCTACGTCCTTTTTGTAGTTCGGATACAATGGAGGAATGTGTAGATTAGTGTTTGCAAACACCTCATTTGGGGTCTTCCCTCTAGGTGAGCCAACATTACTCTCGCCTGCTTATAAATGTCCAGGAGAAGAATAAGTCATATTATCGTTCGACTTCGACTTTGAAACTATAGATTCGGAACGACGAGTAAATTTATTGTGCTACACACTGCATGACGTTTCAGTACCTCTTAAATTAGCTCTCGTAAGTTGGTACTTCAAAAGCGCTCGCTCCTCGAAACTTTATGTCTAACCTTATTTTGGTAAAAAAGCAATAATGAATTTATGGATAAAAAATCAAAATTAAAATTAACCGACCTACACCAAACAAACAACTAAAAAAAATAGAAAAATCGAATTTTTCAAATTTAAATTTTCAAACTTAAATAATATAAAATTTAAAATCAAAATTAATTTCCGGCGTTATTGTATTGCATTATGTATTTTATTCTTTTTGTAAAATCAAATTTAAGAAATAACAAATTTTTGAAATGAATGCTATAAAAAAAATTAAATAATAAAGAAACAGAGACGGAATTATGGTGTGAGATATTTTTTTTTTGTTATAACTTCTGCTTTATAAAAAGTAAAAATGTTCAAAATTAATATAAAATCCAACAAAACAGCCATATCATATGTGATCTAATAATATTCTTTTAAATTTATATACACCTATAATAAGATGTTTGACGCTGGATTGGAGGTCCAGAAAAATTGCTAATGGCCCCACCGCGACCATCAATAACTTCAGAGTCACAGTCTAGACGCCACTCATTAGATTGCTACTGCTCACCGGACTGAGCATGGCTCGCGACTCCGGATTGCATTCTAGCTCTCTTTTTATGCGCTGTTTCCTTCATTCCAGAAATCAAAACACCAAGTACAGAAACCCACAAATTTCCAAAGAGAGTCGAAATGAAAAATTAATTTACATTCAAATCCCATTAAACCTTGTATAATTTATTTATTTATTTATTATTCAATTATGATTTTAGAAATACGTATAAATCATCAAGAACATTTAGCTTACTTATATATAAAAAATTAAGTAAAAGAATTTTTATTAAATTTGGATAAAATACGATCATGTCGCAACTTTTTTATTAGGTCTCAAACTTTTAATAAAATATGTGGTACCAATTTGTACCTAGCCCAACCCTAATGAAAACCGTCCGAAACAAATGGTGTTTTAACATTTGTCTGAATTATTTCAGTTTCTACCGTTTAGTCTTTAAATTTTCAATATATTTTTAGAGCTTAACGATGCCTGATTCGATTAGGAGTCGATTTGAGTTTTAATGGTTTCAAATTATGATCCTCAATTCTAGTATCAACCTTTTTTTTTTTGGTGTTCTCTCCTCTCTTTGTCAGTATGGCTTTGTTAGTTTTTCAATTCCTCACTTCTTCATCTTCCCGTGTTTTTTTACTTTTTTACATTCGGTTTTAAGCTTTGTTAGTTAGAACCTACTTCTAATTTTGATTCCAGTGTCCTCAAGGTTCTTTCATTTTCACGTGGGTTTCTTGTTCATCATAACATGTTTTATAATGTATTCATACCTGCTAAAAATATTATAAGTAGTTTTTATATAATCGAATATTGAGAAACAATCATAGAAGGATGTTTGTTGATAATGACGTTAGTTTAGCTCACTGATTGTGCATACTGCGATGTTGTCTAAAGACATAATCGCTCTGGGATGATTTGGTAGATGGTTAGCCTGTAAATCTTTCTTGCACTTACATTTATGTGTCCATTTGGCTAGCCAGTCTGCTATTTTATTCTGCTCTCGAAAGATCTGAGTGATTTTCATTCATGGTACTATTAGTTTCCTGCATCAATCAATTAAAGAAGAGAGGTACCATGAGGGTGTTGAATTGTTTCAACATAGACACTAGTGTTAGCGAGTGTGTTTCCATATTAACACTTGTAATATTCGTGTTATGACATATATATAAAACATATAATAGAGCCCGACTTCCAGCTATTAGAGGGCTCTGTTTACCATAGAGTCTTCCAATAACTGTGAATACTTCACCTTGGTTTTTTTTATGATCACAATTCCAATTGATTCTACATCTTGTGAGCATGAGCCATCTATGTTCATATTTAGTCTTTGAACTAGATGAGGGTTCCATTTTGTTACAATTGTCTTACATGGATTCTTTAGATAATTGTAGCAGCCCAAAATGTACGCAGTGTCTATATCAGGAGACTAGTGATCTCTTTTCAAGAAATTAGTTATATCCAGCTTTTGTATTTGATATTTGATTTGTTAGATGATTGCAGAGATTGTAGAGGTCTGTTGATTGAATTTGTTTTTGTTTCTTTGATTCCATAGAGTCTAGCAAATAATTGATGGTAAGATGGTACGAAAATGGATGTCTTTTAGAGATGACCAGAACCAACATCGGATTATATGCTGCAAATTTATATAGCTCGCAATACTTACGTTGAAGATGCTTCCAAACTAACTCCAAACTTCTCATAATGATTTACATTAAACAAAGTAGTGGTTGATAGTTTCAGAATTATTACATTAGAAACAATATTCTGGTCTTCGGCCATATCGAATCTTCTACCAAGATCCTTATGACTTTCGAAAGCTGATTCATATCTTTTCTAAAGGTTTCTTGGCAAGATCAATTTCTGTCTATGCATGGAAATACTTATACATGACTTGGTTCTTTTTAAAAACCCAGACATTTATAGAATTTACTATTTTTTTTAGAAACTTTCTTGATCGAATCTTCATTATAAATCAGTGCTGGGATGTTTGTAAAATATATTAAGACCGAGGATGTTGATGGTTTTTTTAAAACTTGGGAACTATTACAATAGACGCATAGTGTAATTCCAATCTTCCAAACATTTCGATGTCATATCCTTTTTAAATCTTTTTTCTTATCCAGCTTTGTTATAATATGTCTGATTTCCCATATTATTGCTATATGATCCATGCAGTCTTAGTGATTTGAAGAAGTTTTGAATTTCTGGCATTGATGGTTTTCTTGTAAAAATTTGTTAATCAGTGTAGTATTGGCTATTTTATCGACTCTACGATCGTCATTGTCTTGAAAATCAACTGGTATATAGTCTATATTATATTCTATTCTATTCTTACATCCTAATGTATTACTTGTTTTGTAGTACAAGACACGGTTTCTTCTGGGTTGCTTTTGCATGATCTTGGATGCTTCTTGAGATCTTGGAGGCTCAAATGTAGGATTTTCTGTTAGTTGCAAGACCATTTGTTTCCAGAATTGTATTATGATTTGCTCCAGTGTTTCTCAAGGGTGGAAAGTCTGCAAATGTTGGTGGTTGTTGGTCTTTCTCTGGCGGATGTTGGTTCGAAGGATGAGTTGTTGGAGTTAGTCCGATGAAAGAGGTTGTCATCTTTAAGGAATTTTAGTATAAAGTCTCTTCTTCTTCATTTGTTAGTTGATCGTCAACGGAAGGCATTATTCAATCCATGTACTTTGATGAAGGGTATATAAATTAAGACTCGATTTCTTGCAGCACAAGTTCCTCGAACCTTTTAGCATTTTCTTATTTTACTGTATTAAATATATAAAACTATAACTGAGTTCGAATTATATCTTATAATTTTTATCTATTTGGTGATCTTTTATTTCTTTTAATTTCAATATTTAGTTATAGTAAAATTTAATATTTTTGTTTATCTTAATAATCATTAAAATAATTAATATTAGTATTTAACACTAATTTGTTTCAAAATCTACGTTTATTTATATAATATTTAAAATAACTAATTTTAGTATTTAAGTAATAACTTAATTTGTCTTGGAAATCACATAATGGGAGACAAAAAAAAGTTTGAAGCAATCAAAACTTAAAAATGTTGATAACTATATACTCGTTCGATAATAATAATAATAATAATAATAAAATGCTTCGACATTTAATTTTATACCGAAGAAAATATAATGGAAAGACATAAAATGTAAATCAATCAAACTCAATCAAACAAAACACATTTGATCTAGTTTAGATTGTGATGAAATCTCATATCCACGGATAAAGAACATTGATCTTATATAGAAGAAGGTTACCAGAAAATTCTCTCAAACAAAACTAACTCAACCACTTTTCTTTTGTTATACACGATACCATTACCTTATAACAAAAATTATGGATCTCAAAGTTTATCTCAACGTTTATCTCCTACCTCAGTTATCTCTCTAAAACTACCAAAAAAGATGATTTATCTCTCTATAAAGTTTCTCTATGTTTTTCATTTAACGCACTCCATGAATTTAATATTATCTTTTATTTTATATATAATCAAGGAGGTAGTGTATGGTGAGGTTTATTTTCGTTTGAGGGTAAGTTTGTAATTTTTGTTTAGAGTTTTGTGGAAGTTTGTAAGTATTTAATGTTTGAGTAGTGAGTAGAGGGAGAATTAAGCAGCCTGGTTGTATTTAATTTTCATTACCCTCATTTAATGTTGGTGGTTGGGTATTTATACCCTTACATCTGGGCCTTATGGGCTTTCGGGTCATGTTTAATGGACCTGGGTCAAGTTCAAGGACCCATGAGCTCTTAGTAGGAGAGCATGCAGCTTAGTCAAGAAGTGTTTAGGTTTTAAGTAGGGTTAAAAACACCACAGGTCCTCTATGTTTGTCACTTTTAACACATCAGTCCCTATTCTTTGTCTCTTTAATAAACCGGTCCCCTATGTTTTAAAAATGTAACAAACAGATCCTTTTCTGAAAATTTGAGGGACCTGTTTATTACAAATTAAAAACGTGAGGGACTTGTTTATTACAGACATGAAAGACTTATTTATTACAAAAAAGGATTTGTTTGTTACATTTTTAAAACATAGAGGACCGGTTTATTACAGAGACAAAAAATAGGGACTGATGTGTTACAAGTGACAAACATGGAGGACCTGTGGTGTTTTTTACCCTTTTAAGTACTTTAGTTCTAGTTCGAACAGCCCAATGGGTGAGGTGTTCGAACTGCCGTGTCCGGTTAGGTAGTCTTTGTCCGGACTGTCCCTGTCCGTAGTGGTAACAGAATGTGGACTCATCAGTAGCCCCTTTTTTAGGTGTTTGTTCAAAAACCTTTGTCAAAACCTGAAAAACAGTTTGTTGTCAGTGATAGTTTCATCCGGACAGGTCTTTCGAATTGTGTTATGGTTTTATCCGGACTGAAAAAAGCTCTTTGAATCTAAACGGTTTTTTGCCAAAGTTCATAGGACACGTGTCTCTCTTTGGTTCGTTACTTTAGACGTTTTTTCACCTTGAATTTCGCACCCACCTTCTCTGAAAAGCAACCTCTTCATTAAGGAAGGTGACATCAGCGCCGTCTCTTAATCATTGCAAATCCTTTCGAATTCTCCTAGGAATCAAAACTTCTTTTTGGGGTTTAATATAAATTAAAACACTTTTCCACTGTTTTACTATCACTTTCATTTTCACTTTGCTAATTTTCAGAGCTTTCTCTCTCAAACACAAGTTCTTTACTTTGGTTGTTTATGTTCACGGCTAGGAACGCTTTAATCAGAGGTGGGTGGCTCAATCTATCTGAACTAGAAAAAGCACAAAAAGTTGAAAGGGAAAAGCGCATCGCAGCAGGCTTACCTACTTCTCCCATCGACAAACCAGCAACCTCAACCACAGAGCCTGACCAAGGTTCATCCTCTACAAAAAGTGTCAGACCGAAGAGATTGTTTCAAACCAGCCTTTCCCCTATTGTCTCAGGTTCATTGGTTCAAGAGTCAGAACCCACTGTTGAACCAGGCTTACCAGTTACTAGTTTTAAAAAACATTCCCCATTCTTAGCCATGGGATCAGATGCTGATACTTCTCCCAACAAACTGGTTGATCGAAGAAAAGGCCGGCTGGTCAAAGGGCAGGCTTCCAAAGGCACCCCTTCGAAATCAGGCGCTAAGGATAGCAGTACAGGGTCAGAAGCACCCATAAAAGTACCCAAGGACAGACTGTCCGGTCTGGAGGCTACTGGCTCAAGCCCCCGAAGAGAAACCTCCACATCAGAGCCCCAGCCGGAGGCTAGAGTCCAGGAGAGTACTGAAGCTCATCAGTCCAGAGGTCAGGCTGAACCAATTCCAAACCTCCCCCTTACCAAGAAAACTGAAAACCCTTCCTCAATAATGGAGGAAATAATGGAGGACTCTATTGAAGAGGCTCCATTCGAGTCCGAACCCTCCAGACAGACTAGTGATACTGCTGTTGCCAAAAAGGATAAGGGCAAAGAAAAACTGTGCCTTAGGCACCCAGATATGCCAGAGATCCTTGAAGGAAAAGTTGGACCTTGTTTCCATAAGGTCAGTGTTAAATATCTTCTCGCTTTACAAAAAATCAACTATACTTTCATCCATACAGCCGAGTTGGGCCGGATGCGTACGAAGTGGGGAATTCCGGAGAACGTGAAGATAAGAATCCCCATAGACCCCGAAACCCCAATGGACTGCAGACTCAGTGAAATAGTCATCTTCACTGAGCTTTTTAACTGGGGTTTAAGGTTCCCCTTGGATCCGTAAATAGTTAGGTATTTCCATCTTATCAAGCTCTGTCCCAGTCAACTAAGCCCCAACGCCTGGTACACACTTATGGCCTACATCATAGCCTCCAGGCTCTCTGGGATTCCTTTACCAATGAAGGAATTCGCAACTGTGGTCAGTCTCTGAAGAAACCACCAAATTCCCTTCTATCACTTCAACATGGGTGATAATTATAAAGCAGTGGATGATCTGCTTGAATCAGAGAGAAATTGGAGGACTCAATTCCTGTTCGTAAGCGGCGCTTGGGAGAATGGGAGGAGAATCAAGGTTGGAGTCAACCCAAGTCTCCTCACCAGCAGATGGAGGAGTGATCGTAAGTGTCCTACCTTACATTTTTCTTTTTACTTTTATCGGATTCGCCTAAACTGACTGGTCTTGTCTTTTGTCTTAACAGAACTGCCCAAAGACTTCAATGACTACCTATAGTCCGGGCAGACCACTTGTACCAAGATCAACACTTGGGCTGCTGAAAAGTGGGGGAACCGGTTTCATGATACTTTTACAGGAGGAAATTTTGCAAGGTCTCACCTCTGGAACACCACTGGCCGGAGGGACTTGACCTAGGAATAACTCACCACTCCACCCCCTCCGGATGTAGTCCTCAAGATAACGCATGCACCAGACGGGTCATTATACTTGCCCGGTCGGGCTAAGGCCCCAAGTAAAATGAAAGGCAAGAAGGGGAAGGGCAAGAAGGTTGCAGGTGAGGCTAACCCTGCCGAGGTGGAGGAGGCTGCTCCAACAAACCCAGAGGGGCCAGCCCCAAGCCAGATTGATGCTGCTCTGCTAGAAGTGGTAGAGCATGAAAGTGCTAGGGAAGAGGTTCAATCCCCAAAACCCCCAAGGGTTCCTAAGAGAGACCGAAAACGGGGAGCAGAAAGAAAGGGCAGGGAGGCTAAGAAGAAAAAGATCTCCAGGGGTGATGAACTTTATCTCCGGCCTCTGGAGCCTCTCCCCTTTGTAGACCCTACTGATCCAACACGAGCAGAGGAGATTCCCGGGTGATTTTCAAACCGACGAGGTTGGAGGAGGAGACCTTAGCATTGATGGTGTTGACATCACCGGGTTTGATGGACTTGGTGACTATTTTGCCAACCTCCCCAGAGACGATTTTGCTGGGCCTTACCTCCCTCCGAGTACTTCGAACACCGTCACTTTTAATGGTAAGACTTTTACTGTTTCAAGTGAAAGGGATATTATAGCTCACTCCATATTAAGTAATGTTCAACCAGTGCTTGTTTTGGAGAAACAAGTTCGAAGTCAGGCAGATACTATCAAAGATCTCAAATCTGACAAAGAAAGACTGTCCGATGATCTTTTTACTGCCACTCAACATGCTGACATTATAAAGGGAGAAAACGAGGAGCTAAAGAAGATCCAAGAGGGGTGGATCACAAAGGTTGCCACTTCAGAAGATACTATCAAAGAGCTTCGGTAGAAGCTGTCCAGATTGGAGAAAGATCTCACCTCTTCGAAAGAGGAGGCAAAGGCCAAGGATCAAGTCATCCACAACTTGACAAATGACAAGATCGCGCTCGAGAACACAGTGTCCAAGGCTGCAGAGGAGAAAGCAGATCTGCTAAGGGAGCAAGAGGCCAAGATTCAGGCCAAGATCGATGCTTATGCCAACAATGTAATAGACAGCCAAGAAGCAATGTATGCCAATGTGAAGTCAGACATGGTCTTGCTTTTCCATGAGAAGTTTCCGAAGAGGAATCTGGGAGACTTATGGAGTTTTATAGAGTATCCAGACCTTCCCTTCCACACAATAGCCGAAGGTGACAGGTTTGATTTCTCCAGTGCATCCTCATCTGACGACGAAGAGAACACCGGGGAGAGCCCAAACAAGGAGGAGGACGATCGTAAGAAGAAGAAGAAGACAGATGAGGCTGAGCCATCTTCAAAGGCTCAGTCTTAGAATTTGAATTATATCTTTGGTAATTGTGTCCGGTATTTGACCGGATAGATCTTTTGTTTTGTCTGACAATTTAAAAGTCCTTGGAAGGCCAAGGCACTTAGGTTATTTCAGTGAATATCTTTGTTTTGCACAACTTTTGCATCCTTTCATAATTTGTTTCAATTTTGGTGGCTAGTGTTTAAATAGCCCTTAGTTATTTCATAAGCATTCTAAAGTGAGAGTGTTTAAATTCTTCGATGACAAATGTTTAAGTAGTCATCATTCCCTTAATTCAATCCGGATGGTGTGACAAAAAACAAAGTAAGAACACTTCAATTTTTTTTAAGAAGGCATCAAATTTTATTAAAAAACCCGGACACCTCATTAAAACCTCCCCGTGCCACCAGGGTAGGAAAGAGTATGCCCCCAAATATTAAGTGACTATATAAGGTCCTTCCCAAGTTGGGGCTACATCCGGAGATGCTCAATATTCCAAGGGTGATTTAAAAACCCTTCCATCCTTGTCTTCTAGCCAATATGTTCCAGGTTTAAGCCTTTCAATGACTATATAAGGTCCTTCCCAAGTTGGGGCTAGTTTGCCGAGGAGCTTCTCTTTAGTGTGTAAGAAGACTTTCCTCAATACCTTGTCCCCCAGCTGGAAATCTCTTCTTTTAGCTCTAGAAGCAAACCTGCTTCTCATCAAACCCTGATAGTGTGCAGCTCTAAGGTGAGCCTTAACTCGTCTTTCCTCTATTAGGTCAAGCTGACCTCTGATTGCCACTTCGTTAGCGTGTTCGAAGAAGTTGTGAACCCGAAATGAAGGGAGAGTTGCTTCTATGGGAGCTATTGCATCCATCCCATAGACAAAGGCAAAAGGTGACTCTTGTGTTGCAGCCCCAGGTGTAGTCCGGTAGGCCCACAAAAGCTCTTGTAAATAGCTAGGCCATTTCCCAGCAGCCCCTTCCAAATTCTTCTTTAAACCGGACAGTATAGTTCTGTTAGCCACTTCAACCTGACCGTTCGCTTGTGGGTGGAAAGGCGAAGAGAAACAATGTTGTATACCCCTTGAGGCACATAAACTCTCCATCTCCTTGTTGTCGAACTGTGGCCCATTGTCTATAATTATCTTTTGTGGAACACCAAATCTACAACAGATGTTGGATAAAATGAATTTTATGACAGCTTTTGATGTTGTTCCTGCCAGGGGGGCTGCTTCAATCCACTTCGAAAAGTAATCTATAGAAACAATTATAGTTATGCGCCCTCCGGATGCCATAGGAAGAGGTCCCACTAAATCCAACCCCCATCGAGCAAAAGGTACAGGCTCAGAAATTGACTCTAAAGGGATGGCTGGGACAAGAATTTCATTGCTATATCTCTGGCATGGATCACACCTCCTCACCAGCTCCTTAGCATCCTGCATTATAGAGGGCCAATAATAGTCAGCCAGTAAAACTCTCCTTGTTAGAGCCCTGAATCCACAGTGAGCTGATCCCTCACCATCATGCAATTCGGAGAGGACTACTTGAGACTCATCATCTCCCAAACATCGCAAAAGAGGTTTACTGTAAGACTTTTTATACAGAACGTCTCTTAGTATGATAAAACCACGAGCCTTGTGCTTCACTTTTCTTGCTAGTGATTTATCCGGATGCAAGATGCCATCAGAGAGATACTACAGGAGAGGAAATCTCCAATCTTGAGGTTGTTTCATCTGTACATCGAAAATTTCTTCTTCCTTACCCACATTAAGTTGAATGGAAGGGCTCTACAGTACATGGATCCAAGGATATGACTTAGTGTATGCTATGGTTGCCAGTGAATATGCTAGTTCATTATCTGCCGGGGTATATGCTCATAAATAAAGCTTTTGAACATAAGTGCCTCATTTTTAAGAAGAAGTAAGTACTTCACTAGTTGCTCATTTTTTGCCTCAGATTGACCTTGCGCATGGTGGATAAGAAGCTGAGAATCACTCATCAGCTTGACCCTTTTGGCCCCACAAATATAAGCTAACTTTAAACCAGTTATAGCTGCTTCGTATACGGAATCATTGTTGGAAGCCCTAAAAGCAAAGCATATAGCCTGGTACATCTTGTCACCATATAGAGAAGTCAAGCACACCCCTGCACCACATCCCATAGTACTCGATCCACCATCTGTTCGGACGAGCCAGACCTTTTTATCTTTCATCTCAGTAGTTCGCTCCGAATCCCTATCAGAATGGAATTCAACTGAAAAATCAGCCACGGTTTGGGCTTTGATTGTTGTTCGAGGAGAAAAATCAATATCAAAGTCCCCCAATTCCACTGACCATTTAATCATTCTAGTTGAAATGTCTGCCTTTTGAAGGACATTCTTCAAGGGAAAAGATGTCCGGACGATAATAGGATGAGCCTGAAAATAATGCCTCATCTTCCTTGTAGCAATTACCAAGGCTAATGATAATTTTTTGAGCTTTAAATAACGTTTTTCTGCATCCATCAAGCTCTTGCTGATGTAGTACACCGGATGGGGGTAATTATCCACCTCTCTTACCAATACAGCACTGATGGCACAACTTGAAACTGCCAAGTATACGAAGAGTGTATCTCCATCAACCGGTTTAAATAAAGTTTTGGGGGAGGACAGATGTCTCTTAATCTCATTGAAGGCCTGATTACACTGTGAAGTCCAGTCAAACTCCTTCGCTCCCTTCAAATTTTGAAAAAACGGGGCACATCTGTCCGAAGACCTTGAGATGAATCGATTTAAAGCAGCCAACCTCCCAGTCAATCGTTGTACTTCTTTAACATTCTGAGGAGGCTCCATTTGGAACAAAGCATTAAGCTGGTCCGGATCGGGCTGTATCCCTTGCTCACTTATTATATAACCCAGGAATTTCTCGGACTGCACCCCGAACACACATTTTTCTGGATTTAGCTTCAAATTCACTTAAGTTAGCAGAAGTTTCTTGGAGGTCCGCCAAGTGTAGTTGTTCATCCATAGTTTTCACCATCATATCATCAATGTATACTTCCATATTTCTTCCAATTTGATCAGTAAAGGCTTTGTCCACCAATCTCTGATAAGTAGCCCCAGCGTTTTTCAATCCAAATGGCATCACCTTGTAGCAATGAAGACCCCTGCATGCATCCTAGAGAGCTAAGACCTCCCTAAAATAGCATTATAACAAGTGGGACAATCCACCACAAAAAAAAGTATCCTGACCATCTTCTTGAAAGGGCCCTTGCCCAACAAAACTTCCTCTTCGAACTCCCCGATCACATCTGCTGAGCTTCTAGTGAAATCCACAATTGATCTGTCCGAACGCTGAATTACGGCTGGAACTAAAATCAAGTTCTGTAGATAGTGACTCGATCGAAATTGGAATGGGTTTGGCTGCTAAAGATTCTGCACAGAGGTTTAAATTCTGATCCAAAGAGAAAGAAGATAAATCTAAGTTGTATTACACTCATTGTGGGATGAAGAAACACACTAAAGAGACATGTTTCCAGCTGGTTGGCTATCCAGAATGGTGGGAGGACGGTCATAAGAAGAAATATAACCAGCGTTTCAGATCTAATGTCAAACGGGCTTTGTCTACAAGTGGCGGTGAAGATCCGACTAAAAATGAGCAAGGAAATGACGGCTGGGGTTTTGAGGCGGCTAGGGTTTTGTGTTTTGTAGAAAATGTTCCTTTTTGTATTGAACTGTTTTTTTTATTGTTTTTTTTAATGCAAACCAAAGTAAGGCTCTCAATATATAGAGAACTTAGAGGAATGGCGGCGAACTCCTATGAAAAACTTGGAGGTAAAGGATTTGAGAAATCAATGAATCGGATCTTCGATTGCGGGGCTATGGACACCATGTCTTATGATCCTAAAGACTTTGGTGACATGCCATCTCCAAAGAAGTCCCATATTGAGACTGCTAGTGAAGAAATTTGTGAAGTCAAAGGGGGAGGTTCAATTATTTTTTCGGAAAAAATAGAAATTAAAAAGTGCCTCTACATTTCTTCACTATCCTTAAAGTTATCATCTGTTAGTCAAGTGACAAAACAACTCAACTGTGTGGTTCTTATGTATCCATTTTTTTTTTCATTTTACAGGACATTCGTACGAAGGAGATCATTGGGCGTGGTACTGAACAAGGAGGTCTTTATTATGTTGATGAGGTAGTTCATAAGGGACATGTCATGCTTGCTCACGGAATAACCGAAAGGCAACTTTGGTTATGGCACCGGCGATATGGTCATCCTTCTTTTAGTTATCTTAAAAGTTTGTTTCCTATTATTTTTTTGAATAATTACATTCATGAGAAATGTGAAACCTGTATTCTTACAAAAAATCGTAGGGTCTCATTTAATCAAAGTAATACTAGAGTTGATTATGCTTTTTCACTAATCCATTCTGATGTTTGGGGTCCAGCACCAAATTCCACTAACAATCAAATCAGATACTTTGTTTTATTTGTGGATAATTTCTCAAGAATAACTTGGATATACTTCATGAAATATAAATCGGAAGTACCATAAATATTTGTTTGTTTTTACAAAATGATTTTGACTCAATTTGATAAAAAAATACAGATTCTCCGTTCTCATAATGGAACAGAGTTTGTCAACCAAAAAATGCATAATTGTTTCAAAACAAATGGTCTTATTCATCAAACCACTTGTCCAAACACACCTCAACAAAACGGTACTTCAGAACAAAAAAAATCATACTTTACTTGAAAAAACTCGTGCTATTATGATTGAATCTAGAGTTCTTCATTCTCTTTGGCCGGAAGCTCTTGCTACAGCTACGTATCTTGCAAATCGTCTACCAACCTGATGTCTAGGTAATAAAACTCCATTACAAGTGCTTGCCACCCAAGTTACATGTCCATCAAGAGGTAAATAATTTACAATGTCATAATTCACAAAATGCTACTAACCATGACATTTCAGGAAGTTCATTTGTTGAAACTCAAACTCTGGTTCTTCCCCCAAGAAAAAATAGAGGGGTTTTCCTGACCGGTATTCACCGGAACACGTTCTTCGTGCTTCTATATATCCGGTAAAAACGGACATGAAAGGAATGACGAAGATTGCAAAGGTGTTTTCAGCTACCATTCTCTCTAAACAAATCCCTAAAACAGCTCAAGACTCTAATAAGATGATGGAATGACACGAGGCAATGAATACCGAAATGGAAGCTCTAAAAAGGAATGGTACATGGGAGAATTGTGTGTTACCACAAGGGAAGAAAACAGTTGGGTGTAGATGGGTGTTTAATATAAAATATAAATCCGATGGCACCATTGAGCGACACAAGGCAAGATTGGTTGCCAAAGGATATACACAAACATATGGTATATACTACTCTGAAGCGTTCTCTCCGGTTGCAAATATTGACACTATCAGAGTTTTACTTTCAATAGCCGCGAATAAAGATTGGCCTCTTCATCAATTTGATGTAAAGAATACTTTCTTACATGGAGACTTGGAAGAAAAGGTATATATGGAACCCCCACTAGGGTTCTCTGATGGTTTTCAAGAAAATGAGGTATGTAAACTGAAAAAGGCATTATATGGGCTCAAACAGTCTCCTCGTGCTGGGTTTGGGAGATTTACAATGGCAATGAAGCAGTATAGCTACAAACAGAGTAATGGGGATCATACCTTGTTTTACAAAAAGAGAGGAGAATTAGTCACTTGTCCTATAATATATGTCGACGATATGATTATAACGGGGAATGACGAAGAAGAAATTAGCTCTCTTAGGGAAAATCTCTACAAGGAGTTCGAAATGAAAGACCTTGGGGGATTGAAGTATTTCCTAGTAATCGAGGTTCTTAGGTCAAGAGGAGGGATTTATATCTCCCAACGGAAATATATATTGGATTTAATAGTTGAAGTTGGCATGGTGGATTGCAAACCAAATGACACTCCTATGGCTGTGAATCACAAACTAAAGATAATTGAAGGGGCGAGACCAGCGAGTAAATAAAGGTACCAAAGCTTGGTGGGAAAATTGATTTATCTTGTTTACACTCGACTCGATATTGCATACGCGGTGGGAGTAGTTAGCCAGTTCATGCATCATCCTCAGGAACACCATATGAAGGCAGTAATGAGGATTATTCGATATCTCAAAGGAACGCCAGGAAAAGGCATAATTTTTAAGAAAAATGGACACCTTGATGTTGAAGTATTCACAGATGCTGATTGGGGAGGGAATCCTAACGACAAGCGATCAACTGCTGGCTACTTTACTCTTCTTGGAGGTAACTTGGTGACTTGGAGGAGTAAGAAACATAAAGTAGTATCACTGTCAAGTGCTGAATCAGAATTTAGAGGAATCGTTAAGGGGATTACTGAGATACTTTGGTTAAAGAAGATAATGAAATAAATCAGATCCCCTCTGAAATGTCCAAGTCAGTTAATGTGCGATAATAAAGCTACAATTAAGATTTCAGAGAACCCGGTACAACACGATAGAATAAAGCACGTTGAAATAGATAGGCACTTCATAAAAGAAAAGATTGAAGATGGGACAGTCAAACTTCCGTTTGTTAGATCTGAAGACCAACTGGCAGACATCCTGAAAAAAGCGGTTGCTGCAAGAACATTCGAATCGGTTTTATCCAAGTTGGGTATTGGTGATCCCACTACACAACTTGAGGGGGAGTGTTAGAATATTTAGTGTATTAAGTTTCCTTGTATAGGCCTCTAAGTTCTCTATATATTGAGAGCCTTACTTGGGTTTGCATTAAAAAAAACAAAAAAGAACAGTTCAATACAAAAGGAACATTTTCTACAAAACACAAAACCCTATTCGCCTCAAAACCCTAGCCGCCTCCTGCTGCTACTTCTCTCTTTGTTTTTAACACACAGGAATATGAAATTTTCCATACCCAAATCTACTTTGACAGGCCCAAAACGATGATGCAAAATGTCATATTTTCCTTCACTATTTAGGTCTTATAATTTCCTTTAATACTCTTATTCATCCCAAACCTTTTACCAGTTTTTGTTTGCTTTGGTGAAGCCTAAAACCCTTCTTCTAAAGTTTACACTTATTCTTCTTTGGCTCTAGGTCTGAGGCCATGCTATAAGTCTTATCCTATAATAATTTGAGTCACGAATATACTCAAATAAGATAAGAGAACTGTTGAGGAGGTTGTATTAAGGATCACTAATGATATATGATGTATCCTATATGAAGTATGGTTTTGGATGGAAATCATAATACTAGTCGGTCTGGTTTTGGATTTCATTACATCCAAATTCCTCTCTACCTACTGAACCTAAGGATTTTTCTCCTTATTTTCCTCTCGAATGAGGGACGTGAAAGTGTTAGAAAATTAGTAGCCGTTTGAAGAAGATCCCTCACTACCATCACCTTCAACCTCTAGAGAGGTATTAAACCTCATAAGCATTTTTAATTTATATAAAAGAAGAATTAGAATGGAACAATTACCCTGAATACTGGGCATGATTGGCTAAATTAGGAAGATAGTATCAGATTTCTGAAGCGGAAAAATTGTTTGATGAGAAATTACACGAATTTCTAGCAAATTGATACGTTTTGGATTGAATGACTAAGAAGTTAGAAATCCTCCTTTAAATCTCTGGTGAAGTTTTTTATGGTGGCTCAGATCGTAAAAATGATTTTATGGTCGCCTAAGTTGTTTTAGGAAAATACTCTATGTCTTTCTCTATTTCTAAACTGATGAAGTAAAGCGAAATGAGAACTCTTGATATATTTATAAGACTGATCACTCTATTTCTTTCCTTTTTTTATTCCATAGTGATTACATGAACATAAGAGATTTGGAAGGCACAACGTTCAATGCATGCATGAGAAACTAAAAAGTCCATAATTATGATGAAGTTAATTAAAAATAGTTGACAAAAAGATAACACGTGACATGCTAAAAACACACTTGGAGATTGAGAAACTTTATAGAAATTTGAGGTTTTCCAAATTCTGTAGTGGCTCCAACTTATAAAGTGCATTAGAGGTCCATGATAGGGCTTCATTTTGAAACACTATAGAGTCTATAAATAAGCTTCGGTTCAAAACATCTCATGAGCCCAATATCAAATTTCAGTTCGAAGCAACTCTGGAACCCAATTCAAGTTTTGGCAAGAAATAGTTATAATTATATTTTTAAAAGTTTGTACTATCTTTGGTGTTTTGATGTGAACATATCTGGACTGACATCATGAATTTCTTTTTATAATTTCAATCCGTCATTTTTAGAAATTTCAAATTATATTTTTAAAATTTTAGTTTCTTCATTTTAAAATATTTATGATATATTTCATTACAAAATAAATTTAAAAAATCAAATGTCCACAAATAATATAGTAGGAAAAATTATTTATTAGTTGACAATGCACGCTCTACTCGAGTCATTTACTTGAGATTGCGCAATTATGATCTTTTATTTTAAAATTACGCAATTATGATCGAATTTACCCTTTATTTGTATAATTAGTAATTTAATTTGATTATCAATTATAATTATATATGATATTTAATATTTTAATAAAATAATTAAAAATTTAATATAGTGTTCAATTCTTATCATGATCAGTCAAATAATATAATATGAGAAAGCTTTAATACTAATCCATCTGTATTGTATATTATTTCTATCGGAGAAATATATGTAATTTTTTAAAGTATTTTTTTTCAATAACACATGTTTTCTTATATCATGACAAATTTTAATAGTACTTATTATATTTTAACAATTATTTTTTTTATTTTATTTTTTATATAAAATATTATTATTTAAAATATTTATATATAAAAAATTATTATTAATTAAAATATTTATATATAACTTTAAAACCACATATGAGCTCACATTTCTCCAAACTAGTGATGAAATTTTGTCTCCTTGCATATTTTTGAAGGATCAAGAAAAGATAATCTCCAAGAAAAGGTACCTCATCCTCATGAGATACCTCTTTCGTAGAAGCTACCTTGACACTACTCAATCATCAATCCTCTCTAAAATCAAGTTTTTGCCAGGATAAGAACACTACCTAGCATCGAACATCTCGATCATCAAGGTACGAAAGCATATTCTTGAAACAACATCCAAGATTGAAGGTCTCAAACAACTAAAGATTCTGAAATCGGGGTGCTTAAATCAAAATTAGCAAAAGAAGTCTCTGGGTTGTGTGCTTACCAGGAAAACCTAATTCAACTAGAAGCCCTAAAAGAAGATACTCAAAGAATTTTAGCTAGAGAAATTAGGGTTTTAGGGTTTCAAATCTGAAATTTACGGAAACCCTTATTGGGAAAGGATTGTAGAGTTTCTTATTTACGATGGAAGATTTTGTTCAACCAACATAAAAGATGGTGAATTCGATCTCAGGTATAGACAATGCATCAATTTATCATCAAGATCCGAAGAATAGAAATCAAACGTTAAATTCATCGCATAATAAAATCAATATTCACAAGATTATATAGCAGACAGACGATAAAGATAGGAATATTACCTCTCAAATATATGAAGATTAGCCGAGTTGGTTGAGTATGGCATGCTTGTGACCAAAGGTTATGAGTTCGAGTCCCTCTAAATACGCTTTCTCGGCTGAGCCTGTCACCTTGTGTGGTTTACCTTCTGGCGTTGGTTTGCAGGCTATCGCGTCAAACTGAAGGTTTACCCTGTGTGCACTCATTGCACTCTGAGTAGCGGCTGCGGGTTCCCTCCGAAACAAAAAGAGAATAATCAAGAAAACTCCAACTCAAACAAAGAAAACAAAATGAGTATTAATAAAAATACTATAATTCAAACCAATAATAATAACATTGAAAGAAGAGAAATAATCTCCAAAACCATGAAAAACTAACTGAAGAAATCAACTTTAAAATCATAGAACTCTACATGACATCCTCTCTAAGCCATAAGAAGTTAAAACTTACTCATAGAACTCTACATGACATCCTCTCTAAGCCATAAGAAGTTAAAACTTACTGAAAACGAAACAAAGAAGGTAGGAAAAACAAAATTCAAACAACAAAATCTCAAAGGGAAATCAATTATTTATCACGAGTCACATACTTCAAATCCCACTACACCAAATGGCTTTTAAAATCTTAAATTAGAACACTAGAGGAATTTGTATCAAAAGAACAACTAGTAGATTAAAATCAATTATTAAATATGAGAATATAAAAATTCATAACTCTTTAGGAACCTATGGTTCCAGATATCAAACTAGACTTAATTCTCAAAACTCTAGGTACGTCTCAAACATAAATAATAAAATTTATATCATTTGGAAGGACCTCTTATTAGTGGATGTGGTCTCTGATAAAGAACAACTCATCCACTTAAAAGTCAATCACTTAAATTCAAATAAATCCTTCTTTGTAAGCGCTATATATGCCAACCATAGTTTTGTTAGAAAGTGTAGGATTAGAATTCTTTAGTTCAGTTGAATTAAAATTAGATTAAAATTATATTATAATTACATACATTTTTTGTTCAATTGACTGCTTTTAGTAATGTTAATTTCAAGATCTAAAGATCAAGCTTGAAAGCGATATTGGAATACGACCGTGGATGAATATTCTCTTCACGGAGGTACTCATGCTAGAGGAATATTCATCTTTAATTGCAAATCATAAAACTCTTCACAAAAAAAGAGATGCTCATGGTGGAATAACACTCATCTACAATTGCAACAAATCAAATAGCTCTTCCGAACATCATAATAGTTGAATGCCTTGGAAACCAATTTTATATTAACTTTTTTATGTTTCATCTAATAAAAAAGTTACAAAATTTTTTGGTATCAATCTTTTCAATAAAATTGATGTAAATTTATTTGAACAAACTGGGTAACAATCTGTTCAATAATTGTTTTTTTTTAAAAAACTTTAAAATCACGTTGTGTTATGTTATGAGACAAAAATAATATATTGTATGTAGAATCTAAAAATTCATAAATGTGACAAATTTCTAAATAACTTTACCAATAAACATACTTTTATTTTGATTTAGTTCAACGATTTTGTTAAACCACCTTCTATCAACCAACAACAACCTCGAATGAACATTTGTATCAGATGTGGAGAACAGAAATGATCTAAACAGTCTTTAGTTAACGAGCTCCTATCAACTAACATTAATTCTGAATGAGATTTTATATCCGATGCAGAGATCGTAACTATAAGGTTTCATCCTCTATAGATTTTATCTTACCGATGAGGTATATAATTATTGATTTAAAAAAAGTAAAGAACAGAGAAGACTGCCATGAAGGTCTAACATGAGAAAAAGAGAGTATAATGTAGCCAAGAACCAACTTGCCGGCGCAAAACAAGGTTGGCACAAGGTACTGTAACCTGCCGGCAAGTCATCCTTGGCTGCACTACACTCTCTACCTCTAAATGTTAGCTCTTCCTTGACCATACAGATGCTTTCATTTGGTACTGTGAAAACAAAGCCTGTGGGCATTGCATTATATAGAGAGCTAAAGAGAGAGAGAGTGGGGATTATGAATCTAAGTAGTGGGGCATGGGCATAGATATGATTCCATTTTTTGCCTATTCTGTGATAAGGGGAATCATTGATAATTTTCTAAAAAGGGCAAGTGGGCACTGTGCCCACACTCAAAGAGTCAGACCCCATGCCTTAAACAGAAGAAGACATGCCTGCCTGCCTCTGCCTGCTCATTTTTATTCATCCCAAACCCAATAATACATCAAATTATTTGGATTGTTTTTTCGTAGTTACTGAACCATTTTTCATATATCTCCAACCATTTCTTTTCTGATATGAATATATGTTATTCAAAGGTGTGTGAAAATTCAATGGTATTAGTATGGATTTGGTTGTTATTGATTTGGTTTACAATAGAAAAGTTCGGATTATCCGTAATAATAACAATTATATAGAATAACAATTAAGATAGATTTTGTCAAATTTAATAATGCTAGGTAGTGTGGTCATCTGTTCAGTTTGGTCGAAGTTTTGACATAAGCAGATTATACCTTTAGATTAATTGGTTGGGACGAAATTGGATGGTTATGTTTTTTTGTTTAATTTTTGGAATTTTAGCCGATTTGTTAAATTTTTGGTTTGGTTTGATTTGGTCCGATTCAATTCAATTCCGTGTCAGTTTTCGTTTGAATTTGATTCGGTTAAGTCTGATTTTGATTTGATCCGGAATTAATCTTGATCATTTCAGTTTGGTCTGATTCGTTTCCGTCTATTATCGGTACGGTTCCGGTAATTTTAATTATAATTTGATTTTCAATTTTTTATTTTTACTTAAATAAATAATATTAAAATTTAAATTTTAATATTTCATATTTTTCAATATTTTATTATCTAATAATTTTGATAATATAATGTATAAACAAAACAATCGATTTTGACGGTTTTAATATTTTAATTTTATATCGGTTTACGAGTTTTATTTATTCGGTTCGGTTCCATTTGATTACATGTTCTATCATTTCCCAACAAACTGGTTTAATCAGCTTATCGGTTATTTATAGTTTCGATTTTTAAAACGAACCTAAAACTAAAACGTGAAACTTTTTATCCGATTTTTACCGCCTTATCATTATAACATTGTGCATTAAAATGATTTAATGCAAACAACAATAAATTTAGATTTTTTAAAAAGTTGTTTTATAAGTTTATATAGTCATATCTTTTCGTATTTTCATATACACATTTTTATGTGGTCTATTTAATTAAGGCAAGACAATATTAATAAAAATGAATAAATAAAATTCATAATTCATTTACACTCCTACCAAATTTAATAAGATTGTTTCAGTGGATAGAGTCAATATGAATAGCTCCATATAATTTATTATATTGAAAATAAATTTTAATCACCTAGCGGAGATACATAAATATAAAATTTGCAATTTTAGGTCTAATTAAATTATGGAGAAAATATCAGTAAATACCCGCTCAAGTATCTAATTACCCGGTAGTACTTAAATTTTGGATAGTATTACTTAGTACTTCGAGTTAAAAATTAGACAAAATTACCCCTCATTATATATACCACTTTGTTAAAAATTGGACAAAATTACCCCTCACTATATATACCAATTTTTCACTTCAAACCCACTTTTTCCCCCTTCTCATCACCCTAAACCAACTCAAACACGTCTAATTTTAGAAACCACCAGAAACCGTTCGACTTCGTGAAACTCTTTCTCTCCAACCCGAAACCCTTCCAGCTTTTCTCTGAAATCAGTCGTCCTTCGCACCTTCAACGGAATTGGACCGATCACTGTCTTTTACTCCGTCCAACGACTAACAACTTTATGTTCGACAAGTTGCCGTAAAGACGTCTCCGGCCGGTGAAGCAACAGCGTTTAGCAGTAACCAGGTAAGCATTCTCGTGGAAAATGTAATTTTTGTTGCGTTTTTGATGACTTCGAACCACTTGTTTCTGTTATTTCACGATCCACGTTGCTTTTTATACCAGAATAGAGTATTTAGTGACGATAGTTGGTCAGTTAGTTTCTGGGTTTATCCTCGAACCCAAGGTAGAAGTTAGGTTGCATGTAATCTTAATACTTTCCTGAGAATTGTGATGTATGTTACATGTGCATTAGGTAGCTGATTGTTGATATTGGTGTTGTTTCCATATTTCCCAAATCCCAGCAACGTGCATGTAAAAAATAGAACAGTTCGCAGCCTGTACGTATGCGTTGTAGTACAATTCGCAACTTCGTATCTGTTTATATTTCATAGTAATTCGCAGCTTGATTGAATGTGTATGCCATACATTTTGCAGCTTATATTTACAAACAATTCACAGGCTAGCCTGTGAATTGTTAGTAAATATTCTATTAATATGTAGGCAGTTTGTAGCTTGTCATGCGAGTCATGTGACACTCCAACTGATAGATATGAGTTCGCAGCTTGTCATGCGAGGTGTGTGACACTCCAACTGATTTGTGTTTGTGCAAGAAGTATGATAACAAAACCAAGCTATTACAAGTTAGGGTTGGTGAGCCTTCTCAAGCTGCTGAAAGAGAACCGTATTACCCGTGCCCACATTGAAGCTGCAAGAAACACACCCTTCTACACGTTTTTGAAAACGAATTTCGACATCCGTAATGAGGCTGAGCTGTCGAGGAAGAAATTCTACTCGCCCATTCAGTATGTTGTCGAGAGGTTTTCCGTCGATGAAGATGCCTTCCATATTCTCAAAGTTAGTAAAGCTAACTGCAGGCGATGTGAAGTTCATATTCAGGATCAAGCATGGCATAGAGGAAACTTCGTTAACGAAAACCGGAGCATTTCACAACAAATACGCGCCCGGCGAGGAGGACGAATCAAGGATGATGAAGAAATACTTCATGGGTAAAACGTTCAGGAAGATAGGACCGAAAAATACTAAATCAATAACGAACGCCATTTTAAAGGTACTTGTAAAATAGACATCATCTTATAAAGCAGGATATTGTACTTTACTATCATAGCATGATGTCGTGGGTTTTACAGGAAGGTATAGAAACAACCATAAATGAAGGGAGGGGGAGCATGAGTTGGAAGACGTTGCAAGGCTGCTGATACTGTTTTTATGCTCAACTCTATTCTACTCAGTATCTGGAGATATCCTGGGTTGGAGTACGCTTTATTTTGTTGAAGATCTCAGCAAAATAAACAATTACAACTTATCCAGATCAATATTGTTCAAGCTTCGACAGTCTATCAGGCGTTGCTTAGCTATCGAAAAACCCGATAGAGTCGTCGGCTACGTCGCCCTTCTAATTGTAAGATTGATTTATTCAGTATAAAAATTAGTTATGTACAGAACATATTGATGATAATACTTGTCCCCATGCATCCCTTCATCATGGAGCACTCAACAATCGGGCTAGAGGTAGCGAAGCTGACCTCTATCCCAAGGTTTTTCAAATGGTTGAGATTAGAGTGCCAAGAATCTACCTTGTCGCTGCTTGTTAGAATACCAAATCTGAAAGATGATCAGGTATGAGCTTAACATAGTTATTGAATTGGGGTTGCAAATAGTTCGCAACATATCCTGTGTTTTGTTTGGTATTATATTAGAACAACGTATCAAACAATTCGCAGCCTACGCTGCGTTCTGTTTGGTACTCTGTATAATTAAGGTACCGAACAGTACGCAACTTATTGTTTGCAAAAAATTCGCATGCTAAGATGCGAGTTATTTGCAACTCTAAACTGATAGAGTTCCACACAATTTGCAACATATAATGCGAACTGTTTGTAAAAAATAATATGTCTGTCCACTTTCCAAATAAACTGTTTGCATCTATTTACTTTCATGTGCCTCTGTTGGTAGGTTTTCGAAGGTCCACTATGTTTTACTGAGGTTGAAAACGAAGCTTTCGGAGGAGCAGTAGATAGTGGAGATGCAGATGCTGAATCTATATCACCGGAAGAAAGACCAAATAAAAGGAAGAAAAACACAGCCCAAAAACCAAGGAGACGAGCAAGACCCCAACAACTAAGACTCCCCCAGCCAACGATTCCACCACCAAGACTCCCCCAGCCAACAAATCCACCACCACCGATCGGCACATCCTGGCAGGAGCCCGACGACGAGGGCACAACTAGTATGAGTGAAACAATAGGTAATTTTGTCCTCAGACGCAGAGCGACTACTCCAAAGAAGTTTGCAACTGTAGGGGAATCAAAGCGTTTGAAGACATACACCGACAAGAACAAGTAGGAGAGAAAGATAGAAAAACAGGCCAAAGAAGTAAGTATGAAATTGAGCCTTACATAACCACTATAATCCGCACTTAATATGTTATAAAACGTCTGCTATTAATTTTTCAGCTGGAAGAATTGAAACCGAAGATAGCGGCGCTTGAAGCACAACAACTCCACAATGCTATCTCTCAGTCAATATTCCAGATTGGAAGCCCATAAGTTGAGAAGGTACCAGCATTTCCATCTAGAGCGGCGTCCACTGAATTGCAGGCATTTGTGCCTGCTGAAAATTAGGATAAGGACAAGAACCAGGATGGAGAAATGCAGGATGCTGATCAGCATGATGCCGATGGAGTACTTCTAGAAGAGAGGGATGATGATAGGAACCATTCACCCATACCGGTACCATTTGGTAGGATATAGGAAGAGTTGTTGGTGTCCACAGAGACGGACACCACATAGAGACAGACAGACAAGTCTCCTGCTACACAGGAGGCAGCGACAGTTTTGAGTCCTCTAACGGAGAAAGAAAGACACGAGTCTCTCTCGAATGACCAACAACTCGTACTTCACGTAGCAGAGGAGATAGAAGATCGTGAGAAAGAAGTGGCAGACCCAAACAACCTTGAAGATGTAAGTGGATCAAAAGTACACTAAGATTCAAATATCTTATTTATTGTTGTGATGAAATTGTTTCTATAATAATATTTACTGTTGTATACATATTCAAACAAAGTCAGTGTATATATTTAAAACAGTCAGCACGGTTTTTCTCGTTGAATACATATTCAAACAATGCATCAAATGATATGATGCTATCAAACAAATATCAGAACTGTTGTGTAATTATGTCTAAAGAATTCACATCGTATATTGCAAATTGTGTTATACTCTATTGGTTTTGTTATTTTACATATCACAACTTACGATGTGAATTGTTTGAGATGGATCAAACAAACCTCAGGTTAGCATGTGATTTGTACGCAATTATGATTATAGTATGCTTAACCCTTCCCCATTTTTATTTTATAATTTGTATGGAACAGTAGGCAGACAAACAACAACAACAACAACAGCAAGACCAACAAGTTCAACAACAACAGGATCAAGAACAACCAGAACAACAACAACAACAAATAGCCTTGGCAAAAAGAGAAAGGCTAACACAAGACATAGCTCCGGAAGAGTCAGAATGTGTCAATCCCTATGGGAAGCTGGAACTACTCAGCCGGGGAGGACCATCGTTCGAAGACCAAAACAAATACGGAGATGTAACTCAAAGACCAACGGTGGTGTGCGCAAAGTCAGAATTGCTAAGCCAACGCGAAATTGTAATACCAGTACCAAATCAAATGCAAGCTCCAGAGTCAAACAGTAAGATAGTAGGTTTACCCGATGCTTATGTTGGTGGTATTTACACTCAAATTTCACAGACACTTTTAAATGAAATTGATAATGTATATTACGATTGTGTAATACAACGGTTTTTGGAGAACATATCGGAGGATGACTTTAATGATTTATGCCGACACGATCCAGATCTTATGCCAAACCAGTCAACGGCATTGGTTGTCGATGACCGTGTGGTAAGGGTTATTTATAATGATTTCGCATCCTATCATGGGAATAATGTGGATATATTTTAAGTTTTACAAAAGAATACCAGGGTAGCATGCGAATTGTTCAGTGGAATCTCGATCAATTCACATGCTATCTTGATAGTTACCCTGTAATGTATTCTGCTACAACCAAACAATCCACATGTTAGCATGCGAATTGTTCGGGGTCGTCCACAAATACATACAAAATATAGCATGTCCAAACACTTATAATGTGAAATAAAAATAAATAAATTATTTAAAAAAACAAATAAACCCAATATCATTTTCGTTGGGCCGATCCAGCCAAACCAGCATGCAGCATCTGTTGTCACTAGGAAGATCTCTCAACCATCAGACAGTTATTGTTATCGTTGGGCAGGTTGCCCAGCCATCAACCACGTGATGTTGTTTTTGCAACAACAACCAATTATTATTTTCCGCAAGCAGTGACATCAACTAGCTGATCACGGTGAATATCGCCAGGCATCCTTCGACAAGTAATAGCATATGAGGATATTTCGTTGATGAGCCGTTATCCGAATAGGTCTGATTTTTTCCATTTGAATCAAGATTTGATTGATTATAAATTCTGGAAAGAATTTCTAACAGCCAAATAAACCTTTGTTTAATAGGAAACCCGCAAATTAAAAATATATATCTTTATTCATAAAACTTAATCATTTTTTTCTTATGAACAAATCAATATAATCATATATTTTTGCATAAATTATAGATATATACCCTACCAAGTCAATTAACAAATAATCCTAATGGTATGGATTTTGTATGTAAAAAAACATATTTTTTATTCAATAAAATATATACATGTTGTTTATCCAATGAATCACGAGAAAAGTTTTATCTCTCGTAATAATTGATAGAACTAATATTGAATCGTCCAATATAGTTTTTAAAAATAAATTATATATGAATTTTATTTGAATATAATATTTTAGACATAAATTAATAGATGTGAATAATTTTTTTCTAAAAATTAGTTTTAATATATGAAAAATTATATATATGTATATATATATATATAAAGAGATTTCATGATTTTTGTATCGAGTAACCGCGTATCATGCATAATCAATATAGAAATTCGTTTAACAGTGAAGAAGTTTATATTCGTTTTCTATTGTGGTTTGTATAGTTTTTTAGCCTAATGAGGCTGAGCTATTAAATCAAATTAGAGAACTTCATCATCTAAAATGCTCATAACCAAGGAAGATAGTCATTGATCCAACACTGCGCTAATAGATTAATTATACAGCTTAAGAAAGCTATCGCATATGTATTTAAAATAATAATTACATTTATTACAATTTTATATGTCATTTTGTGTGTCATATCACCTATTGATCTAGGCTAATTCGATTATGATATATTGAATGTTATATGAATAAATAAAGACGATGGAAAAAACAAAAGTTTGAATATATATATATATATATAACTACTATAAAAAAGATTATATTATTTTGTTTCATTAAAAGGATTTCTAATAATATTCGAGTAGATGATTATGTAATAAAAACAAATTTTGAAAACAAATTGAAAATATCAGATTTCTTCAAAAAAATTCTATGGGTTTTTTGCTTGTTTAATTAACTTGTTTTGAAAATCTAAATTTTGGTATTGTTTTATTGCATAGAATAATATACATTAATTATATTTATATTATTCTATTTTATATTTTTCTCATGATTATCAAAATAATAAGTGTATGGTATTTTTGGTAAATGAATAATTATCATTAATTAATAAGTATGAACTTTCGATCTTCACACTAGTATAATATTGGCTGCTTTGAGCCCAAAGGCTTGTATAGTTTTGTTTTTAGTTCAATTGTAAAATGCCTCATACTAGTTGAGATATGTTCTTACTTATATATCGTTAATCATTCACATGTTTAACCGTTGTGAGCTGATATTTTGGTCGCACCAAACAGATTCTCTTTTTAAACAAAGTACCACTTTAAACTCCTCTTATTTGACGTAATTTTGTCCATTCTAATCCGGTTGGAGACAACCTAAACCTTAAAGAAACTACAGATGTAGATGTTCACTCTTATCATGCCACACCGTCTTTTTCATTAGCGTCACTCCAATAATGTTACTCCATCTTGATACAATCCAATCACGTTATGCTTCTTAATGATCCACATGAACTCTATACAAGGTCAGACTACTGATCTATAAAGAAAACCATTCACCCTGAGCATGACTCATGGTTCAACCTATTTAAAATCTGATAATTTCAACCGCAGAGTGTTCCATCTTGGCCTAAAGATCTAATATCATTTATTAGGAATATAGGTACTATATATTCTGATTTGGCATATAAGTATGAACAACCGATCTCCACACTAGTTTAATATTGTCTGTTTTGGGTCCCAAGACTCGCACGGTTTGCGTTTGGTCCCCTTTCAACTGGTCTCATACTAGTTAAGATATGTTTTTACTTATATACCATTGATTATTCTCATGTTTAACCGATGTGAGATGTGGGATATGGAACTTTGGTCACACCTAATATATATATATATATATACACACATATATATATATATATATATATATATAAGATGAAAATAATATTACACACCATTTTGTATCTTGAAGTCATGTGTTTATCTGTAGGAGAGAAATCGATAGTCTAATTGATAAATACCGGTAGACGATAATCTCCCAACAGGTAGGCTAGTTGTTCACTATGGTATTCTAAAGGATAATAAACATTAACCTTGATGGAGTCGCTGGAGAAAATATGTAGAGATAATCGATGAGTAAATAAAGAGAGCAAAACCAGAGGTTGCATATTAGATTAGTTATGCAAGATAAAATGAATTAGAGTTTGATTATACCTATACATGACTAGTGAACCTAGTTCACTAAATTGCCAATAGGTTCTTCAATTAACCTTTTTTTATTTAATATGCCTCAATGTCTCTTATTTTCACTTAACTAGCTTCTAAGTTTAATTTTTAGCTAAACTCTGATGTTCTAAGTGATGCAAGGGGACCTTAACCATTATTGGGATATTAAGGACCAATACTAAAATGTTGAAATAATGGTTCATTTCTCAATACACAATTAGATCAACTAGAATTTACTAGGCATGAGGATTTTAACCGGAACCGAAAGAAATGAACCGAACCAAACCGGAAGAATCAAATGGAAGCAGATTTGGTTCCTTCTTAATACCCAAATTTTTCTAGTTTTAATTACCCACAGTTCTCTGTTCGGATTCGAACTAAACTAAAGAACCGTAGGTACCCGTTAGGAACCAAACTCATGTATTAACCCTAAATTTAATATTATTTGAAAATATATTTTTCTTTCCCGAAGTTAAATTCTCCTCAATCCGTCTTCTATTAGTGGCCTATGATTATGTTCTCTTTAATAAATAACAACATAGTTAATTTAAAGTGATGACATATTTATAAACAATTATGCGTATAGACAAAATAACGATAATCAACTTTTATTTAATCTAATAACCTTGATATAATCTCTCATTTTTATTTATATTACTAACATTCTTATTTAATATATTAATTTTGGATCCCTCTTATATTTAGTATTTATTTATTTTATAATCCAACACAATTTTATAGTTTTGATTTGTAAAATAAGTTTTATATCTGTTGATATTGTAGATCATTTAAAGTATTCAAAAATATATGAGTGGAACCGAATTAAATATCCATACCAAACCAACGAAGAAGAATCGAACCAAATTTTATTTGGTTCTGTAATGGGTATCGGTTTTAAAGAACCAAAAGAACCGAAAACTGAAAGAATCAGACTCAACCGAAAAACAGAATGCCCATGCCTAATATATAGGCTTAAGTACTTCCACGACCTAATAATAATATATTTATGGTTATTATTATCCATAAGTTTAATTCTAAATACCGATAACTTTGATCAATTAGATCTGTAACAATATGTATAAATACTCCATATTTATATATAATCAAACATTCGAAATATGAGATTTTATTACTTAATTAATATATTGAATAAATAGTCTCATTATTTTTATTTTCATATTTAACATAAATTTTAAATCTATTACATATTATAATAGAAGTGGATAACCTTATATAGCTTACCAATAAAGACACCATTAACATTTAGGATTTGTGGCGCAAAAGAGAATGACATTTTATATATGGGACATACTTTAAACACCTTATCTATATTTGATATCTGCCTTACCAAGACATCGGTGCTAAAGATTAAGAATGCACTTAAGCTTAAATAAAAAAAATAAAAGAGAAAAATAACTATAAATTTGTCATATTTTAATTTTGATAAGTCTAGATGAAAATTCCCCCCTCATTTAAATACATGAATTATAAATAATTGTTTGTATCCGTAAACTCAATACTTCCGGAGATCTTGAAAATGTGAGCAATAATTAAAAAATTGTATTCTCCATGAAGGGGCTACCAGAAGAAGATCAATTACAAGTCCGATGATTAATCTATGCAACTTATACAAAAGCACTGAAGAACGGTAGAATATTAATATTTTACATATACCGAAAAATATTGTTAAAAAAGAACATCTAGAAGTGTAAATAGGTGGAGTTAAAAAAAATAAAACCAAAAAAATGCACAAAACTTAGCACAAACAACAAAACTGTCTTAAAAAAGAGTGAGAAATTTATTTTTGTTTTATAAATAATGATTAATTTGTATGTGATCTAATAGTAAAAACGAGTGAGCGTATCAATATCGTAGAGGAAAAAATACCATTATACCTAGTGCTGTTATCGGGTCGGGTCGGTCCGAGTTTGATAGGACCGAAACCGATTCGGTAAGTTATCGGGTGGGTCGAACCGGACCGCTAAATGAATGGAGCCAAATATTATGGATCGGGACCGGTTCGCTAAAAATCGAGTCGGTTCGGTCCGACTCTTAACGGGCGGGTTTGTTAGTTTATCATAATTTTTTAAGGTTTTAGTTAAAGAATATGCATGGATTATGAATTTTTTTTAATGTATTTTCCTTATCGGGCTGGTTACCGGGCGGACCGGTCCAGAACGGTAAAAGAGTCGGTCCAAAAATTTGACTTCCAACCATTCCCTAAACTATTCGGACCGGTCTCGGGCGGGTTTTATCGGTCCGATTACGGGCAGATTAGCGGGTGGGAGGCCCCTAACAATTCTAATTATACCTATAAGGTTCTCAAAAATGGATATAACTTTCGGATGGTGGTATATAGATATTTATAAATATCTATTCAAAACAATAGATGAAATGCAGAAAATGGTGCAAATAAAAAATACTAACACGTTTAGACTGAAAAATGTATAAATATGAAATTAGCATTCACAAATACGAAGAAGACAATTCTCTTAAAAGTTTTGAATATTTTAAAAAAGTAAAATATTTTTGGTTTCTAATGACTTTTGGGAAAATCTGGAACTTGTTTGCTATACATATCTGACAACCTAATTTTTCAAGGGTGATACTCTTTTTGAAAATTACTTGTGATAATACTGTTAAACCATATATTTATGACTTATTTATTAAAAAAAGTGAAAGTAATTTAATTTTACAATCATGATAATTATTTTATATAACGTGATAGGCTTGCACGCAGAATATAATTAAAGAAATTGTTAGAACTTAACTTATAATTTTTTATATAGGTTTATAGTATTTGCATGGTTTTGTAATACAAAATAATTAAAAAAATATATAAGAGGTAAAAAGATGTAAAAAATACAGGACTTATGCCAGGTGCGATTGGGTAATTAAATGATATTTTGTATAGTAGGAATAAACAATAAAATACTTTCTGGTGATCGAAAGGGGAGGGGAAATTAGTGAGGTTTATTTTCGTTTGAGGGTAATTTTGTCCAGAGTTTTGTGGTATTTTAAAGGTATTTAATGTTTGGATAGAGTGTAGAGGGAGAATTGAGCTGCCTTGTTGTATTTAATTTTCATTACCCTCATTAAATGAAAGTGGTTGGGTATTTATACTCTTAATTGTGGGCCACATGGGCTTTCGGGTTGATTTATGGATTCGGGTCGAGTTCAAAGTCTCATTAGTTTTAAGCGGGTAGATAATTAGCTTAATCATGAAATGATTAAGTTTTTAGTACATTAGTTCAGTCCGGACGGTTCAGTGGGTGGATGTTGTCCGAATTGCCCCTGTCCGGTTCTCATAAAGAGTGGCAACAAATTCCGGACTCATCAGTAGCCCTTTTTAGGTTGTGTTCGAAGGCCTTTTGCAAGACCTAAAAAATAGCTCAAGTGTAATCATAACTTTGTCCGGACATTTCGAAAATGTGTAACGACTTTATCCGGACAGACTGAAACCTTTAGAAGCTGAGCAGTTTTACTAGAGATCGTAGGGCACGTGTCCTTCTCTGATTCGCCACACCGGCCGTTTTTCTCCTAGAATGGCACTCCAACTTGCTTCAAAAAGCAACTTCTTCATTTAATGCGAATGACATCAGCGCCGCCTTTAATCATTGCATCTATCCTTTCGAATCCTTCTAGGTATCGAAGCATCGTCTACCTGATTAGTATAAATCAGTTCACTTTTCACTATTTCATTATCTATAATCTGTCAAACTCCAAAGCTTTCATCTCTCAAAAAACCTTTCTTTCTGTATGAGTTTATGTTCACAGCAAGAAACGCTTTGGTAAAAGGTGGGTGACTCAATTTGTCAGAGTTGGAAAAGGCTCAAAAGGTTGAAAGAGAAAGACACATCGCTGCAGGCCTCCCTGTTTCCCCTGTTAATAAACCAGAAACACCAAGCTCAGAGCCTGACCGGAGTTCTTCTTCAACTAAGAGTGTTAAACCTAGGAGGTTGTTCCAGTCCAACCTTTCACCAATCCTTTCGGGCTCATCGGTCGAGGAGTCAGAGCCTGTTGTTGAACCAGGACATGCAATCACAAGCTTTAAGAAACCTTCCCCATTTATTGCTATGGGGTCAGATGCTGACATTTCCCCGGAGAAGCTGGTAGATAGACGAAGGGGTCGTCTGGTAAAAGGGCAGGCTGCTGGCACACAGCCTAAATCAAAATCCACGCCTTCGAAATTTGGGGCAAAAAGTAAAACCACAGGGTCAGAAGCACCCATCAAAACTTCCAAAGACAAGCTGTCTGGTCCGGAGGCAACTAGCTCAAGTCTTCGAAAAGATACCTCCGGGTCCGAGCCCCAACCGGACTCTAGACTCCAAGAGGGAAAGGATGCTCAACATCCGAAGGGCTTACTGAGCCAATCACCAGCCCCTCTCCTCCTAAGACAGTTGACAACCCCTCCATGGTAATGGAGGATGTAATGGAGGATAGCATCGAAGAAGCCCCTTTTGAGACTGACATCTCCGGGCAAACAAGCAAAACTGCCATGATTAGGAAGAGCAAAGGCAAGTAAAAAGTATGTTTAAAGCACCCGGACCTGCCGGAGTGCCTTGTGGGAAAGGTGGGGCCTTGTTTTCACAAGGTAAATGTTAAATATTTGCTGACCATACAGAAAATCAAGTACGCTTTCATTCACACAGCTGAACTTGGCCGGATAAGGAAAAAGTGGGGTATTCCAGAGAATGTCAAAGTAAGGATCCCAATCGATCCGGAGACGCTCATGGATTGTAAGCTCAATGAGATCATCTTCTATACTGAGCTATTCAAATGGGGACTTAGGTTTCCCTTGGACCCAGAAATAGTCAGATATTTCCATCTGATTAAGCTTTTCCCAAGCCAGCTAAGTCCTAATACATGGTTTACCCTTATGGCATGTATTATGGCCTCAACGCTCTCCAGAATTCCTCTTCCGATGGAGCAATTTGCTGTTGTGGCAAGCCTCTGCAGAAATCATGTCATCCCTTTCTACCACTTTAACATGGTTGACAACTACAAGGTAGTGGATGACTTACTTGAGTCGGAGAAAGGCTGGAAGACTCAATTTATGTTCGTCAGCGGTGCTTGGGAGAACGGGAAAAAAATTAAAGCTGGTGTCAACCCAAGCATGCTCACCAACAGATGGCGAAGTGATGGTAATAATCTCACCAGATGCTTCTACTTTTACTTATAATTTTTTTTATCTAACTCTTTTTCCTTTCGCTTTTTGGTAGTGTTGCCTAAGGATTTCAACGATTACCTAGAAGCCGGGCAGACTACTTGTGCCAAGTTGAATGCTTGGGCAGCTGAAAAATGGGCAAACCGCTTCCACAACTGCTTTACCGGAGGCAACTTAGCCAGATCCTATTTGTGGAATACAATGGACCGGAGGGATTTGTCTTGGGAGGATTTAACTACTCCACCCCCTCCGGGAGTGATCCTTCGGATGATAGAGGGAAAAATGGAAAATTGACATTATCGGGCATAGCTAAAGCCCCAAGCAAGATGAAGGGCAAAAAGACTAAGGCCCGGCGAGGCGTGGCAGAGGCCAAACCTACTGAGGTGGAAGAAGCTGTCCTAACAAATCCCGAGGGACAAGGTCAATGGCAAATCGATGATGCCTTACTATAGGTGGTGGAACACGAGAGCACCAAGGAAGCTGCTGGGTCTTCAAAACCTCAGAAGCTCTTAAAAAGGACAGAAAACGGGGAGCAGAAGGTGGAGGCCGGGACGCCAAGAGAAAGAAAACTTCCAAGGGAGATGAGATTTCTCTCCGGGATGTGGAGCCACTACCTCCTGTTGAGCCTACTGATCCTACGAGAGCAGAAGAGATCCCTGGTGACTTTCAAACCGAAGAGGTTGGAGGAGGGGATATCAGTATTGATGGTGTCGACATTACTGGGCTTGAGGGGATTAGTCTTTATTTTGAAAACCTCCCCATAGATGATTTTGCTGGGCCCTACCTCCCTCCAAGTTCTTCGAACACCGTCACATTCAACGGTAAGTCTTTTTCTGTCTCAAGCGAAAGGGATGTCATTGCTCACTCCATTCTGAGCAATGTCCAACTAGTGCTTATTTTTGAAAAGCAAGTACGCAATAAATCAGCCATCATCAACACCCTCAATTCTGACAAGGATAAACTGTCTAGCGATCTTCTTAGTGCCAACCAAAATACTAAGGCATTGAGGAAAGAGAATGAGGAGTTAAAGAAACGTCAGGAGGACTTGGCCAACAGGTTAGCCACTTTGAAAGGAGTTGTCAAAGAAGTCCAACTAAAGCAATCTGTCATGGAAAGAGACCTCCTGTCATCAAAAGAAGAGGTGAAGGCCAAAGATAGCACCATTCAGGCTTTAACGAATGACAAGATCTCTCTTGAGAATAGTGTGTCCAAGGCTGAGCAAGAAAATACTGACCTGTTGAAGGAGCAGGAGAAAAAAATCCAGGCTAGGATGGATGGTTATACCATTGAGGTGATAGATTCTCAAGAGGCAAGGTATGCTGAGGTTAGGTCAGATATGGTTCACTATTTCATGAAAAATTCCGAAGAAGACCTTGGGGGATTTATGGAAATTTGTGGAGTACGAAGACATTCCTCATCATACCATATCTGTTGGTGATAAGTACAACTACTCTAGTGAGGACACCAGTGATGAAGAATAAGAAACCGAGGAGAGTCCGGATGATGACCCAAAGAAGAAAAAGCCAAGTGAGGTTGAGCCATCTTCAATGGCTCAGTCTTAAAGTATCAATTATCTTTTTAATTTTGTTGTGATTGAACCAAAGTCCTTGGATGGTCAAGGCATATTTTGTAACCGTGTCCGGTTCTTGTCCGGATAAACATTTCTTGATTTGACAATTCAAAGTCCTTGGATGGCCAAGGCATTTTGTATGTTTTAATGAGTAGTTTCATTTTGCATAACTCCGGCATCGTTTCATGATTTTTTTTACTTTTGGTGGCTAATGTTTAAACAATCCTTACTTATTTCACAAGTATTTTAAAGTAAAGTGAGAGTGTTTAAATTCTCCGATGACCAATGTTTAAATAGTCACCACTCCACCAATTTAATCCGGTCTGCTATTGATAAAAACTTTCAGAGAATTTTATAAAAAAGCCCGGACACCTCATTAAAACCTCCCCGCGCCACCAGGGTAGGAAAGAGTATGCCCCCAAATATTTAGATGAACTCTTAAGCAAGTAAATATTTACATAGTTTCTATTCCAAGTACAGCTGGAGGTGTTCAATATTCCAGGGGTGATTCAAAATCCTTCCATCTTTGTCTTGGAGCTGGTATGTCCCAGGCTTAAGCTTTTCAATGACCACATAGGGTCCTTCCCAAGTTGGAGCCAACTTACGGAACTGCTTCTCTTTGGTATGTAGGAAAACTTTTCTCAATACCTTATCCCTTGGCTGAAAATCCCCTCTCTTAACTTTAGAAGCAAACCTGCTTCTCATCAAACCTTGATAGTTTACAGCTCTAAGGTGAGCCTTAACTCTTCTTTCTTCTATTAAGTCGAGCTGGCCTCTGATAGCCACCTCGTTAGCGTGTTCGGAAAAATTACGAACTCGAAATGAAGGGAGAGTAGCTTCTATGGGAGCTATGGCATCCATCCCATATACTAAGGTAAAAGGAGACTCTTGTGCTGCAGCCCCGGGAGTGGTCCGGTAAGCCCACAAAACTTCTTGCAAATAACTAGGCCATTTTCCGGCAGCCCCTTCTAAATTCTTCTTTAGACCAGACAGTATTGTCATGTTGGCCACTTCGACCTGACCATTTTCCTGTGGGTGGAAAAGAGAAGAGAAGAAATGTTGTATGCCTCTAGAGGCACCGAAACTCTCCATTTCTTTGTTGTCGAACTGTGGCCCATTGTCTGTTGTTATCTTTTGTGGAATTCCAAATCTGCAACAGATATTGGATAAAATGAATTTTATAACAACTTTTGATGTCGTACCTGCCAATGGAGCTTCTTCGATCCACTTTGAAAAGTAATCAATAACAACGATTATAGTTATGCGCCCCCCGGATGCCATGGGTAGAGGTCCCACTAAATCCAATCCCCATCGAGCAAAAGGTATTGGCTCAGAAATTGACTCTAAAGGGATGGCTGGGATATGAATTTCATTGCTATATCTCTGGCGTGGGTCACACCTTTTTACCAACTCCCTAGCATATTGCATTATGGAGGGCCAATAGTATCCAGCTAACAAAACTCTTCTTGTTAGAGCCCTTACTCCACAGTGAGCTGATCCATCACCATCATGTAACTCGGAGAGCACTATTTGAGACTCGTCGACCCCCAAACATCGTAAGAGGGGTTTACTATAAGACTTCTTGTAAATAATATCTCTTAGGATGACAAAACCAAGAGCCTTGTACTTTACTTTTCTTGCTATATTGATTTTTCCGGAGGCAAGATGCCATCTGAGAGATATTGAAGGAGAGGAAATCTCCAATATTGAGGCTGTTTTATCTGTATATTGAAACTTTCTTCTTCCTTATCCGGATTGACTTGAATGGATGGGCACTCCAGCATATGAATCCAAAGGTAGGACTCAATATAGGCTATAGTTTCCAAGGAGTCTGCCAGTATATTTTCTGTTCGGGGTATGTGTTCGTAGATGATGCTCTTGAAATTAAGTGCCACTTCTTTGAGAAGAAGTAAGTATTTAACCAGCTGCTCCTTTTTGGCTTTGGATTGACCTTGTGCATGATGGATAAGAAGCTGAGAATCGCTCATTAACTTGACCCTTTTGGCTCCACAAATAAGAGCTAATTTCAAACCAGCTATAACAGCTTCATATTCGGACTCATTATTAGAAGCCCTGAAAGCAAAACATATAGCTTGGTACATTCTGTCACCATACGGAGAGGTCAAACATACCCCAGCACCACATGCCATGGTACTTGATCCACCATCAGTCCGGACAACCCATACTTTTTTGTCTTTCACACCAGTTGTTTGCTTAGTATCCCTATCTGAGTGAAATTCAACTAAGAATTTTGCCACCGATTGGGCTTTGACTGCTGTCCGAGGGGCAAAATCAATATCGTAGTGTCCCAATTCCACTGACCACTTAGTCATTCTACTTGAAATGTCGGCCTTTTGGAGAATGTTTTTTAAGGGAAAAGACGTCCGGACAATAATGGGATGAGCCTAAAAATAAGGTCTCATCTTCCTCGCAGCAATCACTAGGGCTAGTGCTAATTTTTGAAGCTTCAAATAGCATTTTTCTGCATCAATCAAACTCTTGCTAATGTAATACACCGGACGGGGATAATTATCTACCTCCCTTACCAATACTGCACTTATGGCACAACTAGACACTGCCAAGTATATGAAACAAGTCTCTTCATCAACGGGTTTAAACAAAGTCTTGGGGGAGGACAAATGCTTTTTGATTTCATCGAAGGCCTCATCACACTGTGAGGACCAATCAAAGTCCTTTGCACCTTTTAAAGTTTGAAAAAACGGAGCACACCTCTCCGAAGACCTTGAAATGAATCGATTTAATGCAGCCAACCTCCCAGTCAATCGTTGTACTTCTTTAACATTCCGAGGAGGCTCCATTTGTAGTAAAGCATTAAGTTGGTCCGGATCAGGTTGTATCCCTTGCTCACTTATTACATACCCCAAGGATTTCCCGGACTGCACTCCAAACACACAATTCTATGGGTTTAATTTCAAATTTACTTTCACTAAGTTGGCAAACGTTTCTTGGAGATCTGCCAAGTGTAGTTCTTCGTCCACACTTTTCACAATCATGTCGTTGATGTAAACTTCCATGTTTCTTCCAATTTGATCAGCAAAAGCCTTGTTTACCAACCTCTGATAAGTAGCCCCAGCATTTTTTAACCCAAATGGCATCATCTTGTAACAATGAAGGCCTCTATCAGTAACAAACGTAGTATGTTCCTGATCCTTCGGATCCACTTGAATCTGATTATACCCGGAGAAAGCATCCATAAAAGATAGCAGCTTGTTTCCAGACGTGGAATCCACCAAATAATCAATCCGGGGGACCGGGTATAAATCCTTTGGGCAAGCTCTGTTGAGATCTGTAAAATCAATGCACATACGCCATTTGCCATTTTTCTTTTTTACCAATACCGGATTGGTTGTCCATAAAGGGTATTGAGACTCCTTTATGTGCCCCATTTTATTAAGTCGGTCGACCTCTTGAACTATGACATCAGCCTTTTCCTTAGAAAAAGTTTTTCTTTTTTGTATCACAGGTGCTATGTCCCTTCGGATGGACAGTTGGTGTGATATAATATCTGTTGGTACTCTGGTAACATCAGCATTGCACCAAGCAAAAAAATGCTGATGATCTTTCAAGAACTTTAACATTTTACCCTTTAATTCCAGTGTCATCTTGGATCCTATCTTGACATTTTTTCCTTCAGCCAAAGAGTGTGTTTCGACTTCTTCAATCGGTATTAACACTCCAGGGGTTTCTCTGGGGTCATCAATTTCACCCTCTCCCCCCGAAAGCCCCTCAAACTGCTATTCATCATTGATCTGAACTGCCCAAGCGTCCGAGGAGCCAGTGCTGTTGCATAACACTCTCTTGCTACATTTTGGCTGCTCTGAACAACTCCCACTTGTCCTTGCACAACATATTTCAAACATTGGTGGACTGTTGAGCCCACGGCATGCATCCTAGAGAGCCAAGACCTCCCCAGAATAGCATTATAACAAGCGGGACAATCCACCAAGACGAACAGTATTCTAACCATCTTTTTAGAAGGGCCTTTGCCCAATAAAACCTCCTCCTCGAATTCTCCGATCACGTCTGCTGAGCTTCCTGTGAAACCCACAATCGACTTGTTCGAACGTTGAATTACTGCTGGATTTTTCATCTTTTTATAAGTAGTTAAAAAGAGAATATTGGCAGAACTTCCGGTGTCTACCAATATTCGTCTTATGTCATTGCCCCCGATGGATGCTCCTATGACAACAACATCTTTATGAGGACCAGCTATATCCCTCAAGTCATCCTCATCGAAAACAATGAAGGGAAATGGAATCTGCGATTGATAGGAAGTCATGCCTCCTTCCAGTTAGGTAGCTAAAGTGTGAACGTGCCTCTTTCTCGAATAAGCAATTGGTGCTGTCATGGTGTCTCCTCCGAAAATTATGAGTGACTCATAAAAGTTGATAAGTCCGGACACCGACTTGCAATGTTCTGTGATAACACCCACTTTATTCCGGGTTGGATCAGGGTCCAAGTATTCTGACTCTACATCGAACCTTTCGACTATGACCATAGCCCCATCCGGAGCTAATATGCCTGCACTGTTCGGACCAGCCCGATGAGCGTTATCAGGACTATTTCCTCATCTTCTATTAACATATGCTTCCAATTTTCCTCTTTCAATCAAATTCTGGACTTCTTGCTTCAAAGCAATACAATCCTCAATGGTATGGCCAGTATCATTGTGATACTGGCAGAAACAATTGTTGCGGCTCTCCCTAGGAGACTGTAACGCAGCCGGCCTTCTATAATGTACTTCGTCTTTTGTTTTGTCATAAAAGGTGGCTACGTTTTCTTTTAATTCTGCAAACCACTCCGGTTTAACCCAAGGCCCTCGTTTATTTCTAGATTGTTGACTCTGAGCTGGAGCAGCTGGCTGAGACTGAACTTTGGCCCTGTTATGACTCTGCCCGGCCTCCCTAGCCTTGTTCCGGGACTAGTTTTGGTTTGGATTCGGTGCAGCCGGAGCAGACCTCACCTGTCTGTGCACCCTAGTTTTCTTTGTTTCATCTACATTAATCTACTTTCTGGCCTGATTCAGCAAACCTCCCAATGTCATGGCTTTTTTTTAGGTTACTGAATCAACCAGTTTTCCAAGGTTTAAGCCCTGCCTCAGAGAAGCTATTGCTACTTGTTCAAAGCAATCAGCCAACCCATTTTTGGTGTTTACAAAGCGACAATTGTATTCTTTTAAATATTCGTTTGGTTCTTGGGCACAATGGATAACCGTGTCTCCATTGCCCTTTACCTCCTTACTTCCAACAAACTGTCTTCGAAAAGCCACCCAAAAAGTATCGAAATTTCTGATGCAGCCTTGTGGCAAACTGTTGTACCACTACAGAGCACTCCCCGTAAATGATTGGGAGAATGCTCTACAAAGCAACTTGTCGTCATCATCAAAATTCATCATAAAATTTTTAAACTGTTCCAAGTGGTTATCTGGGTCTTTACTGCCATCATATTTTTCCATTTTTGTACTGTCAAACCTCTTAGGAAGGTTTCCGGATAGGATCTTGGAGTACAATGGAGATTTCTCCAATTCCGTCCACGACTGAAAACGGTATCCTCATTAGGAGTTGCAAAGATACCTGGTTTATCATGGAAGGCAAAAGGATCCATTACCATCCGATCTACATGTCTCCGGCTATGAGACGATCTTTTTCCTATATGCCTCTTTAACCTTCCATGCATATCCCTTTTTCTTGAGCACTTTTTGACTAACTTTTGTTTCTTTTTAGAACGGCCTTCATCACCGCTGGATGACAGGGATTCTTCGACTCCATCTTCACCTGAGGAGCTGCTGGAAGATTCTGAGTCTGAATCAGAGCTCTTCACTGATTTAGACCGGTGAGACTTTTTTGAGCTAGCATGAGTCTTTCTCGTGCTCACATGTGTTTTTGCGGGCTCATGCTCCCTTGGATTGTCAGTATGATGAGCTACTGACACCTTAGACTTCTCTTTTGTGCCCATCTCTTCCCTCTTGGCAGCCCTCAGAGCTTATATTTCAACTTTTCACCTATCTCGCTCCTCAATGGTATATTCATCATTTTCTCCCACCACTTTGGCCAAAGCTGGTGGTACTTCCTACATGTCCGGATTCATCCGAACTGGTTTTTCCTGACACCTTAGACTTCTCTTTTGTGCCCATCTCTTCCCTCTTGGCAGCCCTCAGAGCTTCTATTTCAACTTTTCACCTATCTCGCTCCTCAATGGTATATTCATCATTTTCTCCCACCACTTTTGCCAAAGCTGGTGGTACTTCCTACATGTCTGGATTCATCCGAACTGGTTTTTTCTGATGGTTTTGAATGCTAGATTCAGGCACCGTCGTTCTTCCACTGTGGTCGCCAATTTGGTGAGGTTTATTTTCGTTTGAGGGTAATTTTGTCCAGAGTTTTATGGTATTTTAAAGGTATTTAATGTTTGGATAGAGTGTAGAGGGAGAATTGAGCTGTCTGGTTGTATTTAATTTTCATTACCCTCATTAAATGAAAGTGGTTGGGTATTTATACCCTTAATTGTGGGCCACATGGGATTTCGGGTTGATTTATGGATTCAGGTCGAGTTCAAAGGCCCATTAGTTTTAAGCGGGTAGATAATTAACTTAATCGTGAAGTGATTAAGTTTTTAGTACATTAGTTCAATCCGGACGGTTCAGTGGGTGGATGTTATCCGAATTTCCCCTGTCCGGTTCTCATAAAGAGTGGCAATAAATTCCGGACTCATCAGAAATAATATTTCTCAAGTGAATTTTCCAGGTTTTGTGAACAGCAAAAGATAATTTTTCAGTATTTTGGCACATTAAATGTTGCAGAAAAATAAGTTGGTTGAACGCAAAAATATGACTTCGATTGAGATAGCTGACTTGTATGCTGATTGTGGTATGAAACCGTTTAAAATAGCATGTCATATTATAAATCATGCTTCCCTTAACATATCTGAAATTTCTCAATATAAGATATGAGAAAAAAAATGAAAAACCAATATTTGATGTTTGAGAATGTAGGGTCCAAAAGTCATATAATGATTATTTTTTTGCCTAAATAAATATCAAATTTTATAAGTTTTTAATTTAGCGTCTAATGTTGCAATTCAATCATATTTTAATCTAGATTATATAATGATAATATAAGTTATACTAATTTAGAAAACAATAAAAGGATTTTTGCGTAAAGTACCTTTGATGGTAGAGAAACTGTATGAGCCTTGTAGAAGTCAATGAGAAAAAAACCTAAAGGTTTATGATTTTAATATAGATTTTCAAAATATTTATTTCTACTTGGTACAATGAGGTTATGATAAAATCACCCACAAAATTCTGATGGTGCTTTCTTTAAGAGACGACCATAAATCTTACAAAAAGACAACAATTTCTAAAGATTTTGCACTTCAGGGAAATCATAAATAATGAAATAGATTCAATATTATCAAATTACATTTGGGAACCAATTGATTTACCTTTAGGTTCAAGAACAATTGGTTGTAAGTGGATATTTTAAAATAAATTCTACACAAATGGTAGCATTCAATAATTTGGCACAAGATTTATAACAAAAGCTTTTATGAAATTAAATATATTATTTTTACACAATTCCTCTAAATTTGAAAATCACAAACATAATATTTTTATGAAATTGTATCAATATATAACCTTAAAATTATTTCAATTCATATCAATACGGTCTTCTTAAATAGAGATATCAATAACGATGTATATATTGAGCAACTTGAAGGGTTTGAGCCTCCATGCAATCAATCATAAGTCTGTAGGCCTCTAAATACATTTTATGGACTCAAAATTAAACCTAAAAATGATATAAAATTTGTTCATGTCATAATATCTAAATGTGTTTGGACATTACCATGGATAAGTGCTTGTACATGATGGTCATGGTATGTCTAAACGTAAATGATTATTTATATTGAGTAATAACACGAGAGATATTTTTTAAAAACTAGGTTTATGTCTTTTACTTTTAACGTGAATGATTTTGAAGAAGTAGACACAAAAGATATTTAACAATGGAGTTTTTCCTCAAGTTAATCCATTATACTAAATATGGTATTTGATAAATTTAATCTTAAAAAATTCATTATACTAAATATTGTATTTGATAAATTTAATCTTAAAAAATTCATTATACTAAATATTGTATTTGATAAATTTAATCTTAAAATTTTTGAATAAATACATACATCATGTCATATGAGTTTGAAACTTGGAAATAATGTAGGAAAAGTTTTAGATATATTGGTATACGCTAGTTATATAGAAATTTTTATATATGCGACATTATGAACTACGAAAAATATTTCATTAGGTTAATTAAAAAATAGTAAAACTATGTGTTTTCAATACTCTAATTTTCATGGTGTAATTGGGGAATATAGAAATACAAGTACGATCACCAACTAAGATTATAATAAATTGACTATGGTGTTGTATTTACTTTACATGCGAGGTTCTCATTAAACTATGAGTTTAATTTTATAGCATTGACCATAATAGAAAATAAAGTTGAATGGTTGAGAGACTCATACTGCAATATTATTCAATTGAAAGGGGAAACTATTAATTCAATTTTTTTCCAGTAATAGTCAAACGACCATGGGTAGAGCCTATAATGTCATATATAATATAAAGTATAAACATATAAGTGTTAGACATTAATACGTTAATTAATCAATATATGATTGAATCATATGAGTCTCGTGTGTGCTTCTAGCGAGAGCTTGGCACATCTATTTACCAAATATTTGCTCAAAAACTAGTAAACTCTGATGAGTTTGGATACTTCAGTCACAGCCCACCACTTAATCCGGACATGGGTAATTCGAACCATAACACACCACTGAAAAATCCAAACAGGACAAATGTAAAACACCTTTTGACTAAGTTATTTGATAATCTACTTAAAAGACTAATGGGTCCTTAAACTTGACCGGGTTTTACAACTTGACTCGGTAAGCCCATGGGTCATTAAATTAAGAGTATAAATACCCTAACCACTCTCATTAATGTGGGTGATCAATATTTAATACAAGAAGACTGCTTAATTATCTCACTACTCCTCACACTAAACACAAAATACTTCAAACTTACCAAAACACTTTACCTAACTACCCCAACCCTGAATAAACTAAACCAAATTTGCGACAACAGTGGGAGCACGAAGGTGCTTGAATCTTGCATTCAAAACCAGTAAAAAAAATCAAGTTCGGATGGATCCGAACAAGCAAGGAACTCCACCTCCTGTGGTAGAAACAGTTGGGGAAAACAAGGAATACACCATTGAAGAGCGAGACAAGTTGAGAGCAGAAATAGAGGCGCTAAGGGCCATAAAACAAGCAGAAAATGGTATAAGGGAGAAATCAGGGGCTTCAACTATACATCATACTGACAATCCTAGGGAGAATGATCCATCAATAAAGACTCATCTGAGTTCAAAAAAGACTCACATCAGCTTTAAGAAGACACATCGATCCAAACCTGTTGAAAGTTCAGATTTAGAGTCCTCAAGTAACTTTTCGAATGAGGCTGAGCTTGAGGAATCTTTATCATCAAGTAGTAATTAAGGGAGATCCAAAAAAAAGATGAATCTAATAAAAAAATATTCAATAAAGAGGGATAGGCATGGTAGGCTTAAAAGGCATTTGGGCAAAGGGTCATCCCACAGGCATGCTGATCGGTTGCTAATTGATCCTTTTGTTTTTCAGACCGGACCATGTATATTTGCAACACCTAATGAAGACACAGTCTTTAGTCGTAATAAGAACTGGAGACAATCACCTTTGTCTGCCAAAATACTGTCTAGAAACCTACCCAAAGAATTTGACAGCTCCAAAATGGAGAAGTTTGATGGAAGTAAAGATCCGGACAACCATCTCGAGCAATTCAAGAACTTCATGATGAATTTTGATGATGATGACAAACTTTTGTGTAGAGCTTTCGCTCAAACTTGTACAATATGTGCTCTTAAGTGGTATAATAGCTTACCCCAGGGGTGTATTAGAAATTTTGATACATTCTGGGTTGCCTTCCGAAGGCAATTTGTTGGAAGTAAAAAGGTGAAGGGCAATAGTGATTTCATTATCCATTTTGCCAAAGAACCAAACGAGTCTTTGAAGGACTACATAAGTCGATTCGTGAATACAAAGAACGGATTAGCCGATTGCTACGAACAGGTGGCAATTGCTTCTCCGAGACAAGGGTTGAATACTGGGAACCTGGCTGATTCGGTGACCATGAAGAAAGCCATAACCTATGGTGGCCTGTTGAATCAAGTGGGAAAACAGATTAATATGGAAAAAACCAAGAAAACCATGGTGCACCGTCAAGTGAGGTCCACCATAACAACCCCTCTGACTGCTAACCAATCAGGATATAAGGCTAAGGAGACCGGACAAGGGTCCAACCGGACTAAACAAACTCAGTCCAACCGGAATCAGTCTCAGAGCTAGCATTCAAGAGGTAAAAGAGGTCCTTGGGTTCAACCGGAGTGGTTTGCAGAGTTAAGGGAGAATGTGGCCACAATATATGACAAGACCAAAGATAAAGTCCATTTCTGAAAACGGGCGGCATTGCAGTCTCCTAGAGAAAGCTGAAATAATTCTTTTTGCCAATATCATAATGATATAGGCCATAACACTCAAGACTGCATAGCATTGAAACATGAAGTGTAGAATCTTATTGAAAGAGGCAAGCTGGGCGCTTATGTCAAAAGAAGAAGTGGAAACAGGCTTAACAGTGCTCCTCGGACGGGCCCTACAAACAATATGGGAACATCTGCTCAAGAAGGGGCAATGGTGATTCTTGAAAGATTTTATGTTGATTCTGAGTACCTAGATCTTGATCCAACTCGGAACAAAGTGGGGGTCATAACAGAGCAAACCCGGACGGTGTCCAGACTAATCATTTTCTTTGAGTCACTCACCATCTTTGGTGGAGATACTATGACAGTACCCACTCCTTCATCAAGAAAGAGGCATGTAAATAGTTTGGCCACTCAGTTGGAAGGGGGAATGTCTTTTCATCAGTTCCAAATCCCTTTTCCATTCATAGTTTTTGATGAGGATGATTTGAGAAATATTGTCGGGCCTCCTGAGGATGCGTTGGTGCTGTGAGCATATATTGGGGGCAATGATATCCGCCGGATTTTGATAGACACATGCAGTTTGGAAACATACTCGTCTTAAGCCGCTGCAAGCAGATGAGGAATCCGGCCGTTATTCAATACTTAAACGGAACCATTGTGGGCTTCACAGGGAGCTCTGTGGATGTAATTGAGAATTTGAGGAAGAAGTGTTGTTGGGCAAAGAGCCCTTTAAAAAGATGGTGAGGGTGTTATTCGTTGTGGTAGAATGCCCCACATCCTACAATGTGATTTTGGGAGGTCTTGGCTTTCCAGAATGCATGTTGTGGCCTCAACAGTCCATCGGTGTTTGTAGTATGAAATTCACGGGCAAGTAGGTGTTGTTCGAAGTAGTCAAAAGATAGCCAGGGAGTGCTATGCAACTACTCTTGTTCCTAAGACTTTAGAAGCAGTTCAGATAAATGAATATTAGCAGTTACTGGAGCCTTTTGAGGGAGAGAGTGAGATTGATGACCCTAGAGAGGATCCTAGTGTTATAATAATAGTTGAAGAAATTGAAACCCACTCCCTTGTAGAGGGTAGAAATATTAAGATTGGTTCTGAAATGGCGCCAAAATTGAAAAATAAATTGATATCCTTTATACTAAACAATCAGCATGTCTTCGCTTGGTGCAATAGTGATGTAACCGGAGTGCCTACAAGCATTATCTCATACAAGTTATCAATCTGGGGTGATGTTGCACCTGTTGTGCAGAAAATTGAGAGCTTTTTCTAAGGAAAAAGCTGATGTGATAGTCCAAGAGGTTGATCGCCTTACCAAGATGGGACACATAAAGGAATCCAAGTATCCTTTATGGACTGCCAATCCGATGTTAGTCAAGAAAAAAGAACGTAAAGTGGCGTATGTGTATTGATTTCACTGACCTTAACAGAGCTTGCCCAAAATATTTTTATTCACTCCCCCGGATAGATCAGTTGGTAGAATCAACGTCTGGTAACAAGTTGTTGTCCTGCATGGATGCTTTCTCTGGGTACAACCAGATACATGGGATCCAAAAGATCAAGATCATACTACCTTTATAACAGACAGGGTTCTCCATTGCTACAAGATGATGCCTTTTGGGTTAAAGAATGCTGGGGCTACTGATCAGAGGTTGGTGAACAAAATATTCGCTAGTCAGATTGGTAGAAGTATGGAGGTATACATAGATGACATGATGGTTAAAAGCATGGATGAGGATTTTCATATAGTTGATCTTCAAGAAACATTTTCTAATTTGATAGATGTGAATTTGAAACTAAATCTAGAAAAATGTTGGAAAGTTTCTGGGTTATGTGATAAGTGAGAAAGGAATACAAACTGATCTGGATCAGCTTAATGCCATATTAGAAATGGATCCTCCTCGGAATATTAAAGAAGTCCAGAGGCTCACTGGAAGGCTGGCTGCCCTAAACCGTTTTATTTCAAGGTCTTTGGATAAATGCGCTCCGTGTTTTCCAAAATTTGAAGAATGCTAAAGATTTTAAGTGGTCTCCACAGTGTAATCAAGCTTTTGTTGAAATAAAGAAATATTTATCCTCACCAAAGACTCTTTTTAAACCTGTTCAAGGAGAAACACTCTATGTATACTTGGTCGTGTTGGAATGTGCTATAAGTGCAGTATTAGTATGAGAAGTGGACAATTACCCTCATCCGGTATACTACATGGGAAAAAGTTTGATATATGCTGAGAAGAGGTACTTAAAGCTTGAAAAATTGGCATTAGCCTTAGTAATTGCGGCAAAAAAGATGAGGCCGTATTTTCAATCTCATTCCATCATCGTCCGGACATCTTTCCCATTAAAGAATGTTCTTTAAAAGACAGACATATCAAGTAGGACGACCAAGTGGTCAGTAGAATTGGGTGATTACGACATTGATTCCCCCCCCCCCCCCCGAACAGCTATCAAAGCTCAATCAGTGGCGGATTTCCTCGTAGAATTCCATTCGGATAGGAACTCCAAACAAACTTTAAAAGATAAAACCAAGAAAGAATAGGTAGTCTGAACGCTGGTGGTTCAAGCACAATGGGTTGTGGAACTGGAATTTTCCTAACCTCTCCATATGGTGATAAGATGTACCAAGCTATATGCTTTGGGTTCAGGGCGTCCAACAATGAGTCCCAATATGAAGCAGCTATAGCTGGTCTTAAATTGGCTTTCTTGTGTGGGGATAAGAGAGTTCGGTTGATGAGCGACTCTCAGCTGCTCATCCATCATGCTCAAGGTCAGTCTGAGGCAAATAAGGAGCAACTACTCAAATACTTATTCATCCTGAAAGAAGTGGCAACCAACTTCAAAAGTGGTTGTTATGATCATATTCCCTGATCGGAGAACACCATGGCAGATTCTTTGACGAATATAATGTATTATGAGTCCTACCCTTGGATTCATATACAGGAATGCCCGTCCATACAACCAATTCAAAAGAAGGAAGATGGAGAAAGCATTAGCATACAGGTGATTCAACCTAAAGACTGGAGATTTTCCCTCCTTCAATATATTTCTGATGGGGTTTTTCCTTCGGATAAAGTTATGGCAAGAAAGATTAAACACAAGGCACGTGGTTTTTTTTTATCATAAGGAGAGTTCTCTATTAAAAAAAATCTTTCAGTAGACCTCTTCTGCGTTGTTTGAGGGTTGAAGAATCTCAATTCGTTTTATCCGAACTACACGATGGAGAAGGCTCAACACATTGTGGGTACAGGGCACTAACCCGGAGAGTGTTATTAGTTGGGTACTATTGACCATCCATAATGGAAGATGCTAAATAAATGGTAAAGAAGTGTGTTCCATATCAAAGGTATGTCAACGAAATTCATGTGCCACCAGTACCTATGGAGTCTATTTCTGAGCCAGTACCTTTTGCCCGATGAGGAATGAACTTAGTCGGACCTCTGCCTATGGCATCCGAGGGGTGCAGAACTATTATACTTGCTACTGATTACTTCTCAAAATGGATAGAGTCAACTCATTTGGCAAGAACCACTTCGAAGGCTGTCATTAAATATATCGTATCCAATATATGTTGCAGATTTGGGATCCCCCAAAAGACTACTACAGACAATGGGCCACAATTTGATAACAAATATATGAAGAATTTTTATGCTTCCAGAGGTATTCAACATTGTTTTTCTTCTCCTTTCCATCCACAAGCAAACGGTCAGGTTGAAGTTGCCAACGGGACTATTTTGTCTGGATTAAAAAAGAATCTAGAAGGAGCTGCGGGGAAGTGGCCAAGTCATTTGCAATAAGTGTTGTGGGCATTCCGAACTACTCCTCGGGCTGCTACACAAGAGTCTCATTTTGCTTTGGTGTATGTGAATGATGAAATTACCCCCATATAAGCTACCCTACCATCATACAGACTCTACAACTATTCCAAACAAGCTAATGAGATAACAATTAGGAATCAGTTGGACTTAATAAAAGAAACAAGGGTTAAAGCTCACTTAAGAACATCTCACTACCAAGGTTTGATGAGGAGAAAATTTGCTTCCAAGGTCAAGAGAAAATATCTTCAACCAGGAGATAAGGTGTTAACAAAAGTTTTCTTACACACCAAGGAGAAGCAGTTCGGTAAATTGGTTCCGAACTAGGAAGGCCCCTATGAGGTCTATCAAAAACTCAAACCTGAGAGATATAGACTTCAGGACAAAGAAGGGAGAGTTTTGAAGCACCCATGGAATATTGAGCATCTCAGGTTATATTTAGAATACATTTTTTTGTGTAAATATTTACTTGTTAGATATCAATGTAAATATTATGGGGCATACTTTTTCCTACCCTAGTGGCGGAGGAAGGTTTTAATGAGGTGTCCACTCTTTTATAATATATGATGCCTTCTTAAAACATTTGGAGTGGTTTTACTACAATTCAATTTAAGTATAAATCACTTATTCAACACCTTAGGTCTTTAATGGATCGAATAAACTTGGTTAAGTGATGACTTTTAAATACATGTCATCGGAGATATTAAACACTCTCACTTTAATACTTATGAAATGTTAGGGGCTCCTTAAACATTAGTCATGAACAATTTAAAGAAGAGTATTAAAAGAAATAAAGTTTGATAAATTAAACCTGTTCGGACTTGAACCGAACAAGAAAACAAAACATGCATTGGCCATCCAAGGACTTCAGGTGTTCAAATGATCTATTCAGACTTTAACCGAATAATAGTACAAAATGTGCCTTGGCCATCCAAGGACTTTAATTGTTTGGAAAGACAAAAAAAAATATGATAAAACCTTAGGGTTTGTTCCCTTCAGACGTTCCTTCACCATCATCACCTTTTTTAGGACTTTTGAGTTCGACACTCAAACTCGCACTAGTTCCCTCTTCATCATCGGTAGTGGAATCGATTACACTAGAGTAGTTACGTTTGTCATCATCTGCTAGAGTATGAAATGGGATTTCTTCATAATCCATATACTTCCATAGGGGACCTAGGGTCCTCTTCGGAAAGGTCTCTTGGAACAGCAGCACCATGTCAGACTTGATCCCATCATCTCTCTTTTCAAAAGAGTCTATTACTTCATTGGTATACTTATCAATACCCGCTTGGATAGCTTGCTCCTGCTGGTTTTTTAATTCCTCATTTTCCTTGATCATCTCCGAAACAATGCTCTCTAGTTTAGTCTTCTCATCGGTTAAGGTTTGAATGATACCATCCTTGGTCTTCACTTCCTCTTTCAACGTTGTGAGGTATTTTTCTAAGTCAGGATACTTAGTCTGGAGCTTAATTTTTGTTAATATGATGTGGCTAACTTATTTGCCGAATCCTCATTGTCGTTCTTCAGTTCCTTCATCTCCTTCTTCAGTTCCTCTATACTTCGTTGAGCGTTTGGAAAACTATTTGACAGATATTTCTTGTCAGAGGTGAGGGAGTTGATAAGGTTGGTCTGACTTTTCACACGCCTTTCTAGATCAAGTACTAGTCGGATATGACCGAGGAAGGAGTGGCTCAAGACATCTTGCTCTACGGAAACGGATAAGGATTTACCATCGAAGGTCACCATATTGGAAGAACTGGAGGGACGGTAGGGACCTGCAAAATCATCATTCTCAGAATCATTAAAATAAAAATCAATGTCTTGAAGGGAACTGATGTCCACTTCATCATTCCCTCCCCCATCAATCTCTCAGGATTGGAGATCTGTTGGGATTTTCTCTTGCAAGGTAGGATCAGCAGGGGCTGGTGGAGGTTGTATTTCTAAAGGACGAAGAATTATTTCTTCTCCTATAGTAACCTTCTTCTTCTTAGCAGCTTTCTCATCACTACGGGCCCTCCGTTTTTTTTATCCTTTTTAGCAGGCTTTGGTGGGTTCTGCAACCCTCTAGCCTTCCTCACAGTTTCAACCTCTACTACTTTGAGCAGGTCTGCATCAATTCCCCATCTGATTCCCCGAACCCGTCCCTTTTGTAGCTGCTTGAACTAACTCTGTTGCAGCTTACTTCTTTTTGTTCTTCATCTTGCTAGGAGACTTAGCTCTGGAAGGTAAGAACAAATTGGCATCCTTGGCCTCTTTCATTTTGAGAATCACGCCAAAAGGAAAAGGGTGGTTATCTCTTCCCATGTGAGTTCTCTCCGACCTGTGGTGTTCCATAGATGGGACCTCACGAAATTGCCCGAAGTGAAGCAGTTATGGAAGGCATTCCCCCTAGTGCTCCGAAGCCCATACATTGAGTTTTGCACATGTCTTTTACCCCTTCTCCAAATGTCCAATAAACTCCTTCGATAGCACTGGAAAAGGAATAACAAGCTAGTCATAATAAGATAACTTATAATTTTTTAAAAAACCTTGGAAGACAAGAAAAAGAAAGGAAATTACCAGTGTTTTTCCACTTGCTAGTCAACATGCTAGGGTTGGTGTTGGGCTTAATCTTCCTACCATTTTCCCACGTTACACTAACAAACATGAACTGTGTCCTCTAATTCTTTTTGGACTCCAACAGATCGTCCATAACTTTGAATTCATTCCTAATTTTTTGATGGTAGAATGAAATCTGATGGTTCTTGCACAAGCTTGCTACAGCAGCAAACTGCTCCATCGGAAGTGGGATCTTCGACAACCTTGATGCCATGATACAGGAAATGAGAGAGTACCAGGCATCGGGGCTTAACTGGCTAGGGAAAAGTTTAACCAAGTAATAATATTTAACAATCTTTGGGTCTAAAGGGAATCTGAGTCCTCGGTTTAGCACTTCGGTAAATATTACCACCTCATTTAGCTTGCAATCCATAGGAGTCTCCAGAGTAATAGGTATCCTTAGCTTTATAGACTCTGGAATTCCCCATTTGGTCTGAATTCGGCCCAGCTCATCAGTATGGTTGTAGATATAATTGATATTTTGCAAGGCCAACAGATATTTGACGTTAATGTCTTTGAAACAAGGGTATACCTTGCCCTCTAAGCACTCCGGAAGTGAGTCCGGATGAGTCATACATATTTTTACCTTACTCTTTCCCTTCTTATCAGAATCAATATCTCCTATTTGACCCGATGCCTCGGTCTCAAAGGGGGCATCCTCGATGCTGTCTTCCATAATATCTTCCATCATTGTGGAAGGCTTGTTAGTTGCCTTAGAAGAATGGGGGGTCAGTTTCTTGCACAGAAGGCTGTTAGGATGGTTGAGCGCTTGTTGCCTCTGAAGACCTAGTTTCTGGTTGAGGTTGGGATCCGGAGGGCTTGCCCCGTGGAGCTGCTCTAGATATCTCCGATACAGAGGGTTTTGGCAGTGAGGGTGTGGATTGGGTTTTGGTTTAGCGGGTCATCCGGCGAGGGGTTATCTTCTCCGGAGACTTTTGAGTATCAGAACCCATAGCAATAAAGGGAGTGGGTTTTCTGATACTTCAAACGGATTTTTCTTTAGGCACAAAAGTTTGGGAGTCTTGAACAGAGGAGCCAAAAGAGATGGGTGAAAGGTTTGGTTTGAATGAAAGCTGTCTGAGCCTAGGTTTTTTGGAAGAGGATGACCCTTGATCGTCCTCCTGAGTTGGTTGACCGGTTTTATAACCTGGAGAAACTGGGAGGCCGACGGCGATACGGTTCTCTCTTTCTACCTTCCTCGCTCTCTCTAACTCTAACAAATTCAACCAGCCACCTTTCACTAAAGTGTTTCTAGCTGTGAACATAAAATCTCTCAAGGACGATTTGAAGGTAAATATGAATATCTATCTAGAAAATATTTGAGTGTGGAAGATAATGAAATAGTAAAAGAGTATTTATATAACAGTAAAAAGTAACAGTTACCTAGGAGAAATTGAAGAGGGTTTTTGCAATGATTAAAGGCTGCACAAACGTGTGAAGAATCAAAAGCCTATGTAACTTTTTAGACTTAGTGGGTGCGTCGTTCTAGGAAAAATAACGACTGGTAGGTCGAACCAAATATTGACACATGTCCCACGATCCAAGAATAAAACTCTTAGAATTCTGGGAAGAGAAACCAGTCCTAACAAATTTCAAACTAGGTTGGTGTTGAAAGTAAACTTCTTGGTCCGGAGAGCATGAGAAGATCGAATAAAGTTGATACTGGCTTAATAGATTTTTGAGCCCTACCAAAAACATTTTGTAAGGCCTAAAAAAATAGCTAATGATGAGTTCGGATACTTCAGTCACAGCCCACCACTTAATCTGGATAAGGGTAATTCGGACCATAACACACCACTGAAAAATCCAAACAGGACAAATGTAAAACACTTTTTGACTAAGCTATTTGCTAATCTACTTAAAAGACTAATGGGTCCTTAAACTTGACCCGATTTCAACTTGACCCGGTAAACCCATGGGTCATTAAATTAAGATTATAAATACCCCAACCATTCTCATTAATGTGGGTGATCAACATGTAATACAAGCATGCTGCTTAATTATCTCACTACTCCTCACACTAAACACAAAATACTCCAAACTTACAAAAACACTTTACCAAACTACCCCTCACCAAAAATAAACCAAACCAAACTCAACATCTTTAAAGATAGGATTAAAAGTCTTAAATTTGATATTTTTCAAATGATGGAAACCTAGTTTGACTATAGTAAACATATAGACATTAAAATTTGCAAAAGGTAAAAATATGTTATTTGTAAAAGGATCATGATATAGAATTGAGTCTCATCTGTGGTGATTGGTATATAATGGTTGTTATCATGAAAAGATAAGTTTTGAATATTTTTAGTACAATATGGTCTTTGTAAGACATGTGTTTCCAAAGATAACAAAAATACTTTATGAATTGTAAATGTAATAATCAAAGGGTAGTGTCTTATCTCATAAGAGAATGAATTATTCTCAATTAAAATTCTTGAAATAGATAAACTATGCAACCAAATTAGTGATGAGGGAAGCTAATGATATACATATTTGTAAAGCCTTTTTCTCGGTGAGATTGATGGTTTGGCCAAATGAAATAATTGGTTCAAAGTTGTGGCTACTTAAACTTTTAATAAAATTTTGTGATATTTAAACTAATATAATATTCAAATCAAAAGATATTTTATTGTATACACAAAAAACCATTTCAATAAAGAGATGACATGTGTCATTCAATCAAATGATAGTAATTGCAATTATTGATAAAATAAAGTGATTGAAATCGGTCCGGATACGAGTTTGGATTGTTTGAATAAATCTAAAATAAAAGAAGAAATTTAGGTTGAAAGTATGATAAATGTCCAATACTATGAGGCCAAAGATGGGTCGGACACTGCAATAATAATCATGACTCATAATGACAATCTGAATAGAAGGTCTAAAACCATAAAATTACAGGTCGGCCACTGCAAGATCCATTGATTATAAGTCTGCGCTACAAATACTAAATATCTTATTGTCAGTCTAAGGATAAAATACCTAGTAAACGTTTTTAAAAATTAATCATCAGGACGAGTAAAATATTCAGCATGTCGACGTGTTTATTTTGGTTTGAAATGACAAGGTTTGTTCATTGTCACGTCAAAACTGGACATAACCCTATTCAAGCATACACATTGTTTAATATAATATATTTCGAAACCCATTTAATCTTTTATGTAGATTTTTCAGATATTATGCTGAAATATTTAAACACCCATTTGATATCTCTTTTGAATTTTGTAACTATTCAGTTTCTTATTCATTATCAAATAGTTTATTAAATTCTAATTACAAATTGATTATTCATAAGTTTAAAATTTATTTTTATATGTGTGAAATGTCTATGTATATATCAATATTGGACAAGAATATGTTACATGAAAAATATTTATGTGTATATTAAATATTTTATTATAAGAGATTATTAAAAAATTGATAAAACTACTCCATGGAGTGGTATTAAAAAAGTTAAAATTACTTTGTGAAATTATAAATTTTGACATTTTAACTTTTAGACAAAAAAACACGTATAAAAAAATTCTTTCGTAAAATTATCATTTGTTTTCTAACAAACTTATCCCTCTCTTCTCTTTACTTTTTCTTCTTTCTATTTTCTAAATATATATAATAATTTTACCTAAAATTAATACATTTATGTTTCAATTAACTAAAAAATTAATTAATTATAGCTATATTTAATAAAAGATCAAGCTTTCCATTTCAATTAATCTCGGTATTTATGAAGTCGCTTCTGCTTTCATTACCAACCCCATAGGTTTTACATCTCTATAGGTTACACACCTCTTTTTGATTTTACATCGCCGAGTGCTGTCCATAGTCGACGATCGCCTACTTCTCATTGAGGTCCACCTCGAGTTGCACCTCTCTTGTTTACCTAGGAAATCTCATTTATGTTATTGTTTGTATTATTTTATTTTATGGTATCTTTTTTTAGCCTTACCGCCCCATATATGATCATTTCCCATTAGAGGAAATAGTTTGGTTATGTGGTATCATTACCGGTATGGAACATACACATACGTACTATCCCGATCGGTCTTTGCGGCAGTTTAGATACATCTAGTGTTGTTCACTGTATAACTTGGACATGATGTTGAACAAGGCTAAAAAAGAAACTCATATCTATCGCATATGAGTTCGATTATTACGATTGAGAGCATTGATCATTTTATACGCTAGATATTTTATTAACGGGCCCTCCGTTTAAAGACGATATAACATCGTTATGTACTCTAAAGTAGCTTTTATCTTATTGGAAAGTTAGTTGATATAATCTCAATAACCAAATTGTATACTTATTAGATGATTGCGTGCACGGATACCGTCAGGGTGCCGTTTTAAGACAGATATGGGCGGGTTTGTGTAGGATTTCATTATTTCCTAGAGTATTGGAGTTTTACATGGATTTTGAGGAGATTGATGAGACGTATGAGAAGGATCTATCTATCAGAAGAAGATTGGGTTAGACACTTTTGTGTCATATTCGCTTCTAGAAATTTCAGTGTGATGTTTGTTATTATACGTACTTAGGGTCATCTTTGTTTTAAGACATTTAGGTGTTATGTCTCTCTATTGAGATATAACATATTAAACTTTGATTTGTTAAGATAAATGTTTCTTTTACGTTTATATAACTATAATTCAAGCACTTCACATGCATATTCTCTGGAACTGATTGGAAGATCTGGTATCCCATTACAATTGTACTAATAATTAGAAGAGAGCTCGCCCAAATTTTTAGGTATGGATGGATAAAAAAGGTAAGCCATCTTCTGTATTAAATTAGAAAGATAATTTGATTTCAGTGTCAAAGGAAACATGGTTGGTTGATCCAACAGCCATAATCACGTGTATATTTGTTTACATGGCTTAAGCCAAACTAAGAATCTCAATGAATGAGATATACATATTTTCACTATAGTTGTTGTGGCTTGCGCGGTTGAAACCATTTATCAATTTAAACACTTTTTAAATTTAGAACAAGTTTTGATTGTTCCCTCCTTTAGGAGTAATTTACAATGTTTTTCATTATTGGACAAATTTTATTATATTTGTTCTTTTGGGACTGAAACTTACAACTCTTTAATAAAAACCGTTTAATTAATTCGAGTGCGCTTAATTATAATGATAATTTGTATATGTTAAATGATACCACTAATTATCCAATTGTAATAAATGTAACATTTATAAAAGTTTCTAAGAATTCATCCTCGCACATAAGTTTAGGTTATGTCTCTA